>CM067326.1:87963497-89274497 GCA_034376525.1 Nicotiana benthamiana
CTTTCCGAAGTGCAATCAGAAGAGACAAGTCCGCAGTATGAGCAGGGTCAGGTGCAGGAAGTGAATCAGCCGGGCCGGATGCTGGGCGAGGACGACAATGATATGTCAAGAGTGGAGTGTCTTCTGCAGGGAGTCTAGGAGGAGCCACAGTAGATGGTCCAATGTTTGGAATGGGTAAGACTTCTGTAGCGGAAGGTGAAGGAGGAGATATAGTAGACTCCCTAAAGGCCGGTATAGGTAAAACCTCATATATATCAAGATGGTCAGAATTGTCAGAAGAGGTAAAGAAAGGTTTAGACTCAAAAAATGTGACATCGGCTGACATCGGAAACAATACCTCATGCGGAATATAATTCTGGATGGGAGATGAAGGCATCCGATTAACCAAATAACAAGATGTGAGAACTGCATCGCCCCAAAAACGCAGCGGAACATGAGATTCGATGAGAAGTATGCGAGCAGTCTCAATAATGTGCCTATTCTTTCTTTCTGCAACCCCATTTTGCTGAGGGGTATAAGGACAAGAGGTCTGATGAATAATTCCATGAGAAGACATAAACTGCTGAAATTGAGAGGATAAATATTCTAAGGCATTATCACTGCGAAGAGTGTGAATAGAAACACCAAATTGATTTTTAATTTCAGCACAAAAATTTCGGAATATAGAAAACAACTCAGAACGATCTTTCATTAAGAAAATCCAAGTACATCTTGAATGATCATCAATGAAACTAACAAAATAACGAAATCCCAAGGTTGAACATACTCTGCTAGGACCCCATATATCTGAATGAACTAAAGAAAAAACAGACTCTGCACGACTCTCAATACTACGAGGAAAGGAGGCACGGGTATGTTTCCCGAGCTGACATGACTCACACTCTAATGTGGATAAACTGGACAAACGAGGCACCATTTTCTGAAGCTTGGACAAGCTAGGATGTCCTAAACGACTGTGAAGTAGGTCTGGAGGATCTGCAACTAGACAGGCCTTAGAGGATGTAAGTGAGTTAAGATAGTAGAGTCCGTCTGATTCAAGTACTGTTCCAATCGTCTGTCCCGTACTGCGGTCCTGCATAATAAAAGAGTCATCAATAAAATATTTTCCGCAATGGAGGGCACGAGTCAAACGACTCACAGATGCAAGATTAAAAGGACAGCCAGGGACATAAAGAACGGAATCTAGAGTGACAGAGGGTAGAGCATTTGCTTGTCCAACTCCTTTTGCTTTAGTTTGAGACCCATTAGCTAAAGTAATGTTGGGAAGAAACTATGAATACGCAATATTTGACAAAAGGGATTCATTACCAGAGATATGATCAGAAGCAGTTGAGTCCACAACCCATTATTCAAGAGGACTAGACTGGGAAACACAAGCAAAAGAATTACCAGCAACAGAAGTATCAGGCTGAGCAACAGTGGCTACTTGTGGAGATGTCTGCTTACTTGCGCGATATTTAAGGAACTCATTATACTCCCTTTCAGATACAGAAAATCCCTGGTTACCTGTAGGCTCGGTCTGAGCAAAATAAGCATTTTTTGGTGGTCGACCATGTAAAGGATGACACACGTCACGAGTGTGACCAAGTTTATAACAATAAGAACACTTGGGTCGAGATCTTGCAAAACGATCTTCTCCTCGTCTATACTCCCTAGTATGAGAAGCCCGATTGTCCACGGATTGGGAGACGAGGATAGATGAATCAAGTGTCTGCGATGAGCTCACGGGGTGACATGGTGCTGCAGCAAGGCGAAGTAAGAGAGAGAATAATTCATCAACTGTGGGGACAGTCGGACTAGCCAAAATCTGATCGCGTACTGAGTCAAGATCATTTGGAAGCCCAGCAAGAGTAAGAACTAGAAACAGCTTTTGTCGTTGCTCTTGCTGCTTTGCAACGCTAGCAGAAACTGGCATCAACGTCTCAAATTCCTCCATAACTGCCTGCACTTGACCCAAGTAAATAGTCATTTCTAATTCATGTTTCTTTAAATTTGTCATCCGCGATATCACATCATAGAAACGAGATATGTCATTAGTGTATAACGTACGAGCCTTTTCCCAAACCAAATAACATGTTTGGAATGGACGAAACAAGGGTATCAACTTGGAATCAATAGATCGCCACAAAATACTGCATAATTGAGCATCAATCTTCTCCCAATGTGCTTTGGCTTTTTCATCTCCGTCACTAGACTCCTTAGTTAGATGATCCTGAACACCTTGGCCTTTACACCACAACTCGACAGACGAAGCCCAAGCTAGATAGTTTGAACCTCCCATTAAAGGTTCTGAGGTAATCATAATACCGGAACTGGCAGAACCCTGGTTTCTAGACTCGAAAGCATCAAGTCCCAAAGACATTTTTGGATTATCAACTGAAAACTCGATGAAACTGAAACAGAGAACTGAAAACTGGCGCTGCCGAAAAACAGGAACACTGTAGTTGCCGGAAAAATTCAAAGTTGTCGGAATTGAAAAATAAAAATATGGATAGGCTCGGAATTCAAGGTTGAGCAAACTGTCCTGAAGAAATTCTGGCCGAAAAGTATTGTAGCTGCCGGAAAAGTCAATAAAGTCGCCGGAAAAAACTGAAAGTTGTCGGAGTCGAACGAAAAAAGGATGGGTAGGGTCGGAATTGAAGGCCGACCAAACTGTCCTGAAGGAGCGAACTGAAAAACTGGCCGGAACTGCCCTCACGCGCCGGCGCGTGGGCTCACGCGCCGAGGGTATTGCCGGCGCGTGGGGGCGCGTGGATGATGGTTTTCCGGTGATTTTTTCTGGGGTTGGTCGGAATTCTCTTCCGAACCTCGTGGTGGTCTCGGATTTTGCACAAGACCAACAAAAAAGGTAGTTTATGTACGGATAGCCTCTTAAGTCGCCGGAAAATTGCACGGCGACGGGGTCTTTCTTCCCGTAATTAGCTGGAATGACGCACAGCTATAATATTCTCACCAAAGCTCTGATACCATGTGAGAAAGCACGACAGAAAAATATAACTTGATATTAAACATGATACAATGAGCCCTATATATAATACACATAACCTAACCTACTCCTAATACATTTTGGACTAGAGTTCTACTATAATTATATATCTAACATCAGCAATGTGAAGGAGTTATCGCTTCATGGGTGAAGTGATGCGCTCCCGAAGTTTATCCCTTCAGACAGTGAGGTGCAAAACTTTCATTCTTTGAGTATGAATTTAACCGATGAAAAGGAAAAGGAGAAAAAGGATGAAGAAATAGCCTTTTGCTATTTAACTACCAGGATTCTCCTCTCCAGTCCCTATGTACGTTTCAGCATTCTTGATATGATCAATTTCTTCATCCGTGATAGTATTGTCATCATGATTATATACTAGATGTTGAAATTAGTATTTTTAATTGCAATCTGATGTTGTAAGTTGTTATTATTCGTTGGAATTAGTATTTTAATTGCAATCTGATGTTAAAAGTTATAAATGCATATGTTTAGGTAATGTATTTTCAGTAAATTGTGTTTTTCACTTCTAACAAGCATGTGCGTTGCTTCTTGCTTTTTGCTTAACAGCCCCCTGGACCTTGTTGCTTATTTGCACTTTTCGCCTTTGAAAACATTATCTGTTCTGTGGATCATAACATTTTCTCTTATTTTTCCTTTAGGCTGTTGAATTTGGTAGGAAGCTCGCAAGCAATCTTCTCTTCCAACATGTACTTGAGTAAGTTTCTGATTACTCTTTTCTTCTCTCTCTACATTGTGTGTGCCTTTTGGCTGATATGTCTCAGTATCTTATCCATCTGATCTGTCTGTTCCTTATTTTCCAGTGAAAATGTATTTGAAGATGGCAACCATTTGTATCGTTTCCTCGATGATGATCCCTTTGTATCTCAATGTCAGAACATCCCAAGGGGTTTAACAGAAGTGAAGCCCAAACCCATACTAGAAATTTCATCTAGGTTGAGATTTTTGTCTCGTGCAATTTTAGAAGCTTATGCATCAGAAGATGGGAGGCACGTTGATTATAGAAGCATCCATGGCAGCGAGGAATTTGCAAGGTTGGTTTCTCGGGGTGCCATAAACTGATAGGATACCATCTAATATGTGTGTTTATACTTGGGTAACCTATGCTTGTGGTACTTGTATGTCTTGGTATTGACTGGATGATGCTCTTTTAGATACTTGAGAATAACTGAAGAGCTTCAAAGAGTGAACTTGAAAGACATGCCTAGGGAGGAGAAGCTTGCCTTTTTTATTAATCTCTACAACATGATGGCCATTCATGCAATATTGGTTTGGGGGCATCCCTCTGGACAAATGGAGAGAAGAAAATTGTTTGGGGAGTTCAAATATGTCATTGGTGGGTGCACATATTCACTATCAGCTATCCAGAACGGAATCTTAAGGAGCAATCAGAGACCACCATACAATCTAATCAAACCGTTTGGAGTAAAAGACAAGCGTCTTAAGGTAAGATTGTTTACTCCATCTTACTACATCTTGGATTCCTGCATATTTAGAATTGTGGAAGTAGAGGTTTCTTATGGGTTGTAATTTACTCTTCTTCGCCTTAATATATTCCATTTAATCATTATCCAAATGTGGCGCAGATGACAAAATGTAAATCTGTTGTCTGCTTTGCTTGAAGGCTTTTATATTTTAGCATCAATCTGTTCATCAATTCTTCAAAGCAACAGTATAGTAAGCTTCATGTTTTGCACCAACACTGCTAAATTGTTGCATACCTGAAGACCTAGCTCTGATTAGGTCTCGACTTGTTTCTTTGAACTGTTTGGATATGTTTGCTGTGTGACTGAGATCTTATTTGGTTGTTCTTTAACTAAATTTTATTTACAAAACATCTTATTTAATCCTACTTTGGCTTAAAATGTAACATCCTATAGTCTAGTGTATTTATAGAACATGCGTCAAACTAGCGTATAGTCCAACATAAGTTTTCTATGGAATATTGAGCCAATTGTGAAGTTTTGAATTTGACGAGATTAGCCTTTAATATGTGAGGGTTATGGTAAGAAAGGGAAGAATTTGAGGAGGTAAGGAGGGGCTCGAAGAGACTCGGACACTCAGTGCAAATAAAAAAAATATAATGTCTCTTCATCCATTATCTGTCTAATCCCTCATGCCCACATCTGACTTTCATTCAGGTAGTTCTTCCTTATCCAGAGCCTCTTATTCATTTTGCTCTGGTCAGTGGTACGCGATCTGGGCCTGCTCTTCGATGCTATTCACCTGGAAACATAGATAAAGAGCTCGTGGAGGCTGCCCATGATTTCTTAAGATTTGGAGGACTAATTGTTGATCTTACAACCAAGGTTGCATATGTTAGTAAAATCTTGAGATGGTAAGTGGTTAATTCATCTCTAATTGCCAGTAGAACCTCAAGGGTGTGTACTTTGCATCGACGACATCAAATCTATGCAATGGTTTGGACATGAATATTGCATGCAGAATAGTGGATCTCTCATGATGTAACTTCCATAAAGTTTCGATAACACAATACTAAGAAGTGCTATTTTCATTTGATAATGCTCAGGTTTAGTGTTGATTTTGGAAAAAATGAGGTTGAAGTTTTGAAACACGCTGCAAATTACTTGGAGTCATCGAAATCTCAGGCTTTACTAGAGTTGCTTGCCAACAGTCAGTTGAAGGTGGTGTACCAGCCTTATGACTGGGGACTGAATCACTAGCACTAGATTCTACCTTGTTCAGAGTTACATATGCTGTGCAAGAAAATTTGACATGATCTCATGTATAAGAGAATTTCATGTTTCTTTGCCTCTCTTAGGCTCTTGTAGCTGGAAGCTGAGGACTTGGGAAAATTGCCTCATAAATAGCAAAAGTAATTTAAATAGACACGCCCTATATCTGCTGGTTCCCAACTGTTTTCTACTTTTATATTATCATGCGAGGCATAATCAAACAATTATAAATTGTTATGTACTCCGTCTGATCTACTTTTATTTGTCCATTATACAAAAAATATATTTTTACTTTCACTTGTCATCTTATTTTTTTCATTTTGTTTTACTCTTATCATTAATTACTCATTTCACAAATTATTTTCCAAGACTTCTCAAATACTATTATTATTATGGGTACTATGATAAAATATGCATTTCGTCTATTAATTCTTAAGGGATGTACAAAATCAATTATGGATAAATAAAAGTGAGCGGAGAGAGCAATATTTATTCATGCAGAAAATAATAATGTGGAATAAAATAGGAATATTAGTAGTATATGAATTGAATAACTAAATTGACAAAAATATCTCCAACATAAGGTGTGTTTGGTATGAAGGAAAATATTTTTCAATATTTTCATGTTTGGTTGCCTTAAACGTTTTGGAAAATATTTTTTTTATCAATTCATTTTCCTCCAATTGGAGGAAAATGTTTTCCTTATCAAGAAAATGGAAAACATTTTCCAAAGCTCCTTCTCAACCTTCCCAACTCTCACCAACCCACCCCACCCTATCTCCAAAAAAAGGTGTTTTTTTTCAAATTTAAGTTTTCTATTACCACACACCCTACTACCTACTCCCCCCTCCCCGCAAAAAAAAAAGTTTTTTTACCTTAATTTTTTTTGCCATTTTAAATTTCTATTTTTTTTCATTTTTCTACACCATCCCCCCCCTCCCCCCCCCCAAGAAGTGTACTTTTCTTTTTGCAATTTAAATTTCTATTTTTTTCGTAATACTGCACCCCCAGCCCCCCTCCCCCCTAAATTTTAATATATTTTTCAGTTTTAATTTTGTAAGCAATTAAATATTATCGAATTTAATTAGATAAAATAATATGGACCATATTTTAAATATATTAGACCAAAATAATATTTTGGGATGATATAATTAGATTAATTATAAAAGTCAAATATTATTGGGCTAGCCCATTTAATTGGGTTAAAGTCATGAGCCAAATTCATTAGACCCAAGATACAATCTTCCTAGAGGCCCAATTTGGTGCCACGTGTCAAATGACGTGGTGCGCCAAGTCAAACGGAAGAGCCAATAGGATCATGCCACATGTCAAAATGACAAGACATGCCAAGTCACACTAAAAGGCCATGAAATCGCGTCAGGTGTGCAAGTGACATGTTCTTGCCAATCAAATGCGGTTATGTCACACTTCAATTTAATTGGTCGGAAAGAGTTTGTTCTTATCACAACTCCTCCATTCCACAACTATAAATAGGGGTCTTGGTAACTTAGAAAAGTGACCAAAAGTTATAACAAGAAGTAAGAAAGAGCTCGTGGATCAAACACTGCAAATTTCTCTACAAGTTTCAAGCTTCAAGCAATCAAGTTCAAGTTCAAGTTCAAGAAATCAAGTTTAAGCTCAAGGACGAAGAACGAATCAAGGTCAAGTTCAAACAATCAAGGTAAAGCTCAAGAAAAAGATCATCGTTTGTGGAAACAACTACATATTCAAGATCAAGCTCAAAGGCCCTTGAATTTATTTACTGTTGAAAAGAAGAATCAGGGGATTTATAGAGATTGTAACACTCCAATATTCAAAATAAAAATACTACGATTGTTTCGATATTTTTCGGTCTTGATTTTATTTTCTCGAATGCAAATTTATTGTCAACAAATTCTGGCACGCCTAGTGGGACAATCTCTACCTCCCATCTCAACTTTTCAATCACCAAAGTTTAAGAACATTGAAATGGCTTCAACGAAAATCAACTCCGGTTCGACTTCCACCAAAGCTACTAACCAAGGTTCTATGCTGATGTGGAAATCATCCTCAATGTTACCTTCGGAAGCTCCGGACCAGTTACGAGGAGCAAAGCAACCTGTTTAGGACAACAAGCACCCCAAGTGCCATCTGCGTCAACCCCTGTTTTCGGATTTTCATCCTCAAAAGGAGTAAGATCTTCCACAAATGCATCTGAAGGAGGAAGCGATGTTGCTGAAAAGATCAAGAAAACTCTTGCTCTGCTTGACCTCTCCGAATCCAAGCACTCTACTCTGAAGGAAGATGATGATGCTTCAAGTGATGGATCCTCCCTAATTACACCACATAGTGTGAGCCAATCAAGGATCAATCTATGGGAAAATACATGTTACTCTCCGTCGTCCACGACAATCATGCAAGCCATGGTGACAAACACTTCATCTATGGAGGAGCAGTTGGAAAACTTGACGGAAGCAATCGCTGGTTTGACCAAATGCATGCAAAATCAAGAGGCTAAGATTGACAAGCTAACAGACAAGGTGGGAATCTTGATGGAAGAAGAATCCACCCATGCGCCCGGCAAGCTCCTAGAGGTTCTAGAGTGTGACTTCCCCCAAAGACAAGCAACATCCACTAAGGCTATCCCTGTCTCATCTGAAGGGATGATTCCAATCGATCAATTGAAGGAGTTCATTGAAGGAACCATTACGAACAAATATGAAGTTGCTGCCAAATCCTCCCTTACATAAGCAAAGTTGTACACTGCAAGGGTCGATATGTTAAAGATGCATGCTGGTTATCATCCTCCGAAGTTTCAACAATTTGATGGTAAAGGTAACCCAAAACAACATGCCGCGCACTTCGTGGAAACGTGCAACAATGCTGGGACTTATGGAGATTACCTCATTAAGCAGTTTGTACGCTCGCTAAAAGGAAATGTTTTTGACTGGTACACGGACCTCGAGGCTAGATCTATCAATAGCTGGGATCAACTAGATCAAGAGTTCCTCAATCACTTTTATAATACGAGACGTATTGTGAGTATGATAGAACTTACAAATACTCGTCAATGAAAGGGGGAACCAGTTATCGACTTTACCAATCGGTGGAGGAATGCAAGCCTTAACTACAAAGACATGCTTAGTGAAGCTTCATGCATAGAGATGTGCCTCCAAGGCATGCATTAGGGATTGCACTACATATTGCAAGGTATCAAGCCTGGCATGTTTGAAGAACTTGCAACTCATGCCCATGACATGGAATTGAGCATGGCCTCCATTGGAAATGAAAGGCTGCCCATCTACGAACCTCGTAAAGGGAATGACAAGCAAGAAGTCAGGAAGTAGGACAAGTTCGTACCCAAGTCTGAAAGAAAAGAATCTATAAATGTCAACGCGTCACCTATGAAGTTCATGACAAAGTTGAGCAAGAAGCAGAGTATGAAATCCACTTCATTTCACAATAAGCCAAGTGGAAGTTGACTCTAAAAGAAATGCAAGAGAAAGAGTACCCATTTCTAGATTATGATGTGCCAGCCATTTTCGAAGAACTCCTCGAGTTAAATCTTATTGAGCTTCCGGAGATGAAGCGACCAAATGACGCTGGGAAAACAAATGACCAAAACTACTGCAAATATCACCGACTTGTAAGCCATCCTCTGGAGAAGTTTTTTGTCTTCAAGGAAAAAGTCATGGACTTGGCTTGCGAAAAGAAGATCGTGCTTGAAGATGAGAAAGCAAGCATGAACCAAGTCTCTATCACCTTTGGCTCATTAAATCTAGAGGAGTTATGCAGTTTAAAGAAATAAAAAATGAAGAATTACTGGAGAACAACAAAGTTAAAGACGACCAACCTGATGATGATGAAGGTTGGACGATGGTGACTTGTCGTAGGCACCACAAAAAGAGCCCATGAAACGAATCAGTAGAACAACCACCAAGGAAGATGATGGTAAAAAGACCAATGAAAAAGAATCCAGTTAGGCATTTGAAGAAAGCAAAAGCAGAGATGCACCACCCTCAAAATCTACGCCATCTAATGACCTTGGAGGAGTTCTTACCAAGTTGGTTGCGCACGAAGATTTCCCATAAGGGAATTGATGCCTCTTGTTGCCATGCTGACAAAGTGGAACAAAAGAGTGATGACCTACCATGACACCATCTTCAAAAAAGCCCACTGAGTCCACTCTTCAAGAAGTTAATGCTTGTGACAAAAAGGTCACGTTCACAAATGACGATCTTTTACTGGGTGACACTCCTCCTAACCGCCCATTGTACCTGGTTGGCTATTTGCAAGATGAAAAGGTAAATCGAATTTTGCTTTATGGAGGATCCTTAGTGAATATTTTGCCAATCCACACTGTGAAAGAACTTGGTATTCCCATGAACAAACTCTCATAAAGTCGTGTGATGATCCAAGGATTCAACTAAGGGGGAAAAAGAGCTGTAGGCGCGATCCGACAGGGAATCACTTGAAGATATGCAATCAAGTGTATGGCTGCATGTGATCGACGCAAAGACTTCATACAATGTTTTGCTTGGGAGGCTTGGATACATGAGAATAAAGTAGTTACTTCTACCTACCATCAATGTTTAAAATACCATGAGGGTGTAGTCAAGAATACGGTAGTTGCTGATGATGAGCCATTCATCGAGGTTGAGTCCCACTTCATTGATGCAAAGTTATACTTGAAGAACCGCATTGTGAAGGAGCTGAAAGCTGATTATGGTATAAATAGCAGAATAAAGAGCCCTCACTAAAAGAGAAGAGGGGACTACTGGTGAAGCCAAAGCTGTTAGTAAGGAGGTACAACCCAATGCAAATATATCTTACAAAGGGAATATTACGTCTTATGGCAAGAAAGTAAGTCTGGCGCTCCAATATGTCCCTAAAAGGAAGAACGATGAAGGTGAATCATTTAATCACCAAGCTAACATGCTAAAGGAGTTAACTCTTTTGGTCAAACAAATTGAGGCAGTAAAGTCGTCCTCAATGCCGCTTGCAGGGTTTGTAGCCCAAAATCGTTTGCAGAATGTGGTACTCCTTATAAGGTGAACATATGAAGGCTTTGATCCTAATGCTTACAAGTTATTTACAAAAGCTGGATACAATCCCAATAAGCAATCAAAGTTAGGAAAGCTCCTATCAGAAGCTGCAATGAGGCAAGCACATGAAGGTTTGGGATACAAATAAACGTCACCAGTGCACATCTCAATAAGAAGGGCGAGCAACAATTATATCACTGTAGAAGATGAATCAACCACTTCTAACAAGCCTTCTATCTTTGATCTACTTGTAAAATCACCTGTGAGGAGTTCCATGTTTGAAATATTGGGTCCACTAATGAAGGGGAACAAGTTTCGGAGAAATTTTCAAAGCATAAGAACACCCACTTCACCCAAAATCTATGTGATCTCCAAGGATTTCCATAGTTTGGTTCCTTCTAGAATGAAGCGACAAACAAAACTTGTGAATTCATGTAAAGAAGTACTGAAGGTAAAGCCATATATTGTGGTCTATACTAAGAAACGTGATGAAGATGAAGAAAGTGTGGGTTCATCGTATCATATTATTGTACAAGTTGAGAATGGAGTTCCATCTTCAATGGAAGATAATGTACAATTGGAGGATGTTTTGCCATGTTATCACATATCCTTCAATGATGGCAACCTCAAGAAGATGAAGATGCAAAAGATGCTCCACCTGTACTTGAAGAAGGAGTGAAGACGCCAGTTGATGCCTTAAAAGAAGTTAACCTTGGCACCGATGAAGAACCAAGACCCACCTACCTAAGTGCTTTACTAGAAGCTAATGAAGAGGGCACTTATATTGAGTTATTCAAAGAGTTCAGGGATGTATTTCCTTGGATTTACAAATAAATGTCTGGCTTGGACCCAAAAGTAGTTGTCCATTACCTTGCAGTCAAAAATGGTGCGCGTGCTGTTAAACAAGCTCAAAGGCGTTTTAGACTGGCTTGGTTCCCTTGATTGAAACAGAAGTTAACAAACTCATTGAAGATGGCTTTATTCGTAAAGTTAAATACCCAACATGGGTTTCAAGTATTGTCCTTATAAGGAAGAAAAATGGCCAAATTCGAGTGTGCGTTGACTTTAGGGATCTTAACAATGCGTGTCCGAAAGATGACTTCCCGCTTCCAATTCTAGAACAGATGATAGACGCTACTACTGGTACGAGGCAATGTCTTTCATAGACGGTTCGTCAGGCTATAACCAAATTCGCATGGCACCAAAAGATGAAGAACTTACTGTGTTTTGAACCCCCATGGGTATTTATTGCTACAAGGTAATGCCTTTTGTCTTGAAAAATGCTGGTGCTACTTACCAAAGGGCTATGCAGAATATTTTTGATGATCTTCTCCACAAGAATTTCGAATGTTATGTTGACGACTTGGTGGTGAAATCAAGAGAGAAGGGCGACCATATGAAAGACTTGAGGATGGTAATTGAATTGCTCCGGAGGTACCAACTTAGGATGAATCTGTTGAAATATGCCTTTGGAGTTACTTCTTGAAAGTTCCTTCGTTTTATTGTCCGACATCGAGGGATCGAAATTGATCAAGCTAAAGTGGATGGCATTTTAAAAATGTCGGAGCCTCGAGATATCCATGAATTGAAAAGCCTGCAAGAAAGCTAGCATACCTTAGAAGATTCATATCAAACATGGCTAGGAGGTGCCAACCATTTAGTCGCCTCATGAAGAAAGGCGTTCCTATTAAGTGGGACCAAACTTGTAGCAACGCCTTTCAAAGTATCAAAACCTACTTGATGAAGCCTCCAGTTTTAGCAGCTCATATACCTAGAAAGCCATTGATACTATACACTGCAGCACATGAAAGGTCTGTTGGAGCACTGTTGGCCCAAGAAAATAGTAAGGGGAAAGAAAACTCTCTTTACTACTTGAGAAGGATGATGACACCTAACGATTTGAATTATTCGCCAATTGAAAAGTTGTGTTTGGAGCTAGTCTTCTCAATTCAAACGTTAAAGCACTAGTTTCATGCTCATATTGCTCGTCTTGTTTCTAAAGCAAATCGCATCAAGTTCGTGATGTCAAAACCTATTCTTAGTTATCGACTAGCGAGATGGTACCTCCAATTTCAACAATTCGAGATTTTGTACATCCATCAAAAGGTTGTAAAAGGACAAGCATTGGCAGACTTCTTGGCAGATCATCCAATACCTGATGACTGGGAGCTAACTGATGAACTACCTGATGAAGACACAATGGTCGTTGAAGTTCAACCTCCATGGAAGATGTACTTTGATGGTGTTGCGCATCGTGGGGGAGCCAGGGCTGGCATAGTATTTGTCACTTCCCAAGGTAAAGTCTTGCCCTACTCCTTCACCTTAACACAACTTTGTTCCAACAATGTTTCTGAGTATCAAGCATTAATACTTGGGCTCAAAATAGCCGTTGATATGAAGAAATTGCAATTGCAAGTATTTAGTGATTCCCAATTAGTGGTCAATCATCTTTTGGGTAGTTACGAGGTTAAGAAGCCTGAACGACGCCCATATCATAATTACGCTAAAAAGTTGATGGGGTTGCTCGGTGATGTGACTATTTAGCATGTACCAAGGAAAGAAAATAAAATGGCTGATGCTTTTTTTAACCCCTCCCAAATTAGGAGGATCTATAGTGCTTCCACACTTCCCCTCCCAGGTGACTCGAACCCAGGACCTAACGGTCGTAGGTGTAGGTGCGTTACCAACTAAGCAAGCCTCACTTGATGCTTTAGCTGCTCTAACTTCATCATTAGCGCTGCTTGACCAAGCGCAAGTTACCGTCTGCCAAAAATGGGTAGTACCGTTGCCAAATGAGGCTGAAGGTGAAGAAAACAAACTCAAGCATCTTGTTGTTGTTTCTAAAGTTGAGAAAGAAGAATGGTGACAACCCATTATCGACTACTTATGCTATGGAATACTTCAAGAAAATTGGAGGAGAAGGACTGAAATCCGTCATCGTGCACCTCACTTCCTTTACTACAAGGATACTCTATACAGAAGGTCATTCCAAGGAATACTCTTGCGATGCGTACGAGAAGAAGAAACTCTCCAAGCTTTTCAAGAGGCACATTCTAGGGTGTGTGGGTCACACCAGTCTGGACCAAAGCTCTACTTCCATATAAAAATGATGGGATATTATTGGCCAACGATGGTAAAAGATTGCTTGGACTACACTCGAAGATGTAAGGCTTGTCAATTCCATGCGAATTTTATTCATCAACCTCCTGAAGTGTTGCACCCAACTGGTACATCCTGGACATTTGATGCTTGGGGATTGGATGTTGTTGGACCACCGCCAAAGTCCTCAGTGGGCACCTATACATCTTGGCTACAACTAAATACATCTGAAAATGGGTTAAAGTTGTTGCCCTTAAGGAAGTAAAAAAGGAAATGTTGCAAGTTTCATCTGAGTAAACGTTATTTATCGCTTTGGCATTCCTCGTTACATAATAACAGATAATGGAAAGCCATTCGATAATAGGTTGATGAACAAGATTTGTGATCTCATTGGCTTCAAGAAATGTAAATCTTCGATGTACAATGATATTGCCAATGGTCTAGCTGAGGCACTCAACAAGACTCTATGCAACTTGTTAAAGAAAGTCGTCTCCAAATCCAAATGAGATTGGAGTGACCGTATGGAATAAGCTCTATGGGCATATAGGACGACTCACCACACGCCAACACATGCGACTCCTTATTCACTCGTTTATGGAGTCGAAGCCATTTTGCCACTTGAGCGTCAAATACCTTTATTACAACTGGCTATTCAAGAAGGGATCAGTGATAAAGAAAATGCTCGACTTCGATTAGCAGAGTTAGAAGCTCTTGATGAAAAGAGATTGGAAGCTCAACAGAGTCTTGAATGTTATCAAGCTCGATTATCTCGTGCCTTTAATAAAAGAGTTTGACCGAGATCCTTTCAAGTAGGAGATTAAGTCCTTGTCATACGAAGACCCATAATTACTTCCCATAAACCTGTAGGAAAGTTCACTTCAAAATAGGATGGGCCATATGTCATACAAGAAGCTTACTCAAATGGGGCTTACAAGCTGGTTGATGCAGATGGTATGAGGATCGGCCCTATCAATGGCAAGTTTTGAAGAAGTATTATCCTTGAAGTTGCAATGCTTCTTGACGCGCGAGCCTAAACTGCATGTTGCTACACTCCTAGCCCACAAGAGTATAAACTATGTACGGCCCCAAAATAAAGTCCGCTAGGTTGAAAATCTTGAAAGAGGCAGTCTAGGAAAAAATTTGGACGTAAAAAAAAAGATAAAAAAAGGGGAAAAAAATCTACCCAGTCTAAACTACGGTATGACTTGATCCTCTTCACTAAGGTACGTAGGCAGCTTAGAGTTTCATTCTAAGTTCAGTCGCATAAGTTCAAAAGATACATATTGCCCCAATTGTTGTTCGAATGAAGTATGAAGGAATGTAAGATCAAGCTAAAATGTCATCCTCCTACTGAACTTTGACCTCATTTGATTTAAAGGGGGAAACCCTCCATGGTAAATTGATATCTTCGATGGACCGATCTTAGGAGGATGTCAAGTATTTGTATTGAAGTCCAAGGATTCTTTACATCTTCAGGTTCACCAAACCTTCAAGTTTGTTGGTCTCCAAGTCCTCCCTCTACCTTAAAAAAGGGAAGAGAAGAGAGACATCAAAAGGAAACACAAGTTTAAGGAAAGGATTGATTGGCACAACGTTTCAAATTCAGTGAGACTTGAACTCGAGATATTTGTGAAAATATGGCTCTTAAATTTTGATTGATGGAAAGTAAGACATCTTCCGATCTCGAGACTTCTATACCAAGATATGAATTTTTGTGAGACCTCACAAATCTGGAATTGATAGCGTGGTGCAAATATAAAGCTGACTTCAAAATATTATATGGGATAATTCTAAAGTTGTTTGATTGAGAATTTTGGATATGTTCTAAATCTTGAAGTCTATATTCCTTGAAATCAAACGATTTGTAATTTCGATATTTCTACATAGAGATATGAATTTTTTGGTGAGACTGCGCAAATCTGAATTTATTAACATGGTGAAATCTAAGTTGGTTTCAAAATATTATCCAGTGCGATTCTGAAGGTTTTTGATTCTGAGTATTTATTGAATTCATCAAACGTTTCATTATTTGGACTCTCCCACGGCAAGATATGAATCATTTGTTACAAGCACGTAAAGTTGAAAATTATGCGACTAAGATAAAAGTCAAACATTGTAAACCAAAAGGGAAGCTAAAATATTTAAGCCCTCGAAGTCTCCAAGTTGAAGTCTTCAAGTGTATTCAAGTTGAAGTCCCCAAGTTGAAACCTTTAACCCCGTCGGTCTTCAAGTTGAAGTCTTCAAATATGTTGATCTTCAAGCTGAAATATTTAGGCCCTCAAAGTCTCAAAGTTGAAGTCTTCAAGTCCGTCGGTCTTCAAGTTGAAGTCTTCAAATTTGATGATCTTCAAGTTGAAATATTTAGGCCCTCCAAGTCTCAAAGTTGAAGTCTTCAAGTTCGTCGATCTTCAAGTTTCAGTCTTCAAATTCGTCGTTCCTAAAGTTGAATTGTTTAAGCCCTCTGAATCTTTAAGTTGAAGTTCGCAAAGTCCGCCAAATATTCAAAGTTTTCCAAGTGTTTAAGTCGATGTCGTCTTTGAGTTGAAGCTTGATAACTTTCCAATCTTAAGGTGGACATATAAGTCCCTTTGTACATTAAATTGGCCTCGCTGATAGTCGAACTACATTGAGAGTAATCTCTCTGATAGTCAGACCACATTGAGAGTAATATCTCTGATAGTCAGGCCGTTTTGAGAGTAATCTCTCTGATAGTCAGGCCACATTGAGAGTAATCTCTCCGATAGTCGGTCCATTTTGAGAGTAATTTCTCCAATAGTCAAGCCACATTGAGAGTAATCTCTCGATAGTCGGGCTATTTTGAGAGTAATCTCTCTTATAGTCAGGCCACATTGAGAGTAATCTCTCTGATAGTCGGGCTATTTTAAGAGTAATCTCTCCAATAGTCAAGCCACATTCTGTGGACCTATAAGTCTTCCAATCTTAAGATGGACATATAAGTCCCTTTGCACCTTAAGTTGGCATCTTCGTGAGTTTGTCCTTAAAAGGAACTATAACTTTTCAATCTTAAGGTGGACATATGAGTCTCTTTGCACCTTAAGTTGGCCTTGTCGATAGTTGAGCTACATTGAGAGTAATCTCTCCGATAGTCGGGCAAGAATGAAACTCATCCCCTTACACCCTAACAATAACATATCTTTCTATCTTGACTTACAAAAAAAATAACAAAACAAAAAAAGTACAAGGAAAAAAAATTACCTTCGCATCAATACTACCCATCGTCAAAAGTAGATACAAAGTGGCTTTCACACAATGTGTATTATAATGTGAAGTGGAGAATACGGTGCTATATATAGCCATGCATAGAAGCTGTCTACATGACTTTATTTGATGTGGGATCCGTAGGTATCAATATTGAAGAAAAATTAGGTTTCCTATGCGATTGGAAAAGCTACGGGCGGTGGAAAGTTTCCCTAATACATTTGGAGTTGGACAAGCCATTATCCAATACTACTGTATCTTTTAACTTCTAGTAGGATTTGGTAAAGAGTCCAAATAAGATACAAAAGAATTTCCCCCTGTGTATTATCAGGTTTATCTTTATCAATGTTAAATAATTGATCAAAGAAAGCTAACACCAAGTTTATTAGTGAGACAGTCACCTGAAATTATACAGAAGCCTATATGCTTTTTTAAATTCCATTCTACTTAGGTTATAACTGCACGTGAGAAACCAACTAAGCTTTTATAAGAAATCAATCAAATGAAGTTTATTGCTTTGTATATACTTCAATTCTTGTCTTCAAAGCTCGACAAGTCTACATTTTTATAAGTTTTGACGTAGTGGGCATTTGTAAGCAATTAAATTTTATCGAATTTAATTTGATAAAATAATATGGACTATATAAATATATTAGTCCAAAATAAATATTTTGGGCTTATATAATTACAATAACAATAACTATCCAGTATAGTCCCACAAGGTGGGGTCTGGGGAGGGTAATATGTAGACGGGCCTTACCCCTACCCGAAAGGGCAGAGAGGCTATTTTCAATCGACCATCGGCTCAGTGAAGGAAAGGAACAACAAAAACAAAAACAACAACAAACGAATATAAGTAGCTTCAGCAGAAATAGCATAAATAATTATCTAAACATAAGAACCATAAATAAAATAGCATGCAATAATATCAGACAGTAATTACCATAAATAACTACAATAAGGGAGACACAATCCAATACACAAATCATCTATGGATAGCCCTACCAAGCCTCACCCAACCCCGGGTGAGGAGTACAAAAAACTCTAGGGGCCCCTATCCTATAACCCTGATACTAGACCTCCAGACTTTCCTATCAAGGGCCATGTCCTCAGAAACCTGCATTCTAGCCATGTCATGCATAATCACCTCTCCCCAATAACTCTTAGGCCTCCCTCTGCCTCGCAGTGCGCCAACCATCGCCAGCCGCTCACAACTCCTCATCGGGGCATCAGGACTTCTCCTCCGTACATGCCCGAACCACCTCATCCTCGCTTCTCGCATCTTCTCATCCACTGGGGTCACCCCCACCTTCTCTCGAATAACTTCATTCTTAATCTAATCTAACCTGGTGAGCCCGCACATCCACCTGAGCATCCTCATCTCCGCAACCTTCATCCTCTGAACATGAGAGTTCTTCATTGGCCAGCACTCTGCCCCATAAAACATAGCCGGTCTAACCATAGCTCTATAAAATTTCCCCTTGAGTTTCTGTGGAACTTCTTGTCACACAAGATTCCTGATGCAAGCCTCCACTTTGACCACCCCGCTCCTATACGATGAGTGACGTCCCCATCAATCTCTCCATCCCCCTGAATTACCAACCCAAGATATCTAACACTGTCCCTCTTGGCGATGACCTGAGATCCAATCACACGTCCCTGCCTACTTCGCTCGGCTCGGCGCTAAACTTGCACTCCAGGTATTCTATCTTAGATCTGCTTATTTTGAAACCCTTAGACTCGAGAGCCTGTCTCCATACCTCTAACATCTCATTAACGCCGACCCTCGTCTCGTCTATCAAGACTATGTCATCAGCAAATAGCATACACCAAGGCACATTCCCTTGAATATGTCCGGTAAGAGCATCCATTACCAAGGCAAACAAGAGAGGGCTAAGCGCCGATCCTTGATGGAGCCCCATAACCACTGGAAAATGGTCTGAGTCGCCACCCACCGTCCTAACCCTAGTCTTAGCTCCATCGTACATCTCCTTAATTACTCTGATGTAGGCTTCTGGCACACTCTTCGCCTCCAAGCACCTCCATAGCACCTCCCTTGGGACCTTGTCATACGCCTTCTCCAAGTTGATAAGCACCATGTGCAGGTCTTTCTTCTTATCCCTGAACTGCTCCACCAGCCTCCTGACAAGGTGGATAGCTTCTGTAGTGGAGCGACCCGGCATGAAACCGAACTGGTTCACAGATATAGATGTCATTTCCCTCACCCTTACCTCGATCACCCGCTCCCAGACCTTCATGGTATGACTTATTAATTTGATACCCCTATAGTTGTTGCAACACTGGATGTCACCTTTGTTCTTGTACAAGGGCACCACTGTACTCCACCTCCACTCCTCCAGCATCTTTTTGGTCCTGAAGATCGCATTGAACAACCTGCAGAGCCACTCCACTCCTGACCTACCCATGCATTTCCAGAACTCTACCGGGATCTCGTCAGGCCAGGTCGCTCGACCCCTACTCATCCTACGCAAAGCCCCCATGACCTCCTCCGTCCTAATGCGCCTGCAATATCTAATGTGCTGATATAATTAGATTAATTATAGAAGTCTAATATTATTGGGCTAAAGTAATGAGCCCAATTCATTATGCCCAAGATGTCATCTTCCTAGCGGCCCAATTTGGTGTCACGTATCAAATGACGTGGCATACCAAGTCAAATGGAAGCGCCAATAGGATCATGCCACATGTCAAAATGACAAGGCATGCCAAGTTACATTAAAAGGCCATGAAATCGCTTTATGTGTGCAAGTAACATGTTCTGGTCAATCAAATGTGGCCATGTCACGCTTCAATTTGATTGGTCGGGAAAGAATTTATTCTTATCACAACTCCTCCCTTTCACAACTATAAATAGAGGTCTTCATAACTCAGAAAAGGGACCATAAATTATAACCAGAAGCAAGAGAGAGCACGTGGATCAAACACCGTAAATTCCTCTACAAGTTTCAAGCTTCAAGCAACCAAGTTCAAGTTCAAGAAATCAAGTTTAAGCTCAAGAACAAAGAACGAATCAAGGTCAAGTTCAAGCAATCAAGCTAAAGCTCAAGAACAAGATCATCGTTCGTGGAAACAACTACATATTCAAGATCAAGCTCAAAGGCCCTTGAATTTATTTACTAATGAAAAGAAGAATCAGAGAATTCATAAAGATTGTAACACTCAAATATTCGAAATAAAAATACTACGATTGTTGCGATATTTTTCAGTCTTGATTTTATTTTCTCTAACGCAAATTTATTGTTAACAAATTTTTTTATTTATCGGTTTAAAGACTTAAAATTTTACAAGTTCCAAAATTATGAGTTCGGAAGTTTATGTGTTTGGAAGTTTACATGGTTGAAATTCCGGAATTTTAAAAATTTAGCAGTTCGAAAGTTTATAAAATTTATGGGTTCAAAATGTTGTTGGTTTGAAAGTTTATGACTTCATGTTTATCTCCTCAAAAGTTATTGTTTTTAATTTGCGTATCTGTAAAATGAATAATATTACTATTTATTTTCTAAAAAAATATTTTTACGGAAATAATAACCAATCTTTTGGAACGTAGAAGAGTAGACTAGCTACTAATTTTTTAATACAAAAAAATAATCAAAATCTAATAAAAATAATTTGGATAGTATAATTCTGCATATTAATTTTGACATATCTTGCGTCCGCAATTGTGGTCATTTTCTGGTTCTTTATCGTGCTTTCGTATTAGGAAAACTTAATCCTGGTACACGAACGCAAGTTAAGCATTCCCTCTCAATTTCATCTCCTTTCTTATTAACTTTGAAACCCTAAAATATTTAACAGAAGAAGGAAGTGGGGATTGTATATTGTTGAATGGAGCTAGCAGCTTGTATTAGCCCTTGCTATGCCTTCTCTGTACGGCCGTCCACTTCTACTTCTACAAACTTCTCTCCTCTTCCGCCACTCTCGCTTATCCAATCTCCAATTCAACGACAACGTCAACTGCACCTCGCCGGAGCTAATTCCGATGGTAAGAAACTTTCTTCTAGCCACCAATACTTATTTCTGCCAAATGTTAGCATTTTCTTTTTGTACCTCTGCAACTTGGAGAATTTTTCAATTGATTTCTGTTAGCTAATTACTCCTGACACTCTTTCCACCAAAAATGCATGTAAAAATTTCTATTACGAATGTTATTTTATATAACTTCCAGAACTCTAATTCATCTACCTATTTAAAATTTTAGCTTAGATCTAATTTGTTTCTACTTTTTGAACTTGTAATTGGTATTCCTTGGACAAAATTCGAGTTGAAGTTGAAAAAACTTTGCGGAAGTTGAAGTTGTGTTCGGATATTTGCAACCAAAAAAAAGGTTCGCAAAAGTTGCACATTTGTGAATGGAAGTTAGGAAAACCTTATTTGAGTTGAAATATACATTCGAGCCACTGGGTTCAAATTCTTTCCTAAACTTATGAAACATCTTCAACTTGCAAAATTATGTAAGATTATTTGCAACTAACAAGCCCTTAATAATTTCCTTCCACTATCACTAATATTATACTAATAAATAAGTCAGATTGACAGCTTAAACACTATGAGTAGTCAAACTTCACATAAAATGGGATAGAGGGAGTAGTAGAATTTGCCTATTGGTTCTGTGAAGCCATTTGGATAATAATGATGTCTGTCAAATTGTTAGGTTCTCTCTTATCTCTGAATTGGGTGAGGTTGCGACAGTCATGTCTTGCCGCAAATGGTGCTGTTAAAGAGCAAATTCCCTCTGTGAAGTTGTCTGATTCAGTTACTAGTCAAGAAACTGATATAGAAACTGGAGAAGACTGGAAAGATTCTTATGAAGGGTTGGATGAGAATAAAATGATCCGAGTATGCGACAAGTTAATTGATGTCTTCTTGGTTGACAAGCCCAATCCTACTGATTGGAGAAGATTACTAGCATTTAGTAAAGAATGGAACAATATCCGGCCCCACTTCTATAACCGGTGTCAACATCGAGCAGAAAGTGAGAGTGATCCTGGAATGAAGCACAAGCTACTTAGGCTTCAACGAAAGATGAGAGAGGTAACTAGCACGCTTGCGAGCATGAAGTTTTCATTTTGTACGTGCCAGATCATGACTTTGTAACTGCTTTCATTTTCCAAAGAGACCCAATTATGTCAAACTCGTTTTTGAATAGTTTCAATTCTCAATGATAAGTCCAGATGTTATTATGTTGTATTTAAATGAGGTGGCTCTTTAAGGAAGTCCAAGCAAGGGCTCAGTTGAATCGTAAATACTCAAAATAATCAATTATTTTATGTCTAGTCTTTGCTAATTGCAGTACACTGGGCTTGAGGTGAACTTCTATGATCAATATACATATTACGTGTCAAAGGATTGAGGATGATTTAAGGATTATTGGTGGATTTCTTACAGTATTTCTCTCATGTTAAGATAAAAATTGTAGATTTCGTTTGAGCTTGGTATGTTTTCTATTGAAATTCGACCAGTAACTTTCTTTTCTAGGTTGATAATGATGTTCAGAGGCACTACGAACTTCTTGAGGTAATCAGACGGTCACCATCCGAGGTTGGTGATATTGTTGCCAGGCGTCGTAAAGATTTTACAAAAGAGTTTTTTGCTCATCTTCACACTGTAGCAGAATCCTATTATGATGATCCATCGGAACAGAATGGTAAATATGCCTCCTGCCTGGAAAAGAAATAAATGTGGTTCTTCTGTTTGCTATATATTTTTCGGGGTCATACTGCTAATAACTTTCGGTTTGTTTTCTGCATTAAGACACTCTTTTCCTTTTTGCAAAATATACACTCTAGAAATGTTGTTTCCGATAGATGAAATCGTTTACTCCTAAACCTTGCCTCATGTGAAGTCACCCAAAAGGACCAATGGAAAGAAGTGAGTAAAATATCAACTAAAAGAATTTCTCTCTTGTCTTTGAAACAAATGCTAGAATATAATATACAATGAAATAGAAGAAGCTTTGGAGAATCTTTGACTTTGGGAGTGTAAAGTTCCTCTTGCTGTAAATTTAGAAATTAAACTCCACGAGTTCACAAATATCATTTCCTTGATTGTCGTAATATTTTATTGCTGCTGATAGGTTTCACTGACAAGATCTTCCTTTTTCTTAATAATTAGCTGTGGCAAAACTAGGGAATACGTGTTTGGCGGCTGTGCAAGCTTATGATACGGCAACTGAAAGTATAGAAGCGTTAAATGCTGCAGAGTTAAAATTCCAAGATATAATAAATTCTCCATCAGTGGATGTGGCTTGCAAGAAAATAGATGATCTGGCCCAGAAAAATCAACTTGATTCAGCACTGGTGCTCATGATAACGAAAGCATGGTCAGCAGCCAAGGAGTCAGACATGACAAAAGACGAGGCAAGATCATTCTTATCTTCATATACACATCCATATGTCACTTCTTGCAGTAATTTTGCTGTCTTAGCATTAACTTAATTAAGAAGAGAGATGCTTATCAAAGTGATAGTATTCAAAATGACACAATTTTTAGTGATATCCAAACAATATTTTTTTGGGAGCTACTTGAGATTTTGTTGGAAAATTTTCTTCGCAATTCTGAAGTGTCCTTGGCTCTCCACTGGTGAGGCTATAGAAACAAAGAAGTTCGGGGCAAAGGGGACAAAATATTTATGACTAATTGATATGAATGATGGGAGTTTATCTCATTATTTAATACAATAGTGCTACAGATGATGATTAGCAAATGTTGTATGATTTTGCTAAAGAATGTGAACATTAGTAACCTAGTGCCACAAGATAAGTTATTGTATCTGGAATTGGTATGGTGGAATAGTGATTGCTATTCTCCACGTTGGCTAAAATGCTTATGTCCATTTTCAACTCTTAAGATAGTGCATAGGTAGTAGCTTCTGTGAGCTCTTGCACCAAGCTGCTTTACTCGTGACCTAGCTTATATCATCTTGCATTTGAAGAGAACTTACTGTTGGAATGCCTTTATGTTGAAGTTACTATTGGAATTTTACAGGTAGCATAGCAGGGTCTGCTTCTTAGATGTGGTAGTTTAATGTCTTAGGATTTCAGGACAGAGAGACCTAGCTGTAGCTGTAAAAGATAATATTCATTTGGCTGTTCTTATCCAAGTTACATGACTTCGCTTTTCAATCTCTATTGTTTTTATGGAACTTTCACAAGGCCAGATGCCATTTCTATACAAGTTTGGTATTTCAGCACAGGTTGGCTACTCCCCCTCCCCCCTCGCCGATGTGGAATTCATTTTTCTAACATGCAAATGGTTAGGCTTGTCAAATCTTTTTTGCTTTTTTCAGGTAAAGGATGTCCTTTATCACTTGTATATGACAGCACGAGGAAATCTTCAGAGGCTTATGCCAAAAGAAATCAGAATTCTAAAATATCTACTCACAATTGAGGATCCTGAGGAGCGATTGTGCACTTTGAAAGATGCCTTCACACCGGGAGAAGAACTTGAAGGGAAAGATGTAGATTGCTTATACACGTATGTATTGAATCTAATATCTAGTCATTTTTCTCTTTACATTGAATTTCTCACAGCATTCATGAATTATCTTTAACCTGTTGCCTTGACGTGGAAGCACTTCTATCAGATGCGTATCATTCTGAAATTTTACATATTTTGGAGGCTTTGCCTTTCCCTTTCCCTTTCATCTTTTTTTCCATATTCATTTTTAACTGTTATTAATAAACCCTTGATCCTTACAGGACTCCAGAGCAGCTATACAACTGGATTGGGACAGTGGTGGATGCATATAATTTCAGTAGAGAAGGCACTCTCATAAAAGAAGCCAGAGATTTGATGAACCCTAAAATAATTCAGAAAATGGAGGAATTAAAGAAGTTGATCTTAGATAACTTCATGTGAGCATTTGCGTGCTTTTAAATAGCTATGGGACTGCTGCTAGTTCCAGATTCACCAGCTCGTGCCATCAACATCCATAAGCATATGTCCCAGCTATGGGACTGCTGCTAGTGCCAGATGCGGTGACCACATGATTGCATCGCAGAATTATTCAAAGCTGATAGGTTTAATCTCCTCACATCAAAGAACTGTCTTTATCTCGGGTTTGTCGATATTCCTGAAAGTTTAAATATCCTAGACGTTGGTTCAGAAGAGGCACGAGCTGTCGTTGGTTGTATAGAACATTGGATTTTGTGTATGATAGAGCTTCTGTATTCTGGGACAGTGGCTTGATGGCCTTTCTCCTACTCAGCTTGTTTCCTGTTGAAGCTCAATTACGTCTTTACGAGATTTTTATACACTAATGTATCATTTACGATGAAGTTTATCACTATTATCAATGAATTTATATGGTGTTTAAAGTTGTACGAACTTGTCCAAGTGTTTAGTCATTCAATTGCTCGACAAAGTAGCCAAGTTTTGAAATTTCATTTCCCATGCTTTATCACGGTAGAGAATTGCCAAATGAGCGAAGTTGAATGTGATGCTCTTTGCGGAGAAAAAGAGCACGAAAGGTCTCCTATGCATACTTACAATTTGAATAGAACGCATAAAATCTCTTGTGCATTATTTTCAAATCTATTATATGTACAAATCAAGATCTTTTATTAAAAAAGGACACAAGGCTAAAAAGAAATTTGTAAAGGATTACAAAACCAAGGTGAGAAACCAAAAGAGGAGAAAAACAGATCGCGCTAAGGATGAATATAGGACAACGAATTTCGATTATGCACATTATGCATTTAGCTTTTTGGACGTGAATTGGTTTAGGTGAATTCCGCGCGAGTACCACCAGTGCAATCGCACAGCTCGACTCTCTTATTTTTTAGGTGAATTTCGCTATAGTATTCATAAATATAGTAGCGCCGAATGTAATGAATACAGTAACAACCACTAACCAATACTCCCTTCGGTCCAAAATAAGTGATTTTTTTATTTTTTTTATGGTCTAAAATAAATAATTTTTCCAAATTTCAAGAATAAATTAATTATTTTTTCCTACATTGCTCGTGGAGTAAATAATGTTGGAGTTTTGTTAGCAGTATTTATATGAAGAGATAATAAAAATTAATATGGTCAATTTTATTGCTAATTAATATTAAAAGGTGAATTTCTTAATTTGTATGAAAATAACTAAAGAAATTACTTATTTTGTATAGGAGAGACTCAAGGGAATAATGATTTATGAAAATTCCTCAATCTTAAACTAAAACAATTTGTCAAACTCTACTACTTTGCACTGGACTTCGAAAGGTTCCGATTCTTTAGCACCACAAATGATAACAACACTGTGAAAATATAATGTGACACAACCCGAATGATTATGTTTGAAACCTCCTGCCGATGTTGCTCAATCACTTCGTATTCTCACATTTATGAATCTTACTAAAGTATCATTATTTATTTTTTTATCATAACTTAATGTCACACCTTTCACAATATTAATTTTTTAAAATGTTTATTACACTTAAGGTAAAGATAAAAAATAATAATTTATGTGGATTTTAAAATATTTAAATATTTTAAATTTGTTATAAATAGTATTTTATTTATAGTGAATGTCTATATTTTCGAGAGATTTTAGGGTTTATTACTTGATGGTTAAGTCACTTTCCCCTATAAATAGAGGGATTCTATTCTATTGTAATTGATCACAAATCAATCAGAATTCTCTCTCCCTACTTTTTTCTTCAATACTTTTCTTCTTCTTTTATTGTGTTATAACATGTTATCAGCACGAGACTCTAACCAATTGAGTAGAAGCTTAGGGATTTAGCATAATAAGTGTCAATTGTACCATGAACTATCTTCATGATTAAATTCTAGATTTAAGGTAAGTATTTTATCTTACTTTTCTCTTTTAAATTCTTGTAATTTTATAATTTGACTTTAAATACAAGTAAAGACAATAAATTTTGATTATAACTCTAATAGAATTTGTGAGAAATTATAACCACCTGAAATGGTAAAATTTCTAGGTCTTGCCATGATCAAATTCATGTATGATTACGAGCACAAGAAGTGGAAACTCGTCCCATTGAATTTGCTTCATTCTCATTCTCTTTAGAGAATATGGTAGCAATATGTAATAAACTTGAAAGAAGACAAAATTATTACCGTGAATGTATGAATGGATGTGAATGTGACAATAGACGAAATTATAATCGTCATCATTGTAGTAATGAGAATAATTAGGATTATCAAAATAATTCTTCACTCCGTGAAAGTAATGTTTGTCATCGATTTGACGTAAAATTTTACAGATCACATATAGATGATTATGATTCGTTCATGATGTGAATGTGACAACATGAGATTTATGAGCTCATATTCATTCTTGGAAGAATATGAATATGCTAGTGATAGTGAATATACCACACTCACCTCTAGAATGGGGTTTGGCATGAAATAAGAAAATAATTTAATTATTATAGCATGTATGGTTATTGATCACGTACCTATTGTGATTATGCCAAGATTTTACAGCAATGTGATTATTATAGAGCAAAAGTAATGGAAGCAACATATCTTGCCTATAATGATTTTGACAATGACCATAATGGTATAACTTTCTCTTTGAAATAAATATTCACCATATATATGAATATGTGGCGCTTTTGGGAGGACTTGGATGATCTGGTGAGTAGCATTCCCCAATCTGAGAAGTTAGTTATTGGAGGGGACTTTAATGGTCATATTGGGGCTGATGTTAGTGGTTATGGTGAGGTGCATGGTGGCTTTGGCTTTGGGGTTAGGAACGGAGGAGGCACGTCACTGCTTGATTTCGCCAGGACTTCCGAGCTTCTGATTGCGAACTCGACATTTCAGAAGAGGGAGGAGCATTTGGTCACCTTCAAGAGTTCGGCGGCGAGGACTCAGATTGATTACCTCCTCCTCAGAAGGAGCGATAGGGGTATGTGCAAGGACTGCAAGGTTATTCTGGGAGAGTCCCTTTCGACTCTTCATAGACTCCTAGTGATGGATGTCGGTCTCTGAGTGAAGAGGAAGAGGAGGGGTTCTCGGGGACAACCGTGGATTGGATGGGGTGTTTTGACTAAGGAGAAAGCACAGGAGTTGGAGAGGAGGTTAGCTGAGGGCGGAGCTTGGAGAAGTTCTGGGGAAGCGGACGCTATGTGTTCAGAGACGGCGAACTTGGTTAGGAAGGTAGCACGGGACGTGCTCGGGGTAGCCAAGGGCTATTCAGGCAGACATCAGGGTTACTGGTGGTGGAACGATGTAGTCGAAGGAAAAGTAGAGACGAAGAAGGTGGCGTTTGTTAAGTTGGCAGGGAGCACAAGCGAGGAAGAACGGAGAGCGAACAGGGAGATCTACAAGGTGGCGAGGAAAGAAGCAAAGCTGGCGGTTATGGAAGCTAAAAACGCGGCGTTTGGTCGCATGTACGAGGAAGTAGGGGAGAGAGGCGGGGACAGGAAGTTATTCCGGTTAGCTAAAGCAAGGGAAAAGAAGGCACGTGATCTTGACCAAGTTAGGTGCATCAAGGGCGAGGATGGTAGAGTTCTGATGGGGGAGTCTCAAGTCAAGCAGATGTGGCAAGCGTACTTTCGATACTTACTTAACGAGGAGGGGGATTGTAACATAGAGCTAGGGGAGTTGGGGCATTCAGAGCAACATAGAGACCTTGGGTACTGCAGCGCATTAGGGCGGAGGAAGTCATGGGGGCTTTGCGTAAGATGAGTAAGGGTCGAGCGACCGGGCCTGACGAGATCCAGGTGGAGTTCTGGAAGTGCATGGATAGGTCAGCAGTGGAGTAGCTCTCCAGGTTGTTCAATGTGATCCTCAGGACCAAAAGGATGCCGAATGAGTGGAGGTGGAGTACAGTGGTGCCCTTGTACAAGAACAAAGGGGACATCCAGTGCTGCAACAGCTATAGGGGTATCAAATTAATAAGTCACACCATGAAGGTCTGGGAGCGGGTGATCGGGCGAGGGTGAGGGAGATGATATCTATATCTGCGAACCAGTTCAGTTTCATGTCGGGTCGCTCCACTACAGAAGCTATCCACCTTGTCAGGAGGCTGGTGGAGCAGTTCAGGGATAAGAAGAAGGACCTGCACATGGTGCTTATCGACTTGGAGAAGGCGTATGACAAGGTCCCAAGGGAGGTTCTATGGAGGTGCTTGGAGGCAAAGAGCGTGCCGGAAGCATACATCAGAGTAATCAAGGACATGTATGATGGAGCTAAGACTAGGGTTAGGACAGTAGGTGGCTACTCAGACCATTTCCAGTGGTTATGGGGCTCCATCAAGGATCGACGCTTAGCCCTCTCTTATTTTGCCTTGGTGATGGATGCTCTGACCCGACATATTCAAGGGAATGTGCCTTGGTGTATGCTATTTGCTGATGACATAGTCTTGATAGACGATACGAGGGTCGGTGTTATTGAGAGGTTAGAGGTATGGAGACAGACTCTCGAGTCTAAGGGTTTCAAAATTAACAGATCTAAGCCAGAATACCTGGAGTGCAAGTTTAGCGCCGAGCCGAGCAAAGTAAGCAGGGACGTGATGATTGGATCTCAGGTCATCGTCAAGAGGGACAGTGTCAGATATCTTGGGTCGGTGATTCAGGGTGACGGAGAGATTGACGGGGACGTCACTCATCGTATAGGAGCGGGGTGGTCAAAGTGGAGGCTTGCATCAGGTGTCCTGTGTAACAAGAAAGTTCCACAGAAACTCAAGGGAAAATTTTATAGAGCTGTGGTTAGACCTGCAATGTTGTATGGGGCGGAGTGTTGGCCAGTGAAGAACTCTCATGTTCAGAGAATTAAGGTTGCGAAGATGAGGATGCTCAGGTGGATGTGCGGGCTCACTAGGTTAGATAAGATTAAGAATGAAGTTATTCGAGAGAAGGTTGGGTGGCCCCAGTGGATGAGAAGATGCGAGAAGCGAGGCTGAGGTGGTTCGGGCATGTGCAGAGGAGAAGTGCTGATGTCCCGGTGAGGAGTTGTGAACGGCTGACGATGGTCGGCGTCCGGCGAGGCAGAGGGAGGCCTAAGAGGTATTGGGGAGAGGTGATTAGGCATGACATGGCTAGTATGCGGGTTTCCGAGGACATGGCCCTTGATAGGAAAGCCTGGAGGTCTAGTATCAGGGTTGTAGGATAGGGGTCCCTAGAGTTTTCCGTACTCCTCACCCGGGGTTGGGTGAGGCTTGGCAGGGCTATCCATAGATGATTTGTGTTTTGGATTGTGTCTCCCTTATGGTAGTTACTGTATGATACTACTGCATGCTATTTTATTTATGGTTCTTATATTTAGGTAATTATTTACGTTATTTCTGTTGGACTTACTAATGCTCTTTTGTTTTTGTTTTTGTTTCTCCCTTGCCTTCACTGAGTCGTGGGTCGATTGGAAACAGCCTCTCTGCCCTTTCGGGTAGGGGTAAGGCTCGTCTACATATTACCCTCCCCAGACCCCACTTTGTGGGACTATACTGGGTAGTTGTTGTTATTGTTGTTATATGAATATGTGGTAGTACAAAATTAATTGAGAACTCCGAAAAAACCAATACACTATTTTGGAGAAGAACAATTGATTACCAATAGGATATTGTGTTGTAATAAGTCTCAAAAAAACTTATTGTATTTCTAAAGTATTCGCGAAAGCGGTTGGTTATATTAAGACTATAAATAACGAGAAGATTTAATATCTTCTATTACTACAACTTGTAACGGCGTAATATGTTTGTGAAAAGCTACCCGCTTTATCTCCAGTTTGTACTATACAAATAAAAGAATGTCACAATAAAGTAAAAGTTTATTGATATAAAAACTCATATTATAATAAACTTGGAGTTTATTTATAATTGCACACTTTATGGTATAAACCTAAAGTTTATCAATATTGATGATTATCCGGTTGGCATAATTGGTTTAGCCATATTAATTTAAGTATGATGTGCAAAATTAAAAGAGAATTCATATGGGTAAATATTAAAGAACTAAAAAGTTCTTTACGAATTCTCTTATATTGTTCTCATTGATTAATAAATAAACTAAAATTGGGACTGAGTCCCATGAATACTGGAAATATCAAAGGTGAATATGGGTCCGTCCACCTGCTATGTATACCACATAAGATGCATCTATGAGATAATTACATGTGCCATTGTTATTAACCCGCAACCTGGTATTTGCGAGGTAACTTGCTCAATAATTTAATTTAGAGCATAATTTTTAGATTTTCTATTCAAGGCAGTTCATCTTGATAAGTTGGTTTATATTACAGTTGATTTAGCAAAATAATTTATTGAATGCGTCCACTTAATAGCTATACTATTGCTTATGAGGACAAAGTTATCTAAATCAGTTTGATATACATTATATACAAAAATATATTACATTCTCCCCTCATAAATGGTTCATGGTCAAAATCAAATATTATTGATGTGCGGTGTATATTATTATTAATACTGTAACGCACAAAGATGGGTTCTCAAATTGAGAAAGAAAGCTAGTTTTTCTAACATGAGGGGGAGACAAGATAAATAGTAAAGAAAAAGTTACGTGGAATGAATTATCATCTGTATATCTAGATCCTTCAATAAGATAATATGTACTTGAAGTTTATAAAAAGGTAATTCATTTGCAATATATTGCAAAGCATGCCAGATCATTTGCTGACCCAAAGAAAGTAACTGCAAATGTTCCTATTAGAATAAGTCATATAAGCACAAAATCTATGGTATGTTTAAAGCGTATAGACAAATCGGTTTTAAATAAAATTCTTGATAAAGAAGACGAGCAAATGATCATAGTAAGGAGACAAGTGATGTAGAAGATTACATGACATAACACTTCATAAATCTCATGATAGATTCAGGTGCTTGAAATATGAATGAAGAGATCTCTATGTTATGTTTTTATGAAAAATATTGGAACCGATATAAAATGTTCGTCAACGACATCTATGGTAACGCTAAATATATATATATATATATATATATATATATATATATATATATATATATATATATATATATATATATATATATATATATATATATATATATATATATATATATATATATATATATATATATATATATATGTGAGGATCTTAAGTTTGGATAAATAAAATAATTTCAAATAGAATTGGTTTCATATGAAAGACATGTAGTTTTGAATATGTGGTTCAAATACTTGAAGTAGAAAGTCAATGATATGTGAAATCAGTTTCCAGTATCTTATTTGTCTAGCATGACGTGAAAATTTGATATGCATCTAAAGTCTATTATATGGCTTATATGACTTACCTTATATAGTAATCCTTGAAGGATTTAAATTACTTAAAGATACACAATTGTTGGTCCTGATATACCATATTCTAGGTGCAATTTGTACACGTATGTATCTTGCTATAACTATAAGGATGATAATGTGATAGCAAAAATACCTCTATGGAGATATTGAAGAGGCTATTCCACGACATTATATGAGGACATTGCATATCTATCAAGAATGATGATTTCAAGGTTCAACATGTACATTCAAGTTAATATGATTGATTTGTTTATCAAATCTCTACCAATGATCTTTTGAAAATGGTCCACAAGATCGGGATGCGAATTCTCAAAAATGTGAATTGATGCTCTCATCGGGGGAAGTTAATATGTGTTGTACTTTCCTTCTCTTACAAGGTTTCATCCACAGGTTTTCCTTGCAAGATTTTTAACGAGACAACCAAAAGTCGTATTTCTAAACATGTGTAGTCTTTTTCCGGCTCTAATTTTTTCCCATTGGAATTTATTTTAGTTAAAGTTTTAATGAGGCACATTATCTGTTGAATAGATATTTAAGAGGAGTGTTATAAATAATATTTTATTTATGGTGAATGTCTATATTTTAAAGAAATTTTAAGGTTTATTACTTGGTGGATTATTCTATTGTAATTGGTCCCAAATCAATAAGAATTCTCTTTCTCTACTTTTCCCTTTACTACTCTTCTTTTTTTATTGTTTTATAACAAAATCAATCTATAGTATATTAAAAGGAGAGTAGTGACGCATGAGGTCAAGCCAAGTGGCAATCTAAAAAAAAGCCACTTGCAATTTAAAACAACATTAAAAATTTGAGTTATAAATTGAAACATAATTAATGAAAGTAGTAGTTCAATAAGAATTATTTTTTAATTATGATACAAATCTCTATTAGCAGTATAATTTAGTTAATATTTTTTTGTATAATTATGGTAGGGACGAAATAAATTATGGTAGGGAGGAATTTTAATTAATTGATCAACCTTTGTTACTGACCTTAGTTTGGTACAATATACATTATTGTAGGTATCTTTAATTTTAAAATTTTATGTATAATTCAGTCATGATAGGTATCCTTTTTTGAGAAAGAATCAATTAAATTTTTATTTTATATCTTACACATAAATTTTAAGTTGAAATAATAATTTTTTATTTATTATATACTTTGTATCTGACCTTATTTCGGTGTAATATACATTACTATTGGTATATTTTATTAAAATTTTGTGTATAAGTTAATTATTTATATTATATTAAAAGGAGAACAGTGAAGCATGAGGTTAAGCCAAGTGGCAAGCTAAAAAAGCCACTTGGCAATTTTAAGACAATATTAAAAATTTGAATTATAAATGAAAACATAATTAATGGAAGTAGTAGTTCAATAAGAATTATTTTTGAATTATGACACAAATCTTTATTAGTAGCATAATTAAGTTAACATTTTTTTGTATAATTATGGTAGGGACAAAATAAATTATGGTAGGGACGAATTTTAATTAATTGATCAAGCTTTGTTACTGACCTTATTTTGGTACAATATACATTATTGTTTATATCATTAATTAAAATTTTATGTATAATTCAGTTATGGTAGGTATTCTTTTTTTTAGAAAGAATCAATTAAATTTTTATTTTTTATCTTACACATTAATTTTAAGTTGAAATAGTAATTCTTTATTTAGTATAAGCTTTGTATATGACCTTATTTCAGTGCAATATACATTACTGTAGATATGTTTTATTAAAGTTTTGTGTATAATTCAATTATGGCATATATCCTTTTTTTAGAAAGAATTAATTAAATTTTTATTTTGTATCCTAGTCATTAATTTTAAGTTAGAATAATAATTTTTAATTAGTACAAGCTTTGTATCTGATCTTATTTGTGAACAATATACCTTACTATAGGTATCTTTAATTAAATTTTGTGTGTAATTCAGTTATGGTAGAAAAAGTAATTAAATAGTGTGTGTGTGTGTATATATATATATATATATATATATAATGATGTTATATTAGTGTTTACAATTCGTACAAATAAATATTTTATATATAAATATATATTTCTTAAACTAATAGTGAAAACGTTGCTGCAACAATTTAGAGTTTTTACAATTAATATTTGAATTAAGTATTGCTAGGTTAAATTTGAAAGTACAGGATGATTTTGAAAATGTGGTCCAATGGAGAAAATAGAAGAATAAGATATATTTGAATTCGAGATAAGACTTTTTTTTTAATATAATAACAAAAATCATATTTAAGAATATGAACCATAGAGTCAAAGTTACTATTAAAATAATTTTTATTTATTATTTATATTATATTAAAACAATGTGATAAAAGTGGATATTAAATTCAAGTAAACTAATAAAAATCACATGACAACGTTAATAATATTAGGTATTGAATATACAATAGCAAAATAAGAAACAAACAAAGGAAAAATCAAAATTTCTATCATAAAGAAAAAAAAAGGATAAAAGCTTATTTAAATTTGATATAAAAAAGGTTATTTTTTTAGGTACGATTAAAAAGGTCATGATGTGAATAAGGCCACATAACTAAAGTTTAATATATTAAAAAAATTAAAAAGTATCAAAATATTAACAAATTGGAGATAATGCGAGGTTATTTATACTAAGAATTAGTTTAAAACATAAAGTAATTATATAATGCTTAAAAATATTATATGAATTTAAATAATTTAATAATTTTGACTATTAATTTTAAATAAAATAAATATGTTTTTCAAAATTAAAAAATTATACTTCGATTTATATAATATTAAAGGATATAAATAGGTTATGATATTAAATAAAGAGGCATGTTAATGAAAGCCACATAAGAAAATAAAATACTACATGTTAGATAACTTAATAGCAATAATCAAAATTATAAAAATATTTAATATTAGAAATAGAAAGGAAAGCCGATTTGAACTTGAGATTTAGATTGAAATTATGGTGAAAACACTCAAATTATGAATAGGACCACAAAATTAAAATTTTACTAAATAAAAAACTAAAAATTGGATAACAAATTAAAACTATGGAAATACAAAATAAATATGTCATTTGGTATTTTATGAACGAAAATTAAAGTCTAATTTGTATAGTAACATTTAAAAGAATTTTTTTTAATTACACGTAATACAAAAAACAATTATAAGAAAATTTAATAGATTTAAAATTTAATAAGAAGAAACTTATATATTAATATTTTAAACTAATTCAAAGTTATAACTTAAAATAAACGTTATATTATATTTTTTTATTGATAAAATATTAATGTAAAAAACTAATTAAAAATTCATATTAAGGAAGATGATAAATAAAGAGGAAAATAGAGATAGTGTGAGAATATTTATACTTTGAACTTATTAAGTATAAGGATATTAAATAATTAAATAATACTCAAAAATATTATTGAAAGATTTAAATGAAAAAAGAGTTCCAAGTAAGAGGATAAAAATAAAAAAATAAATTAACTTTTAGGAATAAAAAGTTATATTTATATATGTTTATCAAAAATGCAATAAACAAGATATCACGTCAATTGGTAAGCTAATAAAAGATTACATGAATATAACATTATTGAGTAATACATAATGCAATAACTTGAAGAAAATATTAAAGAAAGAATTGTTTTGGGTGAAATTGTAGAAGAATAAGACTTATTCGAATTTATGGTAAAACATAAAGTGGTAGTAATAATTTTGTTAAATAATGTACCCAAAAAAGACATATCACAAACATGATATGTTTAGTATTATTTAATATTGACCACAAAATAAAATGCAAATACTAAATCAAGGAGTTGGATTGTTACAGATAAACAATAAAAATATAAATAAAAAGAAACATCATATCTAGAAGTTTTAAATTCTAAGGTAATTTCAATAATTCAAATTATAATTTGATATTTATGTTCGCATACCGCGTGGGTACTAAATATTAATTATTTTTAGTAACCGAAAAAGACGAGGAAGTACATAAATTATAAATGTAAAATTTAATGCACAAACAAAATCCAAACATTGTATTAATTATGGCAAAACTTACTGCTAGGGGTGTTCATGGTTAGGTTTGGATCGGTTTTTTTTGAAAAGAAACCAAACCAAGTAAGTCGATTTTTCAAATATTAGAACTAAACAAACCAATTAAGTCGATTTTTTCGGTTTATGTCGGATTTTGCCGATTTTTCGATTTTTTCGTTTATTTGTCGTTTTTTCTTAAATATAAGACATACACTACCAAACACATATTCAGAAGACCACATTTTCAACGTAACACAATCAAATCAATTGCATGTTGTGAAATATATTAGTTATCAAGATGCATTGATGATAATTGAATCGAATTTGTGGATTTCGAAAAAGAACGGAAAGCTCTCGGCGCAAGATAAGCAAGGTGTACTAACTTGCGCCTTCAGCCATGGCAAGACGAAGAAGAAGGACCCAACCGACAATGGTGATTACGGAGGAGGATAGTAGAATAAAGACGCCTGCTCTCGACAAACCCACTCGCTGGCTAACTGGAATGGGTTCGGCACCTACAATTTTCCACAACCCTTGCAGGAATGGTAATACTGGATTGTTAATAACACCTGAACTGGAGTACAACAGCGATTACAACCGGTTACTTTTGAAAGTTTTTTACCACAAAAATTTCAACCAATTAGTGAGCGAATTGACGAAGGCGAGGAAGGAAATCGGGTGACAGATAATGCCGAAGCACAACAAGTCCATTGACGACTTCAATTTTCAGCACAAGCAAAGATAGATCAGATCTGCTAGGTTTATGGAGAATCTAAGGAATTTGAAGGTAATAGGGAAGCCATGCAGATGAATCGAAGCTCTCAAAAAGGGAAGCCGTTTATATTCCACATGCTATGTGGGATTGTACATTTTTGGTACAAACTGAAGACGAGGATACAAAGGAACAAGAGACATAATGGAGTAATGCATTGGTTGGGTTTGTGCTTGGAGAAGACCCGTATGAGAGCAATGGCTAATTACATCACAAATGTATGAGATTTTGTTAAAAAACCTCAAGTGCTACATCATGAGGATGGATACTATACTTTTAGATTCGATAATAGTGAAGACAGGGACCTTGTCCTTCAGGCAGGTCCTTACACTTTCCATAATAAGCCATTTGTGCTACAAAAATGGAGAATGGACTTTAGATTTGATCCAGGCAGTGTGAGTGTAATTCCTCTGTGGATTACCTTCCCTGGCTTGCCTTTGGGTTTTTGGTCAACTGAAGAACTCAGTAAGCAGAAGAACTCAGTAAGCTAGCTAGTGTGGTTGGGAAGCCTATGTACACTGACAGATTTACTGCTGAATTGGAGAAGATATCTTATGCAAGAGTATTGGTGAAAACAGACATATCCCAACCTTTGCCAGATAGTTTTGAACTACATACTAAGAGGGGAGTTATCACTCAACAGATTGTATATGAATGGAAGCCAAAATACTGTTGTGACTGTGTAAGGTTTGGCCATAACTCTGATAATTGCTGGTATAAGAAGATGCAGGGAAGTGAAGAGTTAATACAAAACCATTCAAAGGTAGCAGGGAAAAGAAGCAATTGCAAAGAGAGAACTGGAAATAGATACCAAAAGCCAAGCAGAAAAATGAGGTGGTTAAAACTGTTGGGATAGTGGAGGCTAACAAACAAAAGGCTGACATTACGGGAAGCAGGGTGATGGATAAGGGGTTGTTGAAAGGCAAAAATGTACAACATTCTACTGGAACTTCAGTGAACATGACAAACAGATTCTCCTTACTACAGATAGGTGAAGATCCAGGGGACGCTGGCCCATCCAGCTTCACCACAAAATGATCTTCAGCACATGGAATATTAGGGGCCTTAACAAGGCTCATAAACAGAAGGAGCTGAAACTCTTTCTGAGAAAGCATAAAGTAGACTACATGGGATGTATAGAAACTAGAGTAAAAGAAACTAAGGCACAAAGGATTATGAAAACTAGGAACTGACTGGAGATATTACTGGAACTATAATGAACACCAAAATGGGAGAATTTGGCTAATGTGGAATTCAAATGTTGAGTTGCAGATACTGAAGACTGATGAACAGTTTATACACTGTGAGGTAAAAGAAAGAAATACAAATTTCAGAATACTGATAATAGTAGTGTATGCAAATAATGAGATGAATAAGAGACATCAACTATGGGGCAAACTGTTGATATTAGGAGCAACTATGCATGAGAGCTGGCTTCTCAGTGGGGATTTCAACAATGTTCTCCACAGTGATGATAGGATAGGAGCACCAGTTATGCAACAGGAGATTAAAGGTTTCCAAGACATACTCAATGCCCTGCAACTCACTCAGTTGAAGAGATTGGGATGTTTTTATACATAGTGTAATAAACAAAAACCAGAGACAAGAGTGTATAGCAGGATTGACTGGGCATTTGGAAATGTGAAATGGACGCAGGAGTACATTCATATAGAAGCTGATGTGTTGACCCCTGGAGTATCAGATTATTCCCCTATCCTTTTACTATGCAATGTTGAGGAGCAAAGAAGGAATCTACATCCTAAGCCATTTAAACTTTATACCTCTATGATGGAACATGCTGATTTCCCTAGCATTGTGGAAAGGGAATGGAACAAAAGGCAGCCTGGGGGGAAAATGCACAGAGTATGGTAAACATTAAAGACCCTAAAAATGGGGTTAAAGGATTTGAATACCTATATGGCAATGTATAGGATCCACCTCAGGGAGGCTAGGCAGAAACTGGAAGCTATACAGAATCAGTTACAGATCAATTATATGGACCAAGGCTTGATTGATCATGAAAGAAGGGAGCTTATGGAAGTTGAAAAATGGAGTAACATAGAGGAACAGATCTTACACCAGAAGTCTAGAGCACACTGGATTGCATGTGGAGATTCAAATACCAAATATTTTCATGCTCAATTGAAGATGAGGACAAATTTTAATACTATAAACTCTATATATACTCAAGAGGGAATTAAATTGTATGAGCCCAGACAGGTGAAAGAAGAGTTTATTACATATTTTAAGAAGTTATTGGGGGGAAACAATAGTATCTTCCAGTGCCCAAACACTGCAGTAATCCACCAGGGTCCTTGTTTGAGCTTGCAACAGAAAGATGAACTAGTAAAACCAAACACAAGGGAGGAAATACTATTGGCAATAAAGGATATGCCTCATGATAAGGCACCAGGTGTGGATGGTTTTCCAATTGAGTTCTTTATAAGGCATTGGCATATAGTGGGGGAAGACATTTGTGAGGCTGTGCTGGAATTCTTTCTCACTGGAAAATTGCATAAGGGAGTTAGTAGCACTGCTCTAACACTAATTCCTAAAGTGCAAAATCCAAGCAAAGTAAATGATTACAGGCCTATGGCGTGTTGTACAACTCTATACAAAATCATCACAAAGATCCTTACAGCTAGGCTGAAAGCAGTTGTTGGCTATCTGGTGGGTAGATCATAGTCAGCTTTCATTGAGGGTCGCAGCATCACAGATAACATTCTGTTTACACAAGAGTTGTTTAAAGGCTACTCCAGGAAGGGTATATCACCTAGATGTGTTCTTAAAGTAGATTTGCAGAAAGCCTATGACACAGTTGAGTGGAGCTTCCTAGAAAGACTGTTGCAGGACTTGGTATATCCTTATAAGTTCATTAGGTGGGTAATGGAGTGCATATCATATGTCACCTACTCTCTCAACATCAATGGTGGACTCACTGTTCCATTTAAAGGCAAAAGAGGTATAAGGCAAGGTGATCATATGTCTCCATACCTTTTTGTTCTAGATATGGAGTATCTATAGAGAGAATTCATGAAAATGATGATGAGGAAAGAGTTCAAATTCCATCCTAGATGTAAGAAACTAGGTGTGGCACATGTCTGCTTTGCGGATGATCTTCTTATGTTATGTAAAGCAGACATTCAGTCTGTTAAACTACTGAAGCAGACTTTCCAGAACTTCTCCAAAGCTTCTGGACTCCAAGAAAATGCTGATAATAGTGATGTATACATAGCAGGTGTATCAAACTGACAGAAGGAGGAGATCTTACAAGCACTTGGTTTCCTTGAAGGCAGACAACCATTTAAATATCTAGGGATACCTCTGGATTCAAAAAAACTGACTACTGCTCAATGTTGGCCATTAATTGAGAAAGTCACACAGAAAATAAGCTGCTGGTCATCAAGGCTGCTCTCTTATGCTGGTCGACTTCAGTTGATCAAATCAGTTTTATTTGGTGTACAAGCCTACTGGTCCCAAATATTTCTACTGCCAAAAAAAGTGCTGAGGATGACTGAAGCAATATGCAGATCCTATCTTTGGACAAGGTCAACTACAGTGTCAAGAAAAGCTCTGGTTGTCTGGGAAACACTCTGTTTGCCATACAGTGCAGGGGGTTGAATGTTCTGAACTTTGATCAAGTGGAATAAGGCTACTGTTGCAAAACATCTATGGGCACTGACCAAGAAGAAAGACAGCCTGTGGATTAAATGGGTGCATACTTTTTATATAAAAAACTACAGTATTGACGACATGCCAATTCCTAAATCTGATGCTTGGGAAATAAGGAAGATATTTGAGTCGAGAGAGTTACATTGCAAATCTTCAAGGTAATCTGGACAGTCGACTACTTCAGCTACAGAGGGGAGATTCTTTCAGCATTAAGAAATTGTACAGGTTCCAACCACCCTCAATACCACAAGGTCCAGTGGAAGAGCATCATACTTCAGGCTCAATTACATCCTAGATACAAATTCATTTTGTGGCTTGCTTTGCATAAGAGGTTGGCAACAGTGGACAGACTCCAGGAACTCCACATTCTAATTCCACAGGAGTGTACTTTCCGTGGACTGTCTCGTGAGACTCTTGATCATTTGTACTTCGACTGCTCGCGGACTAAAGCACTTTGGAGTCGGCTCCTAAACTGGCTGGGTTATAAACGACCCATTTCTGACTGGAACAATGAATGTGAATGGGTTAGTAAACTAGCAAGGAAGAGAACTGGTATAGCAGAAATCACTGCCTGTTTATTTGTGATCTTGGTGACAGTGATATAGAGAGAGTGAAACAAACAGAGATTCTAAGGAGGGAAAATGTTGTGCGATAATGTCTGCAAGGAAATAGCCATTCACCTACACTTAAAGGAGCTTCAGTTCACAAATGGAAGGCTGCACTGTTAAACTTAGACCATTACCCTTAGGACTGCTGTTAGATTATTTGACACACATACTATCACATAGTGAGATAGCTACAGTTTTGTCATCTGATAGTAGGTGTAGTGATTGTTTAGTATGGGAGTATAGATGGTTAGCATCTATGTTTGTATTTGTACACTTTTTTTGATGGAATGAAATAGAAATCTGTTTATTCAAAAAAAAAAAAATAATCTGAGGACTCAAATTATAAATATATTACTTTTAACAAGAAATAAATTCTTACACTTAACAAAAGAAAACTACCAATCAAACTAGAATGTAAAGATAAAGAACTGTATTAAAAGTGCAAAACTATTAACATTTACCATTAAATTTTTGAAACTTTATATAAAAATATACATACATACATATATATATATATATATACATATATATATATATATATATGTGTGTGTGTGTGTGTGTTTGTGTGTAATAATAAATTTAAAATAGTTACTCCTATAGTCGGTTTGGTTCGATTTTTTATCGTTTTTTTTCTGATTAAAATTAAAATCAAACCAAATTTGATCGGTTTTTGAAATTCAAAACTAAAACCAAACCAAATAAAAAAATATTAAATTTTTTATTAATCTAATTTAATTTTGAATTTGGTTTGATTTTTCGAAATATTATGAACACCCTTCTTACTTAATGCAAGGTGAACCAATTCCTAAGGACGTTGTAAAAGACTAACCAGTGAAATGAATGAGTTCTACAACAAAAACTCCTAGTCTGTTATAAATACAACTCTAATTAGAGTGAATGTCTATCTTATAGAAGAGTTCTACTTTGAGGCTAAGTCTTTTCTCTTCCTATAAATAGAGGGGTCTTACCCCATTGTAAATTATCCCAAAGTATCAATAAGAATACTCCTCTCTCTACTTTTCTCTTTATTGTTCTTGTTCTTATATTATTTTATAACACGTTATCAGCACGAGTCTCTAACCAATTGAATTTAATATTCAGCAATTATCGCTCTCAGAATCTCGAGTTGCAATCAGATTCATCCACTCTAATTCGTGTTCCGTCGTTTGGACTTTTCTATTTGAGTGAAACGAGATTTGTGATATTTTGGTTTCTGAAATTCTTCAATTTTTTTTCTTTCTCGTTGTTTACTGTTGTTTTCTTTTTGAAGGTCAATTTCCAAGCAAAAGAGTGTAATAACGATTGCTACTGCTCCATATGAGAATTTCTATACGAAAAAATAGAAGAGATGGTATCATCATAAAGTAATGCAACGGGATGGAAACTCAAGAGGTATATTTGATATCACAACATTTATTGGTATACCTTAAAGGTAAGTAATTTACTTTTCCCTTTCAAATTCTTGAAATTCTACGATTTGATTTCATATACAAACATAGACAACAAAGTTTGATTATAACTCTAATGGAGTTTGTAAGGAATTATAACCACGTGAAGTGGTAAAAGTTCTATGTCTTGCCATGATTAAATTCATGTATGATTGTGGGCAAAGAATTGAAAATCCGTCCCATTGAATTTGCTTCATTCTCATTCCCTTTAGAGAATGTGATAGCAGTATGTGATAAGTCTGAAAGAAGACAAAATTATTACCGTGAAAGTATCAATGGATGTGGACGTGGCAATAGACGGAATTATAATCGTCATCATTGTGATAATGAGAATAATAAAGATTCTCAAAATAATCTTTCACTTTATGAAAGTAATATTTGACATGAGATTGTATATAGCGCATACAGATGATTATGATCCATTCCCTGAAGTGAATGTGATAATTGTAATAAAGCCCGTAAGTATGGACACGCTCTTGATGTAATTTTGTTTTATGTCTGACATTATGAAAAGAAAGTTCGTTGCCCTTGAAATTTCGTGCAAGAACTATATGACATGGGTGTTGGATGCTGAAATCCATTTGGATGCAATGGGTCTTGGAGACGCCATTAAAGACAGAAATAATGCATCCACCCAAGACTATGCTAAGGCCTTGATTTTCTTGCGCCATCACCTTGATGAAGGTTTGAAATTGTGCTAAGGCCTTGATTTTCTTGCGCCATCACCTTGATGAAGGTTTGAAAATTGAATATATCACAGTCAAAGATCCACCTATTTTGTGGAATGGCTTAAAGGAGAGATATGACAACCTGAAGTTGGTCACTCTGCCACAAGCACGATGCGATGAGAATCCAAAAGCAAATAGTTCATAAACTATATATTATCGTTGCGGTGGAAAAGGGCACTGGGCGAAAATTTGCCGTGTACCAAGACATTTGGTTGAGCTTTATCAAGTATCTCTAAAAGGTAAATGCCCTGAAACCAATTCTGTCTCTGACGACAATTTTGACATCACCCACTTGGATGTGGCAGACTTCTTTGAGCACCCTGAGGGGAAAATAGACCACTTAATTGGTGATGGATCTGTGATGAAGGAAGATGGAATTGTTTGATTTTATTTTACTTATTTGTATTAGTTAGTGAATAAACTAATAGTCATTAGTATCAGCTCATATTAGTTAGCTTATGATATAATGTTAGTATTAGTTCTTTAGAATATTTCAATATGCTTAAATTTCAAAGATATTTTTATTTTCCAGTAGAGTTAATCGACTAACCTAACAGTTAGTCGACTAACTAATATTTCGCATTAAAACTGGATTCTTCCGCAAGGCAAGATAGTCGACTATCTGATTTAGATAGTCGACTAACCTGATGACTGTTTACTAAGTTAGTCGACTATCAACTTAGTTAGTCGACTAACTAATATTTCGCATTAAAACTGGATTTTTCCACAAGGCAAGATAGCCGACTATCTGATTAAGATAGTCGACTAACCTGATGACTGTTTACTAAGTTAGTCGACTATTAACTAAGTTAATCGACTAACCTCAGCAGATTTTGAAAATATTGTTTAATTATGAAGCAACGGATTAAATTTGTTTATTCTCATGTTCCTATATCTCTTTTGATTAATTGATTCATGTACCACACATACGATATTCAAAGAGAAGAAATATTACTCTCATTTAAGTATGTGTAAGGCAGATGTTACTACAATTTCTGGTAGTAGTAAATTGATTAAAAGCTCCGGAAGAGCAACTATAACTCTGCCTAAAGGAACAACATTTTAGAGAATGCAATATTCTCCTCCAAGTCTAAAAGGAACTTGTTGAGTTTTAAAGATATCATTCAAAATGGATATCATATTGAGACAAAATTCCTCATTTACTCATGAAAACGAGGCTGCCCACTTCGGTTTGGGGTCACGCCATTTTGCATGCAGCAATGCTAGTTCGTCTCAGAACGACCAATTATCACAAATATTCCCCGTTGCAATGAGTTTTGGGTCATGAACCTAATATATCCCACTTAAGAATTTTTGGATGAGCAGTATATGTGCATGTAGCACCGCCATATTGCACCAAAATGGGTCTGCAAAGAAGGTTAGGAATATATGTTGAGTTTGAACCGCCTTCCATTATTCGCTACCTCGAAACATTGACAGGGGATTTGTTCACTGCACAATTTGCAGAATGTCAATTCGATGAGACACTTTTCCCAAAATTAGGGGGAGAAGTTGGTGAAACCAAACGGGAAATTTTGTGGAAAAATGCATCAATCTCATCTTGATCCACATACCTCTATTTGTGAAAAAGAGGTGCAAAATATTATCCATTTGCAAAGAATAGCAAATCGAATGCCAGACGCATTTACAGATTTGAAAAGGATAACAAAATCACATATCCCCGCAGTGAATGTGACAACATCTGATTCACGAATACATATTCATTATTGGAAGAATATGAACATGAAATTGGTATTGAATATATCACACTCACCCCTAGAAGGAGGTTTGAGATGATATATGAAAATAATGCCATTGTTATGGCATGAATAGTCATTGGTCACGTACCTATTGTACGCCAAAATAATTTGTTAATGTGATTATCAAAGGACAATAATAATGCAAGAAACATATCTTGCATATAATTTTGACATGACCATAATGGTATAACTTTCTCTTTAAAAGAGATATTCACCACATGGATGTTGATGAATTTGTGGTAGTACAAAATTAATTGAGAGCTCTAGAAGAGCCAATTATTACTATGCTGGAGAAACACAATTGATTACCAATAAGGTATTGTGTTGTAGTAAGTCTCAAAGAAACTTATTCAGTTTCCAAAGTATATGCGAAAGCGATTGATTATATTGAGACTATAAATAAAGGAAAGATTTGATATCTTCTATTACTACAACTTGTAGCGGGATAATTTGTATATGAAAAGCTACCCGCTTTATCTTCCAGTTTGTACTACACAAACAAAAGAATGCCACAATAAAGTGGATATTTATTGGTATAAAAATCCATACCATAATAAACTTGAAGTTTATTGATAATTGCACATGTCATGGTGTAAATTTGAAGTTTATCAATATACATAATTTATTCAGTTGGCATTCGGATTAGCCATCTCATTTTAAGTATGATGTGCAGTAATAGAGAATTCACATGGGTAAATATTAAAGAACTAGAAAGTTCTTTACGAATTCTCTTATATTACTTGTTCTCATTAATTGATTGACCAACTAAAGAGTTCGGGTTGAATCTCATAAATTCTAGAAATATCAAAGGTGAATATGGGCCCATTCACCTGCCATGTATACCATATATGATGCATCTATGATATGGTTACATGTGCGATTGTTATTAACCCGCAGCCTGGCCGGTGCTTGCGAGGTAAATTGCTCAGTAATATAACTTCAAGCATAATTTCCAGATTTTCTATTCAAGATAGTTCATCTTGATAAGTTGGTTTATATCATAGTTGGTTTAGCAAGATAATTATTGAGTGCCTCCACTTAATAGCTAAACTGTTTCTTATGAGAACAAAGTTATATATATCAGTTTGATATACGTTGTATACGAGAGTATATTATATTCTCCCCTCACAAGTGGTTCAGGGTCAGGAACCAAAATAATTTCATCTTATTATTATTGATGTGCGGTGTATATTTTTATTTACACCATAATGCACAAAGATGGACTCTCAAAGTTGAGGAAACAAGTTAGCTTTTCTAACATGAGGGGGAGACATGATAAACACTTGAGAAAAGGTTACATGGGATGAATTATCATTTGTATATATAGATCCTCGAATATCATAATATGAACCTGAAGTTCATAAAAGGATAATTCAACTGCAACATATTGCAAAGCATGCTATACGCATTTGCTGACCTAAAGAAAGTAACTATATTCTCACTGTAAATGCTCATATTAAGTCCCAGAAGGACAAAGTCTTTGATACGCTTAAAGCGTATAGACAAATCGGTTTCAAAATAACTTCTTAATAAAGAAGATGAGCAAATGATCAAAGTGATCATAATGGGGAGGCAAGTGATCTAGAAGATCACATGACATAACACTTCATAAAATCTCATGAGAGATTCAGGTACCTGAATATATGAATAAGGAGATCTCCATGTTATGTCTTTATGAAAATTTACTGGAACCGATATAAAATGTTCGTCGACGACATCTATGATAGCGCTAAATATCGATGAGGATCTTATGTTTGTCGAATACAAACAAAAATATTGGCTAAATTGAAGAGATACAATTCAAGCAGAATTGATTCCATATGAAAGACATGTAGTTTTGGATATGTAGTTCAAATATTTGAAAGTATAAAGTCAATGATTGAAGTTGCTTGAAGCATATACAATTCTTGGTCCTGAAGTACCACATCCTAAGTGCAACTTGTGTACATATGTATCTTGCTATAACTATAAGCATGATGGCATCGAGAATACCTCTATGGAGATATTGAAGAGTCATTCCACGACATTATATGAAGATGTTCATATCTATCAAGAATGATAATTTCAAGGTGCGGAATATTTATTCAAATCAATATGGCTGATTTATTTATCAAATCTCTACAAAAGATCGTTTTGAAGATGGTGCACAAGATTGGAATGCAAATGCTCAAGGATGTGAATTGATGCTCTTTTCAGGGGGAGTTAATGCGCGTTGCACTCTTTTTCCCTTACAAGGTTTTGTCCCAATGAGTTTTCCTTGCAAGGTTTTTAAAGAGGCAACCAATAGGCGCATATTCAAACATGTATACTCTTTTTCCTTTTCTTTAATTTTTTCCCATTGGGTTTTGTTTTAGTTAAGGTTTTAACGAGGCACATTATTGAATAGACATTAAAGGGGGAGTGTTATAAATAGAACTCTAATTAGAGTGAATGTCTATCTTATAGAAGAGTTCTACTTTGAGGCTAAGTCTTTTCTCTTCCTGTAAATAGAGGGGTGTTACCCTATTATAAATTATCCCAAAGTATCAATAAGAATACTACTCTCTCTTTACTTTTCTCTTTATTATTCTTGTTCTTATATTATTTCATAACAGTCAATTTATTTCATACTTGTACTCAAAGTTATTACGATGTCACCAAGTTTTAATTTTAAAAATTAAAAACCCTACCTGATCAGAGCTCCGGCGACAAAGACTTATTAGAGACCCCAAAATCGTCTATTTGTACCCCCTAAATTAAGCTCCTGCTCTTATCCACTCCACAATGATTAATATTTATTGCAGCTTTTCGATTTTTTCATGATTTTATTTTCCACAATCCCAGTGAGTTTTCCTTAATTATTGGTTCGTTTATCTGTTTGACACAATATAAAATTGTAATTGATATTGAAACTTACGTATCAATTGTAGTGACTGGTTTTCTGGAAATTGTGTGTAGATAAACTAGGGTTGAAAACTGTGAAGATGACGAGAAAAACGAGTTGCTGTGGTATTTGTGAAAATTTAAATCTTCCTTCCATTTGTCCTGTTTGCGTCAATTACAGGTAATTCAAATATTTAACTACAGTAGAAAAACAACCAAAAATCGAAGTTCCTAGTATTATTTCCGAATTCATAACTTATTCAGATGAGGATGTGGATGAAATTTTATGTACAATGCAATTGAAGGAAACTCGAACTCACAACCTCTTGGTTGGAAGTGGGGTTGCTTACATCAGAGCAACCCCTCATCTGCGTACACACTACCCTTCCCAGACCTCACTAAGTGGGATTATACTGGATTGTTGTTGTTGTTGCAATTGATGTGGATGAATATCTGAATTTGGACTGGGGCAGACCTACTTAACAATCAGTTGCTTCATCCTAAGCCACTGTTTGAGGCCTTTGTGTGTGTGTCTGTGTGTGTATATATGAGTATATGTATGTTTGTGTTTAAATCCATTAGGAATTGGTATAAAAGAATCAAATTCACTGCTTCCCGAGCCCTCCACATCTTGAATCCGTCCTTGATTTTATAGTTACCTTTAGCAATTGGATACTAATGCAAAAGCAATAGGAAGTGGTTTTGGGGGGTGAGTTGTAGTGGATTCTGATTCTATTGATGATGTGTTTTTGACAGATTGAATGAGTACAGCACTGTGTTAAAATCACTGAAGGGCAAGAGGGATGCACTCTATGGGCGATTAAGTGAAGTACTCTTGGCTAAGGTCTTCCTACTCCCTGATGATGTTCTCTTTTTTTTTTTTATTTGCACCAGGTGTCCGAGTCTCTTTGAGTCCCGACTAATCCGGGGTGCACAGAATCTCGGCTAGGAATTTCCGCAAGTGCACTATGGTTAATTCAGGTTTTACCCTGTCTAATGACCCTTAGAAATTGTTTGCATCCAGTGGTTTCGAACTTGAGACCTTGAAAGGAAGCAAACCTCATGGCTCAAGTCAATTGCCATAAGGCCAACCCCTGATGATGTTCTCTCTTGTTATGGTTTCAATTAAGAACCTTTGAATCGAGATCCACAACTAGGGATTTCAATTATTCTTTTTTTATTTTTGCTTTCATCGAATATGATCTACTACGCTTATTTGTTACTCGTCCATTAACTTCTTTAAAAAAAAGAATTCCAATTTGGACTTTGACACGTCACTTAGCTTTTGTTACCTTGTTCAAGAAGTTGCCTTCCCTTTTGATCTAATGCAGGTTTAAGTTTGTTCATCTGAAGTTCTTTGTGAATCACGTTATCCATACCACAAGCGATAATCTAATCATAATGTTTATTACATCAAGGAGAACAGCATGGTTGTTGAAAAATTCATACATATGATTAACTTAGGATGGTTAAAATTGAGGAATGTTATGGGAGTTCTATAAAAATAGGAAGTCACTGAACAAAATCAAAGACAAGTTCTTTAGAACAGTTGTAAGATTGTTACTTTATGTGGGAGTGAATGTGGGGCGTATAAGGCTCAACATATCCACAAGATGAATGTGGTATAGATGCAAATGTAAAGATGTAAATGCGGTCATACAAGATTGGATAAGATGAGATATGGTCATATCCAATAGAAAGTAAATGAGATAAGATTGCTTGAGATAGTTTAATCGTGCCTATGTAGACACCCAAATGTGCCATCTTATAGTGCAAGAATATGACGATTGAAGGTGAAAAGAAGAGGACGAGATATATATAATTGCAAAATCACATAGAGGGAAGAATCTCAAAAGACCTATAATCTCTTAAAATCTCTTGGAATCCATTGTCTGGAGGGCTTTTTGAGCAAATTAGAGGTTCAACATTCATGTAGGTCTAGGGACGATGAAAAGATCATATGAGCGATGTGAATCTGTTGGGTTTAAGGAACTGTTATTGTTACACACATTAGGTCCTAACTTTGAAATGAAGGTATAAGGAGATTAAAAGAGAGTGTGTTAGTAAAACAGAAGGCTCTAACAGGGGTCATAGTTGATAGTTCGATACCATCCAGTGTTCTTAAAGTCTTTTTTTCCTAGTTTTGGACTTGTACATCCATGTAAATATAAATGTGAAGTTTAAAAAGCATAGTTTTAGAGGACTCCTATATTTCTTTAAAATACAACTTATTTAGTGTTGGAATGGAATAGACATTTATAGAAAAATTGTTGTTGTTGTTGGGCGTTTAATTCATACAAAGTAGTAAAGTGAGAGTAGTATGATGCATGTCAGGGCTGCTATAATATTCTAGCAAAAATGCAAACAAAGTCTTGTTAACCAACTGAAAGCTAGACAGGATGATTGTACTTTGACTTGCTGCGTATAGGCCGTTTCCAGATTACTTTAGGGGTTATGAGCTACCATTATGTTTGCCTTCTAGTTGATACTACCTATCTTAGATATTCAGTATCCCAAACTGATATAAGTTCCCTTATATTCTGTCATGAGGTATATTCTTACTATTACTTATTTAAAAAAATCGGTTACTAGGTATACCTGTAGCTGAAAAGTGACATATATTCATTATTTATCTCATGATTTTGATTTGGAACTCTCGGTCATCTTCAGGGTAAGGCCGATGATCAACTTAGTTGGAGGGTGCTTCAGAATGAAAAATTGGCAAGATTAAAGGAAAAGCTTCGACAACAGAAGGAGCAAGTTTCACAAGGTGTTTGGTCCTCTATTACTAATGGCAGCTGTTCAATTTTAATTGTATGCAGATCTTAATCTATTGGCGAGCAGACTAATACATGTATTTACAGGGAAGGCAAAAATCGAGAAGATGTCTCATGATCTGAAAGTTCAGTATGAGTTGCTACGATCAGCGACGAGCATGGTATAATGGAGTCTTTCTTTTATATTTCACATTTTGGTATGGATAGTTTGATGTACCCGCCGACTGATGACTGAATCAAATTGCAGTTGGAAAAAAATCGTGCGGAACAACTTGAGAAGTTTTATCCTAATCTCATCTGCACTCAAAATCTTGGGCATGTGAGGAATTATTCTTCTGTCTAACTCTCCTATTACAAAATTTTCATGTTACTAATGCTCTTTTTTTGAAACCACAGATGGCAATTACCTCTGAGCTTCTTCATAAACAATCTGTGGTTGTAAAGCAGATATGCAAGTTATTCCCTCAACATCGTGTAAGTCTTGAGAAATTATATATGCTTATAATTGTGGCACACACTACTTAATCCAAACTACAGAGAATGGAATGAATTACATTATCTTGTCCCTGAAAAAGACTATGGAAAATGGATATTGATATGGTAGTCATTTCGAGAGGGTTTTCTTATTATATATGTGGATTACTACCGATGAATTGGTGAGGCTCTTCATCTTATTTTTCTTAAATTAGCAAACTCTTAATATCTTGAACTTGAAGTGAAATTTTGGGAAGAAAACTGCGATTGGCTCCAATGAGGATTGCACCTCACAAACCCCATGCTTCCCTGGTGGTTATGTAAAAATAATGATTATTTCACCAATTCAACTTCATAGTTATATGGCTGATCATGTGAATTGTCGTGGATTGGATCCATGGTTCCTTCATTTTCTTGAAACATACTAGTATCTAATGCGGGCTATTGTTGAGATTATGAATCTAAGCCTGTTCGTGTTCCAGAAGTGCTTAACAGTCTGTTTCATTTTTGGCCCTTGTAAATCTCCCTTTTTTCTAAAAAAAATTAAAATTAAAATGTCCCTCATATAGAAGTTGTGCCTGTTTTAGGAAAAACGGAAATTGGAGTTGGCAGTTCTTGATCTACTATCAGGTCATCGTTGTTAGTATATGGGCGGAACTGTGGAGTCATTCAGGAAGAAAACCTGAACTGTGTATGCTTAGTAATATTTCTGTTAGGTATTCACGATGGCCCAGAAAAGAGGACATTGGACTTTGAACTTTCTCTTTCTATGTTGACTATCTACTTGGAGCACATTTGTATTTCATACAAATCTTGTGTTGCAGGTAATAGTTGATGGAGAAAAAAAAGACACATCTTGTGGCCAATATGATAGCATCTGTAATGCAAGGTTGCCAAGAGGACTTGATCCTCATTCAGTTCCATCTAATGAGCTGGGTGCTTCTTTAGGGTAATTTCTTTTCCTTGCTCATCACACATGTCAGTTTTCCAGTTGTAGTCATTAAGTTTCTGAACATGGAGTGTGGCGTTCAAGAGTAGATATCTGCAGAGCCATTATTCAAGTGACAATATGAGTTTGCTCTGTTATTCTTATAGTCTAATCTGGATGTTTCCCTTTCTTTTTGCTCAATTATTATGTTGCGCAGTTTTCTTTGAACAATGTTTACATTAGTGCCCAGTAATTCTGGCCTCAATGAGTTGGAGTGCCATGGCTTTTCTACCAAAATGGATTATTGGCCACCTATGCTTTTTTGCATTCAAGTAGGAAGGAATTTTGAACAATTATGCTTTTGATGCTACAGTCAGGCTCCTATATATTTGTTTTTTCGAACTCTCAGGTTTTTGTATTCTTCTGAATATGCTGTGATATTTTCGAATTTTCTTTGTATACTTGGGCTTTTTCTGGGTTGGAGGTGAGGGTTGTTTATCTGGGCCATGCCAATAAAATTATAGGAAGGGTTTATCAAAGCATTGGAGTATAGTTGATAGGTCTTTTGGCTGGATTTGAGGATCTTTTGGTAAAGGCTCAAGGTGCTTTATGCTATACAAGAAGTGAAGACGGCTTTCTCACGAACTCAAAAAATTAACTAGAAATTGCAAAACTCATGATATCCTTTTATGGAGAGGGTTACCGGAAGATGAAATACTGACCGTATACCCTTATGGTCCAAGGGCTTGTTACTATGTGGTCTGCAAGTAAATGAATAGTTGGCTATAGATATGCCAAGAGTGCTACTTGCTGGTTTAAGAGTACAGAAAGTCATTTCAAAAGCCAGATGGAATGTGCATGTGCATTACATTTTTCTAGCGATACCGTTTATCTGGTGCATTTTAAAATATTCTAGTATTTACTGGAGCAAATTGAGTTATGTAGTATGTCATTGAAATGAAACATGCGTATACAGATCCACATGCTGAGCAGATTGAGATACTTATCCAACGATTTTTACGTGTCTATTTGTAGAATAGCCATTTTGTCCAGTAATAATATATTCTAATGATTTTATTTTCGATGGTTGAAAGCAGCTATATGGTGCAACTTTTGAACCTTGTTGTGCGTTGCGTATGTGCTCCTGCACTTCATAATTCAGGATTTGCGGTATGCTCAAACAACCTTCTATCATTGTTTTGATAGTTTAGCCTCAAATGCTTGAGAGTACATTAATGGAACTGGTCAGAGCTGTCTTAATACAAAAAACTTTAATTAGAGAAATGTTGCGATTTATTTTATGCCAGAGCCAGAGGAATAGCAAAAAATAATTTCCTGGTGCCTTTCAGACCTTAGTGAATGAGGTTCGCCTTTTTTGCCAGAGTCATTGTACGTAGATGGGCAAAGGATAACATATTTGTTTTATCTTGAACCCACAATAATCTTTTTTAGTTTCTCATTTGTCTTTGTTCATTACATTAGGGTTCATGTTCTCGAATATGGCAACGAGATTCTTACTGGGATGCCCGGCCATCATCTAGAAGGTATTCTTTTACTATAATGTAGAATTTATTGTTCCTTTTCCGCCGTAAAGAGATGAAAACTTTCCTACTGATGTTAGTCATGCATTGCAGTGGCGAGTACCCACTTTTTATTCCACGCCAAAACTTTTGCTCGTCAGGTGGGGAAGCTTCATGGTACGACAGAAGTTGCAGTAATTCTGGAAGTTCAAGTGACTTTGGAGTTACCTCGATGGAATCTGATAGAAAACCTCGGTTGGATTCTTCTAGTAGTAGTAGTTTCAACTATGCTTCTGCTTCCCTGCACTCAATAGAATCACACAAGGATCTGCAGAAAGGCATAGCACTTCTCAAGAAAAGTGTTGCCTGCATTACTGCATACTGTTATAACACATTATGTTTAGAAGTTCCTGCCGAAGCCTCTACTTTCGAAACATTTGCAAGATTGTTGGCTACACTTTCTTCTTCAAAGGAAGTTCGATCTGTGTTTTCTTTGAAAATGTCTGGTTCAAGGTGCGTATTTCCTTTATTTATGTATCATAATTATAGATCTGTGCTCAATACTATATAATGAAAGGACTTTATTATCATGGTATCCAGCAGTGGCCCGTATTCAGTGATTCGGTTTTATAATTTGTAGGGCATCCAAGCAAGTCCAACAACTGAACAAATCTGTTTGGAATGTAGATTCAGCCGGGTCATCGAGCACTTTGATGGAGAGTGGACATGTGCCAGTATTGGTATAGTTCCTTTCTTTGGATTCAGTTCAGCATAACATATATTGGCATTAAAAATATTTGTATGAATATATATAGAGTGAACATGTGCCAATATTGGTATAGAGGCATAGTTTTTAGTATTGGTTTCATGTCTGCAGAAGACTTGAGCTTTTCTGTTTTAATATTTGTTTTTGTTGATCATTATGCCATTGCCTAATTTTTGTGAGGAGTAAAATGCATCATTATCCACTCTTGCTGGCAACATCTCCTTTTTTATTGACGTCTAACATTTTTTTGGCTTTCTCACATGTATGCAGAAGTTTGTTGAAAGAAATTAAAGGACCTTATGTTAGGGAACAAGGAACTTAGTAATGTAGCAATGAAGAGATATCTATGATTAGCAGGATCTGGCATAACTCAAATACGCCTAGGCGATTCTTATAAATCTTTATGGAGTTTTCTTGCTTACGTATACTAATTTGTAACAAATTGAGTTAGCTGAAGAAGTGTTATATGTATGGTAGATAATTCTCTCTTGGATTTCAACTGAGAGGCCATGGTTTTATTAAGCTTTAACCTGATGAGAAAAATTTATAAGGGGACATAATTTAGTAAGAACTGCAAAGAATAGAGAGTCCAGAAACCTTGTAGCTACAATCTCTTTAAAATCTTTTGGAATTACTTCTGTGGATTTCAGAGGATGTGTCATCTTTGTTTACTAGTGGATGGTTTATGTTTTGGTGACTATTATAACTGCGCGTTATTATATGGAACTCTTTGCTACTGGGCCTAATAATGTGTTGAAACTATGCTTTTTTGGTTTTTCTCTCGTAAATAAATTTTGAAAGTATTTAGTTACAATGAAGCTGTTGCATTTGATTTCTCTTCTTTCTTAACTTTGCAGAGAAATACATTTGACAATGCTCTTCCAAGTTCTACTGCTAGTTTGATTTATGCCACTGAAGTATCTGATGTAGGAAGGAATGAAAATTTAATTGAAGATTGGGATCTTATTGAGCACCCTCCTTTTCCTCCTCCTCCATCACAAACTGAAGACGTTGAACATTGGACACGGGCCATGTTTATTGATGCAACAAAGAAATGAGCCACTTCTTGAATGGCTACGTCATTGTAATTATAGGCAGAAGGTAAACTAAGCTACTTTGCCTCATTCACATAACGTGCAAGTTAAAACCCTGATAGAGTTTCTTTCATTTTTCTCAAATTTAGGGGTAAATATATTCTATTTCAATGATTGATTCTGACTACAAATTTGTGAATTGTCTTCTTTCTTGTGTGATTTGCTAATACATATATACCAAACTAGCAAAACCTAATCCAGGCTTCATTTCTGAGTTTACAATCTTGCAACTCAATTTTCTGGTCCTTCATATTGGCTTGGTGCTTTGTTCACGTTTAGCTGCAAAAAATGTCTTGATGTGGCAATATATGTGTATATGATGTATAACTGTTCCATACAAGACAACTTAGTGATGATCTTTTTGTTTGGAACCGTAGGAAGTTTAGAACTGATCACGGGTATTAACTAAATAAGAACTGCTGGACTCATGAGTCATCGTCATAGTTATGCATGTCTAAAGCATTTAGATACCTGTTGTTTTACACTGAATTTTTTTTTCTTTGCCTCTTCAGATGTAATAATTAAATAACTTCATTTTTTTTTTCTTTTCTGGTGTTGCATAGACATCCAAGGATGGAGGGATGCTTCTGAGCTACATCAATCTCCTGGATGAAAAAGCTTGTAAAGTTGTCAAACTAAGTTTAACATTCACAAATTGTAAATAGCGTCCAAGTGGTTTTAGCGTTGTTCATGGAAACCGCAGTATCTTTATTTTACTCTTACCATATTCTCGTACAGCTTTAGAAAGAGTGACAGTTTTGCATCCAAGCAAGCACCCATGATTAGAAGATGAATATGCAGGTGATATCCTTTTCTATTTAGCTCTCCCCAGCCTTCCCCACCCGGGGGGCGCAAAATCTGTTTGTCATCAGGTATTAAAAACCTGATTCTCTAAGGAGCTCTTCTATGGCTGGTAGCTGGAGATTCCCGAGACAAGCTAAAACCTCACAACTGAACTGCTATTCCCGCGGCAAGTTTTATAGGTAACCGCTCTGCACTTTACAAGGCATTGTTGGTAGCAAAAGTAAAGGCCCATGATATAGTTTGGGGGGGGGGGGGGGAGCGTGGGTGGGAGGGGAAGATGAATTTAATTACTAGTATTAACCATGTTAAATCAAATAAGACTGCCTAAAACAGGGTAAAAAATATAGCTTTCTTATCCAAGATGTTTGTGATATACTTGAACATTTTTAATGTTACCGTCTGAATTTGGATACACATCTAAATATATTAAGATGTATATTAAGATTTGAATACTAAATAATTAAGATATTTTTTATTTTAATATCTAAATGTATAAAATTTATCTTTATTTGAATATTAATAAATATTAAATTCAAATAATACTAACTAATCTAATGTTCTATCAATAAAATATTTAGTTTTTTAAAATATGATAGTCGCTAGTGGTGATGGTTAACGGGTAAATGCCAATTAGTGATGCTGATTGGTGATAGTTTTGGTTGATGATGGTGGTTTATGCTAGTAGCTAGTAGTGATTGGTAGTGGTGGTGATTATGATTGAAGATAGTGGTGGCGGGTGGTGGTGATAGTTAATACTGGCGGGTGGTGGTAGTAGTTGTGACTAAGAAAGGTGGTGGGTGGGTGGTTGTATGTTATAATGATGGGCGGTGTTGGTTGTAGTTGTTGATGGTAATGGGGTGGTCAGCTGTGGTAATTGAGGTGGATGAGTGTTGATTGTGAGTGAGAATGATGGTGGTCGAGTGGTGGAGATAGTGGGTGGTGATGATCGATAATGGTGGCAGCGATTGTTGAGGATGATGGTGGCGTGGTGGTGTTGGAGGTAGTGGTGATGACATGTTGGTAGTTGATAAAGGTATGCGATGGCGGCAGTTAATAATGAATATGTGATAGCATCTTAATGAAATCAAGTCTGTTATAGATCTTAATCATACAACCTATTTAGACCCATTACGTAATTTTGAAGTAAAAAACAAACATACTTAATGATTAAAATTTGAATAATAAAGATTTAGACTTTAAAAACAAACACACTTAATAAAGATTTGACAAATGAGGCCTAAAAGTGGCTTTAAATCTCGTAAGCCAGCTGGCTAATACAAAATCTAAAAATTGATCAAGAATCACAATGATTCTCAATGAAAATGGTGTAGGTGAATTTTTGTGAAAAAGGGAAAGGATTTAATAGTATCATTGTAGGTGGGAGAAGGCTGCCCACCAAGTGCATGCTAAATTTTGAATCAGAATCTGGGTTTCAGCAACATAAGAATTTTCTGAACTGTTCATTCTTGACTTGAAAATTACAAGGATGCTAAAGAAAATAGGAGTAATATTAACAGCTAACGGCAATTTACACTTAAAATGGGTTGAGACATTTTACACAAGGAGTCGTTGCAAGTTTGCAACAATGCAGCCCCCGTATACAAGTCAAGTTGGGAATGCAGGCAGAAAATTACTTCGTTAGATTTGCAGATTACCGAAGACCGAAGTGATAATTGGGTTCTATGTTCAAAAGTAAAGAAAGAGATTAAGATATGTACTATTGAAAACAAGTAAAGTTGAGGGAGATTTTGTTTGCTCAATTAAAAGCTCCAAAGTTGTCTAAAACATCAAATGAAAAGCACATTAGGTAATTCTCCCTCTCAAGTTAAAACTAAACTCAGATGCTTCAAAGTGAACACAAAACTTTGTTCACTTCTTCCTTTTCTTTGGGGGCTGGATAGTCTCTTCTTCTTCATCCTCTTCTTCATCATCTTCTGGCTCCTCCTCTACAACATCTTCTTCGTCTGGTCCTTCTCCATCGTCGTCATCAGCATTATCATCATCATCGTCATCATCAGGACCTTCACCATCAACCTCTTCATCTTCTGCATCTCCATTCTCTTCACCTTCTCCGTCATTGCTATTGGCGTCGCCATTGATTTTGTTGGGATTGTTTTCATGAACCCCATCATCAGAAAATTGCTCTTCACCATCCTCAAATCCACCGTTTCTATTCTCAACATTGTTGTCTCCATTTCCACCTTCCTCAGAAGCATCAACTGCTTTGTGCTCATCATTTGTATTTTGCTTTCCCTTGACTTTTGTCTCAATTGCCACCAGCGGCATAACATCCTGGAATTACTTAAAGACATGACTATCTTGGAGGAATAATATAGTGAAGAAATAAATGGAGTGCCTGTCAATCTCATGACATAACACAAATAGCCAGTCTGTTTATTTTTTCTAGCTAGTGTACATAAATTATACACAATTAATCTATATATATATATATATATATATATATATATATATATATATATATATATATATATATATATATATATATATATATATATATGCCGGTTATTTTTAGTTTAGGAGATTAGGTGAGCGGCTATTTTGATTAAATCTTCAACAACAACAACAACAACAACAACAACTACCCAGTATACTCCCACCAGGTGGGGTCTGGGGAAGGTAATATGTAGACAGCCTTACCCCTACCCAAAAGGGCAGAGAGGCTGCTTCCAAGCGACCCTCGGCGCATAGGACAGAATGAAGAGCGGCATTGGAAAACAAAGATAAAGTTAGGAACCAAGACAAGACAAAACACAATAACAAAACAAAGCATAAGTAATCCTGCAGAAATAACGTAAATGATTATATAAACATAAGAAACATAAATACCGTTGCATGCGACAATAACAAGCGACAACTATCATATTACCAACCAAGAGGGGACCTACGCTAAATCTTCAACATAAAATGAGCCCATAATGCATACAACTAAAATTTTATGGCCCATTATAATAGAAGGGGCAATTTCTGTCCAAGCCCATTAAGCTCATCGGTCCAGTTCAGAGTGGACCATCTCGTACAGCCGAAGTATGAAATGCTAGTTAATGTGAGGCCAGTCAAATGTAGAAACATAATCATATCTTGATTGCATATTCGGATATAATATTCTCTTAAGAAAGAGTCAACCTAGAAAAAGCATGTTTTTTAAATTCGTTTGAAAACAATATTTTACTCAGCATGTTTCTTTTTATTTAAAATAAAGCTCAGTTGACTTTTCTAGGATTACAAAAATCTCATCCAGAATTGATTATTCCCCAAATATACCAATTTAGTAATTAAAATCTTTATTAGTCCCAATGTGAAGGGGCAGCAGTTGCAGCATCTATTCTGCAAAACTAACATAATTGGCCAGTGGCAGACTATATAATTCTTAGTGGGCCCTGCTCTGCATCAACTAACCCGGAACCCAAAATGGCATATAATCCAAATTAACGTTCTGTTTCAGTTCCGGCACTAACCAGTACCCTATAGGCGCACGTTAGTAACGTCACAACATTAAAAGAGTACGAGAAAATAAATGCTACTTCCTCATAATATTTTTTTAAAAAAATATTTCTTACACCATAACTCCTCTTTTAGATATTTTGCACATATTTCTTTATTTTTTCTTGATCCGATGATTTATTGGAAACAACTTATTTATGTAGTGTTAAGGTATGCGTACCTCTCAAACCCCATGGTATAGAATATAGGTATGTTATTATTGTTGTTGCTGCACCCTTTTATTAGTTTCTGAAATTTTACTTATTGAGAATAAAATTTCTACAGCTAAATTAATTTGTTGAGGGGTTAATCCAAAACAAAAAAGAAGAGAAAAAAAGCAAAACCATTGGATTTCTGAGAGAAAACCTCCTAATTAGCAAAATGAAATATTTTGGAAGCACACGACCAATGAACATTCAGATACTTGTATTATGATAAAAAAGAACAGAGAGATAGAGAGCACAGGAAATACTTATTCACTGTTCAGATAAATGTGTATTTTGTTATTTTATGCTCTCTCCACTTCAGTTTAATTGATTTTTTTGCTGTTTTGCCACATATTAAGAAATTTACATTTTAACATTAATTAACAATAAAATTAATTATAACCTTAATTTATTCGGTGGAAATATAACAAATATTCCCAGACTCTTTAACAACTTTAAAAAAAAGTTAATTCCTTGAAAAAATCAAATATTGCTAAGCACAAAAAAAAGCCAAAAATCAATTAAAGTAGACAGCAGACTATACACAATTTGTAATTACTTAACCACCATTAATTAATAAGTTTTTCTATTCAATTCACACCTGTTTATGGTAAAGTAAGATAATAATATTAGCGTATAAAACATTTTCCAGGTTAAAATTGCAAGGAATGTTACACAAGTAGAACTGCTAATTAATTTAAGCTGGAGTAGTAACTAACCGGAAGGGAGTCTAAAAGCGTGGGTAGAGCGCACGTTAGCAGAGTGTTAGTAAGCATGACCTCCATTTGTACGGCACTTTGTACTCTTCTTTCCACACCTATAAGACTTGACCGTTAAGACCTTCAACAACAACAATTCAATATAATCTCATTTAGTGGGGTAATGTGTGCGCAGACCTTATCCTTACCCTTGGATGGAGAGGTTGATTCCAAATAGACCCCTGGCATTCTTACCTCCAAGAACTTTCCCACCTTGCTCTTGGGGAGACTCGAACTCACAACTTCTCAATTGGAAGTGGGGTTGCTTACCATCAGAGCAACTCCTCTTGTCAAAGCAACCCCTCTTGGAGGATGAACCTCCGAAATATCTTTCACAAATTAAAAAGCCATATACCAAAACTAATAATGAAATTTTTTATATGAAAATCGTAAAGACAGAAATATAGTACGTACTAAAGTTTAGAGAGAAGGGTCAAAAATCGAGGATGAACTAACTGAAGCATATTAATTATGTGTACTTAATGTAAAATGCAAGTCATACAGCTCTAAACTTGAGATCTACACTACAGATAGAAAATTCGAAGAAAAATAGAAACCTACTTAATTTCTTCTCCAAAAAAAAAAAAAGAAATTTAGGTGTTGAATACTATAGAAAACATTTTCTGGGAAAGTAGAATGAGTGAGAAAAGTGTTAACTGAAAGATGTGTGAGAAAGAAAGAGAAAATGGTATTTGCAAAGCGAAGGTTTGATTACACGGAGAAAATAAGGAACCAGAATCTAATGCTTTGTTCCTACTACTGCCACCCCATGGTCCCACTTATCGACCCATTATTTTTAACATTGGCCTTGAGGTATCTTATAATTCCAGTTGAAACCCTCCGAAATTTTATATTTAATTCAAGTGACGTTAAAAGTCCTGAAATTTGAAATACGGATCTTTTTTATATGGGTTAGTTTAAGATTTGTATCCACTATGATACTATTATTTTGACCATTACGTTAACAAATACTTCTTCCGTTCACATTTATTTATCTTTTATACATTTCTTAAGAAAGTTGAAAATGTTTACTACGTATACTAATATAATAATTAAGACTTTTTGTATAAATGGAGAAAATATTATTCTTTCCTTTTTTCTTTCCGTAGTGGAGATAGTTGCACATAGTAACAGACATTTTATTAAAGGACTCTACTTTTACCTTACCTTAATACCCATATTAATTAATGCATATTTTAATGGATTTGAGAATATGAGTTAAAATGAGTAAGTAATATTATGAGTATAACATGGAAAAAGAAATTATCTTATAATATGAAAAAAGAAATTATCCTCTTTTGATATGTTAAAAAGAATAAATAAAAATAAAAATTTATTTTTAAAATTCTGGACAAGTTAAAGTAAATGGAGAGAGTACTAATACCTTATGTTATATGTATGATTAAGATTAAATTATTATTGATATCCTGTGAAGTTTCTCTTGCTTCCAAAGTACAAGTTTGAATAGGTGTAGTTGATGTATAAAGTCACCTTGATACGACTATAATATAACTTACTAATGAAGATAGAAATGATGAGACGTTTACTAATTCACGCTCTAATCTACAATATATAAAATACAGGAACCTCTTTAGCTAAAAGTTAAATTACAAAATTATCCTTATTTTAGTAACTTTATTCAAAATTACACTTGACTTAAAAAAAACTAATAGACGTGTCTCTCTCAACAATTTCACTCTTTCCTCTGCAACAGACGCCTTTTCCAAAATTTCTTCATCTAAGTTTTGTTCTCTTAAAGATGCTACGGCAGTTTTCCCTCAATCTTCCATTAAAGCAACATGCCAACATGTGTGGATCTTATTTTTTTCAATTAGTCTTTTTCTTCTCAATTTTTCCTAATCTCCTTCTTTATCGTATCTTAGGCACTATTACTATTCCATCTGCTCATACCTAAATCAAAGCAAATATTTATCTTTGGGAAAGTCAAGTTGTTAGTTCTTTGGTTTTGTTTTTTCGTTAATTTTATTATCTATTTTACCTTAATTGGTTTTGAATTGTTATTTACATGGTTAGAATTCGACATGGTATGCCCATTAGAAATACTAGTTAACTCTATATACAGTATATAAGGACATAAATATGCTTCGTTCTATCTCCTTTTATGAATCCTCCCTTCAATTGAGCTATACATGCTGCATTGTCTTCATACAAAGTTGTGGGTAGTTTATCACACTTCAAACCACATTTGTCTTGGATATGATGTATTATAGACCTCAACCACACACACTCCAGACTTGCTTCATGAATAGCAATTATCTCGGCATGATTAGATGAAGTAGCCACAATTGATTGCTTAGTCGATCGCCAAGATATGGCGGTTTCTCCACAGGTAAACACATAACCCGTTTGAGATCGAGCCTTGTGTGGGTCGGACAAATATCCAGCATCAGCATAACCAACAAGATCCGGGCTGCAATTCTTGCCATAAAATAAGCCCATATCGGTAGTTCCCTTTAGGTACCGCAATATGTGTTTGATCCCATTCCAGTGTCTCCTCGTGGGAGCCGAGCTAAATCTTGCTAAGACATTAACTGAAAAGGATATGTCAGGTCTTGTAGTATTTGCAAGATACATTAGTGCGCCAATTGCGCTAAGATATGGTACTTCAGGACCAAGTAGCTCTTCATTCCTTTCTTGTGGTCGGAATGGTTCTTTGTTCACATCAAGTGATCGAACAACCATCGGTGTACTTAAAGGATGTGCTTCATCCATGTAAAATCGTTTCAGTACCTTTTCTGTATAGGTAGATTGATGAACAAAAATTCCGTTTGCCAAATATTCAATTTGCAAACCAAGACATAGTTTAGTCTTTCCGAGATCTTTCATCTCGAATTCATCCTTTAGATAATCAATCGCCTTTTAGAGTTCTATAGGGGTTCCAATAAGGTTTATGTCATCAACATATACGGCAAGTACAACAAATTCCGATGTTGTTTTCTTTATAAAAACACACGGGCAAATGGCGTCATTTATATAGCCTTCTTTTAACAAGTACTCACTAAGACGATTATACCACATTCGTCCTGATTGCTTTAGACCATACAAGGATCTTTGCAATTTAATTGAGAACATTTCCCGAGATTTTGAATTATGCGCGTTTGGCATCTTGAGTCCATCGGGAATTTTTATGTATATCTCATTATCAAGTGAGCCATAAAGATAGGCAGTAACCACAACCAATAAGCGCATATTCAAACATGTGTACTCTTTTTCCTTTCTTTAATTTTTCCCAATGGGTTTTGGTTTTAAGGTTTTATGAGGCATATTATTGAATAGACATTCAAGGGGGAGTGTTATAAAATAGAAGTCTATTTAGAGTGAATGTCTAAGAGTTTTAGCTTGAAGCTAAGTCATTCCTCTTCCTATAAATAGAGGGGTCTTACCCCATTGTAAATCAACCCAAGTATTAATAAGAATACTTCTCTCTCTCCCTATTCTCTCTCTATATTGTTCTTATTCTTGCGTTATTGTTCGTGTCTTTATATTATTGTTATAAAATAGAAGTCTATTTAGAGTGAATGTCTAAGAGTTTTAGCTTGAAGCTAAGTCATTCCTCTTCCTATAAATAGAGGGGTCTTACCCATTGTAAATCACCCCAAGTATTAATAAGAATACTTCTCTCTCTCCCTATTCTCTCTCTATATTGTTCTTATTCTTGCATTATTGTTCTTGTCTTTATATTATTTTATAACACGTTATCAGCACGAGACTCTACCATCTCAAGAACCATTCTCGAAAAATCTAAGGTATTTCCCTCTTCCTAATTTAATTTTCGATTATGTCTGACATTACGAAAAGAAAGTTCGTTGCCCTTGAAATTTCGGGCAAGAACTATATGACATGGGTGTTGGATGCTGAAATCCACTTAGATGCTATGGGTCTCGGAGACACCATCAAAGATAGAGAAAAAGCATCCACCCAAGAATGTGCGAAGGCCTTGATTTTCTTGCGCCATCACCTTGATGAAGGTTTGAAGATTGAATATCTCACCGTCAAGGATGAACTCGTCTTGTGGAACGGCTTAAAGGAGAGATATGACAACCTGAAGTTGGTCACTCTGCCACAAGCACGATATGATTGGGCTCATCTGAGGCTCCAGGACATTAAGTCCGTTTCTGAATATAATTCTGCAATGTTCAGAATTACTTCTAAATTGAAGCTATGCGGGGATAATATCTCCGATTATTATATGCTTGAGAAAACGTTTACAACGTTTCATGCCTCCAATATAGTACTGCAACAACAGTACAGAGAGAAAGGCTTTACAAAGTACTCTGAACTGATTTCTCTTCTACTAGTGGCTGAGCGAAATAATGACCTGCTCATGAGAAACCATGAAAATCGACCCACTGGGTCTACACCACTGCCTGAAGCAGATAAGGTGCACTCTCATTATGCCAAACATGAAAAGGACCATGGTCATGGTCGTAAACGGGGTCATAGCCAGGGACGTAGACAAGGAAGAAATTCCAATGAAGTCCGTCAACCCCTAAAGAGAGATAACCGCCGAAAGCAGAAACGGGGTCATGAAGATCCTAAGGCAAATAGTTCAGAAACTATATGTTATCGTTGCGGTGGGAAAGGGCATTGGTCAAAGACTTGCCGTATACCAAGACACTTGGTTGACCTTTATCAAGCATCTCGAAAGAGAAAAGGCCCTGAAACAAATTTTGTCTATGACGACGATGAGGACATCACCCACCTGGATGTGGCAGACTTCTTTGAGCAACCCGAAGGGAAAATAGACCACCTAATCGGCGATGGGTCCGTAATGAAAGAAGATGGAGTTATTTGATTTTGTTCTACTTATTTGTATAAACTAATAGTCATTAGTATTAGCTCGTATTAGTTAGTTCATAAAGCAATGTTAGCAGTAGTTCTTTAGAATATCTTCAATATGTTCAAATATCAATAATATTTTTATTTTTCAGTAGGGGTAATCGACTAGCCTGAAAAACTAGTCGATTATCAACTATTTTCGCATTAAAACTGAAAAACAATTGATCAACAATCGATTGTCTTTGACTAACAATCGATTGTCATTAAGACAGTGTAATCTGGAATTTTTCAAAAATCATCCACAATCGATTGTCTTTGTCTAACAATCGATTGTCATTAAGACAGTGTAATCTGGAATTTTTCAAAATAGCCAACAATCGATTGTCCATGCATAACAATCGATTGTCTTGAAACAGTGAGGTCTGGAATTTTTCAAAAATAGCCAACAATCGATTGTCTATGCATAACAATCGATTGTCTTAAGACAGTGTGATCTGAAGTTTTTCAAAATAGCAAATAATCGATTGTGTGTGTTTAACAATCGATTGTCAATGTTCAACAATCGATTGTTTGTGTTTAACAATCGATTGTTTGAAGAAAACGTTTAAACTGAAATTTTCAAACTGCAAAGTAATGGATAACATACCTGATTTTGTTAGTCAACTGTTAGCAGCAGATTTTGAAACTATTATGTGACACAAAAGAATTGAACTTGTTTATTCTTATGTTCTTGTATCTCTTTTGTATGTCAAACTATGGGATAGCAAATATGGATATCTCACAAAGCGAACTTGGATCAACATCCAACTGTAAAAGTATTTGCCTAGTTGATTCATGTACTACACATACAACACTCAAAGAAAGGAAGTATTTCTCTCAACTAAATATGTGTAAGGCAAACGTTACTACAATCTCTGGAAGTAGTAAATTGATTGAAGGCTCCGGAAGAGCAATTGTAACTCTGCCCATGGGCACGACGTTAATCATAGAGAATGCAATGTTCTCCTCCAAGTCCAAGAGAAACTTGTTGAGTTTTAAAGATGTACGCCGGAATGGCTATCATATTGAGACAATGGATGAAGATAATATTGAATATCTCGTCATCACAAAGAATGTCTCCGGCCAAAAGAGGGTTATTGAGAAATTCCCGTCTTTATCTTGTGGCCTGTATTGGACAAGAATTAGTGCAATTGAGGCACATTCAACAGTAAACCAAAGGGTTACTGATTCCAATACCTTTGTACTTTGGCATGATCGATTGGGACACCCAGGATCGGTCATGATGAGACGGATTATAGAAAGCTCATATGGGCATCCGTTAAAAAATTTCAAAATTCTTTCGAATAATGAATATCCTTGCACTTCGTGTTATCAAGGCAAGTTGATTATCAGGCCATCACCAACAAAGGTTGGGACTGAGTCACCCACGTTTCTGGAACGTATACAAGGGGACATTTGTGGACCTATTCACCCACCTAGTGGGTCGTTTAGGTATTTCATGGTCTTGATAGACGCATCCTGTAGATGGTCTCATGGGTGCCTGTTGTCATCACGCAACCTTGCGTTTGCGAAATTAATGGCACAAATAATTCGACTACGAGCACAATTTCCAGATAATCCAATCAAGTCCATTAGACTGGATAATGCTGCTGAGTTTACATCCCAAGCATTTAATGATTATTGCTTATCAATCGGGATAAAAGTTGAACATTCTGTAGCTCATGTTCACACTCAAAACGGTCTTGCAGAATCGTTAATTAAACGCCTGCAATTGATTGCAAGGCCATTACTTATGAGAACGAGTCTGCCCACTTCGATATGGGGTCACGCCATCTTACATGCAGCAATGCTAATTCGTCTCAGACCGACGAATTACCACAAGTATTCCCCATTGCAATTGGTTTTGGGTCATGAACCCAATATATCCCATTTAAGGATTTTTGGATGCGCAGTATATGTGCCTATTGCACCGCCATCCCGCACCAAAATGGGTCCGCAAAGAAGGTTAGGAATATATGTTGGGTTTGAATCGCCCTCCATCATTCGCTACCTCGAAACATTGACAGGCGACTTGTTTACTGCACGATTTGCAGACTGTCGATTTGATGAGACACTTTTCCCAAAATTAGGGGGAGAAGTTGGTGAAACCAAACGGGAAATTTTGTGGAAAAATGCATCATTATCTCATCTTGATCCACATACCTCTATTTGTGAAAGAGAGGTACAAAAGATTATCCATTTGCAAAGAATAGCAAATCAAATGCCTGACGCATTTACGGACTTGAAAAGGATAACGAAATCCCACATTCCCCCGGAAAATGTTCCAATCCGTATTGATGTCCCTATTGGACAATCATCTAGTGTCATATCCAATGAGTCGAATGCACGCCTGAAGCGTGGCAGACCATTAGGTTCCAAAGATCGAAATCCTAGAAAGAGGAAAAAGAACGATCAAAATGACACCACGAAAGAATCTCATGATTTAACAAATTCTGAGATTCATGAAGAATGCATTGAGCCCGAGACTCTGGAAAATACGGAACTATCCCTAAATCCAATTAATATTGAGGCAAATATTAATCGAGTGGATATTGTGGTGGATAATGCCTTTGCTTATAATGTAGCATCTAACATTATGCAAGAATGTGAGGATCTCGAACCTCAATCTGTTGAAGAATGTCGAAAAAGACAGGATTGGCCAAAGTGGCAAGAAGCAATTCAATCAGAATTGAATTCGCTGGCAAAACGTGAAGTTTTTGGCCCTATAGTTGAAACACCTAATGGTGTTAAGCCTGTCGGCTATAAATGGGTCTTTGTACGCAAAAGAAATGAGAAAAACGAGGTACAAAGATATAAGGCACGCCTTGTTGCACAAGGTTTTTCTCAAAGGCCTGGTGTCGATTATGAAGAGACATATTCGCCTGTAATGGATGCGATAACCTTTCGTTATCTCATAAGTTTTGCTGTCCATGAAAAGCTTGACATGCACTTAATGGATGTAGTTACTGCCTATCTTTATGGCTCACTTGATAATGAGATATACATGAAAATTCCCGATGGACTCAAGGTGCCAAACGCGCACAACTCAAAATCTCGGGAAATGTTCTCAATTAAATTGCAAAGATCCTTGTATGGTCTAAAGCAATCTGGACGAATGTGGTATAATCGTCTTAGTGAGTACTTGTTAAAAGAAGGCTATATAAATGACGCCATTTGCCCGTGTGTTTTTATAAAGAAAACAACATCGGAATTTGTTGTACTTGCCGTATATGTTGATGACATAAACCTTATTGGAACCCCTATAGAACTCCAAAAGGCAATTGATTATCTAAAGGATGAATTCGAGATGAAAGATCTCGGAATGACTAAACTATGTCTTGGTTTGCAAATTGAATATTTGGCAAACGGAATTTTTGTTCATCAATCTACCTATACAGAAAAGGTACTGAAACGGTTTTACATGGATGAAGCACATCCTTTAAGTACACCGATGGTTGTTCGATCACTTGATGTGAACAAAGATCCATTCCGACCACAAGAAAGGAATGAAGAGCTACTTGGTCCTGAAGTACCATATCTTAGCGCAATTGGCGCACTAATGTATCTTGCAAATACTACAAGACCTGACATATCCTTTTCAGTTAATGTCTTAGCAAGATTTAGCTCGGCTCCTACAAGGAGACATTGGAATGGGATCAAACACATATTGCGGTACCTAAAGGGAACTACCGATATGGGCTTATTTTATGGCAAGAATTGCAGCCCGAATCTTGTTGGTTATGCTGATGCTGGATATTTGTCCGACCCACACAAGGCTCGATCTCAAACGGGTTATGTGTTTACCTGTGGAGAAACCGCCATATCTTGGCGATCGACTAAGCAATCAATTGTGGCTACTTCATCTAGTCATGCCGAGATAACTGCTATTCATGAAGCAAGTCGGGAGTGTGTGTGGTTAAGGTCGATAATACATCATTTCCAAGACAAATGTGGTTTGAAGTGTGATAAACTACCCACAACTTTGTATGAAGACAATGCAGCATGTATAGCTCAATTGAGGGGAGGATTCATAAAAGGAGATAGAACGAAGCATATTTCACCAAAGTTATTCTTCACACATGATCTTCAAAAGAATGGTGATATCAATGTTCAACAGATTCGTTCAAGCGACAATATGGCTGATTTGTTTACAAAATCTCTACCAAAGTCAACCTTCAAGAAGCTAGTTCACAAGATCGGGATGCGAAGACGTAAGGACATAAATTGATGTTCTTATCAGGGGGAGTTAAGGCGCGTTGCACTCTTTTTCCCTTACAAGGTTTTGTCCCACCGGGTTTTCCTTGCAAGGTTTTTAACGAGGCAACCAATAAGCGCATATTCAAACATGTGTACTCTTTTTCCTTTCTTTAATTTTTCCCAATGGGTTTTGGTTTTAAGGTTTTATGAGGCACATTATTGAATAGACATTCAAGGGGGAGTGTTATAAAATAGAAGTCTATTTAGAGTGAATGTCTAAGAGTTTTAGCTTGAAGCTAAGTCATTCCTCTTCCTATAAATAGAGGGGTCTTACCCCATTGTAAATCACCCCAAGTATTAATAAGAATACTTCTCTCTCTCCCTATTCTCTCTCTATATTGTTCTTATTCTTGCGTTATTGTTCTTGTCTTTATATTATTTCATAACAGTATATTTATTTTCTAAAAGTTTATTACTTTTAAAATTTTTAATATCATTATATATCATTAAATAGATTTCATATTTTAAGGAACTAAATTATCTCACTCCAACTTAATAAATTCCTTAAAACACTCCATCATCTCATGCTTTAAGGAATTGAAATTATACATATTCATCAAAAAGTTCACATGAGTAATTTCTCTATGAAGTCCTCCATAATCTTTTCCTTTTCTTTCATCTATGTAATCAAAAGAAAAATAAAATAACGCGACAATGTTCTAATTTGGAATTTAATATATAAACTAAAATAAAATATTAGAATATGCTATTCAAACCAATACACCACAATGTCCTAATAAAAATACATTATTCAAATCAAACAACGAGATATTCGAATTTAGAATATTCAAATCAAACATAACACAATATTCTAATTTGAAATATATTCAAATCAAACATACCACAATATTCTAATTTGGAGTACAATATTCAAACCAAATTTTCAAAGTAAAAAAATATAGAATATTTGGTTGTATATTTTCCAAATAAAAATATTATTTGAATATTGTATTCCACATGAGAATATTATAATATGTTTTGTTTGAATATAATATTTCAAATTAGAATATTATGATATATTTAGTTTGACTGTTGTATTCAAAATTAGAATATTATAGTATTTGCATAATGTATTACAAATTAATTTGAATAATATATTCTAAATTAGAATATTGTAATATGCTTGGTTAAGATAGTATACTTGTCATTAGAACATTGTGATATATATAACCTCCACCAAGTTTCGGTTAGAAGTAGAGAGAGAAGCTCTCCCTTCTCTCTAACTTTACTGTTTCATTTCCTCATCTTCTCCGCCTGCCTCGGCGCACGTTAGTTAACGTCGCCGAGCTGGTTTTCATGGCGAGAGGCAGAGGTTGCGGTAGGGGTAGCCTCGTAAAATACCAATTACAACAATCGATCACATCATCTCAACAATAAATCACCAACAAACTGTTCCCAGTGAAGAAGGTCCAAATCCGGTTACTGTTCCATTGAGTACTGTTCCATTGAAGCAACCAGAGGAGGTTTCTGAACAAACAGAAGTTACGGAGCTTCCTCAACCTCAGATTATACAAGGCGATGGAGGTAATGGCCACATGCTGACATCAGTCCAACCACCTGACCCTGAAACAGTGAAGGTGACCAATGAAGGAACCAAAGTGTGGGCAAATCTTTTCCAGAAGAACAGATTTGCCTCGAATGGTATGGCACTGGAGTATATACCACCTACTATCCTTGATGGCAAACCCGTAGGCCAATTACTGAAAGAGAAAGTAGAGGAGGAAGAGCAGAAATGGAAATGTTCTCTAGTGATTTTTGTGTTGGGGACTGGTCCAGGTTATAATGCTATGAAACGTTTCATTAGTCTACACTGGTCTCATGTTCCAGAGCCAGATCTCTACTAGCATGAGGAGGGTTATTATGTAGCTAAATTTCAAGCCATGGAAGATGCTAAAGAGGTCATATGTGCTGGTCCATATTCCATTGCTAACAGACCTATGGTCTTGAAACAATGGACTCCTGATTTCGACTTCACAGCTGCTTTCCCTAATGATATTCCTCTGTGGGTTAAGTTTCCTAGGCTTCCTATGTCATGTTGGGGTAGTAGGTCTTTGAGTAGGATTTCCAGTGTTCTTGGCAAACCTATTTTTGCTGATGAGTGTACTACCAAACAGACTAGGATCTCTTTTGCATGCATGCTTATTGAGGATAATGTATCTAAGCCTATGCCTAGTGAGATTGAACTTATTGATCCTAATGGCAAGAAATTTGTACAGGAAGTGACATATGACTGGAAGCCAACATACTGTGAGAAGTGCCTCATGGTAGGTCATAACTGCCTGACCATTCCTAAACCCCCTCAACCTATACAACAACCTAGAATTACCCAAGAGTGGAGAGTTAAAGTGCCAATTCAGAATGATATACAACCTAAGGAGAACCCCAACCAACTGGTAGTTCCAAGGCAGAATGCAATACCTCCTAAGGATGCTGGTCCTTTGGATGGCACAGAAGGTTTCACTCTAGTAGATAAGGGCAAGCAGGTGCAATCTCCAGTTTTCAATCTTGCAAACTTTCCCCCATTATCCCATGTGGTACTGAGTAACAGATTTCAAGCTGTGTCAGCTAGTAGAACAGTTCACCCCTCTGATGTAGGGGGCCCTAGTCATACCAAATGAAGCTGGTAGTTTGGAATATTAGAGGGATAAATAAGAGATATAAACAGAAAGAAGCTAAAGAATACTTTATACAGAATAAATTTAGTCTTGTTAGTCTAAAGAAACAAAGGTCAAGGAGAATAATGCAGGGAGAATTTCTAATCTGGTGCTTCCAGGTTGGAGTATGCTAGCTAACTATAGAGATTCTCCAAGGGGTAGAATCTGGATTTTATGGGACCCTCAGAAGATTACTGTCACAGGAATTCAGGAGGATGGCCAATCTCTTCATTGCAGTGTTCACACTCTTGTAGGGGATCTGATCTGCCTTCTCACTGTGGTCTATGGTTCTAATGGTCTGGACCAAAGAAGAACAATGTGGCAACACATTCAAAAGATTGCTACTGGTATTACTGACCCTTGGCTGGTTGCAGGTGACTTTAATGCTGTGTTGTCTGTCAATGACAGACAGTCATGTACTTAAGTCAAGCAAGCTGAAACTCTGGACTTCACTCAATGTATTCAACTGGCTGAATTATCAGAGCTCCCTTGGAAAGGGGATTTCTATACATGGACCAACAAACAAACTGGCAATGAGAGAGTTTGTAGTAGATTGGACAGAATATTTGGTAATTATGACTGGATGATTAAATGGAGCCATGTACAGACTGTGTATGACCCTCCTTTAATCTCTGATCATAATCCAATGGTGCTTACTTTGAAGGATGATATTACTGTCAGGAAGGCACCTTTCAAATTCTATAATGCATGGGCTAATCACAAGGATTTCCAACACATCATGAAGACTCATTGGAGGAGTTCTGATCAGGGCACCCTTAAGATTATATGGAACAACCTCAAGGCACTAAAACCTGTTCTAAAATCTCTAAATGTTAGAGAATTTAAGAACATCACACAGAAAATTGAAGCTAGCAGGGAGGAACTAAAAGTCATCCAGCACCAGATGAGTTTACAATATGCTGATGAGTTGCAGTCTAAAGAAACAGATTTGTTATTGAAGCTGGAGAAGTGGTCACTGATTGAAGAAAGTATCCTCCAACAGAAATCCAGAGCCAAATGGATACAACTTGGAGACTCAAACAATAAGTATTTTCATGCTATGCTAAAATAAAGGAATCAGTACAAAAGCATTACTGAATTGGTTACTGCAGGAGGCACCAAACTTACCAATCCAGATGACATTAGAGATGAAATCAGGAACTTCTATAAGTCTTTAATGGGGTCATCAGCTGCCTCCCTACCATCAACTAATAGGTCATACATGGATAATGGTCCAAAGCTCACTCATTATCAGCAGCAGCAGCTAGCTGCAGATGTGTCTATTGATGAAATTCTAGATAGACTAAAATCCATTGGTGATCATAAAGCACCAGGGATTGATGGCTACAATGCTTTTTTCTTTAAACAGACCTGGTGGCTCACTGGTAATCAGATCACCAGGGCAGTTCTGGAGTTCTTCACTCTGGTAAGATGTATAAACCAGTTAATTGTGCCTCCCTTACACTGATTCCTAAAGTTCCTAACCCACAGTTAGGCAAGGAATTTCGACCAATTGCCTGTTGTTCAGTTCTATATAAGATAATATCTAAGATACTGGCCAACAGATTACAAAAATGCATGGCTAATATCATTAGTGATTCCCAGGCAGGTTTCATTCCAGGAAGGAGGGTTGCTGATAATGTTATCTTAGCACATGAGTTGATCAAAAACTATGCTAGAACCCATGTGTCCCCTAGGTGCATGATTAAAATAGACTTACAGAAGGCTTATGATTCTGTTGAGTGGATCTTCTTGCAACAAGTGATGGAATCTTTACACTTCTCAGGCAGGTTTATAAGGTGGATTATGGAATGTGTCCAAACAGTGAGCTATACAATCATGGTTAATGGTGAAACTACTGCACCCTTCCAAGCAGCTAAAGGCTTGAGACAAGGTGACCCAGTCTCTCCCTTCTTATTTGCTATAGTGATGGAAACCTTAGCAGGGCTCTTGTGGAACTAAAGAAAGATCCAGACTTCTTATTCCATCCTGGTTGTAAAAGATTAAATATTACTCATCTTAACTTTGCAGATGATCTACTGTTATTTGCCAAAGGAGACTTGAAGGCTGTCACAACCATGTTCAGATACTTCTCTCAATTCACTGAGGCTTCTGGTATGACTGCTAACCTGAGTAAAAGTTTTGTCTATTTTGGAGGTGTTTCTCCTGATGTACAACAACACATTGTCAATCATCTTGGTTATGTATATGGTGAGTTACCTTTCAAATATTTGGGAGTTCTTCTATCTACCAAGAAAATGTCATTACTACAATGGCAACCATTGGTGGATAAGGTTACTGCCAGGATCACATCCTGGACTGCTAGGAAATTATCCTATGCAGGGAGAGTTCAACTGGTGCAGTCAGTCATTTTTGGTATACAAGCATATTGGGCTCAGCTTTTCCTTATTCCTTCAAAAATACTAAAGATGTTGGATGCAGTCTGTAGATCCTATGTTTGGACAGGATCAGTCAACATATCCAAAAAATCATATGTAGCCTGGGATAAGGTCTGCCTACCTAAGTCTGCTGGGGGTTTAAATATTATGCTATTATAGAATAAAGCTGCAATCATCAAACTTGGATGGGATCTGGCCAACAAGAAAGATGTTCTATGGATAAAATGGATTCATTCTGTGTACATAAAACATCAACAATTACAGTCCCTAACCATTCCTAACCAAGCCAGTTGGATGGTTAGGAAGATCATTGCTGCTACTGTTACATTGCAGCAGTCACAGATGCTGCAACAACCAGTTTGTTCTATCAAGAAACTTTACTTACAACAGATTGGACAACTGCCAAGAGTAGTGTGGAAGAACCTAACTTTCCAAAATTATGCTAGACCTAAGGCAGTCTTCAATCTCTGGCTGATATTACAGAATAGGCTGCCTACAAAGGATAGACTGGAACAGTGGAAACTCAATGTGGATAACACATGTACACTATGCCAACAAGATAAGGAGACTAGGGATCATCTGTTCTACTCATGCTCATTCACTTCTTTGCTAAGACACCAAACTTTGCAGTGGATTGGAGTAACTCAAGACAATTACCAGAATTGGGAGCAATACATACAGTGGATCATAACCAAGTCTAAAGGGAAATCTGGTCGAGCTCAAATGATCAAAATGGTCTTTGCTGAAATGCTATATAATATTTGGTTAGAGAGAAATTCAAGATTGTTCAATCACACATTCTGTTCCAGTGGACATCTACTCAGAAGCATTGCTTATACATGTCATGTTAGGAGTCCCCCTAAAGTTAGAACACACCTTCTGCATTATCTTCTGTAATTAGAAATATAGGTATAGTAAATGTAGATGTTAGCTAGTTTTTTTTATAGATGATAGTCAGCTGTGTATAGCTGAACTATGGCTTTGTAAAGAAATACCTTTGGTGATTAATACAACAAGATTTAATTACCAAAAAAAAATATTGTGATATATTTAATTTGAATTGTATTTCAAATTAGAATATTATGATATGTTCAAAATAAATGGTAAAATTTGAAAGTATAGAATATACAAATGAAAATGAAGTTCTGAAGGAAAACAGGAGTATGATGTAATTAGGGAGATGTAAATCTCAAAATTCATTGAGTACATGTTTCAATAATTACGGCTACATTTAAGAGATTGTTATGAAATAATATAAAAGACAAGAACAATAATGCAAGAACAAGAGCAATAGAGAGAAGAGTAGAGAGAGTTCTTCTTATTGATACTTAGAGAATGTAGGAGTGATTTACAATGGTAGAGGGCACCTCTATTTATAGGGAGGAAGATGATTTAGCTACCAAGAATAGAACTCTAGAATCTCTCTAATTAAAGACATTCACCTTAAATAGAAGTGTATTTATAACACTCCCCCTTGAATGTCTATTCAATGATGTGCCTCGTTAAAACCTTAAAACAAAACCCAATGGGAAAAATTAAAGTAAGGAAAAAGAGTACACATGTTTGAATATGCGCCTATTGGTTGCCTCGTTAAAAACCTCGCAAGGAAAACCCGGTGGGACAAAACCTTGTAAGGGAAAAAGAGTGCAACGCGCATTAACTCCCCCTAATGAGTACATCAATTTATATCCTTGAGCATTTGCATTCCAATCTTGTGCATCATCTTCAAAACGATCTTTGATAGACGTTTGATAAATCAACCATATTGACTTGAATAAATATTCTGCACCTTGAAATTATCATTCTTGATAGATATAAACATCTTCATATAATGTCGTGGAATAACTCTTCAATATCTCCATAAATGCATTCTCAATGCCATCATGCTTATAGTTATAGCAAGATACATATGTACACAAATTGTACTAAGGATGTGGTACTTCAGGACCAAGAATTGCATATGCTTCAAGCAACTTAAATCTTTCAAGTTAAGTCATATAAGCCATATAATAGACTTTAGATGCATATCAAGTTTTCCATGTCATGCTAGACAAATAAGATACTGAAAACTGATTATACATACCTTTGACTTTATACTTTCAAGCATTTGAACTATAGGTTCAAAACTACATGTCTTTCATATGGAATCAATTCTTCTTGAATTGTATCTCTTCCATTTAGTTACTTTCTTTGGGTCAGCAAATGCGTATAGCATGCTTTGCAATATGTTGCAATTGAATTATCCCTTTTATGAACTTCAGGTTCATATCATGATATTCGGGGATATACATATACAAATGATAATTCATCCCATGTAACCTTTTCTCAAGCGTTTACCATGTTTCCCCCTCATGTTAGTAAAGCTAACTTGTTTCCTCAACTTTGGGAAATCATCTTTGTGCATTATCATGTCAATATACACAACACATTAATAATAAGATGAAATTATTTGGTTCCTGACCTTGAACCACTTGTGAGGGGAGAATATACTCTCGTATACAACTTATATCAAACTGATATATATAACTTTGTTCTCACAAGAAACAGTTTAGCTATTAAGTGGAAGCACTCAATAATTATCTTGCTAAACTTACTTTGATATAAACCAACTTATCAAGATGAACTATCTTGAGTAGAAAATCTGGAAATTATGCTCGAAGTTAGATTACTGAGCAATTTACCTCGCAAGCACCGGCCAGGCTGTGGGTCAATAACAATTGCGCATGTAACCATATCATAGATGCATCATATGTGGTATACATGGCAGGTGAATGGGCCCATATTCACCTTTGATATTTCCAGAATTCATGGGCTTCAACCCGAACTCTTTAGTTGGTCAGTTCATTAATGAGAACAAGTGATACAAGAGAATTCGCAAAGAACTTTCTAGTTCTTTGATATTCACCTGTGTGAATTTGCACATCATACTTAAAATGAGATGGCTAACACGAATGCCAACTGAATAAATTTTCAATATTGGTAAACTTCAAATTTACACCATGACATGTGCACTTATCAATAAACTTCAGGTTTATTATGACATGGGTTTTATACCAATAGATATCCACTTTATTGTGGCATTCTTTCGTTTGTGTAGTACAAACTGGAGAACAAAGCGGGTAGCTTTTCATATACAAATTACCCCGCTACAAGTTGTAGTAATAGGAGATATCAAAGTCTTCCTTTATTTATAGTCTCAATATAATCAATCGCTTTCGCGTGTACTTTGGAAACTGAATAAGTTTCTTTGAGACTTACTACAGCACAATACTCAATTGTGTTTCTCCAACATAGTAATAATTGGCTCTTCTAGAGCTCTCAATTAATTTTGTACTACCACAGATTAATCAACATCTATGTGGTGAATATCTTTCTTAAAGAGAAAGTTATACCATTATGGTCATGTCAAACTTATATGCAAGATATGTTTCTTACATTATCGTTGTCCTTTAACAATCATATTTCCAAAATACTTTGGCGTACAATAGGTACGTGACCAACGATCATTCATGCCATATATCATCTCAAACCTCCTTCTAGGGGTGAGTGTGGTATATTTAATACCAATTTCATGTTCATATTCTTCCAATAATGAATATGTATCAGATGTTGTCACATTCACTTCGAGGATATGTGATTTTGTTATCCTTTTCAAATCTATAAATGCGTTAGGCATTTGATTTGCTATTCTTTGCAAATGGATAATCTTTTGTGCCTCTTTCACAAATAGAGGCATGTGGATCAAGATGAGATAATGATGCATTTTTCCATAAAATTTCCCGTTTGGTTTCACCAACTTCTCCCCCTAATTTTGGGAAAAGTGTCTCATCAAATTGACAGTCTGCAAATCGTGCAGTGAACAAATCTCCCGTCAATGTTTCGAGGTAGCGAATAATGGAGGGCGATTCAACCTCAACATATATTCCTAACCTTCTTTGCAGACCCATTTTGGGGCGGGATGGCGGTGCTAAAGGCACATATACTGCGCATCCAAAAATTCTTAAATGGGATATATTGGGTCCATGACCCAAAACCAATTGCAACGGGGAATATTTGTGTCAATTCGTCAGTCAGAGACAAACTAGCATTGCTGTATGTAAAATGGCGTGTCCCCAAACCGAAGTGGGCAGCCGACAAACTAAAATGCTGCATGCAAAATGGCATGAACCCAAACCAAAGTGGGCAGCCGACGAACTAGCATTGCTGCATGCAAAAATGGCGTGAACCCAAACCGAAATGGGCAGCCTCGTTTTCATGAAGAATTCAAGATTATTCTCATCTATTGTCTCAATATGATATCCATTTTGAATGATATCTTTAAAACTCAACAAGTTCCTTTTAGACTTGGAGGAGAACATTGCGATTGATATAATTAAAACTCAACAAGTTCTTCTTAGACTTGGAGGAGAATATTGCCTTCTCTAAGATAAACGTCATGCCTTTGGGCAGCGTTACAGTTGCTCTTCCGGAGCCTTTAATCAATTTAATTCCCATGGTTTGATATACAAAAGAAATACACGAACATAAGAATAAACAAGTTCAATTCGTTTGTGTCGCATAATATTTTCAAAATCTGCTGATGTCATTGACTAAAATAAATCAGATAGTCGATTATATATTTTCCATAATCGATTACTATACAGTTTGAAAATTTCAGTTTAAGCATTTTCATAAAACAATCGATTGTTAAACACACACAATCGATTGTTGAGCATTGACAATCGATTGTTAAACATAGACAATCGATTGTTGACAATTTTTGAAAAATTCCAGATCACACTGTTTTAAGACAATCGATTGTTAAATATAGACAATCGATTGTTGGCTATTTTGAAAAATTCCAGAGCACACTGTCTTAAGACAATCAATTGTTAAGCATAGACAATCGATTGTTGACTATTTTGAAAAATTCCAGATTACACTGTCTAATGACAATCGATTGTTAGACATAGACAATCGATTGTGGATGATTTTTGAAAAATTCCAGATTACACTGTCTAATGACAATCGATTGTTAGACATAGACAATCGATTGTGGATGATTTTTGAAAAATTCCAGATTACACTGTCTAACGACAATCGATTGTTAAACATTGACAATCGATTGTTGACTGTTTTTGAAAAATTCCAGAACACACTGTTTTAAAGACAATCGATTGTTAATCATAGACAATCGATTGTTGACTGTTTTTGTAAAATTCCAGATCACACTGTTTTAAAGACAATCGATTGTTGATCATTGACAATCGATTGTTTTGCAGTTTTTATGCGAAATATGAGATAACCGACTAGTTTTTCAGGTTAGTCGATTACCTCTACTGGAAAGTAAAAATATTATTGATATTTGAGCATATTGATACATTCTAAAGAACTAATACTAACATTATATCATGAACTAACTAATACGAGCTAATACTAATGGCTATTAGTTTATTCATTCACTAATACAAACAAGTAAAATAAAATCAAATAGCTCCATCTTCTTTCATCACGGATCCATCACCGATTAGGTGGTCTATCTTCCCCTCGGGTTGCTCAAAGAAGTCTGCCACATCCAAGTGGGTGATGTCAAAGTTGTCGTCAGAGACAAAATTCGTTTCAGGGCGTTTACTCTTTCGAGATGCTTGATAAAGGTCAACCAAAAGTCATGGTATACGGCAAGCCTTTGACTAGTGCCAGTTTTCACCGCAACGATAATATATAGTTTATAAACTATTTGCTTTTGGGTTCTTATCGTATCGTGCTTGTGGCAGAGTGACCAACTTCAGGTTGTCATATCTCTTCTTTAAGCCATTCCACAAGGTGGGTGGATCTTTAACTGTGATATATTCAATTTTCAAACCTTCATCAAGGTGATGGCGCAAGAAAATCAAGGCCTTAGCATAGTTTTGGGTGGATGCATTATTTCTGTCTTTAATGGCGTCTCCAAGACCCATAGCATCTAAGTGGATTACAGCATCCAACACCCATGTCATATAGTTCTTGCCCGAAATTTCAACGGCAACGAACTTTTTTTCATAATGTCAGACATAAAACAAATTTACATCAAGAGCGTGTTCATACTTACGGGCTCTATTACAATTATCACATTCACTTCAGGGAATGGATCAAAATCATATGCTTTACACAATCTCATGTCAAATATTACTTTCATAAAGTGAAAGATTATTTTGAGAATCCTTATTGTTCTCATTACCACAATAATGACGATTATAACTTCGTCTATTGCCATGTCCACATCCATTGATACCTTTACGGTAATTAGTCTTCTTTCAGACTTATCACATACTGCTACCACATTCTCTAAAGGGAATGGAGCAAATTCAATTGGACGGAATTATTTGCCACGTCCACATTCATTGATACCTTCATGGTAATATTTTAGTCTTCTTTCAGACTTATCATATACTGCTTCCACATTCTCTAAAGGGAATGGAGCAAATTCAATGGGACGGATTTTCAATTATTTGCCCACAATCATACATGAATTTAATCATGGCAGGACATAGAGATTTTACCACTTCATGTGGTTATAATTTCTTACAAACTCCATTAGAGTTATAATCAAACTTTGTTGTCTATGTTTGTATATAAAATCAAATTGTAGAATTTCAAGAATTTGAAAGGGAAAAGTAAATTACTTACCTTTAAGGTATACCAAAAAATGTTGTGATATCAAATATACCTCTTGTGTAAATTCCTTTCTTTCTCTCACGTTTTTCTTTTTCCTTTTTGTCCGTATAGATATTTGCCTCTTCGGAAAGATGAAAACTTTGGCATAGCAATTTGTGGACAGTTTCAGGACACATAAATGAACGGCGAGAATACCATTGCAATCAGCATCACATCAATGGCAACTGATAATTTCCTTCTCTTTTGGTCAACTAAACCGAACCATGAAGAGAATATATTTCGTGATGGTTAGAGACTCGTGCTGATAACGTGTTATGAAATAATATAAAAGACAAGAACAATAATGCAAGAACAAGAGCAATAGAGAGAAGAGTAGAGAGAGTTCTTCTTATTGATACTTAGAGAATGTTAGGAGTGATTTACAATGGTAGAGGGCACCTCTATTTATAGGGAGGAGGATGATTTAGCTACCAAGAATAGAACTCTAGAATCTCTCTAATTAAAGACATTCACCTTAAATAGAAGTGTATTTATAACAGAGATATTATTCTCTTATTAATAGTGGTTGTTATACACATAAAATTCTCTATCAAATTATACGTTGTAATTTTTTTAAGAGTATATGGTGTAACTTTCATAATTAAGGTATAGTGAGTGAAGAAATTTATAAAGGGGTATATGACGTCAAAACCCCTAATTTAAATACCATGTTTTCATACTATCAATCTTAATTAGCAAATCCTCATTCATTAAAAGTCACAGCCTTGAAGAAAAGAAAAGGCCTACATTAATGAACATTCATTGACGTCTTTGTCACGCTTTAGCAAGTTTGCGATACTCAAGTGAGAATTGAATTCCGGTAGTACTTTAAGTATGAAAAACATGTATCTTCGTTACATTTATTTATTTTTATATATTAATATAAAGCAAAATTTAAGAGATATGATGTCGCGTCCAGGATCTCTATTTATATTTTACCTCGGTTTTTACTTTTTCTTTTTCACTTTTTAATTTTGAAATATTTTAAAAAATTCAAAAGTCACCTAATTAACTATCTACATAATTGCACCTTTTAAGACTACTAAAACCCTAAGCGTTACAACTGACAGTTTCTCAAAATTCATTCATCTTCTTCGTTTGCCCTCTTCTCTATTTTTTCTATTCTTCCGTCCACAAATATTATTTATATATGATTACAGAGTTAATGTTTTGTCGTCGGAAGAGATGTATGCAACCAGATCTATGCTTTGTCTATATTTTACTTTTGCTTTGAGTTTCCTTTTGTTCCTCGGTTTATTTTTTCTTTTGGCCTATAGCCAATCAGTTTTTTATCAATCTTTTATGTCAAATTTTTTTTTTATATACTAAAAATTTCATCATCTTTCTCGTGCAGATTCAAGAGAAAACATTAAAATTCAATGATGATTTAGCTTTAGAAGGTAATATTACTTCCGATGTTTTTGTTTTTGTTATCTTTTAGTGATTAACTCTATATTTTTTCTTTTCTACTTGGTCAGTACTTTTTGCCGTAAGCATAAAGTTTAATGCCTTTTTTTGTACCAAATATTATTGTGTTATAATTGGCATTTGATATACACATAGTAAAAATAATTTGAAGTGATGCACATTGTCGTTCTTTTGACTTTGCAGGTTACTCATGCTGAAGACTGAATAGAGTCTGTAGCAAAGAGAATCAAGAGCTACCATTAATTGTTACATCAGAACTATTAGAGGTACTACTATCAAATCTACTTGCTCTATGAGATTATACTTTTGCTGTTGGGTTTGTGGTCTAATTATATTAAGCTGATGGTTACTATCATAAATGGTATTCTAAAATGTTAACTTGGAGTCACTCAGTCAGAAAATGATAGATAAGACTAGGGTGCGACAGTATGAGCTATTGAAATATGCCAATGAACTTATGGAAGAAAAATACATTTAAAGACTAAAAAGGCACATAACTCAAAATAGAGCAAGTATATTAAAACTAACCTATCATTTTAATTTGTATTTTCTGTGTAATTAGCTATGCATCAAATTGAAAATCAGTTTGCACCTCTACTTTGTCTTCTACATTTTCCCAATTCAAAAAATATACTTTCTATCTCAACTTTTTTTTGTTGCTCATTTGCTTAATATTGATTTTTTTAATGTGCTATGTATCTAAAAACTATTATACTTGATTTTTACTGTTAAAGTGAGACTATGAAGAGATTAGTGCATGCTTGTGTTTATTAGTTCCACTTGCTGATGATGTTTATGGTATTAGGTGAATGATTCACCTGTCAATAATTCAACGGCATTTATGATAGAGATGTGAACATATAGAAATACTTAAGAGTTTATATTGTGCTTGGATGTAACTCTATTTATCATTATTTGGGCAAAGGTGAAGTGAAATTAGTCATTGTAATTAGGGAAAAATTAATATATTGTCAAGTGTTTTATATATTACGTATTCACAGAAGTTGTTTTTGCTATATTTTTTCATAATTTCATTTATTTTGAATACCAGAATTATTATTTAAGGTGTATTTAGTCGATCATATTTTAATTCAATATAGTGAGTTAATATAGTTCCACAATATCGATCGTTGTTATAAACACTGGTGCTGTTATTGTTACTAGAGAATTCATGGTTTTCCAAATTACGTGTTTAGGTCTTTTTAATGACTCTTTGTGCTCAATCTCACGTATCACTAAATTCAATTTTCAGTTGTGCACTAAATGATGCAATAAATCAAGATTTTGTGTGCAAAAGAACGGCTGCTTGCTGTGTATTAATTCCTTCCAAAAGGAAAACGACTTTTGGTCACTATGGAGTAATTTTGTATTTACTAGCTATATATGATATTCAAAAAAAATGTAATAAAGTATCAAAAAGAAAAACTTTTTGTATCACACATAATCAATTATAAGAAGGTACGATCTAATTATTTGTACTTTTGTCTTTCTATTCTTTTTTCAACAATTTATTAACTTCTCTGGCCGATCACATAACCAGTTTCATCATTTTTGCTTTCACGTAATTATGTTTAAGTTAAGACAAAAGAAGGTGAATTTGTGCATGTAATACTCATGATAAATATTTCATACCAGATTGAAAGTGTGTCTAATGATAGTGAGAAATTAGATATAAAAAATGTGACGGGGAAAGATGTCTTAATGACAAAACAGTGAGATTAGAAAAAAAGAATTATTCTATGGAGTTAGTCTTTAACCCTATAATATTTAGTAACTTCCTGTATACACATTTAATAATCCTATATGTATATAGTTTTAGGTCGAAAACTCTATCTACCTATTTTTCCAAAATTTTAAAGAACCTTTTTTATTTTATAAAATTATACGGTGCTATAATTTTCGTCCATAAGACTTCCATAAAATTAAAATACTTATTTGAGGTTTTGAACATGTTTACTAACCGCTCATATTCTCTTTTTTTAAGTACTTTGGTAGATTTCTGCCTTATTATTTGATTATTCTCCACTTCATCTATAATTGAATATTTGTTAAAATATAGAATTGATATGTATTGATGTCCATAAGTATTCATATTCTTAGTATGTTTTGCATTAATTCATCAATGTAAGTATTTTTGAATTTTTTTCCTTAGTAGAATGCAAAAAACGCGGTGGCGAGAAAAGAAGCAAAGCTGGCGGTTACGGAAGCTAACAACACGGCGTTTGGTCGCATGTACGAGGAACTAGGGGAGAGAGGCGGGGACAGGAAGTTATTCCGGTTAGCTAAAGCAAGGGAAAGGAAGGCGCGTGATCTTGACCAAGTTAGGTGCATCAAGGTCGAGGATGATAGAGTTCTGATAAGGGAGTCTCGAGTCAAGCAGAGGTGGCAGGCGTACTTTCGAGACTTACTTAACGAGGAGGGGGATCGTAACATAGAGTTAGGGGAGTTGGGGCATTCAGAGCAATATAGAGACCTTGGGTACTGCAGGCGCATTAGGGCGGAGGAAGTTATGGGGGCTTTGCGTAAGATGAGTAGGGATCGAGCGACCCGGCCTGACGAGATCCCGGTAGAGTTCTGGAAGTGCATGGGTAGGTCAGGAGTGGAGTGGCTCTCCAGGTTGTTCAATGCGATCTTCAGGACCAAAAGGATGCCGGATGAGTGGAGGTGGAGTACAGTGGTGCTGTTGTATAAGAACAAAGGGGACATCCAGTGCTGCAACAACTATAGGGGTATCAAATTAATAAGTCACACCATGAAGGTCTGGGAGCGGGTGATCCAGGCTAGGGTGAGGGAGATGACATCTATATATGCGAACCAGTTCGGTTTCATGCTGGGTCGCTCCACTACAGAAGCTATCCACCTTGTCAGGAGGCTGGTGGAGCAGTTCAGGGATAAGAAGAAGGACCTGCACATGGTGCTTATCGACTTGGAGAAGGCATATGACAAGGTCCCAAGGGAGGTGCTATGGAGGTGCTTGGAGGCGAAGAGCATGCCGGAAGCTTACATCAGAGTAATCAATGACATGTATGATGGAGCTAAGACTAGGGTTAGGACGGTGGGTGGAGACTCAGACCATTTTCCAGTGGTTATGGGGCTCAATCAAGGATCGACGCTTAGCCCTCTCTTGTTTGCCTTGGTGATGGATGCTCTGACCCGACATAATCAAGGGAATGTGCCTTGGTGTATGCTATTTGCTGATGACATAGTCTTGATAGATGAGACGAGGGTCGGTGTTATTGAGAGGTTAGAGGTATGGAGACAGACTCTCGAGTCTAAGGGTTTCAAAATAAGCAGATCTAAGACAGAATACCTGGAGTGCAAGTTTAGCGCCGAGCCGAGCGAAGTAGGCAGGGACGTGATGATTGGATCTCAGGTCATCGCCAAGAGGGGCAGTGTCATATATCTTGGGTCGGTGATTCAGGGGGACGGAGAGATTGACGGGGACGTCACTCATCGTATAGGAGCGGGGTGGTCAAAGTGGAGGCTTGCATCAGGAGTCCTGTGTGACAAGAAAGTTCCACAGAAACTCAAGGGAAATTTTATAGAGCTGTGGTTAGACCTTCAATGTTGTATGGGGCGAAGTGTTGGCCAGTAAAGAACTCTCATGTTCAGAGAATGAAGGTTGCGGAGATGAGGATGCTTAGGTGGATGTGCGGGCTCACTAGGTTAGGTAAGATTAAGAATGAAGTTATTCGAGAGAAGGTGGGGGTGGCCCCGGTGGATGCTCCGGTGAGTAGTTGTGAACGGCTGACGATGGTCGGCGTTCGGCGAGGTAGAGGGAGGCCTAAGAGGTATTGGGGAGAGGTGATTAGGCATGACATTGCTAGTATGCGGGTTTCCGAGGATATGGCCCTTGATAGGAAAGCCTGGAGGTCTAGTATTAGGGTTGTAGGATAGGGGTCCCTAGAGTTTTCCGTACTCCTCACCGGGGGTTGGGTGAGGCTAGGCAGGGCTATCCATAGATGATTTGTGTTTTGGATTGTGTCTCCCTTATGGTAGTTACTGTATGATACTATTGCATGCTATTTTATTTATGGTTCTTATGTTTAGATAATTATTTACGCTATTTTTGCTGGACTTACTAATGCTTTTTTATTTTTGTTTTTGTTTCTTTCACTGAGCCGAGGGTCGATTGGAAACTACCTCTCTCCCCTTTCGGATAGGGGTAAGGCCCGTCTACATATTACCCTCCCCATATCCTACTTTGTGGGACTATACTGGATAGTTGTTGTAGTTGTAGAATGCGAAACTCTATCAGTGTGAAAACAAACAGGCAATCGGGTGAAGGTAATTGGTGTTGTCGACTTCAAGAAGCAAATTGATTAGTGTTGCTGTTTGATAACGAATTGCTTTGTTTTTATTATTTTCCTTTTGTATGGTTAGAGACTTCTTTTCGATAAGATTTGTATATTAAAAAAAAGAGTTTGTAAATTTATTAATAAATTCACTAATTAACCATTAAGCTTCATAAAAAATTCCCAAACGCATTTATTTAATTTTGATAGTAAGGCATTCTCTCTCTCCTTTTTGTGGCTAATTTTTCTGGACCAAGATGATTACGTATTAGAGGCAAATTTCAAAGTTATGGTAATTCAAAGTTAGAGGCAAATTTCACAACAAACTTTAGGTAACTGATTATATTTTCTTTGACACATGTAAAAATTTTGCTCTCTGCATTCTTCTACTCCACTTTTAAATTGTTGGGTTCAATATTTAGAAGTTTTTTGGATTCTTCAATCTATTTGTCTTTTAATGATTAAATTGACGATTATGTCACTTCTTTGAATTTTTCTATTTCCTTTTGGTTAATACTGTTTATACAAATGGATTCACTAAAAGTGCTAACTTGATAGTCAAATTTATGCGTCTATTTATTGTATTCTTCCACAATTTTGACTTATTTCCACTTGAATTATTAATTTTTTGTTTGATAACCTTTGAAAATTGGACATGTTTTGTTGGACCAGGATAAGAATAAAATTAGTTTCGAATATTAGGCATTTATTTGGATCTGGTAGAAAAATGCCATTACTAGATAAATGTTGGTTTCAAATGATGATATTTCTACTGCTTGAATTTGTACAATGACAAAGCACTTTGGAGATAATTTGAAATAATAATGTCTCTCCTGTGAATTTTGCTTCTCTAATTAGCATCTTAAATACATGTAATTTTCACTCTAATAATGAATAACCAAAAGAACTCTCTCCAAAATAATTAATTAATTAAAATTACTTATCATGGTACGTCAAGCGGAGTTTGATTATATAAGTAACCAGGTTACAAAAGTAAACAGAAGTGTGCTTGAGCCTTATAAGTACAATTATTATCTTTATTTTTTTTCTATTTTTAGTACATATCACCCGTTATATTGAATAGAATACCTCTAGCAAATGATCACTGGTACTCCAAAATTTTTAATAAGTTAAATATTTAGCGGTTTGTGTAATGCGGCTTAGTACTTCTTATGCTGGTTCTTGATTGATCATTTTAAAACTAAAATAGCCGCAACTCTAAAATAGCAATCTCAATACTTTGATAAGTTAAATGTTTTCCTTGGGTAAGAGTGCGACGATCCAAAGGGATTATCACCTGTTTTTAATTGAATTTCATGTCTCCCAAGCTTGAAAACCTCATTAGGATTGCCTTGATTTGCGGGTGCAGTTTGGGCGCGTAGCTGAAAAGCTTTTAAAAAATCTTTGAAAAATGCTAAGTCTTGAAATTTAAAATGAATAAATTTGACTTTGGTCAACATGTTGGGTAAACGGATCCGGACCGTGATTTGACGGTCTTAGAGGGTCCGTAGAAAAATATAGGACTTGGGCGTATGCCCAGAATCGAATTCTGAGGTTCCAAGCCCGAGATATGAATTTTTAAATGAAATTGCTTTCTCAAAATGTTTAAAAGAATTGAGGTGAAATCTAATTTGAAAGTAATGGTATCGGGCCCGTATTTTGGTTTTGGCGCCCGGTACAAGCTCATATATGTTTTGAATCACTCATGTAAAGTTTGGTTAAAAATGGACGTCATTTGACGCGATCCGGGCCCTAATTGAGAAATTTATGCTTAAAAGGAGTTTTGAGAAATTTCACTTGATCTTGAGGTTTAATTCGATGTTCATGATGTTATTTGGTGATTTGATTACACGAATATGTTCGTGAGATGTTTTTGAGGTTGTGTGTATACTTGGTTGAGAGTTTCGAGGGCTCGAGTGAGTTTGGAGTAGGTTCCGAAATGCCTTAGGCTTAAAAAGATAATATGTTGCAGGTTCAGGAATTTTGACAAGTCTCTGAACCCTCTAGTGCGGCACGCGAGATATCGCGTGCGACCGCGGTATCCTTTGCGCTGTCTGCTGTAGGTGCTGTTCGGCCGCGGTCCACATTGGGCAATGATCCGCAGGCCTTTAGAAAGCCTGTACGGCCGTGGTCCTTTTTGTGCAGTCCGCACAGGGAACTTCAGAGGGGTATAAATACACGAGAGTTTAGGTTATTTTATACTTTTCATAATCGCAAAACATAAGAGGCGATTTTCCAAACAACTCTTCTTCTCCAAAACGATTGATAAGTGATTTCTAACTCATTTTCTTCACTCATGGGGAAATTGGGTATTTTGGATAGAACCTATGTTTTCTAAAAATTGGAGAGTTGGACCACAATTCGAGGTCTGATTTCAAAATAAATCATATATTTGGATTCGTGGGGGAATGGGTAACCGGGTTTGGTCCGGCCCTCGAGTTTCGACCATGTGAGCCCGAGGACATTTTTGACCTTTGGGGTAGAACCTTGTAAAATTTATTTTCATGCATTGGGGTTGATTCATTTAGCATTTGTTAATGTAATTAAGTAACTTATGACTAAATTCAAACATAGTGGTGGAGCCGAGGGGTAAAGCTATAATTGAGGCTTGAGTTGAATTCACGCCATTGAGGTAAGTGTTCGATCTAACCCTAGCTTGAGGGATTAAGAGTTGAGTCTTATGTGTTTATTGCGCTTGGTTGAGTTTGATGCATAAGCATGGTGACGAATATCTATACATTGGTATCAAGCATGACCGTGAGCCCTATGTTGGGAGTTGTTGTATTCCTAAATGACATCATGTACGCCTTAACTAATGATCTACCACATCTTGCAAAGATTTGTTTATCCTTGTAGATCCTATTTATGATTGGGCATCTTCATTAATCAAACTGAGTTAAGGTTGGATATAGTTGATTTTCCCCTGCCGGGATGATTGTTTCTATGTTGTTGCTCCCTTCCCAAGAAGTTACTATGTTACTTTGTTCCCTTGTCGAGATTTCTTATGATTATGTGGTAACATGAAATGGGATCGGGTGGTACGTCTATGACAAAATATTGAAATGGAGCGGGTGGTACGCCTACCACAAGATATTAAAATGGGAGTGGGTGGTACGCCTACCACAAGATATTAAAATAGGATCGGGTGGTATGCTTACCACAAGATATTGAAATGGGAGCGGGTGGTACACCTACCACAAGATATTGAAATGGGAGCGGGTGGTACGCCTATTACGAGATGTAATGAAATGGGATCAGGTGGTACGCCTACCACAAGATATACTACCACGAGATTTGGTGGTATGCCTACCACGAGATTTGATGAAATGGAAGCGGGTGGTACGCCTACCATGAGATATGAGAAATGGGAGCGGGTGGTACGCCTACCACGAGATTTGAGAAATGGGATCGGGTTGCACGCCCACAACAAGATTGAAACTGAACGTGAAAGTGGTCTTTACTTCTCTTTGAGTGCATTGGAAGTTTTTTCCTAATTGTTCTTGATATTCTGTTTATATGTCATCCCCACAGTATGTTCCCCTTCCCCAGCTTTAGGTGCTTATTAGTTGTTTACTTTTCCCACCATGTATTATATAATTGCACCGGCTTATCTGGAGTCGGTTGTGCTGATGCTACACCCTTTGCTCTTTTGCACAGATCTAGGTGTCGGAGCAACATTTGAGCAGCAGTATTAGATCAGGAGCCTGCCTTCAGTCCAGCGACACCGAGGTAGCCTTGCAGATGTTTGCGGGCCCGGAGTTTCCTTTATCTTTCTTTTTATTTTTTATCTCATGTATTCCGAGACAAACAATGTTATCTTTCTTTCAAACGATTGTATGAAAGTGGCTTGCTCAGCTTCTTCGAGTATCCGCCATCACGATTCTCGAGGGTGGGATTTTCGGACCGTGACAAGTTGGTATTAGAGCTCTAGGTTATATGGGTCTCACAAGTCACGAACAAGCTTAGTAAAGCTTGAGGGATTGATACGAAGACGTTTGTATTTATCCCCAGAGGCTACAGAGTTAGGACAATTTCACATTTGTTCTTTCTTGTCGTGCGGATTAGATTTTCAGTGCTAATTGAAATTATACTCTGTTCTATCATAGATGGCGAGAACATACGCTTCCTTATGTTCTAATTATCAATCCAAGCCCCAGGAAGCTCCCGTTAGGGGCAAAAGGCGAGGCCGAGGTAAGGGAGAAGCTCAACCCCGAGCAGCAGCACCAATGACGAAACCTTATGTTGACTTTGATGGGGAGGTTCCGGGCCCAGTCCCAGCAGTTCTGGTGGGCCCAGCTCAGGTCCTAGAGGGGTTTATTGCTACCCCAGTTCTTCAGGAAGCTCTGGTCCGATTGGTGGGTCTCGTGGAGAGTGTTACCCGAGCAGGTTTGCTTCCAGTAGCACCAGTCATCTCCCAGGCTGGAGGATGGGCCCATTCTCTTGCTACTCGTACTTCGGAGCTGGTAGCTCATCAGATTTAGGCTTTCGCAGTTCAGCCAGTTGGAGCAGCTCAGCCGGGTGTGGTAGCCCAGGCTGGTGATGGGGAAGCTATGACTGCCGATGCTTTATGGAGGTTGGATAGGTTCATCAAGCTCTTCACTACTATCTTCAGCGTTCATCGATCGAGGTTCCTCAGGATTATTTGGACAGCTGCCACGAGCTTCTTAGGAACATGGGTATTGTTGAGACTATTGGGGTTGATTTCTCTACATTCTGGTTGTCTGGATCTTCCAAGACTTGGTGGAGAGATTATTTCCTAGCTAGACCAGCAGGGTCACCAGCCTTGACCTGGAAGCAGTTCACGCAGTTATTTCTGGAGAAGTTTCTCCCTACTACACAGCGACAGGCCTGTCGAAGGCAGTTCGAGCATCTCCATCAGGGATCCATGACAGTCACCTAGTACGAGATCAAATTTATTAATTTGGCTCTCCTGAGGCGAAGGCTTCATATGCGGTTATTCCAAGTACAGTTCTGGTATTTGATAGATATGCTTCGATGTTGTTTGATCCGGGGTCTACGTATTCATACATGTCATCCTATTTGCCTTGTATTTGGTCATGCCTAGTGATGCATTGGGTATTCTTGTCTATGTATCTACGCTGGTGGGTGATTCTATTGTGGTCGATCGAGTTCATAATCCTGTGTTGTGGTGATTGGGGGTCTGGAGACTCGTGTAGATTTTTTGCTTTTAGATATGGTCGACTTTGATATTATATTGGGGATGGACTGGTTATCACCCTATCACACTATCTTGGACTATCTTGCCAAGACTGTGACCTTAGCTTTACCGAGTATGCGTCGCTTAGAGTGGAGAGGGACTCCTGGTTATTCTGCCCGCAATGTTATTTCGTATGTGAAGGTTCGCGTATGGTCGAGAAGGGGTGTTTTGGCCTATTTAGCCTATGTTCGAGATTCCAGTGATGGGTTTCCTCTATTGATTCCATGCCCGTTGCTTATGAGTTCCCCGATATTTTTCCTTCAGACCTTGAGGGTATGCTGCCCGATAGGGATATCGACTTTTGCATTAATATGGCCCCGTGCACCCAGTCCATTTTTATCTCGCCATATCGTATGGCCCCACCGGAGTTGAAGGAGCTAAAGAAATAGTTGCAGGATTTGTTTGAGAAGGGTTTCATTAGACCCAGTGTCTCGCCATGGGGTGCGCCAAGGTTATTTTTCAAGAAGAAGGATGGGACAATGAGAATGTGTATTGATTACCGGCAATTGAATAAGGTAACAATCAAGAATAAGTATCCACTACCGAGGATTGATGATTTGTTCGGCCAGCTTCAGGGTGCCAGAGTATTTTTCAAGATTGACTTGCGATTTGGCTACCATTAGTTGCGGATTAGGGCATCCGATATCCCTAGGACAGCCTTCCGTACTTGGTATGGGCATTATGAGTTCTTGGTTATATCATTCGGGTTGACAAATACCCTAGTAGCTTTCATGGACTTGATGAACTGAGTGTTCAAGCCTTATTTGAACTCATTTGTGATTGTTTTTATTGATGATATATTGATATACTCCAGAAACCAGGAGGAGCACGAGCAACACCTTAGAGTGGTTTTTCAGACTCTAAGGGATAGTCATTATACACAAAGTTCTCCAAGTGTGAGTTCTAGTTGAGTTTAGTTGCATTTATGGGTCACGTCGTATCAGCAGAGGGTATCTACGTGGACACGAAGAAGATTGAGGCAGTTAAGAACTAGCCTAGACCAGCATCAGCTACAGAAATCTGGAATTTTTTGGGATTCGCAGGCTACTATCGACTGTTCATGGAGGGGTTTTCGTCCATTGCAGCCTCGATGACCAGATTGACCCAGAAAGGTGCCCAGTTCAGATGGTCAAATGAGTGTGAGGCAAGCTTTTAGAACCTCAAGGCAGCTCTGGCTACGACGCCGATGTTGGTTTTGCCTACAGATTCAGGGCTTTATACAGTTTATTGTGATGATTCCCGTATTGGGCTTGGTGCAGCGTTGATGCAGGATGGCAATGTCATTGCCTATGCTTCGAGGCAGTTGAAGATTCATGAGAAGAACTATCCAGTGCATGATTTGGAGTTGGCAATCATTGTTCACGCATTGAAGATCTGGAGACATTATCTATACAGCGTGGCATGTGGGGTATACGCTGATAAAAAAAGTCTTTAGTATCTGTTCAAGCAAAAGGAATTGAACTTGAGGCAGAGAAGGTGGTTGGAGTTGTTAAAGGATTATGATGTTACTATCTTATATCATCCGACGAAGGCCAATGTGGTGGCTAATGCTTTGAGTACGAAGTCAGCCAGTATGGGTAGTCTTGCTTATATTCCGGCCAGTCAGAGGCCGCTTGCTCTGGATGTTTGGGATTTGGCCAATCAATTTGTGAGGTGGATATTTCTGAGCCTAGCCGGGTGTTACCTTTCATGATCGCTCGTTCTTCATTATTGGAGAGTATCCGTGATTGACAGTTTGATGACCCTCATTTGTGTGTCCTTAGAGACATGGTGCAACGAGGAGGTGCCAAGTAGGTTATGTTAAATGGTGATGGAGTCTTGAGATTATAGGGTGAGTTTGTGTGCCCAATGTGGATGTGCTTCGAGAGTTGATTTTAAATGAGGCCCACAGTTTCCCGGTACTCTATTCATCCGGGCACCGTGGAGATATATTAGGATTTGCGACAGTATTATTGGTGGTGTAGAATGAAGAAGGACATTGTGGCATATGTGGAGTGGTGTTTGAATTGTCAGCAGGTCAAGTATGAGCATCAAAGGCCTAGTGGTTTATTTCAGAGGATTGAGCTTCCCGAGTGGAAGTGGGAGCGGATCACTATAGACTTCGTTATTGGACTTTCGCTGACTCAGAAGAAGTTCGATGCTGTTTGGGTCATTGTTGATAGGCTAACCAAGTCAGCGCATTTCATTCCTGTGGCAGTCTCCTATTCATTCGAGAGGTTAGCTGAGATCTATATCCGGGAGATTGCCTTCATGGGGTGCCGATATCTATCATTTATGAGGTAATTAGTTTACCTCGTGTTTCTGGAATACCAAAAGACTCTTACAGACTCGATGACTACAAATGAACAATCAAAGTGGAATGCCAGCTAAAAGAAGACTCTGATCTCTGCAAGAGGCTCCAACAACATCATTGTAGTCAAGTTGCTTATTCTTGCGGCTGACCCGCCATATCATGGTATATGCGCTTCAAGTCAGTGGAAATATGGCGTGCGAAGTTGGGTGGTACCATAGCATTTTGCTCTTGAGTCAAACCCTGACAAGTCACACACCCTCGAGCAGTATAAGTAGCCACTTCATAGACCCTCCTTCTAAAATTCTCCTGGCTCTAACTTAAAAACTAGATCAGTCACTCATGGTTATTGGCTATGTTAGATATATCCACCTCGCATTGTACCACTAGATTCAACTAGTTATAGACCTTTGCTAGCTCATTTTCTACCTGGTTCTTACCTAATTCTGCAGCCTTGGCCCGAGCCCTTAGATCATGAATGATAAGGCTGTAATGCATTTCTTCGTGCTTTGGAATGGATGCATGCTTCTGAGCAGTATCCCTTATTCTCGTTTGCTGAAGTTGTGCTTGAAGCGTTTGAACTTCATGTTTCAATCTGATTTTCTCCACTTTAAACTCAAAGCACTGCAAATCCCTATTCACATTGGCAATACTTATATCCCTACATAGAGCCCGGATGATGGATTCATAGTCTCTTGTTATTTCTTCCTTGTCCTACCCTACTATTGTTCTTATTTCAGTCTCCCATTCCGTCGTGCTCTTCATGACTGTCTCCTTGCTGGATCAAAAGCATCTTGGTCATAGAACCACTCGAAATATGTAGGGTCTAACTCTCCTCGATCTTGATCTTCCACCATTGTGTGAAATTTAAGCACCTTAATTTTATCCTAAACCTACTGAGCATATGCCTCACGAACATGATCTTTTGATGTTACCTCCCACGTGAATCTTTGCATGTGCTCCACTATGGGCACTACCTATTTTTGACCTAATTGGCGTAGGGCTCTCATAAGCATATATGGTTGAAAACCCCGAAGACCCATCAAAATTAGAAAAGAATGGTGGTAAGACCTGTATATGACTTCTTTTGGTAAGAATCAGTGATAGTTCCATGTAATTTGACTAGTGGTCAACCTATAAAGATTCCCTCTCCATGCTTCGACTCCCCTAGGGATGCTACTATCTTTAGCCAAATATTCAAACCCATCTCCAAGCTCATTGTTGCTCCAATGAACACTAAAATTTACCCGTGCAGGATGAATGAGAATGTGCTCTAAAAACCATATTTGGAGTATGATGTTGCAGCCCTCAAAGAAATCCTTTCCTTCCCGACACTTGGTCAGGGCACGATAAATATCGAACAGTATCATTAGAATTATAATGACGTCCTTTCCATCTAATAAAGTTGTGAATATGCTAGATAATCAAATATCAACATTTTTGTCATGCCTCGAGAAAATCAATGTCCCTAGAAATGCCACTATGAATGTTTTCCACCCATGGCTTTGCCAAAGATTTGTATCCAATTTTAGTATCAACCTTTATTCCATGCTTTGAAAATCCACCTGGACACCTATACCCTTCGTACAAGAAATCCAATTAAATGTGTCCTTGTTCCACACTTGCTATTTATTTGGCTTTTTGTCATCTACTCAAGAATCTTACTACCAGTGATATCCCTTGGGGCCAAGGGTCTTTTTTTCCGAAACTCATCACCTAACCTTGCGTATCCAGCTAACTCCTCCAAAGTGGGAGTCATTTCAAAACTATTAAAACAGAATATGTTGTTAGTAGGATCCCAGATATGCACCAATGCCTCGATTAAAAATCCCTTTTTAGTTGATCTCCATAATATTCACAAAGTGATCCAAATGATCCTTTATCTTTTCCTGCTCACAAATGGTTGTGGTGTTTTATGCAAATGCCAAATCTGTGGGGGCTCATTATCTTTTGGTATTTTGTCAAATCTTCCTTTTATTGTATCCATATTGCACCTAAGTGGCAGAACATGAGGTTAGGACTAATGCACGCTTTAGATAATACAAAAATTTCTAATACACTTGGGCTTAACTCATGAGGGAGAAATGGCAATGTGAGACTTAAGTAACTGACCATAACCACGTTTTGAATTGAGGGTTTACTAAAGAGAGGACACCATCGTTGGGAGGAAGATACAATTTTGAAGACCAGTCCATTATGACTCAAATGGTAAGACTTGACCAATTTGTCTGATTTAGACGCGAGACCATACCAATAAAGGGTTGTCTAGGTATCTTGGATAGAGTCAAGACTGCGCAGTTCATAAAAATCATGATATCGATTGTCCTCTAACATTTTTGAACATGGTCTCAAAAAATGATCAGGTAAAGAACAAAATGATAAAAGGGCAAAAATTGATATAATTACTAAGATAACCTTTTTTATTCTTTCCAGAAAAGCTTTTAAAGCCGCCTCGGTAGAAATGGCCAGGAACAAAAGGAAAATTATAAAAGTAGGCAAAAAAAAGAAGACAACATGGCTATTATTACGAAAACGATCCTTTGATACTCCCGGGAGAGGTTCGAAAACTGTTTTGGCAAATATGACCAGACAAAACTAGATAGAATGACCATTATTATGAAACATGGCCCTTCGGTACTTTCGTGGAAGGTTTAAGGCTGCTTGGCAAAAATCACCAGACATAAGGACAAAATGATAAAAGGAGAAAAAAATGAAAAAAGTAGCTATTTTACAAAAAACGACCCTTCAGCAATTTTGTAGAAAATTTTAAGGCTGTCTCGACGAATGATGCAATAAAACTAGATAGTTATTTTTTTATGAAAACATTCATTCAGTACTCCTATAAAAAGTTTAAAGCCAATGGTCGGACATAAGGGAAGAATTATAAAAGGTGACGAAGAGGATGGAATGGTTGTTTTTATGAAAATGACTCTTCAGTACCTCCAAGAAAAGTACTAAGACTGTCCTTGTAAAACATCTGGACACATGAATAAGCGAGTAAAAATAAATAAAATTTATTTTCTACAAAACAAACACCCATTTGGTACTTAAAAAAAACTATAAGATTGATTTTACAAAAAATGGTCGAAACGAAGGACACACGATAAGAAAATGACTACTTTTTTTCTACGAAAATAACCTTTTGACACTTCCGAGGAAGGTTTAAAGCTTATCCTGTAAAAAATGATAACAAAAAGTAAATACAAAATAGTAAAAGGTGTTAAAACCGAGTAAGGTAATTATTTGCCCTTCGGCACTTCAAATGACGGTTTTGAGTTTATATTAAAAAAAATAATTGGATGCAAAGACAAAAATAAAAAAGACAAAAAGCAGGAAAATTATCTATTTTTTTTTAAAAAGAAACAATTGAAAAATATTATTACAGACAAAATGATTTCGAAACATTTTACAAAAATTGAGGCTGAACATGATGAAGGTTGCCTAATATCCCGCTGGAATTCTGAGAATTGGACATGCGTAGTTCGATGAAATCTGGTATTTTTCTCTTTTAGTTTTTATGAAAATTAATTTTTACACCTCATGATGGACTACTAAAAAAATCTTAGTAAAAAAATTTATTTGTGCTAAATTAGGAGAATAATTTTTTTTTCTTTTTATAATTTCGCTAAACTAATTTCCTAAAGCCGGTCAACAATGCAAGCAAGCCTTCCAAATAATGTAGCAAGTAGCACATAAGTGAACATGATGGTCTCAAAGACGATACCTGTCTTATATGAGTCAAATGCGTGTGATGCAAATAAAGCGAACCAACTAGGGGTATTCGGCATGAGGTTTGTTCTTCTAGGTTTAAATCCTGGTGGAGAAGGTATCTAGACTGGTTTACTCAAGCGGACAACTCGAGCCGGTGAGGGTCAGTGTATCGATAGTATTGCTTTTCGGCTTAACTGGTGAAGCTCCCCGCCTAAAATATGTGTGACTAAAAATCTTTCACCGAGTGACAAGCACCACGGTTATCTCATAGAAAGCAGGCTATATCAAGCAAATGCCTAATTTTTAATTTCAAGAAGACTCAGAGGGGGTGCATGAGATGATAGTTTATATGTACTGTTCAGCAATATCGAATGGGTAAAAAGCGGACAGGTAGCACATTATGCAAAAATAAATCACAATATATATAAAATTAATAAAGCCAAATAAAAGTCAACACGTACAAGTTCGAATTCTGATTGGTTCCACACCAGAGTCACCTGAGCTGTCACACCCCTTCGCCCCCCCTCCCCCCCAAAGAATATGTGTTTATTTATGGGGTAAATGGTTTTTCCAATTGAAGTGACAAAATTTAAGTAAGGATTATTTTATTGTTTAGATTCGCCACTTAGAATTTTTTTTTTGGTGTTTCAAGTCATCTTTTGTTTGAATCCCTAGTCAAAGGAAGGTTTAACTCTATTATTATTGGTCTGCAAAAATAAAGTTCGGGTAAAGAATTCTGTTGACATGGGAGAACGTGCAAGACATTCCTCCAATCTCGTGGTTCTAGTACGGTTGCTTTATTGACTTAAAATTTGCTTGAATTAATCTTGGATAACCTGTGATTTGTAAGATTTTCATGTTTTACCTGAGCAACAAACCAGCAAACAAACTCCAGTGAAACGAACCCAGCACCAGCAGTAAATTTCAGCATCAATCGGACCTAGACCTAATGGTGTATTTTGTCCCGGGCTCGGGCCTAAACGGGCTTCGCGGTCCTGGGCTCTGGCGACTCGGGCCTGGCGGTATATTATGTATATCCTTATATATTTTCTTGTATGTTATGTATATATATTTTTTTATATATTTTCTTGTAGTATATATATTGTATCTTATGTATATATATTATAACTTATATAGTTATATATTTTGTTATAGTATATATATTGTATCTCTTATGTATAATGTATATTTCTTCTCTTATATATTGTATCTTATGTATATATGTTATTACTTATATATTTTCTTGTAGTTTAGGTTGTATGTTATGTATATATATTCTCGTATATATTTTCTTGTAGTATATATTGTATGTGAATATATATATATATATATATATATATATATATATATATATATATATATATATATATATTGTAGCTTATAAATAATTCGAAGTAAAGACAAAGAAATATTGAGAATAAGGATATTCAACGGTATGTCTTATAATTTTTATTACCCAAAATGACATATATTTCTTAGTCTTCCTTCCCCCAATGGAATGAGCACAACAAAGTACTAATACCACCATTAAAAGAAAAAAAACTAAAAGAAGATGTGTCAAAGTGTATGTTACATCATAATCTACATTGTATCTCTAACAAATCTCATAGATCCGTCAAGGTTGGGAGGAGGTTGTGTTGGTGGTGGTGGAAAAGAAGCTTGTTCATCACCACTTCGGGGCGAAGCCGAATCCTCCGCAAGTTCCGCTATCATTCTTCATAAGCTTCATCTATCGCTGGTTGTGATTCTGCAATTCCAAAGTTTCTTCTTTCCGCGCGGATCCAATCTCTAAAAAGTACCGATTTTTTCCAAGCTATCCCTCATCGCCGCTCTATGATCACCTATTTGCAGTCTTGCTTGACTGAAAGCGCTCTCTGATGCAACAGTTGAAGCTTAAATTGATAAAATATCCCGAGCCATCCTTGCAAACCGGAAAATATTTTTTCCCTTGACTTCCACCATTCCAAAAGATCGAAAGAGCCGTCTTATTCTCCTTTTCAAGTCCCTGAGACAAGTAAACTTGAAGCTCATTTAGATATGAAGTTTCATCATAATTATCACCTTGAGAACCCCACAACTCCGTCCAAGATTTAAGAGTTGTTAAGCCCGCAACTCTTTTAGACAATTGTGAGCTAGACGAAGTAGGGGTTGGAATATTTGGCCTAGCATGCTCTAAGGCAAGTTGATAAGCATTAGAAACTGTTTGAGCATTAATTTTAATTGATGCTTTTGCATCTGCAAGTGTAGCAACTTCCTCGTTTGAAAGATCTAAAGCCTTATAAATATTTGAATACAAAAAATGAGGACCTTCCAATTTCATTGTAGGATTTAACATTGCAGCAACACCAAAAATAGGAGCGATAGGGAAAAAATATTTTTTAAATTTTTGTTTCATTTCATTTATAGCAAGTTCATAAATATCCCCACCCTTGCCAAATTCAACAAACAAATCAGCTAGCGCGGTAATATAAACTAAACAGTTTGAAATAGTAGGATAATATTGCCCAGAAAATGCATTTGTAGCAACTTGAAAATGTTCTAAAAAATCTAAAAGAATTTTAACATTCGTCCAATCTTGGGTAGTGAGCATTTCATCATCATCCTCACCAGCTACCCAAGAATTAAACATTGCAGTAATTGAGTTTCTATATTCATATGCAACTACTAAACTTTCGTACATACAATTCCATTTAGTCGGGCAAGGTTTAGGAACCTTTATTTCTCTAAAGCCATATTCATCACATTTTTTAAAATACTCTTTAAGTCTAGTTCTACGGTTTGAATAAAAAATCCAATTAAGAGCCATTCGAACCTTTACAATTTTTGTGTTTAAAATTCGCATACCATCACCGACAATTAAATGATAAATATGACAAATACACCTATCATGGAAAATATTAGTAAATGCAGGATTTAGTGTTTTTGTAAGCATGCCAATAGCACTAGTGTTACTAGAAGCATTATCCATAGAAATTGTCATTATTTTATCGCTAAAGTAAAAATATCTACAAATATCTAAAACAGTGTTAGCCATAAACTTATCTGTGTGACGTGAATTAATTATTCTATACGCAATTATACGTTTTTGCGTTGTCTAGTCCTCATCTATCCAATGATTTGTAACAGTTAGATAATCACAAAAAATGTCCACTTCTACCAATATCAATAGTAATAGAAATCCGATTAGGCATATGAGTAACTAAATAGCGCAAATATTGTTCATATTCATTTTTGAATTTATAAACATCGGCCTTAACTGTTGCGCGAGGCCAACCTTTATAAGTAGGATAAAAAACTCTTCTAATATAATGAACCAAATTAGGATTAGAAGCAGAAGTATAAGGTAAGCACATAACAGTAATCATCTTTGTTAATTCTTCACGATCTCTATTTGGATCGTAATATAAAATACCTCCGGTGACAGTGTTAATTCCTGGTTGAACTAGATTTGAATCTGTACTAGGGTTAACCGCAAAATCTACACTTGTCCCCTCTTGTTGCGCTTGCATTTGAAAAAATCTAGCCTTATCTCTAGGGTGTGTTCTTATGTGTTTAGTCAAACTACCCTTGCCGCTACGGTCTCCAGTAAATTTATGAACCAGTAATTTTCCACAAGTTTTACAGTTAGCCTTATTTAGTTCTCTTAGACGTTTAGTAGGTTGTCTATTAAAAGTTGGAGTTTCTACAGGTGGGTCAGCCGGTGCATTACTTGAGTTATGAACAGGACTAGTAGGTGTGTCATCTTAATTTGGTGCTTGGGTTTCATCATCATCATCCTCATCTTCATCATCATCCTCATCCTCATTTTCCTCTAAGATAGGTTCATTAGGATAAAGAACATTCATAATTTCATCATCTAATCTATCACCTACTGCAACACCATGTAGAAATTCACTATCGGTAAATTGAAAACAAGGGTGATCACTATCAAGCATTATGGGAGGAGGGGGAGGACGTCTAGGTTGGCGACTACTTTCAACTTGCTTATCTTTTGTAGGTCGGGGAGCAGGGGGAAGGATAGTATTATGGCCAATACTTTCACCGATTTTACCTTTTCCTTTACCAAATATTTTTTTCAAAGAAAATGCCATATTAATTATAATTATGCAAACTAAATCACACAAAAATATATTATCAAAACGTAAGAGTTGAAATGAGTTTACCGGATGCCGAACAACTTCTTGAAAAATGAAAATCGTTGAACACTTGAAAACTTCAAGTCAACAACTTCACAAATTTTCACGAATTTTCAACAATAAATTAAGCAATTGTAGTAGAAATATTGAGAGAGATAGAGAGATATTGATGAATTGGTGAATTAAAATGAAAGAATGAGGGGGTATTTATAGCTGAGAAATAGGAAAAAGTGTAATTATATAAAGTTTAATTTGGGGTCCAAATGGCCTTTTATAAACTTTCAAACGGCCATATTGTCAGCCCAAACGACTATATTTTAAATATGGCCGTTGCTGATTTGTAAAACAATTTTTGTTAAAAAAAATGGCCGTTTGGCCCGATTAGGCCTGCCAGGCCCACAGGACCGGCCCATGCCCGGGCCTAGCGGCCCCGGGCTCACGGGCTAATGGTCTTGGACCGGCCCGTCACGGGCCTAAAGTTAACACCAGGTCCAGGACCACCAGGACCGGCCCGTTTGGCCTGCCAGGACCGCGGGTCCGATCTGGTCCAGGACCGGGCCACAGTGCACTCCTACCCAAAACTCAATAAGAAAACAAAACTGATGGCGTATTTGAAAGACTCAAAACTAAATAAGAAATTTCAAGAGTTGAGTTCTTTTATGGAAAATATTAGCTAAACAAAGAGTATGCTGAGTACTTTTATCAACTTTTTGCTGTCCCTTCTTTTGGACTATTTTTCTCTTCTTCTTTTTATAAATGTAAAGATGTTCTTTTGAGTGTTAGAAAGTTAAAAAATCTGCCCTCAAGTGAAAGAAAACCCCCTCTTTTTAGAGGAGAGAAGGGACATGACTTCATTATGAAAATCTGTTCAAAGGATAGATTTTTACCAAAAATCTGTTCAACACTATTCAAAGACAACTCTTTGGTTAAAAATCTATCCAAGGCCAGTCCCTTTTACCAACTATGAACAAAACTTTGGAGTATTGTACTCTAAAGGCTTTTGAAACAGTAAAAGGAAGCAAGGTAATCATTTTGTACTTAATTTGAAAATCTATAGATACTACTGCCCTATTAATCTCTATTTCAACTAAAAACTAAGCAAACAAATGCAAATTGAGACCCTCAGGCAGTTAAACAATTCAAAGATCCAATGCTGCCCGGATTTCAAATTGAATCAATATCTAATAACGACAAATCACGATAAAGCTTTAACTAAGAAAATGATCAACAAATCAAAATAAATAAACATCCCTAATCAGCCCAATGAAACATCTAAACATTGAACCAATTTGTCTGAAGCGATGATGTAGTAACAGACTAAATGACTAAACTGACACCTTAGTCAAAAATCACCGAGCGATGGACTAAAAAAGTTGATCGAATGATAAATTAAACAACTAAACTCAAGAGTACATTAACACAACGAATTAGAAATAAATCTAAATAAGAATAGTGGGATTAGAGTTATACCAAATAAGGGAATTCAATGTAACTTGAGCAATGAGGAGATGCCAGGCACATCGAGCAATGACGAATTATAACGAGTGACCTCGGAACGAACTTTTTAGGATGACAGATGTTGAAATTACCAATTTCGAAAAATCGAGCGACAATTTCAAGCCCATTTCATCTGGAAAAGGTCGTCGTTAGGTCGCATACATGGAAAAAAATTGAGGCTTGGAAGTGGTAGAGGGCAGTACGGCTGTGATCAAAAGTTGCCGGTGACTGGCCGGAAAGTGGATGCCGGATTCGAGGTCCAAACCAATCAAAAAAGATAAGCGGGAAGAGCTCTATCTGTCCATGTATGCATTATAGGATCGTAATGGCCGGAGCTTCACGAATTTGGGTAAAAAAGGTGGCGGCTAGGATTTCCTAGATCTAAAACTCGTCGAATTTAGAGATGTTTTAGGGGATACATGTTGAAGATATAGAGAGAGGGAGTTAAGGTGATTATTTAGTGTTATTTTGATGATATTTGGAAGTGGCCAATGGGCGCCGCCATAGTGGGGAAGGGCGGCGCCGATAGAGGAGGAGTGGGAGAGAAGAGAGGGTGCTAGGGTTTGTTTTATGTGAAAATGAAGGCAAAAATCTTATTTTAGGGGCCTTATATAACTTTGAGGATGTTGAATCAGGGCCATTGGATCAGAGTATGATAAAGAGTTGAGATTTGGTCTTGGTTTCATTAAACAAGGTGACGTAGGCAGCCACTCAATTAAACATGATATTACACTCTTAACCACCTGATCATTTTAATTTTAGCCCATTTTCCTTAATCCTACTTATTAAACTAATTTTACAGAAATAAATTAATTAATAACTTATTTAATCGATCAATTAACTAGATTGATTCACCAATAGAAAAGTTAGTCGATTCCTAAAATGCACAAATGAAGGAAGAACCATTTTTTATTGGTATTTTTCATGATAGAAAATATGCAATTAAAGATAAATTTTGAGAAAACAATTAAAATAACAAACACTAATAACTTTAGGAGGTGTTAAAATAGTACAAAAATTAGGTGTTCACAACTGTATTCATGAATACAATAGCTTAAATACATCAAATACATCTTATAATCACAGAAAATGTTTCTATAATCCGTAATATAGCAATGATATCTATAGATGGCTAATTACAACTAAAAGATAGTGGATTATGAAAATTTTCCTTGAAAATTAGCCAGTGTTTGTACATTCATAGACAAAATAGCCACTATTTTGCTGAAATACTAGATTATGGAATCCTGCATATAAACTTCAGCATATATTGTTGGAACTCCAGCACACAGAAACTTCCATCATAATATGCGAAATTATGGAGCTCCTACCTACAAACTTTCAGTATATTTTGTTGGAACTCCAGTACATTATGCTGGAATCTTATATGTAAAAAATTCGAACTGCAACATATTATGCTAGAATTTTTTTGAAATTTTAAATAGTTATTAATATAGTTTTTAATCTTTACATGAAAAAATAACAAAATTTTAATTACTTTAGAACTGTAACTATTTTTCAATTACTTTAAATCTGACTATTTCTAATTTTTTCCCAAGGAGGAGGATAGTGGATTTTGGAGTAAATTTTGGACTCACTACTTATTTCCTAATGGGAGGCCTTTGGATCCAGTAGTGGGTTGGCCCATCGTTTTTACCTTTTCATTTGAAGCCCAAACTATGCATAAAACTTCACGTTGTGAACCCCCTCATAAAAGGGGAAAAAACTAAAGAATAAAAAACCAGAAAGATAGAGTGGTGGGAGAGAAAAAAGACAAATATTATAGCTTGAGTGCAAAAATAGCAGCCTCTCCATGGTTGGGTTATCGGTCTTATGGCTGAAAAAATAATGAAGAAATAACTCAAATAGCACCCTTATATATATATAAAATTTGTGTATAATTTATTGATACCGTCTAAGAAAAGTATACAATAAATAAATCTGACTGGCTATTGATGTAAAGATCCCCAAAATCAATACAGTCCAAGTGAAGCTCCTTTGGTCCAAGACAGCATTTGTTTCTATTATGTTTTCGATTCCATTTTGTAAGGATAAGAAATTGAAAGAAAACAAGACCCCTTAGATATATTCCTTTATTTTACGATACTGTTTTGTCTTAAAATCTCAAATAAAACTATATCAACCAAAGATCATTGTTTTTCCTGAGCGATTATTATGTTACATTGATAGTGTTAGTCAGTGATGGATGCAACTCTTAGGCTAACAGTTGAAAAGCTGGCCAACTCAGATCAAATTACAATTGAGAGGGATAATATACAGTACAAGGATAAAAAAAGAAGAAATATGATTTATAAAATCAAAAATAGGAAGCTTAGCCCTTTGGTGTGAAAATTGAGGTTCAGAAGGCTGCTGAGCTGCTTCTTCTGAGTTGGTATGTAGGATCAGAATTAGCTACCTTTGAGCACATAAGTTTCTCCAAGTCCTGTTAACAACAATAGATAATGCTCAGTCTAGGTATTGTGTTATAGTAGGTTTGGCTAAGCTTTTATTTGGCCAAAAGTATTTTTTTAGCCAAAAACACCTTTGGATAAAAGTGAGGTGTTTGGTCAAGTTTTTGGAAGAAAAAAAAAAGTATTTTTGAGGATAGCAGAACCAGAAAAAAGCAGCTTCTTTCCAAAAGCACTTTGTTGAGAAATACTTTTGAGAAAAATACACTTATAAGCAGTTTGTTAAAGTTTGACCAAACACTAATTGATGCTTAGAAGTATTTTTAAAACTAATTAGCCAAACACAATCTGCTTCTCAGCAAAAGTGCTTTTGAGAAAAACACTTTTGGAAAAAAGTACTTCTCAAAATAAGGTGATTTTTAGAGCTTGACCAAACGGGCTATTATTGTGCATTGACAATGTAAAACTATTTAAGCAATTATATTACGTAAATAGTTATAGATTTTTGCACAAATAGCCGGCAGGATCCATTGTTTACTTTTTCTAACTAATATTTGTAAATTATACATTAATTTATACACGTATTATACTATGTTAATATCTATAAAGATTTAACTTATATATTTAGGTAGAGAAAAATACTTTTTACACTATTCCTGAATTTTAAGGGAATAATTTAGAAGATTCCAAACTAAAATAATGGTATTTGCTAGCAACAAGCCAACTATTAGAATATATTGTGTGTATCTTTTTATTATTAGTAGAATACTCTTTCATTATTGTACAGTCCTATAGTTGGTAGGATTTGATTTCTTCCATTATTGTACAGTCCTATAGTTGGTAGGATTTGATACCTCTTTGTACTCAATATATACTTTTGTGAGCAATACAAGAAAATCAATTCTAACAAAACTCTCTACATGGTATCATACGCCAGTGGTGTATCGCCAAAGAAACCCTAATTCTTCCCTACCCGCGCCGCCGCCGCCACTGCACTAATCGGCAGCCCGCCGCCGCCGACCTTCTCGGTCCATCGCCTTTCTCCGGCGTCTTGCCGCGCCACCGCTGCACTAACCGGCAGCCCTCTCTCTCTCTCGACATCGATCAGCGCCTCCTCTGCCTCGCGCTTCATGGACGCTACGACATCCAACGATCATCTCCAGCCGATTGCCATCAATGCATTGGCTCAGATCCCACTTAAATTGGATTCCACTAATTACCTGGCATGGAAATTCCAATTCCGAACCCTTCTTACGGGTTACGACCTCCTCGGCTTCTTGGACGGATCGAAGCCGTGCCCACCAGCCACTATCATCGACAAGGAGGTAACTTCCCCCAATCCAGCATATCCTTACTGGATTCGCCAGGACAATCTTATTCTCAGTGCCATCATCTCGTCGATCACACCGACGATCATCTCCTTTATTGCCGCCGCGGAAACCTCTAAAGAGGCCTGGGACATCCTCACACGCACATACGACACTGCTTCTCGTGGTCGTATCATGGCTCTCAAACAACAGCTCCATAATCTGGTAAAAGGTTCTAAATATGTTACTGATTTTATGCACGGTATTCGCGTGATTGTTGATGAATTATCTCTCCTAGGTGTTACTGTTGATTCTGAGGATCTTGTCATTAAGGTTCTAAATGGTCTTGATGATCCGTATATGGAGCTCTCTCATGCTATCCAAGCTCGTGAATCTCCAATCTCTTTTGTTGAATTACATGACAAGCTGTTAAGCATGGAGGCTCAGCTTACTGCCCGTGCGCCGGCCACCTCCGCCGCATCTGATTTGGCTCCGTCGGCTGCCTTCGTCGCCAGACAGCAGTCCGGCCGTACCCGCTTCGGTGGCCGCGACCGTGGTTTATCCCCCAGCCGTGGTGGTTACTCCAACAATGGCCAATCTCGCGGGTTACTCCGCGCACCGCTGTCCGTCCTATCCTATTTCCGGCGCAAATCAGCCTCTTACGGTGGACCACTGCCGCGACCAGCATACGCGTCGTCTTATCCAGCTGCTCACATAGCCCATCACTCTCCATCTGATTGGATCCTGGACTCTGGTGCCACTCATCACAAAGCCAATGATCTTGCCAACATGCCTCTTCACAATCCTTACACTGGTTTCGATGATGTGGTTATTGGTAACGGTGAAGGTTTAAAAATTACACATACTGGCCAACTTTTCAGTTATTCATCTCCTTTGTTGCCTGGGGCTCTCTGTGTTCCACATATTCGTAAAAATTTGATCTCTGTTGCTCAATTATGTCGTCACAATAATGTTAATGTTGTTTTTTCTGATACTGATTTTCAGGTGAATGATCGTCGCACGTGGGCAACACTCGTCAGCGGCCCACGTAGGAACGACGCCTACTACTGGCCGGCGGCTTCCCGTCTACCGTCCTCCCTCACGACACAAAAGCTCCCTGCGTCATTATGGCATTCTCGGTTTGGTCATCCGTCAGCTAAAATCCTACGTCATTTAGTGTCTTCTAGCAGTATAGCGTCCAGTAATGTGTCTGATTTTGCTTGTGTCTCTTGCAAGCTTCATAAGTGTCATAAATTACCTTTCTCTAAGTCAAGTTTATCTTCTACTGCTCCGCTGGAGCTTATTTTTTCTGATGTATGGACCTCTCCAATTATTTCTAATGAAGGATTTAAATATTATGTCATTTTTGTTGATCATTTTTCTAAGTACATTTGGCTTTTCCCTTTACGCCATAAATCTGATGTCTTACAAACCTTCCCCACTTTTAAGTCCATTTTTGAAAAATACTCTTCTACTAAAATCATTACACTGTATACTGATAATGGGGGTGAATTCCTAGCTTTACGCTCTTTTCTTGCCTCCCATGGTATCTCACATCTCACTTTACCTCCTCATACACCTCAACAAAATGGCTATGCTGAACGCCGTCACCGTCATATTGTCGATACTGGTCTCACTCTCCTTCATTATGCCTCTGTCCCTCTCATTTACTGGCCTTATGCCTTTGCCACAGCAGTCTATCTCATTAATCGTCTTCCCAAGACAAATCTCTCGATGCTATCCTCCTTTGAGTCTCTCTTCCATAGGCGCCCCAACCTTGCCAAACTGCGTGTCTTCGGCTTTCAATGCTTCCCTTGGCTTCGGCCCTACACCTCACACAAAATGGAACCTAGATCTCGTGCTTGTGTCCTCTTCGGCTACTCATCTACTCAGAGCGCATATCTATGCTTTGATCTCTCAACGTCTAAAATCTTCGTCTCGCATTATGTGACCTTCCATGAAGATATCTTCCCGTTCTCCAAATTGTCTAACCCTGAGTCTCCACCCGTACCCATTCCGGTCACCCTAGAAGTCCTTCCGCTGCCTCCGCCAGTACCTGTCGCCGCTCCCACTAGCGATCCTTCACCGGACGCACTGCCGGCGCCAACGCCCGAGCCATCAGCACCTCTTACGGCACCGCCAGCGTCCCCCTCCGCCGCTACACCCACTATGCCACCACCTTCATCCTCTCAGGGTGGTCATCACATGCAAACTCGCAGCAAAAATAACATCTTTACGCCCAACAAGAAGTTTGGTATGTCTGCTGCATCCTCTCCAGCTGTTACAGAACCTCAGACTTTGTCTAGTGCTATGTCTGATGAGTGCTGGCGTGCTGCTATGTCATTGGAGTTTGATGCTCTGCTACGGAATGGCACCTGGGATCTTGTTCCACCTGATTCTTCACAGAATGTTGTGGGCTGCAAGTGGGTTTATCGTATCAAACGAAAGCCTGACGGTAATGTGGATAAGTTCAAAGCTCGACTTGTTGCGAAAGGCTTTCATCAGCGACCAGGTGTCGACTTCCACGAGACTTTCAGTCAGGTTATTAAGCCGGCAACTGTGCGTTTGGTTCTCAATATAGCTGTCTCCAAAGGTTGGCCTCTTCGTCAAATGGATGTGAATAATGCCTTTCTCCACGGGAGGCTTACAGAGGATATCTATATGGTACAACCACCGGGTTTTGTTGACAAAGCCTATCCATCTTATGTTGTAAGTTACAGAAAGCTATTTATGGTCTCAAACAGGCACCCCGGGCATAGTACAGTGAGCTCCGCCAATGCCTTTTGGCCATGGGTTTCGTCAACACTACCTCTGACACTTCGCTCTTCGTCTTTCAGCATTCTGGTATTACAGCCTATTTTTAGGTATATGTTGATGATCTCATATTGACTGGTAGTGACTCTGCCTTCTTGAACCGTGTGATTGACTCTCTCGGGACAAAATTTTCTGTTAAAGACATGGGTGATCTAAGCTACTTTCTTGGTGTTGAGGTTCTGCGCAGCTCCAAGGGATGTTTTCTTTCTCAGCGTAAGTATGTTGTTGATCTTTTGACTCGTCATAATATGATGGAATCCAACCCTGTTCAGACGCCAACAACGCCGTCCACCCGCCTTCATCTGGCCGACGACTCGGCTCCTGCCGACGCATCCGCCTATCGACAGGCCTTTGGGGGCCTCCAATATCTCTCCTTCACTCGTCCTGATATTTCCTTTGCTATGAATAAACTCTCACAGTTCATGCACGCTCCTACTGTCACTCATTCGGGTGTAGTTAAACGCCTCTTCCGGTATCTGAATGGGACGCGTGACTTCGTAGTCTGGCTGCGTCCTTTATCTGCTATACCTATGCATTGTTTCTCTGATGCTGATTGGGGGGGGGGGGGGGAACTGTGATGAACGCTCCTCAACTGGTACCTATGTTGTCTTTCTGGGGCCTAATCCTATTTCTTGGAGCTCCAAAAAGTAGCGTTCCGTTGCACGATCTTCTATTGAGGCTGAATATCGTGCCATTGCTTCTGCTGGCGCTGAAGTCCGTTGGCTTCATTCACTGCTGTGCGAGCTTCATGTCCCTCTTCCGGCTGCTCCTGTCATTTACATCGATTACATTGGTGCCACTTACCGCTGTGCCAACCCTGTGTTTCATTCGCGCATGAAACACATCTCCATTCATTATTACTTTGTTCGTCAATTGGTTCAGAATGGGTCTCTTCGTGTTGCTCACGTATCCTCTGCTGATCAGCTTGCTGATGCTCTCACCAAGCACTTATCTCGTCCTCGGCTTCTTCTGCTGATATCCAAGATTGGCGTGTCCTCCGGCCCTCCATCTTGAGGGGGCGTATTAGAATATATTGTGTGTATCTTTTTATTATTGGTAGAATATTCTTTCATTATTATACAGTCTTATAGTTGGTAGGATTTGATTTCTTCCATTATTGTACAGTCCTATAGTTGGTAGGATTTGATACATCTTTGTATATATACTTTTGTGAGCAATACAAGAAAATCAATTCTCCCAAAATTCTCTACACCAACAACAAAACGGATACAAGCTTGAATAATTCCTAACTTATAGATATTAAGATTCTTGTGTTTAACTAATTAACTAACAAATTAAAATAGTAAATTAACAACTAACGATACTAAGGGTTGGAGAAAATATTAAGGAGGTCTAGAGTTATAATTTCCCCAATTATCGGAATCCTTCCCGCTATGTCTTCTATAATTTCGCCTAAGTATTCTCTACCGATTATGAGCACTCTTATTACCGTAAATCTCTCCCGAGTAATTACGACGATTTACTAGACGTACTCTCCCGAGCTAGCTAGCTGGCTTTTAATACAACTCACTTCAGATCGCACCCAAGACTTCGTTATCCCTAATCCCACCTTTAAACCCTCGATTATTAATCCCTCATATACTCTGAAAGTGGTGTTGTTCAACCATTACCTAAATCAATCAAAAAGTTTGTTCATAATACAAAAATCTAATTATTCCAAGATTATCAAAATTGCCAAATCAGAGGGAATTATATAAGCAAAGGGAATTATTTTGAGGTGACATGCTTCAGTGGGTGAGGCTGTTTTTTTTTCCTTTGGTAAGGGAGGGTTTACTAGTTATGATTTATCCCAATAATGTAGCAAGGAAATCAGGTCTTGCTGTTGCAAAGGGAAGTGACTGACTTGAACTGCTGCACTCTTGGCTTAATTATATTAGTGTAAACAGAAGACTGTATTTAAATATATTTTTAGCATCTTTTGGATATTATCTTTCTAACAATACTATAATTAGGGACGATTTGCACTACTAGGAATTCGATCGACTTTTTAAAATATTTTACAAACTGATCAATTTTGGTCTGTTCTTTTTGACGCAAGAATGTGGAAAATTATTTTTGCATCCCGCAAAATTTATTTATCAAAAAATCGACCAATTTTGGTCGAGTTTTCATTTAGAATAAATAAAAAGTAATATTAAAAAAATGACCGAATACGATTGATAATTTTGTTTTTTTTAATAAAACCGACCGATGCACAAAAATGCAATTAAATAGTATAAATGAAATAAAAGACAATCTTTAAATAAAATGCACCAATAATGTAGTGGTAGAATAATATTCTTCATAATACAGACCCGCACTTTTTAATACATAATTACTGTCCGTCTTCGGTTGATCTTTTCAATAATTTTTTCTGTTTTAAAAATTAATCCAAGACTGGAATTAATCGAAAAATACCTACCAAAGTCGGTTGGCTAGCTCTACCGACCTTACCATAACCGACCACCACGATTCGGTCATTCTTTCCCTTTTTTTGGGTAGTGCTGGTTACTGGAATAAGGAGATTTAATATGAAATTACATTTTTATGGGGAATAAAACATGAAATAAGAATACTAATATTTTCATTATACACGCATTAAAGCAAAAATGACGAATGCCTAACACTCAGATGTATATCTTCTTTTTCATTGATATCTAAAAGGAAATTATCTTCTTTAGAATTTAAGATTGTTTGGGCTATTACATGGAATTTTGGGCTGTGAACATCCTCATGTTTTCCTTTGCAATGTGTCAAAATCCAATTCCTTAATTCAACATTTCGGGCTTGATAGCACTCTTTCTTCCTTCAGATAATGGTGGTGGCTTTGATACCAAACATAATTAGTAGTTTGTTTGGTCAAACTTTTAAAGAAGTATCTTTTTTAAATATGTTTTAAAAAAATTATTTTTGATAAAGAATTTGAAAAATATTTTTAGTAATAATTAGTGTTTGATCAAATTTTTAAGAAGTATTTTTAAGTGAATTTTTCTCAAAAGCAATTTTTGGAGAGAAATTACTAATTTTTATTTCTTAAAAACTACTTTTATTTAAAATACTTTTTTTCTTCTAAAAGCTTGGACAAATTACACCTTAACTTTGAAAAAAGGGATCTTTACACAAATTACCGTATGAATTTATTGTTTACTTTTTGTAGCTGATATACATAGATTATATATTGATTATACTCAATTATATATATATTCTATATGAATTATACATATATTAGACATTTGTCGGATATTTTTAGTTTAAGTAATTAAATGAGCAACAATTTAAGCTACACTTTTAGCCAAAAAAATATTTTGGCCTAGAAAAAACTTGACCAAACAAACTAATACTACCAACAATATTGTTTGGGTTTCGATATTATAGAACGACAGGAACTTGGACAATGCCAAGAGTAGCATACTGTTACGCATTATCCTTTTCTTCCATGGTACGTAAGGGTAATTTCTTCATTGATTACCGTAGTTCGTATCAATATTGTTGGACTCTTAAAAGTAAGCAGGAAGAAATTTATGAGGGAATATTACATAATGTTGCTCCCATTAACTTTTTGGTCAAAGTAGGAAAAGCTTGAATGCAAAAGATTGACATTTGCTTGTCCTTAGTCGTGCTTACTAATTTAGTAGCATTTTACCAAACCAAGCCTACAACTTTCACTTTCTTATCCCTTTGTCTCACTAGAAATGATCTGACTGACTAAGGAAAAGATGAAGCTAAGCTAGCTGTGCTAAAAAAAAAGTAATAACCAAAAAGAAAGGCAATACCAAAAAGGCAAATAATTATGTACCAAAATAGAAAGATATCAATATGGGCACAACCATTTTAACAAAGCTATTGCTAGCTTTCTCTTTTGCTTTTGGATTCCACAGATTGATCACCCGTAAGCAAAATCATATCATGTCTCAAATTATTGAAGTGCGTGTCCAGTGATTTCACCTTTATATTGTTTAGTAGGACTACTATGTATATAATTATTTTATTTTTAGCTAATAGACCCTCACGGATATGTCGCTCGGGCTACGTTATTATTTAGCCCAAAATGTAAATTTATTATGTAAATTTGTAATATACCTTATAAAGCTTTTTATTGTTCTCTCTCACCTTATATGGTCATATGAGATTCTTTTAAGGTAATATATGCGCTTCTTCTTAGAAGTTTGCTACCTTAAAAGTATGCTAGTCCAGCTTGATCTGTTCTAGTTGGCCCGTTCTCCTTCACGGACATTACTGACTAGAACTATATGCGTGTATATATATATATATATATATATATATATATATATATATATATATATATATATACATACACACATACATACACATCATCATCCTTAAATACAGAGAAATAATAGGTACAATGACATACCATGGCTAGCCGTATACTTAAAATCTTGAAAGACCTCTGCCAATTGGAAGTGGTCTCACTGCCTGAACTTTTTTGGTTACTTTATCACCACAAAATAAAATAATGTTTAAAGACGGATTTGTATATACAAATTTAATTTGAAGATCTATAAAACTATCTGATAGCTAATTACGAAAGTGCAAGAGAAATTGACTTAAATAACTATCTGAAAATCACAATATTTAAAGCAGTAATCCCTATCATCACAAGTGTTAGTGGTTTAATTAAGTGCAGAAATGTTTCAGTAGGTCCCTCATTGCGTTCATTCTGATATCACTTAGCTTTCAAATATTAAAAAGATTGCTCAGCTGAAAATGACAACCACTTAATTCCTTCTGTGCTCCTAACTTTTAGAGGCCACTTTAATACAATCCTTTTTATTATTATTAATTTAATATATGCATGGTGTTGATTCTAATAGGATAGCCAAGTGTACGATCCAGGCTTGCTATTGATGGATTTCTTGAAAAAATTTCAAAAATGAAAGGAATATTTACAAGTGTATATGTGAATAGTACCTGATTTAATTGTGGCTTGTAGGGGTGAAGAGAACTGTTAAAGATTCATTGGCGAAACCTGCATATTCAATAAAATGATGATAAGTTTGAATTCTTTTGGTCTCAATTAATAAGATTGGTTCTCACTTCACCTTCTCTCTTAAATTCCCCCACATAAAATATATATTTTTACATTGTGAGTTTAAGTTAAATACATTTTATACAATATAATCAAGATATTACTTTAAGGTAATTAAATATAAATCTCGATGATAATTGGTAATTAAGTTGATAAAACTAGTAACTAACCTACATAATAAATTAAACTATATATGTTGATAGAGTCCGTATATATAACTCAAGAAGGTGAATTTTGTACATTAAGTGTGGGTGGGAGAGAGAGATAGAGGTGAATTATGTTTGAGTTTTGTGTTCAAGTGGGCTTTGCCACTTTAAGTTTGCTTTTTTAGAATGAGGCCACTCCACAAATGAGGACAGCAATTTGAATGGCGCATAATGTTTCATCTCCTTACACCACCAAAATTAGGGGGAAATTAAAAAATAATCAAATTTATAAATAGTCATTAAAAATAGTTATAATTTTAAAAGTAATAGAAATTTAGCCATTTTTTATGTAAAGATAAATAGAAACGAAATACTATTCAGAATTTGAAAAAATAATCTAGTATATTATACCGAAGCTTTCCAAGTATTGGGGTTCCAGCGTAATATACTGGAAGTTCATATACAAGAGCACCGATCTCCAGTATATTGTGCTGGAACTTTCCATATTGCAGTAAAATAGTAGCTATTTTTAATGACTTTGTAAACGCTAACTATTTTTAAATGACTAGTTCGAAAACTGGCTAGCCCATATTATTTTCAGCAAAGTAATAACAGTACAAACTGTGTAGCTAATCCTACAAATTAAATACCTCGCAGAATATTAAATTAAGAATAATTTAATGGAGGAAATTAACTACTTAAAAGTCATTAAAAGTGGGAATTGCACCCCATAAATTGTTTAAATTCCATACTCAAGTCCCTAACTTGTGGAACACGCAAGCATGGATCCCTTTGATAATCTTTATTTGCAAGACATTACCCTATATGGTCCGAAGGAAAAAGAGGACAAAAATTATGTGTTTCATAAGCAAGTAACACTCTTTTACAGTCTTTTTTAATTGGATTTTTTTAGAAAAAAATGAATTTCCTTTTAAAATTGTGTATTTCATCCGTTCCAAAAAACATTACAATGTCCGGAATACGAGGGTCCTACTTTTTGGCAACGTGGGAATTATATAAAGTCAACAATGAATCATAGTAATAGTTATGATTATGTCCCAAGGGCCCAAATGGGGTTAGTAAGATTAAATCATACTCGAATTAGGATTTTCTTGCTAATTTTATGCCGAAACTGCCATTTTCGTTAGGTTCGAAATTCTCTTCTTCTTTACTTAAATAAGAGATAAAATCTCTTTCATTCATTGAATGCTTGTCTTTCCCGTACAAAGACAATATCAAAGCATGCACACCATTTTTTCTCATAAATATTTTACAACATGTATTTTTTATCTTTTTTTTTGGGTACTATATATATATATATATATATATATATATATATATTATATCTCTTTATTTATATACATATACTTGATTATATAATTCGTATAATAAGGTATATTTTATCTCTCTTCAAAGCCCTAATATGTAAGCAATTATGGGCCGGAGCACAAAAGTTCTAAAATATATTTTAGGGATTTTTACATATACATCTCATATAACAAACCTTATAACCACTCATGTTTAAGGTTAGTATTTATTACATTTAAGTATACCATATTTCAATTTATGTACCATAATTTACTTTTAAGATTTAATTATCAATGATTTATTAGGGGCTTGATTTGTGGAACAAAATATTTCCATATCTTCTTTCCCCAATTATATACTTATTAATTATAAATGATTATCCCTTAATTATAGACAGTTAAATAGGTAATAATTGATATCCTATCAATTTCTAAGTCCTACTATTTTATTTGTAAAGGAGCTGTATGACGTGATGTATGTCATTTAGATATCATCTTCATCTGTCACTTTTTACAAAATCATTATCAATCCTCGATTAATTGTGGCCAGATTCTTCCTATAATATCGTGATCAAGACAGGCTAATATCAATACATTTGTATTCATTTTCACAGTTCCAATCCTCAAATATACTCAAGGAAAGAATATTATTTCTTGGCGTCCTACTGTTAATGGATATATTTTGATGTCTGATACAAAAGCATACTCTTGATAATATAAGTAGAGATTAGAAGGGGTAAGAATGAAAAAGGTTGATTTGGAATCTGTTATCTCCAAATGTTTCTATTCTTGGTGGTGGTCACAAGTTGGTGAATGATAGCAACTATAATATGGAGCTACATGAATTTAATTTCTTTTCAATGTCATCGTTTTTTCTATTACTAGAATTTAATGAGAGGGGTCCATATGCTTATTGTTCCCCATGCTTCTCTGAAGGACCATATTATGTGGTTATATCTGCTGTTTTTTCCTCTTAATATTTCTTCTGTCATCCCAATAATATTCCATGAACATACATAACAACATTAACTTGAGACTCAATATGATCACGAAAGGAAAAAATTCACTGGAAACACTTCATATAACCTTAACTACATTTGACTACATTATAAAAACTCACTGGAAACACTGCATATAACCTTAACTACATTTACCTACATTTGACTACATTTTAAAAATTCACTGGAAACACTTCATATAACCTTAACTACATTTAACTACAATTGACTACATTTTAAAAATTCACTGCAAACAAGTTCAACAGCTCTTCTCTTCTCTTTTTTCATTTCTATCTCTTGTCTTTTTCAAGGAATTGAACAATGGATTTCAATTGTTTAGGTATGAAGTTTTAATTTAATAATTTTTTTTCATGTCGAAAAGTTACTGTTTGAATTAAAATTGCTAATTCATAAAATTTGCATGAGGGTGTTTGATTCTCCATCATTGAAAACTATTATAAAGTTTCGAAACTTTGAATTCGATTTTGAGTTTTGAAAAATATTATTTACGAAAAAGGACCAATTTGACTAGTTTGCTATCGAACTAGTGATAATATATACTTTGAGCATCTACTCTCTTCTGCTCTCGTCTCATGTGAATTCTTATGATTGCGCAGGGTCCTCTATCATCATCATTTCCCATTGAAAACAGGAATATTCCAGTGAGCATGAGAGCATTAAAAGATCATTTCAATCGAACAAAGAGTCTCTCTTTTGTGAAGCGAATATCAGATTTCCATTTACTGCTGCTGCTGGCCAAATTTTTGGACATCAATGCAGATGTTCCATCGTTTAATTACAATGCAGATGTTCCAGCGTTTAATTACAAAAAAAGTAGTAGCTGTTGAACTTGTTTGCAGTGAGTTTTAAAATGTAGTCAATTGTAGTTAAATGTAGTTAAGGTTATATGAAGTGTTTCCAGTGAACTTTTAAAATGTAGTCAAATGTAGGTAAATGTAGTTAAGGTTATATGCAGTGTTTCCAGTGAGTTTTTATAATGTAGTCAAATGTAGTTAAATGTAGTTAAGGTTATATGAAGTGTTTCCAGTGAATTTTTTCCTTTCGTGATCATATTAAGTCTCAAGTTAATGTTGTTATGTATGTTCATGGAATATTATTGGGATGACTGAAGAAATATTAAGAGGAAAAAACAGCAGATATAACCACATAATATGGTCCTTCAGAGAAGCATGGGGAACAATAAGCATATGGACCCCTCTCATTAAATTCTAGTAATAGAAAAAACGATGACATTGAAAAGAAATTAAATTCATGTAGCTCCATATTATAGTTGCTATCATTCACCAACTTGTGACCACCACCAAGAATAGAAACATTTGGAGATAACAGATTCCAAATCAACCTTTTTCATTCTTACCCCTTTTAATCTCTACTTATATTATCAAGAGTATGCTTTTGTATCAGACATCAAAATATATCCATTAACAGTAGGACGCCAAGAAATAATATTCTTTCCTTGAGTATATTTGAGGATTGGAACTATGAAAATGAATACAAATGTATTGATATTAGCCTGTCTTGATCACGATATTATAGGAAGAATCTGGCCACAATTAATCGAGGATTGATAATGATTTTGTAAAAAGTGACAGATGAAGATGATATCTAAATGACATACATCACGTCATACAGCTCCTTTACAAATAAAATAGTAGGACTTAGAAATTGATAGGGTATCAATTATTACCTATTTAACTGTCTATAATTAAGGGATAATCATTTATAATTAATAAGTATATAATTGGTAACATAGATTTGAGCCTTAATAAAGGCGTTATTTTAGGAGGCAACATCTGGAAAGATTCCGTTTGGTACATATTGTGTAACAAAAACATGGGATATGAGGGTAATAAACAAACAATGCACAATAATGATAGTAAGGTTTGTTATATGGGATGTATAGGTAAAAATCCCTATATTTTATCCCTCTTCAAAGGCCTAATATTTAAATAAATATAATACTTGATTGTTTCTTCGTCTCTTACTCCCCTATGTTCTTTTTAATGAGTGAATAGATTAAAGAATCTACGATTGTTCAAAGAATATTACTTTAAAAAGTATATATTGTATTTTTTGGTAAAAGGCAAAAAATATACTGCTTATGGAGTGAATGTTCTCCTATGATTATCGGGGTTAAGCGTATCATCTTCCAGTCTTTCAAATCTCATGATGCGGTTATATCTGCGTTCAACGAATTTGAAAAATTTAGTTGAAGGCAAAAAATTCTCAAATTGATAGTGTATGTTATATTTCGTAGTAAGAAGTCGGGATTATACAAATATTAGTCTGAGTGTGTTAGCATAATTATTGGTGTCGAGAGTAGTTGCTTCCAAGTTTTCTAGTGTTATTATAAAACATGAGAAGCCTTCAACAAATTTCAAACAAGTTGTTCATGGAAAGAGCCATCTTCAAGCTAGGCTATTGAAGAAAGTATAAAAGTGATAACAAATAAAAATGCGGTAATTACAATTTCATCTGCCATATTAGCTGAAAAATTTATTGAGATAAAGTTATCAGAAAATACTGCAAACTAATTATATCAATTTTATTTCTTATTTTCTCCTATATTAGAAAAGTATTTGCTATAAGTTTGGTATGCAAGAGATGGAATTGCTTTTTGAATATCAAGTTATATATGAAGTTGACCATGATTATTTCGAGTTTACTTTGTTCATTATTTATGAAGTTTGTGACTTCTTTAGCATTCCTGTTTCAGGCAAATTCATCCGAAGAAAAGAAATATGCATTTTGTATATTTTTTATTACTTTGCCTTTTGCCAGTGTTGTACATGCATTGTACAATCTATGTTTTACAACGTAAAAAGGATATTTTAAGACTAAAATGTTACATTATTGTTATCAAATTGGGTACAATACAATATTTCTTAACTTTTTATTGTTGATATAGACGTTCATTTGCGTACTGCTTTATTATATACTGTAGTTTTACTCATCAACTATCTAGTTTTTCCTAATAGTGATCTTAGGCTAATACGAAAATAACTATCCATCTAAAGAGGACGGTTAAGACTTTACCTATCATACAATAAATTGAAATAAATTTCTCAGACTAACTACAATATCATGTATCAATAATATTCTTATCTAGTTAACCACAATATCTTATACCAACAAAATCTTCAAAGGAAAGATCACAAAAAGTACTAGTTTTCAAAATTTCCTCTATGCCGATTCAAACGCGGCCTGCCATATGAACGAGTGTACTGGGGATCTCGTAGAGTTTTACCTTAAGTTTCATCTGAGTTATCCAGGTCAAGGTTTGGCATGTTGATTTCATCGTCCCAATTTTAAAGATCATGCACCATCATCTTCAAATTATGCTTAACATGTTAAACCTTCACATTGGTGTCCAGTGCTATATCACAAGCCATGTAAAAATTCTTCAACATGCTCCTATATTTCTTGTACTTAGGAGTCATGTTTAGGTAACCAGCTTGATGGAATCGATTCAAGTGTGCCCAAATAACATCGCTTCTCCACCTTGTCGTTATATACCTTTCATCAATTTTGTATATCTTCTTGTGTGATAAGTGTCACGACTCGGATTTCTCACCCTCGAGAGTCATGATGACGCCTACTAATGGGAGCTAGGCAAGCCAGATTTAATTACTTTCCGTTAATAACATAATCCCTTTTTAACAGTTATTGGCAATAATATAATAGCATCGAAATTAAATAATAAGCGGAAGTCTTAATTATAGAAAACTGAATCGAAATGCGGAATATTCAATATAAGCCTCTACCCAAGACTGGTGTCACAATACTCACGAACTACTAAGAGTGCTAAATACAATTGTCTGAAAGAAAATATAACTGTTTGTCTCTAATACAAAGAGATAACAGACTAAAATAAAGGATAGAGGAGATGCCGGGCTTGTGGATGCCTGCAGGGCAACCTCGGTGTCTTACTAGACTGAAGGTTGGCTCCCAATCTAATACTGCTGCTCAAATGCTACTCCGGCACCTAGATCTGTGCAAATAGCATAGAGGGTAGAATCAGCACAACCGACCTCATGTGCTGGTAAGTGCCTACTCTAACCCCGGCGAAATAGTGACGAGGCTAGACCGGACTACCATGTAAATCTGTGCAGTTATGTAGTATATATTGTAGAAAAATAAACAGGTAACGAGCAGTTATAAGGGAGGGGGTTACATGCTTCGAGGGAACAAGATCAACATAACCAAAACCCAATAGATATATGAAAGAACAATACAACATCAACAATAATTCAATAACACTACTGTTGCGGCGCGCAGCTCGATCTCTTATCAATTAACTCCGTTGCGGCGTGCAACCCGATCCAATATACATATAGCTGTTGCGGTGTGCAACCGGATACCAATACAATATCTGTTGCAGCGTGCAACCCGATCCAATATAACATTTGTTGCGGCGTGCAATCCAATCCAATATAATACTGCAACGTGCAACCCGATCTAATATACTATCTAAATACAGAACTTACATTGATCATGAAAACAGTCCCGGCAAGGGATTAACCATAATTTTGTACTATCTCGGCAAGGGAACTCAACAGTGCAAGTATATACGTCCCAGCAAGGGAGAATATCGACAAAACAACAAAGCATCCAGGCAAGGGAATAACCAATAACTCCTTTTCTTTTTTTCATTTTCATCTCATAGTTCACATTATTACGTGAGTTAATGCTCCAACCATTTGATTATTCTGTATGCCTTCACAACCTGTATTTCAACTCGAGCCAATGCTTCTCGGAGTTTAAAGTTCAGAATTTCCCTTCACATGCTCTTTACAACATATAAAAATCATCAATTAAGCATGGGAGTTAAAAAAAAAAATTATAATATTCGCAATACAAGGACTCACGGTCATGCTAGACACCAATATATAGATACTCGTCACTATGCCTATACATCGTAATCGACAATTAGCAAGTAATAATTACGACTCCACACCTATTCCCTAAAGCTAGGGTTAAACCAAACACTTACCTCGATGCCTTGAATTCCACTCAAACCTAAACTATAGCTTTGCCCCTTGATTCCCCACCAATCCGCTCGAATCTAGTCATAAGTTATTTGATCTCAGTAACAAATGCTAAATGAATCTGTTGGAAATCATGTATATCGATGATATGTGCGCTTTGGTTGTATGAGCATGATTTTCAGGTATAGGTTTTGATGAATGACAAACAATGAAGTCAAGTGTCAAACAACGATATTGTATGACAAATCAATCAAATGGCGAGAAGCATACTGATGACGGAATTGCATGAACGAGCCAAAGAGTTCAAGACCGAAGACCCAAGACGTAGGTCGTTTGGTAGAACCAATGTAAGGACAACGTTTAAGTTATCTTATCCTTTGGCTCAACATTAGGTCATCATAAACATGCATAAAATATTTTATCATATCTTTCATAAACATACATCTTTGTGTTAAAACAAAATGATGTTAAAGGTTTTTAAACATGTCTTTTAAATCTGGACCTAAACAATCGATTATATGCTCCGTACAATCGATTGTGTTCTTCAAAATAGCAAAAAATCGATTATGCAGCTTTAACAATCGATTGTATTAAGACAGTGTGATCTGAAGTTTTTCAAAATAGCAAACAATCGATTGTCTACTTTTAACAATCGATTATGTTGAGACAGTGTGCAACCGAAGTTTTTAAACATCTAAACAATCGATTATTTTTGTCATACAATCGATTATATTCATAAACAATCGATTGTCATTTTCATACAATCGATTATATTTTGACCGTTCCCACAGAATCCTAAATTGATTTTTGAACGTTGAAAACAATCGATTATTTAGTTGTTACAATCGATTGTTTAGCCTAAAATCAGGAATCTGTTTTTTGAACGTTGGTCAAACAATCGATTGTCTACTCCAAACAATCGATTGTCTGAGCACAGAATCAGGGATTTTATTTATCAATTAAGCAACAGTCAGCACCACTTTTTCACCTATAAAAAGAGGTCTTTTGAGCTGATTTTAAACACACAACTCCTGCATATATTGATATACATATTGATCATTTTCAAGCATCATTTTAGAGCTTTTGTTGAGCCATTTGATAGACAACTTTGTGTTGTTCATAGAGCTTATTTTGTTTCACTTTATCCACTCTATTGAGAGAGTATTTGTTGTAAAAGAGAGTTGTTTGAGAAGAACATATCTTCTCATTTATCGGGTTTGCTAAGTACCCAAAGTCTTAGTGGTTGAAGTCTTGGGGTGAGGTATCCTCAAGCAAGTGAAGTCTTAAGGTGTGGTATCCTTGAGCAACTGTAACGGTTTGTTAAGCACCCGTAAGGTTGACGAAGATAATGGAAATCTCGAGAGAGTCTCTCGGGGACTGGACTAGCCACGGGTTGTGGTGGACCAGGATACATCGGTGCGTTCGTTCCTATTTATTTACTTATCGCACTTATTTAATTCTTGCAATTTTTAAATTCCGCAAGTTTACGCTGTTTTATATTATAACGCTATTCACCCCCCCTCTAACGTTAAGCGTATTTTCTAACAATTGGTATCAGAGCCTAACTCTCTGAAAGCCTTAACCGGTTGAGAGCAATATATATTTTTTCTGTTGAGATTATTGAACGCAGGAACGATGAATGAAGGACAATCCGCCACTTGACCTCCATTTTTCGATGGAACGAATTACTCATATTGGAAGAAGCGAATGATAATCTTCGTCAAATCAAACAACTTTCGTATATGGCAAATAATCATGCATGGTGAACAAATAACGACAAAAGTTGGGAAAGCCATGGTAAGTGAATACAACACCAAGGCAATCAATATGTTGTATAGAGCTTTGAATCAGGAAGACTGTCGGAAAATTTCCCACTGCAAAACTGCCAAAGAGATGTGGGATAAGCTTGAGGTAACGTATGAAAGCACGTCTCAAAAAACGGACAGCTCATGTGATGAATCGACTGCCCGATGCCTCATGGCAAACAAAGAAGAAGAGTTAAGTACTTCCAACTCTCACTCATTTGAAGAAATGCAAAATGCTTATATTGAATTATACAGTAAGTTTGTTAATGTTTCCAAAACTATTAAAGATTTGCAGAAAATACTTTCTTTGCAAGAAACAGATTTTCAAAAAACACTTTCTTTGCAAGAAAAAGAGTTTGAAAAATTGACTTGTGAAAATGAGAAGCTGAAAGAAGAAAATAAGTGTTTTAAAAATGACAATGGTTTTCTTAAAAATAAGATTGAAGTTTTGGAAAAAGAAAATAAATTTTTGAAAAATGACATTGTTGATTTCAAAAATAAAATCAAGGAATTGAATGAAGCCTCTTCTATTGATAAATGTTCCAATTGTTCTTCTTGTAGTTCTTTAAAACTAGAGAACACAGAACTTAGGAAAGCACTAGAAACACGTAGTGTTGATAGTCCAAAAATTGAAGATATTAAAAAGGTTGTAAGTAATGAGGTTGGACCATCTAGAAAGAATTCTAGGAACCTCACTAATGAGTCTAAGATTAATTGTTTTAGACAACCTAGAAACAACTCTAGGAAGTTTGTTAATGAGTCTAGAATGAATAATTTTAGACCACCTAGACACAATTCTAGGAATTTTATAAATGAGTCTAGAATGAATAAGTTTAGACCGCCTAGACATGACTCTAGGAAATTCAACGCTTCTAGGGGGAACAACTTTAGATCACCTTGAACGCATTTGGCTCAACCTAGACATATGCACAATCCTAATGTTTTATGTCACTATTGTAATCGGGTAGGACACATTGCACCCGTTTGTTTTGCTAAACATAGAGATTTATGTGTTGATTATGACTATTGTTATCCTAACCCCCAAGGACCCAAAAGAAGTTGGGTACCAAAAATCTATTTTTAGGTTCTTTTTGCAGGTGTGCTTGAAGACTACAATATTGTAGTGGGTGCACCAAGCACGAAACCTTAATGCATTAAGGGGGAACGTCGGTTAGTTATCGTATTTTGAATAAAAACGCAATGAGTTGATATGTGCAAATAATCTATATCAGTTTTGGTTGATACATGCTTTAATAAGTTTTATTTTTGAATAACAATTAGTATCAAGTGGTTTTATTTGATTGATTCATGTTTTGATGAATATTTTTAGTTTAAATAACAATTGGCATAGTTGAGAAAAATGATCGTTATTATTAGTATGCCATTTACTAACTTTTTATATGATCTTGTCTATAACGATTGGTATCGTCAATGGTTTAAATATTCTTTGGTATACTCTTTTTGCTAATGCCAAAAGGGGGAAGAATATGGGCGATATGCATGCTTTAATTGGGGGGGAATATTCAATTAAGGGGGAATTATATTGAATTGAATTGGTTGCATAAATTGTATGTTGAGATATAGCATGAATTTAGGGGGAATTCAATATGCATATCTTCCATTGTTTGTCATTATCAAAAAGGGGGAAATTGTTGGAAATTATGAATATCTATGATATGTGCGCTTTGGTTGTATGAGCATGATTTTCAGGTATAGGTTTTGATGAATGACAAACAATGAAGTCAAGTGTCAAACAACGATATTGTATGACAAATCAATCAAATGGCGAGAAGCATACTGATGACGGAATTGCATGAACGAGCCAAAGAGTTCAAGACCGAAGACCCAAGACGTAGGTTGTTTGGTAGAACCAATGTAAGGACAACGTTTAAGTTATCTTATCCTTTGGCTCAACATTAGGTCATCATACACATGCATAAAATATTTTATCATATCTTTCATAAACATACATCTTTGTGTTAAAACAAAATGATGTTAAAGGTTTTTAAACATGTCTTTTAAATCTAGACTTAAACAATCGATTATATGCTCCGTACAATCGATTGTGTTTTTCAAAATAGCAAAAAATCGATTATACAGCTTTAACAATCGATTGTATTAAGACAGTGTGATCTGAAGTTTTTCAAAATAGCAAACAATCGATTGTCTACTTTTAACAATCGATTATGTTGAGACAGTGTGCAACCGAAGTTTTTAAACATCTAAACAATCGATTATTTTTTTCATACAATCGATTATATTCATAAACAATCGATTGTCTTTTTCATACAATCGATTATATTTTGACCGTTCCCACAGAATCCTAAATTGATTTTTGAACGTTGAAAACAATCGATTATTTAGTTGTTACAATCGATTGTTTAGCCTAAAATCAGGAATCTGTTTTTTGAACGTTGGTCAAACAATCGATTGTCTACTCCAAACAATCGATTGTCTGAGTACAGAATCAGGGATTTTATTTATCAATTAAGCAACGGTCAGCACCACTTTTTCACCTATAAAAAGAGGTCTTTTGAGCTGATTTTAAACACACAACTCCTGCATATATTGATATACATATTGATCATTTTCAAGCATCATTTTAGAGCTTTTGTTGAGCCATTTGATAGACAACTTTGTGTTGTTCATAGAGCTTATTTTGTTTCTCTTTATCCATTCTATTGAGAGAGTATTTGTTGTAAAAGAGAGTTGTTTGAGAAGAACATATCTTCTCATTTGTCGGGTTTGCTAAGTACCCAAAGTCTTAGTGGTTGAAGTCTTGGGGTGAGGTATCCTCAAGGAAGTGAAGTCTTAAGGTGTGGTATCGTTGAGCAACTGTAACGGTTTGTTAAGCACCCGTAAGCTTGACGAAGATAGTGGAAATCTCGAGAGAGTCTCTCGGGGACTGGACTAGCCACGGGTTGTGGTGGACCAGGATACATCGGTGCGTTCGTTCCTGTTTATTTACTTATCGCACTTATTTAATTCCTGCAATTTTTAAATTCCGCAAGTTAACGCTGTTTTATATTATAACGCTATTCACGCCCCCTCTAGCGTTAAGAATATTTTCTAACAGAATCAACCATGATGCATGGAAATAAGTTTTACAAAGTTATTACCCAAGGAGGTCAAAAATTCCCATAGGCCCACGTGGTCGAAACTCAAGGTTAGGACCAAAACCCGTATACCTATTCCCCTATGAATCTAAATATGTGATTTGTTTTGAAATCGGACCTCAAATTGAGGTCGAACTCCACAATTTTTAGAAAATCTAGGTTCTACCCAAAACACCCAATTTCCCCATGAAAATAGTTGATTTGAAGTTGAAATCATGCAAAAAGATGTTAAGGAGTGAAGAAAATGAATTAGAAATTACTTACCAAACATTTTTAAGTAGAAGAGTTGTTTGGATAATCGCCTTTTATGTTTTGGGGTTTTGAAAAGTGTAAAATAACTAAAATTCACGTGTATTTATACCACTTTTAGGTTCCCTGTGCGGGCCACGCAAAAAGGACCGTACCAAGCCGACTGTGGTCGCATAGTACCCACCACGGACCGCACACAGGCGATTGCGGCCGCGCTGGCCCTCCCGCGGCCACACATGTTTTCTCGCGGGCAGTACTAGAGGGTTAAGAGACCTACCAATTTCCTAAACCTACAACATCTAATCTTCTTGAGCCAAAGGCATCTCAGAACATACTCAAAGCTCACCCGAGCCCTCCAAACTCTAATCCAAGTATACACACAACCTCAAAAACATCTTACGAACATATTGTATGATCAAATCACCAATATAACATCATGAACATGGAATTGACCCTCAAGATCAATGAAATTTCTCAAATCACCCTTTTATCAATAAATTTCCCCATTAAGATCCGGATCATGTCAAACGATGTCCGTTTTTAACCAAACTTTTACAGGAGTGATTCAAAACATATATGTGACTTGTACCCGGAGTGCAGCACCAAATACGGGCCCGATACCTTTACTTTCAAGTTAGATTTCACTTCAATTCTCTTAAAATATTTTCAGAAAGCAAATTTCACTTAAAAATTCATATATCGGGCTTGGTACCTCGAAATTCGATTCTGGAATCGCGCCCAAGTGTCATATTTTCCTATGGATCCTCCAGGACCGTCAAATTACTGGTCCGGGTCCGTTTACCCAATAATGTTGACCAAATTCAAATATATTCATTTTTAATATCAAAATTTAGCATTTTTCACAAAAGTTCACATATAAGCTTTCTGGCTACGCACACGGACTGTGCACACAAATCGAGGTAATCCTAAATGAGGTTTTCAAGGCCTTGGACGCACAAATGAGTAAGGAAACAAGTGATTATCCCTTTGGGCCATCATAATAAGATCTTGAGTATATAGCAACAAAGTATCCTTGTAGACTGGAACCATTTCCAGCTAAACCTAAAATATTTGTTGATGGTTGTATATTTAACTTGTACTTAAATATATTTCCACAATTTTTTGTACAACTGAATAATCACTAACAATGAATTTCTCAACACCAGGGATAACTTGATGATCTTCGAGGCTGTTGACTTCAAAACGATACAATTTTCTTAACTATGTCTTGAAAAAATCATACACTGTACGCGTATAACACTGAATTACATGTTCCTCTCACTTGAACAATGACTGATACACAATTTGAAAGCTTTTTGACCTATATTCTACTTCCAACTCTTTTTCATTTAGCTCTTATAACTAACTCATATTGGTGAACAAACATCCTAAGAGTGCATTGATAGGTAATATATCCATCTAAGAACGCATGAATCACCTCACTTCTTTTTTAGATAGCACGCTAGCACAAAAATACACATTAAGGTACACAGGAACCTATTTTGCCTTCGTAGAGTAAATCTTGTTGAACCAATTTGTTGTATGCAAATTATTCAATATATTCTATCCATTTTATCTCAAGAACTTCAACAGCAATGCTATCAAGCACCATGAATTTAAATTCTCTACATGCAATTTTAGAAGGACTAATATCACTTAAGTAAAGAGGATCCTTTGAGAATATATTCCAAATACAATACCTATATATTGTATGTGGTATCTCTTCAGTAATGGCTGCTTAATGCTCGGACACTGTTCATTTATGATAGCATTTGAATGAACATTTCTCATGGTCTCAAGCTAAGTTCTAAAAATTAATTTGCAACTATCGATATCTTCATGAGATATGAGAGCACATCCCAGTAAGATGGATTGTCTATGGTAATTTATGCCAACAAATATAGCACATCGCATATTATAGGGATTCACAAGGTATGTCCTATCAAAGTATATCGCATCATGGAATTGTTCATATGCCTCCATATATGGTGGATGCACCCATACCACATTTCGTAGCCTACCAATATTATCAATGTCTATTGAATAGAAAACTCTATATCCCTATATTTCACGAAAAGATTTGAGCAATGACTGTGCGTCCCCTTCTTGTATTTCAAAAAAAAAAAATCTTACTCTTTAAAATAAATAATCTACAATATTTTGGAGTGCAACCCATGTTTTGCTACCACGTTGAACCTCAACAAGCCTAATGTACTTGGATAGCCCAGATCGTTCGTGAGCTACAATATCCCTCTTCAAATAATCACTAATTGACTTACATCATCAGGCACGATATGGCAGTGAGCAAATTATGATTGTGACCGTGAGTGACCTTACAGACGTTCCAACAACTAGAATCATCCAAAATAGCAGTGAGACTATCTTTACAATTGTTATTCTTGGTGGCAAACTTAATTTTACGAATCCTAGCCCTATCACAACAGTAGGTTATGTACCCAGCAGTGTCACCTCCCTTATTGTTTTAATCTCTTCTGATGACGGAGAATTCTTTCAATTGTGTATGTTCTTTGTAGAATGCAAACAAAGAATCTTTATATCGATATCGCATTCCACATTTTGGACATATAACCATATCCTCTTCAGTAAAATATTCTCCATTTCTCGTTTAACATCATATAATTCTAACTCATTTCCTAAAAACTGCTCATCATCATCCTCATCTTCTCTATAACATTCTTCATCGGGTTATTCATTATCATTATATAAATGCACAACATTGTTAAAACAATCATGTGAATTAATATCGATCCATCCGTATTCATTAAATTATTGTCTGATGTCTTTCCTAAATATCTGTACAACTCATCCCTAAGTCGATTAAACCTACTATTATCTTGGTTCATATTCATGGTTGTTGTATTTATGTTTTGTTCATTTGAATTCATATTTGCCAATTTTTCCTTGGTTTGAATTTATTTTTCGTTCAAGGAAGAAAACATGGAAGGATTATAGTGTGACGACGCAAAGGTCATCACCTACTTTCTTATCCATTATGTATTTCTGAGGCCTCGAAAACCTTATTTAGAGTCACCTCGATTTGCATGCGCAGTCCGAGCGCATATCCGGAAAGCATAAATATGAAATTTTGTGAAAAATGCTAAATTTTGGTGTTAAATGAATAAATTTGACTACGGTCAGCATTTTGGGAAAACGAAGCCGGACATGTAATTGGATATTTCAAAGGAAAATATGGGACTCGGACGCATGCCCGTAATCGAACTATGAGGTCCCGAGCCCGAGAAATGAATTTTTGAAGGAAATTATTTTTCTGATATTGTCAAGGAAAATTAAAATGAATATTTATTAGAACGTGTTGGTATCTTGACCGTATTTTGGTTCCGGTACCTGTTACATGTCATATATGTGATTTAAGATATTTCTGTAAAGTTTGGTTGAAATCAGACGTCGTTTGACATGTTTCCAGCTTAAAGTTCTAATTTTGAAAGTTAATGAAGTTTGAGGAAAAACTAGTGATTTTGAGGTTTTATTCGTTCTTTTTGATATTATTTGGTGATTTAATCGCACAGTTAAGTTCGTAGGATGTTTTGGAGATAGTACATGCGTTTGATTGGGAGCCCCGAGGGCTCGTGAGTGTTTCAGAGTAGTTTCAAACTTAGAAAAATTGCTGAATTTGGCTTCAGCTGTTGCAGACCCCATTCCTTCTTCGCGTTCGCATCCCACCTCCCGCGTTCGTGATGCTTCACCTTTTTCCTTTCATCGCGTTCGCATCGCAGCACTCGTGTTCGCATAGGGCTATTTGACTCCGAGGGCTAAGTCTTCTTTTTTCTTCATCGCGTTTGCATAAGCATACTCGCGTTCGCATAGCTTTGCAGGATTTCCTAACTGCGTTCGTGTGCTATCACATATCTATTTCTTCCTAGACTTTCAATGCGAGAAGGACCAAATAAATCCATATGAAGCAATTGCAATGGCCTAGAAGTTGAAACAATGTTTTTAGATTTGAAAGATGCTTTTGTTTGCTTCCCCTTTTGACACGAGTCACAAATAGAGTCATTTTCAAATTTTAAATTGGGAAGACCAACAACTAAGTTTTGAGAAATCAATTTGTTCAAAAGATGCATATTGATATGTGCTACTCTACGATGCCATAGCCAAGTATCATCCTCTTTACTCATTAGACAATCAACATAATCGGGTGAGGAAATAGCAAGATCAACCATATAAATATTTTCCACTCTAAAACCACGGAGTATAATTTTGAAATCACTACGTCTGAACACTAAGCATTCATCCGAATCAAATAAAGCGAGATTTCCCTTGTCACACAATTGGCTTATGCTCAAGAGATTATGCTTTAATCCTTTAACAAGTAATATATGCTTAATAGAGGAATTTTCATCCTTACCGACCGAGCCGATGCCGATGATCTTTCCTTTATTGTTATCACCGAAGATAACACTTCCTCCTTGTTTGTGCTCTAATTAAAGGAATTTGGATTCATCTCCCATCATATGCTTGGAGCATCCACTATCAAGGTACCATAGTACACTTGATCCCTTCAAGCACACCTACAAAACAAATTAATGTTCTTTAGGTACCCATGCCATCTTGGGTCCTTGGGGGTTAGGCATATTATAATGATGCGATTGAGTAATATGTCTATGACGTGTAAAGCATGCAGGAGCAATATGACCAATACGTCTACAATAATGACAAGTCACATTTGGGTTATGCATCCTTCTAGGTTCATAGTAACTAGACGGATGAAAATTTCTTACTCTATTTTGAACACTATGACTATTTCGCATTTCATGAGAATTATTTCTCCTACTATGAGCTCTAGGATGGGCAGCATTTCTAGAGTGATTGTTTCTCGGTTGAAGGCCATTTCTAGGTCTTCTCAAAGGTTCAACATTTGGCCTAAAATATGCATCATTTCTAAGGTAACTATTTCTAGGTGGTAAGTCATTTCTAGGTCTCCTAAAATGTTCAACATTTTGTCTAGCATGCATATTGGTTCTACGATTGCTATTTCTAGGATAAGCATTTGTTTTATTAGTCCTAGGTTGAGCCTTAGGTGGTTGGGGTTTGGCTTCAACCTTTTCTTTAACCTCATTCTTAAATCCTATGCCATGCTTGGTTGATTTCAAATTTACAAGGACCTCATTCAAATTCTTGTGGGAAGAATTAAACTTATCTAAGGTACCTTTGAGTCTATCTACCTCATTTTTGAGATGCAAGCAAGAAGAACAATTTTTAGTAGAATTTTCGGGCTTATCGGCGCTTCTTTTTCCAAAAAACTTGTTTTCCTCTTTCAGCTTTTCATTTTCTAAAACCAGTTTTTCTAAATCCTTTTCTTTCAAAGAAAGCTGTTTTTGAAAATCTTTTTCTTTTATGCCCTTAACAGTTTTTGAAGCCTTAATAAACTCAGCATATAATTCATCAAAAGCAGTTCGCATTTCTTCAAGAGTAAAGAAGTTTTTAGACGAGATTTGACATACCTCATCTTTGTTGTCTTCTTGTGCCATAAGGCAGAGATTTGCTGCTTCGTCTTCTTCTCCTTCGCTTGACTCATCTCCGGAGTCGCCTCCCCAAGAAATGTATGCAAGTTGCTTTTTAAAAGGTTTCTTCTCCTTTTTGATGTTTGGGCAATTTGATTTGATGTGCCCGGTTTCACCACATTCATAGCACTTGATTTGTTCGCCTTGCCTTTTGCCCTTGCGTTCATACTCCTTGCGGATGAACTTTTGAAATCTTTTGATAACGAGTCCAAACTCGTTGTCTCCTTCCTCATAAATTTGCGGTTGGCTTGTGCTCGCCTTTAGAGCTATTCTTTGCCTCCTTTGATCATCAACAAAAGGGTTAAGAATAGTAGATTCATAGGTCTTAAAGTTACCTCTTAGTGCGTCGATGGTGACGTTTGAAACGCCAATGGATTCTTGAATTGCATCGGCCTTTGATCTCCATGCCGGTGTGAGACTTCTAAGAATTTTTCGAACGAGCTCTCTATCCGTGAACGTTTTCTTGAGAGCATGTAGGTCATTTACGATTATTGAAAATCGCTCAAACATTTCGTCCACCTTTTCACCTTCCTTCATGTGAAATAATTCATAAGAATGGGTTAGGAAATCAATTTTTGCTTCCCTTACCTGGTCCGTACCTTCGTACGTAACTTCTAGCTTGTCCCACATCTCCTTTGCCGTTGTGCAACACGATATTTTCCTGTAATCGTCAGCATTAACAGCACAATATAATAAATTAATTGCTTTAGCATTATTTTGAACCTTTCGGATGTCATCCGCGTCATACTCATCCTCGGACTTGGGAACCCATTTGTTTTCCACCTTCTTTGTTGGAATTTCGTTTCCCTTCATTATCACCTTCCAAAGGTGAAAGCTGTTGGACTGAACGAAGATCTTCATCCTCTCCTTCCAGTACGTGTAATTTGTACCGTTGAATAGAGGTGGTCGTGTGGAGCACTGTCCTTCATCAATTCCTGCAAAAGAGTCACGAGTAGAAGCCATGGATGGTTCTCTCAAACTCTTAAGTCTTCAGAGAGTATGGCTCTGATACCAATTGTTAGAAAATACGCTTAACGCTAGAGGGGGGGTGAATAGCGTTATAATAAAATTTAGCGAAAACTTGCGGAAATTAAAATTTGCAGGAAATAAATAAGTGCGTTTAATAAACAAAAAGGAAAGAACGCACCGATATATTCTGGTTCACCACAACATGTAGCTAGTCCAGTCCCCGAGAGACTCTCTCGAGATTTTCCACTAACTTGTTAAGCTTACGGGTGCTCAACAAACCTTTACAACTTAAGGACACAAGCCTTAACACCTTTGCTTGGAGATACAACACTCCAAGACTTCAATCAAGGAAACACAAGTTCCTTACAACAAGAGAATCACAATTCTCTTACAAGTGTATAAAACACTAAACACTCAAACAAAATACTCCTTAATGAGTAGATATGAGTAAAAGAAGTAAGCTCTAGATCACAACAACTTTGGACAAGAATATGGCTCTCAAAAGCTTTATGAAATTGAATATAAAATGATAAACAAAAGTATGCAAGCTTATAGCAATGTAATGATCAGTTGTAGTATGTTGTTGTGTTTAAAACACTAAAATGAAGCTGTATTTATAGTTGATAAACTTGGCATTACCGTTGCCTAATTGCCAATTAAGAGTTGCTGATTTTACTCACTGACAATCGATTGTCAAACCCCAACAATCGATTGTCTGCCAGTCAGATCAAAATTCAATCCCAGATTTTACGCTTGATAATCGATTACTTACAATCCATAATCGATTACTGGCAACGTTCAAAAAATCCTTTCCAGATTTTACCACAAACAATCGATTGTCCAGAATCAACAATCGATTACTCAGCAACGTTCAAAAAATCTTTTCCGGATTTTAATTAAAACGATCAATTATACAAAATCAATAATCGATTACCCAATAACGTTTAAAAAATCTTTTCCGGATTTCAATCAAAACAATCGATTATACAGAATCAATAATCGATTACCTGACGGTATTTGAAAACTTTACGACAACGGTCAGCTTCACAATCGATTGCACAGAGTCAACAATCGATTACTTATCAGCTTTTGAAAAACATTTTAGACACTGTCTCTTTGACAATCGATTGTCCAATGTAACAATCGATTATTTAATAAATTTGAAAATCACTGGAAGACAATGTCTCAACATAATCGATTACCATTAGTTCATAATCGATTATTCTAACTTTTGAAAAACTTTGATGGACACTGCCTCAGTCACAACGATTGTCATTAGTTCACAATCGATTGTCATGCAGGTTTGAAAAACCTGATGCTCACTGTCTTACTTACAATCGATTGTCATTAGTTCACAATCGATTGTCATGCAGTCTTGGCTTAAAACAATCGATTATCATAAGTACATAATCGATTATCTTAGTCCAGATTTTTAAGGCATGTCTAAAAATTATTTTGACTACTGTAAATATGCATGATTTAAAATCATTTGACATTAAATTAAATATGCATGATTTTGGAAAATAGTTTTATGAGAGAAGCCATGTTACTAGTCAAGTTGTAGGATCAAGATCACAATTAAGAATGACTCAATTAAACTATAAAACTTTGTCTTGAGCTTGAATCTCGTAGTATATCAATTGTGCGCTTGTTTCTTGAACTTCGTCATATATCAATTTTCGCTTCGTTTGTCATTCATCAAAACCTATGCAAAAGAACACACGTTTTAGTATATTGCATTGAGAACGTGTTTCCAACAATCAAAAGACGAGAAAGCACGTGTTCACACTGTTTGCGATAGAACAGAGTAGAAAGACAATCAATATTGAGAAACCAAACCGCACGATAGGAAGGAATAAATGTCAAACTTTTCCTAACTCTGTAGCCTCTGGGGATAAATATAGATGTCTCTGTACCGATCCCTCAGTCTCTACTAAGCTTGTCCGTGAGTCGTGAGACCTATGCAACCTAGAGATGTGATGGCTCCTACTAATGAGAGCTAGGCAAGCCAAACTTTAACTACCTTCTTCATAAATTATTTATTCCTTTTTAAATAATCGGTAATACCATAAAACAACAGAGTAAAATAAATAAGCGGAAGTCTTAAATTAAAGAATCTGAACAATAATCCGGAGAAAGCAACATAATCTCTACCCAAGAACTAGTATCACGTACTCACGAATCACTAAAAGTACTACACACAATTGTCTTAAAAAAATATAACATTTTTTGTCTCGGAGTACATGAGATAACAAGATGAAAAAAATATAAAGATAGAGGAGACTCCAGGCCAGCAGACGTCTGCAAGGCTACCTCAGTGTCTCTGTGGACTGAAGGCTAGCTCCCGATCTAGTGTTTCTGCTCAAATGCTACTCCGACACCTGGATATGTGAAAAAGAGCATAGAGTGTAGCATCAACACAACCGACCCATGTGCTGTTAAATGACTGGCCTAACCCCGACGAAGTAGTGACAAGACTAGGACCAGACTCTAGATAAGCCAGTGCAAGTATATAATAATAGCGGAAAAGTAAACGAATAATAAGCACTTTAAGGTTGGGGAAAGGGAAAATGTTATGGGGAAGACAAATAAACATTATATCAAGAACACTAAGGAAAATCTGTAATTTACTACTAACGCAGGTAAAGAGAAGTAAAAACAACTTTCACTTTCAATTTCAATCTTGTTAAAAACGTGCAACGCGATCCCACTTCATTATATCTCGTGGTAGGCATACCACCCGATCCCATTTCATTATACCTTGTGATAGGCGTACCTACGAGTTAACGCTCAGCATCAAATAACACTACGGAACGTGATGGATGGGATGAGAAAGAGAAAAATTAAAGCTTTGCGAATGTGGAAGTTGTGACGCGAACTCGAAGAAGGAATGGGGTCTGCATTAGCTTAAGCAAAATCTGCAATTTTTCTAAGTCAAAACTACTCCGAAACACTCTGAAACACTCTTGAGCCCTCGGGGTTCCTAATCAAACACATGTACCCACTCAACTACATTATACGAACTTATTCGTGCGATCAAATCGCCTATATAGCCTCAAAAATAAAGGATTGAACCTCAAAATCAAGAATTTCTCTCAAACTTCATCAAGTTTCAAATTGATAACTTTAAATCCAAAACACGTCAAATGACGTTCGATTTTAACCAAAATTCACAAGAATATCTTATTCACATATAAGACCGGTACCGGGTTCCGGAACCAAAATAAAGACCCTATACAAATTTATTTCAATCAAATATTATTTAAATTTTTCCTTAACAATTTAAAAAAAAAGAATTTCTTTTTAAAATATATTTCTCTAGCTCGAGACTTCGGAATTCGATTTCAGGTATACGCCTGAGTCCCATATTTTACTATGGACCCTTTAAAACTGTCAAATCACCAGTTCAGGTCCATTTACACGAAAAGTTGACTAAAGTCAAGTTTATTTATTTTAATATAAAAACGTAACAATTTTCATATAATTTCATATTTGAGTTATCCGGCTACGTGCACGGACTGCACATACAAATTGAGGAAACTCTAAATGATATTTTCAAGGCCTCAAAAGTACAGAATTAGTTAAAAACAAGTGATGACCCTTTGGGTCGTCATATTGTCCACCTCTAAAACAACCATTCATCCTCGAACAGATAGAAGAGAGAAGCACCTGAGTCATGGAAAAGATAAGGATAACGACTCTGCATATCAGACACGAACTCCAAGGTCGATGCCTCCGTAGGCTGACCTCTCTACTGAATACGAACATAAGGGAAACTCTTGAACCTCAACTGAGGAACTCTCTGGTCTAGAATAGCCACCGTCTCCTCCTCATAAGACAATTCCTTGTCCAACTGGACAGTGCTGAAATATAACACGTGGGCTGGGTCGTCGTGATACCTCCGAAACATGGACACGTGAAACACTGGATGCACGGCCGATAAGCTCGATGGTAAGGCAAGTCTGGAAGCCACCTCTCCCACTCGATCAAGAATCTTAAACGGACCAATGAACCTAGGGCTAAGCTTGCTCTTCTTCTAAAATTTCATCAAGCCCTTCATACGCGACTCTCGGAGTAATACCCGCTCACTAACCATAAAAGCCCCATCTCGAACCTTGCGCTCTACAAAACTTTTTTGCCAGGACTGAGCTGAACGAAGTCTATCCTGAATGATCCTGACCTTGTCCAAGGCCTCCTGAACCAATATATACCTAACAACCGAGCCTCTCCCGGCTCAAACCATCCAACCAAAGACCGAAATTGTCTACCATATAAAGCCTTATAAGGAGCCATATGAATACTCGACTGGCAGCTGTTGTTGTAGGCAAACTCTACTAGAGGAACAAACTGATCCCACAAACCTCTTAAATCAATAACATAAGATCGGAGCATATCCTGCAATATATGAATAGTCCGCTCGGACTGCCTGTCATTCTGAGGATAAAATATTGCCGCAAATCCTTATACATCTTCATGGCTCCTAGATGAATAGAGTACCGAGAACTATATGCCTCATCTAAAATCAACTCTCGAAGCACATACACATTAGGCACACTCACTCGACCCTGCAATCTCAAGACTTCATCATCATCTAAGGTAACATGCCTGGCACCTCCGTGCTGCACCATGTCTCAAAGGACACATTAACGATGATCATCATACTGCCTATCACGGATATGCACCCATAATGAAGAATGAACTACGGGAAAATCTAACATACGACTAGGCTTAGAAACATCCAGCCTCACGAATTGATTGGCTAATGTCTAAACATCCAAAGCAAGCGACCTATCACCGGTCGGAATATAAGCAAGGCTGCCCATGCTGTCTGACTTCCTACTCAAAGCATCGTCCACCACATTGGCCTTTTCTGGGTGATATAAGATACTGATATCATAATATCTTAACAACTCCAACCACCTTCTCTACCTCAGATTCAACTCCTTTTGCTCGAACAAGTTCTGAAGACTCTTGTGATAAGTGAACACCTCACATTTCATGCCACACAGATAATGCCTCCAAATCTTTAGTGCGTGAACTATGGCTGCCAACTCCAAATCATGAACCAGATAGTTCTTCTCATGAATCTTTAACTTCCTCGAAGAGTAGGAAATAACTTTTCCATCCTGAATTAATACTTCTCCAAGCCCAACACGGGAAGAATCACAATAGATTGTACAAGGCTCTGAACCTGTGGGCAAAACCAATACTAGTGTCGTAGTCAGAGCTATCTTATGCTTCTGAAAGCTCGCCTCACAATCATCCAACCATATGAACTGGGCACCCTTCTGGGTCAATCTGGTCATCGGGGCTGTAATAGATGAAAACTCTCCACGAACCGTTGATAGTAGCCTGCCAAACCCAAGAAACTCATAATCTTTGTAGCAGATACTGGTGTATGCCAGTTCTTAACTGCCTCAATCTTCTTTGGGTCCACCTGAATACCCTCTGTTGATACAACATAATCCAGAAATGCAACTGAATCCAACCAAAATTCACACTTTTAGAAGTTAGCATTCAGCTGACTATCCCCAAAAGTCTGAAGAACCACTCTAAGGTGTTGCTCGTGCTCCTCCTGGCTGCGGGAATATATCAATGTATCATCAGTGAAAACAATCACGAATGAATCCAAATAAAGCCTGAACACTTGGTTCATCAAGTCCATGAATGTTGCTGGGGAATTTTTCTACCCGAATGACATAACAAAGAACTCATAATTCTCGTACCGCGTGGGTAAATTTGTCTTAGGGACATCACATGCCCTAATCCTCAACTGATGGTAGCCAGATCGTAAGTCAATCTTGGAAAATACCCTAGCCTATAGTTGGTCGAACAAATCACCAATCCTCGGTAGCAAATACTTATTGTTGATTATTACCTTGTTCAATTTCCGGTAATCAATATACATTCTCATTGACCCATCCTTCTTCTTGACAAATAGCACATGCGCATCTCAGGGTGAGACACTAGGTCTAATGAAACCCTTCTCAAGCAAATCCGGCAACCGTTCCTTCAAATCCTTTAACTCTGGCTAGGCCATACGATATGGGAGAATAGAAATGGGCTGAGTGCCCATAACCAAATTAATGCAGAAGTCAATATCCTTGTCACGTGGCATACCCAACATGTTTGAAGGGAAAACATCAGGAAACTCATAAACAAATGGACACAGAATCAATAGAGGGAACCTCTGCACTGGAATCATGAACATGTGCTAAATAGGCCAAACACCCTTTCTCGACTATGCGCCGAGCCTTCACATATGATATACCATTGCGAGTAGAATGACCGGGAGTCCCTCTCTACTCTAAATAAGGCATACCTGGTAAAGCTAAGGTCACAATCTTAGCATGGTAGTCCAAGATAGTATGATAAAGTGATAACCAGTCCTTCAACAACATAATGTCAAATTCAACCATGTCTAAAAGCAACAAATCTACACGAGTCTCAAAGCCTCCAATCACTATTATACACGAACAATGGACTCAATCGTCCACAATAGAGTCACCCACCGGTGTAAACACATAAACAGGAACACTCAATGAATATCTAGGCATGACTAGGAACGGTGCAAAATAAGATGATGCATATGCATACGTAGACCCTGGATCAAATAACACTAAAGAATCTTTTTCAAAAACCAGAACAATACCTGCACCTCTAACTTTAATACCTTTACCTTCACCTATAGCATCTCTACCTCCCCCTGTAATACCTCTACCTCCACCTGTAATACCTCTCTTTGAGTGATATGGAGAAACTTCTCTAAAAATAGATGCGTGAACTGCTCCTAAGTCGAAGGTGGCGATCCAGCTGGTCTAGCCAATCAATAATCTCTCCAACAGGTCTTGGAAAATCTAGACAAGCGAAAAGTGGCAAAATCGACCCTATTGGTCTCCACGATCCCCATGTCCCTGAGAACCTTATGAAATTTGTTTAGAAAATCTTCGGTATCCTAATACGATGCACCGCAGGAAGTAGTACTGAAGAGCTTGGTGGCAACTATCCAACCTCCGCAAGCCTCCAAAGACGTAGCGGATCTATCACCGATCTATGCTGCTGCTCAACTGAAGAAGCGGGGAATGACCTCGCCATTCGCGAAAGAACAGAGTAGAAATCCAATTAGCATTGAGAAACAAATATGCATGACAAGAAAGAACAAACGTGGAATTTTCCTATCTCTGTAGCCTCTGAAGGATAATACATACATCTCCGTACCGATCTCTCAAACTCTACTAATATTGTTCGTGAACCGTGAGACCTATGTAACCTAGAGCTCTAATACCAACTTGTCACGACCCAGATTTTCCACCATCTGGAGTCGTGATAGCGTCTACTAATGTGAGCTAGGCTAGCCAATCATTTGAACAATTTAACTTTTCACCTATATTATATTCTTTATCAATTACGAAGATATCATATTTAAACAGCGGAATTTAACATAAATAGAAGAAGAAGAGAAATAATTATCTAAACATAAATACCTAGTACAACTATTTGAGTCTCGACTACCTAGACCTAGTGTCAACGTTCTACATATGGTATAAGAATTCTACAAATAAAGGTCCAAAAGAAATAAATAATTCATTGTCTGTGGAAATACATGTAAGAAGTAGGAAAGAAGATAGAAAGAGACGCCAGGGCCTGTGAACTCCTGCAGGCTACCTCGAGTCGCCTAATGAATAAGATCCAGCAATCTCACTATAGTCCGAAATCTACAACAGTAGGGGCTGCACAAAAGAGTGCAGAGTGTAGTATCAGCACAACGAACCCCATGTGCTAGTAAGTGTATAGACTAACCTCGGCGAAATAGTGACGAGGCTAGGACAAGACTACAGATAAACCTGTGCAGTTATAATATGGAGGAAAAGTAAACAGGTAGTAAGCAATTAAAGCTGGGAAAGAGGAACATGCTGCGGGGTTGGCAGATAACCAAACTATCAAAGAACAATAAGTAAACTGTAATTTAACTTCTATCACGGATAAAGAGAAATAAAGGCAACTTTCACTTTCAATTTCATTTTGTTGCAGGCGTACAACCTGATCCCATTTCTCAAATCTCGTGGTAGGAATACCACCCGTTCCCATTTTCCTCAAATCTCGTGATAGGCGTACCACCCGCTCCCATTTTCATATATATAGTTCTTGCAAATGAAATTACTCCAACAACCGTAATAATTAATGCAAATTCATATGATAACAAGTACATAATAATTATGATTCTCTGAGGAAAACAAATAATGACAAGTAGGAATTATTTATGGACTTTAAGGAGAAAATAGGCAACTTAATTTTTAGTATGCTAAGTGGAAAGTAGCAATTAAGTCACATAAACACGTACAAATTCTAACATGAATTCAATAATAACTAGTGACACGATAAAGGAAAATGGCAACATAAAGAATCACAGCAATTGTGGAATAAGACAATTAGTGCACTCAAACTGATAATAAGGAATTATACAAATGGCAATAAGTGCATAGCATCACCTTCGTGCTTCAATACTATCTCACCAAAACAATACACAACATTACCCTTTGTGCTTTACTCTCTCTCACCAAAATAATACACAGTATCACCCTTCGTGCTTATTCTCTTCCTTACCCAAATAACAATTACAAAGCAATTAGGACAAGGGAATCAATGACATCACCATAAAGTCAAGTAACAACAGAAAATCAGTAAAATAACCCAATTACCAGCAAGAATCAGGGAAATTAAGGATAAGTTCACGGCATCACCCATCGTGGTTACTCTCATCCTCACCAAGCAATGATATAATAAAAATGTGCACTGCGTCACCCTTCGTGCTTTTACTCTCTTTTCTCACATGTAGTCAATATAATCAGCACAGAAAGGTACATCGTGCGGCATGGCATCACCCTTCATGCTTTAACAATCTTTCCTCAAAATAGCAAACGATACACGGCATCACCCTTCGCGCTTTAATACTCTTCCTCATCCAAACAACAGTTACAAATAAGGGGAAAGGGAGTAAACAAAACAATAATAGATATCCCAGCAAGGGTACAACATTAATAATCTCAACATCCTGACAAGGGAAAATAATCAATAACCAATAATATCCCAGGAAGGGAACAATTTGAATACTCTTTCTCTTTCTTTCACTTTTACTTCATATCTCACTTTACTACTTGAGACAATGCTCCAAAGTGTTCAATTATTTCATATACTTTCACAATTCGTATCACAACTCGAGCCAATGCTCCTCGAAGTTCAAAGATCACAATTTCTTTCACATGCTTTTTAAAACATATGTAAATCATCATTAAGGCATGAAAGGTACAACAAAATCAGAATATTTGCAATATAAAGACTCATGGTCATGCTAGACACCAACGTATATATACTCGTTACCATTCCTATACATTGACTCGTTAATTAGCAAGTAGCAAATAAGACTCAACTCCTATTCCCTCAAGCTAAGGTTAGACCAAACACTTACCTCAAATTTCCATGGCCAATTCAATCCTCAATAACTGCCTTTCCTCTCAAATTTGGCTCCAAATCAATTTTATATATACAATAATGACTTCAATACATCAATAAATGCTCAGCAATACAAACCCAATGCCTAATTATAGCTTTTCCATCATTTTTCCCAAAAACCCAAAAAATTGACCCCGGGCCTGCTTGGTCAAAACACGAAGTTCGAACCAATATCAAATCACCCATTCACCCATGAGCTTGAATATATAATTTGTTTTCAAATTCGACCGAAAAATGAGGTCTATATCAAGAAAAATCAAAAAGCCCTAACTCTACCCAATTCTCTAATTTCTACTCTTAATTACATGTTTTAAGCCTAGAATTTCAGTAGATGTTGATGGAAAAATGAAGGAAACGTGTTAAAGATTACTAACTCACGAGTTAATGGTGAAAAGATTCTTCCAAAGTCGCCCTAGAACCTTGGAGAAGGAGATGTTTGAGAAGTCTTATATTAAATCCCGATTAGCTACTGTTCTGAAATGTCAAAATTTAACTGGGCAAAAGTTACTCATCGCGTTCGCGAAACGCTGGTCATGTTCGCGATGCATAACACTTAACAGGCTATCGGGATCGTGGGAAGGGGAAAGCGAATTCAAAGAGTCAAAATGGCGTGGCCCAGAAATTATTCTATGCGAACGCGTGGGCTAACATGCGAACGCGAAAACGAAATCCTGAAAAGCTATGCGAATGCAACTAGATACACGCGAACGCGATGAAGAAAAGGAGACTCAGCCGTCAGTGTCAAATAACACAACGCGATGCAAGGGCTGGGATGCGAGTGAGAAGAGAGGAACATTTAAAGCTTCGCGAATGCAAATGTGACGCGAACACGAAGAAGGAATGTGGTCTGCAACAGCTAAAGCAAAATCTGCAATTTTTCTAAGTCAAAAACTACTCCGAAACACTTCCAAGTCCTCGGGGCTCCTAACCAAACATATGTACCCGCTCAACAACATCATATGAACTTATCCATGCAATCAAATCGCCTAAATAACCTCAAAAACAAAAGATGAAACCTCAAAATCAAGAATCTTTCTCAAACTTCATCAACTTTCAAATTTAGAACTTTAAGATTGAAACACGTCAAAGCATGTCCGATTTTAACCAAACTTCATAGAAATAACTTAATTCGCATATAAGACCAGTACCAGGCACCGAAACCAAAATACGAGCCTGATATAAACATGTTTCAATCAAATATCATTTCAATTTTTCCTTAACAATTCCAGAAAGATAATTTCTTTTAAAAATTAATTTCTCGAACTTGGGACCTTGGAATTTGATTAAAAAACTTGCGAAGCACGCACCTCAATCACCCTGCATGTGTGAATTGAACGAACTTAAAAGTACAACCAGCTTAAGCTGGTTTTCCACCTATTTTTAGTGTTCAGCCATTTCTAGCAAAGTCTAAAGGACATATTCATTGCCGACTTGGGATTCTGATTGAAGATACTGCTGAGGTTATACACCAAGTACACACGTGATTCTGCTCTGGCAGAAGTGCACGCGCAATTCAGTCGGGCATACGCCCGAGTGCCATATTTTCCTACGGACCTTTCACGACCGTCAAATTACGGGTCCGGGGCAGTTTATCAAAAAGTTGACGAAAGAAAAATTTATTCATTTGAATATCAAAATTATTATTTTTCCTAGAATTTCATATTTGAAGGCCTCAGAAGTACAAACTTAGTTAAAAACAAGTGATGAGCCTTTGGGTCGCCAATATATATATATATATATATATATATATATATATATATATATAAATATATATGTATACTAAGTGTATTTATATATACTAAGTGTATAGTATAGTGTATTATCTGATATATTATACTATATATAGTATAGTGTATTATATATACTAAGTGTATAGTATAGTGTATTATATGATACACTATACTATATATATAGTATACTGTATTATATATACTAAGTATTATATTGTGATGACCTGGTCGGTCATAAGAATTAATATCCCGATCCCCTATTTACTGCTTTCTCTAAGTATATTTCTATTAATTTAATTTTCCGGGATGTTCTATTTTGAGTTTCAGACAGTTTTGGACAACAAGCCCCTAAACGAGAGCTTAAGTATTGGAAAGTTACCCGTGGTCGGGACAGTGTGAACATGGACTCCGAACAGAAATTCGATGGGTTTGTTAGCTCCATTAGGTGATTTAAGGGTCGGCAACATGTTCAGACTGCATTTTGGAGGTCCATAGCTAATTTAGGCTTGGAATTCCGAAGTTTGAATTTTTGAAGTTTCCAGTCCGGTAGTGAGTTTTTGATTCGAAGTAGTGAAATTTCAGAAGTTGCAGTAGTTTTCATGTAATTTTAGATATGTGTGCAAAATTTCAGGTCATTCAGACGTGTTGTGGATGGATTTTTGATTGAAAGCGTATTTTGATGGAATTTGAAGTTCTTAGGCTCAAATCGTTGATTAATTCGGGTTTCAAGCATTGTTTTAGGTGGTTTAAGGATTGGTTCATTGAAATAATATTATGGGATATGTTCGTAGGTTTCGTTGAGGTCCTAGGGGTCTCGGGTGTATTTCAGATGCTTAACAGAGCATTTTGGAGTTGGGAAAAGTTGCAGAAAATCCTCTAGCAATTGTTTGTCCAATTCCTTCTTCATGTTCATGTCGCTCCTCCGCGTTCGCGAAGATCTAATCTTTCTTTCCTCGCATTCGCATCCTCCTCCATGCGTTCGTGTAGAGTAATTCTGGGGGAAGACCACTTTCCTCATTGCTTTCGCGTACACCTTGTCGTGTTCGCGTAGCCTTGACAGCTCAGGCCTTTGCATTTGTGTACTGCTTCTCGTAATCGTGAAGAGAAATTTTTTGGCAACTTCTATTTTCTTCTTCGGAAATGCGAGCATAATTCCGCGTTCGTGATGCATAAAAGGCCTGGGCAGCAAGCATTTCAAAATCAAAGGGTTTTCCATTTTTACCAAAACTCAAGCTTGAGAGCTCGGATTTGAGAGAGATTTCAAGGGATTTTAAGAGCCAAGATTGGGTAGCGATTCTATACTCTCTTATGCTTAAAACCAACTAATCTAATCATGAATTCCTTCATAATTTTGGATTTTCGAATAGGAAATGGGTAAACCTTCATTGACCAAATTGTTGAGTTTTGAGTTGGTGTTGACCTCCGATTTGAGAGATTCTTATATGGTTAGGCTCGTCATGAAAATGTAAACATTATTCAATTCCGAGACATTGGCCCGAGGGGCGTTTGATCATTTTACCTAATTTCGTGCCTTAGCTTTGAATTAAATAGTAGAATCAGTTACTTGAGATGTTATTTATGATATGTAATTGAATTGAATAGATTTGGGCCATTTGGAGTCAGGTACTCATGGCAAAGGCGTGGTTTCTAGTTGATTTTTGAGCCGGTTCAAGGTAAGTGGGTTGTCTAACCTTTTGTAGGGGACTTTTCCCCTTAGGATATGATATTTGGTAATCGAATACCTTGTACGTGAGGTGACGAGCGTGTACTTGAGCTATTTTTTGAAAAATCTGATTTTACTTGAACTATTTAAATTGAGTTTCTTGTTTACCCGTGTTACTCTAATTGCAAATTTAGCCTGTGTTAATTAGGAAAAAGCATGTTTAGTTGACCTACTTGCCTATTTGCTTATACTGCCTTGTTTGTATTCAGTGGATCATGTTAGGCTAGAATTTACTAATACTTGTCATGAGTTTAATATTTATTCTGATATTCTTGAGTTGTTATTGTGTGTTTTAAATTTGAAATACGGGACGACATCACGAGAGATTCCCCCTACATGTGTTATGACTTGGGCTGAGAGTGGGGGATACTCACACATGTATTTATATATATTGAGGATACCAAGATATCCTCAGGATGCCAAGAGATTCTCGGGATACAAGGAGATCCCCGGTTTACCTATTTAGGATACCAAGAGATCATCGGGATACCAAGAGATCCCTCGTGTATATGGTAAGGATACCAAGAGATCCTTGGTAACCCATTGTAAGCAACATTTCTTGTTTTGTCTTATTTCTTCTTTCTACTACTGTATCCCTTAATTATCCTATTTAGATTTTGCTATAGACTTTATCAATACTATTTTTTAACCTATCATTTATTATGTTTTACCTCAGTAGGGCCCTGACATTCCTCATCACCACCCGACCGAGGTTAGGCTTGGCACTTACTGAGTACTACTGTGGTGTACTCATGCCCCTTCTGCACATGTTTTTCATGTGTAGATCCAGGTACCTCCACCCAGGCGCATTATCCTTAAGGCAGGGAGAGCAACAGAGACTTTGAGGTACATCAACCACGTCCGCAGACCGAAGAGTCTCCTTATTTATACTATCATTTAGCATTTAGCCTTCTATCGTACTTTTGCCGTAGACATTTCTAGAGATTAGAGCACTTACTGTTTTCTTCTAGCTTGTCTTCCTGTGAGTTTCCGGGTTTTGGGGGGATATTGTAGACTACCGCATTATTGAGTTGTATATGTCAAGAGGCATTTATTATACAGTTGTCTTCTAGTTGTTTGGTCTTAATTATTTATTTTAGCAAGTTATGTTGTTTTTCTGCATCGTGAGGCTCACCTAATCGTAGGGACTAGGTGCCATCACGACATGTTCACGGAGGGCGAATTGGGGTCGTGAAAAGTTGGTATCGAAGCTCTAGGTTCATAAGAGTTATGGAATACAGGCCGGTTTATTAGAGTCTCACCGGTCGGTACAGAGATGTCTGTACTTATCTAAGAGAGGCTATGTAACCGTTAGGAAAATTTTATTTCATCTTATTTCCTTGTCGTGCGATGTTTTTGATATCACAACTAAAATTCGGTCTTTCTATTATCTCGCAGATGGTGAGGAAATATGCTATACGAGGTGATCAGGCACATGTGCCCCCTACTGCAGCCGTCAGAGGCCGAGACCGGGTAAAAGCCGCGGACGCGTACGTGGTATAGCCAGAGCACCTGCGAAATCTGCCGCCGAGGTACCACCAGCAGGTCCAACCGGAGTCCAGGCACTTGACACGCCTACTACTACTGCCGCTACCACTACTCCAGCTCTCCAAGAGACTCTGGCACAATTTATGAGCATGTACACCATCTTGACTTAGGCAGGGTTGCTTCCCCTTGCTGCGACGACATATCAGGCGGGGGGAGGAGCACAGACTCCCGCTGCCCGCACTCCTGAGCAGCGAGTGCATGTTGAGCAGGTCCCAAATTTAATGTATGTGCCGCCAGCAGTACTAGATCAGCCTCGGGACAGGGCAACAGCTTCTGAGGATGAGTAGGTGAGGCTTGAGAGGTTCAAGAAGTACAAGCCTCCTATGTTCAGCAGTCTATCATAGGAGGATGCTTTGGGTTTTCTTGATGAGTGTTACCGTATACTCTGTACCATGGGTATATCAGGACCCAATGGGGTTTATTTCACCACCTTCCAGCTTTGAGGTCTCGCCTATGAGTGGTGGCACACCTATAAGTTAGATAGTCGAGATGAGGCTGTTTCGCTGACTTGGGCTCAGTTCTCAGATCCTGAGAGAGTATGTCCCTTAGAGCCTTAGGGACGCATGGCTGGTAGCTTTTTAGCTTTTGTGCAAGTGTCCTAGGACTATTTCAGAGTATACTGTCCATTATACCAGCTTGGCTAGGCATGGACCGACCTTGGTTGCTACTGTTTGCGAGAACGTTCGCCGATTTATTTAGGGGTTTATTCATATCATCAAATCTAGCATGGCTCATGAGTTGGAGATGGATGTTTCTTATGAATAGATGGTGAGCATTGCTAGGAGGATTGAGGGTATGCATGCTAGGGAGAGAGAGAAGAGGGAGGCCAAGAGCTCTCGAGAGTCGGGCCACTATTCTAGTGCTCGTATAGGTCATCATGGTAGGGGCTATATGGGTCGCCCTGTTCACTCAGCTATTCTAGCAGCTAGTAGTGCTCCAGCTCCTGCTCCTCCTAGGCCTTAGGAGCCTTACTATGCCCCTCCAGTTTCTAGTGCGCCTCCTACGCAGGGTGCATTCAGAGGTCAGTCCAGCTGATCTGGTCCTAGCCAGTCACAAACACAACGTCTCCCCCCCCCCCCCCCGTCAGTGCTTGTTTTGAGTGTGGTGACACACGCCACATAGTGAGGGATTGCCCTAGACTTGGGAGGAGTGCACCCCCACAGATTTCCCAGTCGCACTATGCCCCACAGGGTTCTCAGGCTATGGTTACAGCTCCAGTTGCTGCCCACCAGCTCAGCTAGCTAAAGATGGAGGCCGGGAGATAGGTCGCCCTCGAGGGAGAGGCTAGGCCAGATAATATTCCCTTCCCGCTCGTGCCGAGGCTATTGCCTCTGATTCTATCATCACATGTATTATATTGGTTTGCCATAGAGATACATCGATTCTATTTGATTCAGGCTCTAATTACTCTTATGTGTCCTCTTATTTTGCTCCACATTTGGGTGCATCTCGGGATTCTTTGTGTTCCCCTATTTATTTTCCACTTTTGTGAGGGATTCACTTGTTATGGACAGCGTTTATCGATCATGTTTGATTACTATTCATGGTTTTGAGACTAGAGTTTACTTATTGCTACTCAGCATGGTGGATGTTGATATTATTTTGGGCATGGACATGTTGTCGCCCCATTTTTCTATTCCTGATTATCATGACAAAATCGTGACACTGGCTATGCCAGGTGTACCGCATGTTGAGTGGAATGGTACTTTAGATCACACTCTAGCTGAGTTATCTCTTTTCTTAAAGCTCAAAGTATGGTTGAGAAGGGTGTGCCACGTACTTAGCTTATGTGAGAGATGCCATTGTTGATACTTCTTCTGTTGATTCAGTCTCACTGGTGCTAGATTATCCCGATGTATTTCCAGCCGATCTTCTAGGAATTCCACTTGAAAGAGACATTGATTTTGGAAATGATTTGTTGTCGGGCACTCAGCCCATTTCTATCCCTCCATATCGTATGACTCCTCCTGAGTTGAAGGATTAGTTACAGGAATTGCATGATAAGCGTTTTATAGTGTTTTCACCTTGGGGGTGTTCCTATCTTATTTATGAAGAAAAAGGATGGTTTTATGCGTATGTGGATCGATATCGTAAGTTGAACAAGGTCATAAAGAAGAATCGTTATCCTTTGCCTCATATTGATGATCTATTTGACCAGCTTCAGGGCGCACACTATTCTCTAAGATTGACTTGCGATAAGGTTACCATCAATTGAAGATTCGGGAGCCAGATATCCCGAAGGCTTCCTTCATGACTCGGTATGGTCATCACTAGTTCCTTGTTATATCATTTGGGCTAACCAATGCCCCAGCAGCTTTTATGCATTTGATGCACAGTGTGTTCAAACCGTACATCGATTCTTTTGTCATTATCTTTATTGATGACATTCTTGTGTATTCATGGAGTCGGGAAGATCCTGAGCAGCATCTGAGGATAGTGCTCCAGACTCTAAGAGAGAAGAAGTTATATGTGAAGTTCTCAAAATTTGAGTTTTGGTTGAATTAGTGGCATTCTTAGGCCACGTGGTATCGAGTGATGACATTCGGGTAGATCCGAAGAAGGTAGAGGTTGTGCAGAGTTGACCCAGTCCTTCCTCAGCTACAAAGATTCGTAGTTTCCTTGGCTTAGTGGGCTACTTCCGTCGTTTTGTGGAGGGGTTTCCGTCGATTGTAGCCCCTATGAGTAGATTGACCCAGAAGGGTGCTCCATTTTAGTGGACAGAGGAGTGTGAGGCGAGCTTTCAAAAGCTAAATATAGCTTTAACTACATCCCTAGTTTTGGTATTCCCTATAGGTTTATGGTCTTATACCGTCTATTATGATGCCTTGAGAGTTGGCCTTGGAGAAGTATTGATGGAGGGCGATAGGATGATTGCCTACGCGTCCAGGTAGTTGAAGATACACAAGAATAATTATCATGTCCATGATCTTGAGTTACCTGCCATTATTCACGCCTTAAAGATTTCGCGCCATATCTATACGGCGTGCCTTGTCAGATTTACACAGATCATAGGATTTTGTAGCATTTGTTCAAGCAGAAGGACCTAAATTTGAGCCAGATGAGGTGGTTAGAGTTTCTAAAGGACTATGACCTCACTATTTTATATCACCCCGGAAAGGCCAATATAGTGGCTGATGCCTTGAGTCGCAGGGCAAAGATTTTGGGGAGTTTGGCATATTTACCAGTATCGGAGAGGCCTATGGCGATGGATGTTCAGGCCTTATCCAGCCAGTTTGTGATATTGAATCTTTTGGAGCCTAGTCGGGTTGTAGATTGCATGGTTTCCTAATCTTCATTATTTGATTGTATCAGGAAGCGGCAGTATGATGACCCTTATTTGCTTATCCTTAAGAACAGGGTTCAACATGGTGATGCCAAATATGTGACCATTGGCGAGGATGTAGTATTGAGTATGCAGGGTCGAGTCTGTGTACCCAATGTCGATGAGCTATGGGAGCTGATTCTAGAGGAGGCCCACAGTTCATAGTATTCCATCCATCGGGGTGCCGCGAAGATGTATCAGGACTTAAGGAAGCACTACTAGTGGAGGTGGATGAAGAAAGATATAGTTGGATATGTAGCTAGATGCCTCAACTGCCAGCAAGTGAAGTACGAGCACTAGAGACTAGGCGGGTTGCTTCAGAAGATAGAGATTTCGGAGTGGAAGTGGAAGTGGATCACCATAGACTTTGTAGTTGGACTCCCATTGACCATGAAGAAGTTTCATGCGATCTAGGTTATTGTGGATCGGGTGACCAAGTCTGCTCATTTTATTCCTATGTGTACCACTTATTCTTCGGAACGGTTGGCAGAGATTATATCTGGGAGATTTTACGTCTGCATATATTCTAGTTTCTATTATTTCAGATAGAGGTACTCAGTTCACATCATAGATTTTGAGGGACGTTCAACAGGAGTTGGGTACTCGGGTGCAGTTGAGCATAACATTTCACCCCCATACAAACGGACAGTCCAAGCACACTATTCAGATTCTTGAGGATATGCTCTGCGCGTGCGTGTTTGAGTTTGGAGGGTCTTGGGAAGAGTTCTTGCTATTGGCAAAGTTTTCTTACAACGACAACTACCAGTCCATCATTCAGATGGCACTTAGGAAGAGACTTAGTTTAGGATGCTTTGGAGAAGGTCGAGGTAATTCAGGATAGACTCCGTATAGCCCAGACAAGACAAAAGAACTATGTGGACCGTAAGGTTTGTGATGCTTCCTTTATTGTTGGAGAGTGGGTTCTGCTCCGAGTTTCACCTATGAAGGGCGTCATGAGATTTGCAAACAAAAGGAAGTTGAGTCCGAGGTTCATTGGCCCTTTTGAGATATTGTGGCGTGTTGGGAAGGTTGCTTATGAGCTTGCCTTACCTCCCAGCCTGGCAGGGGATCATCTGGTATTTCATGATTCGATGCTTTGGAGGTATCACAGTGATTCGTCGCACGTGTTGGATTTTAGTTCAGTCCAGCAGGATAAGGATCAATCTTATATTGAGGAGCCAGTTGCTATATTGGATAGGCAGATCCGAAAGTTGAGGTCAAAGAACATTGCTTCAACAAAGGTTAAGTGGCGGGGTCAGTCGGCCGAGGAGGCGAGCTGGGAGATCGAGCATGATATACGCAACAGTTACCCTCAACTTTTCACTACTTCCGCATTATTGAGTTGTATATGTCGAGCGGCATTTATATACAGTTTTCTTCTAGTTGTTTGGTCTTAATTATTTATTTCCGCAAGTTATGTTGTTGTTCCGCATAGTTAGGATTACCTAGTCATAGGGACTAAGTGCCATCACGACATGTTCACGGAGGAGGAACTGGGGTCCTGACACACACACACACATAGATATATATATACAGATATATATATATATATATATATATATATATATATATATATATATATATATATATACACACACTAAGTGTATAGTATAGTGTATCATATATTACACTATACAATATATATAGTATAATGTATTATGTATACTAAGTGTATTATATATATACTATGTGTATTTATATACACTAAGTATATCGTATAGTGTATTATATAATTCACTATACTATATATACATATATTTGTAGAATAAAGTGTATTATATATACCAAGTGTATATTATATATATGTAGATATAGTATAGTCTATTATTTATACTAAATGTATTATGTATACTAAGTATTATATATACTAAGTGTATAGTATAGTGTATTATAATACGCTATACTATATATATAGTATATGATACCAATATGGAGACTGGATCACTTTCGAATGAGGTTCAGGAAGATAGAATTACAAGAACTCTATTCGAGATAGGTTACCAACCTATAGGTAAACCATAAATCAAGATGCTCCTTACAACTCTTCAATACGGCCACCTGCGTAAACGAGTTTACAAGCACCACCTGTAAGGATAAACTAACCAATATCTACTATCGAGGTTAGTTACTGCCTGGTCTATATAGTTCTTAACCTTACACTTCATCTGGGTGATATAGCTAATTTCTAGCAACAACCCATGTTTTGTAAATAACCTTCGAATATTAAGCTTAACACTTACCTGTTTAGCCTATCATTTAGGCTAACAGTACTGCAAATATTGTAAAAAGAGAGTAGAACAGTACCAGAGACCGGCTGTTCGTGTCAAGTGACCTTTTTGATTTTTATTACTGAATTCAAAATATTACAAAATTACAAAGAGGGATTATTACAAGGGTAGAGAGAAGCCAGAGATAATTCAGAGCGTTGGTTAATGCCTCCCCTTCGTAAACTAATGATCCCTATATAATGGATCAGATAACAAGCATACAAAACGAAAATAGTATGATGGCCGACAAAATAATTATAAGTATGGCCGACAAGATAAAAAGAAGATTCTACATAATTTACAACAGGACAAGACACTTTATAAAAGTGGATTCCCTTCAATAATGGAGGAGCCCGTAACTTTTATTAATGTTGTTTTTATTACCCCAATAATTTATATTATGGGGCCTTCATGTCTTAGCTTTTTGTTTTCCTTTGTCATCTTTCCTTGCAGAAGATTCTTCTGCATTTTGCTTCAATTTTGCAAGAAAGTCTTCTATTTAATCAATATTAATGTATGTACTTGGACTGCTTTGAGATTTCCTTGTTGCACAGTCTTCTTCATCAGAATTATTTCTTATGGAGGTCATTAATATGTCATTGCCGATCTATGTTCCAAAATTCTTTTCCAAATCGTTTTTAATTTCTTCAAAATATGATGAAGTAATTTCTCTTTTAGAGACTGCACCTTTCTTCATTTGAAGTCTTTTAGTGACCATTTCGAATGGACTTAATTTGTCTGTTACAACATTGGTTTTGTCTAATTTAGCATAGGCTTCTATCTTTGCCTGAATTTGTTGAATCAATTCTTCGCCAAATAATTTGCCTTGTTGGTCTGGTTGGAGTACGTCCAAAACTTATTATAAAAGACTCCGTGAAGGCAAGGAATTCCGTCGTCTGTATAACCAACCTGGACATCCTATTTCATTATCCGGGGATTGAAAATTCTATGAAAAATACATGGATGCAATGCCATCATAAAAGATATTATCTTTTTGTACGGAAATGATTTTGGGAGATATGTCTACCCATTGAGTATATAAACTCTTAAATAAAGGAGGAAGTATTTCTAATGATGGACCATATAATTTTCACCAATTGAAGAACCAATTTGTAATTTGTTGATTGTCCATATTAAAACAAAGTTTTATAAACTATGAGTGTCCCCTGTTATGATTCTCATAAAGAAAAGGTTTATTAAAACTTTCTACATAGTACTAATAACTAAATTTTACTAAAGCTTTTTGGTCAGGATGAATGTATTCTCTATCCTTAAGTGTACTAATTCCCCATTCATCTGAAGGTATTAACTTCTTGATAATAATCTTAAAAAAACTCTAAGTTATTCTTGTATTTGCAAGATAAAGTGTTAAATTTCAGTCGATCCTATTGTTATGAGTATAATCTCATAATGCCAAATGTATTTATAAGCAGGAGTAGCGTATGAAGCTGTACCAAAATACCTGGCTATTAATTGCTAAGGGTTATCCTTCCATTTAAGGTCGAATTGTTCCAAAAGAATTATTAACTCTTTTGTGTAATTTTGTTTATAAAACCTCAAGGTTTTCATTGTTGTCCACTGTTATGACTGAGGAGTAAGATGGTGTATTGGATGAAGTGCCTTCTTTCTTTCTGGATTGTATAAAATCCATAAATTCCTTATATAAAGGTGGTTGGTATTACCTCCTTCTATGTTAGCAGCAATTAGTTTTTGGTTTCCCATTTTGGGCGATAATATTATTATCTCTACTATTAGTAGATACTCGCCCTTTCTTTGTTGCCGAGGAGGTCTGTATAGGCCTCATTACCTGTAAAACCAAAAAAAAAATCATTAGTTCAAGTATTCTCTTGTAAGAAAATCAGGAAGGGTATTATCAAACCCTTTTTTGTATATAATTTCAAAATCAAAAGGGGATAATAAAGCTTGATACCGTACAAACATTTGTTTAGAAACATTGTATTTGAAAACTTTGTTAAAGATAAATTTTGCATCTTGGTAATCAGTTTTAGTCAGAAATTTCTGATTGTAAAGATCTATTTGAAATTTCATAACATATTTAACTATAGCAAGAATTTCTTTAGCTATAGTCGCATAATTTTTCTAGGAATTATTCCACTTTCCCGAATAAAATTGAACAAGGTATTCTTGTTTATCTAATGGAGAACATTACTTTAGTATTCCTCCATTGCCAATATCAGAGGCATCAGTTTTCACAACTTTTGCCCAAGTGGGATTGACTAGAGTTAAACATGGAAGATTATGAATCTTCTATTTAATCCTTTTGACTTATTCAGTATGACTATCCGTCCAAGCTTTGAGATTTTTCTTTAGTTTATCGTAAACAAGAGCAGTACCTTGAGTAAGATCCTTTATAAAAGGAGAAATACAATTCATGCTTCCTAAAAATATTTGAAGTTGGGCCTTATCTGTAATAATATCAGGGAATTTAGAGGCGAAATAAATGCTCCTATTAATGGGAATAATTCTTCCTTTTCGATATTGTGGCCTAGAAATCTGACATTTTTCTAGAAAAATGAGACACAATATTTTTTGAAAATACTAAGATATCATCAATATAAACAATTATAAAGTCAGTATAAGGATGGAAAATATCATTCATAATTTTTTGAAATTCGGAAGATGCATTATTTAATCAAAAAGGCATAACATTCTATTCATATTGGCCCATTGTCACATTAAAAGTAGTTTTGTACCTATCTGATTCAGATATCTGAATTTTCCAATAACCTGATTTTAAATCAAAATTTAAAAATATGATGACATCATGTAACCTAACTAATAAATCCTTCTTGTTCGGGATTGGATGCCTGGTCAATTATAAAACCTTATTTAAAGGCTTGTAGTTTATGACTAACCTAAGAGCTTCACGTTCCTGTTCAGCATGCTTGTTGACATAAAAAGCAGTGCAAGACCATTTAGAATTTGAGGGTCTTATTAAACCCTTTTATTGTAAGGAATCAATCTCCTTTTTGAATAATTCTAAATATTCAGGATTCATTTGACAAGGACGAGCCTTGGTAGGGATGTGTTCCTCGGAGAATTCTTCTTCATAAGGAAGACTTATGATATGCTTTTTTCTACTCCAAAATTGATTAGGATGATTACTACAAATAGAAGTAGAAAATTGATTTCTAAGAGAAATAATTTTCTCTACTAATTTCAGATTTTTTAAATCCTGTTCAATAATAATGGAACAAATTTCATTTTTTTGAAAATGCAATTTGATTGGCTTTTGAAGAAAGTTTTCAAAAATAATCTCATTCAAATCTTTGGACTGGCTGTGTTATAAACTCAAAAGTAATACTTTTGCCATTATAAATACCAGTAAAACGTTTTGTATTTCAGTGCGAAAAAGGCATCAATTTATGAAAGAATGGGACACCAAGTATGACTTCTCGATCAATATCTTTTACTTATTCAAAGCTTCCAGGTATACAAACATCCTGTTGGAAAATATAAGCCTTAGGTAACTTATAAGAAATATCCATTGGACCACCACTACCATTTCCTAGGTGATGGGTAGTTTTATAAAAATATCTAGAGGGTATTACCCTTCTTTTATACAATTTAAATTTGCGCCGCTGTCAAATAAGACAACAATGTTTTTTGAAATTGTAGTCAAGTAAAAGCCTTATTTTTATTAAAAACTTTTGGGTGGTAAAATACTGGAGTTTCTGCAAAAATCTTTCTTTAGAAAAGTCCATAGCTTCTAATAAAGTATGAGCAATATTCTCTTCTGAAGAGCTTGCAGCAGTATCAGTACTTTTGATACTGATATCTTTATTAGAATTTTCTAATTAGAAAATTCTTCCGTCTAAGGCTATATTAGAAGCTTTTAATTCAGAGATTTCTTGCTTTAGATAATTTATCTCTTTACTTAAATCTTGGACAGTAGCCACCCTTTCAGGCTGAGACTTATTTTTCATCATCCTTCCTATTTGAGACATGGTGCATGGTCCCTTTTGAGATGGAATTCCTTACATCTCTGTCCCTACTTCTTCTAAGCTTGTAGGAAGTGTATCAATAATTTGGGACCCTAATTCAGGGTCTTTTATAACCCTTAATAGCTCAACCATATTATCATTGGTTAAGACATTTATGTTTAATCCTGAAAATTGGGACTAAACATTAAATAGATCATCGTTAGTATTACAACAATGATTTGAGAATTGTCCTTTATCAAAGAATTCTTGCTCATCTTCTGAAGAGTGGGTTCCCCTAAGTAGTTGGAGGCGTCATCTTTGAACTCAAAAATAATTTCACTTGAATTCTTCCTGTGAGTGAATCCTATCAACTAGACTCTTCTTGTGATGGCACCTCTTGTGAAGACAAGGCCAGCAAAACAACAGTAACACCTCTTTTAATCAAATAATTAACATTAGCAGACCCAAAACACGTGTATAATAGTTATAAATGCAAAATGCAGCAATAATAGAAAAAGATATCATCCCGACACAGCCCAAACCAGTGTGTCACAAGCCATGAGCTTCTATGGAGTTTACTATAAGTCTACAGAATATAATATTCAATAAAATAGTCTGAAAAAAACATAAATAAGGTAAGATAGGGGAGACAAGGGGCTGCAGACGTCAATAGCTACCTTGTACTCCAACTCGTTGCCTGGTCTGGAAGAATCAGTGCTCAGGTGCGGACTCTGCTATGCTTGAATCTGCACACATGGTGTAGGGAGTAATGTGAGTACTCCGACCCAGTGAATAATAACAATAAATGATAACCGAAGGTATGAAAACATATAAATTCATAAGGCAGTTCTATACCAGGCAGTAAATAACTTAAAGCAGTTAAACACTAAAGAGTCAAATGAAATCTCCTTTTAAAACAGGTAAATCAGGTAGAACAACAAGTAAATAATGAGTAGTAATCTGCCCCTCGGGCCCAATATCAATCATTCAACATAGTGTCAGCCCATCGGGCTCAGTATTTGTCACTCAGCATAGTATCAGCTCTTCGAGCTTAGTATCAAATCATATAGGTACCCGCGCTTACTATGGGTTTGTAGACTCCGGAGGGGTCCTATACAGCCCAAGCGCTACATCAAATTAAGGCCTGAAAGCTTTCTTACATCACTCATAAGTCCTGAAAGCCTCCTTAGTTCGCTCTCAAGGCCTGGAAGCCTCCTCACATCACTCTCTAGGCCTGAAAGCCTCCTCACATAACTCTCATGACCTGAAAGCCTTCTCACGTCACTCATGCACCTCGTGGCATATAAATGTACCTCAGGCCCTCGGCCTCACTCAGTCCAGAAAACATCATAAGCCCCTTGGGCATCAATAATATAGTAGTGCTCAACCCAAACAACAGTAGAAATATCGTTTCAATCTCAAAAATTCAATTAAAGTGGCTGAGATAGTAAAATAGTATAAATCATTAGGATTGAGTTCAAGTAATATATCAAAATAGTGAGGAAACAGTGATAGAAGTCCACAAAGGATTCAAGTAATCAGCATGAAGCCCAGAATATTGCAATAAGCTCAAATCATGTTGATAACAAACATATCTCAGTCAAATATGCGGTAAATATATCGATTAGGACGGACCAAGTCACAATCCCCAGTACTAAACAACCTCGCGCTCATCATTAAGCGTGTGTTTCACCTCAATATAGCACTACGTTGTCTAAATCCGTAGTTTCAAACCTGCAAGACACCATTTATTATCATTACTCTTCTCAAGCCGGCCAAAATCCTTGCTCGCTATTCCCTTGCCTCTCAAATCGACCTCCTTGTGCGTCGAATTTGCTCAAAACCACAACGAGTACGTCACAATATTCCAATGGAATGACACCCAATCGAAAACAAAAGAAAATAGCAAAAATCTAGAAATTGGCAAGACCCGAGCCCAGGCCTACTTCTCGAATTCCAAAATGTTTTACATCAACAGATTCCTTATCTTGCCACGAATCTATGCATACCAAGAAATCCAAATCCGAGCTCAAATGACCCATCAAAACCCAATTTGAAATATCAAAATTCAAGCCCTAGTTCTTCCTCCTTTTTGATTAATTTTCATGAATTCATAGGTTGATTCTACCATTAAATCATGTATTTAGGTCATAGAACTCACCTCGAATCAATCCCAGTAGAAACCCTCTTCAATTCCCGTCCAAAAGCTCTCAAAAATCGCCCAAGGCCAATTGGGAAATGAGAAAAATGGGTTAAGTTTGAATTTAATAACTTGACATAGTCCTCATATGTCACATTTGCGACACCTGGTTCACAAATGCGAGAGTCACAAATGCAACAAAAGCTTTGGAATTGTGAACTGAGCCTCCCCTGCCAAGGTCACAAATGCGACACCTGGATGGCAAATGCGAACCCTGCCTCGGACAAGCACCTTCGCAAATGACAATCCTCACTTGCAAATGCAAAATCGCAAATGCTAACCATTTCTCGCATTTGCCTGCAACTGCTGTTGCACTTCCAAGTCTGAAACTAGCCATTTGAAACTCACCCGACGCCCCCGGGACCTCAACCAAAAGTGCCAACCCATCCTTAAACATCATTCGAACTTGATCCAATCATCAAAAAACCAAAAACAACACCAAAACCATCAAAATTACATCGGATTCAAGCCTAAGTTATTCTAAAACTTCTGAAACATGCATTTGATAAAAACCCCAACCAAATCACCTACGAACGACCTGATAGTTTGCACACACATACCAAATCACATAATGAAGCTACAACAACTCTCAGAAGTCCATTCCAAATCCTAGATCAAAATCTCACCTATCAACCGAAACTCGCCAAAATACTAACTTTTCCAATTCAAGCCTAATTCTACACAAGACCTCCAAAATCAATTGCGATCATGTTCCTAGGTCACAAATCATTCCCTGAAGCTAACCAAATCACTTAAAATGACATCCAAACCCTCTAACTCAAAATTTGACATCCGGTTGACTTTTCCAAGCCAAGCCTTCCTTAAAGATACTAAGTGTTTCATTTCCTACCAAAACCTCTCCAAACCAACTCGATCACAAAAGATACGGGTAATGAATCATAAGTAAGCTGAAAACAGGGAAAACAAAACGGTAACTCGCGTGATGACGGGTCGGGTCGTCACATCTTCAAAGGATAAAATATATTTTTCCTCATGGAGGACTCGTAAATCTTCACTTGTTTATGAATTATTTTCATCTATGTAGGATATTTCCGGTGAAGAGTCCAAATGGATCTTACATAATGATTCTTTGATATCATCATCAAAATCAAGGTCTTTATTTTTATCTTTGACCTTGCAGTTTTTGGGATAATGACCATTACGACCACATTCTAGCATGCTTGAGGGTTTTGTTATTTAACAAAACCCTTCTTAGCTTTATAAAAAGCCTTTCTTCCGTGGGTCTTTTCATGAATTTTTTCAGGCGAACGCGTAGTTCTTTTGAAAATTTTTTTCTTATGGGATTCTTTCTATTATAGGGCATATCTATTGCGAACTATTCACAGAATTCGCCCAATTATTGTCTCTCAGTGAGACGATGTTTCCTAATTTGTTGGTTTAGCTTGATTTCATTTCATAATGCTAATCCTACCTGAGTGCATAGACTAAACAATTTACCATATGAGTAAGTATCATAATTGATATTCATCCTTATACCTCTAAGGAACTTTCTAATCCTTTCAGCAAATAAAGGAGGGAGTCCATATATGAATTTGGACTTCCAATGAGTATTATTACTCTCTAGTAATTCCATCACTCTGGTTAAGAAAACATCTTTATACCATCTGAAAAATGTAAGGGTTTTACACCTTAGGTTCTGGAGCATTGTTCTAATGGTTTCACTATTATCAGACAATTTTCTAGAAAAATATTCTATAATATTCATGACTAAATAATATACTGAATTTTGCACAATCTTATCTTCTTCGGTTTTGGTGGCATTCATTATTTGATATATTTGGTCATGAGTGAGTTAGTTATCGCACCAGTCTTTGAGTTGACCAGTATATCCGGCAATAATCATTTTTGCAATTACCCTATCTGAATTTTTACTAACTTTACATATTGTATTGTAAATAAGCATTATATGCACTGTAGTATAGATTTGTCTTTCATCAAGACCATCTATATTCCCCTCATAGATATCTGATCTACTATATATTTGATGGTAGTGGTCATTATCCTATTCTTCTATTAGGATATCTTGAGAGGTTGTCTAGGATAATAAAATATTCTTTGGTAAGGTTTGAAAGCATTTTTTCAGAGATTTTATTAATCTCATCTTTTACATGTAATCCTTTACCTTTATCAGGTTTATGTTCTAGCGTTAAGGGACTAGGCCTAAATTCGCCAAACTTCTTATTAAGAACTTTTTCTAAATCGTCAAGACCTTTTAATTTAAAGTCTTTACCTCATGGGGTGGTTGGATACTTGTAATAGTGATTTGGTCTTTACTTTTAGTATCCTTCTGTTGGATTTTTGGACTTTAGCTATAAGCTTGTCTGAATTCTCATGAATTTTAATAACTTGTTCACCCAAAATACTAACATACATATTAGTATAATTATTTTGAGTGAGCATAGTATTCGAATTCTGTCACAACCCAGTTCACCCTCCGTGAACATATCGCGATAGAACCTAGTTCCTATATCTAGGTAAGCCTAATAATGTAGAAAAACAACATAGCTTGGAATAATTAAGTAAAAAAAATGAACAACAACAAAAAAAAGAAAACTGCACATAAATGCCGCTCGGCATATACAACTCAAAAATGCGGAAGTCTACAATGTCACCCCCAAACCCGGAAACTCACGAGAACACATGCTAACGAAAAGTGATACATGGCTCTAACTCTAGAATATCTAAAGTAAAAGTACGGAAGAAGGATAAACACTACAGATAGAGCAAAGAAGGAGACTCTTCGGTCTGCAGACCCTGCATATGTACCTCGAAGTCTCCATAGCTCTCCCTGGCTTAAGGGTAGTGTGCCTGAGATCAAGTACCTGGATTTGCACATGAAAAACATGCGCAGGAGAAGTATGAGTACACCACAGCGGTACTCAGTAAGTTCCAAGCCTAACCTCGGTTGGGTAGTGACGAGGAAAGGTCAGGGCCCTACCGAGATATAACATAATAAATGATAAGATGAGAGAAAAATAGTATAGATAAAGTGTATAGAAAGAATCAAAACAAGATAAATACGGAAAATGTAGTAGAAAGCAGAAAACAGGGCAATACTAGTAAATTCTACTCGTAACAAGAACCACAACCGAGGATATCTTGGTATCCCGAGGATCTCTTGGTATCCTCAAAACTTATAATTTCGTGTGCCAGGGATCTCTTGGTTTCCTGAGGATCTCCTGGTATCCTCAAAACTTACAATTTCATTTGCCAGGGATCTCTTGGTATCCCACACCCTCATCTAGAACATATCAAGTGCATGGAGATCTCCCGGAAGGACAACCCGTAGTCCCAATTAAAAAACACATAATAGCCGCCCAAACATTAGGATAGATACTAAACTCAAGACAAGAAATAGAAAATCCTAGCCAAACATACTACACGGAGCACAAACAAGACAGTTTAAGCACTAAGGAAAGTACGTCAAATAAACATTCTTTTCTAAACTAGCATAGAATAAACTTGCAATTTAAGATAAATAGGTAAGCAAAAAAACTCAATTTAAAAAATTCAAGTAAAAATGGATTTGCAACAATTTGCTCAAGTACGCGCATGTCACCTCATGTACAAGGAATTCAAATACTAAATATCATGTCCTAAGGGGAAGAAATCAGTCTCACAAGGTTAGACAAGCCACTTACCTCAAATCGGCTCCAAAATCAACTCGAAACCACACCTTTTCCATGAGTATTCGACTCCAGATGGCTCAAATCTATCCATTTCAATTACATCTCGAAAATAACATCTCAAGCAATTGATTGTACTATTTAATTTAAAGCTAAGACGCAAATTTAGGTAAAATAACCAAAATGCCCCTCAGGCCAACAAGGTAAAAACCTAAGATTTTGAATGAAAACCAGGTTACGCATTCCCCCACGAGCCTACATATATGATTTATTTTGAAATCGGACCTCAAATAGAGGTCAAATTCCCCAATTTTAGCAAAAAACTAGGTTCTATCCAGCATACCCAAATTTCCCCATTAAAATCTTTGATTTGAAGTTGAAATCATGTTAAAAGATGTTGTTACACCTCATTTTTTACACGGCTACCCCAAAGGATCACAAGTATAATGGAGTTTTTCCAATTAAAGTGACTTTATTTGAAATGAGATTATTTTTATTTTTAGAGTCGCCACTTGGGATGATTTATTGTTCTGGTGTCCCAAGTCACCGGTTTATTTTAAATCCCAAATCGAGGAAGATTTCGACTTCCTTTTATGAAGTCTGCGAACCAGAAATTCTTGAGTAAGGAATTCTATTTACCCGAGAGAAGATGTTAGGCATCATCGGATTCCGTGGTTCTTGCATGGTCGCTTAAACTATTATAAATTTCCAATAATCCGATTTTTATACATGTTCAGACCTGTGATTCAATTCAAATTATTAACCACTTTAATAGATTTTAGGAGATTTTTAATGTTATCAAAATACATCTTGAATCACGTCACATAAATGCGCACGTAAATTTTAGACATAGTTTAACTTCATTGAGATTTAGATTTGGGTCACATAAATGCACACCCGAATTTAGGAAGGTATTCTATAAATTCGCGCCTATTGCAACTACGTCTTTAAAAAATTCGTGGGAGGCCGTGAAATTTACTAAAGGACACTTCCTAATTTTCTAAGTATTTTGTTAAATTAAGGAGCCTCATGATGTTTGATTTAGTTAACGGGGCTCGTTCATTTTATAAGGATATCCTAAAGCATTTAAGTTTTCTTTTATTCTTTGTATCTAAAATATTCTAGTCATTTATACATGGGTAATGCATTGTGAAGAAGACAATCAACATTTGCCCTTTTTGGGCCTCATTCGTGGCTACTTTGGGCTTCCCTTTCAATCCGCCTAGGAACGTGCATTGCTACACTTCCACTGGCATTTACTGGGCCTCTCAGTTGAGCCCAGGTTTATTGGACTAACAAGTCCCTTTAGAATAACAGATTTTAGTTTTTTGATTATACTACAATTATAAAAAAACCATATACCTGAGCGTTAGAAAATATGCCAACTATATTTGCAAAGATGATACTAAAAATAATTTTGCATCAGATTTAACCTTAACGTTTAAGTGATAGCTCAGAATACTCATCATTCAGAGTATTATATATGTTCAGCTACTAAATTCCTAACATATAACTCAGATTATAACTACTAAACTCATTTTTGATCATTCTACTATAAAGTATACTGGACCTATGCAAATAAAGAATACAATACCATCACAGTCCAGATTATACATGTTTACATGTATATGTTTAGTACAGATACCAGAGAATCTTAAGAGAATAAATTTGATTACAACAGGAATTGAAACAAATAAATGATGAAATGCTATCTTCTCATTATCTCGAATGCACATAAGTTCTTACAACTTCTTAGAATTTGGATGAGGATTGGTACCTGGAGTTCTGCAAAAAGAAACCTATGAGAAAAAGTGAACCAAACTAGCAAGCAACATCAGTCAATTGATCAGTAACACCCAGAATTTTAGAAGACTTTTGAGAGAAACAAAATTCAACTAGAATAAGACAGCAATCGTGATTTCTGAAGAGAATAGAGGGAACTAATATAATAAATATCTTAATTTACTAAGAGCTTCAGAAGGAAGGTCTGCTCAAAATTATATCCCAAAGTCTGAAAAATCTCCCCCTCAAATGTTCAGATTGCTCTTTTTATAGTGAAGCCTTAGGGCAACACTTTTCCTTTTAGTCCCTTATTCAAGTTTCGATTTTTACCTAAACAGTCCTTAGTTTTCTGACTTGTTCCTCAAGTTTGAGGCTGAAACTATGCCTACGTCCCTCACTAGAATGTTCTAGGGGTTTTTAAAAGATTCTTTCCGACTCAAATACCCCTTATACCCCTATTTCCTTTCCTAATTAACTAAACTGAAGTTTTTAACCTTAATTGTTCATTTGGTTTGGTCAAAATTGACCGTGGTCAATTGTGTTTAAGTTATGGGCCAAATTTGGCCTGGACTACAGGCTAATTTGACAAGTCTAAGAATTAAAATATCCTAATGTGGACTAATCAACAACAATTATTATTACTATAGGATCATGTAAATGTTCAGGCATCTTTATGTCAAAAACCAATGGATCAAATCGACCCGAAAAGGAAACCCATCAACTGATGCTTAACTTACAGAAATAACCTAATTAAAACACTCAGTCAAACTTGAAAGTGAGAAATGAATAACATGGATTAAACACTCAGTATATACATGAACAAAATTAGGAAACTAAAGGCTGATATCAGCAGTTAAAGATTCAGCAAACACAAATTAGCCTAATACATGCAAATATTGAGGATTAGAGTTACTATGAGATTCTAAAATGAAAATAACTACTTAGAAACATGACGCACCACAAGTAGGGTCCAAAATTAATCAGGATCTCAGGGTGAAACAAGTGAAAAACAGGAGACAAGGATCAATATGCATTTAGAATTTCAGAGCTAAAGCAAGTTACAAATCAGTAGGCAAAGATCGATAAATCATGCAAAATTTCAGAGCCAAGAGGCAAAGATCAACTAGTCATGTGAAATTTCAAATGTAAAAGAACTCAGAAGATTATAGAAGGAAGGCATCCACAAGTGACATCCAAAGATAAGCATATTTCAGAATAAGGGCATGGCGAACATGTAAAAGTTAACACAAAAAAGCAATTAAAGAGAAGACTTATGCAAACAAAAATGAAAGCAGGGTACTTAGCTTTTGTGTGCGCATGCAACCCGAAATTGATGTTCTTCCAATTCCATGAATTTCGGGCATCTTTTTGGAGGGGTTTTTAACCTCTAAGGAATTTCCCTTGAGTGTTTGAAGAAGAACAAGGTTCGGGGGGGTTTGATGCTTCTGAGACCCGACAAGGTCTCAGATCTAAGTTTTTGTTGTGGTTAGCAGGGTTTGAGGGCTGTGGGTTGCAGAGTTGGGGAACGGAATGGATGGGGATTGTCTGAGGTCAGTTTGGCCAGAATCCGGTAGGGCTTAGGTTTTAGGGTAGACTTCAAATCAATTTTTGAGGCTCCTCACATGGATTCGAAGGGTGTGATATGTACGGTTGGAAAGAGGAAGATGAGGTGGTTCAGGGGTGTAACTTTGGATGGGTTTGGGGTTGGGTCGCCAAAGACGGTGGTTTCGGTGACCCTTCTTTTGAATATTCGAGACGGTGGAGGGTTGTTCGAAGGAAGCAGATTGCAGTACGGGGAAGAAGAGGTCTTGGTGGTACTATGGTGTAAACATGAGGTGGTTTGGGATTGGGTCGCCAGAGACGGTGGTTCTGACGAACCTTGTTTTGAATATTCGAAAAGATCTGCATTTGTTTGAAAGAGAAAAACTACATGAAGGGGAAGATGGGTTCATGTTGGTCCAGTGGTGAAACGTTGAGGTGGTTTGGTGACCGGCCGCCGCCATGAGGCGATTTCCGGCAGCAGCGTTAGGGTGGTTATTGGGTGGTCAATGGTGGTCATAGGGTGGTCAAGGGAGGTGTTACAGCGATGGGTTTGGTACGAGGAAGGTTATGCATTTGTCTCTGTATCCATACAGCGATTTGGACATATTTATTTAATTTGAGTGAGGGTTTCAGGGCCGTTGGATGGTTTGTTAAGAAGGACTACAAAAACGGTGTTGTTTTGGGCAAGTCTGATGGACTGGGTTGGAGGCTGACTTTGGGCTGGGCATGGGTGTTATTTATAGGGTAAACTTATTTGGGCCACTCTGGTCTGGCCCAATTGTGGCCAGCCTGGGTGGCTGTATCTGTATTTTTTGTTTTCTTTCCTTTTTGTTTTATTCCTTAATTACTAATTCTATTTTTAAAAATTCCTAATTAACACAAAAACAAAAAAATGCAACAAATTAAAGTTAAACAAAAATGATTAATATGCCAGAAATATTACTTGCATATTTTTTGAGTTTTATATTCGCAAAAATAACACTAATTAACAGTTATTTTAGCAAAAAGATGAAATTAAATCCAAAATGAAAACAAATGGGAACACACAATTAAATCCTCAAATTAAATCCTAAAGTAAATATTAAAAGGAAAATCCTAGACCTGAGAGTCCTATAGGGTCGTCTTAACATGGCAAAAATCACATGCTCACAACTGCCCCTCTTTGTGCAGGAACACGAAGAGTTTTTGTGCAAAGAGAAGTGAGCAAATATGAGTGATTTTCGTCCGGCTGAATACTCCATGTGAAGCATTTTAGAATTTTCTGACCGAACCTTGCTTCAAAGGTTGCCTATATATCGTTGGCGATAAAGGAATCATGTTAGTGCATTTCTGGAAGTTTTGGTAGCTGAGACTACCCTGGGTTGTGATTTCACTGCTGTTGTTGCTGCTACTGCTTACCAAATCTTTATTACACAAAAGAAAACAAAAGCTAAACTGGCTAGGCTTGTCAAATACGGTATACAAGATTCTTATACACAAATCTCTAGGATCTTGATCTTGAATCATAGCTGATTATGCTTTAACCTTGATTTGAATCTTGATGCCCATTAGGTGCAACTGCTGGTTTATTCTTCAGTTTTTTAAATAAAGCAGGACATGCGGAGTTGGTGACTTCCTTTCAATTTTGAGCAGTCTGCGTCTTTATCCAATTAATCATTTTGAATTCAACTTCTTTTGCTTCTTTTCTTCTTTTCCTTTATTTTTGATTGAGACTCATGCTTTTGGCCATCTTGAACTTTGTGCTTCAAGGTGAAACCTGCTCGGACACTAATACAGACAAACTAACAAAATTTTCTGCCCCAGTTTTTACTAGGAAAATTTCGTGAGTTATTTGCAACACAAATCCAAGCTATTCTTTATTGAAAACAATAAAAATTGGGATTGTGTATCCTTTTGGAAAGATCGCCACGTTATGCTGGGAAGGAGACACGGTCCCCGTTGAGGATAAGAAGAGGATCCTCGGGTTATGCCGGGATATGAATGAAAAAGTCCCTGCTGGGGATGGAAAGAGAACCATGGGTTGTGAAGAAATCTGGGTTATGCCAGGGGATCATGGGTTATGCCCGGGGAAAGAGAATCCCTGGGTTATGTCAAGGGAATCCACAAGTTATCTTGGGATTAATAGAAAATTCCTAGGTTATACTAGGGATATCCACGGGTTATGCCGAGATGAATGAAAAAATTTAAAGCCGCTTTATTGAGACTGAAAGAAAAGATGAAAAATAAAAGAAAGATAAATATCAGAGAAAGACAAAGAGGCGTAAATGACGAAATATTGATTTTATTTCTTTGAACTTGTAACATAACATGGTTTACAATTGAGATTAAAAGAGCAAAAATGCTAAAGAAAAACAAACAACCGAGCTACACCTTGAAATAGCCCGTGATGTAGTACAAGGTAGCATGGCAGGACTACCCACCCTCCTGTTTGACTGGAAAAGGTGTGGCTTTCGAGTTTTCAAGTTTGGTATCTGGCCCCATATAGAGCACTTCGGCGGCGCTTGAACCTTCTCTCGGTTGAACCATGTTGACTTCGTACAACAACTCCCTCATAGCTCCGCAGATCTCATCGATTTCTTCTGCCGTGAAGGTTTCTTCTTCCTCCTCCTCACTGTACTTTGGTTTTACAGAGGTTTTGTACAAGTGGGCTATGGGTCGTGGCAAGGCCCATCCCTGGCGCTTTCTGCGACTGGCCCATGTGATATCTTCCGATGTTTGATGAAAACCCAGTCCGAAGAATTTTTCTGCGGCAGGCAAGGCGACCGGCTCGGTTATGCCTTGTAGGGAGCCTCCGAGTCCCTTGCCTAACTTAAAACCTTGGTGCGTCATTTCCTTTGCTAACATAATTGAAGCATTTGACAAGAAAGGTTGGTGGAGCGGCTTGCCCTCTTCATGTTGATCGGTTACTAAGACTTCACAAGTTTGATAGACTATGGGCTCACTCCCTTCCTTGGCTTCTAGACAAGTGACAAAAGGGTCTCGGTAAATTGATTGTTCATCCTCTCGATGAACTACAATCTCCTGGTTTTCATATTCAAATTTCAGCATTTGAAGTAGGGTGGAAGGCACTGCCCCTGCTGCGTGAATCCACGGACTTCCCATGAGGTAGTTATAGGAAGTGTCCATGTCCAACACCTGAAATGTTACTTTGAAGTCGACTGGACCAATAGTGAGCACCAAGTCAATTTCACCTATGGTGTCCCTCTTGATTCCATCGAAGGCTCGGAAAAATAAGTTGTTAGGATGGATCCTCTCTATCTTAATCTCCATTCTCTGCAAGGTAGACAATGGGCATATGTCTACTCTGTAACCTCCGTCGATCATCACTCTTTTGACATAATATCCCTCGCACTTGACAGTGAGGTGGAAGGCTTTATTGTGAGCAGCTCCCTCCGGAGGTAGGTCAATATTTGCCGAAGGTGACTTGGTTAACAACAAAAAATCTCTCCGCCATTTTCTCTATTTGCTCCCCAGACGTCTCAGCAGGTTCATAATCTTCATTAAGAATTTTGGCAAACACCTTTAGGTGCTCGGGAGATTTCATCAAGAGTGACAATAAAGAGACTTGATCAGGAGATTTTCGGAGCTAGTCAATCACTTCGTACTCCGGCATTTTCATTTTCTGGAAGAAGGCTTCTGCATACTCAGCAATCACTGGCTTCTTAGGTGGAAACTGCCATTTGGTGGAAACGTTCACCTCATCCATATCAGAATATTTCTTTATAGGATAGCCTTTTTGATTTTCCCTGAGTATTTCTTTTCCCTTGTATGTAACGATTGTTTCTTGGTAATTCCAAGGGACGGCTGAAGGGTTGGTCATGGGCTTCTGCAGTGCGCGACTGATTATCACGGGCTCCTTCAGCATCTGTGGTTTAATCGATCCCCATACCACATAGGCTTTCTTGGGTATATACATGTTATTTTCAGCTCGAACCTTTTTGAGGGGCTCAAAGTGGGCTGCTTTTCTTGACGCCCTTGTGGTATGTAGAGTATTGTTTCCTTAGTAGGGGTCGTCTCAGCTTTGATCTCAGCCTTCTTTTCTCCTTCTGGGATTTTGGCTTCATTCGTTTTCTTTTCTTCAATCTTTTTGGGGGTAGCTTTTGGTTTTTTGTTTGCCTCGGGGATGGCTGTGATGGCTTTCAGGGCGGGATCAAATTCTTTGTCCTCGCAGATCATTCCGATGACTGGTCCATTGTTGTGAGCTGGCAACGCGTTATCAGTTATGCTTGGGACCTTTTCATCTCTTAGTACTATCTTCTTTTGGTCTATCAAATCTTCCACTGCTCTTTTTAGGGTCCAACAATTTTCAGTGTCATGTCCCTCTTCCCCATAGTGGTAAGCACAACGTACGACCCTTTGATAAGAAGGTGATTCTGGGTTTTGTCAGTTTGGGGGCACAAGCTGCAGGAGACCCATGTGGACTAACTTTGGGAACATGCTGGCGTAGGATTCTCCTATTGGAGTGAAGTTCTGTCTCCTGGGTGGCTCTGTGGGACGATAATTATTTTGTGGAGGGCGGGGATTGTAGTGATTTTGAGGTGGCTGATTTCTTGGGGCTTGGTTTCAGTTGTTCTGCTGTGGTGGTCGAGCAAAGGGCTGAGCGTTCATAACTGCATAAGGTTGAGGGACATAGTGCATGTCATGGTGAGGATAGTAATCTTGAGATGCTCTTTCAGAGAATGCATGTCTGTGAGCATGATGCTTCCTCATCCCGGAGGCTGCCATGGATGCTTCCTCTTTCTTCTTGTTTCTTGGGATTCCTCCCGCCCCTCCTTGTATGGCCTGGGAGGTTGCTCTTATGGTGGATTGACTGAGAATCCTCCCTGTTTGAGGCAATTCTCTACCATTTCCCCAATCTTAATTGCCTCTGCAAAAGTTTTACCCATGGCCGACATCATATTCTAAAATAATTTGTCTCTTGTGCTTGTAAAAAGACGGTGACCATCTCAGTTTCTTCCATGGGAGGCTTCTCGATGCTTGCTCGTGCCATTTAACAGCATATTCTCTGAAGCTTTCAGCAGGTTTCTTTTTCAAGTTGGCTAGGGAATTCCTATTCGGGGCGATGTCGATGTTGTACTGGAATTGTCTTACAAAGTCCCAGGCGAGGTCATCCCAGATGTACCATCGGATAATATCCTGGTCTATATACCATTCAGGTTCAATGCCCACTAAGATTCTCCAAAATATTCCATCAAGAGTTAATATTTCCCACTTGCTCCACGTAGTTGATTGCAGTACTTCTTCAAATGAGCGATGGGGTCGCCGTGGCCATCGTATTTGTTGAACTTCGGAGTTTTAAACCCCAAAGGAAGATGTACATATGAAAAAATGCATAGATCTGAGTAAGATACACTCTTCTACCCATTTAGTACCTGCATGTTTTTAAAAATTTGTTCAAGACTCTTCATTCTCCGTGTGATTTCATCTTGTTCGGGTGTTTTGGAGGTTCTGTCTTGCATAGTGGTAAGTTCGTATGCTGGCTGAGTGTAGTTCTATGTGGGGTATGAGGGAGGATCCGTTTGGTAGTTAGGAGTCTGGAATGTAAAGGCTGCAGGGCCAAACATGGGCCTTGGTACTGCAAGTTGTGTGGTAGCTGCACACGGAGGAGCCGTAAAAATGTTGGGAACTGGTCTGGATGTAAACATCGGAGGGCGGGTTTGAGAAGGCACCCAGGCAACATTGGTTGATATGGTGGGTTGCCCCAGGAAAATATTTGGGTGGCTGAAAGGAATGGTGGAGGTATGCCCTAACCTTGGAAAAACCTCAGGAAATTCGGGAATAGTAGTTGGAGGTTCTTCCTATTTGTCCAGGCATCCCACATCTCCATGACCCGGAGCCGCATGATCCTGTTCTCTTCAGCCACTGCAGATTCGGAGGCTGGGATTCCTGTAATTAGGTTGTCCTCTGGGATAGGGACGGCTGGTAGAGTCATTTCGGTCGACATTTCTGTGCTTCCCTTTGACCTAGTAAAGTATCCGTGTGAAGCCAGCTTACCTCAACCCAATCACTGTTCTTAAAACACCTGAATTGGACACTGGAGTTCAGCAGTTAGTTCGGGGCAGATAATAAACAGGAAATCACACGTTGGGTATGATGCACCTATGTAGATAACATATTTCTATATGCTTGCAATGGTCGCATGTGTCATCCCGGCATTTATTTCGAATTTCCTTTTGTTTCCTATTTTTTCCCCCTTTTTTTAGCTCTTTAAAGAATACGGCCGAATCATATAGAGATTGCTTACGTATCATGACTCTGCATGAATCAGACTAAGCGTAGTTCATGAGAAAATGTTATGTACACAACAAAATGTTTTTTGTGATTTTCAACTTTTATAAAGACATATTTACATATGCTAGCGAAATGAAAGGCAACTACCAAGCTGGGACTTAATGATCTTACAGACTCGAAAAGTAATTAACAAAAAATACAGCCTCACTGCTTCTCTTTTTTATTTTCAAGAAAGATACAAGTTTATGAGTACATTAAAACTTCAAATGCATATATGACATTAAAACTCAAGACCTCAAAACATTAAAACTGACATTTTATAAAATTTATTTTAAAATTTTGGACCGGCTTTGCGAATACGACCTTTCAACACTTCAGAGAGAAGGTTTTCCAGGTTGTGCTTGCTTGCCAAGTTAAAAGAAGAGTCAGAGGTGGCCATTTGTGCAAGATCAGCCTTCCGGCGTCCCTAGTTGTAACATTCATTTATTACCGGTAGTAACGGCACTACCCGATTTATTTCAACAAAAGTGAATAAACTCAGACACATTGTTTGACTTTTTTATTGGAAAATGGGTTATACTTGGCCAAAATAGTTTATTAAAACTCGCAAATATCATGAAAAACTCCAAATTCTTTCATTTTTTTGTTTTTGTTTTTTTTTTCGTTTGGAAATATCCGACAGCATTTCGGTGCTATTTTAAAAAATGGTTTTACAAGTGATCACCTTAACACTGCTATTTTCCTCTATTTATTCTCTTTTGTTCACAACCACTCATCATGCCAATCCAAGGCAAATAAATGCACAAGTAGCACGTAAAATGCATCAGAATGGTTTTTTATTTCAGGGCACATGTCCTAGACGGACCCAACCCCAGTGTTGAGTCCCCTAAGTGAAATGCATGATGCAAATAAACGTTCCTACTAGGGATCCGGCATGAGGTTTCGTTATACTAAGTTCCAAACCTCGGTACAGGGTCTAGACTGTGTACCCGAGCGGACAACTCGTGTCGAGGAAGAGGCTACGTACCGGAAACCAAAATGCCCTCCGGCTTAGTAACTTGTCCGGCCTCTTTTCTTATTTCAGGGTAGGACACTAACAGAATAGGGAGTCTCAACCAGTAAGCACATTCTCGGAGGTCAGAAGTGAAGGGTTTTCGTAGCAGTTTATATATACAATTCAAATGAAATCAAAGCGGTAAAGCATGTTACATATAGCCAAAACATGTAAACAAATCAGAAGAAGCCCAATATAACAGTTATTGTAAGCTCGAATTCTTGAACCCTGAACCATAGATTCTGGGTTCTATCCCCAGCAGAGTCGCCAGAGCTGTCACACCTTTTCTTTACACGGCTACCCCAAACGATGACACGTATAATGGAGTTTTTTCAATTAAAGTGACATTATTCGAAATGAGATTATTTTTATTTTTAGAGTCGCCACTTGGGATGATTTATTGCTCTTGTGTCCCAAGTCACCGATTTATTTTAAATCCCAAATCGAGGAAGATTTCGACTTTTCTTTATGAAGTCTGCGAACCAGAAATTCTTGAGTAAGGAATTTTGTTAATCCGAGGGAAGGTGTTAGGCACCCTCGGATTCCGTGGTTCTAGCACGGTCGCGTAAACTATTATAAATGACCAATTATCCGATTTTTATACATGTTCAGACCTATGATTCAATTTTAAATTATTAACCGCTTTAATAGATTTTAGGAGATTTGCAGTGTTATCAAAATACATCATGAATCACGTCACATAAATGTGCACATAATTTTATACATAGTTTAAATCCATTGAGATTTAGATTTAGGTCACATAAATGCACACCCAAATTTAAGAAGGTATTTTATAAATTCGCGCCTATAGCAACTACGTCTTCAAAAAATTCGTGGGAGGACGTGAAATTTACTAAACGACACTTCTCTATTTTCTATGTATTTTGTTAAATAAGGAGCCTCGTGATGTTTGATTTAGTTAACGGGGCTCGTTCGTTTTATAAGGATATCCTAAAGCATTTAAGTTTTCTATTATTCTTTGTATCTACAATATTCTAGTCATTTATACAAGGGTAATGCATTCTGAAGAAGACAATTAACATTTGCCATTTTTGGGCCTCATTCGTGGCTACTTTGGGCTTTCCTTTCAATCCGTCCAGGAATGTGCATTGCTACACTTCCACTTGCATTTACTAGGCCTCTCAGTTGAGCCTTGATTATTGGACTAACAAGTCCCTTTAGAATAACAACTTTTCGTTTTTTTGAATATACTACAATTATAAAAAAAACCATATATCTGAGCGTTAGAAAATATGCCAACAATATTTCAAAGATGATACTAAAAATAATTTTGCATCAGATTTAACCTTAACGTTTGAATGGATAGCTCAGAATACTGATTATTCAGAGTATTATATATGTTCAACTATCAAATTCCTAACATATAACTCAAATTATAAGTATTAAACTCATTTTTGATCACTCTACTATAAAGTCTACTGGACCTAAGTTAATAAAGTATACAATCCCATCACAGTCCAGATTATACATGTTTATGTTTAGTACAGATACCAGAGAATCTTATGAGAACAAATTCGATTACAACAGGAATTAAAACAAATAAATGATGCAAATACTATCTTCTCATTATCTCGAATGCACTTAAGTGCTTATTACTTCTCAGAATTTGGATGAGGATTTGCACCTGGAGTATAGCTAAAAGAAACCTATGAGCAAAAGTTAAGCAAACTAGCAAGCAACAGCAGTCAATTGATCAGTAACACCCAGAATTTTAGAAGACTTTTGATAGAATCAAAATACAACAGGAATAAGACAACAATCGTGATTTCTGAAGAGTATAGAGGGAACTAATATAATCAATATATCAATTTACTAAGAGCTTCAGAAGGAAGGTCTTCTTGAAAATATATCCCAATGTATGAAAAGTCCCCCCCTCAAAATGTTCAGATTGGTCTTTTTATAGTGAAGCCCTAGGGCAACACTTTTCCTTTTAGTCCCTTATTCAAATTTCGATTTTTACCTAAACAGTCCTTAGTTTTCTAAGTTGTGCCTCAAGTTTGATGCTGAAATTATACCTAAGTCCCTCACTAGAATGTTCTAGGGGTTGTTACAAGATTCTTTCAGGCTCAAATACCCCATATACCCCTATTTCCTTTTCTAATTAACTAACCTGAAGTTCTTAACCTTGGTTTTTCATTTGGTTTGGTCAAAATTGACTCTGGTCAATTGTGTTTAAGTTATGGGCCAAATTTGGCCTGGAATACAGGCTTATTTGACAAGTTTAAGAATTAAAATATCCTAATGTGGACTAATGAACAACAATTATTATTACTATAGGATCATGTAAATGTTCAAGCATCTTTATGTCAAAAACCAATGGATCAAATCGACCCGGAAAGGAAACCCATCAAGTGATGCATAACTTACAGAAATAACCTAATTAAAACACTCAGTAAAACGTGAAAGTGTGAAATGAATAATAAGGATTGAACACTCAGTATATACATGAACAAAATCAGGAAACTAAATGCTGATATCAGCAATTAAAGGTTCAACAAACACAAATTTGCCTAATACATGCAAATATTGAAGATTAAAGTTACTATGAGATTCTAAAATGAAAACAACTACTTAGAAACATGACGCAGCACAAGTAGGGTCCAAAACTAATCAGGATCTCAGGGTTAAAAAAATCAAAAATAGGAGACAAAGATCAATATCCATTCAAAATTACAGAGGTAAAGCAATTGACAAATCAATAGGCAAAGATCGATAAATCATGCAAAATTTCAGAGCCAAGAGGCAAAGATCAACTAGTCATGTGAAATTTCAAATGTAAAACAACTCAGAAGATTATTGAAGGAAGGAATCCACAAGTGACATCTAAGTATAAGCATATTTCCGAATGAGGCCATGGAGAACATGTAAAAGTTAACACAAAACATCAATTAAATAGAATACTTATGCAAAAAAAAAATGAAAACAGGGTACTTAGCTTTTGTGTGCGAATGCAACCCTAAGTTGATAGTCTTCCAATTCCATGAATTTCTGGCTTATTTTGGGAGGGTTTTTTAACCTCTAAGGAATTTCCCTTGAGTGTTTAATGAAGAACAAGGGTTCGGGGGGGGGGGGGGTTTGATGCTTTTGAGACCCGGCAAGGTGTCAGATCTTGGTTTTTGTTGTGGTTAGCAGGGTTTGAGGGTTGTGGATGGCAGGGTATGGGAGGGGAATGGACGGGGATTGTCTGAGGTCGGTTTGGCTAGAATCTGGTGGGGCTTAGGTTTTAGGGTAGACGTCAATTCGATATTTGAGGCGCTTCACTTGGATTCAAAGGGTGTGATATGGACGGTTGGAAAGAGGAAGATGAGGTTGTTCAGGGGTGTAACTTTGGACAGGTTTGGGGTTGGGTCATCGGAGACGGTGGTTTCGGCAACCCTTCTTTTGAATATTCGAGACGGTGGAGGGTTGTAAGAAGGAAGCTGATTGTAGCACGGGGAAGAAGAGGTCTTGGTGGTCCAATTGTGTAAACTTGTGGTGGTTTGGGATTGGGTCACCGGAGACGGTGGTTCCGGCGAACCTTGTCTTGAATTTCCAAAAATATCCGCATTTGTTTGAAAGAAAACAACTGCAGGAAGGGGAAGGGGGGGTCATGGTGGTCTGGTGGTGTAAAGTTGGGGTGGTTTGGTGACCGGCCGTCGCCGTGATACGATTTCCGGCGGAGGCGTTAGGGTTATTGCTGGGTGGTCAAGGGTGGTCATAGGGTGGTCAAGTGGAGGTGCTACAACGGTGGGCTTGGTACGAGGAAGGTGATGAATTTGTCTCTGTATCCATATAGAGAATTTGGACATATTTATTTAATTTGGGTTAGGGTTTCAGGGCCGTTGGATGATTTGTTTATCAACGGCTGAGATGAAGGACTACAAAACGGTGTCGTTTTGGGCAAGTCTGATGGAGTGGGTCGGAGGCTGATGTTGGGCTAGGAATGGTGTTATTTATAGGGTAAAATTATTTGGGCCAGTCAAGTCTTGCATAATTGTGGTCAGCCTGGGTGGCTGTATATGTATTTTTTTATTTTCTTTCCTTTTTGTTTTATTCCTTAATTCTTAATTTTATTTTTTAAAATTTCTAATCAACACAAACAAAAAACTGCAACAATTTAAAGTTAAACAAAAATGATTAAAATGCCAGAAATATTACTTGCATATTTTTGAATTTTATATTCGCAAAAAATAACCCTAATTAACTGTTATTTTAGCAAAAATATGAAATTAAATCATAAATGAAAACACACGGGCACACGCAAATAAATCCTAAAATTAAATCCTAAAGCAAATATTAAAAGGAAAATCCTAGACCTGAGAGTCTTATAGGAGTCGTCTTAACAGGGAAAAAATCACATGCTCACAGATGTTAAGGAGTGAAGAAAATAAGTTGAAAAGTCACTTACCAATCGCTTTGAAGAAGAAGAATTGTTTGGGAAATCGCCTCTTATGTTTTGGGGTTTTGAAAAGTGAAAAAATAACTGAGTTTCCCGTTTATTTATACCCCTCTGAAGTCCCTTACACGGACCGCGTAAAAAGGACCGGGGCCGCGCTGACCTAACTGAAGTCCTATAGATCTTAGCCCTCAGTGGACCGTGCAAACCCAACTGCGGCCGCACAACACCCACCGCGGACCGCACAAAAGTAACCGCAGCTGCACTGACCCATCTGCGGCCGCACGCAATTTCTCGCGGACCGCTGGAGGGTTCAGAGTCTTCAACATTTTCCTGAACCTGCAACAGCTGATATTTTAAATCTAACGCATTCTGGAACCTACTCAAAACTCACCCGAGCCCTCGGGCTCCAAATCAAACATAAACATCACCTCGAAATAATCCTACGGACTTATCTGTGAGATGAAATCGCTAATATAACATCATAAACATTAAATTGAGCCTCGAAATCCATGATTTTTCATCTAAATTTTTATAAAACCTCCATTTTAAGTCTGAAACACGTGAAACGATACCCGTTTTCAACCGAACTTTACAAAAAGTGCTTAAAACAGACATAAAACTTCTACCGGGCGCCGGAACCAAAACACAGGCCCGATACCATAGTCTTCTAATCAAATTTCATTTCCAATTACATTAATTATTTCCAGAATACAATTTCACACAAAATTCATTTCTCAAACTTGGGACCTCAGAATTCGATTCCGTTCATACGCCCAAGTCCCAAATTTTCCTACGGGCCCTCCGTGACCATCAAATCACGGGTTCGGGTCTATTTACCCAAAATGTTGACCAAAGTAAAATTTATTAAATTTAATATTAAAATTAGCATTTTTCTCTCAGAATTCATATTTAAGCTTTCTGGCTACATGCCCGGACTGCGCATGGAAATCGAGGCAATCCAAGATGAGGTTTTCAAGGTCTCGGAAGTACCGAATGAGTAGAAAATAGTTATGACCCCGTTGGGTTGTCACGTCCTCCACCACTTAAAACAACTGTTCGTCCTGGAATGGACAAAAGAAAGAAGTAACTGTGTCGGGGAAAAGTAGGGATAACAGTCCCGCATATCAGACTCGGACTCCCAGGTCGATGCTTCAGGAGGCTCACCCCTCCACTAGACACGAACAGAAGGAAATCTCTTGGACCTCCACTGACGAACCTGCCAGTCTAGAATAGCTATCGCTTCCTCCTTATAAGACTAGTCCTTGTCCAACTGGACAGTGCTAAAATCTAACACATGGGCTTGGTCACCGTGATACCTCCGGAGCATGGATACATGAAAAACTCGATGCACAGCGAATAAGCTATGCATCAATGAAAGTGATAGGAATGGAACCTGGGCCTAACTCAACCCCAAAAGCGAGCTTATGAGGTGAGGATTGCCCAAGCCATATAAGGAGATCAAGGACCTCAAATCCCTCCGATGTGGGACAAATCAACACCCCCTCACGCCCAGATCTCTGAAGCGTGGACAACATAAATGGGGGCCCAACATCAGTAACAATAATTGGGATGGGCCTGGCTCTGATACCATGATAAGAATGGACCTTGGGCCTAACTTAACCCCAAAAGCTAGCTTATGAGGTGAGGATTTCCCAAGCCATATAAGGAGACCAAGGACCTCAAATCCCTCCGATGTAGGACAACTCAACAGAAAGTATATAAGCCACATATCCCACTCGATCAATAATCTAGAACGGACTAATAAACCTAGGGCTAAGCTTTCCCTTCTTCCAAAATCTCATTACGCCCTTCATAGGCGATACTCGTAGCAATACCCGCTCACCAACCATAAATGCTACATCTCGAACCTTGCGATCTGCATAACTCTTCTACCTAGACTGAGTTGAGCAAAGCCTATCCTGGATGATCTTGACCTTGTCCAAAACCTCCTGAACCAAATCCGTAGGTAACAACGGAGCCTCTCCTGGCTTGAACCATCTAACCGGAGATCGACATCGTCTACCATATAATGCCTCATAAGGAGGCATATGGATGCTCGCCTGGTAGCTGTTGTTGCAGGCGAACTCCGTTAAAGGCAAGAACTGATCCCAGGACCCTCCAAACTCAATCACACACGCACGGAGCATATCCTCAAGAATCTAGATAGTATGCTTGGACTGTCCATCCATCTGGGGGTGAAATAATATGCTCAACTCCACCCGAGTACCTAACTCCTGCTGCACAGCTCTCCAGAACCGTGATGTAAATTGAGTATCTCTGTCTGAAATAATAGAAATTGGAATACCATCTAGATGAATGATCTCATGGACATAAATCTCCACCAACCGCTCTGATGAATAAGCGGTACACATAGGAATGAAATTAGAAGACTTGGTTAGCTGATCCAAAATAAGCCAAATGGCATCAAACTTCTTCAAGGTCTGTGGGAGTCCAGATACAAAGTTCATGGTGATGCTCTCCCATTTCCACTCCGGAATCTCTATCTGCTGGAGTAACCCACCTAGTCGTTGGTGCTCATACTTCACCTGCTGGCAGTTTAGGCATCTAGACACATACCCAGCTATATCTTTTTTCATCCATCTCTACCAATAATGCTTCCTCAAGTCCTGATACATCTTCACGGCACCCGAATGAATGAAATACCGTGAACTATGGGCCTCTACCAAGATCAACTCTCGAAGCTCATCAACATTGGGCACACAAATCCGCCCATGCATCCTCAATACCCCGTCATCTCCATTGGTCACATCTCATGCATCACTATGCTGAACCTTGTCCTTAAGGACAAGCAAATGAGGGTCATCATACTGCCACTCCCTTATACGATCAAATAGGGAAGACTGGGAAACCACACGAGCTAGAACCGAACGGGCTCTGAAAGGTCCAACCTCACACACTAGCTGGCTAAGGGCTGAACATCCATCGCCATAGGCCTCTCTGAAGCTGGAAAATATGCCAAACTACCCAAACTCTCCGCCCGGTGACTCAAGGCATCCACCACAACATTAGCCTTGCCTGGGTGATACATAATAGTAATGTCATAGTCCTAGAGCAACTCTAACTATCTCCTCTAGCTCGAATTTGGATCTTTTTGCTTGAACAAGTGTCTCAAACAATGGTGGTCAGTATAGATCTCACAAGGCACACCGTACAAATAGTGATGCCAGATCTTCAAGGCATGAACAATAGAAGCTAGCTCAAGGTCGTGAACAGGGTAGTTCTTCTCATGTATCTTCAACTGTCTGGATACATATGCAATAACCTTATCGCCCTGCATCAACGCCGCTCTGAGACCAACTCTCACGGCGTCAAAATAGACAGCATAAGACCCCGAACCGATATGCAATATCGAAATTGGGTGTGTGGTCAAAGTTGTCTCGAGCTTCTGAAAGCTCTCCTCACACTCCTTTGTCCACTAAAATGGCTCACCCTTTTGGGTCAATCTAGTCATAGGGGCCGCAATCGATGAAAATTCCTCCACGAAACGATGGTAATAGCCCACCAAACCAAGGAAACTACGAATCTCTATAGCTGAGGATGGCGTGGGCAACTATGTACGGCCTCTACCTTCCTTGAATCCACCCAAATGCCCTCACTCGAGATCACGTGGCCTAAGAATGCCACCGAACTCAACCAAAACTCACATTTTGAAAACTTTGCATATAGATCTTTTTCTCTCAGAGTCTGGAGCATTGTCCGTAGATGTTGCTCATAATCTTCCTGACTCCGGGAATACACCAGAATGTCATCAATAAAGACAATGACAAAAGAATCAATATACGACCTGAACACACTGTGCATCAAATGCATAAAAGCTACTGGGACATTGGTCAGCCCAAATAATATAATAAAGAACTCCAAATGACCATACCGAGTCCTAAAGGCAATCTTCGGGATATTTGGCTCCCGAATATTTAACTGATTGGATTGTGTCTCCCTTATGTTAGTTATTTATGGTAGTTATTGTCTGATATTATTGCATGCTATTTTATTTATTTATGGTTCTTATGTTTAGATAATTATTTATGCTATTTTTGCTGGACTTACTAATGCTCTTTTGTTTTTGTTCTTGTTTTTATTTTTGTTTTTCCTCTCCTTCACTAAGCCGAGGGTCGACTGGAAATAGCCTCTCTACCCTTTCGGGTAAGGGTAAGGCTCGTCTACATATTACCCTCCCCAGACCCCACTTTGTGGGACATTACTGGGTAGTTGTTGTTGTTGTTGTTATTGTAACCTGAGCGCAAGTCAATCTTAAAAGACACATGTGCGCCCTGAAGCTAGTCAAACATATCATCATATATGAGGCAAAGGATAACGGTTCTTCACTGTGACCTTGTTCAAATGGCGATAATCAATACACATACGCATAGAACCATCCTTCTTCTTTACAAACACGAAACGGGGACACCATGGTGAAACACTGGGTCGAATAAAACCCTTATCAAGAAATTCCTGCAGCTGATCCTTCAACACCTTCAACTCAGGAGGAGCTATCTGATACGAAGGAATGGAAATGGGCTGAGTGCCCGCAATAGATTAATGCCAAAATCAATGTCTCTATCGTGTGGCATGCCCGGAAGATCAGCCGGGAACACATCGGGATAATCCCGTACCACTGGGACGGAATCAACAGAAGGGGTCTCAACACTGACATCTCTCACATAAGCTAAAAAATGCGGCTCACCGCTTCTCAACCATACGTTGAGCTTTAAGGAAAGAGATAACTCTTCTGGGAGTGTGATCTAAAGTACCACTCCACTCAATACAGGGCATACCTAGCACAGCCAGCGTCACGGTCTTGGCGTGACAATCAAGAATCGCAAAATGAGGCAACAACCAGTCCATGACTAAAATAATGTCAAAATCAACCATATCGAGTGACAATAAATCCACTCTGGTCTCGATCCCACGAATAGTAACCAAACATGACTGATAAATGTGGTCCATAACAAGAGAGTCCCCTACAGGAGTAGAATCATAAACGGGGGAACTCAAAGAAACCTGGGGTACACCCTAATGCAGAGCAAAGTAAGAAGACACATAAAATAAGTATAGCCCCGATCGAATAGAACTGATGCCTATTTGTGACAAACTAGTATAATACATGTAATAATAAATTCGGAGGCAACAGCCTTGATACGAGCAGGAATAGCATAATATTTGGCCTACCCCCTCTCTCGAGGACGACTTCTATCTCCCCAAACATTGCCTCTAGCTAGCTGAGAAGATGGGGTAGCAGCTGGAGCTGTGATCATGGCCTAAGAACTCTGCTGAGCATGTTGTGGCTGAGAAGTCTATGAGGGTGCACTCCTCCCAAGTCTAGGAAAGTCCCTCACCACATGGCAGGTATCGCCATACTCAAAACAAGCTCTAGGAGGGTGCGGTGGCTGTGACTGGCTCGGGCCAGATCTACTTGATTGGCCTCTGAAAGCACCCCACGCAGAAGGTGCGCTAGAAACTCGAGGTGCATACTGAGGCTCCTGAGGTATAGGTAGAGCTAGAGCATTGTTGGCTGCTGGAAGAACTGAATGAATAGAGCAACCTACATAACCCTTACTATAACGACCTGCTGCTGGGGTACGGGCACCAGAGTAGTGACCCGACTCTCGAGACCTCTTGGTCTCCGTCTCCCCTTGCTCCCTGGTGAGCATACCCTCTATCCTCCTAGAAATGCTCACTACCTATTGATAAGGAATGTCCACCTCTAACTCTCGAGCCATGCTAGATCTGATGGGTGGGATAAGACCCTCGATGAACCTACGAACTCTCTCACGGACTGTAGCAACCAAGGTCGGTACATGCCTGGCCAACTTAGTATAGCGGATAGCATACTCCAAAACGGTCATAGCACCCTGTCACAAATGCTCAAACTATGTGCGCGATGCGTCCCTGAGACTCTGGGGTACAAACTCTCTCATGAACATATCTGAGACCTAGGTCCAGGTCAGTGAGGCAGCCTCGGTTGGACTGTCTATATCATAGGTGCTCCACCAATCATAGGCGCCTCCCCGAAGCTGGAAGGCAGTGAAGGAAACCCCGATGGACTCTAATATGCCCATAGTGCGAAGAATGCGGTGACACTCCTCCAGGAATCCAAAGGCATCGTCTGATGCTAATCCACTGAATATCGGGGGATCATACTTCTTGAACCTCTCAAGTCTCCGCTGCTCGTCCCTGAAGCATTTGACCCATTTTTAGGCTGAACTGGCACATCATTCGGTGCAGGAATAATCTCAGGAACTTGCTCCACATACACTCGCTTCTCGCGAATATGGACGGCGAGAGTCTTTGCTCCTCCCCCGGCCTGGGATGTGGCTGCAGCAAGGGGAAGCAACCTTGCCAAAGACAAAGTGGTATACATACTCATGAGCTGAGCCAAAGTCTCCTAAAGAGCTGGAGTAGTAGTGCAATAGTGGGCGTGCCAGGTGCCTGGGCTCCGGCTCGATCTGCCGGTGGTGCCTCGGTGGCAACTCGCATAGGTTCTGTTGCTGCACCATGTGCGCGTCCTCGACCTATGCCCCAACCCCAGCCTCTAACAGTTGCAGTAGGGGGTGCGGGTGCCTGATCATTCCGAGTAGCGCGTGTCCTCACCATCTATGAGAGGAAAGAAGATGGAAGTTTAGAATTTGTGATGTCAAAATATCGCATGACAAGGAAATTAAATAAAGTGGAAAGTTTCCTAAAAGTTACATAGTCTCTCGTAGATAAGTACAGACGTCTCCGTACTGTTCAGCTAGACTCTAAATAATCGGCTTGTGTTCGGTGACTCTTATGAACCTAGAGATTTGATACCAACTTATCACAACCCCAGCTCTGAAACACGTCAAACGATGCCCGTTTTCAACCAAACTTTACAGAAAGTGCCAAAAACACACATATGACTTGTACCGGGTGCCGGAACCAAACAACGGGCCCGATACCATAATCTTCTAATCAAATTTCATTTCCAATTACCTTAATTATTTCTAGCAAATAATTTCACAAAAATTCATTACTCATACTTGGGACCTCGGAATTCGATTCTAGGCATACACCCAAGTCCCATATTTTCCTACGACCCTCCGAGACCGTCAAATCACAGGTCCGGGTCTGTTTACCCAAAATGTTGACCGAAGTCAAATTTATTTAATTTAATATCAAAATTAGCATTTTTCTCATAGAATTCATATTTAAGCTTTCGGCTACATGTCCGGACTGCGCACGTAAATTGAGGCAATTGTAGAAGAGGTTTTCGAGGTCTCAAAACTATAGAATGGGCATAAAATAAGTGATGACCCCATTGGGTCGTCACATATTCTTGGCCATTATAGCATCAACATCATTTTCAAATATATTTGATAAAGCAGTGCAATAAATAATTTTGTCTTTTCCCTATGTGAAAAGATAGTTGGGGTGGAAAAATAGAATTAACAGTAATTACTGTTAGTGAACGTATAATCTATCTCTAACACAGAAATATAGTTATAAACAATCATGTTTAAAAATTGTATTAATTAACTAGTCATGTTTTCATGAAACCACTTTGTGAAAATAGCACATCTAGGTTAAGAAATTCTTTTAAAATTATTTTTCTTGCTGGTGAACCCGGACAAAAATTTATTTGGTTTTCAACCATCATTAACACCATTTGAAAAATCCATTTCGGATCCAGTGGGTTCAAGATCTGAATTAATCTTGGCTATATTATCACTACTGATGCTGATATCATTAATCTTATTACTTTCTCTAATTTGAGATGTGGAAGCTCTAGATGGAAAATCTACCACATAATCAATTGGAGAGATATATGAATAATTTGATCTACTTAACCTATATGATTAACTGATATTATCAATTGTGATGGGTTCATTGAACCTGATCTTAATAGTGCCATCTTAGGTTTGTTCTATTTTTGTAACCTCAGTATGACCATTATTTCGAGGGGCAACTGCTTCCTCTATGTCCCATTCCCTTGGAAAATCAATTTCATCCTATTTGATAGGTCTTCTGGTGGTTACATTGGATTCTCCAAGTTGGTTTCTATAAGAATAGTTTTATTTTTGAAATCCATGACTTTACACATAGGATTCTAAGTATATAATGGTTTGAAATAAATCTAATAACAGATACATATAACTTCTGGACCCGGAGAATAATCAAAACCATGTAATTTAATGCTTAGTATTAAAGAATTTAAAGAATTATCATCATTAGGAGAAATCTGCAAATTAGGATAAGTATTAAAATAAACAGGGTCATAAGCCAAACTGGTTTACACAATCCCTATAAGAGACTTTTCCTGTTATGATTTCTGCTATCTCTCAGAGATACTATGAAGCTTTCAGGTAAGCCTCTTAAAGTAAGTTGTTTCAAGACAACTTGTATTATGCCTATGTGAATAAATTTATATGAATCCCTATATAGAGCTAAATCACTTTCAGACAATAATCTAAATGTAGCATGGTCACTATCTACAGTAATAGTTTCTTCAATAGTTTTAACTACTTGTTTTAAACCTATTTTATCGAAGGTTCCTAACTGGTATACTACCTTAGGTTTGACTAAGGGTATAGTCCACTTATTAAGTAGATCTAATTGACGTGGCAATTTATATTCTTCTTTCCTATTGTTTTTAATAGTTGTTTTCTTCCTAATGATATTCATTAGAAAAATAGTGTTAATCTTAGTTTCTCAGGTTTCTACTAACATGGCTTTGATAACAAAATGGGGACCGGATCGCTTCCAAATGAGGTTCAAGAAGATAGAATTACAAGAACTCTATTCGACACAGGTTACCAACTATTAGGTAAACCATAAAACACGATTCTCCTTACAACTCTTCGACACGGCCACCTAACGAGCACCACCTGTTAGGATAACCTAACCAAGATCTATTTTCAAAGTTAGTAACTGCCTGGTCTATATAGTTCTTAACCTAACACTTCATCGGGGTGATACAATTAATTTTTAGCAACAAACCATGCTTTGTAAATAACCTTCGAATACTAAGCTTAACACTTACCTGTTTGACCTATCATTTAGTCTAACAGTACTGCAAATATTGTAAAGAGAGAGTAGAACAGTACCAGAGACCGGTTGTTTGTGGCCAAGTAACCTTTTGATATTTATCAGTGAATTCAAATATATACTAAGTATTATATATATACTAAGTGTATTGATATATACTAAGTGTATGGTATAGTGTATTATATATATATATATATATATATATATATATATATATATATATATATATATATATATATATATATATATATATATATATATATATATATATATATAGTATAATGTATTGTATATACTAAGTGTATAGTATATATATGTAGATAAATTATAGTCTATTATATATACTAAGTGTATTATATATATTAAGTTTATTTATATATACTAAGTTTATAGTATATTGTATTATATAATACGATGTACTATATATAGTACAGTGTATTATATATACTAAGTGGATAGCATATATATGTAGATACAGTATAGTCTATTATATATACTAAGTGTATTATATATACTAAGTATTATATATATAATAAGTGTACTTATATATAGTAAGTGTATAGTATAGTGTATTATATAATACACTATATATATATAGTATATTGTATATACTAAGTGTATAGTATATATATGTAGATATAGTATAGTCTATTATATACACTAAATATTATATATACTAAGTGTATATAATAGACTATACTATATCTATGAGAAATATTCTATATTTTGATATTAAAATGGTTAATTTTAACTTCGGTCAACATTTTGAGTTCACGGACCCGGACTTGTGATTTGACAGTCCCGGAGAATCTGCAGGAAAATATGGGACTTGAGCTTGTGCCCGGAATCGAATTCCGAGGTCCCAAACCCAAGAAATAAATTTTTGAGTAGAATTATTTTCTGGAAATAATTATGCAAAAGGAAAATGAAATTCGATGGGAAGATTATGGTATCGAGCCCATATTTCGGTTTTGGTGCCGGTTTCAAGTCTTATATATGATTTCAGAACCTTTTGTAAAGTTTGGTTAAAATCGGAAGACGTTTGATGCGATCCGGACCCTAATTGGGAATTTATGCTTAAAAGGGTGATTTGAGAAATTTCATTGATCTTGAGGTTCAATTCCATGTACATGATATTATATTGGTGATTTGATAACCCGAATACGTTTGTAAGATGTTTTTGAGGTGTGTGTATGCCTGGATTAGAGTTTTGAGGGCTCGGGTGAGCTTCGAGTATGTTCCGGGATGCCTTAGGCTTAAAAAGATCAGATGTTGCAGGTTCAGAAAATTGATAGGTCTCTGAACCCTCTAGTGTGGCCCGCGAGAATCCGCGTACAGCCGCGGTCGCCTTTGCGCGGTCCGCGGTGGGTGCTGCACGGTCACCATCCGCACTGGGCAAAGACCTGCAGGCCTTCAGCAAGCCTGTGCAGCCGCGGTCTGCACAGGGGACCTCAGAGGGGTATAAATATACGTGAATTTCAGTTATTTTACACATTTCAAAAACCCCAAAACATAAGAGGCGATTCTCAAAACTCTTCTTCTTCTCCAAAACAATTGGTAAGTGATTTTTAACTCATTTTCTTCACTCATTAACATCTTTTAACATGATTTCAACTTCAAATCAAATATTTTCATGAAAAAACAGGGTATTTTGGGTAAAACCTAGATTGTCTAAAAATTGGGGAGTTTGACCTCAATTTGACGTTCGATTGCAAAAAAAATCATATATTTGGATTCGTGGGGGAATGGGTAACCCGGTTTTGGTCCAAACCTCGAGTTTCGACCACGTGAGCCTGGGGCATTTTTGACCTTTCGGGGTTACACTTTGTAAAACTTATTTTCATGCATCAGGGTTGATTCATTCACATTTGTTATGAGATTAACTTATGATTAGATTCGAGCGGAATGAAGATGGAACCAAGGGGAAATGCTATTATTGAGGCTTGAGTTGAATTCAAGATATTGAGGTATGTGTTCGGTCTAACCCTAGCTTGAGGGATTAGTATGTGAGCTTTATGTGCTAATTGATGTTTGTTGAGTACGACGTATAAACTTGGTGACGAGTATATATACGTTGGTGTCAATCATGACCGTAGGTACTAAATTGGAAGTTGTTGTATTCTTAAATTACATCGTGTATGCCTTAACTAATGATCTACTGTATCGGGCAAAGATTTGTTTATCCTCGTAGATCCTAATTATGATTGAGTATCTTCATTAATCAAAATGAGTTAAGGCTGGTAATAGTTGATTATCCCTTGGCATGATTTCTTGTGATTATGTGATAGCATGAAATGGTATCGAGTTGTATGCCTACCACAAGATATTGAAATGGGTGTGGGTGGTACGCCTACCACAAGATATTGAAATGAGAGCGGGTGGTACGCCTCCAAAAGACATTAAAATGGAAGCAGGTTGTATGCCTTCCATGAGATATAACGAAATGGGAACGGGTGGTATGCCTTCCACAAGATATTGAAATGGGAGCGGATGGTACGCCTACCACGAGATGTAATAAAATGGGATCAGGTGGTATGCCTACCATGAGATGTAATGAAATGGGAACGAGTGGTACACCTAACACGAGATGTAATGAAATAGGATCGGGTGGTACGCCTACCACGACATATAATGAAATGGGATCGGGTGGTAAACCTACTACGAGTTATAATGAAATAGGATCAAGTTGCACGCCTGCAACAAGATTGTAACTAAAAGTGAAATTTTTTTTGTTACTTCTCTTTACGTGCGTTAATAGTTAAATTATAGTTTTTCCTCATTGTTCTTGATATTCTGTTAATGTAATCCCCACAGCATGTTCCCTTTCTCCAGCCTTAAAGTTCTTACTACTCATTTACTTTTCCGCTATATATTATATAATTTCACTGGCTTATCTGGAGTTTGGTCCTAGCCTCGTCACTACTTCGCCGGGGTTAGGCTAGACTCTTACCAGCATATGGGGTTGGTTGTGCTGATGCTACACTTTTATCTTTTTTGCACAGATCTAGGTGTCGAAGTAGCATTTGAGCAGCAGCACTAGATTGGGAGCTAGCCATCAGTCTACCAAGACACCGAGGTAGCTTTGCAAACGTCCGCAGGCCCGGAGTTACCTCTATCTTTCATTTTTCATCTTGTTATCTCATGTATTCCGAGACGAACAATGTTTTATTCTATTCAAACGGTTGTGTGTAATACTCTTAGTGGTTCGTCAGTATGTGACACCAGTTCTTGGGTAGAGATTATGTTGATTTCTCCGCATTATTGTTCAGATTCTTTAATTTAAGACTTCCGCTAATTTATTTTATTCTATTATTTCATGGTATTACCGATACTTTTGAAAAGGAATAAATCAGTTATGAAGAAGGTAGTTAAAGTTTATCTTGCGTAGCTCTCATTAGTAGGCGCCATCACGACTCCCAAGAGTGGAAATTCCGGGTCATGACAAGTTGGTATCAGAGCTCTAGGTTTCATAGGTATCATGACTCACGAGCAAGCATAATAGAGTCAGAGGGATCACTACAGAGACATCTGTATTTATCCCCTAGAGGCTACCAAGTAAGGAAAAGTTTCACATTTGTTTCTTCCTGTCGTACGGTTTAGTTTCTCAATACTGATCGTCTTTCTTCTCTGTTATATCTTAGATGGCGAGAACATGTTCTTCCTTATCTTCTGATCAGTAGACTAAGCTTCAGGCAGCTCCCACTAGGGGCAGAGGGCGAGGCTGAGGCCATGCTAGAGACCAAGGTAGGGGCGAAACTCAGCCCCGAGCAACAGCACCAGTGGCGGAACCTCAAGTCTACTTTGATGAGGAGGTTCCAGCCCCAGCAGTTCTGGTGGGCCCAGCTCAGGTCTTAGAGGGGTTTATTGCTACCCAAGTTCCTTAGGACGCTCTGGTGTGATTGGTGGGTCTTATAGAAAGTATTACCCGAGCAGGTTTGCTTCTAGTAGCACCAGCCCTCTCTTAGGCTGGAGGAGGGGCCCAGACTCCTTCAACATGTACTCCGAAGCATGTAGCTCCTCAGATTCAGACTCCAACAATATAGCAAGTTAGAGCAACTATGTCTGGTGTTGTAGCCCAGGCCGGTGATGGCGTAGCAATGACTGGCGATACTGTGTGGAGGTTGGATAGGTTCACAAAGCTCTTCACTACTACCTTCAGCGGTTCATCAACTGAGGATTCTCAGGATTATTTGTACTCCTGCCACTAGGTTCTTCAGAACATGGGTATTGTTGAGGCCAATGGGGTTGATTTCGCTACTTTCCAGTTATCTGGATCTGCCAAGACTTGGTGGATGGATTATTGTTTAGCTAGGCCAACAGGATCTCTGCCTTTGAACTGGGAGCAATTCACACATGTATTTTGGAGAAGTTTCTCCCTATTACTCAGTGAGAGGCCTATCAGAGGTAGTTCGAGCATCTCCATCAGGGATCCATGACTGTCACCCAGTACGAAACCAGGTTAATTGATTTGGCTCGCCATGCTCTCGTTATACTTACTGCTGAGACGGAGAGAGTGAGAAGGTTTATTGATGGACTCATTCAGCCTATTCGTCTACAGATGGATAGAGAGGCTGGGAGCGAAATATCCTTTCAGGAGGCAGCCAATGTGGCCAAGAGGATTGAGATGGTATTATCACAAGGGGTGGTCACAGAGAAGATAAGAGACCCCGCAATCAGACCGATTAAGTGGTGCTTCATCTCGAGGCAGAGATTCGCATGATAGGGTCATCCTCCTAGGCCCTTCCAGTCAGCACTCTAGGTTTCTCATGGTATTTCAGGTGGTCGAGTCCTCAGCTGCATTTATTTTGATCAGCAGCCCTACAGTGCACTATTAGCATCCATCAGTGCACCATTGCTTCAGAGTTTCTAGGGTCGCCAATCCTAGCAGCCAAGAGCTTATTATACTTGTGGTGACACGAGGCACATTGCTAGGTATTGTCTTCGAGCTTCGAGCAGTTCTTCACAGCAGGGTTCCCGTGCTATGGTACAGGCACCATATGTTCCAGTGCCTGCTCAGTTGGCTAGAGATAGGGGAAAAGGTGCAAGAGGTGGAGACAGAGGTCATAGAGGTGGAGCTCAGACTGCAAGGGTAAAGGCCAGCCAGCAGTAGGCCGTCCCAGGGAGGTAGATCAGAGTGGTAGGACCCAGCCCCGATGTTACGCTCTTCAAGCTAGGCCTGAGGCAGAGGCTTAGAATATGGTTATTACAGGTACGGTTCTGGTATGTGATAGAGATCCTTCAGTGTTATTTGATCTGGGGTCTACTTATTTGTATGTATCATCTTATTTTGCCCCGTAGTTAATCATGCATAGTGATGTATTGGATATACATGATTATGTGTCTACACAAGTGGGTGACTCCATTGTGGTCGATCGAATCCATCATTCATGTGTTTTGGTGATTGGGGGTCTTGAGACTCGTGTAGGTTTGTTGCTTTTAGATATGGTTGATTTCGACATTATATTGAGGATGGACTGGTTATCACTTTATCACGCTATCTTGGACTGTCATGCCAAGACTGTGACCTTAGCTTTACCGAGTATGCCTCATTTAGAGTGGAGAGGGAATCTAGGTCATTCTACCCTTAGTGTTATATCGTATGTGAAGGCTCGGCGTATGGTCAAAAAAGTGTGTTTGGCTTATTTGGCTTATGTTCGGGATTCCAGTGCCGAGGTTCCATCTATTGATTATGTGCCCATTATTTCTAAATCCCCCGATGTTTTTCCTTCGGTCATGCCAGGTATGACACCCGACATTGATGCCAAACATTGATGCTTAATATTTTGTGCATTACTTTTTAAAATGCTCAACTTTTTTGTTTCTAGGCTTTGATCCAGTGGTAAGAACACAACATGTGATATATGAGTTAGACATCTGTCACAGGTTCGAGCCCTCACATAGACAAAAGCCTAATATTTAAGCAGAGGCTGCGCCAGTGTTATTTGTCAAAAAGAAGGATGGGTCAATGAGAATGTGTATTGATTACTGGCAATTGAACAAGGTAACAATTAAGAATAAGTATCCACTGCCAAGGGTTGATGATTTGTTTGACCAGCTTCAGGGCGCTAGAGTATTTTCCAAGATTGACTTGCGATCTGGCTACCATCAGTTGAGGATTAAGGCATCCAATGTCCCTAAGACAGCTTTTCGCACTTGATACGGGCATTATGAGTTCTTGGTTATGTCATTCGGGTTGACAAATGCCCCAAAAGCTTTCATGGAATTGATTAACCGACTATTCATGACTTAATTGGACTCATTTGTGATAGTTCCCATTGATGATATAATGATATATTCTCACAGCCAGAAGGAGCACGAGCAGCATCTTAGAGTGGTTTTTCAAACTTTGAGGGATAGTCGGTTATAAGCTAAATTCTCGAACTGTGAATTCTGGTTGAGTTCACTTGCATTTCTGGGTCATCTTGTATCAACAGAGGGTATTCAGGTGGACCCAAAGAAGATTGAGGCAATCAAGAGCTGGCCTAGACCAGCATCAGCTACGGAGATTCAGAGTTTCTTGGGATTGGCAGGGTACTATCGATGATTCATAAAGGGGTTTTCATCTGTTGCAGCCCCGATGACCAGATTAACCCAGAAGGGTGCTCAGTTCAGATGGTCAGATGAGTGTAAGGCAAGCTTTCAAAAGCTCAAGACAACTCTAACTACGGCACCGGTGTTTGTTTTACCCAAAGGATCAGGGCTTTGCGCAGTCTATTGTGATGCTTCCCATATTGGGCTTGGTGTAGTGTTGATGCAGGATGGCAAGGTCATTGCCTATGCTTTGAGGCAGTTGAAGATTCATGAGAAGAACTATTCAGTACATGATTTGGAGTTGGCAGCTATTGTTCACGCATTGAAGATTTGGTGGCACTATTTGTATGGCATGGCATGTGAGGTGTTCACTGATCACAAGAATCTTCAGTATCTGTTCAAGTAGAAGTGTTGAATTTGAGGGAAAGAAGGTGGTTGGAGTTGTTGAAGGATTATGATGTCACTATCTTATATCACCCGAGGAAAGCCAATGTGGTGGCAGATGCTTTGAGTAGGAAGTCAGCCAGCATGGGCAGTCTTTCTTATATTCCGGTCATTCAGAGGCTGCTTGCTTTAGATGTTCAGACTTTGGCCAATTGATTTTTAAGGTTGGATATTTCTGAGCCTAGTCGGGTATTAACTTGCACAGTCGCTCGTTCTTCATTATTGGAGCGTATCTGTAATCGACAGTTTCATGATCCCACTTCTGTGTCCTTAGAGACACGGTTCAACGAGGAGGTGCCAAGCAGGTTACATTAGATGCTGATGGAGTCTTCAGATTGCGGGGACGAGTTTGTGTGCCCAATGTGGATGGACTTCGAGAGTTGATCCTAGATGAGGTCCATAGTTCCCAGTACTCTATTCATCCGGGCGCTGCAAAGATATATCAGATTTTTGCGCCAGCATTACGGGTGGGATAGAATGAAGAAGGATATTATGACATATGTGGGACCGTGTTTGAATTGTCAGCAAGTTAAGTATAAGCATCAGAGGCTTTTAAGAGGATTGAGCTTCTCGAATGGAAGTGGGAGAGGGTCACTATGGACTTTGTTATTGTACTTTCGTTGACCCGGAAGAAGTTCGATGCAATTTGGGTCATTATTGATAGGCTGCCCAAGTCAACACATTTCATTCATGTGGCTGTCTCCTATTCATCCGAGAGGTTAGCTGAGATCTATATCCGGGAGATTATTCGCCTTTATGGTGTGTCGGTATCAATCATTTTAGATGGAGGCACGTAGTTTACCTCGTGTTTATGGAGAGCAGTTCAGTGAGAGTTAGGCACCCAGGTGAAGTTGAGTATAACATTTCATCCTCAGGCGGACGGGAAGTTCGAGCGGACTATTCAGATATTGGAAGACATGCTCCCAGCTTCTGTTATTGACTTTGGGGGTCCGTGGGATCAGTTCTTGACTTTAGTGGAGCTTGCCTACAAAAACAGGTACCAGTCGGGATTCAGATGGCCCCTTATGAGTTTATATGGTAGGATCGATCTTCGGTTGGATGGTTTGAGCCGGGAGAGGCTCGGTTGGGGTACGGATTTGGTTCAAAAAGCCTTGGACAAGGTCAGGAACATTCACGATAGGCTTCATTTAGCTAAGTCTAGGCAAAAGAGCTATGCAGATTGTAAGGTTCGAGATGTAGCATTCATTGTTGGTGAGCGGTTATTGCTCTGAATGTCGCCTATGAAGGGCGTGATAAGGTTTGGGAAGAAGGGCAAGTTTATCCCTAGGTTCATTGGAATGTTTGAGATTCTTGACCTAGTGGGAGAGGTGGCTTATAGACTTGTATTGCCGCCTAACTTATCATCCGTGCATCCAGTGTTTCACGTGTCCATGCTTTGGAAGTATCACCGCGATCCATCCCACAAGTAAGATTTCAGCACTATCCAGTTAGACAAGGCTCTCTCTTAGGAGGAGGAGCCAGTGGCTACTCTAGATCAGCAGGTTAGAAAGTTGAGGCCGGAGGATTTTTCTTCTATGCATGTTCAGTGGAGAGGTCAGCCTCCTGAGGCATCGACCTAGGATTCTGAGTCTGATGTGCGAAGCCGTTAACCCCACCTTTTCCCGACTCTAGTACGTCTTCTTTTGTCTGTTCGAGGATGAACGATGGTTTTATAGGTGGAGAATGTGACGACCCAAAAGGTTCATCACCTGTTTCTTTATTCGTTCTATGTTTCCGAGGCCTTGATAAACCTAATTTAGGGTTGCCTCAAGTTGCGTGCGCAGTCCGGACGCGTAGCCAGAAAGCTTAAATCTAAATTCTGTGAGAAAAATGCTAAATATTAATATAAAAATGATTAATTTTGACTTCGGTAAACATTTTGAGTTCTTGGAACCGGACTCGTGATTTGATGGTCCCGGAGAGTCCGTAGAAAAATACGGGACTTGAGTGTATGCTCGGAATCGAATTCAGAGGTCTCAAGCCCGAGAAATAAATTTTTGAGTATAATTATTTTCTGGAAATAATTATGGAAAATGGAAATGAAATTCGATTTGAAGACTATGGTATCAGGCCTGTATTTTGGTTTCGGCGCCCAGTACACGTCTTATATATGATTTAAGCACTTTCTGTAAATTTTGGTTAAAATCGGATGTCGTTTGACGCGATCTGGACCCTAATTAGGAATGTATGCTTAAAAGGGAGATTTGAGAAATTTCATTGATCTTGAGTTTCAATTCCATGTTCATGATGTTATATTGGTGATTTGATCACCCGAATATGTTTGTAAGATGTTTTTGAGGTGTGTGTATGCATGGGTTAGAGTTTTGAGGGTTCGGGTGAGCTTCGAGTAGGTTCTTGGATGCCTTAGGCTTAAATAGATCATAGTTGCAGGTTCAGAAAATTGGTAGGTCTCTGAACCCTCTAGCGTGGCCCACGAGAAAATGCGTGCGGCTATAGAGGGGCCAGCGCGGCGCGGTCGCCATTGCACGATCCGCTGTGGGTGTTGTGCGGCCACGATCGGCTTAGTGCGATCCACACTAGGCAAAGATCCGCAGGCCTTTGGCAAGCCTATGTGGCCGCGGTCCTTTTTGTGTAGTCCGCACAAGAGACCTCGATGGGTATAAATACACGTGAATTTCAGTTATTTTACACTTTTTCAAAAATCCCAAATATAAGAGGCGATTTTCCAAATAACTCTTCTTCTCCAAAACGATTGGTAAGTGATTTCTAACTCATTTTCTTCACTCCTTAACATATTTTAACATGATTTCAACTTCAAATAAAAGATTTTCATGGGAAAAATTAGGTGTTTTAGGTAAAACTTAGGTTTTCTAAAACAATTGGGGAATTGGACCTCAATTTGAGGTCTGATTTCAAAATAAATCATATATTTGGATTCGTGGGGGAATGGGTAACTGGATTTAAGTCTGAACCTCGAGTTTCGACCATGTGGGCCCGGTGGCATTTTTGACCTTTCGGGGTAAAACTTTGTAAAACTTATTTTCATCCATCGTGGTTGATTCATTTAGCATTTGTTAATGAGATTAAGTAACTTATGATTAGATTCGAGCAGATTGGTGGTGGAACCAAGGGGAAAGGCTATAATTGAGGCTTGAGTTGAATTCAAGGAATTGAGGTAAGTGTTCGGTCAAATCCTTGCTTGAGGGATTAGGATTCGAGTCTTATGTGCTAATTGCTCTTTGTTGAGTATGACGTATAGGCATGATGACGAGTATCTATACGTTTGTGTCAAGCATGACCGTGGGTCCTAAATTGAAAGTTGTTGTACACTTAAATGACATCATGTATGCCTTTACTAATGATCTACTGTATCGGGCAAAGATTTATTTATCCTCGTAGATCCTAATTGTGATTGAGTATCTTCATTAATCAAACTGAGTTAAGGTTGGTTATAGTTTATTCTCCCTTGCCGAAATTTCTTGTGATTATGTGATAACATGAAATGGGATTGGGTGGTACGCCTACCACAAGATATTAAAATGCGAGCGGGTGATACGCCTACCACAAGATATTGAAATGGGAGCGGGTGGTATGCCTACCACAAGATATTGAAATAGGAGCGGGTGGCACGCCTACCACCAGATATCATAAAATGGGAATGGGTGGTACGCCTACCAAAAGATATTGAAATGGGAGCGGGTGGTACACATGTCACGAGATGTAATAAAATGGAATCGGGTGGTACGCCTACCACGAGATGTAATGAAATGAGAATTTGTGGTACGCCTACCACGATATGTAATGAAATGGGATCGGGTGGTACGCCTACCATGAGATATAATAAAATAGGATCGAGTGGTACGCCTACCACGAGATATAATGAACTGGGATTGGGTTGCACGCCAAAAACAAGATTGAAATTGAAAGTAAAAGTTGTTTTTACTTCTCTTTACCTGCGTTAGTAGTAAATTATAGTTTTTCTCTATTGTTCTTGATATTCTGTTTATCTGTCATCCCCACAGCATGTTCCCCTTCCCCTTCCTTAAAGGGCTTATTACTCATTTACTTTTTCCATTATATATATTATATAATTGCACTGGCTTATCTGGAGTCTGGTCCTAGCCTCATCACTACTTCATCAAGGTTAGGTCAGACACTTACCAGCACATGGGGTCGGTATGCTGATGCTACACTCTTTGCTCTTTTGCACAGATCTAGGTACCGGAGTAGCATTTGAGCAGCAACACTAGATCGGGAGCCAGCCTTAAGCCATCGAGACACCGAGGTAGTCTTGCAGACGTCTGCTGGCCCGCAGTCTCCTCTATCTTGCTTTATTTTCATCTTGTTATCTCATGTATTCTGAGACAAACAATGTTACATTCTTTTCAAACGGTTGTGTGCAGTACTCTTAGTGGTTCGTGAGTATGTGACACCAGTTCTTGGGTAGAGATTATGTTGATTTCTCTGTATTGTTGTTCAGATCTTTAATTTAAGACTTCAGCTTATTTATTTTATTCCGTTGTTTCATGGTATTACCGATAATTGCTAAAAGGAATAAATCAGTTATGAAGAAAGTAGTTAAAGGTTGGCTTGCTTAACTCTCATTAGTAGGCGCCATCACAACTCCCGAAGGTGGGAATTTCACATCGTGACAATTAGTGCATCAGCTAATATTATATCGAATATATATATATATATATATATACACACACACACACACACACACCTTGATATATAGTGCACTATACTATATATAATTTTATTTCAAAAAAATTATAAAATATAAATAAATATAATTCAAATTTAGCGGCCAAAGTTGGTCTCTATTTTTCTAAGCGGCCAACTTTGGTCGCTAAATTTGTATTATATTTATTTATATTTTATAATTTATTAAAATAAAATTATAATTATTAAAATTTTATAAATGGGTCCTAGAATATCTACTAAAGTTGGTCTCAATCTGTTTACTCTTTACTTAGCGACCAAAGTTGATCGCTAATTTTAAAGTTAATTTATTATATTTTGTATTTTTGTAATAGTATTATAATTATTGAAATTTTATAAGTGGGTCATATTTGGCAACCAACGTTGGTTGCTAATCTGAGTATTCTTTTGACCAAGCAACTCTGACTAGTCTGGTCAACAGTTAAACGAAATTATCGACCAAGTAAGTGACCAATCTTGGTCACTAATTTATTTTTAAAAAAAATTTGTTATTTTCATTAGTTTAGCGACCAACGTTGGTCGCTAAAATTTGATCGCTTTTTACAAGAATTCTAGTTGTGTAAGTGTATTTTTCTTAAAATGAATTTTCAATAAAATTTAATTTTGGAGAGAATGTACTTTTTTCTGCTTCTCCAAAACTATTTCTACTTCTCCTCAGAAGCACTTGTTTTCTTCCAAAAGCTTGGCCAAGCGATTTTACTTTGATTTTAAAAAAAAATACTTTTAGAATTGGAGAAGCTTGGCCAAACATACTATAACACATTGTTTAGTATAAAAATATTCACACAATCAAGTTACTTTTAAGTAATAGTAACAAGTAAATCTCTATTAACAAGAAATAATTAGTAAGTCGATAACTAAACATGGTAACTAATTTGCTATAACAAGTAAAATTATATATATATATATATATATATATATATATATATATATATATATATATATATATATATATATCTATCTATCTTAAATCTATTAACTAACGAAGGATAAATATACATACTTTAAGGTTCTTTTTAAACCATATATTGAAGGCGTAATGAGGATCTTAGGAATATCTTACTTTCTACATATATTTCACGTATATAAACCAAAGTGTGAAAAAGCCAGAAAGAGAAAATTCCTCCTACATTAATACAAGAGTTACCTATCTTTTACCAACTTTCTCCAAAAAGATTCGTTGCTTTTCATCTTGGCGTTTACAAGCCGAGCAAGTTAACTATTTGCTCTTCCTTCCTCATGTTATCTTCTAACCGAAATCTTGTTAGCGTTGAATGTGGGAAGTTCAGTTTATAAAGCGAAAGCAAGATTACATGAAAATTGGAATATGCTCCACCATAAAGATATACTCCCACTATTTCAATTTATATAGCGGTGTTTGACTTGTTACAAGTTTTAGAAAAAAAAGTTAAAAATCTTTTTGTCTAAAAAATTATGAATATTTGTATTGTTATAAATCATCTCATTAAAAATAAAGATAGTATGCATAAGATAAAATTATTTTTAAATAAGAAAGTATAACTTTTTGGTACCGATTTAAAGAAAAATATAATAGATAAATAGAGAAAGAAGGAGTATAAATTAAGTTCTATGCATTAAAAATATTTTTTTTTCCTTGCACCATCAGATTAAATTAATGTGTAACATGTAATAATTTCTCGGATAAGCAAATTAATAAAGTAATAATCTACCATAACTAATTAAATTGCATTGATATAATATATAGTGTATATGACTTAAATTAGAGAAATATATAAATAATAAGTAAAGAAATAAAAAATATATATAGCAGAGATAACGATTTCCTTCATCCCTTTTTTATATGTTCTATAGTAATTAAATGCTTTATTTTTCAGTAGAGACAAGCTTATGCAGATGCAAAGATTCTAAAAAGAGAAAATATGTATATACAAACATCTGGGGGAACACTAAATCTAGTTGATGGAATGTGATGACAACTAAAACTTTTGTTTATTTCGAAAACTTTCCACCATTATGTGTGGCTTTAGTTATTGATTAATCTCCCATAATCTTTTGCTATTCTTTAAACAGTTTTAGACTCGACTGTTGTACTATATGCTATATATATAGTCCATTTTGCTCTTACAAGATATTTCACTGAACAGTCAGTTTTCTTCTATATATATATCCTCTATTATCAACACATATAGGCCAACTCTTTGAGTGGAGATCATGCAGCCCAGAAAAGCAATTTGATATTGTAAAACCGAAAAAGAAAAATAAAGATAATGCATTACTCAATGATATTAAGCACTGTGATTTTTATTCAGACATGACAATTCTTGGCATTTCTTCTTTTTCTCCTTTTAACCCCTTATCTTTGCTATCTTTCTTTCCCTTTTCTTTTGCCATGTTGTTGCTAATCTGATGCAAAAAAACTTTACATCAAAGCTCCTTTTGACAATGCTATTACGCCAAAAGAGCCCAGAATTCATTTTATAACTTATATTTTTAGGGTATAGAAGGCTATACGTGCCATATCTTGACGTATAATGAGTAGCATCACTACTTCTATTAATTATCATACAACACGTTGAGTGCTTCTAATTAAAAAAAAATAGATTTCTCATATTAGTTTTGTCTAATTGGGTAACTCGAATGGTATCCTTAGATCGTGAAAGCAAAATAACTTCTGGTACTCCCTCTTAATTTATATATATTTTTCCACATTTCTTTTTGGAACATTTTGGAAAGCACTATATTCTAGATTTCCTTCCAACATTCTCAATGTGTAGCATGACCATCTTTTATTTTTTTCCTTCCTCTTTTTGATGGTCGAAAAATCTGTTTGGAACAGACCCTTTGGCCAATTGCAACCTTCAAAATTCGGGGATAATGGATTCGTGTTTCTATCTTTTTTTACTTAAATATCACAGTTATTTTTCTCGGCGTAGAGTGAAATTGTTAAAATTAAACAGGATAGACAAATATTTTTCTCGAATAATTGAGCCTAACCAAGCCTTAAACACAACAATGGTTGTCGGCGATATGCGTGCTGAAATTTAATAGTACCCCTTTTGAAGTGAAATCTAACAAGTTGAGATCAGCTACGTAAAATCTAAATCATGAGTTCATGACCATATTTTCCAACAGATAAAAAAATGTAATCTTAACTAGATTCACAGGGTCCTTTTCTAAAAAAGAAAAAATTAAAACTACAATTATACACACAAATACATTCACGAATATATAATGATTGGTGGAGGATCATTAGCAGTGACTTTTTGGACCATGAAAAGAAACAATATTGATCATATGTGCTTTCATAATTCAAATATAGTCTTTCCAAAAGCTTGGATAACTGGCTTTAAAAGCTAGCTAATGGATCCACACTTAGTTACGTGACCTTCTCGCATAGGATGAGTCGCCTTTGTCAAGGGACAAAATAATACTGTTTGTAGTTACATTTTGGTTTACATTACCAATCATGGGGTCTTCTTAAGTCCGTGTCAAAGTTAAAGAATCATGCCATTTTCCAATTTAAATTAAAGTTCCATTTCGCATTCCCATTTTAAAGTTTTATATTAACACGAGCAAGAAACAAGGAAACTTCACTCGTACTCCATGAAATATCCCACTTTATTCTATTTTATATAACAAACTTTTATTTTTAATAATTAAAAACATAACCTAAAAGATCGTCCACCCTACTGCTTAATGTAAAAATACTTGATAGATGTATAATATATGCATATTTCATATAATATATATATATATATATATATATATATATATATATATATATATATATATATATATATATATATATATATATATATATATAATAAGTATAATTTATGTATATCAATTAGGAAAAGTAAACAGTAAATGGCAGCTATTACCGTAAAGATTTCTTGAATCAATCCCAAAAAGAAGAACATGTTTCTATTTGTATAACAATAATTTAACTTCTTAACTTCTCAATATGTAATGACACGATTTTTTTTATACAAATATTATGATATGTCTAAGATTATGTTAAAAATTCTTTCCTTAAATATCGTGTCCAGTCAAACGTCTTTATTTAAAATGACACAAAAAGAGTAACACTTTTGAACTTTCCATTTTATTTTTTTCTTTTTGTGGTGGGGATGGGATGAAGTAGCCACAGGAGTGAATGAAATGCCCATGTAAGAAGTGGTGCCTGCAAAACCAATTAATTGAAGTAAAGTATGTAAAGAGGATGTTTCACAATAATTCAAATAAGTTAGTGCCTTAGAGGAGAAGGAAAATGACAAAGAAAGAAAGGGAATTATAGGAGGAAAAAGAAAGAGAGATCAAAAGAGAAGGAAAGAGTTCCTATAAAGATGGATCAATAATGTAACATAATTGAAACTAATTATTTTCTCAGTTTCAAGTGGCCTAATATAATATATCTAGAGTAGTTCCATAAAGAAATCAATTTATCAAGAACCTTCTAAGCAATCCTTTAACCAGAGACAAATCACTATATTCACCTCATTTGAACGACACTCAGATAAAAATAAGTCATTTAAAGAAAACAAATTAATTGAAAAAGAATGAAAAAACTTATATAGAAAATAAAAAAGTACTATAGATTAAGATTAAACTGTTCCATTGGAAGTCAATATTCGAAGCCTACTTGCAAATTAGCAATTTCTCTTCAAGATTCTATATTTCCTTTTCCAGACTGTCATAGTTTTCAGAATTTTCTGTCATGTTTCTCTCTTTTGTAAGAATAATGATATGTTTTGTTGGATATTTAATTTTTCTCAATTATGTTTAAAAACAAAAATAGAAAGAGAAATATACTCATACTTCACCATGATCTCTTTATTTATGAATAAAGATGTATTGATTTTAATGAACTTCTTCTTAATTGATTTGAATTATTAAAATATAAATAAAAGTAGTCAACAATAAACTTAGATAACAATAATATTTTCTTGACGGTAGTACGTATCCAAAATATGAATATAAATAGTGTTTGCATCATTAAAATATTACATCCTACTTTGACTAAATCCAAGAAGTTTTATTGATTATTCATCTTCTTATGTGTGGAAATAAAACATGTTAGTAATAATGAGGTTACTTGAAATTGTTTTTGTTTTCAAGTCTATTTTCTTATTAAATTCAAGTATATCTAGTTACATGCTTAAGTACTTGGGTACACCTACCATAATGTGTGATTATACATTATTGTGCAGTATAACATGATATACACACTAGTTACATTTAACTATTTATTTTGACAAGCCTACATACAGAATATTAGTACGACATTGGCTTATAAATATGCAGATATGTGATTGTACAATATATGTAGTTGTTGCTACATTAATTTATAATATATACTATGCCTACAGATTCACATATGTAATATATGATTGTTTAAACATACATCATATAATTATAAATATATTATGTGTATAGCCAGTATAATTACATTTCTAGTATTATATAACTCCCATGACTTTATATTTTGTTAGCAACATTAAGTACATATTATACATATATAATCAAGTTGTTCAATCAAAGATTGTGTCTTATGAAAAAAAAAATTTCTTTATCTCTGAAAATACTAATATTTGTATATTTCTTTTGTATGTCAAACCATGGGAAGCAAATATGGATATCTCACAAAACAAACTTGAATTAATGTTTAATTGTAAAAATATTTATTTAATTGATTCATGTACGAAACATACAATATTCAAAGAGAAGAAATATTTCTCTCATTTAAGTATGTGTAAGGCAGATGTTACTACAATTTCTGGTAGTAGTAAATTAATTGAAGGCTCTGGAAGAGCTACTATAACTCTGCCTAAAGGAACAATATTTTTCATAGAGAATGCAATGTTCTCCTCCAAGTCCAAGAAGAACTTGTTGAGTTTTAAAGATATCCGTCAAAATGGATATCATATTGAGACAATAGATGAGAATAATCTTGATTATCTTATCATTACGAAGAATCTCTCTGGCCAAAAGAGGGTTATTGAGAAGTTCACATCTTTATCTTGTGGCCTGTATTGGACAAGAATTAGCGCAATTGAGGCACATTCTACCGTAAACCAAAAGGTTACTGATTCCAATACATTCGTACTTTGGTATGACCGATTGGGACATCCTAGATCAATTATGATGAGACGGATTATAGAAAACTCAAATGCGCATCCATTAAAGAATTTAAAGATTCGTTTAGATAATGAATTTTCTTTCACTTCTTGTTATCAAGGCAAGTTAATTATTAGACCATCACCAACAAAGGTTGGAATTGAGTCACCTGCGTTTTTGGAACGTATACAAGGAGGGGATATTTGTGGACCTATTCACCCACCTAGTGGGCCGTATAGATATTTTATGGTCTTAATAGACGCATCTTTTATATGGTCTCATGTGTGCCTATTGTCATCTCGCAACCTTGCATTTGCAAAATTAATGGCACAAATAATTCGATTACGGGTGCAATTTCCCGATAATCCAATTAAGTCTATTAGACTAGATAATGCTGCTGAGTTTTCATCCCAAGCATTTAATGATTATTGCTTATCAACTGGGATAAAAGGGAACATCTTGTAGCTCATGTTCACACTCAAAATGGTCTTGGTGAGTCTTTAATTAAACGTCTGCAGTTGATAGCATGACCGTTACTCATGAAAACGAGGCTGCCCACTTCGGTTTGGGGTCACGCCATTTTTGCATGCAGCAATGCTAGTTCGTCTCAGACCGACAAATTATCAAAAATATTCCCCGTTGCAATTAGTTTTGGGTCATGAACCTAATATATCTCATTTAAGAATTTTTTGATGCGCAGTATATGTGCCTGTAGCACCGCCATATCACACCAAAATGGGTCTGCAAAGAAGGTTAGGAATATATGTTGGGTTTGAATCACCCTCCATTATTCGCTACCTAAAAAAATTGACAGGAAATTTGTTCAATGCATGATTTGCAGACTGCCGATTCGATGAGATATTTTTCCCAAAATTAGGGGGAGAAGTTGGTGAAACCAAACGGGAAATTTTGTGGAAAAATCCATCATTATCTCATCTTGATCCGCGTGCCTCTATTTGTGAAAAATAAGTGCAAAAGATTATCCATTTGCAAAGAATAGCAAATCAAATGCCAGACGCATTTACGGACTTGAAAAGGATAACAAAATCACATATCCCCGCAGAGAATGTTCCAATCCGTATTGATGTCCCTATTGGACAATCTTCTAGTGTCATAGCTAATGAGTCGAAAGCGCGCCTTAAACGTGGCAGACCATTAGGTTCCAAAGATCGAAATCCTAGAAAAAGGAAAGCAAATGATCAAAATGACACTACGAAAGAATCTCATGAGGAAATTCACGATTTAATAAATTCTGAGATTCATAAAGAATCCATTGAGCCCGAGACTCAAGAAAATAAGGATCTATCAATAAATCCAATCGATATTGAGACAAATTTTAATCGAGTGGATATAGTGTGGATTATGTCTTTGCATATAATTTTGCATCTAGCATTATACAAGAAAGTGAGGATCTTGAACCTCAATCTGTTGGAGAATATCGACAAAGAATTGATTGGCCAAAATTGCAAGAAGCATTCCAATCAGAATTGAATTCACTTACAAAACGTGAAGTTTTTGGGCCTATAGTTCAAACACCTAATGATGTTAAGCCTGTTAGCTATAAATGGGTCTTTGTACGCAAGAGAAATGAGAAAAACGAGGTACAAATATATAAGGCAAGCCTTGTTGCACAAGGATTTTCACAAAGGCCTGGTGTCGATTATGAAGAGACATATTCACCCGTTATGGATGCTATAACTTTCCGTTATCTCATTAGTTTTATTGTCCTTGAAAAGCTTAACATGCATTAATGAATATGGTTACCGCCTACCTTTATGGCTCACTTGACAATGAGATATACATGAAAATTCCCAATGGATTCAAAATGCCAAGCACACATAATTCAAAGTCCCGGGAAATGTTTTCAATCAAATTGCAAAGATCTTTGTATGGTCTATAGCAATCAGGACGAAGGTGGTATAATCGTCTTAGTGAGTATTTATTAAAGGAAGGCTATATAAATGATGCCATTTGCCCATGTGTTTTTATAAAGAAACAACATCGGAATTTGTTGTACTTGCCGTATATGTTGATGACATAAACTTTATTGGAACTCCCATATAACTCCAAAAGGCAATAGATTATTTAAAGAAGGAATTCGAGATGAAAGATCTCGGAAAGACAAAATTATGTCTTGGTTTGCGAATTGAATATTTGGCAAACAGAATTTTTGTTCATCCATCTGCCCATATAGAAAAGGTATTGAAACGGTTTTACATGGATGGAGCATATCCTTTAAATACTCCGATGGTTGTTCGATCACTTGAGGTGAATAAGGATCCTTTCCGACCTCAAGAAAAGAATGAAGAGCTACTTGGTCCTGAAGTACCAAATCTTAGTGCAATTGGCGCACTAATGTATATTGCAAATACTACAATGCCTGACATAACTTTTTCAGTTAATGTCTTAGCAAGATATAACTCTGCTCCTACAAGGAGACATTGGAATGGAATCAAACATATATTGCGGTATCTAAAAGGGACTACCGATATGGGCTTATTTTATAGCAATAATTACAGTCCTGATCGTGTTGGTTATGCTGATGCTGGATATTTATCTGACCCACACAAGGCTCGATCTCAAACAGGTTATGTGTTTATCTGTGGAGGCACTGTCATATCTTAGCAATCGACTAAGCAATCAATCGTGGCTACTTCATCTAATCATGCTGAGATAATTGCTATTCATGAAGCAAGTCGAGCGTGTGTATACTTGAGGTCTATAAAACATCATATTCGAGACAAATATGGTTTGAAATGTGACAAACTACCCACAATTTTGTATGAAGACAATGCATCATGCATAGCTCAATTGAAGGGAGGATTCATAAAAGGAGATATGACAAAGCATATTTTACCAAAGTTATTTTTCACACATGATCTTCAAAGAATGGTGATATCAATGTGCAACGGATTCGTTCAAGTGATAATATGGCTGATTTGTTCACAAAATCTCTACCGACGTCAACCTTCAAGAAGCTAATGCACAAGATTGGGATGCGAAGGCTCAAGAAGGTAAATTGATGCTCTCTTCAGGGGGAGTTAATGCGCGTTGCACTCTTTTTTCCTTACAAGTTTTTGTCCCGCTGGGTTTTCCTTGCAAGGTTTTTAACGAGGCAACATAAAAGCATATTTCTATACATGTGTACTCTTTTTCCTTCACTAGAATTTTTTTCCCATAGGGTTTTTCCTAGTAAGATTTTAATGAGACACATTATCTATGGACATCCAAGGGAGGTGGATGTCTACTCTTCTTCCATGATCTTCATCCCAAATGGTTTATGATATATTCAATGACATATTTTGTATGTTCAATGACATATTTCATGACATATTTTCTTCACTGTTTATGCCTATATAAAGGCTTTGTAATAGATAGGAGGATACATACAATTGAAGAAGAAAATCTCTTCCTTCTCTCTATCTTTATTTCTTGTTCATGTTTCACTAAGTTGCTTCCGAGGGTCGATTGGAAACAGCCTCCCTGCCCTTTCGGGTAGGGGTAAGGCTCGTCTACATATTACCCTCCCCAGACCCCACCTGGTGGGAATATACTGGGTCGTTGTTGTTGTTGTTGTTGTTGTTTTACTAAGTTGCTTATATTTCTTATTCATATTTTACTAAATTGCTTTTATTTTATAATAGGACTTAAAAATTTCTTGAAAAAAATTACGAAGTTGTTTGATGGTCTTGTTATTCTTGCTTTAGAGTAGGATTAACGCCTCATAAATAAACAGGAATTCTATTATTTTCTTTTTGCTAGTGAAGGGAAAACATTGCGAATGGTTTTCTTTTTTTTTTTTTCTCTGTGAGGAAGCACCAATATAGAATTTCATTGGAGAAAAGAAATTCTGGAGTAAAGAATAGGGGAGACAGCTAATCACCATGTTGGAATGTGACCTTCTTTTCTGTTTAGAGATAATAAGAAATTAAACATGGATTAGACTAAAAGTAAAATTTTAAAATACCAAATCAAAAAAAGACATCTCATCATTTTATGTTAAGTCTAAGTCCACCTTATTTTGCCTTTACAATTTGCCTGTGCTTTTGTCTCCTTATCCCTGTCAAACAGTTCATCACCTTTAGTTTTACACAAGTGGGATTATTTAAAAAGTTACACGTTAGTTACCTAATCCAATAACATTAATTTAGTAATTATATTTCCATTTTTTTAATCCTAGGAACAGAATGTCAGAGATAAAACTTTTATTAACATTTGACATGTTACTATACGGAAAGATATTCGTTATTTTTTCTTCCTTTTTCTTCTTTTAAGTAAAGGTAAACAAAGTTAGTTACACCTTTATTATATTGCAACACCTCACCATCACTTTGCTTAAATCCCTAGTTGTTGTAGAAGAAATCTTTAACCTTTTTACCTCATCATCTGATTTCTCTAGCTATTTTAATTTATTGGATATGCACACGATTCTGTGTGAGGTATATGGTGTAATTGATGAACTTGTTGGCCAATTACCTAGCAACTAGCAACTTTATTATTTAAAATAATACTGTATCAAAAGTAAGTAAAATGCATGAACACAAAAAAATAACATTCTCAAATATTGTCACGTAAAGTTGATATCTACGTATAAGGACGGGTGTTAATCTATACCAAGCTAGTCAATATTTAACATGTCGAAATAGTTAGCGCAACATCAAGATTTCGTATTAAACTTTATATTCTTATATAATTTATTAGTAAAAGTAATCGTTTGTATATGTATCAATCAATGTTTAATAATAGTAGTTAAATTTCTTGGGATCTATATGGAACTCCATATGAGTATTGAGTAATTTTATACACTTTATGATAACACGTTACACGTGGTTAGCAGATATGACCATCTACTTTATAAATCTATATTATCGGAGTACAAATAAATGTTTAAAGACAAACAGTGTCATGCCACAAATCCTAATAGTGTAATCTCCTTTGAAAAGACTTGGAGGATGCCAACGAACCAAATGTCATTTCTCCTTTTCCACAATATAATATCACTAAAGATAAAAAGAAAACGGCATTAACCTGAATGAGTCATGGGGATGGCCCATCGAAGCAGGTGTTGCCATCACAGAGGAGTGTGGTGAGATAATTAGAAATTTTTTCATTTTTAATCTAGGTTTCGGGGAGAACAAAAAATATTTTATAAAATGTTCATCCTTCTTATAACAAGTCTTATCAGCATAAATTTAAATTAATCATTGGGTAAAGTACCTCATCCACGATTGTTAAGGAAAAGCGTGAAATTACGATAAATCCAAGAAAATTTTTTAAAAAATAAACAAAAAAGAAAAACGCCATGGCTATGGGTGGTGCAGACTCTAGGGTGGTAGGTCAGTTAAGCACTTAAGGGTCGTTTGATGATAAGATGTATCAGGGAAGATAATATATGTGTTAAGGCTGATATTATTAATTCCTTATTAGACAGTGTTTTTCAATTTAAGTATAATTAATATATGTATTAGTTATTTACCCTATTTAATATTATTCTTGTATAATTAATAAAGAGCAACCTATGATATTAGCAATGCCATGGTTTTTAATACATAGATAAGCATATATACACCCTTATGCAATGCATATTATTTTTAATATACCAAATAAATAGTGGATATGAAATAATTCCTGTATATTAAATCCAGCATTATTAATACACCATATTTAATATCATTCTCGTACACCCTACCAAACGTCCCCTAATAGAATCAAGTTGTTCTCTGTATACTATACAGTAAACTCTTTCTTAATCATCTGAGTATATAAGTATGTATCTGTGTATGTTTTCCAAGGTCATTGTGTGGGTACATATTTGTATAATGATATTAAAGCATCAACAGTTGACAGAAAGCATATCAGAAAGACAGTCAACTTCTTTAGTACTTTAAAATCATTTAAACCTATAGTTGTATTTCTTTTGTCATTTGCTTCTCTGCCTTTGTCCAGCTGGTATTTAAATTTTCCTCTAAATACACAAACTTTCTTTCTTTATTTCTTTCTTCTATAAGCAGTATAGCTAGCCATATAGAAGGATTCTTGTATCTTCTTAAACATTGAATCTCTGTAGTTTTTTGAGTTTGAATTAATTAAGGTTTCTTCAATTACCCAAGGACCAGTAAGAGTGTTTTACACTGATGAACAGGTTGGTCTTTTGTTTTTCTTGTTCAATTTCTTGTTGTTTGTTTCTTGATATTTTGTTTAGCTACTGTTTTATTTGGAGAAATCTACATATTGGAACTTCCTTATGGTTACGAGGGGACAGTATGAGAAAGTGCAAAGTTATAACTTTGATTACATGTATCGCTAGCTTATAACATAATGATTACATTCAGCCATTTTCTAAATTTGTTTGATGCATCATATTCTAAGATTTACAGTCTCTTATGAACTATGATAACATTGATAATAATGGCAGTTCTTTATTAGTGATTTTTGCCACATTCCTAAACAGACAAAATTTTGAATATGGATAAGTAAGAAAATAGTTTACCACAATTTTTAAAAGTCATCCATGATTTCTTAAAAAGAAGAGGTCTACATGTAGTTTAAAAGTCATTACAAAATTTTGAATATGGATAAGTAAGAAAATAGTTTACCACAATTTTTAAAAGTCATCCATGATTTCTTAAAAAGAAGAGGTCTACATGTAGTTTAAAAGTCATTACAAAATTTTGAATATGGATAAGTAAGAAAATAGTTTACCACAATTTTTAAAAGTCATCCATGATTTCTTAAAAAGAAGAGGTCTACATGTAGTTTAAAAGTCATATGCTCTACTTAGCTATAAATCGAAGATATGTCATTCTCATTCAGTAGCATTTACAATGTAATCATATGGGGTTTGAGAGTCGTGTTTAGGAGGGAGAACTTTACAGGACAAGTGTTAGTGTGTCACTTGTGTTTGAGTGATCTCTTTTATATAGTGGATTGCTCATCTCCGCCATGGATATAGGTCAGTTGACCGAACCACGTTATATGTTTGTATCTCTTTTGATAAATTTCTCTTTTGTTGTCTGATTTATCAGCAATCAAGATTTGTTTTTCTAACTTGCACATGACACTTACTTTTTCGGTCCTAATAGTTCTTGGATAGGCATTGCTATTTTGCAGCAGCTAGCTCTGCAGCTTGCTCCTACGTAATCTCGGAGATGCTTCTAGTTTATTTTTTCTGTTTTTGAATTCAGGCCATGAACATGACTTCTCCAACAACTCAATTTGCCCCCGCAAGAAGGATGGGTATATATGAACCATTTAACCAGATGAGCGTGTGGGAAGACGCGTTTAGAGGTGACATTATGCCTAGCTCTGATCCATGTATGGTTTCACAGCCAAACGACAGGCCAGATGACAAGGTAAGGCAACATATATCCTTGTTCTGTCTTATAAAATTCTAGCTAATATGGTTTTCAGGCTGATATCTTCCTCTGGTTACTGTAGTCGGGATATACGTCTGGTGAACAACATATGCCCTCTGGCTCCGGGGATAATCAAGCACCGAGGAGTACTTCAGAAAAGGTGCGCTTTTGGGTTTATGTATCCTATAGAAATTATAGAAACCTCTGGATGAATCATCCTTTAGTAGAGCTCTTCCACTGTTCCACATTTTGTGCAAATTTATCAAATGAATAAGAGAAAGAGTAACCTCTGATGTGGAAATTCTAAATATATCTTCATATTGAATTATAGGTACAACGGCGTTTAGCACAAAATCGTGAAGCTGCCCGGAAAAGCCGTATGCGGAAAAAGGTAAAAGAAATTTTAGTCATAAAATTCGTTGCAGCTGTAAATGTTTAAGAAACTTTTAGTCATAAAGTCGCTCTTGTTTCCTTTCTTTGCCGTTTTGCACAGGCTTATGTTCAGCAGCTGGAAACAAGCCGTTTGAAGTTGGCCCAACTTGAGTTAGAGCTCGAGAGAGCTAGACAGCAGGTCGGGGACATCATCTCTTGCATTCTATGCTCTCATTTTGGTTTTCATCATGTCCGTTGACATTACGAAATGGCTTATTGTAGGGACTGTACATGCTAGGTTCAAATGTGAATATTGGGCTACTCGGAACAATTAATCCAGGTATTGGAATGGAGGGATAGTCACTCGATAATTTATGCATCATTAGCTTAATTAATGATCTGTGTTGAGTGATCTACCATTTTGACGTTTAAACTATTGAAAATTCCACCTTTTCTTTCCTCACTGCCCATTGTTTATTTTAATCTCCAAGATGCTTATGATAATAAGAGAATAGTTTATAGGTTCAGAGTTTAAAACTTTTTTCTTGAACATTTATGTGCCTTTACTCTGCAGGAAGCTGTTTAACAGATCTCGACATTTCCAAATGAGAAAAGCTATGCATATTTTTTCATTGTTCCATCAAAATCTTAAAAGTACATTTAGCCATCCAGCTAAAGCAGACATGCTCAACCCTTAAGTGAAAGTATACAGTGATTAATTAGGTTGTGCTTCACATTGTCCTAATGTCCTCTTACTAACAGAGAAGCATGATCAAATCATTGGTATTCTGTTAGCTGATCCATGCCATTACAGTACCACTTTGATGTATTGTTAGCTACTTAATCACCTGATTCGAAGGACCTTCATTTGACTCTCTGCACAAGCTGATACTCTCTTCTTGATTTTGTTACAACTAAGTTATGATACCCTATGTAGGAATAGCTGCATTTGAGATGGAATACAGCCATTGGGTTGAAGAGCAACAAAAAAAGAATGCAGAACTGCGGAGTATTTTACAGTCTCCTGTTAGCGAAATGGAGCTTCAATTGCTGGTAGAAAATGTCTTAAGCCACTATTTCAATCTCTTCCGGATGAAAGCTGACACCGCCAAGGCTGATGTATTTTACTTGATGTCTGGGATGTGGAGAACATCCGTGGAGCGCTTTTTCCTCTGGATTGGAGGATTCAAGCCATCAGATCTCATAAATGTAGTCCCTGGTGCATTTTTACTGCTTTTCTTTTTTAAAGTATTTTACCATCACTTGCTGCTTATGTGTTGTCTTTCATGCATAAATTTCCTGAAACTAGACGCCTTCCTATGTTATGTACAAGATCACTTTACATCTAAAACTAGTCAAATGGCTTAAAATATATTTTAACTTATTGATTTCCTCTACTGATTTTCTGTGGCAACTTTCATCCAGTGCTGCAGCTATGTTTATATATGTTGTCTGTCACATGACAAACGATTCTTCTTTTAGGATGTTATATTCTTGGTGAATCACTATAGCATCCATTGAGGTGCTTTACTGAAACTGAACTACTGAATCTCAAGTAAACTCAGCATCACCTTGGTTTGCAACAGTAATGATCGTGAACAAAAAGGCATATCGTAAATCCTTTACTGAAGGAGCATGAATAGACTTATTGTTTCGTTGACATCACATATCTGTGCACTTTTCAAATTAATGGTACATGAAAGCGCTATTTATAAATACTGATACTTTACAGTATAAATTTCTTGATTCGTCACCAAATGGAAAGCATTCGATAGCCTCATCCAAACTTACGCGCTGCTAGGTTAAGACCTACAAATCTAAAATTAGTACTGCAATCATGATTATGTTTTTCTTTCTTTCATTCTGCATGCAGAAAATTTAATGAATTGCGAGATTTCTAATCATAAATCAACTTAACAGGTAGTGATGCCACAGCTCGAGCCTTTGACCGATCAGCAAATCATTAAAGTCTGTAATTTACGACACTGTTGCCAACAGGCAGAAGATGCTCTCACACAGGGAATGGATAAACTTCAGCAGACTCTCGCCCAGAGCATCCTAAATATGACCACAGGAGCTGGAAATTACAGTTCCCAAATGGTTTCTTCTATGGAAAGTTTGGAAGCATTGGAGAGCTTTGTTAACCAGGTTTGTGTTACTTTCATTATCTTGCACCATACTGTCAATTTCGTTCTCTACGTCAACGCTCTATGGTCATTCAATATCTTCAAAGATCAAGATTTATAGACGTTTATACTTCTGAAAAAAACTGATGTGTATGTTCAACGAGTATATGTTAACTCGTCAAGTATAGATTGTTCCTATGTCCTTCAATTACAATTAAACACCAGCTAAGTTTTGAAAATACTATCAAATAAACATTCTGTATCTAAGAAACGTTTGCCAGACATGCTTATATAATATATAAGGCCATTTCTGGGGACAAAATAGCATGAAACAACTGTCTGTTTCCAGTGACTGTATACGCGTCTTGATACATTCTTGAATGAAAACATATGATGTTGCTTGATTCATAAACAGGCGGACCACTTACGCCAACAAACACTACAGCAAATGTCTATTATTTTGACAACACACCAAGCAGCTAGGGGCTTACTTGCTTTCGGGGAGTATCTTCAACGTCTTCGTGCTCTGAGTTCACTCTGGGCTGCCCGTCCTCGTGAACCAACTTAATCTGTTATGACAAAGGAGATGAACTTAATCAGATTATCCTTGGTTGTTGCTGCTAATGCCAGAGCTGTAAATTAGATGTGTTTGTCATAATTTATCTTAGGCGGATTTAATTTTTTAATATCTGAAATACATATTTTTCGAGGAAATTCGGCAAGCCTAAAATTTGTGTATATATATTTGGATGTTGTATATAGGCTATAGCCCTGTAATAATTTGCTTGGATGCTTTTTGAAGAATTGATAAGATTTACTATCTGACCCTTTTTTTGTGCTCATCTATGAATATTTAAGAAGAAATGAATGCTGATCCTTAATATATTTAAAATGTTTCTTAATATGTTTGGGTTCTTAGAGAAAATATAATTTAGTGTACCCTCAAAACTTCATATCCTTAACTTATGCATACTAACTGTACACACTCTTAGTGTGATTAGTTTTATGTTGCATGCCATCTTTTGTAGGTTAGGGGCATGCTTGCTATCAGAAATTGCATGTTACTGATTTTTATGGAATTTCCCCTAATAGATTGGGAAGTAAAACAAAGAGAAAGAGAAAGCAGAGGATGATACATATTTGTTGGGTGGGAGAGAAAAGCCTCATATTAACCCTCGTAATAATCTCTTAACAGAGTGAGGCCTTTAGATGAAAATTATACGGGCTTGATCCAAAGTGGATAATATCATATCGTGTTAAGAGTGTATTGGGCTAGTGCTAGTTACAGGCTTTGGTTGTTTTAATACTCTAACAATGTCAGGGCACACATCCAATTATGAAAATTAACCCTCGTGAATCATGTTACGGGGCCACGTGGAACTTAGTTTGAAGATGGAATTATCGAGTGTGCGAACAAAGTCCTATATTAGTAGTCCAAATAATTGGGAGTCTATCCTATAAGGTGTAGGGATCTAGCTTTTTGGGGAAAATTGTACGGCCTTGACCCAAAGCTGGCAACATCACATTATGTGAAGAGTGCATTTGAACTAATTTAGCCTAACAATATTTAATTATTGGTACTATAAGGGCATCACCCTTCACCTACTACGTTCTGATAAAAGGATATTTCCAAAAATTTCAACAATATCCAATCAAAATATATTAATTTTTCAAAATTCAGTTTTCAAATTCAAACTGTTGAAACTTTTTAATTACTGTCAAAAAAGCTTTTAATGATTTCGGATTAAAACCAACTCGAGTCTTCACTCAATCCTCTTAGAATTGGGATTTAAACCAAATGAGATTCCAAAAGAATCCTGCCATTAAAAAATACCCCTATATTCTAAAAGAAGTGATTAAAAATAAACAAAAATAAGATGGGTTCCCAATGTTATGAAGTTACTTAAATCGGTGAAAGAGAAAGGGGTTCTAATTAATGTGATAATAACAGGCAAATCCCAGTGAACTGAGTGAGCTGCTATATAGCTAGACTCTATGAGACTCTCATTTTCTTAGAAGCATTTAAACAAAGTAATTGAAGTATATAAAAGTTTTTATTAAATTGTACAATTTTCGGTTTATATGACGTGTTTCATTATATTATTAAAAAAAAAGAGTTTGACATATCAATTAAATATATCTATTCCTCATTTTATTTTAGCCTGCTTTGTGGCATTGTTTTGAACTAATGTCCCGCAAGGGAGCTAGGGCGATGTATACCAGAAGATACAGATTCAATTAAATCGAATATTCGACCTCCATTGAATTTGTTAAAGTTTTTATTAAATAAGCATAAATACGTAATAAAGTTTGAAACTACCAAATCAAATAGATTATTGATGTCACAGTAAACATGAACTACTAGGAATCCTAAATACAATCGTTTGAAAGAATATATGACTGTTTGTCTCGGATACAAAGAGATAACAGACTAAAATAAGGATAGAGGAGACGTCGGGCATACGGATGCCTGCAGGGCTACCTCGGTGTCTCGCTGGATTGAAGGTTGGCTCCCAATCCAGTACTGGTGCTCAATAAGTTGCTCCGGAACCTAGATCTGTGCAAAATAGCACAAAGTGTAGTATCAGCACAACTGACCCCATGTGCTGGGAAGTGCCTAGCCTAACCCCGGTAAAGTAGTAACAAGGCTAGACAGGACTACCACATAAACCTGTGCAGTAATATATGTATCTACAACGGGAAAACAACAAGAATAACCACTTTAAATGAGAAGGGAACATGCTTCGGGGATAACAGATAATACAGAAACTCAAGATAATAATAAGGATCATCAATAAATTATCTCTATCACGGATAACAAAAATAAAGTATATTTCACTATCTGTACACATCTCGTTGGGAAGCAGCACTTAGATTGATAAGGTACCTGAAAGGGTCACCTGATTAGGGTATTCTGTTGAAAAACAGTCCATGCACACAATTGACTGTGTACTGTGATAGTGATTAAGCAGCCTGCCCAAACACCAAATGATCGGTGACTTGTATATTGTGAAGCCGAGGGATTCTCTTATATCATGAAAATAAAATAAAAAACAACACACTGTGAGTAGAAGTTCAGTAGAGGTAGAATCTAGAAGTATGGCAGCTGCAGTTTCAGAGGTAATTTGGTCAACTGAGACTGTTAGAAGAGCTAAATGTGTCTATCACTAAGCCTGTAAAATGATTTTGTGATAGCAAGGCAACTATCCAAATTGCATCAAATCCCATCTATCATGAAAGGATGAAGCATATAGAGATAGACTGCCATTTTGCTCGAGGCACCATTAAAGATGGTCTTGTATTTCCTGAGCATGACAACACCAAAGCTCAATTGGCAGACCTTCTGACAAAGGCTTTGGGAAGTGATCAACACCAGTGTTGGGATTTTGCTTAAAAATGAGAATGGTCATTGTCCCACATTGAAAAAATGTTGAAGAGTAGCTTGGAGGCTTGCCTATATAAGGGGGCTTAAGTTATGTTTTCAAATGTACCAAACCAAATATATTTCTAACACTTTTTATAAGGAGAAAGTACTAAGGTTTATGTGATTGTAAGAAGTTTTCACATAGTGGTCGGTTGTTGTCTTTTGATAACGGTTGTAATTTTTTCCCGGTTTTGGGTTTGTTCGTTAAATTCTTGTGTTGTTTTATTTCTCATTTTTTTCTCTTTACAAAAAGGGCGGAGATCTCGGGATTTACGGGAAGGGTCATTTCTTTTTTTCCCAACAAGTGGTATCAGAGCGAGGTCGCCTAGCTTGAGGAGGGAATCTTAGTATGCTCTGTGGTCGCAGCTTTGGCTGATCTTCTACATCGGAAAAGATTTTCTGGTTCAAGAAGCTTGTAGGAGGGGAAGTTGGTGCAATTGGAGTGTCGAGGCTTGTGCTGAATTCTGGCGGTTAGAATCAAGTGTGGAGGTACATGTCTAGGTAAGCTCTAGCTAGGAAAGACTTGGTAATTAAGTGGTCACGCCAGACCTACCTCTCTTTCCTGGGAACTTACCTGGTGTGCTGTTCACGAGCTACAGACGAGGTTCTAAGCAAGTGTTTTTCATCCACGGATATTGGTCAGCGGTACGGTTACAATGGGAAGCATCAAGTTTGATATTGAGAAATTTGATGGAAAAATCAATTTTGGCTTGTGGCAAGTTCAAGTCATGGATATATTGATTCAATCAGGTCTACACAAGGCCCTGAAGGGAAAACCATAAGCAGGTTCTAGCAATGATTCATCAAGCAAGAGAGATGAAGAATGGGATGATTTGGATTTGATAGCTGCAAGTGCGATACGGTTATCATAGGCAAAGAATGTCCTTGCAAATGTGCATGGAATTGCGACGGCCAAGGAGCTATAGAAAAAGTTGGAAAAGCTGTATCAAACAAAGGGAGTCTCAAATCGGGTGTACCTGAAGGAACAATTTCATACATTGCGTATGGGTGAGGGTACTAAAATCTCGGACCATTTGACTGTTCTCAATGGGATTGTCTCTGAGCTTGAAGCTATTGGGGTGAAGATAGATGAGGAGGATCAAGCCTTAAGGCTCGTCTGGTCTCTTCCTTCGTCTTTTGCGCACATGAAGCCAATATTGCAACATGGGAAGGAGCAGGTGGATCTTTCAGAAGTTATCAGCACGCTCATCTCTGAAGAAAGAAGACTCAAAGGAGAAGGGAGGGATACATCTTCTGAAGGCGTGTATATGTGCTACGGGAAACGAAAGGAAAAGAGGAACCCCATGAAGTAGAATGTTGTTTGCTGGAAGTGTGGAGAACCTGGACACATGAAGAAGGATTGTCCAGCAGGTGGAGCAGGTTCGGCTACAGGCTCCAAGTCAAGTGATGCTGTTAATATGGTCTTTGATAGGGACCCATATGACCTTATATGACCCAAAGACATGTACATCCTTATGGCATGCCGCTATTTGCCATGGTGAAGGATGTGAGATTAATAGCAGAATTACACACGGGAATTGGTTTGGCAGGAATGCAAGGTGTGTGATAAAACAGTTATGTCGATAGCTGATGGACTTCCAAGGAGAGCCAATAGTGGAGGTTGCACCATAATAATCAGCAAGGTGTTTTTCGACATGAGCCGAAGTGGAAATTCTTAGAATGGTTTATTCTAAGTGGCGATACTCTTTATGGTGGAGTATGACAGGTGTTCAGCAATGTGGAGTATGACGGATAGCTGCTGCAATGATCATTTTTAATCAAGGTGGAGTTTGTTGGGATTTTGCTTAAAAATGAGAATGGTCATTGTCCCACATTGGAAAAATGTTGAAGAGTAGCTTGGGGGCTTGCCTATATAAGGGGGCTTAAGTTATGTTTTCAAATGTACCAAACCAAATGTATTTCTAACACTTTTTGTTAGGAGAAAGTACCAAGGTTTATGTGATTGTAAGAATTTTTCACATAGTGGTCGGTTGTTCTCTTTTGACAACGGTTGTGGTTTTTTCCCGGTTTTGAGTTTCCACGTTAAATTCTTGCGTTGTTTTATTTCTCATTTTTTTCTCTTTACAAAAGGGGCGGAGATCTCGGGGTTTACGGGAAAGGGTCATTTCTTATTTTCCCAACAACCAGCCGATTCTATCCAAACTTGGAGTGCTCGATTTATTTCATCCTCCAGCTTGAGGGGGAGTATTGAAATAGTTAGCTGAATAACTAGTTGTGTTAGTCTGTAATAATCCAGCTAATGTACAGTTGTTATTAGAGTTAGCTAAACACTGTTAATGGTGGTTAGAGACACGTGATAGTCGCGTGTATATGAGTCTATAAAGGCCGATCTCATGCACTTTTTCAAGCTAATGAGAAAACATTCATCTTCCTCTCTTCTATTGTTTGCTTCTAGAAAATTCCTCCATGCATGATCTTTAGGTCAGAGCGTCACTATCGTTGTAAATCAACTCTCAGTTATCCTTAATTTTGATATTACGTTTTAAATTTGGGAAAATTATTATGGTATTATACATGGAATATTAAGGCAATGAAGGTGAATGGCCTCATTCAAATTGAAATAAAAATTATGGAAGTGAATTTAAAAAATCCAAGCATAAGGGTGCCGTAGTAAATTGCATTCAATACTCATGAATTTATGTGATTGGTTTATTAACACAGAATTATAATATTACCTCCGAGTTTGTATATATATTAACTTTTATGTTTCAAGTAAAGTGCCTTAATTTCAACCGTTGTCATGACATGGTTGAAGCAACAATTAAGAAGAATATATAATTTCTTAGGCATTCAGTTTTAGGGAAAAACAAACGCGATACTGATAATCAATAATCATATATGTTATACCCTATGTAGTAGTATTTACTTCATCGTAGGATGAGATACGCTATACCATTTTCTCTCATTTCCTCTTCCTTAGATTTTTATGTCCTTATTTCAGTGAAATAGTCGCAAGGACTTTCTTTTTTTTGTTAACTTGGTTTCAATTCAATACTAAACAAATCCAAATGGCATTGAACACTTCTGTCATAAATTTCATATTCATAAAGACCAATACAATAGTCAATACGAAGTTACACGTTATATCTTTCCTACAATGCATCTGATGGAAGAACAATTGCTAAATTAATCTGTCTCTTTCTTTCTTCAATATGTTAGGTATTTGTCCTGATTTTTGTAACATATTTGATTTTTTATATCTTGAAGAAAATGACAACATATTTATTATAATTGGATTTTCATTCTTGTAGAAGAAAATTATAGATCTCTCATATTTGGTTAGTCTATTTTCTTGTAGGAAAATAGTTGGACTTCTATAAATTGAAGATCCTTCCTTCTCATTTAGCAACATCCACAATATAGCCATATGGGGTTTGAGAGTCGTGTTTAGAGGAGAACTTTACAGGACAAGGGTTAGTGTGTCACCTATGTTTGCCTCTTCATGAGGTTGTTCTCTCCCCATATTTTGTACTCTCTTTTATATAGTGGATTGCTATATCCGCCGTGGATGTAGGTCAATTGATCAAACTACGTTATATGTTTGCGTCTCTGGTATTTTTTTTTTATTGTCTGATTTATCGTCGTTCAAGATTTGTTTTACTAACTTCTACATGACACTTGATTATTTCGATCCTAACAAGTGATACCTGTAATGGCCCGGCCGATAATTATGAGTTTTTTTAGACCTGATACCTTAAATGATGATTCCAACTTGTCAGGGTGTTTGGTTCCGAGTTCAGGAGAGTTCCGGAGCGAAAGGGGACACATAGTCCCTAAGTTGGAGATTTAAATCGTACGAGTTGATCGTAGTTTGACTTGTATGAAGATGACTTTGGAATAGAGTTTTGACAGTTCTAATAGCTCCGTATGGTTATTTTAATCTTAGGAGCATGTCCAGATACTGATTTGGAGGTTCGTAGGTCGTTTCAACGTGAAATGGCAAAAGTTGAAAGTTGAAAGATTTTGGAAAGTTTGATCGGGAGTGGACTTTATTGATATCTGGGTTGGATCCCGATTCCATAAGTTGGAATACATCTATAATGTCATTTATGACTTGTGTGCAAAATTTGAAGTCAATCGGAGTTGTTTTGGTATGAATCGGTATTGGTTTTGAATTCGAAAGTTCATAATTTCTTAAGCTTGAAACAGAAGGATCTTAGCTTGCGTTAGCAGAGATGGTTAGAGTTGCTTAAGGACTATGATATTACCATTCTGTATCATCCTAAGAAGTCTAATATAGTGACCGATGCCTTGAGTTGCAAGGTGGAGATCTTGGGTAGTTTAGCATATCTACCGGTAGCGGAGAGGATTACTATGGATTTTGTTGTTGGACTCCAGTTGACTCAGAGGAAGTTCAATGCAGTGCGGGTGATTGTGGATAAATTTAACAAGTCGGCTCATTTCATTCCAATGGTGACTACTTATACTTCTAAGCAGCTGGCTCGAGTTTATATTCGCGAGATTGTCAAGCTTCATGGCGTGTCGTATCCATTACTTCTAACCAAAGTATGCAGCTTACATTGCGGTTCTAGAGAGCCGTACAACATGAGTTAGGCATATGGTTTGAGTTGAGTAGAGTATTTCACCCTCAAACTGATGGACAGTTCGAGCGCACTATTCAGATATTGGAGGATATACTCTTTTTAAGTGTGATGGAGTTCGGGGGTTCTGGGGATCAATTCTTTGTACTTGCGGAGTTTGCCTACAACAACAGCTACCAGTCGAGCATTCAGATGGCTCCATATGAGGCTTTGTATGATAGACGGTGTCGGTCCCCGGTGTGTTGGTTTGAGCCGGGTGAGGCTAGGCTATTGGGAGTACAAACATGATTCAGGATGCTTTGAAAAGGGTTAAATTGATTCAGGATCGACTTCTTACAGCCCAATCTAGATATATAAGTTATGCGGATCGGAAGGTGTGCAACACTGCATCATGGTTGGGGAGAGAGTCTTGCTCCGGGTTTCACCCATAAAAGGTGTTATGAGATTCCAAAAGAAGGGCAAGTTGAGCCCTAGGTATATCGGACCTTTTGAGATACTTGAAGGGGTTGAAGAGGTGGCATACATTCTTGCACAACCACCTAGTCTAGCCGCAGTTCATCCAGTATTCCATGTTTCTAGGACCCGAAAGTATAACGGTGATCCGTTTCATGTATTGGATTTCAGCTCAGTCCAGTTGGGCAAGGATTTGTCTTACATTGAGGAGTCAGTGGACATTTTGGACTGCCAGGTTCAAAAGTTGAGGTCGAAGAACATTGCTTCAGTGAAGGTTCAGTGGAAGGGTCAACTAGTCGAGAAGGCGACTTAGGAGACCGAACTACTCATTCGAAGACGAACATTTATTTTAAGAGGGGGAGGATGTCACGACCCGGCCGGTTATTTTGTGTATTTTAGCCCCAATCTCCTAAATTATGATTCCTCTATATAATATTGTAGTTATGTGAGTTGTGAGGGTATTTGGTTCTGGGTATGGGTGTGCATTTGAATCGTTTATCGATAAATTGAATTGATTATTTGTTATCGATTTATCGATATCGGTTAATCGATTTATCGATTTTGATTTCAAAATTTTCCTTATCGGGTTATCGATTTCGATTACGACTATGTCCTTTTCGGTTTATCGGTTTATCGATAAACCGATAACATACACTATTTTTTAAATTTTTTATAAATTATTTTTAAAAATTTTATTTAATTTTTTTACCCTTATTTTATAATACCATTTCCTTTACCCTAAGTCCCTAGCGCTATTATTTCCTCTACCACATTTAAGGAATGATCATATTTAAAGCTCAAGGGAATAAAGTTCAAATTAATGGAAAATAAAATTAGCCGTGATGATATATTTTATTTTTTTATACCGTTGCAGTGTTGGTGGCATACATTTGATCCCTTACTTTAATTTCATTTCATGTGCTTGTTGACACAATATTTATGTTATAAACGATGCTCTCGTTATTTTAGCTTCTTTTTGTCCATATTAGTTAGGCGTGTTTGTAGCGATATACTTTTTGTGGAATCCCAAAAATTTTCTTATTGGTGTAATCAATAACCGAATCGATAAGCCCCAAAAATCGATAAATGAAATCGAAAAAATCAAAACCTTATTGAAACGATAACGATAAGTATATGTTCAAATCGATAATCGATATATAATTATCGATAAGGGTCAAAATCGAATCGATAAATCGAATTCACGTCCCTAGTTCTGGGTTCGAGAGAGTTCCGAAGCGAAAGGGAACGCACAGTCCCTAAATAAGAGGTTTAAGTCATAGGAATTGACCATAGTTTGACATGTGTGAATATGACTCCGGATTAGAATTTTGATAGTTTTAATAGCTTATTGTGATTTTAATCTTAGGAGCATAGCCGAATGTTGATTTGGAGATCTATAGGCTATTTCGGCATGAAATAGCTAAAGTTATAAGATTTTGGAAAGTTTGACTGGAGTGGACTTTATTGATATCAGTGTCGAATCCCTATTCCAAAAGTTGAAAAAGATTTATAATGTTATTTTGATTTGTGTGCAAAATTTAAAATCGATCAAAGTTGTTTGGTATGAATCGGCATTAGTTTCATATTTAGAAGTTCATAATTGCTTAGGCTTGAATTTTTGTTGCGATTCGTAGAATTTATGTTGTTCGATGTGATTTTTGGCATCGAGTAGGTCGGTTATGTATTTTGGAACGGGGGCCCGACTGTGATTCGGATCGAATATAGATCAAAATTTGGACTTATGTGAATTGCTGAAGTTACCAGCCTTCTGGAGTCATCGCACCCACGGAAGGAATGGCCGCAGGTACGGAATCACGAGTGAAGATGGTGGTGCGCAGAAGAGAAAAGGAGATCCCAGGGCTGGGCTCGCAGGGGGAATACCTAGGCGCAGTTGCGCCTATGCAATCGCAAACAATCTTACGCAGAAGTGGAGTTTGAGGAGGCTGGGGCTGGACCGCAGGTGTGGTCACTTTTTTTTTTGTGCAAAAGCGGGCTCGCAGCTGCAAGCCATGCTCCACATTAGCGAAATCCTTGGACTTACGTGGAATCCACACCTATGATTGTTTTTCCGCAAATACAGTGTCATAGAAGTGATCCAAAGACTGCAGAAGCAGAAGTCACTAGGCAGTTGTGAAATTCGAGGGTTTTGATTCATAATTCATTTTTGGACATAGAGAGCTCGGTAGGAGGTGATTTTTCGAGAGTTTTCAAAGAAAACATTGGGGTAAGAAATCCTAACCTGATTTTGGTTAATTTGCAAGAATCTAGTTGTAGTTTTATCATTTAATTAGTGTTTTGGAGTTAGAAATTGGAGAAAAATGGTAGAAACTTTTTAGATTAAAATTTTGAGTTTTGAAAGACGAATTGAGGTCGGATTTGAGTAATTATTATATGGTTGGACTCAATATCGAATGGGTATTCAATTTTTATAAGTTTGATCGGGTCTTGAGGTGGGGGGTCCCGGGTTGAATTTTTTAGTTGACTTTTTAAATCTTCGTAAAGATCATAATATCATTACTTGAATTAGTTTCCTATATTTATATTTATAGTATAAAATTATTTTTGGCTAGATTCGAGTCGTTCGGAGTTAGAATATTGAGGGAAAGGCCTTTTAGTGGTTAATTTAGCTTGGTTTGATATAAGTGGCTTGCCTTACTTTGTAGGGGTGGGGGAGGAGAAGGAGGGGCAGGAGGGAATTTTCCCTTAGGTTTGATGTTTTTGTGATAATTGCGATGTGTAAGAGCCGTGTACGCAAGATGATGGGTGTGTACACGGGTTAAATGTTGAAATCACCGGTTTTTATCTTTTTAGATTCCTTTCATGCCTTAATTGACTTACCTTAACATGTTATAATTATCATTTTTAGTCTAATTTCACATGCTTACTTGTCTTATCTTTTACTTGCTATTTGCGTTATATGGTTAGTTGAAGTTATTGTTTCTTTTATTCTGTATTTATTATTTAGCTATTAAATTCTTTACTTGAAATTACTATTCTTGGAATATCTTTTTGTTCTAATTGGTATTGAGTTGCTAGGCCGTGATTCCTATTGAGGCAAGGTGTTAAGTAGTGAAATATCATTCTATTGAGTTATTATTCCATCTATTATTGTTTAGACTTTGTGTACATTGTGGTTGAGCCGTAGGCTTCTTATTATGAAATTATGTTATTATTTGGTTTCTCTGGAAAGTTGTAATATTGGGCACTTGATATGAGATTTGTGATACGTTCTGATATTGATACACATGCGGTGGTATAAGGTCTATGGGGTGAAATGCATGTGCTGAGATAAGGGGGCTTGATACGCATGACTAGTAGGGGAACTACTAGAAGCCATATAGTGTGATTGGTGGGCTAAAACGTGGGATGCTATTTCGAAAAAATAATTTCAAAAATAAATATAAAAGCTCCCGCGGTGATATAAGAAAAGATTGTGATTTATTTTTATGATTTGAGACTACGAGACGATACCTCGGTAGTGACTCTAATTGAAATTTCTCTATTCTTTTGTACTTATCTTTGATTATTGTTTCCTTATTATATTATTTGACTTTCTCCGTGTTTCACTATTTGCTTTAGTTCTATATATCTAACCTTGATATGTTATTCGTTATTGAAATTTTATTACGGTCATTATTATACTGTCTACATTTATTTTTAGTCTTTTATTTATTTTTCCAATAGAGCCTTAACCTGGCCTCGCCACTACTCTATCGAGGTTAGGATTGGCATTTACTATGTACCGTTGTGGTGTAATCATGCTACTCTTCTGCATATTGTTTTGTGCAGATCCAAGTACTTTTTACCAGTCCAGGCAGGGATGTACATAAGTCGGATTGGTTCAGATTTTCAGTTACCAAACCAAACCTATAATGTCGGATTTTTATATCTATAAGCCAAAAACCAAAAAATTTCGGGTTTTTAAATCTTGATTTTTTTAGAATTTTTCGGGGTTTTTCGGGTTTCATATTTTTCCTGGTAACGTCTTCATAGTACAAAATATGTAACATGGACTTCAAATATTTCTTTAGTGCTAGTAAGATACAAATATATAATGTATTTTCCAAGAAAATAACACAATAACATGAGATAAATCATAATACTATACTAAAATATTCAATAACAAAGATAATAATACTGCATAAAGCAAATATTGCTAATTAATAAGTCATAATAAAAATTAATATAATTTAAAATATTATCTAGGTCATGCTAAAATAAGTATAGCTAATAAGTACTATTAATTACATAACTAAGCATAAAGAAAAAGATAAACTAAGTTATGCATTTTCATTATAAACCAATATAAAACTAAAAAATAGATATCAAACACTATCATCATTCCTAGTGTTGATTTGAATTTCTTTGGTTAGTAATATTAATATTGATTTGAACATTATTTGAGACTTTGAGTTACTACATTTATGGGCTATAAAATTTATTTCAAACTTGAAATAATACGTTAAAAGATAAAACTGTGATATTTATATGTATAAAATATTAAAATGTATAAAAAAAATATTTATAAATAACATCACAATAAATATTTATATGCATAAACTATTTTTAAAAATTATATAAATGTATTATCGGGTTGGTTTGGATTCGATTTGACTTTTTTTTGCTTAAAATCAAACCAAACTAATTATGATCAGGTTTTATTTTTTAATAACAAACCAAACTACAACCGACTTTCTACGGTTTGACTCGGATTATCGGTTTGGTACGGTTTATTAATTTTTTCTGTACACCCCTAAGCCCAGGCATTAGCTAGGATTCTACTATAGAGACTTCAAGGTATACTTGCTAGCATCCACATGCCTCGGAGTTCTCCCTCTCTAGATCTCTTTATCCATCATCTTTTATATATAGACATGATGTATATGATTATCCAGTATTTCTACTTATAGCTTATGACTTGTATTTTGCTAGGTCTCAGGATATGTATATGTTGAGTTATAACCTTTTTTTTATACAGTTGTTGAGTTTGAGACTTGTATTTATCATTAATTTAGTAATTCTGCATGTTTGTTAGGTATATCTAGTTTAAGAGACTAGGTGCCATCACGACATCCTATGAAGGAAAATTTGGGTTCGTGACAATATAAGAGTGTGAGGTTGAAGACATATTCAACTTGGCGGGTTTAGTTCTAGTCGCAACTTATTTGAAGGTACATGATTTTTGTCGGAAAAATTTGACCGAAGTGCTACGCACGTTGAGACAAACTTTGTGTGGAGATTTGGAGATGCAACTTGTTGAAGGTTATGTGAAGAAGGTGGATCAAAATTATTTTGCCAGAAAATTCAGGTCAAGGGGGAGAATTGTTAGGTGTTTATCCGGATTTTCTTACCATATTTGGTTTCTCTATCTCTTGAAAGAAATAGCGACATATTTATCATAATTGAATTTTTCTTTTTGTAGAAGAAAAATATAAATCTCTCATATTTGGCTAGTTCCTTTTCTTATAGGAAAATGTTTGGACTTCTATAAAATTGAGGATTATTCCTTCTTATTCAGCAGCATCCACAATGTAGTCATATGGGGTTTGAGAATCGTATTTATGATGGGATAAGTGTTAGATATCATTTGTGTTTGCCTCTTCGTGAGGTTGTTCTCTCTCGTTATTTTGTATTCTCTTTTATAGAGTAAATTGTTCTTCTTCTTCATAGATTGATATAAGTCAATTGACCGAATTACGTTATATATTTGTATCTCTTTTAATATATTTTTTCTTTTATTTACTGATTTATCATTATTCAAAATTTATTTTACTAATTTTTGCATTAAACTTGATTTTCGATCCTAACACAATAATGATAGATTTGGTTCCGGGAGTAGAGGGAAAAGATATTGGTTTCTAGAGTTCAAAACAAATTGGTTCAATCTTGAAGAAACGGGCAAAGAGCTAAGTTAGCTAGGCCAACCATACAATGCAAACTATTTTGGGAGCAATGATCATGTTTACTAAGAGTCCGTTTGACTTAGCTGATTTAGAGTAGTTGATAAGTATTACATGCTGAAAAGTACTTTTAAATGTTGAAGTTGATTTAAACAATAAACAGTTACGTATTTGGATAAAAGTGCTGAAATTAATAATAAGCAGCTAAGAAATAAGTATAGGAAGAGTTTTGTTTTAAAAAAAAGTAAATATTTGGGTCAAACTTGAACTGTTTATAAGCTGGAATTTGATAAGTTACGGAGACCAACTTATAACTTTTGGCTTATTTTTATCTTATAAGCACTTTTAATTTTACCAAGCACGTAAATATGTCAAAATGTGCTTATAAGCCAATTTAACCAGCTTATAAACTTAGTCAAACACTCTCTAAATAGGTTTAACGCGGATGACAAAAAAAAATTGTAGCTGAATTTGAATTTTATTGTATAAAAAAAAATATAAGCGTGATGCTCCTATTAAAATTAGATTTACCTTGGGTCGGGAGTTTTGGGCGTAACTGATGTTTCTCTAATAAATAAGATAAGTGTGTATAATGTAGCCTTATTTGAAATTTTCCTACAATATAGTTAATTAATCTTATAACAGGATCGAACTTGTATCATTTAAGCATTTGCCAACCTTATAAAAAAGGCATTTTACTGTATTAAATATGTATACAGTAGGCAAAAATTAGGCAAAAAAGAATTAGGCAAAAAAAGTGGACCCTGAATCGGGGGGATTGAACCCGACATGAATCGAACACGCAACCTTCTGATCTGGAGTCAGACGCGCTACCATTGCGCCACGGATCCGGAGATGTTAATAAGGATAAACTAAATTTAATTGTCATTTATATTTATTTTCGTTCAGGAAATGATTAATTTTGGCTAACAAATCTCATCAGCTAATCAGTCGTATTATTTATTCCAACGCCTATGTTAGTAGGTTGAATTTAAAGTTGTCAAATTTGACCTGTTCCGGGAAAATTAATGTTCTCAAGAGACATTCAAGCACAGTACATGGTAGTGACCCTAGACATAATATCTAGTAGCTAGCATATATATATCATGCAAATAAAAGTACAAAAAGTCAAAGCAAGAGAACATTCTTACAAAACTCTTACAACATCACTAATCCCTCCTATTTACACAATTACCACAAACAAATTCTCAATTCTCTCTGTGCTAATTAAAACAAAACAAAAAAAAACATCAACTACATCTATTGAGGTCTCTATTCTCAAGACGGAAACCAGGCATACTACTAGGAATCAATGGAATTTTGGTAGTCGTTGATCAATTGGAAGGTACATGGTAGTATTTGCCTCTACACATACACCTGTAAACAATGGGGCAAGACTCTACAAGGGAGCATTCGAAGCTCACTATTACTCTCTTACAAGGAAAACAAGGTCCACATGCATGGGAACAATCTGGTAGGCTTGATCCTGTTGGATACAACTCCATTCCTAACTCCCCTTTTCTTTCTTCCTGCAATTTTCCTTTCTTAATTTTCAGCATTTTATTAAGAGTGGACAAGGATAAAATGTCATACAAATTAAATTACCTTAATCTGGACATGCTTTTGCTTATCCATGTTTGTTCCTTTCCCATGGTATGTAACTGAAATTTTATGACCAAACAACATTAATATATGCCTAGCTTTAGGAGTCATAGTGTGTTAATGTCTCAAATTGAGAGACAACAGCATCAATTGCTACTTCTACAAAGGAAGAAAACATTTATAAAGAGATGCCGTGCAATATTTTTATCTTATAATTCAGCTTCCAGCAATATATAAGAAAATTGCAGAGAGCATCTAAGGAGAAAGAATGGGAGTGAATAAAAGTATAATAGCCAATGCATTTTGTACAATTCAGGACTTTCTGTGTTCATGCACCCCTTGTCTACTTATATATTACTCCCTCCGTTTCATATTGTTTTACATAATTTAACTTGGCACGGAGTTTAAGAAAAAAAAAAGATTTTTAAAAATTGTGGTCTTAAAAGTTTAAGAGGTAAAAAGTTTGTAGGGGCATACCATTTGTGTGACTATAAAAGCTTCTCATTAAGGGCAAAAAGGGTAAAATAAAGAGTTTAATGTTGAATTATTACCAAATTTAAAAATATATCATTTATTTTGGAACAGACTAAAAATGAAAATATATCATTCAATATGAAACAGAGAAAGTATAAGTAAAAATAAAATACGTAAAACAAAATGTGCACAAATAACTTCACATATATCAAGCCTTATATGATAACTAGAAAAATAAAAACCAATAAAGGTTGTGGCAGGGTGGTAAGTAACTTCTTCATATCCTTAATCAGAGGTATCGGGTTCGAGTTTCTGGGTATGAAGTTGCCTTTATTAGGAAGCGTTTAGTCGAACTCCAATGAGGGTACCCAGTGGCGAAGTTAGGAAATTTTTCACGGGTGTTCAAATTTAAAAGAAGTGAAAAAAATTTCCGACAAAGGGTGTTCAATATGTGTTAATATTTCTAAACGTAATAGTTTACCTATGTACACAGTATAATTTTTCAACGAAGAGTAGTCAGTTGACCACTCTTAACACCATATAGTTTCGTCGCTGCGAGTACCGAATAACAGGTGAAAAACAAAAAAAAAACTAGAAAAATAAAATAACAAAATGGCTCTATTACCGGTTAAATATCATTAATATAATGGTGTAAATTTTTTGTGTTTTACTTTATCAGTATATATAACATAATTAACTCCTGAAGATATATATTATAGGACAAATTAAAGAGTGGACACTTACAATGATATGGCCGTAGGCTTTGGGTAGATGCGACTAGCATTAGAACAAGTGTAACTATTGAAAGAATCAGAAATCCATACGAATGAGTGGTAGTCACCATATCGTTCTTAATTTGCCCACCTTAGAATACTTTGAAATTTGTATGAAATATAACTAAAAAACAGTGGAAGATATGTGAAAGATAATGAAGCAGAAAATTTGGGACCAACTTGTCAAATATTTATAATAAGGCTAGGGAAGTTTATATTGAAATTTGAAATGAAGAGTGAAGAGGGTGATTTTAATGTAGGATGTACACCTGATGAACATCACATGATACACGGCCACTTTTTGTAGGATTCACAGGTTTTGTTGAGTTATTCCAAACTAATTAATCCCCCTATATATATATATATATATATATATTTATCCAAAAATTTTATCCTCCCCCCACGACCAATGCCCCAAGTAAGATAAAATACGGTAACAAATAAAAGGATAAATTTTAAATAAGAACGGATATAAGTTATATATAAAAAAGTAGTCTAGTGGACAAGATCTCGCATATGAACGCCGTATTTGACGAAGGAACGCATTCTAAAAAGTATGATTTAGACATTATTGACCAATAATAACAACAACAATAACGATTCAGTGTAATTTCATTAATGGGGTTTGGGGACGTAGGCGAAGCTACACTATAATAATTGACCACCCTTTGCCGGAAAATTACACTGCATATATTGTACAGAGTTTTGGGAGAAGTAATTTTCTCGTATTGCTCACAAAAGTATATATAGAGTACAGAAAGGTATAATCCTACCAACTATAGAACTGTACAATAATGAAAGAAATCAAATCCTACCAACTATAGGACTGTACAATAATCAAAGAATATTCTACTAATAATAAAAAGATACATACAATATATTCTAATACACCCCCTCAAGATGGAGGGCCGAAAGACACGCCAATCTTGGACATCAGCAGAAGAAGCCGATGACGAGATAAGTGTGAGAGCATCAGCAAGCTGATCAGCGGAGGATACGTGAGCAACACGAACAGACCCATTCTGAACCAATTGACGAACAAAGTGATAATCAATGGAGATGTTTTTCATGCGCGAATGAAACACAGGGTTGGCACAGAGGTAAGTGTCACCAATGTTGTCGCTGTAAATGATAGGAGCAGCCGGAAGAGGGACATGAAGCTCGCGCAGCAGTGAATGAAGCCAACGGACTTCAGCGGCAGCAGAAGCAATGGCACGATATTCAGCCTCAGTAGAAGATCGTGCAACAGAACGCTTTTTGGAGCTCCAGGAAATAGGATTAGGCCCTAGAAAGACAACATAGGCACCAGTGGAGGAGCGGCCATCACAGTTTCCACCCCAATCAGCATCAGAGAAACAATGCAGAGGTATAGCAGATGAAGGACGCAGCCAGACGCCAAAGTCACGCGTCCCATTTAGATACCGGAAGAGGCGCTTAGCTGCACCCCAATGAGTGACAGTAGGAGCGTGCATGAACTGTGAGAGTTTATTCACAGCAAAGGAGATATCAGGACGAGTGAAGGAGAGACACTGGAGGCCCCTAAGGTCCTGTCGATAGGCGGACGCGGAGGCAGGGGCCGAGCCGTCGGCCAGATGAAGGCGGGTTGACGCTGCTGCTGGCGTCTGAACAGGATTTGATTCCAGCATATTATGACGAGTCAAAAGATCAACAACATATTTACGCTGAGAAAGAAAGCACCCCTTGGAGCTGCATAGAACTTCAACGCCAAGAAAGTAGCTTAGATCACTCATATCTTTAAGAGAAAATTGAGTCCCAAGAGAGTCAATCACACGGTTCAAAAAAGCAGAATCATTACCAGTCAATATGAGATCATCAACATATACCAAAAAATAGGTCGTAATACCAGAATGCTGAAAGACGAAGAGCGAAGTGTCAGAGGTAGTGTTGACGAAACCCATGGTCTGAAAGACACTAGCGGAGCGCACTGTACCATGCCCGGGGTGCTTGTTTGAGACCATAAATAGCTTTTTGTAACTTACAGACATAAGATGGACAGGCTTTGTCAACAAAACCCGGTGGTTGTGCCATATAAACATCCTCTGTAAGCCTCCCGTGGAGAAAGGCATTGTTCAAATCCGAAGCGGCCAGCCCTTGGATACAGCTATACTGAGAACCAAATGTACAATTTCCGGCTTAACAACCGGACTAAAAGTCTCCTGGAAGTCTACACCGGGACGCTGATGAAAGCCCCTTGCAACAAGCCGGACTTTGAACTTATCCACAGTACCGTCAGGCTTTCGTTTGATACGATAAACCCACTTGCAACCCACAACATTCTGCGAAGAATATGGCGGAACAAGATCCCAGGTGCCATTTCGTAGCAGAGCGTCAAACTCTGATGACATAGCAACGCGCCAGCGCTCATCAGGCATAGCACTAGACAAATTCTGAGGTTCAGTAACAGCTGGAGATGTGACAGCAGACATACCAAACTTCTTGTTGGGCGTAAAGATGTTATTTTTGCTGTGAGTCTGCATATGATGACCACCCTGAGAGGATGCAGGTGGAGGCATAATGGGTGTAGCGGCGGCAGGGGCCGCTGGCGATGCCGGAAGGGGCGCTGGTGGCGCGGGCGTTGGCGCCGGCAGTGCGTCAGGTGAAGGATCGCTAGTGGGAGCGGCGACAGGTACAGGTGGCGGCAGCGGAAGGACTTCTAGGGTGACCGGAATAGGTACAGGGGGAGACTCGGGGTTAGACAATTTGGAGAACGAGAAGACATCTTCATGGAAGGTGACATGACGCGAGACAAAGATTTTAGACGTTGAGAGATCAAAGCAGAGATAGACGCTTTGAGTAGTAGAGTAGCCGAAGAGGACACAGGCACGAGATCTGGGTTCCATTTTGTGTGAGGTGTAGGGCCGAAGCCAAGGGAAGCATTGACAGCCGAAGACACGTAGTTTGGCAAGGTTTGGGCGCTTATGGAAGAGAGACTCAAAGGAGGAGAGCATCGATAGATTTGTCTTGGGAAGACGATTAATAAGATAGACTGATGTAGCAAAGGCATAAGGCCAGTAAATGAGAGGTACATAGGCATGATTAAGGAGAGTGAGACCAGTATCGACAATATGACGGTGACAGCGTTCGGCGTAGCCATTGTGCTGAGGAATATGAGGAGGTGAAGTGAGATGTGAGATGCCATTGGAGGCAAGAAAAGAGCGCAAAGCGAGGAATTCACCCCCATTGTCATTATACAGAGTAATGATTTTAGCTGAGAAATATTTTTCTACAATGGATTTAAAAATGGGGAAGGTTTGTAAGACATCAGATTTACCGCATAAAGGAAAAAACCAAACATACTTAGAAAAATGATCAACAAAGATAACATAATATTTAAATCCTTCATTAGAAATAGTTGGAGAGGTCCATACATCGGAGAAAATAATCTCCAGGGGAGCATGACACTTATGAAGCTTGCAAGAGACACAAGAAATATTAGACACATTACTGGACGCTATACTGTTAGAAGACACTAAATGATGCAGGATTTTAGCTGACGGGTGACCAAACCGAGAATGCCACAATGACGCAGAGAGCTTTTGTGCCGTGAGGGCGGACGGGAGACTGGGAGCCGCCGACCAGTAGTAGGTGTTGCCCTAAGCGGGCCGCGAACGAGCGTTGCCCATGTACGACGATCCTTCACCTGAAAATCAGTATCAGAAAGAATAACTTTAACATTATTCTGACGACATAATTGGGCAATAGAGATCAAATTTTTACGCATATGTGGAACACAAAGAGCCCTAGGTAATAAAAGAGAGGAATGAATGTTAAGTTGTCCAGTATGTGCACCGTTACCAATAACCACATCGAAACCAGTGTAAGGACTGTGAAGAGACATGTTGGCAAGATCAGAGGTTATGTGATGGGAGGCACCAGAATCCAGGATCCAATCGGATGAAGAGGGAATCATCGGAGAGTGATGGGCTGTGTGAGTAGCCGGAGCAAAGCATAAGCTGGCCGCGGTAGTGATCCACCGTAAAGGGGCTGGGTGGCACCAGAGATAGGATAGGACGGGCAGCGGTGCGCTGAGTGGCCAAATTGTACCAGCGAGATTGGCCATTGCTAGAGTAACCACCGCGACCGGAGGCTGAACCGCGGCTACTACGGTCGCGCCCGCCGCTACCGAAGCGGTTACTGCCTGGCTGCTGTCCGACGATGAAGGCAGCCGACGAAGCTAAATCAGATGCGGCGGAGGTGGCCGGCACACGAGCAGTAATCTGAGCCTCCATGCTTAACAGCTTGTCATGTAATTCAACGAAAGAAATAGGAGATTCGCGGGCTTGGATGGCATGAGAGAGTTCCATATACGGATCATCAAGACCATTTAAAACCTTAATGACATGGTCCTTAGAATAAACAGTAACACCCATGAGAGATAATTCATCCACAATCACGCGAATACCGTGCATAAAATCAGTAACAGATTTAGAACCTTTTACCGGATTATGGAGATGTTGTTTGAGAGCCATGATACGACCATGAGAAGCAGTGCCGTATGTGTGCGCGAGGATGTCCCGGGCCTCTTTAGAGGTTTCCGCAGCGGCAATAAAGGAGATGATTGTCGGTGTGATCGATGAGATGATGGCACTGAGAATAAGATTGTCCTGACGAATCCAGTAAGGATATGCTGGATTGGAGGAAGTCACATCCTTGTCGACGATAGTGGCTGGTGGGCCCGACTTCTATCCATCCAAGAAATCGAGGAGGTCGTAACCCGTATGAAGGGTTCGAAATTGGAATTTCCACGCCAAGTAATTAGAGGAATCCAATTTGAGTGGGATTTGAGCCGATGCATTGATGGCAATCGGCTGGAGAAGCTCGGTTGACGTCGTAGCGGCCATGAAACGCGAGGCATAGGAGAGGAGGCGCTGAACAACGTCGAGAAAAAAAAGGGCTGCCGATTAGTGCAGCGTTGGTAGCGGCGGCGGCGGCGACGGGCTGACGAGAAGAGCAACGGCGGCGCGTGTAGGATAGAATTAGGGTTTGTTTGGCGATAAGCCACTACCGTATGATACCATGTAGAGAGTTTTGGGAGAAGTAATTTTCTCGTATTGCTCACAAAAGTATATATAGAGTACAGAGAGGTATACTCCTACCAACTATAAAACTGTACAATAATGAAAGAAATCAAATCCTACCAACTATAGGACTGTACAGTAATGAAAGAATGTTCTACCAATAATAAAAAGATACAAACAATATATTCTAATATATATAGGTAAAATATTAAATTTTAGAGGTATATAATATATGTTGAACACCCTTTGTCATAGATTTTTTTTTAATTTCAAATTTGAACACCCTAAGAAAAATTTCTAGCTTCGTCACTATCTGGGGAAGGTAGTATGTACGCAGACCTTACCTCTAACATGATGAGTAGAGAAGTTGTTTCCAGGAGACCTCAGCTCAAGAATACGACAAGAGACGATATATTAGTACTATCAATAAAATCATAATAAAGTAACAGCAATATAAAAAAATACGAAATAGATGAAAAGTACAACAATAACAAGTAGATAAAGAACCGCATCAGTAGAAACCACTAACATCCTAAGACTAAATCTTAACTGGCAAGTTTCACTGATGCACCGAAGAAATATTCACAACTACCTCCTAGCCTACAACCTTAATGGTCGACCTTCACAATTCCTTTTTAAGGGCCATGTCCTCAGGGACATTGTGGATAATTTAATTTAATGCAAACATTAGTGGTTATTTTCACGACTCGAACTCGTGTTCTATAACCTACATGGAAACAATTTTTACTGTTTGTCCAAGACTGCCCTTCTGAATTTAAGTTATATATCGAGCATAAAAATATTGTTACGTCATTAAGTCATCTGAATAATAGTTACTATAAAAATTTGTTACTATAGGTTAAAATACAGTAATAAGAAAATATTTTCTGTGTACACAAGTTAAATATTATACAAAATTACTGCTTGGTTCTTTTGGTTTTCATAAATTATTCCTATTAGAGAAAAATGTAACCCCAGATAAGTATGGTGGTCTACCTTGCAACCCTGCCCTCCAAACTCCATTACTTTTTACCTTTGTTTCATGTGTATTTGAGAACAATTTTAGTACTATATACCCATTGGCCATTTTCTTGTTTTATGCTTTTCTTTTGTCTCTGCGATAAAAGATACACAGTGCTTCGGTAAGTGATATATATATCTTGGCCTAGAGTCCAAGATTTCAAGGTCCAACAATTCAACACTAGATATTTGAAATTATTGGTAAAATTGTTTATCCATATATACCTGTCTAAATAAACAAAATTAAAAGCTGATCTTATTAGTTTTGGATCAAACGAATTGTTTTTCATTAGTTTGGGACCGTAAAATAACCCTTCAAAGAAAAGGACAAGAAAGAATCCAGTATTGAAACATCTAAGACATTAAGCATTCATTCCACTGGTTTAATTAGAGAACACGTACATATATATATATATGTGGTACATTGGGGTTGGCCCAAGGAGAGTATGAGTTGACGGCGTAAAATATTTTTTGAACTATTATTGTCACCTATTTTTTAGATTAGCAACCTGAAATTAAGGTAGTAAGTAATTAATATTTTGTTACAGCATATTCATTACACGGGTAACAAAAATTCAAAACGTTTATTTTTATATTTTAAGTATGCAATATATGTGAAGAAAAATGACTTCTCAAATTTCGGAAATTGCTTCCTTAGAGTAGTGAATTATGCTTCACTAGCCCAAGACTCACAACCACAATTGAAGAAGAACGAAGAAGAAAATATAGCTCCAAAAATACTAGAACTAAGAAAGTGGAAGACTTACTTGAATAACTTGGAGAATACTTTATTAACTCAAGAAGACTTGGATTTTTTTGGATGATACAAATGTGGAGGAGGGGGTGGGTATATATAGGCTTTCCACCTCCTCAATGGACGATCATGATCTATTTAATCCTACGGTGGAGATTCGTCTTCTAGAATACTCCACACTTTTCTTACAAAATATCTAGATATTTTTATCACCTACACTAACCTAGAAATATCTCTTACAAATATCTCCTAACTTCTATAATACACTATTCTATAATTTTCCAAAAGTTACACTTTATAACTTTAACGCTCCCCCTTAAAGTGAACTTTGGAGACAAGTCCAAGCTCGCCACGGAGATCCTCGAATGGTCCTTTGGAAAGAGACTTTGTAAAGATGTCTGAAACGTTATCATTACTCCGAACCTCCAATGCTTCAATGGTACCATCTAAAACCTTCTCTCGGATGAAATGATGCGCAATCTCAATATGTTTTGTTCTTGCGTGACACACCGGATTAGTAGCCAACTTTGTAGCGCTTTGATTGTCACTAAGAAGTTTTGTAGGCTTATGAATTGGTGAGAATACATCCCCAACAAGCAGATGAAGCCACGTGCATTCCTGAGCAGTAAGAGTAGAAGCCTTGTATTCCGCTTCAGTAGTAGAGAGCGAGACCGAGTCTTGCTTTTTACTGCACCAAGAAACACATGCTGAACCACAGGAGAATACATAACCGGAAGTTGATCTTCTATCATCTAAGTCACCTCCTAGATCAGCATCAGTGAACCCAAGTAGTGAAAAATCAGCTCCTTTCTTGTAAAGAAGTCCCATGTCATATGTTGAGTTCACGTATTTCAATATGCGATTCGCCGCTTCAAAGTGAGGTTTCCGTGGCTCTTGCATATAGCGACTAACAAGTCCAACAGAAAATGAAATGTCTGGCCTTGTAATAGTCAAGTAGATCAAGCTACCAACAAGAGCCCGATAAGGACGTGGATATGGTAAAAACTTTCCTTCATCACGACTAGTTTTTATGTTAGGCTCAAGAGGAGTAGAGCAATGCTTACTTGTATTTATTCCAAACCTGTCCACAAGCTTCCTCGCATAGCTTTCTTGTGAAAGAAATATTCCATCTTTCACATATTTCACTTCCAAACCAAGAAAGTGACTAAGCTCTCCCAAATCTTTCATTTCAAATCTGATCGAGAGTTCAGCTCGCAGTTTTGCAACCTCCTGTTCGTTATTACCTGTAATAATCATATCATCCACATATAGTAGCACAATCATGTGGAGCGTACCTTGCTTCTTCACGAACAGGCTAGAATCTGAGTCTGATGCAAGATAGCCACAAAATTGCAAGTATTCAGCAATCTTTCCATACCATGCTCTGGGAGCTTGCTTGAGTCCATAAAGCGCTTTCTTTAGCTTGCATACATAGTCTGGATGAGTAGGTGAAATGTAGCCCAAAGGTTGTTCCATGTAGATCTCCTTATCAATGTCGCCATACATGAAAGCATTCTTCACGTCAAGCTGACATAGCTTCCACCCAAGTGATGCCGCCAAGGAGATCACAACTCGAACTGATGTCATCTTCGCCACTGGGCTAAAAGTCTCCTCATAGTCTTCTCCATGAACTTGAGAGAATCCTCGTGCAACTAGCCTTGTATCTATCAATGCTCCCATCTGCCTTCTTCTTTAGTTTATACACCCACTTGCAAGATACCGGCTTCACATCCTTGGGCTTTGGCACAAGATCCCAAGTTTCATTTTTCACAAGTGCGTGTATCTCCTCATTCATAGCTTCTTCCCATTCCTTAACACCTTTTGCTTCATTATAGGAAGAAGGCTCATTTTCATAAATAGCACCGGCACTGAAGTAATGATAGATGCTTACCATGTTGCCATCTCGGTAGCGAATAGGTTTGAAGACTTGCCTTCCATATCGAGTTGTTCTTTGACCATTTGTCTCCTCCAGGTTGATATTTTCCCTTTGTTTATCCACGCGAGAAGTAACCTTGCTCCCCCTATCACCAGAATCTCTTGCTTCTGAAGATGACGTACTATTATACGTCATTGGTGATGATGGCGATGATGAAATATTGGAGCAAGGAGCTGAAGAAGTCACCACAAGACTTACGGGCATCTCTTCATGTTCTATAGCTGGTGAAGGAGAATCTCCAGGAACACCACCGGGACTGTAGTAGGAAGAGATTTCATCAAATACTACATCCCGAGATACTTTACACTTGCCTGTCTCGGGATCCATGCATTTCCAGCCTTTCTTCCTTTCATCATAACCGATGAAGATGCACTTCCTTGCCTTAGCATCTAGTTTAGTTCTTTGTGAATCTGGAATGTGGATGTAGCAGATCGATCCAAAGACCTTACAGTCTTTCACATTTGGCTTCTCGTTGTAGAGCATTTCGTACGGGGACTTCATATTAATCAGACTGAGTGGTACCCAATTAATTACATATGCCGCACAAGCCATACCTTCAACCCAAAGAACTTTGGGAAAATGTTTAGCATATAACCAGCTCTTACATGTCTCAGTAATATGTCGAATCTTCCTCTCTGCAATGCCATTTTGCTGAGAAGTGTCTGCACATGTGAGCTGCCTTCGTATTCCCTGCCTCGAGCAGAATTGATTAAACTCCCGGGAAGTATATTCTTCCCCATTATCAGTCCTCAGCCATTTTATCTTCCTCTGAAACTCACCTTCGACCTTCTCCTTGAACTCCAAAAATCTGGAAAATACTTCAGATTTTTGCACCACGAAATATACCCAAGTATACCGTGTGTAATCATCAACGAATACCACCATATAGCGATAAACAGAGAAGGTAGGTGTACGTGTAGGACCCATCACATCACTGTGAATGAGTTCTAGTGGTGCCTCGTATCTTGTTTGGGATCTATCAAATGGAAGACGATGCGCCTTACCATATTGACACCCTTCGCATAATGTTCCACTACCAAAAGTAGTAATATGAGTCAAACTATCAACCAAATTTTTGTTTACCATGACTTTTAACTTATCCATATTAAGGTGCCCCAGTCTAGCATGCCAAAGTGATGCAGTATCATTCGTGCTCATCTTGTCAACATAAGATGTAGATGCTGACAAAACAAATAAATCTTTAACTCGCTTACCGGTGTGGACGACATCTCCTTCCACCTTAGTGATATTTCAGAAGAACTTCACTCCATTTGGCTCGAACAGAACATAGTGCCCAGCATCCACAGCGTTAGCCACCGAGAAAAGATTCTTGCTCATCCCAGGTACATGATACACACTCTTCATAGTGATAGGATCTCCGCCATTGTTGAGAATGATTGTACCCTCCTTTTCTACCGGATAAACGGTATTATCCGCGGTGAGAATAGCTTCGTTACCTTCATGTTTCTGAAGAGATGTGAACTTTGAGTCATCTCCAGTAAGGTGATGACCGCAACCAGAATCCACGATCCAGTCATCCTTGAAGTTGATGCTAGCGTAAGCATTTACCGAGGTAGTTTCCGTTGAGAAGCAACCACCCCAATTCTCTTCGGTTTGTTTTGCTTTATCAGCAACATTTCCTCCCTTTAGCTTCACCTTACAATTCTTCTTGATGTGTCCAGGCAAGTTACACCGATAGCATCGAATAGTGCTTCTTTCCCCGTTGGCACTCTTTGGTGGCTCTCCCCCTTCATCTATTCTTCTCTCTCTTTCATTCTTCTTCTCTGGTCTATAGACTTTCTTCTTTCCAGAGAATAAGGCGTCACCTTGAAAGGATAAGGAGACTCCAGCCATTTGTTTTGCTAGAGACTCTTGAGAAGAGAGAAGATTCTCAAACTCAACAAGGGAGGGTTGATTAGCCCACCCCTGAATAGAAGTGACAAAAGGAATATATTTTTTGTTTAATCCTCGAATAATATTCCTTTTCATTCGAGCTTCCGAAATAGGTTCCTCCGGATCATGAGCAGAAATTTTCGAACAAATATTTTTAATTTTTAAGAAAAATTCGGAGATTGAGAGCTCACCTTGAGTAGTTCGTGCCAACTCATTCTCTAAGTATTGCAACTGAGCAACGTTCTTCTTGTTAAGCAATGCACTTAGAGTATCCCAAATCTGAGATGCAGACTTACACCCAACAATGTGATCAAATAGATCGTGAGAGATTGATCTCTTTAACACGAATTCCACCTTTGCGTTTGAAGTCCTCCACTTCTTTACGGCATCGACATTAGTATGCGTGGGTGTAGAGGCAACCTTGTTGTCTCCACCAACAACCTCCCATAAATCTTCTCCAAGAAGATAACATTCCATTCAAGACTTCCATACCTTGTAATTGGATTGATTAAGCACCTCAATTCCAAGGCCGACAACTCTTCCACTTGAATCCATTTTTGGAACGTCAACGAACTTCTTCACCAAGAGTGACTTGACAGGATTTCAAGCTAACACCCTTGTAGCTCTGATACCATGTGAAGAAAAACAACTTCCCAAATTCCGGAAATTGCTTCCTTAGAATAGTGAATTATGCTTCACTAGCCCAAGACTCACAACCACAATTGAAGAAGAACGAAGAAGAAAGTATAGCTCCAAAAATACTAGAACTAAGAAAGTGGAAGACTTACTTGAATAACTTGGAGAATACTTTATTAACTCAAGAAGACTTGGATTTTTTTGGATGATACAAATGTGGAGGAGGGGGTGTGTATATATAGGCTTTCCACCTCCTCAATGGACGGTCATGATCTATTTAATCCTACGGTGGAGATTCGTTTTCTAGAATACTCCACACTTTTCTTACAAAATATCTAGATATTTTTATTACCTACACTAACCTAGAAATATCTCTTATAGATATCTCCTAACTTCTATAATACACTATTCTATAATTTTTCAAAAGTTACACTTTATAATTTTAACAATACAAAGTAATTAAGTTTGTCGTTGAAAAGCAAATAGCAAATGCAAAGCAAAAGGGGAGTCCATTGAAGAAGGTCTATGCTAAAACGTGAAGGACTGAACTTCGAATAAATGAAGTTTTCAGTAAGGTTCTGCTTCTTTAATTTCCTTCCATGTCTTTAATGTAACTTTTCCCTCCTCCCATGTTTCATGTCTTAATTATTTACTTTATCTACTATACGTGCTGCCCCAGAAAAAAAAAAAAATATATATATATATATATATATATAACCCCATTTTAATGATTCCTCTTTATTTACTTTGGGTCTAGGGTTTTGGACAGTAGTGAAACCGCTTTTGGTGTTACTTTGCTGGAAATTATATTGTGTAAATAAGTAAGAAAAGATTTTATATATATGTGTGTGGATGGGTAGGTATGCGTGCTAATTTGCTCCTTTGTAATTTTATCTTTCTTGACGAAAATTCTAAATCCGCCTTTTGAACAAGAAGTCGAACATTTATCTGATTCGCTTAATGCTATTGGAATACATGTAGTACCAAAAATCTGCTTTCGTCTTATTTAAACTGAACTCATATGGATCAATACTTCAAATTAAATTTCTCTAGTAAAATGTCTCAATTCTGCACAATAGGTTTGTTTGTTTCTTAAACAATTAGTTTTATGTATTCGCATTGATAAGTATTTGAATAAAAATTGTAGTTATTTCTTTGATTCCACTGCATGCTATTAAATCTGAATTGTCTGATGTATGATGTAATTCAAGATTAGATGAATATGAATGAAGAAGATGAAGTACAGAGAGATAGTGAGACGAAGAGATGATTGAATATGGTGATTTTGATATTATTTAATATATGTGTATTGTTGTTACTATCCATATTCATGTACATTGGTTCATATCATAAGTTAGTCGAGGTAAATCTGAAAAGAGGTTATCGTGAGATGATAAGAAGTTAATCTTATTGGTCTTAAATAATACAAGGCTGTATAAGGATGGTTAACAGATATTAGAAGTTAAACAAATCAAGGATTTTATAAATTATATTTTTAGTTAAACCAAGGAGTGTTAATATTCTCAAAAGGTCGTGTTTTAAGGTATTTGAATCATATAATATCCATACCATAAGTCTTGAAGTCAAACGAGTTATGAAATAAAAGTTGTTTAAACTTATATTCATAACTTTACTTAAACTTTAGGTAAAATCTTACTAAGGTTTTCTCCTAATTTAATTGGAATTATGAGGTGATGTATCCACCAAATTGAATATCTATGAGTCTAGTTTCCAATGCATTAAACCGTTTATCAATATAACCTCGGAGTATAGAGATATGCGTATTTTTGCGAGATTGCACAAATTGGTAGGTGACAAGTAGGTGCATCACCTACTTGCCAAAATGAGAGGACTCAATTAAAAGCCCCAAAGTCGGCCAAGATGAGACTTTTAAGGGATTATCAACTCATTTATTTCACCCATCCTTCAGAACTTGAAAACCAAAAATTGAACCCCTACAACTCCTCCACAAAAATCCCACACAAACCCTAGGATATTTTGGGTGTTACAATGTGATTCTAGTGCCGAAAAGTCCGGACAGCTTGTTAGTTTATCTTTCTCCTTCTTGTAGCCTCGTTGAGGAACTCATTTTTTATGAAGAAGGATCAGGTTTCGTGGGTTATATTCAGTACAAGGTAAGGTTATGCTTCTTCTTCAATTATCTATGCGTTTGCGAGTTTTAACTTGATCGCAAAGTATAGACCTAGCGAGTTTCGAAAGATTGGTATGTTATTTATTCTTGTGTCATGGTTAGATGGTTGTTAACTTATTTTTAAGTTGAATTCATGGCTGGTTTACTGGATAAGAGGTATAATTATGTACTTTTGATTGTGTTGTTCAATTTGAAAGAAAAGACAAGTCGAAACGTGTTTAAGTAAACTAAAAAATTAATTTTGAGTTGCTGAACTTGTGGAATTGTTTTGTGAGCTTTTTTGTGCGAATATTGGGTTTTCTCTTTTACTACTATTTTTATGGAATTGAGATGAGGAAGGGTGTGGAGAAACACTACATAATGGCAGGATTCATTGTTGGTCATTTGTCGTGATATTTTCGGATTGTTTGACACTATTATGGTTATCGTGTTAGGTATAAAGTGATAGGGGTATGTTGGGTTGTTTGGTGATTGTTTTGATTCGTATGAACTCATATATATAGGGGAGGTGTTGTCTGTTTCATGGTAAAATAGGTTGTGATCGATACATAATAGTTATGACACTTAAATGATAACGATAGTGTCATTTCTCTTGTTGTAGACTAAATAGTCGTGACATTTGCATAGCTTGAAGTTGGGCAGTATATATACAAGGTATGTGAGGCTATCCCTTTCCTTCTTTTGCATGAATTCGATTATACTTAATGCAATGAACGAGCTTCTAAAGGTACTCTACTCATAGAAGCTAGTAATACCTACATTGTTTTCCTTCTTATGAAAGAATTAATGTTGAGGTTGCTTCTCTTAATCTTATTTTATCAATGTTGTTGGTACTTCCTGATTCTTACAAGATTCTTGATGAAGAGTTATTCCTAATAACGTGTACGGAGAATATCGACCTTACTTCACTCTGAAAGATATAGAATATGATTCTAATGAGTCCTACATGCATTATATATATATATATATATATATATATATATATATATATATATATATATATATATATATATATATGTATGTATGTATCTATTTCACTCTACCGAGCTGTGGTATAGTCGGCGGGGTATGGCACCCATTGTGTAATCACTGATCGGTTGGGTTTGATCGATCTCCACGTGATCGGGTATGTTTTACCGAGCCTATTACGACCAGGTATGATATGATGATAATGATGATGATGATGATGCCTATAGAGGCGTATGTATATATGTATGTATCACACATTTCATGTTAGTAGCCCTCAAAGGTATCCAGATATTACAGGTTGTATATTCTCTATCCACGTTTACATTACTGTTCTTACTTATGCTTTTCTGCCTTACATACTCAGTACTTTATTTGTACTGACGTCCTTTATATTTGTGGATGTTGCATGTCATGTTGTAGGTCCTGATAGACAGGTAGACGCAGCTCCCCAACCATATTAGACTTTCCTATTCAGCGGTTATTGGTGAAATCCCTTCTCCGAACTTGCGTGGTGTTGGTATGCATCTTTGTTATAGATATTACGGGTATGTCAAGGCCCTGTTCCGGCAATGTTGCAGCACTTATGCTCTTTTAGAGGTTCATAGACATGTGTCAGCTCATGTATAATTTAGTATGCCTTGTCGGCTGATTTTTGTTGTATAATCTTTCACGGGAGCATGGTAGCTCGTACCTTATATGTGGTTTCTTGGAAGCCTTGTCATACCACGTTATGTATGTTCATTCCATTATCAACAGATTCCTTATCTCCCACGAGTTCATACATATAAGAACTCCCAAATTCGAGCTCAAATGACCCTTCAAAATCCAATTTGAAATACCAAAAATTTAAGCCCTAGTTCTTCCCCTTTTTGCTCAATTTTTATAAATTTCTAGGTTGATTCTACAATTAAATCATGTTTTTAGGTCATAGGACTTGCCTCCAATCAAATCCAGTCGAAACCCCCTTCAATTCTCGTCCAAAAGCTCTCAAGGATGTTAAAAAATAATGGAAATGTATTTAGACTCGCGGACGAAATATTGTAATTTCTTTCTTGTAGTCACTGAGGGACTTGGAGTTTCACTTGATGTTTGAGAGTAACTCACGAAAACCAAAAATCCATGCTTGAGATTTTTTCGCATAGGTCGTTTGCAAACTGTCCCATGCGTTTTTGGTAGTCCTGTCCGAACAATCCCAGCAATTGCCATACGGTAAGCCCACCTTTTCTTGCCCCAATAAAAAAAATGAAGCTTAGAATATCTACTTGAGCAATCAGTGGCATAATGGATGAATCGTCTTAGGCCATGATTGCACTGCGAACAAGGTTGTCTTGCCTTAGCCACAATTTGTTGTTTGGATTAGGAAGTTGACTGACTTTGTCATGTGTAATAACAGTAGAGGAATAACAAATGTGCCATCGATGTGGGATAGGAGATCATATCAAAATAGTAAGGTAGTTACTTGGGCTTTCCAAGTCGAGTTGTTTGAGCTTCCCATCAGTTTGATCGAGAGCTGTGACGATGGGTTAAAAAAATTAGTTGTGTTAGTTGGATCATATGTCCATGGCTGAAATTGGATGCTAAGGTGGTGGTGCTTGAGTTTTCTCCCATTAGGCTTTAACTAGATGGGGGGGGGGGGGGGGGGGAGATTGTATATTTTTAGAGTTGCTTGTGTGAGCTTAAGGCTTCTGATACCATAAAATAGTGAAGATTTTGGTGTTCTAACGTATTATTCAGCCATGTAAATAGGTACATTCAAATCTAAAGAAGTAAAATAATCGTAGGAGTTTTATAGATGAGGAAGAGAGATTTAGGAGATATATACAACAATTTGAATTCAAATGAGAATCTTAGCTCTCTTATCCTTATCCTTATCAACTCCTAAGAAACTAATATTATACCATCACAAAACTTGTGTTTCGGTTTTAAAATACCTTAATAGGTCTTTTGGTTTGAATGGAACTTATGTTGTGATAAGTTATGCTGGGATAAGTTATGATGAGATTGTTATACTAGGATTAGTTATGTCGAGATTAGTTATGCCGATATTATTTTTTATCCACTGTTTGGTATGTTGTATTAAAAATGACAATTATATAATTTCTAAGAAGAAGTTTTAAGTTATCTCGGCACTAACTATCCCATGCCCTACAAGGTATAAGTAATTTCGGTACTAATTTTAATCTTGAAATAACTTATACCAGATTTACTAACCAAATAAAGTATTAAGATGGTATTAAAAATTTATACCAACGCTATATTTACTTATACCTCATAAAGTATTCTAACAGTTTTATATATTGTATGTCATTGAATTGTGAAAAAAAAGGAACATGTATTTGTTTTCCTCCTTTAGCGGTTTAGTTCAAAAAAGGCTACGGTAAACTCTTTGTTGGATTTAACTCTCCACTATCTAAAGTAATATTTTAAAAGATGTTTTCTGAACGAGTCCTGCGGCAAAGCGTACCAAAAACTCAGTGAGGCATACTAGCGAAGCGTAAGTATCGGTGAACGTAAGTCCTGATATTTCGGGCGTTTACCTAGGCATAAGCCCCAACATTCTCGGCGTTCATTTGGGATATAAGCCCCGAAAACTTTTTCAAATTTAAGCCAAAATTACTTAAATCTTTTTTGTTTACTTAAACATCCAAAAATTAACTCATATCAAAATTTTAAACTAAAATCTCAAAACCTAAAAGTTTTTTTAAAATTATTTATCTCAATTTCATAATCTTTATAACTGAGCAATAAATACACTTTAAATTTTTGTTTGCACAGTGCAAACTACGAACGAGTTTTTATTCTCTAATTCCTACTCTACATCCACTCTTGCATTTTCATTCTTTATGCTTCATTTCTTTTAGTTGTATTTTTTAATTTATTCTTTTCAAGGTAATTTTTTTTTGTTGGTATTACTCTAGTTTAGATGTTATTTGATTACTGTATTCTAGCTATTGGTATTATATAATAAGTATTTGTGATTTGTTATCTAGTTTTAGATTTTTCAATAGTAACTTTTATATTATTTTTATTCTTTTAATTATTAGGAACTAGAATAATATTCTTATACATCTAAGCATGTTCTATCACAATCATGTTAATTATAGATGTAACACACTTTTACGTCTTTCACTTTTCAAGTAAAAATCAGTAACTCTTTTGTGCGGTTCATGCATATATTAGCATGTTTATAATAGATATAGACATTTTTTTTACTATTTTTATAATTTTTTTGAGTTTCTTATAATTTTGGTATATTTTTTATTTATATATTATTTTATTAATTTATAAAATACTAAATCCATGGGGCTTATGCTCTGTGCCTTCGGGCTTTCGCTTTGCCTCGCGTTAGATAAAACGACTCGCCTTTCGACCACACCTTCTAAAATACTAATCTAAAGTTTACTATCCAATTATTCTGAATTTGTGTTTGGTAAACCAATAAAGGGATAAACATGTTCCTACTGGTAAGCCTTCCATTCCGCGCATATGTACCTTGTTGCATGTGGTGTATGACTGTATGTATAAGAAAAAAGAAAAAATATGGAGGATAAATATAAAAAGTGACACTACTTATTATTGTATTAGTCCACGTTTCTAAATTGAGACGCTACTTATGAAATATCCCGCATACGCTACTGGCTCATGTCTGACGGAATTTGCATGCACCCTAATGAGTAAAACACTTAATGTAACAGTGGTCAATGGTATACATGAGCCTATGGCTGCTATTTTCTTGTTACAGAATTTCTCTACCTTCACACTATTAGTGATAGTAGAGTCCGAACCAAAACTGAAAGGATGGCTGACAGCAGCACAGCACTGAATAAAGAAGAAACCTTATACAAGGTTATGATGATGAAATTCTCCAATATGATATATATTTTTTTCTAAACACAAATTTTCTATTTTTTAAGATAAATAAAAGAGCTATTACAGCTAGAAGTGGGCTTCTAATTTCAAAGAATATAATTGTCAAAAGAAACTTACTGTACAAACATACATGTGGTCACCTTTCTGATCCTATCAACACCTTCCTAACTTTCCAGTATTTTGATAAGTTAGGATGTGAGTTGAGATATCGTATATTTGGAAATATTATGATGAGTTAGGATCAATAGTATCCATGTTAATTGGGAGTTACAGACTTCACAACATCCAGTGGGATCTCACATGTGGGATTTGAGCAAGGTAATGTGTACCTACACCTTACCCCTACACGGGAGGGCAAAAAGACTGTTTCTGAAAGACCCGACTCGAGTGAAATAAGAAGAAACTTATTACTATTATATTTATCAAACTAATACAGGTTAGAATGGTTAGTACAAGTAGTTTTCTCTACTTCAGTGGAAACATTTGGTGTTCGTCAAGAACAAGAAGGTTTATCCCCATGCGATAAGCTCTCAAATCATCCAAGTCTCCTTTCCTAATCCAAAATCATCCTATATATAGTCCAGACATGACAACTTTTTCCTCATAATCGAGAAATCCCTTGTAAGCTAGCCTCGAGGGGGTTAAGCCCACCCCTCTATTATGTTCCCACTTAAATACTTGACTGCAGTCAGCGACACTAACTTTTTTTTGGGTAAAAGTTTATTTATAAGATATCAAGATGATACAAAGAATATCCCAAATGAAAACATCAGCAAGCTATCCTCCCCCTCCTAACACCTCCACAAAGTCCATATTGATTCAGATTTCCTAATCTCGCTACATTTACACCAAAAATACAAATTATGGAGATGTATATTCTTAATTCTAATAATATGATTCTTATGTCCTTCAAAGCAAGCATTATTTCTTTCTAGCCATAAGGTCCATAGAATGCACAGCGGAATGGTTCTCCACGTCTGTTTCAGCCTTCTAGGTACTCTTTGAGATTACCAAGCTTGTAATAAACTCCTGATGTATCAGGCATCACCCAAGAAATACCACAGATGCTGAAAAATAGATCCCAGCATTGTCGAGATACTCTGCAATAAAGGGCGAGATGATTCATTGGTGCCTGCTTTCTTCACAAAGGTAACACCTATTGCACACTCCACAAACTGTAGTCTCTTCTGCAAATTGTCCTGAGTCAAACAGGCATTATTGACGTCAAACATCTTCGCCATCCTACAACCCAAACCCAATTAATTTGAACTGGGGGCAAGAGTTTATTAGGTAGTATTCCCCATTCCGGGTTTTTTCATTATTATATATAGCTCATTTCAAACCAATCTCTTCAAAGAATTTGATTACCAAATCAGGATTCTTAGGGGGGTTCATGCTGTTTAACTTGGCAGTTGCAGAATTCGCTTCATCTCTAGAGAATCCCAGTGATTTGATGAGGTAGTCTGACAAGAAAGGGTTCTAAAAAGGAGCAGACGCAAAGGGTGTTGAGCACAAAATTTGATAGTAAAATGATTTTTAACTTAGACACTTAAGCAAGAATAGTTTCATCAGATTACAACAGTGCATTGACAAATGATATTGATAAAAATAAACATAAAGATTTAGACCTGAAACAAGACGTTACGCATTCCAACTTCATTTTTACTTGTAGAGCACAAACTTCACCACCAGAAAGGTCTCACGAGTTGCAAATAATATGTGATATGTCAAAACGGAAAGCAGCAAACGGAGATGACTAAACATCATATTGGTACGCCAAGTACCCTAATTAAGATGGGCTAGAAAAGGTCTTCTTTCAAACTAAACTTGGTAAAATGGCTACTAGCTAGGAAAATAACAATATATTTGATGCCCCGCATATGTTCTCTGTGAGAATGCACGGGAGAAAATATATTGTTGATTGATATTGACAATAAAACAAATAGCCCTATATATACAATACACATCATACTCCTAATACATATGGGATTAGGGTTATTTACTACTATTTATACAATGAAACTAACACTCTCCCTCAAGTTGGTGCATATAAATTATATGTACCGAGCTTGTTACATATATAACTAATACAAGGACCAGTAAGGGACTTTGTTAAAATATCAGCAAGCGGATCATTCGACTTCACAAATTTTGTAGCAATATCTCCTGAGAATATCTTTTCTCTAACAAAGTGATAGTCAAACTCGATGTGTTTAGCTCTCTCATGGAACGCTGGATTTGACGCAATATGAAGAGCAGCTTGAACACACAAGTCTCATTTGACTAATCTCACCAAATTTCAACTCATTGACTAACTGTTTGATCCAAATTAGCTCACATGTGGCCATAGCCATTGCTCGATCTTTTGCTTTTGCACTAGACCGAGCAACCACATTTTGTTTCTTGCTCTTCTAAGATACCAAATTTACTCCTACTAAGACACAATATCCAAACGTAGAACGTCTATTAGAAGGTGATCATGCCCAATCAGCATCTAAGTATCCAACGATCTGCTTATGGCATCGATCCTCAAACAATAAGCCTTTTCATAGAGCTATTTTTGTATATCGAAGAATGCTGACAACTGCATCCCAATGACTATCACAGGGAGAATCTATAAATTGACTCATAACACTCATAGAAAAGGAAATGTCAGTTCTAGTCACTGTGAGGTAATTTAATTTACCAACCAACCGCCTATATCTTGCAGGATCGCTAAGAGGCTCCCTCTGTCCTGGTAGAAGTTTAGAATTCGGATCCATCAGAGTGTCAACGGGTCTACAACATGTCATTCATGTCTTCTCAAGAATTTTTAAGGCATACTTCTGTTTTGAGATCACAATACCTGAGCTAGACTGAGCGACCTCAATACCCAGAATATACTTTAATCTGCCCTGATCCTTAGTCTGAAAGTGCTGAAAGAGATGTTGCTTCAACTTACTAATACGATCCTGATCATTGCCGGTAATAACAATATTGTCAACATAAACGACCAGATAAATACATAGATTTGAAGCGGAATGTCGATAATATACAGAGTGACCAGCTTCACTACGAGTCATGCCAAACTCCTGAATAATTATGTTGAACTTACCAAACTAGGCTTGATGAGACTGCTTTAGACCATAGCGGGATCGGTGCAACTAACACACAAGGCCACTAGACTACCCCTAACAAAACCAGGTGGTTGATCCATATAAACCTCATCCTTAAGGTCACCATAAAGAAAAGCATTCTTAATGTCCAACTGATAGAGAGGCCAATGGCGAATAGAAGCCATGGATAGAAAAAGGCGAGCTGATGATATTTTAGCCACGAGAGAGAAAGTATCACTGTAATCGATTCCAAATATCTGAGTATATCTTTTGGCATCAAGACGAGCCTTATGTCAATCAACCTGGCCATCTGGACCAACTTTGACTGCATACACCCAACGACAACCAACCGTCGATTTACCCGAAAGAATAGGAACAAGCTCCTTAGTACCACTCATATTTAATGCAGACATCTCATCAATCATAGCCTATCGCCATCCGGGATGAGACAGTGCTTCACCTATAGACTTGGGGATGGAAACAGAGGACAAAGATGACACAAATACACAATGGGATGATGAGAGACGATGGTAACTTAAACTGGTAAAATGAGAATTAGGATTAAGTGTGGACCGCATATATTTTCGTGGTGCAATCAGTTAATTAAGAGGAGACAATTTCGCAGTATTATCAGGGTCAGGTACAGGACGTGAATCGGCTGGGCTTGATGCTGAGGGCGGACGACGATGATAAGTCAGAAGTGGTGGAGCAATAGAAGGTTGAGCTGGACTAAGCGGTGGCACTGGAGCTATAGTTGGTGGAACTGGACTAGGCGGTGGCACTGGAGCTATAGTTGGTGAAACTGTAGGCGGTGGAGCTATGGAGGAAAATGAATGGGAGATAGGGACTGAACCTCCAAAAGAAAGAATGGGTAGTACCTCAGAAATATCTAAGTGATTAACTGGACCTGTGAAGTATGATTGGGTTTCAAAGAAGGTAACATCAGCAGACATGAGAAATCACTGAAGGTCAGAGAATAACATTGATATTTCTTTTGCATTCTCGAGTTACCCAGAAATATGCACTTAAATAGACGAGGAGCTAACTTATCTTTTCTGGGAGTAAGGTCATGAACAAATCACGTACTTCCAAAGACACAGGGTGAAAGAGAGAACAAAGATAAGCGGGTAAACGGGACAGAGAACGGAACTTGATTTTGGATAGCTGAAGAGGGCATACGATTAATAAGATAACAAGATGTACGAACTACATCCCCCAAAAGTGCAGCTGAGCATGGATTGTATGAGTAGGGTACCCCCAGTTTCAATAAGATGTCTATTCTTTCTTTCAGCTACCCCATTTTGTTGGGATGTATACGGACTAGATGTTTGATGAATAATCCCATGAGAGTTCATAAATTATTGAAATGGGGAAGACAAATACTCTAGGGAATTATGACACAAAATCTGCGGATAGAAACCCCAAATTGATTTTGAATTTCAGTGTGGAAGGTCTGGAAAACAGAAAATGACTAAAATCTATTTTTCATCAAAAATATCCAAGTGCACCTAGAATAATCATCAATGAAACCGACAAAGCAGCGGAATCCTAAGGTAGAAATAACCCGACTAGGACTCCAAACATCTGAATGGACTAAAGAAAAAGGTGACTGCTCGATTATTGAGATGATACGGGAAATGGAAGCGAGTACGCTTACCGAGCTGACACGACTCAGACTCTAGAGTGGACAAGTGAGATAAGTCAGGTACCATTTTCTGACGCTTTGACAAACTGGATGTCCTAACCATTTATGTAATAAATCTGGTGAATTAGTAATGAGAGTGTCACGACTCCAGTTCACCTCCATGAACATGTCGTGATGGCACCTAGTCCCTACAACTAGGTATGCCTAACAACACGTTAATTAGTATAACTGGCAAAAATATTTGATTAAAATTAAACAAAAACTAGAGGAGAAACGTTATATAAGTGTCACTTGGCATATACAACCCCCAAAAAGTAAATGCGAAAGTCTACAACTCAATCTGAAAAACCCGGAAACTCACGGGAAACACAGGCTAAAGGAAAATACTGTAAATGCTCTAATCTCCAGAATGTCTACATCAACGGTATGATAGAATCTAAACACTACAGGTAGAATAAAGAAGGAAACTCTTCGATCTGCGGACGCTGAAGATATACCTCGAGTCTCCGCTAGATCTCTCTACCTCAATGGTAGTTCGTCTGAGATAAAGTACTGGGATCTGCACAGAAAAGGCATGAGTACACCACATCGGTACTTAGTAAGTGCAAATCCTAATCTCCATTAGGCAGTGACGAGGAAGGTCAAGGCCCTACTAAGATAAATATAATATGATAAGATAAAGAAAAATAGTATAGATTAAGTCTGCAGTGAGAATCTAACAGGATAAATAAGGGAAACAGCAATAGAAAAACAGAATAAAACAATATAAGGAATACTACTCACAACAGGAAATAATAGACGGGGATCTCTTGGTATCCTCGTTATATTCACAAAGGATCTCTTGGTAACCTCATTATATTCAGCAGGGATTTCTTGGTATCCTCATTATATTCACTACGGATATCTTGGTATCCTCATTATATTTACTAGGGATCTCTTGGTATCCCAAAGATCTCTTGGTATCCTCATTATATTCACTAGGGATCTCTTGGTATCCTCATTATATTCACTAGGGATATCTTGGTATCCTCATTATATTCACTAGGGATCTCTTGGTATCCCTAGGATCTCTTGGTATCCTTATTTTTTTCAATCACATGTGCTAGGGATCTCTAGGAATTCCCCATCCTCTGTCCAGAACATATCAAGTGCAAGGGGATCTCCCGGGAGACTAATCTATAGTCCCATTATAAAAACACACAATAGCAACCCAAACATTATGAAAGATACTAATTCAGGGCAAGAAATAGGAAATACTAGCCAAAAATACTAGGCGGAGTATAAATAAGACAGTTTAAACACCTAGGCAAGCAAGTCAAATGAGCACGCTTCTCTAAACTAGCATAGAATAACTTCACAATTTAGAATGAACAGGTAAGCAAGAAAACTCAGTTTAAATACTTCAAGTAAAAATAGATTTTTCATCAATTTGCTCAAGTGCGCACTCGTCACCTCACATACGAGGCATTCAATTTACAAACATCATATCCTAAGGGGAAGGTCCCCTAAACAAGGTTAGACAAGCCATTTACCTCAACCGGCTCCAAAATTAACTTGAAATCACTCTTTTGCCCCGAGTATCCGACTTCAAATGGCCCAAATCTGTTCAATTAAATTACATATCATTAAGAAAATCTCCTTTTTTCTACAGTAAGGTTTGTTCAAGAATAAGCCCCATTATTTATTTCAAGGATAAGACGTGAAATTAGGTAAAATGACCAAAATATCCCTCTAGCCAACATGGTTAAAACCCGAGGTTTGAACTAAAATCCGTCTACCCATTCCCCCATAAATCAAATTATATGATTAGTTTTAAAATCGGACCTCGGATTGAGGTCCAACCCCCAGTTTTAGCAAAACCCTAGGTCCTACCCAATATACGTAAATTTTCCCATTAAAATCTTTGATTTGACGTTGAAATTATGTTAAAAGGTGTAATGGAGTTAATAAAATGAGTTAGAAACCACTTACCAATCATTTTGAAGAAGAAGTATTGCTTAGAAAATCACCCCTTAGGTTTTGGATTTTTTAAAAGTGAGAAATAACTGAAAAATCCCGTGTATGACCGCGACCGCGCTGCTCACACCGCGGACTGTGCTAAAGCGGCCGTGGTCGCGATGGTGGAGCTGAAATTTGTAGGTCCTCTGAAGTTGGCAGTGCAGACCGCGCGAGGTTGGTCGCGGCTCACGTTGTGGACTGTACAAAAGTGGACAGGGATGTGCTAGAGGAACTGAAGGCTGTGGATTCTCTAAAGCTGGCAGCGCGGACCGCGTAAGGACGACCGTGGACACGTGGATCACGTCGCTGACCGTTCGATCATGATTGCGGCCGCGCGCTGGAACCTGCAGCTTGCACATGACTTACAATATCTAGTGCTTTAAGTCTAAGACCTCCCGTAACCTACTCGAAACTCACCTGAGCCCTCGAGCTCCAAACCAAACATACTCACCACTTCAAAAACATCCTACGGAATTATCGGTGCTATCAAATTGCCAAAATTACATCATATATAACGGATCGAGCCTCAAAACTCATGATTTTTTCCAAATTTTTCGTAAGACATAAAATTTACATTTCAGGTCCGAAACACGTCAAACGACGTCCGTTTTCAACCAAACATTACAGAAAGAGCTCCAATCATATTTAAGACTTGTACCAAATACCGGAACCAAAATACGGGCCCGATACCCCAGTTTTCTAATCAAATTTCGTTTCCATTTTCTTTAATAATTTCTAGAAAACAATTTCACATAAAAATTCATTTCTTAGACTTGATACCTCGGAATCCGATTCCAGGCATACTCTCAAGTCCCATATTTTCTTACGGACCCTCTGGAACCATCAAATCATGGGTCCAAGTCCGTTTACCCAAACATTGACCGAAGTCAAATTTGTTAAATTTAATATAAAAAATTAGCATTTTTCTCACAGAATCCATATCTAAGCTTTCTGGCTACACCCCGGGACTTCACACGCAACTAGAGGCAACCCGAGAGGAGGTTTTAAGGCCTCAGAAGTACAATAAAAGAAAATAAATAAGTGATGACCCCATTGGTTCGTCATTAGGAGAAGTTATTGGAGGAAGACAAGATGTGAATCCATATGATTTTGCAAGGATAGGGTAATAAAGTCCATCTGATTCACATCTGGTACCAAAGATCCACCATGTAGTGCGCTTCTGTATAAAAATAAGGTCATCAAGAAATAAAACAGCAGATTTAAGTGATTTGGCTAAGCGACTAACGGCTATGAGATTAGAAGGACTACCAAGAACATAAAGAACTGAGTCTAAAGGTAAGGAAGGAAGTGGACTTGCTTGACCTATTTCAGTTGCCATGGCTTGAGAACCATTGGCTATTGTGACTGTTGGAAGAGATTGAAAATATGAGATACTAGTGAAAAGAGATTTGTTAGCAGAAATATGATTAGATGCACCTGAATCAATGACTCAAGACTCAGAAGGTAAAGATTGGGAGACACCAGTCATGCTACTATTTGTTAAAACAACAGAGGCTAATCCTGAAGATGTCTGTTTATGCGCTTTGTACTGAAGGAACTCAATATAATCTAGTAAAGAAACCATTTGAATGGGATTCAATAAATTTGATCCAACGAATTTTGAGTTAAAGGCTTCCAATACGAATTCCATTATAATATCGTGCCGAGAAAAAGCAGAAATTTTCTGAAGATCACTGTAGCAGCCAGAAAAATCATTGTAGTTGCTAGAAAAAGTTCAAAGTGATCGAAATCTAATGTAAACTTGATGGGTAGTCTCAGAATAATGTCTTGAGAAGGCTGTCCAAAAAGAGTTTCATCAGAAACTGACCAGAAGGAGGTCCATGTGCCGCTATGCGAGCTCATGCGTGTAAGCGTCTGGTGGCGCATGGGGGCGCGTGAGGCTACTGTTGCCGGAGATTTTTCTGGGGTTTGGTCTCTGGAAAATGGTGAGTATTTTGGTATTGCTGGAGTTTGCACAACACTAACTGAGACAAAGTAGACGCAAAATAAATTTGAAAAGTCACCCGAAAAAAAAGGGTTCCGTTGACTGATTTCACTTCCCCGGAATCACTTGAATTTATGCACATCGATAAATCTCACACAATAGCTCTGATACCATGTGAGAATGCACGGGAGAAAATATATTATTGATTGAGATTAGCCCTATATACACAATACATGTCCTACTCCTAATACATATGAGATTAGGGTTACTTACTGTTATTTATACAATGAAACTAATATTCTCCATTTTTAAAGGATCCGTACTGTAACAAGTAGCTTTGGGACCTAGTGCTTCTATATGTACATGATTCTGCAAATTCTTTTTTAGTGAATGGTAAGTTAATTTGCTCAAACTTATTCTTATAACTACTTGTTTGGTAAATCGCCTCATTTGTTTTTATAGAAATTAGTAGCTTAATGTAGTTGTACCTATAGCTATTAATGTTGTATTGTTCTAGAAGATTCATTACTGGAAATTAGAGCTAATTAGTTAAGTGATAAAGTGGGTGGTTATAATGTACATGTACAGTACATTTCCTTTTTTAGTTAGAAAAGAGATGAGATCAGTTTCTCTCCTTTTTCTCTCTCCCTTCTTCCTCTTTCTTCGCTAAAGCTCAGAGCTCAACAATGGCAAACCTAGGGCTTAACTTTGACACGGTATCAGAGCTCGGCTCCAAGCGATTCTGATTCTCAAGCTCTAGCATCTAATCATTTCTTCTAGATCTCTGTTTCTTTTTTTTCTTCAACTATTTCTAGTTGTTCTTCTAAGTCGTTTTTTTCGATTGAGAAATTCTCTAAAATTGGTTGATTTTCAACTTAAATGGTTGTTAATACTCCTGATGCAACTGATGAATCATCACATGCAAACATTCAAACAATCGATTTCAACGATCCGCTATATGTACATCCTCCAGACACACTAGGTATCTCACTTCGACCAGAATTGCTATTTGGAACATAAAACTATTCAGAATAGAGTAGATCTATGACATTGTCGCTTTTGGTAACAAATAAATTGTGCTTTATATACGGAACCTGTACTAGGTCTCAATATGACAAAGATAACTTCAGGCTGAGACAATGGGAACGATGCAATACAATAGTCCAATCATGGATCAGAAGTTCAGTAGTGCCAGAACGTAGGAGAGGAGTTGTGTATTCTTCATATGCGTAAAAGGTATGGAAATCTATGAAAAATCGGTTTGATAAAGTAAATGCTACAAAGATCTATCACATGAATAAGGAAATATGTTCCTTGACACAGGGAATCTATAATGTATCTGTATATTTTTCTAGGCTGAATGACCTATGGGATGAATTTGAATCGATTATTCCATTTACCGGTTGTGATTATGAGAAGTCCAGACAGTTTGTAGTGTTTTTTCACTAATAAAAGTTTATGAAGTTTTTAATAGATTTGAATGATATTTATGCACCATAAACGAGTCAAATCTTGATGATGCATCCTACACCAACACTAGACTAGGCATATTCCATAATTGTTCAAGAGGAAAGTCAAAGGATAAGTGTTGGTTATGCTACACGGAATGGAATATTAGGAGGTGCACCTTTAGGGATGGAGAACAGTACATTATATAGCTAATGCTTCAAGCATGATACCTAGAAGGAAGAATATATTGGTATGTGATTACTGCAAGATGAAGAGACATACAAGGGATAATTGCTACAAACTCAATGGATATCCACCAAGCTTTATGTTCAACAACAGTAAGAGGTAGAGGAATGCATGAAAACAATAGACCTATGGTTCATAATGTGAATGCAAGTGATGAGGCTCAGAGTGCAGGAAAGGCATATGTTATGCAAAATGTTCCATGCATTCCAACTGTGCAAGGATTTACTCCAGAGCAATATCAGCAGATCCTCAAACGGTTGAGCAAGGAACCTGAGCCAGTAGAAGTTGCCAACATAGCAGGTAAATCACTAACTGAACATAGTTGTTGGATTATTGATTTTGGTGTATCAAATCATATAATATCATCCTTCAATCTCTTGTCAAGCATCATCCAAATACCTGAACCTAAGGCATCTTCAGTCCACCTACCAAATTATAATAGCACCAAGATTACTCAAACAAGTTCCTGCAACTTGTTTAACTCGAAAACCATTTCTCTATGTGCATGAATTCAAGTATAACTTGTTTTCTATATCCAAATACATTAAAGAGTTAAATAGTGCTGTCCGTTTTTGTCCTTATTTTTGTATCTTTCAGGACCTCTTCAGCGGCAATGTGCAGGGGATTGGTAGACTCAAAGGGGGTCTCTACATCTTCAATCCTTCATAACCTATTACTGCTCCTTCCTCCTCCAAATGTATGACAGTTTCACATCAACTAACTTCAAGCTCTTTGTGGCATCAAAGATTGGGCCATGCCCCTATGCTAGTCTTAGAAGACTATACCTGAGATAAGTAAATACTTATCTAAGTTATTTGTTTGTAATTGTCATGTTTATTCTCTTGCTAGACAAGTTAGATTACCATTTCCTACCAGCACTTCTAAACCTACTTCTCCCTTTGATCTAGTTCATATGGATGTTTGGGGAGCCTATAGAGTATGTACTTACAATGGCTTCAAATACTTTCTAACTTTTGTTGATGACTACACTAGAATGACATGGGTTTTTCTTTTAAGACTTAAGAGTGATGAATATGTTGTTTTGAAAGACTTCCTTCATCTTATAGAAAATCAGTTTGAAACTATTGTCAAATGTGTCAAATCAGACAATGGGCATGAATATTTTAACACTCTTTGTTTCAATATTTTCAAATCCAAAGGGATAATTCATCAAAGCAGCTATATCCACACTCCGCAACAAAATAAAGTTGTGAAGAAAAAACACAAACACCTTCTTGAAATAGGAAGAGCCTTAAGATTTCATGCAAACATACCTTTGAAATTATGGGGTGATTGCATTCTAACTGCAACATACATCATAAATAGGCTGCCTAGTTCTGTCCTACAAGAAAAATCTCCTTATGAGATGTTCCATGGCAAGCCTCCTTATTTTGCTCACATGAGAACCTTCGACTGTCTTTGCTATGCCACTAAGACTGATTTACATGATAAGTTCAACCCTAAATCTACACCTGGAGTATTGATGGGCTATGCACCAACACAAAAGTGATATAAAGCATATGATAATGCTTCTAACAAGTTTATAGTTAGTAGGGATGTTGTCTTTAAGGAAGAAATATTCCTCTTCAAACATCCCAAACACAAGTTCCTAGTGACTCATCATCCTACTCCTAATCACCTTACTTCAGATATATTTCCATCCTCAACCATACCACCAGCACCCTTTCCTACTAATGAGATAGTAGTTCTTATCACTAATCCTTCAAATGATTTCACAGACTTACCTAACCCTTCTTCTAATTTCCCTGGTGATTTCCCTTTTTATCCTACTTACTCATCTTCCTCTGCTCCTCATTTGCCCACAGAGTTGGCATCTATTCTTCCTGATGCATCAAACTCACATTCAACTACCATCCCATCAAACTCACAAATTAGGAAGTTAGCTAAGGTCTCCAAACCTCCCATCTGGCTCACTAACAATATTCATCCTCTCTTACCTTTTACATTTGCTTCTACTTCTGCTTCATCACTCTACCTATAGAGAAATTCATTTCCTATTCTCACCTCTCATCTTTTTTTTCCAGTCCTTCTTAGTCTCTTTCTCTTCTGATCTTGAACCAACATCTTTCTCCCAAGCTGTCAAAGATGATAGGTGGATCAAGGCTATGAAATTTGAGATTCAGGAATTAGAACAAAACAACACTTGGGAGGGTGTGACTCCACCTTCTGGCAAAATTCCTATAGGGTGTAAAGAGTTTTCAAGATTAAATATAATGTTGATGGCACAATAAATAGGTTTAAGGCCAGACTAGTGGCTAAGGGATATACTCAACAAGAAGGAATTTATTTCCATGATATATTCTCTCCTGTAGCCAAGATGATTACAGTCAGAACTGTTATTACAGTTGCTGCACTCAAACACTAGCCACTTTATCAAATGGATGTCCACAATGCATTTCTAAATGGTGACTTACATGAAGAAGTCTACATGACTATGCCTCAGGTTTTTGGTAGCCAGGAAGAGCATAAAGTATGTAGACTACTCAAATTCCTCTATGGCTTGAGACAAGCCTCTAGGCAATGAAATTTAAAACTGACACAAGTTCTTCGCAAATTTGGTTTCCATCAAAGAAGCCATGATTACTCTCTATTTACTAAAATAACTAATGGTAAATTTGTTCTCATACTTGTCTATGTAGATGACTTACTCATTACAGGTAATGATCTAAAGGTGATTGAGGCATCAAAAACATCTTTGCATTGGAACTTCAAGCTAAAGGGCCTTGGAGAATTGAGATATTTTCTAGGAATTGAAATTGCTAGATCATCAGAAGGCATTTTTATGTCCCAAAGGAAATATGTCTTAGAGATGATTTCAGAAGCAGGACTCTCAGGGTTAAAGCCCAAGAAGACCCCAATGGAATTGCATTTGAAGCTTACAAGCATAGGGTTTCATGAGATTGTGAAGGAGAACACTGGTGACAGCATCCTGGAAGAGAGAAGTCTATTTCAACGATTTGTTGGAAAGCTTTTGGACTTGATAATCACAAGACTTGACGTTGCATATGTTGTGCTGAGCCTAAGCCAGTTTATGCATGCTCTAAAGAAGTCTCATTATGAGGCTATATTACAGGTTGTGAAGTATATTAAGGATCAACGAGGACTAGGACTTCTAATGTCTAGCAATGGTACAGAAAGAGTTCAAGGTTTTTGTGACTCAGATTTGGGAGCATGTCCCATGTACAAAAAGTCAGCCACGGGATTTTGTGTCAAAATAGGAAAGTCTCTCATTTCATAGAAAGAAAATAAGTAGTCCATCATCTCAATAAGCTCAGCTGAGGCTGAGTACAGAAGTATGGCTCATACAGAGGCAGAGTTGACATGGTTAAGCAGTCTACCAAAGGAACTAACAGTTGATATTAAAGAGCCTACGGAGTTGTTATGTGATAACAAAGTTTCCTTATAGATTGTTGCAAACTAGTGTTTTAGAAGCATTAAGCGCAAACAAGCGACGAGGCCTCACTTCACCGAAGCGAGAAGCGCGAAGCGAAGCCCCCACTTTTTTCATGTGAAGCGCAATTTAACACATAAATAAAAAATAAAAAAGGCATAGATAAATGGCTAAGAACTAATTAAAAACAACATATTAAGCAAATTAAATTTACTACAATCAATAACCAAAAAAACATAACAGTTAATTCACACAAACCCGAAAGAGCACAAAGTAGAATAGAAGAAGAAGAATCCGTTTATGGCACAAAATCAACGCTTAAAAAGAAGAAAAGAAGAAGAAAAATAAGAGTGCATGTTTATTTGATAACAGATGTGGAGACTTCTTCGTCACTAGAGTTCGCTGGAAAAGAAGTTGTTGAAGAGTGTATGTTTATTTGATAACAGATGGCTTATTTGCCAAAAACAATTCTGAAAAACCTAGCAGATGCTTTCTGCTCACTTAAGCATGCTTTTTATGGCTTTTTCATCGAGGCGCTTCTCGCTTAAGCGGGATAAGCGAGAGCTTTCCAAATGTGGGTCGCTTTTCTGCTACAAAAATGATAGCATGTGCATCCCCTTGCTTCTATGCTTAAAGGGAGAAGAGAGCATTTTTAATAACACTGCTGCGAACCCCATTTATCACGAAAGAACTAAACACATAGAAAATATTGTCACTTCACAAGGAAAAAACATTCAAGAGGGGTTGATCAAGACTGGACACATAGGAAGTAATGAGCAACTAGCAGACACCTTGACAAAAGCATTGGGATATCAACATCATGCAGTATTGGTATCCAAGTTGGGAATGAAAAATATTTTTCATTCTCAACTTGAGGGAAATGTAGAAATTAGTAGCTTAATATAGTTGTACCTATAGCTTTTTATGATCTATTGTTCTAGCAGATGTATTAATGAAAATTAGAGCTAATTAGTTAAGTGATAAAGTTGGTGGTTATATGTACATATACCGCAAATTTCTTTTTTTTTTTAGTTAGAAAAGAGATGAGATCAGTTTCTCTCCTTTTTCTCTCTCCTTTCTTCCTCCTTCTTCGATGAAGCGTAGAGCTCAACAATGGCTGACCTAGGGCTTAACTTTGATAGTTTTAGCACCAAAAAACATACTATACTACAACCTCTCAGTTTCTTAACCAATCAAAAGGGATCCTACCAAAGTAAAGACTCTAGCTTTGAAGCAATTGCTTCAATCACTAAGATCAAACAAGCACATTCGTCAAAAAAACAAAAATATGGTGAACTGCAAAAAGCGAAGGAAAAATTTATTCACTCTTTTCTTGGATTATTCATACAAATAGGTGCATCATCCTTAAAAGGCTGGGTAGTTCCTATACAAACTTTGATTCTGCAATAAATAGGACTTCTTTTTCTTGTTATTTTCAACCCTCTTTTGGCGAAAAAAGTACACTAAGTTTGATTCTTTTGGTATCATAAGATAAAAGTATTTGAGCATATTTCTCTCTAGCTATAACCACATTTTTCATCACCACAAAACACTTGTCTAAGAAAAAATAGTAGTATTTTAATATAAAATATAAGTAAGAAAATCTAGGCGCCTAAGATAACACTTTAATATGTAAAATCATAGCAGCAAAAGAAACAAAAAAAAATATCCAGATATATAAATTTATCGAAATGAGTATTGCTTTCTACAAAAAGAAAAGATTGAAAATTTTAGAAGATATCAAGATGGGTTACCTTAATGGTGGTAGAAATTGCTTCATCTACAGAAAATACAACTGAACTGAAGAGGTAGGTGTTGTTACCGATATGTCGTTGAAATTTAGATATTCGAACTAGCATTGTTTGAAAAGGTTACAACTTTTCTCTTTTTTTCTTTCAAAAGAAGTACTATATATAGTAAAGCTTGTCTCTTCTAAACTTGAAAAGGGTTAGAAATAGCAAAATGTTAGAGTGTCAATGTTTATGACATAAAATTTTGAAACTGTTGATATGATTTTTTTATAGGGGAAATTACGCTTTTTGTCACTTGGCCCAACATTCCATCAAAAAATGGCTTACGTTTGAAGCCCTTACTTAATATGGCCCAAGTTGTACATAATTTAAAAATTATTTTTCACCAATTTGCCCACCCTATATATTTTTTTTCGTTCTTCTTCTTCTTCCTCTCTCACGACTTTGCACCCCAAAGTTTCTTTATCATTATATATGTTTTTCAATTCTCCTTCCAGATTCAAAGTTAATCACTATTAAGATGAGAAGAAAAAATACAAGTTAAGAGAATTATTATTTTTGGAGTCGCCATTAAAGGTCATTCGAAGCTTCAATTTCAGAAATTGATTTTTTTTTTATTTTGTTAGTTGTTTGGATTGGGTGTTGGCCCAATTGATTGGGATCGTCAAGGAAAGTTTAAAACTCAAATTTAAAGTGATTTGGAGCAGATTTGAGTTGAATTTTAGAAATTGAATTTTCCGATTTTGTTAGTTGTTTGGATTGGATATTGGTCCAATTGATTGGGATCGTCAAGGGAAATTCAAAACTCAAATTTGAAGTGAGTTCGAACAGATTTGAGGTAGATTTGAGTAGAATTTCAGAAGATGCCCAAAAAAGAAGAAAACTAGTGAAGTTCTATTAATAGGATTCATTTGTATAATATTGTATAATATTGTATAAGTAATGTATAATAGTGTTTAATCACATCTTATACATTATTTTATACAAGGCCAATACATTATTTACAGGTATTTGGTGGATTTGTCACATTTCTTCTTCTTCTTCTTCTTCTTCTTCTTCTTCTTCTTCTTCTTCTTCTTCTTTTTCTTCTTCTTCTTCTTCTTCAACTGTTACACCTATATACATGATGTATGACTAATATTTTCATTAATGTGCTTATATACTTATATATATATATATATATATATATATATATATATATATATATATATATAAACTCTTATACAATTATATATATATAATATACCTCTTTGTGTAAAAGTATATAATATTGTATAAAAATGTATAAGCATCTCTGACGAATTTTTTGTACGATTTCCACTTGCAATTCTTGATTAAGACTATTCCAAATCTGCATTAAATGACTTCAAACTTTGTATACAGTCTACTTAGACTAATTATAATAAGTTCAAATACTACCACTCCAAATTTCTCATAAAATCATATTTAAAAACTAACAAGAATAACATTAAAGAAGAAGAGATTTTAGATTTATCGCGTCTGTTTGTATATTTTCGTAGTTGTGATAGGTATGTGGAAACTTGAGGAAAAAGAAAAATGAAAATATTTCACGCTTGAAGATACAGAGAATAAAAAAATTGGAAAAAAAATTCAGATATAAGTTTATTGATATTTAGCTACATATTTGCAAACTTGTAAGTAGACTAAAATAATGCAAGGTCAACTTATGGAGTGTTATGAAATAATATAAAAGACAAGAACAATAACTCAAGAACAAGAGCAAATAGAGAGAAGAGTAGAGAGAGTTCTTCTTATTGATACTTAGAGAATGTTAGGAGTGATTTACAATGGTAGAAGACCCCTTTATTTATAGGGAGGGGGATGATTTATCTACCAAGAATAGAACTCTAGAATCTCTCTAATTAAAGACATTCACCTTAAATAGAAGTGTATTTATAACACTCCCCCTTGAATGTCTATTCAATGATGTGCCTCGTTAAAACCTTAAAACCAAAACCCAATGGGAAAAATTAAAGAAAGGAAAAAGAGTACACATGTTTGAATATGCGCCTATTGGTTGCCTCGTTAAAAACCTCGCAAGGAAAACCCAGTGGGACAAAACCTTGTAAGGGAAAAAGAGTGCAACGCGCATTAACTCCCCCTAATGAGTACATCAATTTATATCCTTGAGCATTTGCATTCCAATCTTGTGCACCATCTTCAAAACGATCTTTGGTAGACGTTTGACAAATCAACCATATTGACTTGAATAAATATTCCGCACCTTGAAATCATCATTCTTGATAGATATGAACATCTTCATATAATGTCGTGGAATAACTTTTCAATATCTCCATAGATGCATTCTCAATGCCATCATGCTTATAGTTATAGCAAGATACATATGTACACAAATTGCACTTAGGATGTGGTACTTCAGGACCACGAATTGCATATGCTTCAAGCAACTTAAATCTTTCAAGTTAAGTCATATAAGCCATATAATAGACTTTAGATGCATATCAAGTTTTCCATGTCATGCTAGACAAATAAGATATCGAAAACTGACTATACATACCTTTGACTTTATACTTTCAAGCATTTGAACTATAGGTTCAAAACTACATGTCTTTCATATGGAATCAATTCTTCTTGAATTGTATCTCTTCCATTTAGTTACTTTCTTTGGGTCAGCAAATGCGTATAGCATGCTTTGCAATATGTTGCAATTGAATTTTCCCTTTTATGAACTTCAGGTTCATATCATGATATTCGGGGATATACATATACAAATGATAATTTATCCCATGTAACCTTTTCTCAAGTGTTTATCATGTCTCCCCCTCATGTTAGAAAAGCTAACTTGTTTCCTCAACTTTGGGAAATCATCTTTGTGCATTATCATGTCAATATACACGGCACATTAATAATAAGATGAAATTATTTGGTTCCTGACCTTGAACCACTTGTGAGGGGAGAATATACTCTCGTATACAACTTATATCAAATTGATATATATAACTTTGTTCTCATAAGAAACAGTTTAGCTATTAAGTGGAAGCACTCAATAATTATCTTGCTAAACCAACTTTGATATAAACCAACTTATCAAGATGAACTATCTTGAGTAGAGAATCTGGAAATTATGCTCGAAGTTAGATTACTGAGCAATTTACCTAGCAAGCACCGGCCAGGCTGCGGGTTAATAACAATTGCGCATGTAACCATTTCATAGATGCATCATATGTGGTATACATGGCAGGTGAATGGGCCCATATTCACCTTTGATATTTCCAGAATTTATGGGCTTCAACCCGAACTCTTTAGTTGGTCAGTTCATTAATGAGAACAAGTGATACAAGAGAATTTGTGAAGAACTTTCTAGTTCTTTGATATTCACCTGTGTGAATTTGCACATCATACTTTAAAATGAGATGGCTAACACGAATGCCAACTGAATAAATTATCAATATTGGTAAACTTCAAATTTACACCATGACATGTGCACTTATCAATAAACTTCAGGTTTATTATGACATGGGTTTTTATACCAATAGATATCCACTTTATTGTGGCATTCTTTCGTTTGTGTAGTACAAACTGGAGAACAAAGCGGGTAGCTTTTCATATGCAAATTACCCCGCTACAAGTTGTAGTAATAGGAGATATCAAAGCCTTCCTTTATTTATAGTCTCAATATAATCAATCGCTTTCGCGTGTACTTTGGAAACTGAATAAGTTTCTTTGAGACTTACTACAGCACAATACTCAATTGTGTTTCTCCAACATAGTAATAATTGGCTCTTCTAGAGCTCTCAATTAATTTTGTACTACCACAGATTCATCAACATTCATGTGATGAATATCTCTTTTAAAGAGAAAGTTATACCATTATGGTCATGTCAAACTTATATGCAAGATATGTTTCTTGCATTATCGTTGTCCTTTAATAGTCATATTTCCAAAATACTTTGGGGTACAATAGGTACGTGACCAACGATCATTCATGCCATATATCATCTCAAACCTCCTTCTAGGGGTGAGTGTGGTATCATCTCAAACCTCCTTCTAGGGGTGAGTGTGGTATATTTAATACCAATTTCATGTTCATATTCTTCCAATAATGAATATGTATTCGTGAATCAAATGTTGTCACATTCACTTCGAGGATATGTGATTTTGTTATCCTTTTCAAATCTATAAATGCGTCAGGCATTTGATTTGCTATTCTTTGCAAATTGATAATCTTTTGTGCCTCTTTCTCACAAATAGAGGTGTGTGGATCAAGATGAGATAATGATGCATTTTTCCACAAAATTTCCCGTTTGGTTTCACCAACTTCTCCCCCTAATTTTGGGAAAAGTGTCTCATCAAATTGACAGTCTGCAAATCGTGCAGTGAACAAATCTCCTGTCAATGTTTCGAGGTAGCGAATAATGGAGGGCGATTCAACCTCAACATATATTCCTAACCTTCTTTGCAGACCCATTTTGGTGCGGGATGGCGGTGCAAAAGGCACATATACTGCGCATCCAAAAATTCTTAAATGGGATATATTGGGTACATGACCCAAAAACCAATTGCAACGGGGAATATTTGTGTCAATTCGTCAGTCAGAGACGAACTGGCATTGCTGTATGCAAAATGGCGTGACCCCAAACCGAAGTGGGCAGCCGACAAACTAAAATGCTGCATGCAAAATGGCATGAACCCAAACCAAAGTGGGCAGCCGACGAACTAAAATGCTGCATGCAAAATGGCGTGAACCCAAACCGAAATGGGCAGCCTCGTTTTCATGAAGAATTCAAGATTATTCTCATCTATTGTCTCAATATGATATCCATTTTGAATGATATCTTTAAAACTCAACAAGTTCCTTTTAGATTTGGAGGAGAACATTGCGATTGATATCATTAAAACTCAACAAGTTCTTCTTTAGACTTGGAGGAGAATATTGCATTCTCTAAGATAAACGTCATGCCTTTGGGCAGAGTTACAGTTGCTCTTCCGGAGCCTTCAATCAATTTACTTCCCATGGTTTGACATATAAAAGAAAATATACAAACATGAGAATAAACAACTTCAATTCGTTTGTGTTACATAATATTTTCAAAATCTGCTACTAACAGTTTGACTAACAAAATCAGATGTGTTATCCATAATTGATTACTTTGCAGTTTGAAAATTTTCAGCGTTTTTCATAAGACAATCGATTATTAAACACACACAATCGATTGTTGTTTGAACATAGACAATCGATTGTTAAACACACACAATCGATTATCTGTTATTTTTGAAAAACTTCAGATCACACTGTCTTAAGACAATCGATTGTTATGCATTGACAATCGATTGTTGGCTATTTTTGAAAAATTCCAGACCTCACTGTTTCAAGACAATCGATTGTTATGCATGGACAATCGATTGTTGGCTATTTTTGAAAATTTCTAGACCTCTGTTTCAAGACAATCGATTGTTAGCCAAAGACAATCGATTGTGGATGATTTTTGAAAAATTCCAGATTACAGTCTAATGACAATCGATTGTTAAACATTGACAATCGATTGTTGACTATTTTTGAAAAATTCCAGAACATATTGTTTTAAAGACAATCGATTGTTGATGATCAACAATCGATTGTTTTGCAGTTTTTATGCGAAATATGAGATAACCGACTAGTTTTTCAGGTTAGTCGATTACCTCTACTGGAAAGTAAAAATATTATTGATATTTGAGCATATTGATACATTCTAAAGAACTAATACTAACATTGTGTCATGAACTAACTAATACGAGCTAATACTGATGGCTATTAGTTTATTCATTCACTAATACAGACAAGTAAAATAAAATCAAATAGCTCCATCTTCTTTCATCACGGATCCATCACCGATTAGGTGGTCTATCTACCCCTCGGGTTGCTCAAAGAAGTCTGCCACATCCAAGTGGGTGATGTCAAAGTTGTCGTCAGAGACAAAATTCGTTTCAGGGCGTTTACTCTTTCGAGATGCTTGATAAAGGTCAACCAAATGTCATGGTATACGGCAAGCCTTTGACCAGTGCCCGTTTTCACCGCAACGATAATATATAGTTTATAAACTATTTGCTTTTGGGTTCTTATCGTATCGTGCTTGTGGCAGAGTGACCAACTTCAGGTTGTCATATCTCTTCTTTAAGCCATTCCACAAGATAGGTGGATCCTTGACAGTGAGATATTCAATCTTCAAACCTTCATCAAGGTGATGGCGCAAGAAAATCAAGGCCTTCGCACATTCTTGGGTGGATGCTTTTTCTCTATCTTTGATGGTGTCTCCGAGACCTATAGCATCTAAGTGGATTTCAGCATCCAACACCCATGTCATATAGTTCTTGCCCGAAATTTCAAGGGCAACGAACTTTCTTTTCATAATGTCAGACATAAACCAAAATTACATCAAGAGCGTGTTCATACTTACGGGCTCTATTACAATTATCACCTTCACTTCAGGGAATGGATCAAAATCATGTGCTTTACACAATCTCATGTCAAATATTACTTTCATAAAGTGAAAGATTATTTTGAGAATCCTTATTGTCCTCATTACCACAATAATGACGATTATAACTTCGTCTATTGCCATGTCCACATCCATTGATACCTTTACGGTAATTAGTCTTCTTTCAGACTTATCACATACTGCTACCACATTCTCTAAAGGGAATGGAGCAAATTCAATTGGACGGAATTCTTTGCCACATCCACATTCATTGATACCTTCATGGTAATATTTTAGTCTTCTTTCAGACTTATCATATACTGCTTCCACATTCTCTAAAGGGAATGGAGCAAATTCAATGGGACGGATTTTCAATTATTTGCCCACAATCATACATGAATTTAATCATGGCAGGACATAGAGATTTTACCACTTCATGTGGTTATAATTTCTTACAAACTCCATTAGAGTTATAATCAAACTTTGTTGTCTATGTTTGTATATAAAATCAAATTATAGAATTCCAAGAATTTGAAAGGGAAAAGTAAGTTACTTACCTTTAAGGTATACCAATAAATTCTTGGAAGCATTTAAGCCGACGCGATTCCACCGCGAAGCCGCCGTTTCCGGTTTCAAGTAATTGAAGAAAGAAACAGTACCGTGATTTAACCGTGCATAATCTATTGCTGGCCACCTTCGACTTTTGTTAACTATTTCTTCAACTTCTTTTGACACCCTTTGCAACAGTAGACATCAAATTTCACAAACCCCATCATAACGATTCATCCGTCAAGACAACATAAGAAAACAAACACAAGAAGCTTAATTGCTGAATATTAAATTCAATTGGTTAGAGACTCGTGCTGATAACGTGTTATGAAATAATATAAAAGACAAGAACAATAACTCAAGAACAAGAGCAAATAGAGAGAAGAGTAGAGAGAGTTCTTCTTATTGATACTTAGAGAATGTTAGGAGTGATTTACAATGGTAGAAGACCCCTTTATTTATAGGGAGGGGGATGATTTATCTACCAAGAATAGAACTCTAGAATCTCTCTAATTAAAGACATTCACCTTAAATAGAAGTGTATTTATAACATGGAGTGCATTATTATGTAGTTTTATCTTTTTTATATCACTATAATAACAACAATAACAACAAACCAAGTTTAATCTCAACATACTAATACAACTAGAGTCGCTATGTCCAATATACCCTCCACGCATGGCAAGAAGAAGAGGAAAGTAAGAAAGGAAGAAAAAAGGAAGGCAAAAGAGAATGAAGAGATAAAGTATAAGTATACCAAATAATAGCAACAGAAAATACAATAACTGAAGCGAACAAAATTACATAATATAATAAAAATTAAAAATACGAAGAGACATATATGTTACTAAGACTACCGATTACGATTGTTTATATCCCTAATACTAAGATTTGTTTGGTTTCCGGTATTAAAATTTACATTAGTAATGCCAATGTATCTTATGTATGGATTTATGTGTTATTTTATGTAAAATTTGAAAAGAAAAAAAGTGCGTGCATTAGCAATACTTAAGTGTTTCGATTTTAATTTTATGAATTGTGTTTAGTTGAAGTTCAATTTATGCACTATATTTAACTAAATTAAAATCTCTCTTTATTTTTTTATTTTTAAAAAGTGAAGTTGGACGTCGAAAAATAGTCAATCAATTTCCATCTTATACCTCTCATGGGGAGAGATCAGAAAGTTCTGATAATTACTTAAACCTCATAGTAATAGGAGTAATTAATAAAACTTGTAATTTTTCAACCCTATTCAAAATATAAAAAGCAGTAAAAGATAAAAATGATTTATTTAACAATAAAAATTATAAAATGAGAGGAAAAAAAAAGGTAACTAGGTGATCACACCAAAGATCATAATATAAAATAGCATTTAATTATACAATTAAAAAAATATAATTAAAGTAATAATACATACAATTCAATACCTAATAACCATCCAAACAAGCTGGGTTTCGGATCGAGCTTTACATACTCTGACTTGATTCTGTTTTCCAACATATGCTGTGCTTGAGTTATTATTACTTTTAAAAAATATGTTAGCTCGAATATCTGGGATTCATGTCAATGGAGTCAAGAATCTACACATTTTCTCCATCTGCACCTTCAGATTTCTCCATGCCCATACTACTATTACACCAACCCATTTCTTAGTGGACTTTCTTGTTAATTCTCTCGGGTTTTCAAGAGAAGAAGCAGTCAATACAAGCAACAAGGTAACCCGCTCGAAACCCCCCGAAAACCCAGATTTTGTTATCAATTTCTTTGAAAAAAATGGTTTCGATAATACCCAAATTAAGAACATTGTCTCCAGGTCCCCTAAAGTACTATTCTCTAACGTAGACAAAACCCTAAAACCAAAACTCGAGATTTTACAGGAAATTGGTCTTTCTGGATCTGACTTAGTTAAGTTTGCAAAAGCAAATATTCATATTTTTGATAGAGGTGTAGATACTTTTCTTAGACCTTCACTTGAATACCTTAGAACTTTATTGGGTAGTGATGGAGATGTTGTTAAGGTTATAAAAAAAGCTTCTTGGTTACTTGGTTGTAATGCTCCCAAGATAATGGCACCTAATGTATTGTTGCTGCAAAATATTGGGTTTTCGGATTTGAAACTTAAGAAGTTTATATTGCACCACCCAAGAACTATGATGCGGAAAACTGAATGGCTTGAGGATGTTGTTCGTAAAGTAGAAACGGACTTTGGAATCCCTCGTGAATCGGCTATGTTTTTCCATGGAATTAGTGCCGTTAGTTCCTTTAGTAAGTCTACTCTGGCAGAGAAGGTTGATGTTTATAGGAGTTTTGGTTGGTCTGATGCGCATATCAATACCATGGCGAGAAATTTACCTTTTTGTTTAAGCTTATCGGAGGCCAAAATCTGTGAACAACTAACTTTTCTCATGAAGGAAGTTGGCTGCACGTCAGAGTATTTAGCATCTCGTCCTAAGCTGTTAATGTATAGTTTGGAGAAGAGAGTGATTCCTAGATATAAGGTCCTGAAAATTTTACATGGCAAGCGTCTCAACAGAGGTCTTGGGTTTTACTCTGCTGCTTGCATGACGCCATCGAGGTTTATGAAAGAAGTAGTGTTGCCTTACAAGGAAAAACTACCCCTTCTATATGGATCATGCATGAAAAGCATCCAATGAACAGATATTATCAGTTTCTAAATAGGTAAGCAACTCTTTTTTGGCTGTTATCTAGTCTAATTAATTTGATTTTTGATTGCCATGGCTTCTTTTTTTTCCTGTTTGTGATTTTTTTCTTTTTGAGCCAAGGGTGTTCCGGAAAGAGCCTCTCTAACTTCATGAGGTAGGGGTAAGAACTACGTACATACTATCCTCCACAGACCCAACTTGTAGAAATATATTGGATATGTTGTTGTGTGTTTGGTGGTTTTTTTAATTTCGGGACAATGTCACTCTTACATTAGATGCTGCGTTGCCATTATCTGATTAAGCATTTCGAAACAAAGAGGACTCTTTGTTGAAGCCATTGGTACTTAATGTGCTGACTAATCGGAGATCCGTGGAGGTTATATATTCATATCTGCTCATATTGAGAAAAAAACCTGCACAAGTAGAACTGTTGATGTGATTCAGTCTTGCTTTCCCGATTCCTCAGAAAGAAATGATGCCACAGTAGAACTGTTGTAGTCACCTGTTTTATACACACAATCATGTCCTGGTCAAACTGATGCCTGAAAGTATGAGCTTATTTTTAGATGCCCGACATTATGGGCATCTTTGGAGATTCTGAAACCAGAAAACAGATGCTTTTGAGGGCACTGAGAGGAAGCCAGTAGTCATAAGAGTTTTGAATTTCGCCATGAAGGGTACTGGTATTTATGGTAGTTTACTCGTAATGTACAAACCATGATTGTCTCATGCAAGTTGCGTTTGTTGGTGGTAAAGACGTCTTTCTGTCTGTTTGGGCTATCTTGAGTTTTTCTTTTGTCCTTTCAGAGGTGGGGTTTACCTCTTCATTTAATAATGGAAATTTTCATGAGTTTTCTGTTCTCTAATCATATATCAGGTCAAGAAACTTCACTTTGAGAGTGAAGATTCTTGTCTTGCTTTTGGGATTGCCTGATTGTATAAATTCGAGTTTACTTTTCAAGTAGATATTTATATGTTGCTTTCCGAATTACGTGAAGCATCTACTTCGTGAAAATGCTTTCAAACAGGCTCTTTTAGAAAAATGGTTGGGATTGCTGATCGCCCATTGGTTTTATCTTGATATCTTTGGCATGTCGTGAGGGTTAAATCTACGCATATTTTAGACCATTGTTTCTCGCACGGTCAGATAAACTTGAGACTAAGTAATATCATAAGGTTGATTTGTGATGAAAGATAGTATCTGATGGAAATAGCGCGAGGAAAGGATGACAATTTGGTGTTATGCATAGTTATGATATTAAAATTGGTGCTTAAAAAGTGCAATTCATTCTATTCCGTTTCCATAGAAAGTCAAATGTTCTTTGGTATGCAGAAGACCTGTGCATCTTTTGTTTACTACATGCAGCACATAGTTTGAAAACAAAACATGTGTTGCTTAGTTTGGTTACTGTTTCGTTGTCCGAAGGCAAAGCATTCACACTCTTCTTACCTAAAATATGTTTCCTATTTCTTATTCATTGAGTTTATGAGGTGTTGTCTAAGTTAGTTGCACCATTTTCATGTTTATCTCTGATAGGGATTCAGCTAAGTCATTCATACCAAGGCTCATGCCAACGAGGGTATTGGAAGCCATTGTAGGTTCCTAGTGTTGACCAAAGGTCCTTTTCTTGGAGAAATGAATGTCAATCTGCAATTTCAGGAGGAAGTGCGACCACACAACCTGCTGTCAACCACACGCACCAGGGTATGTAGTTGGGCACTCACTGGACTAAATTTGAGCTTGAAGAGAGACCGCACAATTATGTTATGCAACCGCACATGCCTAGCTTGGCCAGATCTTTTATGTTGCACACTTTAAATCCCATTTCATCTGTATATACCAGATGGGCTTTCTTAAGTTATTTCCCTAGACTTTTCTTTTTGATTTCCCACCCGTGTCCGATACTCGCATTGAAGCCCGACTATATTCAGATTCGCACCGCGTAGGACCTCATTCATGAGGAAGCGTCCCCTACCAAGGATTTTCCATACCCAGGGCTTGAACTCGAGACCTTTGGTTAAGGGAAGAGAGTCCCATCCACCGCACATCCTTTGGTGGTTATTTCCCTAGATTATTCTTATTTTAGAAAAAAAGTTATTTCCCTAGACTCTCTCTATATATATATGGCTTGGGAAAGGATACTTGATGATCTGAGAGCTTATAGCTTGGTGACAAATCTTCTTGTTCTTGGTGAAAACCTATGGTTGTCATTGAAGTAGAGCAAACACCTAGTGGTAACCATTCTAACATCTATCAGTTTGAAAAATCAAATAGTCTTTATTGCTTGTGAATGATTTCTTTCTTTAATTCTTAGTCCATTGCTTGAATCTGCATAGGATAAATGTTTTATATCGCTTTACAATAATATTCAACAATCTATCGTAGCTTCTTTCTTCTTCACCAAGTTGTTGGGTTTCAAGTTGTTTGGTTGTTCTCATTCCGTTTAGTTGTATCTAACTAATGTGGAATCCGTACAATCTCCGCTCCATTTTTGTTCCTCAAATACCTCCATCCAACCAACTGTGGTATTAATGAAATTCATAATTCCCAGTTATGGGTCTATTTGGAAACAGCCTCTCTACCCAGGGTAGGGGTAAGGCTGCGTACACACTACCCTCCCCAGACACCACTGAGTGGTATTGTACTGGGTCGTACTAGTACTAGTAATAATTCCCAGTTATCGTGGATTGATATTGGTCTTGTTCCGTTCATGTTAATTTTAAGGCAGAATAGCATAATAGACACCTCTACTTGTTCGGTTTTGACATCCTGATAGCCCTACTCTATGAAGTTTCAAGCAGAGACCTGAACTTGATAAAAACGTGAATTTTAAACGCGTTTGACCGTTGACCAAGCTTATATTGCGTTGATCTGTCTGAGTTGGACAAAAATGACTAAAATTTAGAAATGTCATGGTTGTAATGTATTGTTCATTCATACCGTATAAATCATGTTTTTTGAGAAAGTGATTTTTTTTTTTTGAGAAAGCTCTTACCACATAAATCATATATGTCCATTTATTGGTTTAGCTGCATGCTTCTAAAGCAACTGTTAAAGAGGTAAAAATGAGTGGGGTTGTAACCTTGCAACAACAACTACCCAGTATAGTTCCACAAAGTGGGGTCTGGGGAGGGTAATATGTAGACGAGTCTTACCCCTACCCGAAAGGACAGAGAGGCTGTTTCGTAACCTTGCAGATGAAAGAAAACAATAATAGCATAGGATCTCTTGCAGCTGCTTTAAGTGAGGGCCGATGTTAGCTGCATTTGCTATGCAAATAGGAAAAACAATGGAAACAGAAATGGAGAAAAGAAAGGCAAAATATCATAGCGCCTCTCATTATGCCTTAAATGAGGATGACAACTTTATTTTTTGTCAAATGCTTGACAAATTAATTTGTATCATGATTGTGGTGTTTAAAGACAAGAGGAGTTGATCTGATGATAAGCAACCCCCACTTCCAACTGAGAGGTTGTGAGTTCGAGTCTCCCCAAGAGCAAGGTGGGAAGTTCTTGGAGGGAAGGATGCCGGGGGTCTATTTAGAAACAACTTCTCTACCCCAGAGTAGGGGTAAGGTCTGTGTACATACTAACATCTCCAGACCTCACTAAGTGGGATTATACTGGGTTGTTGTTGTTGTTGATTGTGGTGTTTAACAAAACCATGAAGCACAAGGTTTACAAATGTCAACTTAAGAAAATTGAACACATCGTATGTAATATATCCCTACTCTGCGGATACTATGAACTTACACTTTTACAAAATTTAATCTCAGATAGAAATTAACAATATGGTGGTTTCCTGAACCCAAAGTGCATTTTGCTATAGGAAGTGAAATAGCAAATTCCACTTAAAAAAATAAGATAGATACCAAGAAAAACACAAAAAGAAAAAGGAAAGAATGAGAGCAAAAATGCTAGGTAATTTTTTCCATTTGCTATCCGGTAATTAGTACCTGAAGAAATAGTGTAAGTTCGTGTAAGCTTGTCCTGACACTACTATTATACAAAAAATCATTTCAAGGACTAGAAAGTATGACATGAAAAAGAATGATTAACTACTTAACTTCACATTATATACATCCTTTTGCCATCCATCAGAGAGAAAACCAGACCCTTATATCATATAACCAATGCCAAAGCGGAAAAAGTATTTTATTTTGTCTTGTGGAACAAACTTGGTGGTAAGTGCCAAAGGGAATCATTTATCAACATCTGTTGAATCCAAAAGGCTTCAAATGGCAAGGTTGAATTTGCATATAGCTCAGAGCAGTTGAAACTTGTATATATGAGGAAGGTTTTTCAGTAAACTATGCCCCAATTCCATGAATGAATTTTGGGAACTCCGGTTGTGGCTTTTTAGAATACAAACTGAAAAAAGAAAATGTTGACTACAACTGATAATTTTAGAAAGATCTCAGCACCCTTATTGCCAAAAGTAAACCAAATCTACTAAGGAGCCAGAGTCTTTTTATGCGATTCATACAGATCAGGTATCTGATCCTTGTAGGGAAGCACAAAATACTCTTATCAACTTTGACTTTGTTAAGGTCAGAACATAATAGAAATTCACCTTTCTCCTCTCAAGCTTCTTATCGTCCAAAATTTTCAAGACTTGTATCCGAGGTATCAACCTTTTCTCCGGACTACAGGCCAAAAATACAGGACGAGAATCCAATTAAGAAGGTTCAAAACTGAGCTCCTTCATGTAAATATTCAATGCTTTCTCAATTCTAACCTGTGAGAGAGCAATACAAAGCGTTAGCTTCCTGAATAACTCGAGTATTTCATCATCAGACCATCCAAAACTCTTGAAAATTCCAATCTTCCGATCCAATGTAGACTTTTTTTGCGCAAATAAAACATGAAATGCATAAAGAAAACTAGGGGAGCCAAGCGGGACTTGAAAATCCTTCTCCGCTCTATGCAAGAAATACTTAACACGATCAGGATTTTGTGTAACACGAGAAGGATTTTGATGCACGAATTTTTGAATTCTCGCATCAGAAATACCACAGTTTTTCAACAACAATACATTAGTATCCATAAGATGACGGGCACCAAAAGAAAGCAACCGAGGACTTCTCTTTTACTACATTTTCATCAGTGGCCAAAGTTCTCCTAAGACAATCAATGGTAGGTCTCATATGAGTATCTAAACGTATTACCATAATTTTTGTCTTTTTAGCAATTACATTCACCAGGTCCGCCCGGATAGCCCGAGGTCCACAAGGTACTGGAATTTGGGTTTTAGGGTTTTAGAAACATCAGAGAATAGCAATTTGGGACTAAATCGGGATCTCTGGTGGTTCTCCGTAAAGATAACTTGGAATATGTAGACGTTGCTTCTTCTTTGGAGAACCCTAGAGAATCAACCAGGTAATTTAGAAAGAAATGAGTTGAGGTTGAATAGTACAGAAATTGAGACATGAAACAGTAAAAGGAAAGGAGGCCTCCAACGCCATTGCAGTGGATCCTGTGAGCTAACTACTTAGACATTACAACTTAGTAAAAGAGGTAGGCGTCGTTGCGTATATGTCGTCAAATTTTAGATATTCGAACTAGCATTGTTTGAGAAGGTTCAAACTTTCCTTTTTTTTTTCTTTCAAAAGAAGTACCGTATATAGTAAAGCTAGTCTCTTCTAAAATTGAAAAGGGTTAGAAATAGCAAAATGTTAGAGCGCCAATGTTTATGACATAAAATTTTGAAACTGTTGACATGATTTTTTATCGGGGGGATTACGCTCCTTGTCCCTTGGCCCAATAGTCATAAAAAAATAGTTCACGTTTGAAGCTCTTACCTGATATGGCTCAAGTTGTACGTAATTTGAAAATTATTTTTTACCAGTTAATCCACTCTATTTTTTTTCTTTTCTTCATTCTTCTTCTTCCTCTCTCATGACTTTGCACCCCAAAGTTTCTCTATCATTATATATATATTCTTCAATTCTCCTTCCAAATTCAAAGTTGATAACACTATTAAGATGAGAAGAAAAAATACAACTTGAGAGAATTATTATTTTTGGATTCGAAGCTTCAATTTTAGAAATTGAATATTTCTATTTTGTTAGTTGTTTAGATTTGGTATTGGCCCAATTGATCGTGTATCGTCTTCAAAACTCAAATTTGAAGTAATTTGGAGCAGATTTGAGGTAGATTTGAGTTGAATTTTAGAAATTAAATTTTTCGATTTTGTTAGTTGTTTGGATTAGGTGTTGGCCCAATTGATTGTGATCGTTAAGGGAAGTTCAAAACTCAATTTTGAAGTGATTTGAAATAGATTTGAGGTAGATTTGAGTTGAATTTCAAAAGATGCCCGAAGAAGAAGAACCAGAGAAGATATATTAATAGAATTCATTTGTATAATAATGCATAATATTGTATAAGTAATGTATAATAGTATACAAACACATCTTATATATTATTTTATACAAGGTTGATACATTATTTACAGGTATTTGGTAGATTTCTCACATGTCTTCTTCTTCTTCAACTGCTATACCTATATACATGGTGTATCACTAATATTTTCACTACTGTGCTTATATATTTTTATACCCTTTTATACAACTATAAAAATAATATACCTCTTTGTGTAAAAGTGTATTGTATAAAAGTGTATAATGTTGTATAAAAGTGTATAAGCATCTCTGACGAATTTTTTGTACGATTTTCACTTGCATTTCTTGATTAAGACTATTCCAAATCTGCACTAAAGGACTTCATACATAGACTAATTTTAATAAGTTCAAATAAAACCCACTCCAAATTCTCATAAAATCATATTCAAAAATTAACAAGATTAGCATTAAAGAAAATGAGATTTTAAATTTTTCGCGTCTGTTTGAATTTTCGTAGTTGTGATAGGTATGTATAAACTTGAGGAAAAAGAAGAATGGAAATATTTCACGCTTGAAGATATAAAGAATAAAAAATTCAGATCTAAGTTTATTGATATTTGGCCACACATTTGCAAACTTGTAAGTGGTCTAAAATAATGCAAGGTCAACTTATGGAGTGCAATATTATGTAATTTTGTCTTTTTTATATCACTATAATAATAACAACAACAACAACAACAACAACAACAACAACAACAACAACAACAACAACAACAACAACAACAACAACAACAACAACAACAACAAAAAAACACAGTTTAATCCCAACATACTAATACAGCAAAAGATGCTATGTCCAATATACCCTCCCGTATGGCAAGAAGAAGAAGAGGAAAGCAAGGAAGAAAGAAAGAAGGCAAAAGAGAATGGAGGGATAAAGTATAAGTATACCAAATAATAGCTACAGAAAATACAATAACTGAAGCGAACAAAATTACATAATGTAATAAAAATTTAAAAATACGAAAAGACATGTGCTACTAAGACTATCGGTGATGATCTTTTATATCACTAATACTAAGATTTGTTTGGTTTCCGGTATTAAAATTTACATTAGTAATGCTAATGTATCTTATGTATGGATTTATGTGTTATTTTATGTAAAATTTGAAGAAAAAAAGTGTGTGCATTAGCAATACTTAAGTGTTTTGATTTTAATTTTATGAATTGTGTTAGTTAAAATTCAATTGGAGCACTATATTTAACTAAATTAAAATATCTCTTTATTTAATGGGTGTGGATTAGGAAGTTGAAGGAGATGTGAGGTTGGATTCACAAGTCATCCCTAGGAGAGATAGTTTCAAGTACCTTGGGTCAATTATACATGGGAATAAGGAGATTGATGAGGATGTTACATATCGTATTCGGGCAGGGTGGATGAAATGGAGGCCCGCTTCCAGTGTTCTATGTGATAAGAGTGTGTTATCAAAACTTAAAGGTAAGTTCTACAGATTGGTGGTACGACTAACTATGTTGTATGGGATTGAGTGCTAGCCAGTCAAGAACTCACATGTCTAGAAGATGAAAGTGGCTGAAATGAGGATGTTGAAATGGATGTGCAGGCACACAAGGCTGGATAAGATTAAAAATGAAATTATTCGAGACAAGATGAGAGTGACTTTGGTGGAGAACAAGATGCAAGAAGCGAGACTTAGATGGTTCGGACATGTGAAGAGGAGAGACGATGATGCTCGAAGTGTGAGAGATTGGTCATGGAGGGCCTAAGGAGAGGTAGGGGTGGACTGAAGAACTATTGGGGAGATATGATTAGGCAAGACATGGCGATGCTCCAGCTCATCTAAGACATGACCCTTGATAGGAAGGTGTAAAGGCCGAGAATTAGGGTAGAAATTTAGGTAGCCGAGTGTCTTCTTCGTACCCGTAGATCTAGTGCACTGTTTAGTTCTAATCTTGTATTTCTTGTTCTCAAATTTATGCTATTACTTGTCGGTTCTTGCATTTTAGTTTTCTGTTTGCTTTGCTAGTAATGCTGCTATTGTTATTCTTGCTTTGACCTTTCCTAAGCCTTTTATCTGCGGGTTTATTGAAAATAGCCTTTTTACTTTCTCAAGGTAGAGGTAAGAACTACGTACACATTACCTCCCCAAACCCCATATTTAAAATTTCACTGGGTTCTTTTTGTTGTATAGAAGAAATATATAATACTTTCTCTTGAAATACTGAAGAGGTCAAATGAATACTGAAAAACTGTTCTTTTAGGCAGGATTTAAGAAAGCTAAAGAGCTCATATCTTTCACAGGAGGAAAGAAATAGCCAAAGCTACCTTTAAATAACTATAACAAGACAAAAACGAGGGACCTGACTAGGGAGAACCATAGTGTAATTTGCAAAATTTGAACATGCCTTTTGCTATGCAGAGCTAGAACACGTTGCTATCTGGAGTTAAAATATGATATTTTCCACATACAAATATGGTACTTTTAGTTCAAAAAAATAGCTCGAACAACGTCAGTATATAGCAGTATAGAATCCAAAAGACAGCCTTACCGTGATAGATGAAAGTATAGCACAGATTAATCGATACAAGTATGATAATTTCAAAGGGCTCCACATATAATATAAGTGAAATTGGTTTAACATAACCCTATACAATTTGAATAGAAGAAAATGGATCTCTTGCATTTCATATTCAGTTCTTTTGGGATATTTGGCATAAAACAAATTTGTAATGGGCCAGAAGACCAATTGACCTGACCAAACATCTTCTTTCTTTGGGAAAAGAATGAATTTCACACTGAACTTTGATTCAGATAAAATCACATATCAGTGTAGAGACTCAACTTAATCTAGGCAGCAAACTTTTTATTCAAAATATTGAAGACCTCATACCTAGGCACCAAACTTTAAGCCAAAGTGTAGTACATGAAAATTGTTAGAAGACTGTTTCAAACACTAACTACATGATCTACCATGATTCTGCAGTAGTGGATTATGTTAGCTATTTTTATGTTTCTAGTTAGTCAATCATGGAGTCCTAGAGTTTAGGAAGTAGTTAAACATAGTGGCATCATGGAGTCCTAGAGTTTATGAAGTAGTTAAACTTAGTGGCTGATATTTAGCATGCTTTCTGTTTTTTTCAGTTTATAAATTTGTGAATCCAAGTTTCAGATTAATCAAGCTTCTATTTCCTCAACAAGTTCTCTCTGCTCACTTTTTCTCTAACAAAGTTTTTCATCTTTAAACCAACAGATTGGTATCAGAGCTCTCTTCTTAAGGGACCTGTGTGAGAGTGAAACGAGTCATGGAGGGTGAACACAGTTTTTCATCTCTTACTCCACCAGTCTTCAATGGAGATAATTATCAAGTATGGGCAGCACACATGGAGGCCCATCTTGATGCTCTGGATCTTTGGGAAGCCGTTGAAGAAGACTATCCAGTCCCGGTGCTTGCTGAAAATCCTACAATGGCTCAGATTAAGCTACACAAGGAGAAGAAGACGAAGAAGTCCAAGGCAAAAGCCTACTTGTTCGCTGCTGTCTCTCCCACTATTTTCCCTCGGATCATGCCTTTGAAATCAGCAAAGGAGGTATGGGATTTTCTCAAAACTGAATTTAAAGGTGATGATCGAGTTCGGGGGATGCAAGTGCTGAATCTGATGCGGGATTTCGAGTTGCAAAAGATGAAATCGACTGACACCATTAAAGAGTATTCAGATCGCTTGCTGAACATCTCAAGTCAAATTGGGATACTTGGTTCTTCATTAACAGAATCAAGGATTATTGAGAAAATCCTTGTTACTGTACCTGAGAAGTTTGAAGCCACTGTTGCATCTCTGGAGAACAACAAGGATATGACAAAGCTCAGTCTCAAGGAGTTGATTAGTGCACTTCAAGCACAAGAGCAAAGGAGAGCCATGAGGGAGGAAGATGATGTTGAAGGAGCCTTACGAGCCAAACATTATGAAGCTGATAAGAACAAAAAGAAGAAGAAGAAAAACCAAGAAGGCAGTTCTGGTTCGAATGCCACAGTTGACAACAAGAGCAAGAATGGATCCTTAAAGGGGAAGTATCCTCCTTGCCAACACTGTGGAAAGAAGGGTCATCCTCCGTACAAATGTTGGAGAAGGCCTGATGCAAAATGCTCCAAGTGCAACCAGCTTGGACACGAGGCAGTGATTTGCAAAAATAAGGAGGAACCAAATGCAAAAGTTGCTGGACAAGATGAAGAAGATCAATTGTTCGTGGCAAGCTGTTTCTCTACCTCTGTATCCGATGGAGGTAGATCGTGGCAAGCTGTGGCAAGCTTGTTCCGTCATGGCTCGTGGCAAAAGTTGCTGGACAAGATGAAGAAGATCAACATGTCTCATGATCGAGCTCTCTTTACGGAGCTACGCACCACAACTATCACCAAAGTCACAATAGGAAATGGTGATCAAATTCCGGTGAAAGGAAAAGGCACTATCTCTATTGAGACTAATTTAGGTACAAAATTGATATCTGATGTTCTCTTTGTGCCTGACATAAATCAAAATCTGTTGAGTGTGGGGCAGCTGATTGAAAAAGGATTCAAGGTGATTTTTGAGCACAACTTCTGCCAAATTCAAGATGCAAAAGGTAGAGATGTTCTCAAGATAAAAATGAGGTGCAAAAGCTTCTCTTTCAGACCAGCCATGATGGAACAAGCTGCCTATTCCATGGAGGAGAACGTGACTGAAACATGGCATAAGAGGTTGGGCCATTGTCATCTTTCAAGGATGTTGCAGCTGACAAAGGAGATGTCATTCGGACTGCCGACTCTTGCGGACAAGCTGCCAAACTGTTCTGCATGCCAATTCGGGAAGCAAAACCGAAGTCCATTTCCTACATCAACTTGGAAAGCCTCTGAAAAGCTGCAGCTGATTCATACTGATGTTGCTGGTCCTCAAAGAACTGAATCGCTAGCAGACAACCTATTTTATGTCATTTTCATTGATGATTTCAGCCGAATGTGTTGGATTTATTTCTTGAAGCGCAAACCTGAAGTGGCTGATACATTCTGGAAGTTCAAGAAATTGGTGGAAAATCAAAGTGGCTGTCATATCCAATGTCTGCGATCTGACAACGGAAAGGAGTATACTTCAAACAGGTTCAATACCTTTTGTGAAGAATCTGGCATTGAACATCAACTTACAGCTCCCTACACTCCGCAGCAAAATGGAGTTAGTGAACGGAGAAACAGATCCATAATGGAGATGGCTCGATGTATGCTTCATGACAAGGAGTTACCGAAGAAATTTTGGGCTGAGGCTGCAAGCACAACTGTGTTCCTGCAGAACAGATTGCCTACTAAGGCATTGAAGGAGCAGACTCCATTTGAAGCTTGGTATGGTTACAAACCTTCACTTAATTTCTTAAAAGTGTTTGGTTGTTTATGCTTCTCTCATGTTCCACAAGTCAAGCGAGACAAACTTGACAAAAAGTCGGAACTAGGAATCTTTGTGGGATATAGTTCTTCTTCAAAAGCCTACAAGGTATATCAACCTCAAACGGGGAAGATCATTGTTAGTAGGGACGTATCTTTCAAAGAAGAGGAGCAGTGGGATTGGGAGCTGATGCAAGTAAAAGGTATGAGAAAGTCAAGCTTTCCGGTTCAAGTAGCAAACCAAAAGGAGCCAGCTTTGGATCTGATTGAAGATGAGTTGGAAGATGATCCACCAGTCCGAGGGACAAGATCACTTTCTGATATTTATCAAAGATGCAATGTTGCTGTCTGTGAACCTGCTGGATTCGAAGAAGCTGCAAAGAACCAGAATTGGAGGAATGCCATGAAAGAAGAAATGTCAATGATTATAAAAAACAAGACGTGGGAGCTTGTTGACAAACCGAAAGATCGGAAAATAATTGGCGTCAAATGGGTGTTTCGAACAAAGCTAAATGCTGATGGTTCTATCAACAAGTGCAAGGCGAGACTCGTGGTAAAAGGGTATGCACAGGTTTTTGGTGTTGATTATTCAGACACCTTTGCACCCGTAGCGAGACTTGACACCATTCGACTCTTGTTAGCTACCGCTGCTCAAAAAGGATGGAAAGTGTTTCAACTTGATGTAAAATCAGCATTCCTCAATGGTACGTTGCAGGAGGAGATCTATGTTGAGCAGCCTGAGGGGTTTGTAGAACAAGGTGAAGAGGAGAAGGTGTACTTGCTGAAAAAGGCTCTATACGGCTTGAAACAAGCTCCAAGGGCGTGGTACAACAAGATTGATGAGCACTTGTCTAGCTTGGGATTTGAAAAAAGTTTGTCAGAGGCTACTCTCTATGTGAAACGCAAGGAAAATGATGTGCTCATAGTATCTCTTTATGTGGATGATCTCCTAATCACTGGTGGAGATGCTGAGCTAGTTGACGAGTTCAAGGAAGAAATGAAGCAAGTTTTTGAGATGACAGACCTTGGAGATGTCATACTTCTTGGGGATGGAGATTAAGCAGCTGGAAAATTATGTTTTCATATACCAAAAGAAGTATGCAAAGGAAATCCTCAAGAAGTTTAGCATGGAAGATTGCAAGGCCATTGACACGCCTATCAATCAAAAGGAGAACTTAAGCAAGAATGATGAAGCTGATCAAGTTGAAGAAGGGTACTTCCGAAGCCTAGTTGGTTGTTTGATGTATCTCACAGCTACAAGGCCTGATATCCAATTTGCTGTAAGTCTCTTATCTCGTTTCATGCATTGCGCTACTGAAACACATATGAAGGCAGCAAAAAGAGTAGTTCGTTACATCAAAGGGACTATCGAATTTGGTGTGAAGTTTGAGAAAAGTGAGGAGCTGAAGCTGCTTGGTTTTTCTGATAGTGATTGGGGTGGTTCTGTTGATGACATGAAGAGCACCTCCGGTTATTGTTTCAGTATTGGATCAGGTGTTTTCTCGTGGTGTTCCAAAAAGCAAGATACAGTTGCACAATCCACTGCCAAAGCTGAGTTTATTGCAGCTACAGCAGCAGCCAATCAAGCGATTTGGTTAAGGAAGATTTTAAGTGATTTGCAACTGAAGCAATGGACCAACACTGAGATCCTAGTTGACAATCAAGCAGCAATTGCAATATCAAACAATCCAGTCTTTCATGGAAAGACTAAGCATTTCAAGATCAAACTTTACTTCCTTAGAGAAGTGCAAAAGGATGGTGAAATTGTTCTGGTCTATTGCAAGTCTACAGATCAGTTAGCTGATATATTTACTAAGCCACTGCCGGCTAGTAAGTTTGAGGAGCTAAGGATGAAGCTTGGAGTTTGCAGTGTTTGAAGCAAGGAGGAGTGTTAGAAGACTGTTTCAAACACTAACTACATGATCTACCATGATTCTGCAGTACTGGATTATGTTAGCTATTTTTATGTTTCTAGTTAGTCAATCATGGAGTCCTAGAGTTCAGGAAGTAGTTAAACATAGTGGCATCATGGAATCCTAGAGTTTAGGAAGTAGTTAAACTTAGTGGCTGATATTTAGCATGCTTTCTGTTTTTTTCAGTTTATAAATTTGTTAATCCAAGTTTCAGATTAATCAAGCTTCTATTTCCTCAACAAGTTCTCTCTGCTCACATTTTCTCTAACAAAGTTTTTCATCTTTAAACCAACAAAAATCAATTCCACAGTGATCAACCAACAATGTGGAGTTGAGTAAATGACAGTTAGCGCTATGTAAACTATTACCCATAGGAAGGCTAGAGCAAGACAAGAGGGGTTGCTCTGATGGTAAACAACCCTCACTTCCAACCGAGAGGTTGTGAGTTCGAGCATCCCCAAGAGCAAGGTGGGAAGTTCTTGGAGGGAAGGATGCCGGGGGTTTATTTGGAAATAGCCTATCTACCTCAGGGTAAGGGTAAGGTTTGCGTACACACTATCCTCCCCAAACCTCACTAAGTGAGATTATACTGGGTTGTTGTTGAAGGCTAGAGCAACTGCAAAGAAACTGAGAAACTTACAAGCAACACAAACAAGTCAGATAAGTCATTTTTCAAAAGTTGGTTCTTGATTAAATGATAAGTATAACAATCAGGCAAACTCAAAAGATCATTGACTTACATGTGAAAATGCTTTTCCATTAATCTCTTGACTACATATACGCATTATTCAGTATTGAAGAGATGAATTCCAGCTAAAATATTCGATAACCAGAATGAATATGAAGACAAAGATATAAACTTTTGCATCTAATAGCGAAAAAAATGTTCCTCATAATACGAATTTCTCACTTTTCGTGTGTGAGATACAAACTGGGAATCTGATTGCTGTAAGGCGGCACAAATTGCTCTACAAACTTTTATTCACTTAACCGGAGAACTTGATAGTGACAATGTTCTCTCATACCCAACTTCTCGTCCAAAACTTTATGATAAAAGGGAAAAAAAATCCAAGCTCTACGATTTTAATCCCAAATCTTTCATAAGAAAATCTTCCTTCCTCTTGATTGTAGCCTCTAAGAGAGTTAAACAACAAGGTACATTCTGAACCATGGTTATTATATCTTAATTAACTCTTGAAAATGCTAATTTCTTTTCTAAAAGCGCCTCACTAATCTAAGAAAAGACATAACTCCACAAAAGAACATGCTCAAGTTACAATCAAGAAGTGCCAAAACCATTGACCACTCTGCGCATTATGTCCTGAAACCTGGCATATATCATCATGGTAAAATAGTAATTCCTACAATAGTTAATTCACTTGCTTTTCTTCCTAATGGAAATCTAGTACCTCCCATTTTTTGTTGCCTTTTTTCAAAATCAACAAACTAGGTATGTCATTGAGTAATCCATTTGTGAACTGAAAGCAAGAAGATATAAGGAGAAACAATTTTTCTTATGAAGTAAGGCATTTAAGACATAAAGAGAGAAATTTATGGGTTAGCTAGAGCCTAGATGTTTATCAAAAACTAATGATACTTAGATGGGTGCCAACTGCCAAAAATGTAATCAGTAGAAAGCAAAATAAGTTGAAATGACAAACAATACTGTAGTGATATGTTTGATTTATTGGGATAGAAATGACTCTTGTTAAATCACTGTCACCGTTTCTTAGATATTTCAAATCTTTTCTCCTTTCTCACTTTTCCACACCTTTTATTTTTTACTTTTCTTGAATCACTTTTTGTTTATTTGCACAATAAGTATTCTTTTTGTCTTTTTGCTTTTCTTTCTTTTTTATTGTCTTTCCTTCTTTATTTTGTACCTTTTTACCATTTTGTTGCAATGCTCATCTCTCCCCCCAAACTTATACGTTTTCCATGTGCTAAGGAAAGATCAGGTGCCAAGATAGAGTATCTTTTAGAAAGGGTAAAGGCTGTATCATGTTTAGACTTTCACTTAACTTATTTCTATGTGTCAGATACAAAATTCACAAGCCAGGTTTACACATGAAAACTTATAAGTTTTCATAAACGAGTATGATCAATCTCAAAAAATCGAGATATGGATTCTATCAATTAATTATTACTTCGCTAATGTATATCATTATTGTCCAACTTACCAGGCTTATTGATTCACGAAAGAATCTCGTCCTTTAATAAATTAAAATAATAAATGATATACAAAACTAATAATAATTATATCAAGATTAAGAGTATAAGTACATTGAATGGACTAGAGAAATTATTTTATTAAGTCATCCTAAAATACATAGCTCTACTTGATCCGCTCAATACATACAAAATAAACTAGCACAAGAAGTTAGAATTAGACCATTCCCATAATCAAGATAAATTATATTTAATCTTGTGCTACAACCATTCAGATGGCTTGTCCAATTGCATTATTAGATTGTAAATATAAACTTTATGACTTATAAGAATCGATGATTTAATCTTCAGTGTATAAGCTAAACTCTATATACTAATCATCTACTATATAAGCAATGGACACACAAACAAATATATGATCTATTTAAAATAAAACTTTATTGAATTAAATAAATAAATAAACAATTGCTCCATAAAGAATACTATAACAATACGCATGATTTTATAGTATATCCTAACAGATTTCCCGTTGGGAAGTTCTTCTCTGAGTTTGATCCTATAACATTTTGCGCAGAGTTCTTTATTAATATATCCATTTTAAAGTAACTGCATTGCAGGTTAGTTTCATAACACTTATCTTTACCATTGATTAACATGTAAAGAACTTTTATTGTATCTTACTAAAACTTTAATGAACGGAGCTTGGTGCAATGATAAAAATTGTCGGCTTATAACCAGGAGTTATAGGTTTAAGTTGCGGAAACTGCCTCCTTCAAAATGCAAGGAAAAGTTGTGTACATAAGACCCAATGTGGTCTAGTCCTTTTCTGAATCTTGCGCATGGCGTTAGCTTAGTGCACCAAGCTACCTTTACCTTAGAGTTTTAGTCTTTGTCTTATCTATAATGTGAAGTTAACCATTCTTTTTCATGTTATACTTTCTAGTCCTTGAAATGATTTTTTGTATAATAGTAGTGTTAGGACAAGCGTACACGAACTTAGACTATTTCTTCAGGTACTAGTTACCGGATAGCAGATGGAAGAAATTACCTAGCATTTTTGCTCTCTCATTCTTTCCTTTTTCTTTTTGTATTTTTCTTGATATTTATCTTATTTTTGTAATTGGAATTTGCAAATTCACTTCTTAAAGCAAAGTGCACTTCTTTGGGTTTTCTGGTTTTGGTGTAAGGACATTGTTCAAGGAAACCGCCATATTGTTAGTTTCTATCTGAGATTAAAGTTCATATTATCCGCGGAGTAGGAATATATTAAATACAAGTTGTTCAATTTTCTTCGGTTGACATTTGTAAACCTTGTGCTTCATGGTTTTGTTAAACACCACAATCATGATACAAATTAATTTGTCAAGCATTTGACAAAAATTAAAGTTATCGTACCCTCATCTAAGGCATAATGAGAGGCGCTATGATATTTTGCCTTTCTTTTCTCCATTTCTGTTTCCATTGTTTTTCCTATTTGCTTAGCAAATGCAGCTAACATCGCCCCTCACTTAAAGCAGCAGCAAAAGATCCTATGCTATTCTTGTTTTCTTTCATCTGCAAGGTTACAACCCCATTCACTTTTACCTCTTTAACAGTTTCTTTAAAAGCATGGATCTAAACCAATGAATGAACATATATGATTTATGTGGTATGAACTGTCACGGCCCGAACCATGGTCTGGGCGGACTGCATATGATCGAGCAAACCAACTGCATGGCTGGATCAACATGTGGTATAACTATGAGCTAAAGGTAAATATAAAACATGATAATCTACTAAAAAGTCTGACTGAAATATCATAGATGCGAAAAATACTGAAAGGTCTGCAAGTATAAACAAGTAGCCGACAAGGCTAACACATGAAAGCCTGCTAATATCTGACTGACTGGTGATCACGCCCAACTCTAGTCCTAAAATGAATAAGCGGTTGCGGCTAATATAATCCGGTCTAAAAGTCCGGAGTCGAATCCCACAGAGAACTAAGGCTTAGCTGTATTTGTTTAGTATCACTAAGAAGACAAGATTGAATAATTTTCTAAATCATAAAGATTGGGATTTATATTTCTAACTAATTAACTAGCAAATACTACAAAGCGATAAAATTATCAACTGACGAGACAAAGGGTTGCAGACTAAATTATGGAGGTCTAGAGTTATGATTTCCCCAATTGTCAGAATCCTTCTACCTATATTCCCTATAATTGTTCCAATTTATTCTCTACTGATCGTGAGCAGTTTAGGTGTCGTAATTCTCTCTTGAGAAACTACAATAATTTATTAGGCATATTCTCTCGAACTACGCTAGTTGGCTTTATCTAACCGCTCACTATGACCACGTCAAGGCTTTGTTATTTTTAAACCTGCCTTTAAACCCGTTGTATTGATTTCTCACATACGTTGGGAATGACATTATTCAACAACCACCAAAATATGTATCATTTCTCAAGAAACACATAATAGATAGGTACAGTCAATCGATGGTCATTCAATCAATAACAATAAACACGCAGTTGAACAAATAGCGAAATCCAACGGCTCAATTATATAAAAACATAACAAGAAATTATCCTACAAAAGGTTCTATGAGAACCTTAGATAACAAATTAATTATCCATAATAGTATGTAAAACACAATACTAAAAGTCATAACCAACAATGAAAAAATAGATAGAGAAAGGAAAAACTCGTAGAAGAATTCCCCGTCTCGCTCCTATTGTGTGTGCCTCATTAGGTCGAATCTGTGTCAAAAGTATGTCACGCCTTTAAAATACCATTTTTAATGTATATATACCAATTAGGGTCGGGCCAAAACCATTATACATTCTCCTAGATGAAAAAAAGACTTTTATGGGGTTTGACTAACACAGCCGCGCTTGTGACGCGCTAGTAGCCGCACATATTGCCCACTGCCTGACGAGCGCGGTTTGAGCACGACCGCTATATTGACGTGCACTTTTCACCCTATTCCTCTTAGAATTTGGAAAAACGCAAAACATGAAAGTTGTAGCCCTTTGCGTTAGCTCTCCAAATATATTGTGGAGTTCAAATGGAGTTTTGATAAAAAAAAAAAGTTATATCTATTTTACTAGACAGTGCACAATATGCCTACTTGATTTTTCGTTTGCTCTAACTATCATCCGTTGACCCCCAAACACGATCCCGACTTAATTCCTTGAGCTTTGAATCAGACTTCAAAGCTCCAAATCACTTGAATTCATTCTATAACATCTACATAGTTCGGAATTACTCCTACAAGGCATAAACACAATATTAGTGCAAAACACTAGCAATTAAAGCTAAAACTCAATTAAAGTGTAGTAAATTAGAATGTAATAAGCGACTAAAATACGAAATTATAGTCAATCATTAACATCCCACACTTAAAGATTACTCGCCCTCGAGCAATCAAACTACACTTTTTCATAGACACGGCCTTTTTAAACAATTCTCACACCAAGAGTATTTAAAATATACTAAGCACAAAAGCGTAACATCTTCACCTCAAGATTTGACTCACTAGTACCACGCATCATCACAACTCACTCACTTACTCTAACATAGAGGTCAATGACATTACCTTTCCTTCATGAATCAAGTGCCTTCACACAACAAAAGAGAGTAGTTCCACACAATAAAATTTAAGAACACTTAGGAACTCAAGATAGAAAGAATACACTCGCTCTCAGAAATAAAATTCATATGCCACAAAAGATGCACCATAAGCTTTCCCGTAGTGTACTACTCTACTAATCGAGCTTATTCAATCTAGGATCAATTAGGACTCTATTGGTTGTAATGTAGACTATGGTACGTGTAGGATACATTTAAATGTAAGAGTTACTACACCTCCCTAAGCACTTTAATACAATAGTTTAACATTCAAACTCGTACTTATGTCAAACTAAAACTCCACCTTCACATCAATGTATATTATCCCATTCTTCTTTAAGAACACTTACATCAAGAGCCACCATTTATCAAGGAATTATTTTCATAGTATTACAACTATTTTTTTCTTTCTTTTCTTTTTCTTTTCCAATTCAAGCGGCTGTTACTTTTTCAAAACAATGCACCCTTCCTCTTATCTCATTAGTTCCACTCAAAAGCCAAACTAACCACCCCACACTTTAATTTTTACACAGCTCATAAAAATTCAAGTACTCATGAGAGGTTAGAAGGTTCAAATAGATGATTAATTCAAACGAATGGGTAAGCTTGTAATGTGATTACCAAGAAACACGATTACAAGCTCAAAGGGGTTAACTACGACACATAACAATTAGGTGGGTAAAATATACATACCTGGCTCCAATAAAGAAACGTCTATATCACTTCCAAGACTGAACAAAACTATTATTTTGTTTTGCAAACACACGAGGCATGTTCGAGGCATCAAATGCAATGCAAAGAATACAATAAACCTCTCACACACTTGTCACATGACTCACTCAAGATTGGATCATCAAGACACTCTAGTCAAAGCATTTGAGCGACGTTAAGAACATACAATTTAAGGTACTTATACAAGAGTCAAAAATTGAGCCTAAGCGTCACAACCAAAGTACTCACTATTCTCAAGGCATAAAAAATCAAGAGATATTGCTTCAATTCAAAACACAACACGATGACTCTTATTCTTAAAAAAACTAACTACACCCGGTTCAAATAAAACCCTTGACAAAGAATTGCAGCACAAAGAAAAATCAAGGTGGAATTGCTACACTACCTAACAAAAGAAATTTTATTTTATTTTTCTTTAGACTTAAATCCCTTAAGAAAATTGTCTAATAGATCTATCTTTGGGAAAAGTCTAATCTTTTCTAATTAAAAAAAATTATTTGATTAAACTAACACAACTAAAATAGCATAGAAATTTACCTCGACAATCTCCTCACCCCACACTTAAAATTGTGCATTGTCCATAATGGACACCATAACTAATAAAAGAGTGAAAGAGACTCCATGGTAGGCCAAAGACTGAAGAACTAACAGCTCATGGGGTACTCATACTTCTCCCAAACTTGGTCCTTCGTGCGAGTATCTCACACTTAGTTCCAACCATTTGGTTTGTTGTTGCATCCTTCCAATACCTTTGCTTTCCATGCTCCTATAAAATAAAAAATTGACACTACAAAAATAGCACAATTAAAAAAACTAAAAATAAATAAAAGAAAGCAATAAAGCTCGGTTGCCTCCCAACAAGCACTTGATTTAATGTCGCGACATGACATGAATCACTTTTTACCTCCACCTCGATCTTATGAATTGAATCTCCAATTTGGCATCAATTTTTGGCTACGCTCCAGGGGTGGAGGAACAAATCTAATTTTCCCAAGCAACCATTGTACTATTCTACACTTCTTGGGTTTTAAATGAGGTATGTAGTCCTGTCTTTCTAGCAAGAAAAATTCTAGAATATAGTCATCTTGTTCCTCATTCCTTCACGTCTCAATAGGCTCGGATGGCTCTATTTCCATATCGTCATCCAAGCACAATGTAGAAAAATGTTTGGAGTGAGGACCAATGTGCTTACACATATGAACTTCAGGACTTCCACCATCCTCAACATCAACGATACTAAAGCCAACAAAATTTGTATCCTCAATGTCCTTGGCTGACTCTAGTCTCACTTCTTCAACATTGACATCCTCAAATTGTAGTTGGCTAGGTTGTTGATTTTCCACTCTGACTTTCCTAATTAACACTTCAATTTCATGCTCTTCTTGACTACTATCGTCAATACTGGTTTGTTGAGCATTAAATGCTCCAACCACTTGACTCAATTGAGCCTCCAACTTACAAATAGTTTCTTCTTGCCTTTCTGTCTGCAATTATTTTTTATTATTTTGTTTTAAAAGGCACTTTAACGTATCCTTGATCTGCTTCGGGTCTGCATACCCAGGTTTTTTGTTCCTATTAACTTCACAACAAAAGGTAGAACCATCATAGTAAGGGGTTGGAGGAAGATAAGAAATATAAGCACAGCCATTAAAGTGACCATTTTTACCACCACACACATCAAATACATTTCACAAAAAAGATTGAGTTGGTGTACATAACTCGCTCTCGAAAATATTTTGATAATTTTGATATGGGTGCTTTCCTTCACAAGATGTATGAGTATTAATAATAGAATTATCTACACCTAAGTTCCCATAATTCCAAGATATCATGTTTCTCAAATCAATAGATAAAAAATAAAAAAAATACAAAAAACAAACAAAAGTTCAAACTTGAAACCTAGCAATATATATAGCTACAACTACACTGTTAGATCCCCAGCCATGACACTTTTGATCACGCCCAACTCCAGTCCTAAAAAGGATAAACGGTCACTGCAAATATAATCCGGTCTAAAAGTCTGGAGTCAAATCCCACAGAGAACTAAGGCTTAGTTGTATTTGTTTAAATACACTAAGAAGATAAGATTAAACAATTTTCTAAATTATAAAGATTGAGATTTATATTTCTAACTAATTAACAAGCAAATACTACAAAGAGGTAAAATTATCAACTAACGGGACAAAGGGTTGGAGACTAAATTAAGAAGGTCTAGAGCTATGATTTTCCCAATTTTCAGAATCCTTCTAGCTATGTTTCCTATTTTGCCAACTGATCGTGAGCAGTTTAGGTGTCGTAATTCTCTATTGAGCAACTATAATAATTTACTATACATATTCTCTCGAACTACGCTAGTTGGCTTTATCTAACCTATCACTATGACCATGTCAAGGCTTTGTTATTTCTGAACCTATCTTTAAACCCGTTGTATTGATTTCTCACATACATTAGGTTTGACGTTGTTCAACAACCACCTAAATATATATCATTTCTCAAGAAACACATAATAAAAAAGGCACAGCCAATCGATGGTCATTCAATCAACAACAATAAACACGTAGTTGAACAAGTAGAGAAATCCAATGGCTCAATTATAAAAAAACATAACTAGAATTTATCCTACAAAAGATTCTATCAACACCCTAGATAATTAGCTATTCATAATAGTATGTAAAACCATAATATTAGATGTCATAATCAACAATGAAAAAATAGGAAGAGGAAAGAAAAACTCATAGAAGAATTCTTCGCCTTGTTCCTATTGTGTCTCTGTCTCCTTAGGTCGAATCTGTGTCAAAAGTATGTCCCACCTTTAAAATACCATTTTCCATGTATATGTACCAAGTAGGGTCGGGTCCAAACAATTATACCTTCTCCTGGACAAAAAAATACTTTTTCCGGGTTTGACTAGCACGGTCGCGCTAGTAGCCGCGCATATTGCCCGGTGTTCTGCCTGACCAGCGCGGCCTGAGCGCGCTTGCGCTATTGACGCACATGTTTCACCCTGTAGTGCTTAGAATTTGAAAAAACGTAAAACATGAAAGTTGTAGCTCTTTGCGTTAGCTTTCAATCCATATATTATGGGCTTCTAAAAAAAGTTATATCTATTTAACTAGATAGTGCACAATATGCCTACTCGATTCTTTGTCCGCTCTAACTATTATCCATTGACCCTCAAACACAAATACGGCTTAACTCCTTGAGCTTTTACTCAGACTTCAAAGCTCCAAATCACTTGAATTTATTTCATAATATCTACATAGCTCGAAAGTACTCCTACAAGGCATAAAACACATTATTAATACAAAATACTAGCGATTAAAGCTCAAACTCAATTAAAGTGCAGTAAGTTAAAGTGTAATAAGCGACTATAATACACAATTATAGCCTATCATCAACTGGGTTATAATATACGAAGCCTCTAAGGAATACTGAAAATGCTAATTGTTTACTGGGATAAGGTTCCCGGTATACCTTATTAACTGAAATATTATAATGACTAAAACAAAAGAGAGATAAGGCCCCGAAAGACTGGGGCTTACCAATAGCTTATATGAAGTGTCCTAGCAAGGAGAATCGTTCACCTGAAAATCATTACCTGCATCGAGAGGTGCAGGCCCTAGGCAAAAAGGGACGTTAGTTGAATTTGCACTGGTATGTAAAGCAACTGAAAGAAAGAATTAAAAATTTTGAAACTGAAACTAAGCTGATAACTAAAAACTGGTAATTGATAACTGATAACTGAAATGATAACTATTGAACCTTAAATGATAGCTGATAATTGAACCGAGAGTGAAGTTGAAACTGAACTACTAGCTGACAAACTAATAATTGAACAAGGAAGTAAGGATATAAATACTCCCTCTTCTAAAATAATGAGCAACATGTTTAACTGATAAACTACGTCCTCGGGCCCAGTATATTTATGTGCACAAGCTACGGCCTCACGCCCAAGTATACGTATACATAACTACGGCCTCATGCCCAGAAATGCACAAAGTATAAACTACAGCCTCAGGCCTAGATACAGGTGTTCAACATTTAGGAATTTAGAATCAGGAACTGAGAATCATACAACAATACATGGCACCAAAATAATGAGCCATACCGAGTTACATGATACTGGAATAGTGAATACGATTAGAGTGAGATGCCTATTCATAATAAGTTGATTTTTCATAACTAAAACTCATAGAATATCGAATGATTATGAACCTATGTCATCTAGAGAATAGAAGTGCTACCACTATTCATAGAACCAAGGCATAATTACTTTTTGAGGAAACTAGTAATGGTCATGATGAATGGGACGTAGGGAGAATCATAGAGATTCCCAAACATAAAGACTTAGCCTTACATACCTTAATTTCGCCCCTTAGTGATACTGCAATGATCCACTATACTAAGAACATTCAATCTACAATAGCAATATCCAATGGAATCCAATATTAGTAACAAATTCCATAACTTAAGCCATTTAGGCATATTACCAAACACCTTGTAGGCATAAATCTCTACATCTCATCACCATATAATTAGTTCATTTACCTACCACCATTCATCAACAATTTATCCCACCAACATGATTAACCAATTTATAACTTCCAAAATCACATATATGACCAACCATCCACACCCAACCAATAAATTTCCATTAAATAAACATCTTTTAATCTGTATAATGGTTGTGTAATCAAATTGAGAACTTATGGTTTTCAATCACCATACTAAGAGTTCCAATACTTATTCATGCTCATATTCCCTTTATAAATCCATACATGTAAGTTTAAGGGTGTAGATTACCTTTTTGGAAGAAATCGTGCAAAACCCTCCTTTGAGTTCTTGAAGAAATCCCTTGAAAATCAAAGTATTTTATGTATAGATTTCATCAATACTCGTGTATATATAACGGAATTCATACCAAGATAATGGGAATTGCTTACCTTGAAGATGGGAAGGTTGGAGGTCTTGAGAGAGTAGAGGAAGACCCTAAAATTCGTCTAAATGATGTGGGAAAAATAACCCCAAAGGTTTTATATCAAAATAAGGTCGAGTTAAAAAAATGAAGATTTGCACAGGGGCGATGCATGGGGCAGCGCGGTAATGAAAAATGTATCTAAAAACGAAATTTGGAGGTGCTCTGTTAATCTACACAGCCGCGCCGCATGGGGCAGCATGGTAGTGTAAAATTCTGCGAGCTTTTGGTAATTCGGTCATAACTTCTAGTAGGAGTGTCCAAATGACAAACAGTTTGAAGCGATAAAAATTAGACTCAAATATCTTTCATTTGATATGTTGTGCATCATATAACACCCTATATAAAGGTGGATATGCTCGTGCAAAGTTTGGTTTTGTGCGTGCTCATTTAGAATTTTAGTCTATCATGAAATTTTCAAACTTGACTTAGACTTAGGCTTCTCTTTGGACCCCAAATCACTTATGATATGCCTGTACACTTATTATCATAACCAATTCATAACCATCATATTAATACCATTTAATGCATCCACAACTAATTCATATTTATGGGGTGTTACATGAACTTTCTCAAAAAAAAAAAAAAAACACTTCCTCAAAAAATATGATTTATATGGTATGAATGAACAATACATTAGAACCATGACATTTCTAAATTCTAGTCATTTTTGTCCAACTTAACCTAACCAGATCAACACCACATAAGCTTGGTCAACGGTCAGAGGTAAGGTATGTGCTTGAAACTTCATAGAGTAGGGCCATCGAGATGTCAAAACCGAACAAATAGAGGTGTCTATTAGACTATTCTGCCTTAAAATTAACATGAACAGAAGATTAAGAATTTAATCAAAGTGTTGAATACTATCGCAAGCCGATATAAAACATTTATCCTTTGCACATTCAAGCAATGAACTAAGAATTAAAGAAAGAAATCATTCGCAAGCAATAAAGAACCTCAAATAAAGAACCTTATGTGATTTTTCAAACTGATAGAGGTTAGAATGGTTACCACAAGGAGTTTGCTCTTCAATGACAACCATAGGTTTTCACCAAGAACAAGAAGATTTATCACCAAGCTATAAGCTCTCAAATCATCAAGTATCCTTTCCTAAGCCAAATACATCATACATAGAGAGAGAGTCTTGGGAAATAACTTTGTTTTTAAATAAGAATAGTCTAGGGAAATAACTTTGTTTTTAAATAAGAATAGTCTAGGGAAATAACTTAAGCAAGCCCATCTGGTATATACAGATGAAATGAGACTTAAAACCGAGCAACATTAAAGATCTGGCCAAGCTAGGCATGTGCGGTTGCACAACATATTTGTGCGGTCTCTCTTCAAGCTCAAATTTAGTCCAGTGAGTGCCCAACTACATACCCTGGTGCGCGTGGTTGACAGCAGGTTGTGTGGTCGCACTTCCTCCTGAAATTGCAGATTGACATTCATTTATCCAAGAAAAGGTCCTTTGGTCAACACTAGGAACCTACAATGGCTTCCAATACCCTCGTGGACATGAGCCTTGGTATGAATGACTTAGCTGAATCCCTATCAAAGATAAACATGAAAATGGTGCAATTAACTTAGTCAACACCTCATAAACTCAATGAATAAGAAATAGGAAACATATTTTAGGTAAGAAGAGTGTGAATGCTTTGCCTTCGGACAACGAAACAGTAACCAAACTAAGCAACACATGTTTTGTTTTCAAACTATGTGCTGCTTGTAGCAAACAAAAGATGCACAGGTCTTCTGCATCCGAAAGAACATTTGCACTCTATGGAAACGGAATAGAATGAATTGCACTTTTTAAGCATCATTTTAATATCGTAACTATGCATAGCACCAAATTGTCATCCTTTCCTCGCGCTATTTCCATCAGATACTATCTTTCATCACAAATGAACCTTGTGATATTCCTTAGTCTCAAGTTTATCTGACTGTGCGAGAAACAATGGTCTAAAATACGCTTAGATTTAACCCTTCTATGACATGCCAAAGATATCAAGATAAAACCAATGGGCGATCAGCAATCCCAACCATTTTTCTAAAAGAGCCTGTTTGAAAGCATTTTCATGAAGTAGATGCTTCATGTAATTCGGAAAGCAACATACAAATATCTACTTGAAAAGTAAAGTCGAATTTATACAATCAGGCAATCCCAAAAGCAAGACAAGAATCTTCACTCTCAAAGTGAAGTTTCTTGACCTGATATATGATTAGGGAACAGAAAAACTCATGAAAATTTCCATCAATGAAGAGGTAAAATCTAGCTCTGAAAGGACAAACAAAAAACTCAAAATAGCCCAAACAGACAGAAAGATGTCTTTACCACCAACAAACGCAACTTGCATGAGACAATATTGGTTTGTACATTATGAGTAAACTACCATAAATACCAGTACACTTCGTGGCGAAATTCAGAAATCTTATGACTACTGGCTTCCTCTAAGTGCCCTCAAAAGCATCTGTTTTCTGGCTTTAGAGTCTTTAAAGATGCTCATAATGTCAGGCATCTAAAAATATGCTCATACTTGCAGCCATCGGTTTGACCAGGACATGATCGTGTGTATAAAACAGGTGACTACAACAGTTCTACTGAGGCATCATTTCCTTCTGAGGAATCAGGAAAGCAAGACTGAATCACATCAACAGTTCTACTGGTGCAGGCTTTTTTCTCAATATGAGCAGAATGAATATATAACCTCCACGGATCTCCGATTAGTCAGAACTTTAAGTACCAACGGCTTCAACAAAGAGTGCTCTTTGTTTCGAAATGCTTAATCAGATAATGGCAACACAGCGTCCACTGGAAGAGTGACATTGTCCCGAGATAAAAAAAACCACCAAACACACAACAACAACAACAACAACACACCCTGTATATTCCCACAAGTTGGGCCTGTGGAGGGTAGTATGTACGTAGTACCCCTACCTCGTGAAGTTAGAGAGGCTGTTTCCGGAACACCCTCGGCTCAAAAAGAAAAAATCACAAACAGGAAAAAAAAGAAGCCATGGCAATGAAAAAATCAAACTAATTAGACTAGATAACAGCCAAAAAAGAGTTGCTTACCTATTTAGAAACTGATAATATCTGTTCATTGGATGCTTTTCATGCATGATCCATATAGAAGGGGTAGTTTTTCCTTGTAAGGCAACACTACTTCTTTCATAAACCTCGATGGCCTCATGCAAGCAGCAGAGTACAACCCAAGACCTCTGTTGAGACGCTTGCCATGTAAAATTTTCAGGACCTTATATCTAGGAATCACTCTCTTCTCCAAACTATACATTAACAGCTTAGGACGAGATGCTAAATACTCTGACGTGCAGCCAACTTCCTTCATGAGAAAAGTTAGTTGTTTACAGATTTTGGCCTCCGATAAGCTTAAACAAAAAGGTAATTTTGTCGCCATGGTATTGATATGCGCATCAGACCAACCAAAACTCCTATAAACATCAACCTTCTCTGCCAGAGTTGACTTACTAAAGGAACTAAAGGCACTAATTCCATGGAGAAACATAGGCGATTCACGAGGGATTCCAAAGTCCGTTTCTACTCTATGAACAACATCCTCAAGCCATTCAGTTTTCCGCATCATAGTTCTTGGGTGGCGCAACATAAACTTCCTAAGTCTCAAATCCGAAAACCCAATATTTTGCAGCAATAATACATTAGGTGCCAGTATCTTGGGAGCATTACAACCAAGTAACCAAGAAGCTTTTTTTATAACCTTAACAACATCTCCATCACTACCCAATAAAGTTCTAAGGTATTCAACTGAAGGTCTAAGAAAAGTATCTATACCTCTATCAAAAATATGAATATTTGCTTCTGCAAACTTAACTAAGTCAGATCCAGAAAAACCAATTTCTTGTAAAATCTCGAGTTTTGGTTTTAGGGTTTTGTCTACATCAGAGAAGAGTACTTTAGGGGACTTGGAGACAATGTTCTTAATTTGGGTATTATCGAAACCATTTTTTTCAAAGAAATTGATAACAAAATCTGGGTTTTTGGGGGGTTTCGAGCGGGTTACCTTGTTGCTTGTACTGACTGCTTCTTCTCTTGAAAACCCGAGGGAATTAACAAGAAAGTCTACTAAGAAATGAGTTGGTGTAGTAGTAGTATTGGCATGGAGAAATCTGAAGGCGTAGATGGAGAAAATGTGTAGATTCTTGACTCCACTGACATGAATCCCAGTTATTCGAGCTAACATAGTTTTAAAAAATAATAATAACTCAAGCAGCACAGCATACGTTGGAAAACAGAATCAAGTCAGAGTATGTGAAGCTCGATTCAAGACCAGGTATATACGGGGCTTGTTTGGATGGTTATTCCGTAGTGTACTGTATCATATTATTACTTCACTTATATTGTATTTTTCTTTGTTATTATTTAAATTTTATTATATCGTATGGTGTCACAGGCGCATGTGGTAATAAGGGATTTAATTGAACCCGCAAAGAATAATATTGTATATATATATATATATATATATATATTAATTATGATTAAAGTTGCATAAATTTTGTATAAATATTTTATTTGAATCTACTTGACCTACTATTTTACAACTAAATTTATATACTTTTAAGAATTAAACCCGCTTGTATAAAATCCTGAATCCGCCACTGATTGCATGATTAAATGCCATTTTATATAATAATTAATTTGGTGCGATCGTCTAGTTACTTTATTTTTTTCCTCTCATTTTGTCCTTTTTATTATTAAATAATCATATTTTATCTTTTACTTTTTATATAATAATTTTACATCGTACCCCGCTTCTTCTTCTTCTTTTTTTTGAAATATACAAGTGTATTTTTTATAATATTGGTGCATGATACTATAAAATGACCGCAAATTATACAATCTATCCAAAGTATTCATCAAAAAGAATAAAGTATAATATAATATAATACGATACGATACATTATAAAACTGTTATAAATTGTATTCGTAAAATAATTCTGGAGAAAATAAAATAACATGAACAAAAATTAAAAATAGAAACAATATTTAATCCGAGCCTACTAAATTCATAATTTTTCCTTTATGAACTTAATCTCCCCCCCCCCCCCCCCAGTACCCAAGGTTATGGATTATTTTCTCCTAGGATAGAATAAATTACACACTGGTGTAGTGGTACTTCAAACCCTAGTGTTTTAGCAAACACAAAGTTCGATAGATCACACTTAATGTTGCTTTCTTTGAAGTTAAAACAATGCAGAAGAAGGAGGAGAAACTCAGAAAATCGTATAGAAATTCTTAGCAAAATAGACTTGTATTTATAGCCAATATTGGGCTGAAATCTGATGAGGTGCAACTCTTCAAAGTGATTGTTTATGCAAAACCGTCACAGCATAAATGTCATAATATCAATGACTATTTACTCAACAATAAAGAGGGAAAATAAAGAGGAAAATTGAATAGGGTAGTTTAATTTCAGTTACACAATTGAAAAACAGAAAATTGATTGGATTTAATATTAATATTATATTTTTAAAATAAATATTTAATAATATTTTACTATTAATAAATAAATTTGGTCCAAAAAATTAATCAATCAATCAATCATTTGATCAAAGCCGAAGCCGAGCGAGCGACGACGACGACGGCGCGAGGTTGCCTTTTTCTCAACTCTTTAAAAGCTAGAAGAAGAGCAATTGCTTATATACCCATAAGAACCCTCTTCCTCTTCCAATATGGGACAATGTTCCTTCATCAAGGGGGAACTTAAAATTTTACTCAAAAATTTCATTTCCCTCCATTTCTCATTCACTCTATTTTAAGCCTCATTAATGCTTGAAACCCCAATAATCCCCCACATGAATGGGGAATGGCTATATCACGGAAATATGCATGGAAAAACATTGTGATCCGCAAGCAAGAACTAATTGCATCTGTATAAGTAGGTTTTCTTTTAAACTTTCCATAGTGAATATACTCGGTCAATTGGTAGATTTGATATCTTTGAACCGTCGAACTTTGGTGTATACCTAGACAACCATAAGTTACACAACCAACCTTTAATCGTCTTTGGTTCTCATTGTTTTGTTCGTTTCAGCCATGAACACCACCTGGTTTCATAGGCGCATAGAGAACTGGCCTTGCAAAATTCTCCTTGAAGCGGCTAAGACTTCACACTTACATAGGTGATTCCTAAATGTGTTATCTCGTAGATACTCTATTTGATATACCTCGTATTAAATTGAGAAATTATTAAAAAGCTTCAATGCTTTATCCTTGGTATTGAACATTTTCTTATCACGAGAATGGACAAAAAGTTAGTTTACAATGTTGAACCGTCATTTATGACTTTGTTTGATATCCTTGAACGTAGATCTTAGGATCTCCAGTCTTCTAGGTAGAGTTACCACCACTATGATTTGTTCTCGGCCATAGTTGTATTCCCCTTGATGATTTTTCAACTAACTCTTTAGTTAGGCCTTTTGTAAGTGGATCCGATACATTATCCCTTGACTTTACATAGTCAATCGTGATAATTTCTCTAGAGAGTAATTGCCTAACGGTTTTATGTCTTCGTCGTATATGACGAGATTTATCGTTATACATAATGCTCCCAGCCCTTTCATATTGCCGCTTGACTATCGCAATGTATGCACATTGATGCCAACGGTTTGGGATAAAATGGAATGTCTTACAAAAAATTCCGGAGCCATTCAACTTCTTCACATGCTTTATCTAAGGCTATGAATTCAACCTCCATTGTAGAGCGGGCAATACAAGTTTGTTACGACTTCCAAGATACCGCTCCTTCACCGTTAGTGAATACATATCCACTTGTGGACTTAGAATCGATTTAACATGTGATCTAATTTGCATCACAGTATCCCTCAATCACTACATGATATTAACTATTATGCAAAGCAGCAAAGCAAAGCCCTGGGTATGTTCTAAATATATCAAAACTCGTTTCATTACCATCCAATGATATTGATCTGGATTGCTCGTTTATAGTCTCAATTTATTTATCGCACAAGCTGTATCTGGTCGTGTACAACTCATAATGTACATTAAGCATTCCAACACGCGAGCATAATCCAATTGTGATATGCTTTGACCTTTTCTTTGCTAATGCAACATTCACGCCAATTGGAGTCTTGGCAACTTTAAAGCCTAAGTTCTTGAATTTTTCAAGTACTGTCTTAATATAATGAGATTGTGACAACGCCAGAACTTGAGGAGTCTTATGGATCTTAATCCCCATAATTAAAGCAACTCTGAAGTCCTTCATATCAAACTTACTAGTTAGCATACGCTTAGTAGCATTTATGTTGGCAATGTTATTACTCATTATCAACATATCATCCATATATAAGCAAACAATGACTATGTGATTTGGAACATTTTTAATGTACACACATTTATCACATTCATTTATCTTAAAATCATTTAACAACATTGTTTGGTCGAATTTTGCATGTTATTATTTGGGTGCTTGTTTTAGTTCGTAAAGGGAGTTAACAAGTCTACACACCTTCTTTTCTTTACCTAGAATCACAAACCCTTCAGGTTGTTCCATGTAAATTTCTTTCTCCAATCAAGAAGGTTGTCTTAGCGTCCAATTTGATGAATTTCAAGACCATACACCGCAGCTAATGCTACTAACATCCGTATGGACGTAATTCTTATAACTGGGGAATATGTATCAAAGTAGTCAAGACCTTCTTATTGTCTATACCCTTTGACTACAAGTCTTGCCTTAAATTTATCAATAGTGTCATCATCTTTTATTTTCCTCTTAAAGATCCATTTAGAACCCAAATGTTTATTTCCAGGAGGAAGATCAACCAATTTACATGTATGATTGTTCAATATGGATTCTATTTCACTATTGACTGCCTCTTTTCAAAACAATGATTCTGAAGAAGATGTGGCTTCTTAAATGTTCGAGGCTCATTTTCCCTTAAGAAAGTCACAGAATCTGGTCCAAATGAAGTAGAAGTTCTTTGACATTTACTACGTCATGAATCCTACTGATTAAATGAACTTTTGTTTGTTTCTTCCCTAAGTCATTTATATCCTTCAACAATCGACTCACATTTCTTTTTATACGGATATATATTTTCAAATAACTTAACATTATCTGATTCTATAATCGTATTATTATGAATTTTGGGATTTTCTGAGTTATGAACCTGAAATTGACATGCTTTACTATTGGTCGCATATCCTTTGAAAATACAATCAACGGTTTTCGGTCCTATTTTTACCTTTTTGGGTTTAGAAACTTGCACTTTTGCCATGTACCCCCACACTTTAAAATAATTCAAGTTGGGATTTCTTCCTTTCCATTTTGCATATGGAATGGATTGTGTTTTGCTATACGGTACTTGATTTAGTATTCGGTTAGCCGTAAGAATGGCTTCCCCCCACAAGTTATATGGCAAACCAGAACTTATCAAGAATGTGTTTATCATCTCTTTTAATGAATGATTCTCTTTCTACAATCCCATTGGATTCGGGCATGTAAGGGGCCGTTGTTTTATGAACAATTCCATATTCCAAACATATTTCTTCAAAAGAAAATTCATATTCATCACCCTTATCACTTCTTATAATTTTGATTTTCTTGTTAAGTTGCGTTTCAACTTTATTTTTGTATTTCTTGAATGTGTCTAGCTTCATCTTTATTTTTAAGTAAGTAAACATAGAAATATCGAGTACTATCATCAATAAAAGTTATGAAATACTTCTTTCCACTGTGAGATAGTATTGACTTCATGTTGCAAATATCTGTGTGAATTAAGTCTAAAGGATTTGAATTCCTTTCAACGGATTTATAAGGATGTTTAACATACTTAGATTCCACACATATTTGATATTTTGACTTGTCGCTTTCAAATTTAGGCAATACTTCCAAGTTAATCATTTTTCGCAAGGTTTTATAATTGACATGACCCAAATATATATGCCATAATTCATCTGGATCAAGTAAGTAAGACGAAGCTGAAATTTTATTATTATTCTCAACAACCAATAGATTCAGCTTGAAAAAGCCCTAAGTGGGGTAACCTTTTCCTACAAACATTTCGTTCTTACTTATTACAACCTTATCGGAAATAAAAACACACTTAAAACCATTTTTAACAAGAAGTCCAGCAGAGACTAAATTCTTCCTAATCTCGGGAACATGAAGACATTGTTCAAAGTCACCACTCTGCCAGAAGTCATCTTTAGGATGATCTTCCCACATCCTTCAATCTTGGGGGTTGCAGCATTTCCCATAGAAAGAGTCTCTCTGGGTCCAACAAGAGCATATGTTGCAAAGGCTTCCCTAACAGCACAAACATGGTGAGTGGCTCCAGAATCAATCCACCACTCCTTAGTATTTCCTACCAGGAGTTGAATTCAAAAAGCATGGCACACAAGTCATCAACATCCGCATGCTTTTTGCTTGACCCTTCTTCTTATCTTTCTTTGGAGAACGACACTCCATAGATTTGTGTCCATCTTTCCTGCAGTTGTAGCAATTTCCGTTGAACCGCTTCGTGCTTGGGTTACTTTTCAGTCAAGCATGCTTCCTCTTTGTGACAACCCGACTCGTTGTCACGTGAGTTACTACCCGCTTCCGTCATTTTCTACTTCATTATCAGTATCGTGTGTGATCGAGTTGGTTTGGATGGATTTTTGAAGGAAATGAGACACTTAGTCTCTTTAAGAAAGGCTTGTTTTGGAAAAGTCAACTGGACGTTGACTTATGTGTTAGGAGGCTCGGATATGGATTTTAATGATTTGATTAGCTTTAGGGAATGATTTTTTACCTATGAGTGTGATCGAAGTGATTTTAGAGGTCCGAAGTAGAATTAGGCTTGAATTGGCAAAGTTAGTATTTTGGCGAACTCCGATTGATAGGTGAGATTTTGATTCGAGGGTCGGATGGAATTCCAAGAGTTGTTGTAGTTTCATTAGGTGATTTCAGATGTTTGTGCAAAATATTAGGTCATTCTGAGGTGTTTTATTGGGTTTTTTATCAAATGCGTGTTTCGAAAGTTTTAGAAGAACTTAGGCTTGAATCCGATGTAATTTGATGGTATTGGTGTTGTTTGGGGTGTTTTAATGATTGAGAAAGTCTGAGTGATGTTTTAGGATGCATTGATGCTTTTGGTTGAGGTCTCGGGGGCCTCCGGGTGTTTTCGAATGGCCAACGGAAGGTTTTTAGGATTTTGGATACTGCAGAAAATTGCAGGTCAGTACTGCATAGTTTTGCTCTATGCGATCGTAGGAGAAGCTTTGCTATCGCATAGAAGAATTTTGGGGCTGGTCAGTTGTTCAATACGATTGCAGGTTTGTGTTCGCAATCGCGTACAGTCGAGAGTTCATTCAGCGATCACGGGAATGTTTATGCGATTGCATAGCGTTAATTTGGAGGATGAATTTTTGTGCATTGCGATCGGAAGCCTGGGCTTGCGATCGCATAGAGGAAAAGAGGCGGACAGAAGGGTTTTTAATGATATTTCATTCGCGAGCTACGCCTTATTTTCACCATTGTTGAGCATCATTGAGAGCTTTTGGACGGGAATTGAAGAGGATTTCGAGTGGGAGTGATTGAAGGTAAGTCCTATGAACTAAACGATTTTATTGTGAAATTAACCTTTAAATCCATGGAAACTTCGCAAAAAGGGGAAGAACTAGGGCTTGAGTTTTGATATTTCAAATTAGGATTTGAGGGATCGTTTGGACTCCGATTTTGATGTTCTTTATGTGTATAGACTCGTGGCGAGATAAGAACCCGTTGGTATAAGAATTTCTAAGTTGCGAGAAATGGGCTCGTGGCTCGGTTTTTTGCCAATTTCGGGAATTTTTGATATTTTTTCAATTATTTTCGATTGATTATTGTTCCTTTAGCCTATTGTGACGTATTCGTTGTGGTTTTAGTCAGATTCAACACACGAGGAGGTCGATTTGAAATGTCAGGGCATAGCAAGCTAGGATTTTGGCCTGCTTGAGGTGAGTAATAGATGTAAATGATGTCCTGAGGGTTGGAAACCCCGAATTTACACATCGTAGTGCTATTTTGAGGTGACTTGCACGCCGGATAGTGAGCGTGGGGTAGAGCACCATTGGGGATTTTGACTTGGTTCGTCCCGATACCACACCTCAAGACTTCACCTTGCTCGTGGATACCGCACCACAAGACTTCACACACTAAGATTGAGGGTACTTAGCAAACCCGACAATCAATGAGAAGATGTGGTCTTCTCAAACACCTTTCTCTTTTACAACAAGAACTCTCTTATAAGAGTAGATAAAGAGATACAATATTAGCTCTATGAACAACTCAAAGTTGTCTCTCAAATGGCTCAACAAAAGCTCTATAATGATGCACAAATATGATCAATATGTATATGAATAATGAGAGGTGTTGTGTGTTTCAATTCAGCTCAAAAGACCTCTATTTATAGGTGTTATAAGATGTATGTCCGTTGCTTAATTGGCAATCAATTATGCTGATTTTATGCCAAGATAATCGATTATCAGATTTGGATAATCGATTATCAGCTTACCGTTACAAAATCGGAAGCTGATTTTATGCAACATAATCGATTATTGTGATATGCATAATCGACTATGTTGTTACATTGTTCAAACACTGGCAACGGATACAAGATAATCGATTATGCTATATAGGATAATCGATTATTTTGCTGTTGTGTAAATTCCGATTTACACTGTCTTAACATAATCGATTATTTCTGTCCAGCTTTGAAAGACATGTCTAAAATACATTTTGGCTAAAATGAAAATATTTGAAATCATTTTGTTTGAAGTATTTGAAATATGTTTATGATAAATATGATTTGATAAAATGATTTTGTGCATATTTATGATGACCTATGTTGAGCCAAAAGACGAGATAACTTAAACGTTGCTCTTACATTGGTTCTACCTAACGACCTACGCCTTGGGTCTTCGGTCTTGAACTTTTGAGCTCGTCTTTGGCTTGTCTATGCAATTCCGTCATCAATATGCTTCTCGGCATTCAATCTTGATTGTTTGTCATATAATAACATTGTTTGACACTTGACTTCATTGTTTGTCATTCATCAAAACCGATACCTGAAAATCATGCTAATACAACCAAAGCACACATATCATAGATAGAATGATTTTCTACAATTTCCCCCTTTTTGATAATGACAAACAACAGGAGATATGCATATCGGATTCCCCCTAAATTCATGTTATATCTCAACATGCAATTCATGCAAACAATTCCCCTCAATGATAATTCCCCCTCAAATAAGGCATGATATAACGTCGATTCATTCCCTCATGCACATCGCCTAATTTCTTCCCCCTTTTGGCATTAGCAAAAAGGAGTACACAAAGGCTACTTTTCTCCTTTCGACACTTCCCCCTTTTGGGTATACCAATTGTTAGTGTCAAGAATAAAAGTGAGGAATATATATTGACGATACCAACATAAAATAATACCAAATGTTAGTAAAAATATAACAACCATATCAAAGGTTATTTTTAGCGAATATACCAATTGTTATTCAAACAAAAAAAATATTCATCAAAACATCAATCATTATTTTTAATAGTTGATACCAATTGTTATTCAAGATAGAAGTTATCAAAACATGAAAAGATAATTATTATCAATTGTTAATAAAGATATATTAATTGTTAACACATATCAACTATTACGTTTTTATCAAAAATATGATAACTAACCGAAATTCCCCCTCGATGCAATAAGGTTTCGTGCTTGGTGCATCTACTACGATATTGTAGTCTTCAAGCACACCTGCAAACGTACCTAAAAATAGGTTTTCGGTACCCAACTGCTTTTGGGTCCTTGGGGGTTAGGCAAATAGTAATCATAGTCAAAAGATAAATCTCTATGTTTTGCAAATCATACGGGTGCTATGTGTCCTACCCGGTTGCAATAATGACATATAACATTCGGGTTGTGCATATGTCTTGGTTGAGCCAAAAACGTTCTAGGTGATCTAAAGTCGTTATTCCTAGAAGCGTTGAAATTCCTAGAATCATTTCTAGGTGGTCTAAAATTATTCATTTTAGACTCATTAACAAAATTCCTAGAGTTGTTTCTAGGTGGTCTAAAATGATTAATTTTAGACTTATTAATGAAATTCCTAGAGTTGTTTCTAGGTGGTCTAAAATGATTAATTTTAGACTCATTAATGAAATTCCTAGAGTCGTTTCTAGGTGGCCTAAAATGATTAATTTTAGACTCATTAGTGAAGTTCCTAGAATTATTTCTAGGTGGTTCAACCTCATTTCTATCATCCTTTTTAATTTCTTCACTTGTTTTAGGATCATCTACACTACGTTTTTCTAGTGTGTTCCTAAGTTCTATGTTCTTATTTTCAAAGCATTACAAGAAGAACAATTAGAACTTTGATCAATTGAGGAGGCTTCATTCATCTCCTTAATTTTATTTTTAAGAACAATATTCTCAGTTTTTAAAAAATTATTTTCTTCTTCTAAAACTTTGATTTTATCCTTGGCCTCTTTGGCGATTTTTGAAGTCTTTTTCAATTCACCAAGTAATTCTTTAAAAGCTTCTTGTAATTCTTCAAAAGAGCGAGAACTAGAAGTGCTTACCTCTTCTTCTTCGTCGGCCATGAAGCATAGGGCAGTCGTTTCATCACACGAGTTGTCTGAGTCCCATGTCACATGCTTTTGGACTTGAGGCGTACCTTCATAAATGGCTTCAAGTTTATCCCACATTTCTTTGGCGGTAGTGCAATAGGAGATCTTCCGATAGTCATCCGGATTCACCGCACAATATAACATATTGATGGCTTTGGCGTTGCATTCATTCTTCTCCTTCGGAGCCGTAGTTTCCCCAACTTTCTTTGTCGGCGTTTCACCGTTCTTGATGATTTGCCATAAGCGAAAGTTATTTGATTGGATGAAGATTCTCATCCGCTCTTTCCAATATGTGTAATTTGTTCCATCAAAAAGTGGAGGCTCAAAGGTAGAGTGTTCTTCGCTCATCACTCCTGCGTTCAATATTCTCAACAAAAAATATATATATCATTCTCTCAACTGGATAAGGCTTTCAGAGAGTTAGGCTCTGATACAAATTGTTAGTATTTATGCCCGTCACTAGAGGAGGGGTGAATAGTGCGGCACGAGAATATTGATAAATATTGCGGAATTAAAAATTGCAGGAATAAAATAAATTCGGTAATAAAAATGGCAAGGAAAGAACACACCGAATTTATCCTGGTTCACCACAACTTGTGGTTAGTCCAGTCCCCGAGAGACTCCCTCGAGATTCCACTAATTCCGTTAAGCTTACGGGTGCCTAACAAACCGTTACACTTGCTCGTAGATGTACACTCTACAAGACTTCAACTTGCTCGAGGATACCGCACCTCAAGACTTCACCTTGCTCGTGGATACCGCACCACAAGACTTCAACCACTAAGATTGAGGGTACTTAGCAAACCCGACAATCAATGAGAAGATATGGTCTTCTCAAACACCTTTCTCTTTTACAACAAGAACTCTCTTATAAGAGTAGATAAAGAGATACAATATTAGCTCTATGAACAACTCAAAGTTGTCTCTCAAATGGCTCAACAAAAGCTCTATAATGATGCACAAATATGATCAATATGTATATGAATAATGAGAGGTGTTGTGTGTTTCAATTCAGCTCAAAAGACCTCTATTTATAGGTGTTATAAGATGTATGTCCGTTGCTTAATTGGCAATCAATTATGCTGATTTTATGCCAAGATAATCGATTATCAGATTTGGATAATCGATTATCAGCTTACCGTTACAAAATCAGTTGGCAACGGATATAAGATAATCGATTATGCTATATAGGATAATCGATTATTTTGCTGTTGTGTAAATTCCGGTTTACACTGTCTTAACATAATCGATTATCACAATAGACATAATCGATTATTTTTGTCCAGCTTTGAAAGACATGTTTAAAATACATTTTGGCTAAAATGAAAATGTTTGAAATCATTTTGTTTGAAGTATTTGAAATATGTTATGATAAATATGATTTGATAAAATGATTTTATGCATATTTATGATGACCTATGTTTAGCCAAAAGACGAGAACTTAAACGTTGCTCTTACATTGGTTCTACCTAACGACCTACGCCTTTGGTCTTCGGTCTTGAACTTTTTAGCTCGTCTTTGGCTTGTCTATGCAATTCCGTCATCAATATGCTTCTCGGCATTCAATCTCGATTGTTTGTCATATAATAACATTGTTTGACACTTGACTTCATTGTTTGTCATTCATCAAAACCGATACCTAAAAATCATGGTAATACAACCAAAGCACACATATCATAGATAGAATGATTTTCTACAATTTTGGACTGAGTATGGGATCGAGCTGCACGCTGCAACGGTACTGTATTGACATTGATATGAGGCCAAGGGCCTAGTTGATTCCACGAGATGGCTTATATTTCGCTTGGGCCGTAAGGAGCCCCTCCCGAAGTCTGCACACCCCCAGTGAACGTCGTCGATGATAAATAAAGGGAGCAGGCTGCACGCTGCAGCGGGTACTAGAGAATACTGGATTATGTGTTGTATTTCATATTTGCATGTCATTTAGTTACTTATCTGTTGTAGCATTTCCATAATTGTTGTTATTGGTTTACTGATTGAATACTATCTGGTTCAGGTTGCTGTATTTATAGAATTACTTTGTGCCTATTTAAGATTTCTTATTCTTAGCCTTTATTTATGTTTATTACTTACTGAGTCGGAGTACTCACATAACTCTCTGCACTTTGTGTGCAGATCCAGGTACATCTGAGGCTGAGTGAGTACTTCTCTGCCGAGCAGCTTATCTGGGAGTATCAAGGTAGCTGCATGACGTCCGTAGTCCTGATTTTCCCTTCTATCTTATTGATTCATTTCCGCATTTCTTTAGAAAGATATGTAGTAGGTTGATACTCATTTATTAGAGGCTCGGACTTATGGTACAAGATTCTTCAGGCTATGTAGTAATATTGGTATTTGGGTTTTCCGCATGTTTTAGCTCTATTCCAGGCTTTCAATATTATGACTTAATAATTTATCTGTGTGAATTAATTTATGAGCTGTATAAAATGGTTAAGGTTATTAAATTTGTCGAGCTTGCCTAGCAGTGTATCGGGCGCCATCACGGCCGGGTTGGGGTCGTGACACTCTTTCTCTTATTTTGAGAAGAATCCTCAATAATGTTTTTTCCCATTATTGTTGAGTTTCCACGTCCTCTCTTTTCAGCAGCTTTGTTGTCCTCTTCGATTCTCAACTTAACAATGAGATCTTCAAGGGACATCTCATTGCGTTTGTGTTTCAAGTACTTTTTGAAATCCTTCCACAAAGGAGGCAACTTCTCAATCATCGTTGCTACTTGAAATGCTTTATTAATGACAAGACCTTCAATGAAAATTTTGTTAGTAAAAATACTAAGATTGCTACTTTCAATATCATTATTAATTTGATTTATACCTTCATCAAGGAGGTCGTGAATAATCACTTGCAATTCCTAGACTTGGGTAATAACAGACCTGTTATCTACCATTTTGTAGTCCAAAAAATTGGCGGCAATGAATTTCTTCAACCCAACATCTTCAGTTTTGTATTTCTTTTCAAGTGCAGTCCACAATTCTTTTGACGTCTCCACACCACTATGGACATTATATAAATCATCCTCTGGTTCGCTAAGAACATAATTCTTGCATAGAAAATGAGAAGGTAGGAAATCATTCTATCCATGATATGTGTGCTTTGGTTGTATTAGCATGATTTCCAGGTATAGGTTTTGATGAATGACAAACAATGAAGTCAAGTGTCAAAGAAAGTTATTATATGACAAACAATCATGATTGAATGCCGAGAAGCATATTGATGAAGGGATTGCATAGACAAGCCAAGACGAGCTCAAAAGTTCAAGACCGAAGACCCAAGGCGTAGGTCGTTAGGTAGAACCAATGTAAGAGCAACATTTAAGTTATCTCGTCTTTTGGCTCAACATAGGTCATCATAAATATGCACAAAATCATTTTATCAAATCATAAATATCATGAACATTTTTATATACTTTAAACAAAATGATTTTCAACGTTTTCATTTTAACCAAAATGGTTTTTGAAGTAAGTTTTCGATTCTGGACAGAACAGCCAGATAATCGATTATCCTTAAGCTGATAATCGAATATGCTGAGTTTCCAGCAAAACTGGAAATTCCAACATGGCAGCATAATCGATTATCAGCTTGAGGATAATCGATTATCTGCCAATTTCCAGCTTAAACTGGAAATTCCGCAAGGGTAAATAATCGATTATCCTCTATAGAATAATCGATTATTCACTGACCGTTGCCTTCCAACGTCCAGTTTTATGAACGTTGAGAAGATAATCGATTATGTAAAGTAGATAATCGATTATCCTTGCACAAAATCAGCATTATTGATTGTCCATTAAGCAACGGACATACAACCTCTACCACCTATAAATAGAGGTCTTTTTGACTCATTTCATATCAACAATCTCTCATTATTCTTGAACATATTGATAACATTTCTACATCTTATTTAGAGCTTTTGTTGAGCCATTTGAGAGACAACTTTGAGTTGTTCATAGAGCTTATTTTGTATCTCTTTATCTACTCTTCTTAGAGAGTTCTTGTTATAAAAGAGAAAGGTTCTTGAGAAGACCATATCTTCTCATTGATCGTTGGGTTTGCTAAGTACCTTCAATCTTAGTGTGTGAAGTCTTGTGGTGCGGTATCCACGAGCAAGGTGAAGTCCTGAGGTGAGGTATCCTCGAGCAAGTTGAAGTCTTGTAGAGTGTACATCTACGAGCAAGTGTAACGGTTTGTTAGGCACCCGTAAGCTTAACGGGGTTAGTGTAAACCCGAGAGAGTCTCTCGGGGACTGGACTAACCACACTTTGTGGTGAACCAGTATAAATTCGGTGTGTCCTCTCCTTACTATTTTTATTACTCCTACAATTTTAATTCCGCAAAATTTATCGATATTCTCGTGCTTCACTATTCACCCCCTCTAGTGAAGGGCATAAATCCTAACAGTTGGTATCAGAGCCTAACTCTCTAAAAGCCTTAACCGGTTGAGAGAACGTTCCATATATTTGTTGAGAATGTTGAACGCAGAAATGATGGGCGAAGGACACTCCACTAATAGGCCTCCACTATTTGACGGAACAAATTACACATATTGGAAAGAGCGGATGAGAATCTTCATCCAATCAAATAACTTTCGCTTGTGGCAAATAATCAAGAACGATGAACAAATGCTGACAAAGAAAGTTGGGGAAACCACGGTTCCAAAGGAGGAAGATGAATATAATGCCGAGGATATCAAGAAGGTTGAATATAATGCAAAGGCCATCAATATGTTGTATTGTGCGGTGAATCCGGATGACTATCGGAAGATTTCTTGCTGCACAACCGCCAAGGAGATGTGGGATAAACTTGAGATCACTTATGAAGGTACGCCTCAAGTCTGAGAATCAAGAGTTGATTTTCTAACACATGAATATGAACTCTTTAGAATGAAGGAGCCGGAAAGCATCGATAATATGTTTGAACGGTTCTCAATGATCATCAACGATCTCCATGCTCTCGGAAAAGTATACTCGAACAAAGATCTAGTTCGAAAAATCCTATGGAGTCTCACTCCCGAATGGTGTTCCAAAGCCAATGCCATCCAAGAATCGGTAGGAATCTCGGACGTCACAATTGATGAACTACGAGGTAACCTCAAAACTTATGAAAGAACTATTCTTAGACCTTCTTTTGGAAATAAGAAAAGTTCGACTATTGCCTTCAAAGCCTCATCTTCTAAAAGAGTAGAGGTAAGTGATTCGGAAAGCGATGACGATACTTCTTCAAATAATTTAATTGAAAAGTTTTATAAGTTTATGAAGAAGGAAATGAAGAAGGAAGAACCAAGTCCTTCATGCCAAAATTGTGGAAAACTTGGCCACACCAAATCACATTGTCCAAAACCCAAGGACAAGAAGAAGAACAAACACCAAAGGCGTGTGACATGGGACTCAGACAGCTCGGGTGATGAAACGGCCGCCCTATGCCTCATGGACAACGAAGAAGAAGAGGTAAGTAATTCTAACTCTTACTCCTTTGAAGAATTACAAAAAGCTTTTCAAGAATTATATGGTGAATTGAAAAAGACTTCAAACATCTCCAAAGAGGCCAAGGCTAAAATTAAAGTTTTAGAAGAAGAAAATAAATTTTTAGAAAATGATAATATTGATCTTAAAAATAAAATTAAGGAGATGAATGAAGCCTCTTCAATTGATCAAAGTTCTAATTGCTCTTCTTGTGATTCTTTGAAAATAGAGAACATAGAACTTAGGAACACACTAGAAAAACGTAGCGTAGATGATCCTAAAACAATTGAATAAATTAAGAAGAAAAAGCCCAAGAAAAATAAAAGGCGTAAGAAGAATATTAGAAAGGATGATAGAAATGAGGTTGGACCACCTAGAAATAATTCTAGGAACTTCATTAATGAGTCTAGAATTAATCATTTTAGACCACCTAGAAACGACTCTAGGAATTTTGTTAATGTCTAGAATGAATCATTTTAGACCACCTAGAAATGACTCTAGGAATTTCAATACTTCTAGGAATAACGACTTTAGAGCACCTAGAACGTTTTTGGCTCAAACTAGACATATGCACAACCCGAATGTTATATGTCATTATTGCAACCGGGTAGGGCACATAGCACCCGTATGTTTTGCAAAACATAGGGATTTATCTTTTGGCTATGATTATTACTTGCCTAACCCCCAAGGACCAAAAAGTGGTTGGGTACCTAAAAACTATTTTTTGGTACGTTTGCAGGTGTGCTTGAAGACTACAATATCGTAGTAGATGCACCAAGCACGAAACCTTATTGCATCGAGGGGGAATTTCGGTTAGTTATCATATTTTTAATAAAAACGTAATAGTTGATATGTGTTAACAATTTATATGTCTTTGTTAACAATTGGTATCAAGTAATTTTTGTTGATTCATGTTTTGATAACTTTTTTGAATAACAATTGGTATCAATTATTTTTAAAAATAATGATTGATTCATGTTTTGATGAATATTATTTTTGGTTTGAATAACAGTTGGTATATTCTTGAAAAATAAATGATTCATGTTTTTAATACAACTATTGGTTTGTTAAAAATTAACAGTTGATATGTTTTTAAATATGATTTGCTAAAAATAACCGTTATTATGGTTGTTATGTTTTTACTAACATTTGGTATCATCTTATGTTGGTATGATTTTTTTTTTAATCGCATCATGTATATTCCTCATTGTATTCCCTATTTTATGTTTGACACTAACAGTTGGTATTCCCAAAAGGGGGAAGTATCAAAAGGGGAACGTAGCCTGTGTATACTCTCTTTTTGCTAATGCCAAAAGGGGGAAGAAATTAGGCGATATGCATCTAATAAGGGGGAATATCTCCACCTTCCAGTATGCTTTAATTGAGGGGGAATACTCAATTAAGGAGGAATTGTTTGCATAACTTATGTGTTGAGATATAGCATGGCTTTAGGGGAAATCCAATATGCATATCTCCTATTGTTTGTCATTATCAAAAAGGGGGAAATTGTAGGAAATCATTCTATCCATGATATGTGTGCTTTGGTTGTATTAACATGATTTCCAGGTATAGGTTTTGATGAATGACAAACAATGAAGTCAAGTGTCAAAGAACGTTATTATATGACAAACAATCATGATTGAATGCCGAGAAGCATATTGATGAAGGGATTGCATAGACAAGCCAAGACGAGCTCAAAAGTTCAAGACCGAAGACCCAAGGCGTAGGTCGTTAGGTAGAACCAATGTAAGAGCAACGTTTAAGTTATCTCGTCTTTTGGCTCAACATAGGTCATCATAAATATGCATAAAATCATTTTATCAAATCATAAATATCATGAATATTTTCATATACTTCAAACAAAATGATTTTTAACGTTTTCATTTTAACCAAAATGGTTTTTGAAGTAAGTTTTCGATTCTAGACAGAACAGCCAGATAATCGATTATCCTTAAGCTGATAATCGATTATGCTGAGTTTCCAGCAAAACTGGAAATTCCAGCATGGCTGCATAATCGATTATCAGCTTGAGGATAATCGATTATCTGCCAATTTCCAGCTTAAACTGGAAATTCCGCAAGGGTAAATAATCGATTATCCTCTATAGAATAATCGATTATTCACTGATTGTTGCCTTCCAACGTTCAGTTTTATGAACGTTGAGAAGATAATCGATTATGTAAAGTAGATAATCGATTATCCTTGCACAAAATCAGCATTATTGATTGTCAATTAAGCAACGGACATACAACCTCTACCACCTATAAATAGAGGTCTTTTTGACTCATTTCATATCAACAATATCTCTCATTATTCTTGAACATATTGATAATATTTCTACATCTTATTTAGAGCTTTTGTTGAGCCATTTGAGAGACAACTTTGAGTTGTTCATAGAGCTTATTTTGTATCTCTTTATCTACTCTTCTTAGAGAGTTCTTGTTGTAAAAGAGAAAGGTTCTTGAGAAGACCATATCTTCTCATTGATCGTTGGGTTTGCTAAGTACCTTCAATCTTAGTGTGTGAAATCTTGTGGTGCGGTATCCACGAGCAAGGTGAAGTCTTGAGGTGAGGTATCCTCGAGCAAGTTGAAGTCTTGTAGAGTGTACATCTACGAGCAAGTGTAACGGTCTGTTAGGCACCCGTAAGCTTAACGTAGCTAGTGTAAACCCGAGAGAGTCTCTCGGGGACTGGACTAACCACACGTTGTGGTGAACCAGTTTAAATTCGGTGTGTCCTCTCCTTACTATTTTTATTACTGCACTTACTTTACTCCTGCAATTTTAATTCCGCAAAATTTATCGATATTCTCGTGCTTCACTATTCACCCCCCTCTAGTGAAGGGCATAAATCCTAACAGAGAATGCTTCCGCGCCTCAATCACAAGAAAGCGTTCATTCTCTGGAGTTTCTTCGGGCAGAACAGGAACATCTTTCTTGATGAACTTCTGCAGACTTAAAGTAGTCAAGTAGAAGAACATATTCTGCTACCACCGCATGAAATCTGACCCGGATATATATTTGGGTTTTTCCTTAGGTGCCAACGCTGGTGTTCGGCTTGTTGCTGCATTAGCAGTCACCATTGGGACAGTTGGTTCCTGTTATCATTAGTCATCTCTGTAAAAGAATGACACAAACAAACGTTAAAATCACGTAAATTTTAATCTCCAACTGAGTAAAAAACCGCAAAGGCTTTGAACTCCAAAAGTTAATATAACACAAATACAGAATACAAATTTAAATTCCTTAAGCTTGTTAGTAAACTGTATTAGTAAAATAATTCTGAAGGAAATAAAATAACATAAACAAAAGGTAAAATGATCTCGTGGCCACTTAAAGTTGTACTAATTTGCAAATCCGATATATGAACTCTTGGGTTTCCCATTTGAACAACTCTACTTGAGAAAATGGCTACTAATTAATACTTGTGATGGTGTGTGTTGTTTGATTGCTGCTGATATGGATTTTATTTAATATTTTGTATAGCCACATCTTCCATTGATATACATTTTGTTGATACGAGTATTTTTAAGGTCCCACTTTTTCTTTGCCTTTTTTATCAAATCCTGCACATTTCGTTTCATTCCATGGGAACCTACTGGAAAAGACCTTCCTGATTGGGAATCAACCTAAAAATCTTTAAATTTGACCAGTAAAATATTTCCAGCGTTTATCTTTTTGTTCTCTCCCATTTAATACATTTCACTTTCATTGTTTTATCATCTCATCTACAGAAAGATTATCTGTCAAACTTCAGGTCCGATCATTTATCGCCAAAAATCATAGAGAAAAAATCACCAAAACTCAAAGAGAAAAATCACCACCTCCATAAATCAGAAAAAGAAATCAAGAAGCAGCAACTAATTTTACCATGATCGAGATCAGACCCAATTTTTTTCAATAAATTAGCGAATAACTTTAACAAATCAAAAAGTAGCAAATATTATTTGCCTTTATAATTTCTTTTTACCCATTCATAGTGCAAAAATCATAACCCACTTTTTCAATCTTCCTTGATCCGATGGTTGTTTTTTATAACAATAGATGTGGACTTTTCTTTAATATGGAGATTTGGAGTGTGATTGATAGTTAAAAATTGAAGAACAATCAGATATAGTAGTTTGTGGTGTGATTTATGAAAACTTTGGTTATGGACTTAATTTGAAATTAAAGAAAAGAGGGGAAAGGAAGAAGAAGAGAAATGGAGGCGGGAGGGGATTGGGGGCGACAATTAAGTAGGGAAAGTCATGTGGGGTGAGGTGGGGGGGGAGCAAAGGGAGCATTAGTGAAGAAAATGAAGGAGTAGGGGGTTAGACCGTTAGGGTATGTGAGGGAATAAATATAGGTGGACTTGTTTTTTTCTTTTTTATTATTAACTATTTATTTTTTATTGTATCCACGCGCTTTATATCTGTGATTAACACAAAGATGACCACATCAACTATAATATTGTCACATAATCATAATGACGGTCAAAGGTATTTATTAGTAGTCATTTCCTCAAGTAGAGGTGTTTAAGTGAAAAATTTAAGAGTTCATATATCAGCTTTATAAACTAGTACAACTCTAAGTAGCCACGAAGCCATTTCGCCTAAGCAAAAATGAAAAACAGAAACGGAATTTAATCCGAGTCCACTGAATTCACAGTGTTTTCTTAAGGAATTTAGTCCCCACCTAGTTCCCAAGGTTATGGATTATTTCCTCCAAAGATAGAACAAATTACTCACTGGTGTAGTGGTACTTCAAAACCCCAGTATTTCGGTGAACACAAAGTTCGATAGCAAATCACACTTATTATTATTTTTTTTGAAATTAAAACAATGCAGAAGAAGGAAGAGAAACTCATAAAATCATATATATAAATTCTGAGCAGATAGACTTGTATTTATAGCCAATGTTGGGCTGAAATCTGAAGATGTGCAACTCTTCAGAATGACTATTTATGCAAAATGGCCACAGCATTAAATGGCTTTTTACTCAACAGTAAAGAGGAAAATTGAAGAGGGTAGTTTAATTTCAATCGATCGATCATTTGACCTAAATCGAAGCCGAGTAATTGAGCTATGACAGCGCGAGGCTTGCTTTCTTCTCAACTCTTTAAGAGCTAGAAGAAGAGCAATTGCTTATATACCCATAAAAAATATCTTCCTCTTCCAAGATGGGATAATGTTCCTTCATAAAGGGTGGAAACTTAAAATTTTCACTCAAAAATTTCATTTTCCTCCATTTTACATTCACCCTATTTTAAGCCTCATTAATACTTAACAACCCAATAAAAACGATGTGTAACAACTATCCAAATAAGATGCACACGTGTTATTTAAATATTTCATAAATTTCAACTATATTTTGAATAGGGTTGAAAAATTTACATGTTTTATTTATTACTCCTATTACTACGAGGTTTAAGTAATTAACCGAACTTTCTTATCTCTCACCATGAGGTAAGATGGAAATTGATTGCCTATTTTTTGGCGTCCATCTTCATTTTCTTAATAAAGATAGATTTTAATTTAGTTCATTATAGTGCTCAAATTGAACTTTAACTAAAACATAATTCAAATTAAAATCAAAACACTTAAGTATGCTAATGGACGCAATTTTTTTCTTCAAATTTTACATAAAATAAAACATATATCTATACATAAGATACAAAATCATATCAACAGTTTCAAAATTTTATGTCACAAACATTGGCGCTCTAACATTTTGCTATTTTTAACCCTTTTCAATTTTAGAAGAGACAAGCTTTTGTAAGATATATGGACTTATATCTACATACATATGAACAATGTATGGATAAATTATATGTTATGTGCTATCTTTTGGTTTGGCCTAATTTTGTGGTCTTATGGACATTATGTTAAGGGGGCCAATGTATTGTCATATAAAGTGTAGGACTAATGTGTAGATACCCAAAAGGGTAACCTTAGTTAATGATGGGCTAACTAAGGTTACATATATGTTACCATGGTTACATGCTTGTGACTCTTGGGTTATGTAACTCTTTTATTATAAAGTGGGGGTTATGGTTCCCACATTATAGCAAGATAATCTCTTCTTCCTCCCATTGAATCAAGAGAATCTCCATTGTTGTCTTGCAAATTCTTGTGAAAAACCATATACCAACTTTGATTATTATCATATTATTTTTGTTGTGAAACCATTCACATTTTTAAGTCTTGTGAGGAATTCTTGTGGTGACATAAACTTCAAGACAATCTTGAAGAAAGGATCAAGGAGCAATCTTCATAAGGATCTTTGGACAATCATCAAAGGAGGTTCAACGATTTCCACTCATGGATTCAGGTTAGCTTCCGCTCATGTAGTTGTAATTCCGAATTGTTCAATATGAAGGTTATTGTATTTTAGTAGGAATCATAATTCTAACAATTGGTATCAGAGCCACCTTCATATTTGGATAATTTGGATGTTCATAAGATTCATGTTATGTTAGGTTCATGTTCAAGTAAAGTTAGAATTTTATTTATGAAATTCTAGTACCATGAAATAGCATGATTTTATGAATGTTATGTTTTGATGAAATTTGATGTTTTAATATCATGTTATCTTCACTGAATTGAAACATTGAATTATGCATGATTTTGGTTGGTAAACAACATGTTTTCTTGTTTAAGATTCTTGTTGAAAATCATATTGAGTTGTTTGACACTGCCTAAAGATAATCGATTATTCATTTTAGATAATCGATTATCTCTCAATTTTCAGAAATTTTGGCAAATCTAGAATACCAGAATAATCGATTATCTGTTTTGAGATAAACGATTATTCTGGTCCAGTAAGTTTGAAACGTTTTCTAAATGCCAGAATAATCGATTATCTGTTTTGAGATAATCGATTATTCTGGTCCAGTAAGTTGGAATCTTTTTCTAATGCCAGAATAATCGATTATCTGTTTTGAGATAATCGATTATCCTGGTCCAGTAAGTTTGAATTTTTTTTATAATACCAGAATAATCGATTATCTGTTTAAGATAATCGATTATCCTGGACCAGTAAGGTTGAAACGTTTCAAGTCTTTTAAGTTTCAGATTTTAATTGAATAATTTATAATATGTCAATTAATATTAAATTTTTTTTATTAAAGTATTATACATTAATATTTAAGTTTTGAATATTAATTGTTTTAGTCCATCAATTTTCATATTTTGGAATTGTCCTCTCAAGTATATAACAATTAATATTCAGATGTTGCATGTCAAAACATGTAACATATTAAGTTAAGATTCATAATATGGCTTAAGGAACTAAAGTTTTTAGCATCTAATATTTTAAATTAGTCAATTGAAGTATTATGTTGCCAAAGTAACCTCTATTGTGTAGATTGATTAATCTTGAAATATAAGATGACTGTGGATGTTAGTCTTCCATGCGTTTAACACCGGCCCAAATGAAGGTTGTTATTTGGCAGGAATTCGAACATGCTTGTGGTGATAAATATGAGATAATTATTTGGTTTTCCATGTGAATATTAAGTCGGCCCAAAGGAAGGCTTGATATTTGACAGGAGTTTATTGTCTATATTTGATCACTACACCAAGAGTACCACTTACAAGTTATTTTTCTGTCCAAAGACTAAAATCAATGTTGTACTAGGTATCTTGTAATGGGATATGCCTATTTTGAATCTATAAAGCAAATTTAAAGTTCAAGAAATTGTAAGCATGTGTTAAGTAATCCTTTTGTTCTATTTTCAGTTAATTCTTCTGCTGCTTCTATATCTGCCAACATCAATAGCATCCCTGTGCTTAACGGCACAAACTATAAGGAATGGAAAGAGAACATCATGATCGTTCTTGGTTGCATGGATCTAGACCTTGCTCTTTGGATTGAGCAACCTGCTTCCCTTGAGGATACATCTTCTTCCGATGCAAAGAAGGAGATGGAGAAGTGGGAACGCTCGAATCGCATGAGTCTAATGATCATGAAGCGTGCAATTCCAGAATCATTCAGGGGCACTATGAAAGATGAAGCTAATGCCAAAGTTTTCCTTAAAAACCTTGAAAAGCGTTTTATGCAAAACGAAAAGGCGGAAACAAGTACACTATTGAGTAAACTTGTTTCCATGAGGTATAAGGGCAAGGGAAACATTAGGGAGTACATTTTGGAAATGTCTCATCTTGCTTCGAAACTTAAGTCACTCAAGCTAGTATTACCTGAGGAACTGCTTGTGTACTTTGTTTTGATATCTCTTCCTGCACACTTTAATCAGTTTAAGGTCAGTTACAACTGCCTGAAGGAGAAATAGACTCTTAACGAGCTCATTTCACATTGTGTGCAAGAGGAGGAAAGGATAAAGCAAGATAAGACTGAAAGTGCTCATTTGGCATCCTCTTCTAAGGAAACTAAGAAGAGGAAAGGTAAGGAAGTTGCGGTTGCAAGTCCCAAGATTAAGCAACATAAGGAACCTAAGGTTGAAATTACTGAATTAGGTTGCTTTTTCTGTAAGGGGACTAATCATGTGAAGAAAGATTGTACCAAGTACCATGCCTGGCGTGCGAAAAAAGGTACATTTCTTTCTCTTGTTTGTTTTGAAGTTAATTTAATTTCGGTACCTAAGGATACTTGGTGGGTAGATTCTGCTGCTACTACTCACATAAGTATATCTATGCAGGGTTGCCTGAACTGCCGAAAACCAAATGATGGTGAAAGATACATCTATGTGGGTGACGGCAAGAAGGTGCCAGTTGAGGCTATTGGCAAATTTAGGCTGTTGTTTAAGACTGGTTTTCATTTAGATTTGGATGAGACTTTTGTTGTACCGTCTTTTAGACGGAATTTAATTTCTGTTCCCAAATTGGACATATCCGGTTATACATGTTCTTTTGGTGATAATAAAGCTAGTCTCTTTCAGAATTCAAATCTTATTGGTACTGGTCTTTTATCAACATTTGATAGCCTATATTTGGTTGATACAATAACCTCAAATAATGAAACCTTGCATACAAGTTTAAGTGGTACCAAAAAAAAATTAACTAATGAGAATTCTATATCACTCTGGCATAAACATTTGGGTCATATATCCATTCAAAGAATTCAGAAACTCGTGTCAGATGGAATTCTTGATTCTCTTGATTCCTCAAATTCGGATATTTGTGTTGAATGTATCAAGGAAAAAAAAACAAACAAGACGAGATTAGGTGCTAAGAGAGCTTCGGACGTCTTAGAATTGATACATACGGATATTTGTGGGCCATTTCCTACTCCTTGTAGGAATGGTCAACAATACTTTATCACATTCATGGACGATTACTCTCGTTATGGGTACCTATATCTTATTCATGAAAAATCCCAATCCATAGATGTGTTCAAATCATTTAAGGCTGAAGTTGAAAATCAACTAAGCAAAAGAATTAAATCTCTTAGATCTGACCGTGGTGGTGAATACTATGGTCGATATGATGGTTTAGGTGAACAACGTCCAGGGCCTTTTGCTAAATTCCTAGATGAGTGTGGGATCGTTCCTCAGTATACTATGCCAGGCAGTCCAACGATGAATGGTGTAGCTGAGAGACGAAATCAGACCCTTAAGGATATGTTAAGAAGTATGATTTGTCGTACTTCTTTACCAGACTCACTCTGGGGTGAAGCATTAAAAACCGCAGCTTATATTCTTAATAGAGTTCCAACTAAAGCTACAATCAAAACCCCATATGAACTTTGGACTGGGCATAAACCCAGTATTCGGCATTTACACATTTGGGGTTGTCCAGCTGAGGCAAGGCCTTATACGCCGAATGAAAGGAAACTGGATGCTAAGACGGTTAGTAGCTATTTTGTTGGATACTCTGAAAAATCCAGGGATTTTAAGTTTTATGATCCCGCTTCTAGAACTATTTTTGATACGGGTAATGCTAGGTTCTTTGAGGATATTGAGTTTGGGGGGTGGGGAGATAAAGTTGTTAGAGATTTTGTCTTTGAGGAAGAACATGTGTCTTTCCCTCAAGTTGTTGATCTTGGTCAGGGAGTTCTCATTCCTGACACGGCTCATACAACTCCAGTTCAAGACAATCTCGAAAATCTCCCCAATCAGGATCCTGAAATTACAAATGAAAATCAAACTCAACAACCTCAAAAAATTGAAATGCCATTAAGGAGATCCACTAGAGAGAGGAGAAATGCAATTCCGGATGATTATGTTGTATTTCTCCAAGAACAAGAAAGTGATATTGGACTTGAGGAAGATGATCCAATCAACTTCCGTCAAGTCATTAAGTGTTCTAACTCTCAAAAGTGGATTGATGCCATGAATGATGAGATGAAGTCTATGAGCGATAATGACGTTTGGGAGCTTGTTACATTGCCCGAAGGTATTAAACCTATTGGTTGTAAATGGATTTTTAAGACCAAAAGGGATTCAGGGGGCAATGTTATTTAGTATAAAGCTCGTCTTGTCGCTAAAGGCTACACTCAGAAGGAAGGCATTGATTATAAAGAGACTTTCTCTCCAGTTTCATCAAAGACTCTTTCAGGACTATAATGGCATTAGTAGCACATTTTGATCTTGAGCTTCATCAGATGGATGTTAAGACAGCGTTTCTCAATGGTGACATTGAGGAAACAATTTATATGGTGCAACCTGAAAACTATGTTTCGGATGAATCAGAGAAAAGGGTTTGCAAATTAAAGAAATCCATATATGGGCTCAAGCAGGCTTCCCGTCAATGGTATTATAAGTTTCATGCAGTCATTACATCTTTTGGTTTTGAACCGAATATTGCTGATGACTGTATATACCATAAGTTCAGTGGGAGTAAGTATATTTTTCTGGTTTTATACGTCGATAACATACTGCTTGCCTGTAACGATATAGCATTATTACTTGAAACTAAGAAATTTCTTTCAAGGAAATTTGAAATGAAAGATCTTGGTGAAGCTTCTTTTGTATTAGGAATTCAGATACAACGAGATCGCTCCAAAGGTGTTCTCGGTCTGTCACAAAAGGGCTATATCGATAAAGTTCTGTAAAGATTTGGCATGCAGGATTGTAAACCAGGCAACACCCCTGTTGCTAAGGGAGACAAGTTTAGTCTCAAACAGTGCCCAAATAATAATTATGAAATTTCGGAAATGCAGAAGACGCCTTATGCTTCGGCAGTAGGTAGTCTGATGTATGCTCAGGTATGTACACGACCTGATATAGCATACATTGTTGGGATGTTAGGCAGATATCTCAGCAATCCGGGAATGGACCATTGGAAAGCAGCCAAACGGGTCATGAGGTACTTACAGAGAACAAAGGATTACATGCTTACATACCGGAAATCGGACCAGCTTGAGATCATTGGGTATACCGATTCCGATTTTGCTGGATGTCAGGATAGTTTGAAGTCCACTTCAGGCTATATTTACATGCTTGCGGGCGGTGCTATCTCTTGGAGAAGCATCAAGCAAACTCTTACAGCCACTTCCACCATGGAAGCGGAGTTTATGGCATGTTATGAAGCATCCAATGAGGCATTATGGCTGCGGAATTTTGTTGGTGGACTGCGAATTGTTGATAGCATCAAAAAGCCACTTACGCTATTATGCGATAACAGATCGGCAGTCTTTTATGCTAATAACAACAGTAGTTTGACGAAAGCAAATCATATGGACGTCAAATTTCGGGTTGTTAAAGAAAGAGTACAAAATGGACAATTGTGCATTGAGTACATTAGTACAAACTCCATGCTTGCGGATCGGCTCACTAAGGGATTGACACCAAAAGTATTTCATGAGCATATTACTTGTATGGGTGTCAAATCAGATAAGGATTATGTATTTTAGTGGGAGTTTGTATTGTACATTTATGTATTGTTCATTATATTCAGAAATTCAGTAATTCAGTTATATCTGCGCAGATATTCAGTTTTAAAGTTTTTGTACTCTTACAGTTTATGATTGATCTCAATAAAGAGAACTAGTTGGAATAGACATTCTATTGACCACACTTTATGTTATTTTCGTGCTAAATACCTACACTTGATCCATGTCGTTGGTTATATTGATATACGTGATCTATGTTGGTTCTAGTTACGAATGAGTAACGAAGAGCACTTAGTTCCTATGTTTGTATGATTGATGGACCGGATTGTTCATGACAATTTTATTGTGATAGCAATTTTGAGCTCCTAAGGTTATTTTGTAACATATAATGCTAAGGTTTGTACATATGTATGTGTATCTCGTCCAAGTGGGAGATTGTAAGATATATGGACTTATATCTACATACATATGAACAATGTATGGATAAATTATATGTTATGTGCTATCTTTTGGTTTAGCCTAATTTTGTGGTCTTATGGACATTATGTTAAGGGGGCCAATGTATTGTCATATAAAGTGTAGGACTAATGTGTAGATACCCAAAAGGGTAACCTTAGTTAATGATGGGCTAACTAAGGTTACATATATGTAACCATGGTTACATGCTTGTGACTCTTGAGTTATGTAACTCTTGTGACTCTTGGGTTATGTAACTCTTTTGTTATAAAGTGGGGGTTATGGTTCCCACATTATAGCAAGACTAATCTCTTCTTCCTCCCATTGAATCAAGAGAATCTCCATTGTTGTCTTGCAAATTCTTGTGAAAAACCATATACCAACTTTGATTATTGTCATATTATTTTTGTTGTGAAACCATTCACATTTTTAAGTCTTGTGAGGAATTCTTGCGGTGACATAAACTTCAAGACAATCTTGAAGAAAGGATCAAGGAGCAATCTTCATAAGGATCTTTGGACAATCATCAAAGGAGGTTCAACGATTTCCACTCATGGATTCAGGTTAGCTTCCGCTCATGTAGTTGTAATTACGAATTGTTCAATATGAAGGTTATTGTATTTTAGTAGGAATCATAATTCTAACAGCTTTATTATACTATACAGTACTTATTTTGAAAGAAAAAAAAGGAAGGAAAGTTTGAACCTTATATCTAAATTTCGACATATTGGCAAGAACGCCTACCTCTTCATAAGGCTGGAAGTGTCGCGGTTCCGAACCGGAACCGGACCGGAACCGCGGTTCTATCGGTTCCGGCGGTCCGATTCCAGCGGTTCCCCGGAACTGTGATGGAGCGATTCCACCCGTTGGAACCGCGGAACCGGAACCGCCAGAATCGGAACCGGAACCAGACCGGTTCAAGCGGTTCCAAACGGTTCCCGTAACGGTCCGATTTTTTTTTAAAAAAAAATTTTAAAAATTTCCAAACGACTCTTTTTCAAAATTAGCCATTTGGAATTTTTAAAAATAGCCATTTGGCCCCCAAACTTTATATAATTATACAATTTCCCATTTCTCAACTATAAATACCCCCTCATTCTTTTATTTTAATTCACCAATTTATCAATATCTCTCAATCTCTCTAAAGCTCTCTTTCAATCTTTCTAGTGCAAGTGCTTAATTTATTGTTGCAAATTCGTGAAACATTGTGAAGTTGTTGAATTGAAGTTTTCAAGTTTTAATTTCAACGATTTTCAATTTTCAAGAAGTTGTTCGTCAATCCGGTAAACTCGTTTCAACTCTTACGTGCTAAGAATATTTTTGTGTGTTGTTATTTTGCTTAAATATAATTATTATGGCATTTTCATTGAAAAATATGTTCGGAAAAGGAAAAAATAAAACCGGTGAAAGTAGTCGCCAAAATACTACCCCTCCCCCGGCTCCCCGACCTAGAAAAGATAAACAAGTTCAAAGTAGTAGCCAACCTAGAAATACTAATGAAACCTTCGGAATCCTTGATAGTGATCACCCGTGTTTTCAATTTAGCGATGTTGATTTTCTTCATGATGTAGTAGTTGGTAATAGAATAGACGATGATATTATGAATATGATTTATCCTAATGCACCTATCTTAGAGGGAAATGAGGATTATGATGATGACGAAACCCAAGCTCCGGTAGATTTAGAGGATACACTTACTAGTCATGCTCCTAATGAACCGAAACACCCACCCGTACAAACTTCCACTTTTAGAAACAACCTCCTAAACGTTGAGAAACTTCATTAGTTTGGCAATTTTTTATTCAACTAAGAGAACAAGATAATGCTAAGTGTAAATCTTGTGGGAAATTACTTGTTCATAGGTATACTGGAGATCGTAGTGGCACATGTAGTTCAGTTAAACATATAAAATTACACCCTAGCGATAAGGCTAGATATTTCCAATTAAAAGCGCAACAAGAGGGGAGGCCAAGTCCTGATACTACAGTTAACCAAAGTACTGGTTTAAATCTAGTTCAACCAGGAATAAACACAGTCACCGGATGTTTTGTCGATTCAAGCGTCAACTGTTGCATCGGAGAGCGCTTTTAGTCAAGCAAGACTACAAATAGGTGATCACAAAGCGTCGATGCGGGAGAGCTTGGAAAAATAAGTGCTTTTTCGAGATTGGATCCGCGCAGAACGAAGGAACGTTGGCCTTGCTGAATCACAACCAGAAATAGATGAGTGCTATGAAGAAATGCTAGCAGAACTTGCTCAGGAAACATCTTCACCCGGAAGTGGTGATGAACACGCTTCATTTCCACCACCGCCAACACAACCACCTCCAAACCTTGAAGGTTTTATGAGATTTGTTAGAAATAATACATAAATTATGATGTAACTTGTACATTGGCATGTCTTCTTTTAGTATTTTTTCCTTTTAATGGTGGTATTAGTACCATGTTGTGCTCATTCCATTGGGGGAAGGAAGACTAAGAAAGATATGCCATTTTGGTCAATAAATATGCTCTTTATCATATCCTTGAATATCTTTTGTCTCAATATTTCTTTGTCTTTACTCTATATCAATCCTTGAATATTTATATAACATATAATATATAACATACAACACATAATACTAATGACAACATTCTTTATCAATATGTACTTCTTATATAAAATTTATACTAATTACTAACTACAACACAATATACACTATTTATATACAATATATACTACTTAAATACAATATATACTACTTATATACAAAATATACACTACTTATACACAATATATACTAATTACCAAACACAATATATACTAATAACATAGTATACCATATAAAATATATTCTACAATATACTAATAACTACTATACAAGATATTTATTTTTTTTAAAAAAAAAAGTCAGAACCACCGAGAACCGCCGGAACCGCGGAACCGGAACCGCCAGAACCGGAACCTCCAGAACCGGAACCGCCAGAACCGGAACTGCAGATCCAAGTAGACCCAGAACCGGAACCGTATTCAGCCTTACCTCTTCACTTCAGTTGGATTTTCTACGGATGAAGCAATTTCTACCATCACCAAGGTAATCCCTCTTGAAATCTTCGAAAATTTCCTTCTTCTTTTTTTTTTGGAGAAAAAATTGTTTAAGCAATACCTATTTCAATAAATTTATGTATCCGGATTTTTTTGTCTCTTTTGCTGCTATGATTTTACATATCAAAGTGTTATGCGCCTAGATTTTCTTACTTATATTTTATATTAAAATACTAGTAATTTTTTTTTAGACAAGTGTTTTGTGTTAATGAAAAATGTGGTTATAGCTAGAGAGAAATGCGCTCAAATGCTTTTATCTTATGATACAAAAAGAATCAAACTTAGTATACTTTTTTCGCCAAAAGAGTGCTGAAAATATAGAGTGAGAAGGAGTTGAACATGAAAAAGAAGCCCTATGTGTTGCAGAATCATAGTTTATACAGGAATTGCCTTTCAAGGATAATGCACCTATTTGTGTAAATAATCCAAGAAAATCCTTCGCTTTGTGTAGTTCACCACAGTTTTGTTTTGTTGACGAATGCGACTGTTTATTCATAGTGATTGGAGCAATTGGTTTAAAGCTCCATGGAGTCTTTACTTTGGCAGGAGCCCTTTTGACTGGTTAAGAAACTGAGAGAGATGTAGTATAGTATGCTTTTTGGTGCTAAAACAAATGAGGTGATTTACCAAACAAGTAGTTATAAGAATAGTCGATGTGGTATTCCGTCTAAAGTTTGGGGTGTTACATACACCCCCTTTATGGATTCAGCGTTTTCGCTGAGGTTTGCCCCACTGCATGGGATTCGACTAGACTCAGCATTGAGGTTTGCGACGCCTAATCGGGATTTGTATAAACTCAATTGGACTATGATCCACCATCGGCAAGGCTGACACAAGAGTGGCTCTAATACCATTTGTAACAGCCGGCTCGCCAGTGATATTGTTCCCTCTAGGCCTAGGTCCTCACGAGTTTAAAGCAAATTAACTTACCATTCCCTCAAAAAGAATCTGCAGAATCATGTAGATATAGAAGCACTAAGTCCCAAAGCTACTTGTTACAGTAATCCTTTCAAAATGAAGAACATATGAGGGGCATCAAATATATTGTTATTTTCCTAACTAGTAGCCATTTTACCAGTTTAGTTTGAAAGAAGCCCTTTTCTAACCTATCTTGATTAGGGTACTTGGCGTACCAATTTTGGTGTTTAGTCATCTCCGTTTGCTACTTTCCCTTTTGACAAATCACATATTATTTGTAGCTCATGAGACCTTTCTGATAGTGAAGTTTGAGTACTCCCTGTAATATGGTTCCAGGAGATACAAGTTTGTGCTCTGCAAGTAAAAATGAAGTTGGAATGCATAACGTATTATTTCATGGTCTATATCTGCATGTTTATTTTTATTATTATCATTTGCCAATGAAATGTTGTAATCTGATGAAACTATTCTTGCTTAAGTGTCTAAGTTAAAATCATTTTATGTATGGAATCAAATTTGGTGCTCAACACCATTTGCGTCTGCTCCTTTTCAGAACCCTTTCTTGTCAGACTACCTTATCAAAACACTGGGATTCTCTAGAGATGAAGCAAATTCTGCAACTGCCAAATTAAATAGCGTGAAACCCCCTAAGAATCCTGATTCGGTAATCAAATTCTTTGAAGAGATTGGTTTGGGAAGGACAGAGATCAAGAAGTTAGTTTCTATTACCCCACAACTGTTTTTTTCTGATGTAAACAGAACTCTTAAACCCAAATTTCAATATCTACTAGAATTTGGGTTGTCTGGATCCGGCCTAGTAAATCTCCTCAGATCGGACGCAGGAGCTCTGTTTCGAGGAGTAGATTCTCATGTCAGGCCTAATTTGGAGTATCTTAGGAAACTATTAGTAGTGAAGAATGTTTGGTTAAAGCTATACAGAAATCACCTTGGTTACTTGTTCCAAATGGTCCAAAACAAATCAATCCCAAAATATTGTTGTTGCACAGGTTTGGTTTTTCAAATCCCAAAATCGAGAAGCTTTTAGTTCAGAAACCACAGGTAGTTTTGCAAAACACTGGGTGGCTGGAAGAGAAATTGCACAGAGTTGAAAAGGATCTACAGATTTCTCCCAAATCTGGAATGTTTTTCTATGGAGTTATTGCGCTTGTTTCAGTTAGTAACTCAACACAGGGGAACTCGGATACAAACCGGAACACTTGGTTTGTAATCCTGCGGTTCTAATGCTTAGCTTGGACAAGAGAGTGATTCCTAGAAATGATGTACTGAAAGTTTTAGAGGAGAAGAAGCTGAATCAGAAAGTATCTTTTTTGAGAGCTTTACGTCTATCTGAACGTATGTTTCGTTCAATATTCGTGCTTCCTTACAAGGATGAGGTACATAATCTATATGTCATATATGACTTCCGTGAGACGTTAGAGACACGATGCTCTGATGAGGTGAGATTTTCATCTTTATTGTTCATATCATGTCTTTCTGTTTTCCTGTTTTCTATTGAATTTTGTTCTTTCAGGTTGTAGTCAGACTCACTAATCTGTTGGATTCTAATTTACTGAAATGAGCTATATATAATAATGAAAAAACCCGGAATGGGGAATACTAGCTAATAAACTCTTGCCCCCAGTTCAAATTAATTGGGTTTGGGTTGTAGGATGGCGAAGATGTTTGACATCAATAATGCCTGTTTGACTCAGGACAATTTGCAGAAGAGACTACAGTTTGTGGAGTGTGCAATAGGTGTTACCTTTGTGAAGGAATCAGGAACCAGTGAATCATCTCGCCGTTCATTGCAGTGTATCTAGACAATGCTGGGATCTATTTTTCAGCATCTGTGGTATTTCTTGGGTGATGCCCTGATACGTCAGGAGTTTATTACAAGCTTGGCAATCTCAAATAGTACCTAGAAGGCTGAAACAGACGTGGAGAACCATTACGCTATGCGTTCTATGGACCTTATGGCTAGAAAGAAATAATGCTTGCTTTGAAGGACATAGGAATCATATTATTAGAATTAAGATGATACCTTCTTGTTCTTGATGAACACCAAATGTTGCCATTGAAGTAGAGCAAACTCCTTGTAGTAACCATTCTAACCTGTATTAGTTTGATAAATATAATAATAGGTTTCTTCTTATTTCACTCGAGCTGAGGGTCTTTCGAAAATCATCTTTCTGCTCTTCCGGGTAGGGGTAAGGTGTGGGTACATATTACCCTCCCCAGACCTTACGTGTAGGATCCCACTAGGTGGTTGTTGTTATTGATGGGGGTTGTGAAGTCCGTAACTCCCAATTAACATGGATATTATTGATCCAAACTCATCATTATCTTTACAAATATACCGTATCTCAAGTCACATCCTAACTCATCAAAATACTAGAAAGTCAGAAAGGTGTTGACAGGATCAGAAAGGTGACCACAGATATGTTTGTACAGTAAGTTTCTTTTGACAATTATATTCTTTGAATCATAAGAAGCACACTTCTAGCAATAATAGCTCTCTTATTTATTGTAAAAAACAGAAAATATGTGTTTAGAAAAAAATATATATCATATTGGAGAATTTCATCATCATAACCTTGTATAAGGTTTCTTCTTTATTCAGTGCTGTGCTGCTGTCAGCCATCCTTTCAGTTTTGGTTCGGACTCTACTATCACTAATAGTATGCAAGATATTTCATAAGCAGTGTCCCAATTTAAAAAGTTGACTAATACAATAATAAATAGTGCCACTTTTTATATTTATCCTCAGTATTTTTTCTTTTTTCTTATACAGTCATACACAGCATGCAACAAGGTGCATATGCGCGGAATGGAGGGCTTACCGGTAGGAGCATGTTTATCCCTTTGTTGGTTTACCAAACACAAATTCAGAATAATTGGATTAAACTTTAGATTAGTGTTTTAGAAGGTGTGAGCCAAAAGCAATCGTTTTATCTAACACGAGGCGAAGCAAAAGCTCCAAGGCACAGAACATATGCCCTATGGATATATAATTTAGTATTTTATAAATTAATAAAATAATATATAAATAAAAAATACATCAAAATTGTAATAAATTCAAACAAATTATAAAAATAGTAAAAAATGTATATATCTATTATAAACATGATTAATATGTGCATGAACCGTACTAAAGAGTTACTGATTTTTACTTGAAAAGTGAAAGACGTAAAAATGTGTTACATCTATAATTAACATGACTGTGATAGAACATGCTTAGATGTATAAGAATAATATTCTAGTTCCTAATAATTCAAAGAATAAAAATAATATAAGAATTATTATTGAAAAATCTAAAATTAGATAACAAATCACAAATACTTATTATATAATACCAATAGCTAGAATACAGTAATCAAAATAACATCTAAACTAGAGTAATACCAACAAAAAAGAAAATTTAATTCGAAAATTAGATTGAAAAGAATAAATTAAAAAATACAACAACCAAAAAAAATGAAGCATAAAGAAGGAAAATGCAAGAGTGGATGTAGAGTAGGAATTAGAGAATAAACTCGTTGGTAATTTGCACTGTACAAACAAAAGTTTAAAGTGTATTTGTTACTCAGTTGTAAAGATTATGAAATTGAGATAAATAATTAAAATAAACTTTTAGGTTTTGACATTTTAGTTTAAAATTTTGATATGAGTTAACTTTTGGATGTTTAAGTTAAACAAAAAAGATTTTATTAAGTAATTTTTGGCTCAAATTTGAAATTGTTCTCGGGGCTTACACCCCAAATGAACGCCGAGAATGTTGGGGCTTATGCCTAAGTGAACACCCGAAATATCAGGGCTTACGTTCATCGATATATATGTCCCACCAGTATGCCTCCTTCAATTTTTGGTACGCTTTACCGCAGGGCTCGCCCCGGAGCTCGTTCAGGAAATATCTTTTAAAACACTGCTTTAGATAATGGAGAGTTAAATCTAACAAAGAGTTTACCCTAGCCTTTTTGAACTAAACCACTAAAGGAGAAAAACAAATATTACATATTCATTTTTTGCCATACAAATATAAAACTGTTAAAATACACTATGAGGTATAAGTAGATATGGAGCTGGTATAAAACTTTAATACCATCTTAATACTTTATTTGGTTAGTAAACCTGGTATAAGTTATTTTAGGATTAAAATTAGTATCGAAATTACTTATATCTTGTGGGGGGTAGTTATTGCCGAGATAACCTTTAACTTCTTCTCAAATTATGCAATTGTTGTTTTTAATACAACATACCAAACAATGGATAAAAAATAATATCAGCATAACTAATTCCAACATATCTATTTTCATCATAACTTATCCAGCATGACTTATCACAGCATAAGCCGTATTCAAACCAAACGACCCCTTAAGGTATTTTAAAACTGAAATACAAGTTTTGCGATGGTATAATATTAGTTTCTTAGGAGTTGATAAGGATAAGGATAAGCAGAGCTAAGATTCTCATTTGAATCAAATTATTGTATATATCTCCTAAATCTCTCTTCCTCATCTACAAAACTCCTACTATCATTTTACTTCTTCAGATATGAATGTACCTATTTACATGACTGAATAATATGATGTAACACCAAATCTTCACTATTTTATGGTATCAGAAGCCTGAAGCTCACACGAGCAACTCTAAAAATCTGCAACCTTTTCCCCCCTCATCTAGTTAAAGCCTAATGGGAGAAAACTCAGACGTTGTGGCGGACGGACACTAAGATGGAATAGGCCCGCCAATATGCCCAATGTTTCTGCTGCAATATGATGAGAGGCTATTCCTCCTGGAACAAAAGGATCAAAACCTTCCATGCCCCACGCTGGATTTACAGGTTGTACTTTTCCCGTTAGTCCATAAGGGTCGGTCACCCATATTCCGGGACCATACAAGCCTGTTACATGAAATGCACCAAAACCAAAGCAAGCCACCCCTGAGAGAAATAAATGAATTCCAAAGATCCACCAGCCATTTTCAGCCATGGACATATGATCCAACCAACACAACTAATTTCTTTCAACCCAGCGTAACAGCTCTCGGTCAAACAGATGGGAAACTCAAACAATTCGACTTGGCAAGCCCAAGTAACCGCCTAACTATTTGGATATGATCTCCTATCCTACATCGATGGCACGTCTATTATTCCTCCACTATATATTGCAAATGATAAAGGCAGTCAACTTCCTAATCCAAACTACAAATTGTGGCTAAGGCAAGACAACTTTGTTCGCAGTGCAATAATGGCCTCTGTCGATCCATCCATTATGCTACTGATTGCTCAAGCATATTCTGCCAAAAATGCATAGGACAATTTGCAAACAACCTATGCGAACAAATCTCAAGCATAATTTTTTGGTTTTCGTGAGTTACTCTCAAATATCAAGCTAAACTCCAAGTCCCTCAATGACTACAAGAAATAAATTAAATTCGTTGCGAATGATGTGGCTGCCTCTGGCTCACCTCTAACAAATGAGGAACTAGTCATCAAAGTTTTGAGCGGACTTTGAGAAGAATATAAAGAGATCTCAGCGGCAATACGCGCTCATGATAATCCCATATCTTTCGAAGAACTATTTGACAAACTTATTGCTCATGAAGTTTTTGTCCAGCACTCAGAATCAGAAAATGAGCAGCCTATTATAACTGCGCAACTTAGCCAGCAGTGCACCTCGTTCAACCAATCAAAGGTAGAAACCACACTGGTTCTTAGTGACGAGGATGGCATTCCAATTTAATGCCTAAAAAAGCGTAATTTTTTTGGACAAATGACCAACTCAAAGGCGTTCAATAACATGCCTAATCAACAAAGACTATATTTCCAACTTTGCGACAAGTTTGTTCATATAGTTAAGGTGTGCCGCTCTAAATCTCCCATGCACTTGAAACTCAAGCAAATTTTATTAATCATACAAACTATGCTGCCAATCACTCAAGTTCATGGATTGTTGACTCAGTGGCTTCTCACCACATCATAGATAATCCAAAATCTCTTCAGTCTGCTACTCACTTTTCAGGAATGATGAGATCATCATCAGCGACGGTAAAGGAATACGAATAACTCATATTTGTCAAACTATATTTTCTTATGATAACACTAACCCTACTACATTTTCCTATGATAACACTAAGCTTTGTCATCTGCATAATGTTCTTTGTTCTCCAAGAATCAAAAGAAATTTAATTTCAGTTGCTAAATTTTATTGCCACAATCAAGAAACTATTGAATTCTTTCCCTATTTTTTGGTGTGAAGGATTTGAATACGGGGGCACGCCTCCTATAAGGACGGAGCAAAGGCGACCTCTATGAATTGCCAGCTGACAAGTCACAACATCATCCATCTTCTCCTCTTGCTCACTTCACGACTATATTCACGCCAGCATTGCACCTATGGTATGCCAGACTTGGTCACCCTCAACCTAGAATAATGAAATCATTTATTTTTTCTTATATGCTTCCTGTTTTTTCTTAAAAACAAGGAAAGACTTATGTCATTCATGCTTATGCAACAAAGGTCATCGCCTTCGTTTTGGTGACAATTCCATTAGCAATTCGAGACATTTTGAATTGTTGTACTTTGATGTTTGGGTCCTTCTCTTATTCACTCGTTTGATAATTTTTGATTTTATGTGATTTTTGTGGATCACTATACAAAGTACACTTGGTTATTCCCACTGAAGAATAAATCAAATGTTCAAGGAGTATTTGTTAACTTTCTTAGAATGGTAATTTCACTTTACTGTTGGCACACTCTATTTAGATGGAGGCGGAGGATACATAAGCTTAAAATCTATCCTTATGCATCATGGCATTCAATATATCACTAGCCCTCCCCACACTCCATAAATTGTTGAAACAGCTGAACGCAAACATTTACACATCATAGATACTGCTCTAACTTTAATGCACTATGTATTTGTACCTTCACATTTTTGGTCGTTCGCTTGTCAAACGACTGTCTACCTTATCAACAGGATGCCTACTCCACTGCTCAAAATTCGTTGTCCTTTTCAACGCCTCTTTACACATCGCCTAACCGTTTGAAATTAAGATTTTTTGATTGTTTATTTTACCACTGGTTAAAACCATATAACAACAATAAACTTGCCCAAATCATGACCTTATGCTTGGGATACTCAACTTTTACAAATAGTTATGCCTTTCTTGATCTTTCAACCTCCAAAATATTCAACTCAAGACATGTCTTCTTTTTGGAACATATATTTCCATTCAAAAATAATCAGCTAGGTCTTTCCAAAATAGAGCCATCACTCTTGCACCAGTGGATCCACTCCACTGAACCAACCAATGTTTCTCCAATACAAAACCAATCAAATATTGCCTTAGAACCTATCCAATTGCCTCTCTCAAGCAACTCTCCTTGTCAGTAGCCACCCATGGAAGGTTCGCTGAGGTTATCGTAGCGGGATGATGTTTCACCTTCACTCGAGGTACGATCTTCTTCACCTTGTTCTTCTTCCACCACTATGCTTCTTCTCTCTTCTTCTACAACACAAGTGGTGTCGTGCCCCCTTCTTCCCTCCACGGAGAGAAGTCCGGGTATCGACATTCATAGGGGTTATAACTCATTTCCTTTTGAAAATTGGGTATTTGCAGAGTCATCACCTAACGGGTTATGGTGCGTTAGGGTACCTAGAGTGGTTAACTCCTGGATTGGTTTGTATTACCAAAGATTAGGGTAAGGGCACAAAATAACCTTGAGGGGAAGTTGTTAGGAACCCCTCTCAGTCCATAATGATGGATCCCGATCAAACTAACACTTACGAATTAGTCATTAACAAATAAATAGTTGAATCAAATAGTCTGCAAGTAAAGCACGTTGGACGTTGTATAACTCAAATAATAAGGAAAAGATTTTGAACAAGTTGTATGCATATAAAACATAGTTTTAAGCGAAAGGAATTTTGGGAAGGATGAGTCCTAGGTTGTTTAGCCTATATGATCACTCCATACAATGTCCGATAAAAACTCCTCAATGAGGGGCTACATGTGACATTAGCGCATAGTCATTGTAACACATATCTACCATTCCCGTAGTCATCATATCATATATCTACCCTTCCGGACCCCTTAGTGGTTATTAATGTGAGTGTTAGTTAGCAATCTCTATTGCATGCTATTACTCGTCTCTTCTTAATGGTCCTGGAGGAAATTTAGGACCTCTACCTATTGGTAGTTTTAGACAGACCCCTAAGGTTTTAAAGGAGAAAATACTAAGGCGACAGGCAAGAACACGTAAGACCTTAGCACATAAGGCAAAAAAGAGGCAATTAGAGGCTCAAATTTACCTCCACAAACAACGCACATGAGCAGCACGACTCAAACACAAATAAGGGCCTTATTGTCAAATAGTATCCTAAAACATGATATATGGCAAATATCAGAACACATGAAATATGCAATTCATAAATTCAGAAGGTGTGGCAATATCAATTTGCCTACTAATTTTTAAGCTTGTTAAAATCAGAACAACATTAAGTAGAAAAAACAATTTCAGAGTTACAGGATTTGAAAACGCCCTATGGCTTGCCTACGCGCGGAATAATAGTGTCCTAGGAGCATGATAACTACGTTTGACATAGTAAAACATGGGCAGATTTTAAAGTTGACTCGTAAGTCCCTATATGCATACTATCTAGTGATAGATTATCGTATTATTTGAAAGAATTCATTTAAGGATAAACCAAACCACTAATTAGACTAGTTTTGACGTAAACTAATCTGGAACTGGATTAACTTATTTAAACTAAATTGATTCCAGATCTATAGGCAGAATTTTTGATATTGTTCCATATAGACATGATATATAATTATTAAGATATGATGTTAGAAACTTGTAGCAGATGAAAGCACATATAAATATCTGGTATAACAGAAGCTGAACTTGATCATATTCTATAGGCATGGTATCTACTTGTGAAGTTGATTTTAAGACCTATAAACATGATTTCTGTTATTGGAACCATTTGAGACCTATAGGCATATTTCTAACATGGTAAGACAAACATAACAAATATAAAATACTATAGCCATAGTTTCTACCCATTTACCCCACAAATATGTAACTACCCACCGTTTTTCACTAATCAACCCAATATTTATTTACAAATTATTATATACCAGATGAATGAATAATATAAATAGATAAAAAGGAAAAAATAAGTTACACTATAGGAAGCCTGCAGCATGCCTAAGAGATTACTCAAAACATTCAGTAACCTCAAATGCCAATTTCATAGACAATATCATTGTCTAGGTGCGTCAGAGTTCTCAAAAGATCTCAAGGATCCTGAGCAATGCTCGCACCTTGACTTTGTAGCCAAATTGCATAACTGTAGTGTGGAAGGGCCGGCCTCAGTGTGACAGAGTTAAGAGGGTTCTCAAGAGGATCCCAAGGCAATACACACACTGGAGGGGGAATAACCTAGTGACTTAGGAGTAGAGTGAGAGTGCAAACACAACTTGAAAGGTTTCAGTAGGAAAACAATATTAAAAAGAGATTTTACTTGAAATAGTTTTGTAAGGAAACACATAGGGAGTTATTAAGTAAGACAATTTTAAAAGGGTATAGTGGCTAACAATCAATCAAACCAAAATACAGAACCAGAAGAAGTTCATCAACACTTTAATACATGGAGTCAAACAGGTGCACACATCCACTTAGGGGTAATAGGGATTTTGGGTAAGCATAGGGAACATAGTAGGCACATATTTATATAGGTAGAGAATCAGAGGAGCCTTAAAAGGGGTCAACGTTTTAAAGTATAGTATGAAGTGTAGAGTTAAAACATAATCAAACATGCTTAGGATAGCTTTGACAACCCGGCCGGTCGTCTTAAGAATTAACGCCCTGATTCCCCTATTAACTTATTCCCCAAGTTTATTTTCCACTAATGTGATTGCTGGGATGTTCGTTTTGAGTTTTCGGAGAGTTTTCGGACCTAAATGAGAGGTTAAGTGTTGGAAAATTGACCATAGTCGGAACATTGTAAAAACGGCCTCAAAATGGAAACTTGATGGTTTCTTTAGATTCATTAGATGATTTCGGGGTTAGAAGCATGTTTGGAATGTATTTTGGAGGTCCGTAGATAATTTAAGCTTGAAATGCCTAAGGTTGAATTTTGAAAGGTTTCAGTTTGATAGTAAGATTTTGATCGGAGGGTCAGAATGGAATTTTGAGAGTTTCAGTAGTTTCATTATGTCATTTGGGATGTACGTGCAAAGTTTCAGGTCATTCGGATGAGGCTTGGTAGACTTTCTGATCAAAAATGTGTTTTTAGAGTTTTTGGAAGTTTTAAGCTTGGATTCAATTAAAAATATGTGTTTTGATGTTCTTTTAGAATTTCGAGGTTTGGATCAAGTTTGGGTGATGTTATGGGTTATGTTCGTAGGTTTGGTTGAGGTCTCGAGGGCCTCAGGTGTGTTTCGAATGCTCAACAGGTCATTTTTAAAACTTATGGAATTGCTGAAAACCTGTTAGCTGATATCCTTCTTTGCGTTTGCCTTCGCATAATCTCCTTCACGTTCGCGAAGAGTAATTTTGGAGGAGGAATTTATTGTTCTTCGTGTTCACATATAGCTTCCTGCATTTGTGAAGGTTTGCCTTCCCCTTTTTCGTGTTCAGGCCCAACCGTCGCGTTCGCAAAGTAGAATTTGGCACTGAGGGGTTGCGGCTATTTTCTTCTCCGCATTCACAAAAGCTCCTGCTCTTGACCCTTATATTCCACGTTTGCGGCCCTTGTTTCACGTTTGTGATGGCCTTTTTCTTGGCAGCTTCAGTTCCTTCTTCGCGAACGCGATTGTCCTTCTGCATTCGCGAGCACAAATTACCCTGGCAGATTATTAAAAATCCCAAATCAAGGGTTTAAGCCAATTTTCAATATTCCGAATTTGGGAGCTCGGGAGGGGAGATTTTTGAGGCTTTTCGCACCTGGGAAACTTTATTAAGTGATTTTATCCACCTTAATTCAATTTCCATGATTCCTAACTCTAATCTTGCCCTTAAAGTTCGAATTTGTTGGAAAAATTTGGGAAAAATTGGATAAACTTCATAGACCGAATTACTAGGTTTTGATTGGTTTGTTGTCATTGGATTTTAGAGATTTTATATGAATAGACTTGTGAGAGTATGATATTTCTAAAAATATAAACTTCACCCGATTCTAACGTTGGCCTAATGGGCATTTTGGTCATTTTACGTAATTTTGCGTGTTAGTTTAGAATTTAATTATAGAATTAGCTTCTTAAAGTATTATTTTTATTATGAAATGGAATTCAATATATTTGGGCCATTTGGAGTTGGATACTCATGGAAAAAGTGTGGTTTCGAGTTGATTTTAAGCCGGTTCGAGGTAAGTGGCTTGTCTAACCTTGTGTGGGACCTTCCCTTTTAGGATTGGTGTAGTTGGTGGATGAATTGCCTTGTGAGAGAGGTAACAAGCGCGTACTTGTGAAACTTATTGAAAATCTGGTTTTTTCTTAAACTATTCCTTTCCCGCTTTATTGTATTCGCAGACTCAACCTGTTGTTAGTTAGAAGAGCATGTTTAGTTGACTTGAAACTCCTATTTGCTTAGATTTCCTTGATTGCACTACATGAAGCATGTTAGACTAGAAATAATTTGTTGTCTTGATATGAAATTTCATTTATAAATATCTTGTTGGTATTGCTTCGTATTTACATTGGGACTACGGGTTAGATTCCCGGTAGATCCCTCTACAAAGTTATATGGAACTATGGGAATGCACGTGTTACTAGGTATTTACATTTGGGACTAGGGATCAGGATTCCGGTAGATCCCCGCGCATTGATAGTTGGACTACGGGACGGTATCCCGGGAGATCCACTAGACAGTTGATGAAAAGGACTACATGACGGTATCCTGGAAGATCCTCGTTGTTAGTATTGGTGTTGAGCTGTTCTTACTCCCGTGTTTACTCTGTTTGTTGTAAATTGTTGTTTCCTTGTATAACTTGTCTTATTTCATTGTTGTATTCATTATATTGCTTACTCTAAACGGTTAAATCTTATATCTTGGTAGGGCCATGACTTTCCTCGTCACTATCCGATCGAGGTTAGGCTTGGCACTTAATAAGTATCGCTATGGTGTACTCATGTCCTTTCTGCGCATGTTTTTCATGTGCAAATCCAGGTACATCTGCAAAGGCTTGCCATCCTTGAGGCAGAGAGAGATTTTGGAGACTTCGAGGCACATCTGCTGCGTCCCCAGACCGAATAGTCTCCATATTTATTCTATCTTGTAGTATTAGCCATCTATCATACTGTTTATGTAGACATTCCGGAGTTAGAGTATGTTACTACTTTTCTTTCAGCTTGTGTTCCCGTGAGTTTCCAGGTTTTGGGATACTAATGTAGAAGTTTTGAGATATTATGTTGCATATGCCGAGCGACATTCTATACAATGTTCCTTTTAGTTATTCTTAGTTTTAGATTTATATATCTCCGCAAGTTTTGATTTAATTTTCGCATTTGTTAGGATTACCTAGTCGTATAGACTAGGTGCCGTCACAATAGTTCACGAAGGGGCGAACTGGGGTCGTGACAAGTTAGTATCAGAGTTCTAGATTCATAGGAGTCAGGGAACACAAACCAATTTATTAGAGTCTCGCTAATAGGTATGGAGACGTCTTTAGTTATATACGAGAGTCTATGTAACTATTAGGAAAGTTTCACTTCATTTGATTTCCTTGTCGTGCAAGATTTTGATGTCACAGCTAAACTTATGTCTTTCTATTCTCTCACAGATGGTAAGGACATATGCTGCCTGAGTGGATCAGGCACTCGCGCCCCCTACTATAGCCGCCAGAGGTCGGGGTCGGGGTAAAGGTCGAGGGCGCACACGTGGTGCAGCCAGAGCACCTACGTAATCTGCCGCTGAGGTACCACCACCAGATCCAGCTAGATTCCAGGCACCTGACACACCTACTACTACTGCTACCACTACTCCAGCACTTCAGGAGACTCTGGCATAGTTCATGAGCGTGTACACCACTTTGGCTCAGGCAGGGTTGCTTCCCCTTGTTGTAGCCACATCCAAGGCTGGGGGAGGAGCACAGACTCCCACCACCTGCACTCCTGAGTAGTGAGTGCCTGTTGAGCAGGTTCCCGAGATTATTCCTGTACTGCCTGCAGTGCCTGTTCAGCCCGAGGACAGGGTAGCGACTTTAGAGGATGATCAGATGAGGCTTGAGAGGTTCAAGAAGTACAAGCCTCATATATTCAGCGGTCTAGCATCGGAGGATGCTCTGGGATTTCTTGATGAGTGTTACTGCATTCTCCGTACCATGGTTATTTCGGGATACAACGGGGTTTCTTTCACTACTTTTCAGCTTTGAGGGGCCACCTATGAGTGGTGGTGCACCTATGAGTTAGACAATCCAGATGAGGTTGCTTCACTGACTTGGGCTCAGTTTTCAAATCTGTTCTTGAGAGAGTATGTTCCTTAGAGCCTTAGGGACGCATGGCCCGCAGAGTTTGAGCATTTGCGCCAGGGTGCTATGACTGTTTCAGAGTATGCTGTCCGTTACACCAGTTTGGCTAGGCATGCACCAGCCTTGGTTGCTACTGTTCACAAGAGGGTTAGCCGGTTTACTGAAGGGCTTACTCCCAGCATTAGATTTAGCATGGCTCGTGAGTTTGAGATGGATATTTCTTATCAGTAGGTGTTGATCATTGGTAGGAGGATTAAGGATATGCATGCTAGGGAGAGAGATGAGAGAGAGGCCAATACGTGTCGAGAGTCAGGCCATTATTCTGGTAATCGTGCCCCAGCCGCAGGTCATCATGGTAGGGGTTACATGATTCACCCTATTCTTTTAGCTCTTCCACCAGCCGGTAGTGCTCTAGTTTCTCATAGGCCTCAGGAACCTTATTATGTACCTCTGGTTTCTAGTACACCTCCTGCGCGAGGTGATTTTATTGATCAGTACAGCAGATTTGTCCCTAGCCAATCACAGCCACCACATCCTTCTAGAGCTTGTTTTGAGTGTCGTGACACACGCTGTATGGTGAGGGATTGCTCCAAACTTGGTAGGGGTGCACCTCCACATACTTCTTAACCATAACGTGCCCCGCAGAGTTCTCAAGCTATGATTACAGCTCCACTTGCTACCCCACTTGCTCAACCAACTAGAGGTTGAGGTCGGGGAGGTAAAGGTCGCCCTAGAGGGGGAGGCCAGGATAGATACTATGCCATGCCTACCCGTACCGAGGTAATTGCCTCCGATTATGTCATCACGGGTATTATATTGGTTTGCCACAGAGATGCATAAGTTCTATTTAATCCAGGCTCTACTTACTCATATGTGTCTTCTTATTTTGCTCAATATTTGGGTGTATCTCAGGATTCTTTGAGTTCCCATGTTTATGTTTCTACTCCAATGGGAGATTCTCATGTTGTGGACCCTGTTTATTAGTCATGTTTGGTTACTCTCCATGATTTTGAGACCAGAGCTGATTGTGTTGTTACTCAGCATGGTTGATTTTGATATTATCTTGGGCATGGACTTGTTATCACCCCATTATGTTATTCTTGATTGTCATGCCAAAACTGTGACGCTGGCTATGCTAGGTGTATTGCGTGTTGAGTGGAGGGGTACCTTAGATCATACTCCCAGTAGAGTTATTTCCTTCCTTAAGGCTTAGTGGATGGTTGGTGTGACGCATATCTAGATTGTGTGAGAGATTTCAGTATTGATACCCTTTCAGTTGATTCAATCCCAGTAGTACGGGAATATCCCGATGTGTTTCCAACCAATCTTTCAGGCATGCCGCCTGATAGAGATATTGATTTTGGCCTTGATATGTTGTGAGGCACTCTGCCCATTTCGATTCCTCTATATCGCATGGCTCCTCCTGAATTAAAGGAGTTGAAGGATCAGTTACATGAATTGCTTGATAAGGGTTTTATTCGACCCAGTGTTTCACCTTGGGGTGTTGTTTGTGAAGAAAAGGATGGTTCTATGCGTATGTGCATTGATTTTGCCTATCTGAACAAGGTTACAGTGAAGAATCATTATCCTTTGCCTCGTATTGATGATCTGTTTGACCAGCTTCAAGGCGCACGAGGTGTTCTCTAAGATTGACTTACGCTTAGGTTATCATCAGTTGAAGATTCAGGATCCAAATATCCCGAAGACTGCCTTCAGGACTCGGTATGGTCATTATGAGTTTCTTGTTATGTCATTTGGGCTGACCAATGCCCCAGCAACCTTCATGCATTTGATTCATAGTGTATTCTAGCCATATCTTGACTCTTTTGTCATTGTCTTTATTGATGACATTCTGGTGAATTCCCGGAGTCGGGTAGATCATGAGCAGCATCTGACGACAGTGGGAAAAGAAATTATATGCAAAGTTTTCAAAATATGAGTTTTGGTTGGATTCTGTTGCATTCTTGGGCCACGTGGTATCGAGTGAGGTTATTCAGGTGGATCCGAAGAAGGTAGAGGCAGTGCAGATCTAGCCCAGACCTTCCTCAGCTTTAGAGATCCGTAATTTTCTTGGTTTAGCGGGTTACTACCGTCGTTTCATGGAGGGATTTTCATCGATTGCAGCCTCTATGACTAGACTAACCCAGAAGGGTGCTCCATTCCAATGGACGGAAGAGTACGAGGCGAGCTTTTAGAAGCTCAAGATAGCTTTGACTACGGCTCCAATATTGATATTGCCTACATGTTTAGGGCCTTATACTGTCTATTGTGATGCCTCAAGAGTTTTCCTTGGAGTGGTATTAATGCAGGACGGAAGAGTGATTGCCTACGCGTCCAAATAGTTGAAGATACATGAGAAGAGTTATCATGTCCATAATCTTGAGCTAGTTGCCATTGTTCATACCTTGAAGATTTGGCGCCATTATCTATACAGTGTGCCTTATGAGATTTATACAAACCATCGGAGCTTGCAGTATTAGTTCAAGCAAAAGATCTAAATTTGCGCCAAAGGAGGTGGTTAAAGTTGTTGAAGGATTATGACATAACTATTTTATATCACTCGGGCAAGGCCAATGTAGTGGATGATGCCTTGAGTCATTGGGTAGAGAGTTTGGGGATTTTGGCATATTTACTAGCATCGAAGAGGCCTATAGCGACGGATGTTCAGGTCTTAGCCAGACAGTTTGTGAGATTAGATCTTTCAGAGCCCAGTCGGGTGCTAGCTTGCATCGTGGTTTCTCGGTCTTCCTTATTTAATCGTATTAGGGAGCGACAATATGATCACCCTTATTTGCTTGTCCTTAAGGACAACGTTCAGCATGGTGATGCCAGAGATGTGACCATAGGCGAGGACATAGTATTGAGGATACGGGGTTGGGTTTGTGTACCCAATGTTGATGGGCTTCGGGAATTGATTCTAGAGGAGTCCTACAGTTCGCGATATTCCATTCATCAGGGCACTGTGAAGATTGTATCAGTACTTGAGGCAGCACTATTGGTGGAGGCGAATGAAGAAAGATATAGTTGGGTTTGTAGCTTGGTGCCTCAACTGTCAGCGGGTGAAGTATAAGCACCAGAGGCTGGACTTTGAAGAAGTTCTATGCCGTTTGGGTTATTGTGGATTGGCTGATCAATTCCGCTAATTTTATTCATGTGTGTACTTCTTATTATTTGAAGCAGTTGGCATAGATTTATATCCGGGAGATCATTCGTCTGCATGGTATTCCAATTTCCATCATTTCGAATAGGTACTCAATTCACATTGAAGTTCTAGAGAGTCGTGCAGTAGAAGATATGTACTCGGGGTGAGTTGAGCATAGCATTTCACCCTCAGACAGACGGACAGTCCGAGCGCACTATTCAGATTATTAAGGATATGCTCTGTGCGTGTGTGATGGAGTTTGGGGGTTCTTGGGATCAGTTCTTGCCATTGGCGGATTTTGCTTACAATAATAGTTATCAAACCAGCATTCAGATGGCACCATATGAGAGTTTGTTTAGTAGATGGTGTAGATCTCCGGTGGGTTGGTACGAGTCGGGTAAGGCTTTATTATTACGCACAAATTTGGATCAAGATGTTTTAGAGAAGGTTAAGGTAATTCAGGATAGAACGTACACCCCGTCCAGACAGAAGAGCTACCCAGAGCGGATGGTTCGTGATGTTTCCTATATGGTTGGAGAGCGAGTTCTGCTTCAGGTTTCGCCTATGAAAGGCGTTATGAGATTTGGGAAGAAAGGGAAGTTGAGTCTGAGTTTTATTTGTCCTTATTAGATGTTGAGATGAGTTGGGGAGGTTGCTTATGAGCCTACCTTACCTCCCAGCCTGCAGAAGTTCACCCGGTATTTCATGTTTCAATGCTCCGGAGGTATCACAGTGATCTGTCGCACGCGTTAGATTTCATATCAGTTCAGTCGGACAAGGATCTATCTTATATTGAGGTGCCAGTTGCTATATTGGACAGGTAGGTCAGAAAGTTGATATCAAAGAACGTAGCTTCAGCAAAGGTTCAGTGGCGGGGTCAACTGGTCGAGGAAGCGACCTGGGAGACCGAGCAGGATATGCGCAGCTGTTACCCTTATCTTTTCACTATATCAGGTATGTCTATATGCTCGTTCGAGGATGAACAAATGTTTAAGTGTAGGAGGATGTGATGACCCGGCTGGTTGTCTTAAGAAATAATGCCCCGATCCCCCTATTAACTGCTTCCCCTAAGTTTATTTCCGCTAATGTGATTGCTGGGATGTTCGGTTTTGAGTTTTCGGAGAGTTTTGGGTTACTTAGTCCCTAAATGAGAGCTTAAGTGTTGGAAAATTGACCATAGTCGGAACATTGCAAAAATAGCCTCGGAATGGAAACCCAATGGTTCTGTTTACTTCGTTAGGTGATTTCGAGGTTAGGATCGTATTTGGAATGTGTTTTGGAGGTCCGTAGCTAATTTAAACTTGAAATGCCGAAGGTTGAATTTAGGAAGTTTCTGGTTCGACAGTGATATTTTGATTCGAGGGTTAGAATGAAAATCCGAGAGTTGCAGTAGTTCCATTACGTCATTTGGAATATACGTGTAAAGTTTTAGGTCATTCGAACGAGGTTTGCTAGACATTTTGATTGAAAATGTGTTTCTAGAGTTTTTGAAAGTTTAAGCTTGGATTTGATGAAAAATAGGTGTTTTGATGTTGTTTTGAGTGTTTCGAAGTTTGGATCAAGTTTGGGTGATGTTATGGGTCATTTAGAACTTATGGAATTGCAGAAAAACAGTCAGTTGATATCCTTTTTCGCGTTCGCGACCTCTCCTTCGCATTCGTAAAGAGTAATTTTGGAGGAGGAATTTATTGTTCTTCGTGTTCACATATAGCTTCCCACGTTCGCGAAGGTTTGCCTTCTCCCTTCTTCGCATTCGCGCCCAACCCCTTGCATTCGCATAGTAGAATTTGGCGCTGAGGGGTTGTGGCTATTTTCTTCTCCGTGTTCGTGACGCAGCCTCTGCGCTTGCGAAATCCTATGGTCCTTACCCTTCGTGTTTGTGACCCTTAATTCGCGTTCGCGATGGCCTTTTTCTAGGCAGCTTCAGTTCCTTCTTCGCGAACGCGATTGTCCATTCGTGTTCGCGATGCACAAATTACCTGGGCAGATTTTTAAAAATCCCAAATCAAGGGTTTAAGCCTATTTTCAGAATTCAAAATTTGGGAGCTCGAGAGGGGCAATTTTTGAAGACTTTTTCACCTGGGCTACTTAGGTAAGTGATTTTTATCCAAATTAGATCATTTTCCATGATTACTGACTTGAATCTAGCCCTTAAATTTGAATTTGTTGGAACATTTTGGGAAAATTTAGATAAAGTTCACAAACTGAATTATTGAGTTTTGATTGGGCTTTTGTCATCTTATTTGAGAGATTTTTATATGAACATACTCGTGAGGGTATGATCTTTCCGAAAATATAAACTTTACCCGATTCCGAGACGTTGGCCTAAGGGGTATTTTGGTCATTTGACATAATTTCTTGTGTTAGCTTAGAATTTAATTGTAGAATCCACTTCTTGAAGTATTATTTACTTTATGAAATGGAATTGAATAGATTTGGGCCATTTGGAATCGGATACTTGTGGCAAAAGTGTGGTTTCGAGTTAACTTTAAGCCAGTTCGAGGTAAGTGGCTTGTCTAACCTTGTGTGGGGGACCTTCCCTTTAGGATTGGCGTATTTGGTAAATGAATGCCTTGTGAGAGAGGTGAAGAGTGCGTACTTGTGAAACTTATTGAAAATATGGTTTTTTCTTAAAGTATTCCTTAGCATGTTTCCTTTCCCGCTTTATTGTATTTGCATACTTAACATGTTGTTAGTTAGAAGAGCATGCTTACTTGACTTGAATAACCTATTTGCTTAAATTTCCTTGATTGCACTACGTGAAGCATGTTAGGCTAGAAATTACTTGTTGTCTTGATATGAAATTCCATTTCTGAATATCTTCTTGTTGTTGTTGTGCATTTACATTGGGACTACGGATGTGGGATTCCGGTAGCTGCTCCTTATTTGTTTACTTTGGGACTACGGGTTAGATTTATGGTAGATCTCCCTGCATATTTACTTTGGGACTACGGGTTAGATTCCCGGTATATCCCTTTGTATAGTTATATGAAACTACGCGAATGTACCTGGTAGATTCCCCTAGTACTGGTATTTAAATTTGGGACTATGGATCGGGATTCTAGTAGATCCCTGCGCATTATTAATTGGACTACATGACGGTATCCCAGGAAATCCACTGGACTGTTGATGAAAAGTACAACATGACGGTATCCTGGATGATCCTGAAAGGTTTGCAGTATTTAAACACATATTGCGGAAATGTAAAATTCGTATCCTATTGGGAACCTCATTGTGTCCGAGGTGGTCTAGCAACAAATAAACTTAGAGAACTTTTAATTGCAATAAATGCTTCATTTAATAATATAAAAAAGATGAATCCCCAAAATGATACTAAGATAATAATAAGTCGCTACTAGCACTTGGTCTTATTATATTTTAGGAAAAAGCAAATAAATCTTGCCTATTTGGTCTAAAAATAGACGAATCCTCAAAATGACACTAAGATAATAATAAGTCGCTACTGGCACTTGGTCTTATTATATTTTAGGAAAAAGCAAATAAATCTTGCCTATTTGGTCCTAGAAGGACCTTTCCCAAATTTGATCTTCAGGGCTCCATCATATAGATCCCCCAGCTCGCGCAACCCCATAAGTAAGTAGGCTCTGGCCAGATGTCCTCCTTCAGATCCTTCTGTGTTCTGGCAATTTTCAATCCTCTTTATGACTTTACCTTCCAGCTCCACAATCCCTCGCTCAAATTATTCCAGTTTCCTATTGGAAGTGACTGCTATCTCTTTCCACTCCTCGATCAACCTCACATTGCTCTCTTGTATTTCTCGGTGCTCATTCTCAGATTCGTGGACCCTCTTGGCGCAGCCTGTAATATTTGACTTGAGCTTCAGCCTCTTCATCTATAATTTTATTCCCTCTACCGGCCCCTACTGTCACCATTCCTTTCAGATTATCCTCTAACCATGTCAGGTAGAGAGGCTCGCACCCTGCATGATACATTTCTGATTTAATGGTGTCTCCATAATGATTTTGTAGTGCCACATATGCTGAGCTTGGCACTTGTAAGGGACATCGTCGTCTTGAAAGTCTGCCCTGAAATGACTCATCTTGACAACCCTTGGTACAACCGATTTTCTGCATGCTTGCCTCATAACTCGCATAGGGGCATATGGGTATATCCTTCTCAACCCGATCAGCACCAAGTGCGGAGCATCCCTGGATCTGATAATAAATTTGTATCTTGGGAACCATTCAAACATCCACTGCACCTATTCCTCAGTCAGATTGTCGAATAACTCTTCCCATTCTTTGGCGCTTTCTGGATGAGCAAATATGTCTGGAATGTAACTCATCTTCTTAGGGAGATGGAAAGAAAGGTGGTCGTTCCAAGCCCATTGCAGAAATTTTTGGCGATAGCGACTTTTTTGGAAATGCTCCAACAAACAAAACTGAAGCAACAAGTTACAACCCTCGAAATGCTTGACCCCCCCAGTAACAGCGATCAAGAGCCCTATAGATGTCGGCTATGATTATGGAAACTTTGGTATATGTCTGTCCATTAATCCCTTCCATCAAAGTCTTTGTGACCATGACCAATCTAGTGTGAATTCTTCCCTTTTTCATTGGGAACACAATCAAGCCTAGGAAGCACAACGAATACCGACACTCTGTGGTGGATGTGATCCAGAGAAGTGAGAGATATCTCATCATGGTAGGTATAGAACGACTTGTTATGGCCATACCTCTCGTAAAAATATTCGAAAGGTATGTAAGATTCCTTCAAACACACTAGGTCTGACATTCTTCTTCTGGCCCTATTATCTTCAAAAATCCCCTAAATGTACGATTTTCTGGTACCAATAGCTTGGGACTGTCCCAAGTCAATCCCGCAAACCCTCCAATTTCCTTTGGACGCAGTGTCATTTCTATGTTGCCGAAATGAAACACAGCCCTTTCTCTATTCCAGAATAAAGTGGCAGCCTCGATCAGTTTGTTGTGTGGCTCAATATCTAGCAGGGAAGGTAGGTTAATCAAGTACTTTGTCACATTTTTCTTGTCACTTGAGGAAAGGTCTTTCCACCAATCTAGAAGCAATGTGGGATGTTGCTAAACATACCGAATTTGGGGACATGGTGTCTCAATTTCTGCAAAATAAAGGGGTTAGACCTTACCCCTACCAGACTCAACTATTTATACATTTATGATCAACATATCGACATTGAGTTCACCAAATTAATGAATAGAACGTGGTTGTGTCTGTTGGGTTTATGGAAAACCCGATGGACTTTAGATAAGGCTTATCTTAAAGGATCATTATGTGGACAACATAATTGATCCGACTAGCTTTGACCATAATGCATGTACAATTTTAACCAAAGTAAGGTTTCTTTAGGGTTTTAGACGGGTACCCTCAAGCGGATAACTCGAGAGGGAAGGCACAGAACTGTCGACTGCACCGCTGATTGACTGGTTTTACCGCATATAAGCCTTTCCGAATTTAAGGGTAGTAAATAGAAAGATGCAACCACTCATTAAAGTGTTGTTATAGGATTTGATACATATGAGTGGAATATGATGTGAAGCATGGTTTATGCGATAGTTAATAACATGTAATCAAGTAATTGCATGTAAGAAAAAATAAATAAGTATTTAAATAATTGAAAGACGGTTACAGGAAAAAAAATAAAGAGACAAGTCAGTTTCAAAAATAAAGAACCATAAATGTTTAAAAGAAAACAGCGGTTAAATTCAAATAAGGGAAAAGGGAACGGGATAAAGCATGGTTGGACTAATTCGTAAAAATTAGTTCGTTATTGTAAGAGCCTAATGGTATCTCCAGCAGAGTCGCCATGCTGTCACGCCCCCTTTTTTCCCTCCGTAGATAGAGGTCCGGGAATTGACATTGATAGGGGTAATAACTCATTTCCTTTTGGGAATTGGGTATTTGAAGAGTCGCCATCTAACGGGTTGTGGCGCATTAGGGAACCTAGAGCGGTCAACTCTTGGATTGGTTTGAATTATAGAGATTAGGGTAAGGGCTCGAAATAACCTTGAGGGGAAGGTGTTAGGCACCCCTCTCGGTCCACAACGATGGGTCCCGGCCAAGCTTACACTTACGAATTAGTCCATTAACAATTGAATCAAATAGTCTGCAAGTTAAGCATGTTAGAGTTGTACACTTCAAATAATAAGGCAAAGATTTTGAACAAGCTGTATACATATAAAATAAAGTTTTAAACGAAAGGAATTTTGGGAAAGGAGGAGTCCTAGGTTGGTTAGCTTATAGGAACACCCAGCACAATGTCCGGTAAACACTCCTCAATGAGGGGCTACACGTGACATTAGCACGTAGTTATCATATCCCATATCTACCATTCTCGTCCCCTTAGTTGGTATAATGCGGGTGTTGGTTTGCGATCTCTATTGCATATTATTACCCATCCCTTCTTAATGGTCCTGGAGGAAATTTAGGACCTTTACATATAGGTAGTTCTAGACATAGCCCTAAGGTTTTAAAGGAGAAAATACTAAGACGACATGCAAGAACAAGTAGGACCTTAGCACATAATGTAGAAAAGAGGCAATTAGAGGCTCAAGTTTACCTCCACAAACAACGCATATGAGAAACACAACTCAAATACAAATAAGGGCCTTATTGTTAAACAGTATCCTAAGACATGATATCGAGGCGAATATTAGAACACATGAAATGTGCAGTTTATAAATTCAGAAGTAGTGGCTTTATCAGTTTGCCTACTGAGTTTTAAGCCTGTTAAAATCCTAACGACATTAAGTACCAGAAATAGTTTCAGAGTTACATGATTTGAAAATTCCCTATATGCTTCCCTACGCGCTGAATAATGGTGTCATAGGAGCATGATAACTACATTAGACATAGTAAAACATGGGTAGATTTTAAAATTGGCTCTTAAGTCCCCATAGGTGTGCTGTCAAGTGATAGATTAGGGAAGTATTTGAAAGAATTCATTTCAAGGAAAACCAATCCACTAATTAGACTAGTTTCGATGTAAACTAATCCTGAACTAGATTAACTTATTTAAACTAAACTAATTCCAGATCTACGGGTAGAATTTTTGATGTCGTTCCCTATAGGCATGATATCTAACTGTTAAAAGCTGATGGCATGATATCTAACTGTTAAAAGCTGATGTTAGAAACTTGTAGACATGATAACAAATGAAAGCATATATAAATATATGTTATAGTAGAAGTTGAACTGGATCATGTTCTATAAGCATGGTATCCACTTGTGAAGTTGATTTTAAGATCTATAAATATGATTTCTATTATTGGAACTATTTGAGACCTATAGGCATGATTTCTAACATGGTAAGGAAAACATAACAAATATAAAATCATATAGGCGTGGTTTCTTCCCATTTACGCCACAAATATGTAACTACCCACATTTTTGTCACTAGTCACCCCAATATTCGTTTATAAACTATTACAAGCCAGATAAATGAATTACATAAATAGATAAAAAGAAAACAAGAAGTTACACTATATGGAGCCTACAGCATGCCCCAAGTGATTTCCCAAAACCTCTACTAGCCTCAAATGCCAATTTCATAGACAATATCATTGTCTAAGTGCGTAAGAGTTCCCTAAAGATCTCAAGGATCCCGCGTAATGCTCGTATCTAGACTTTGTAACCAAATTGAGTAAGTGCAGTGTGCAAGTACAAGCCTCAGTGTGCCAGAGTTTAGCGGGTTCTCAAAAGGATCCAAAGCAGTACACACACTGGAGGGGTAGAACCTAGTGACTTAGGAGTAGAGTTAGAGTGCAGACACATCTTGAATGGTTTCAGTAGGAAAATAGTGTTAAAAAGAGATTTTGCTTGAAATAGTTTTGTAAGAAAACACAGAAGGTGTTATTAAATACGACTTTACGACTTCTCTTGTTGGATGGGACTAAAAAGTCTTTTTCAAAAGAAAAGTCTTCTAACTGAACAATTTTAAGTAGTGACTACAATCAATCAAACCAAATACAGAGCCAGAACAAGTTCTTCAGCACTTCAATACATGGAGTCAAAAAAGTGCACACATTCACTTAGGGGTAATATGGATTTAGAGTAATCACAGAGCACATAGTAGGCATAGATTCATATAGGTAGAGAAGCATATGAGACTTAAAAGTGATCAAGGCTTTAAAGTATAACATGAACCACAGAGTTAATACAAAATCAAACAGGCTTAAGATAGCCAATTACTTCACACGGGAGGGTGCATGTCGGGGATTAGAGAAACATAGTCACATTGAGGCATACTAGAAGGGGATCCTAAGGGGTATATAGCATGCAACAAATAAGACAGTGGAGTATATATGTTAATTGCAGGTGGAACAACAAAACCACAGATCGAATCATATCAGAAACATGACAAATTGAAATAATAGGAGAAGCATATTGTTTTAGGACTTGAATTAAAATCAGAACATACTAGTAGAGAGATGGTAAACACAAAGTGGGGAATATGAAAGCACAATAGTAAGCCTTGCTTGCAACTAGCTAACACAGAATAATAGAAAGTAACCAAAGAGATAGCAGAAAGTTTTTTGAATGTGAGGGAGCTTTTTGAACCAAAAATGTTTATGTCCTTGTGTTAAAGAAAGAATATGTATATATAGTAGTTTGAAACTAGGTAAAATAGGGCAAGAATCACAATGGTATAGTAATTATAGAACTCAGAACCAATTAGAGTAAAATCAAGACAAGTACTCCCCTAAGTTAAGGGAATTAGTTCAAACGGTAAGAACAAATAACAAATAAGGAAAGAAATCAATGTATCACCAATAAGGAAAGATTTCACATTCAGTAAGTATAGGGTAAATCATTAGGGCTAAGTTCGGAAAACTCTAATTAAGGAGATAGTCAGTAAGAATAAATGTTGGCGCAAGAATAGGTGAAGTTTTGAAGAATGACAAAAGAACTCAGGCATGGACCAGGTCCATCTTGTAAAGCACAGTCATAGTCACACTATACATGTGAGATGTACGTAAAGGAGATAAATCTAACTTATCAAGAAGTAATATCTCCTAATTTGATCGAAAAGGGTGCATATTGGTTTAGGAGAGAAAGACTCAATATATGAAGAGAACACAGTTTAGGAAGGAGATAGTGTTAGAGTTTGAGATCACCTTGATCTCTTCTGCGATAGAAGAGTAGCATTTGAATCCCAGTCAATCTCTCATTACTAACCTATTATATCAGAGTTGTTCTCTTTTATATGTAATTCACCTAAGCAGAAGTTAAACTTAAATTGAGAGGAGAGCAAAAGAGCAAGGCGATTCTGCAAGCAATTTATATGTGATTCGAGTGTATAATCCTGAAGCTACTTGAACGAGATAGAAGAACCAGTTCCAAGTGTCTATCTTTTATTCTAGATTAGTTGTAGTTGGTGATTTTATATTGTACCTTTCAGCTTTCATGGAACAATTAGAAAATTACAAAAACGAAACGATTCAGTTTGAACAGCAAAGGGCGATTAATCAAGTCCGACAACGGGTTTTCCAACAAGCCTTACGAGGAGCTCTAGGAACTCTAAAGAAGCAATTGTATTAGGTACCTAGAGTGTTCAAGTTAGAGTTAACTTGAAGTTGTCGCAACAGTTGAGGTTGTGTGCCACAACGGGATTAGAGTTAATCCTTAGGTTTACAAAGAGTTTTGTAAATGCTGCTTTAGAGCAGTGATTTTAGTAGAAGTTAGGGAAAATCATACTGAGTAGTAGGTTGTGGTTTTTTCACCTTTTGAGCCACGCGTTTTCCATGTAAAATTTTTGTGTTCTTTATTTTCTTTTTTGTTTATTTCGCAAAAAGTGGTAGGTTGAACACATAGAAGAACGGGGTCCTTCTATAATTCAGTTAAGGAGATAATTGGGTACTACACAAATCCCCCCCCCCCTCCCCTTGTGCGGTATTGACGTCTAAAATATCAATTGGCATCAGAGCGGGTTACCTTGAAGAGGTTAATACCTTAGGAAAAGATCAAGATGAGTGCGCTACCTGAAAACTGGGAAGGGCAATCCACTGCTAGGCCTGCACTCTTTAATGGTTATTACTATTCTTGGTGGAAGAACAGGATGAGAGATCACATCATAGGAGAAGATTATGAGCTCTAGGACATAGTCACTAATGGTCCCCTAGCGACTACAAAGAATAATTCTAAAGGAGTAAACGTGCCAAAGACAAAAGCTGACTGCACTACTGAAGATTTAAAGAAATGGGAAAAGAATGCCAAGGCCAAGAAATGGCTGGTGTGTGGACTGGGCCCAGACGAGTACAACATAGTCACTGATGGTCCCCTGGCGACTACAAAGAATAATTCTAAAGGAGTAAACGTGCCAAAGACAAAAGCTGACTGCACTACTGAAGATTTAAAGAAATGGGAAAAGAATGCCAAGGCCAAGAAATGGCTGGTGTGTGGACTGGGTCCAGATGAGTACAGCAGGATTCAAAGCTATACCACTGCTAAGGAGATATGGGACACTCTATAAGTGGCTCATGAAGGAACTCCACAAGTAAAGAGATAAAGAGGAATACTGTTATATTCTCAATATGAGAATTTCACTATGAAGGAAGGAGAAACTATCCAGGAAATGTACACAAGGTTCACAACACTAACAAATGAACTTAAATCTCTTGGGAGAACTATCCTTGAAGAAGACAAGGTTGAGAAGATCTTGACAAGATTCTTACCAATGACTTGGAAAAGCAAAATTACTACTCTTTAGGAATCAAAAAACATTGCTACTCTCAAGTTGGATGAACTGATTGGAAACCTCACTGCATATGAACTGAGAAGGCAAACCATGAAAATGGATGCACCCAAGAAGAAAAAGAGTCTGGATCTTAGAATAGTTGAAGGTGCAGATCTGGAGGATGATGAAATGGCCATGATCACAAGGGATTTCAAAAAGTACCTAATGATAGGAAAGGGTTCTTCAAGAGGTACAACCTTCAACAAACCAAGGGTGCCTGAGAAACAGACCAACAAGGGTTGTTACAAATATGGCAAGATTGATCACATGATCAAGAACAGTCTTAAGTGGGAAATTGAATGGAAGAATTAAAAGGTTGAACGAAGGAACAAGAAGAAGGAACATGTTCAAACCAAAAGGAACAAATGATGAACAAAGGATCAACAAAAGCTATGGTTGTTGCTTGGGGAGAAACATCAGATGAGGATTCAGAAGATGAAGCTGGACATGAACAAACACTTACGGCCATTGGAGAATCAGATGATAAACAAGAGGTCCAAGTGAAGGGAAGTAGCAAAATATGGTACATGGATAGTGGCTTATCAAAACATATGACTGGAAGCAAGTTCCTTTCACTTGAGGACTTAAAAGAAGAAAATGTATCCTTTGGAAATAGGAAGAAAGGTGAGATTATTGGGGTCGGGAAGGTAGGTAAGACAGACTCACACTCTATTGAGAACGTATACTTGATAGATGGCTTAAAATATAGCCTAATTAGTATATCACAACTGTGTAACAGAGGTAACCTTATAGCATTTACCTCTACCAAATGCTTTGTGATTAATCTTACCACTGTCATGATTGTTTTGCAAGGAAAAAGAGTTAATAATATTTACATTGTAGATTTGTCCACTCTCTTAGCAAATGAACTCACTTGCTTGAGTGTGTTGGACAATGATATCCTATTGCGGCACAAAAGACTTGGTCATACAAGTCTGAATCAACTCAACAAATTAGTTCCCAAGGACTTGGTGATAGGGTAACCTAACATTAAGTTGAAGAAAGACAATGTTTGTGAGGCATGTGCCAGGGGGAAGTAGGTAAAATCATCCTTTAAAATCAAGAAAATGGTAAGTACAACCAGGATATTGGAATTGGTTCATATAGATCTATGTGATCCAATGAGAACATTGACAGAGGTGGTAAGAAATATGTGATGGTACTTGTTGATGATTATTCTAGGTTTACCTGGGTACTATTATTAACATATAAAGATGAACCATTTGCCATGTTTACTGCCTTTGTTAGAAAAACTCAGAAACAACTAGGTAATCGACTTGCATCAATCAGGTCTGATCATGGAACTGAAATTGAAAATGCTAAGTTTGCTGAATTTTGTGATGAGTATGGTATAGATCATAATTTCTCTGCCCCTAGGACTCCTCAACAAAATGGAGTAGTTGAAAGAAAGAATATGACTCTTGAAGATATGGCTAGGACTATGCTTCTTTTTAGTAAATTGCTCCATAGCTTCTGGGCAAAGGCTATAAACACTGCATATTATATCACTAATAGATGCATGAATAGACCTCTTGTAGAGAAGACTCCCTATGAGTTACTTAAAGGGAGAAAACCAAACATATATCATCTTAAGGCATTTGGATGCAAGTTATTTGTGCACAATAATGGAAAGGAGTCTCTAGGTAAGTTTAATCCCAAAAGTAATGAGGGAGTATTCTCGGGATATTCTTCGCATAGCAGAGCTTATAAAGTGTTCAATAAAAGAATATTGTGTGTAGAATAAAGTTTACATATAGTTTTTTGATGAAACTAACATTCTTTCTAAAAGACGGGAACATGAAGATGAAGTTATTGGGCTGGTAAAAGATTTGAGTGAAGTCTCACCTCAAGCTAAAGTGGCACCAAAAGAAGGAATAAGTGATGGAACAGGTTCTTCCATCCAGGGAAACCTAACAGGGGGAACTGATCAAAGAGGAACTAAAACCAATCCCCTAAAGGAACCTATTCATGACCCTGTTCCTCAACAACAGAACTTGGGAGAAACATCAAGCAAAAATCAATTGGTTGTAAAACCTCACAAGTATCAAAGTTCTCACCCCATTGAGAACATAATTACTGATGCAACCTTTAGAGTCAAAACTAGATAACAATTAAAGAATCTGTGTGCTTTTGATGCTTTCCTATCTCTTATTGAACCTAAAAATATTGTTAAGGCTTTGCAAGATGCAAATTGGGTAAATGCAATGCAAGATGAACTCAATCAGTTCAAGAGAAGTAAAGTTTGGAATCTTATTCCAAGACCCAAAGACATAGAAGTAATTGTCATAAAATGGGTTTTCAGAAACAAGCTTGATGAAGATGGAAGAATTACAAAAAATAAGGAAAAACTAGTGGTCCAAGGTAATAGCCAAGAGAAGGGTATAGATTATGATGAGACCTTTGCTCCAATAGCAAGATTGGATGAAATAAGACTCCTCATAGCCTTTGCAGCACACAGGGAATTCACTCTTTATCAGATGGATGTCAAAAGTGCTTTCCTAAATGGCTACCTAAAGGAATAAGTGTTTGTTAAACAACCTCCAGGATTTGAGAGCAAGAAATGTCCTGAACATGTGTACAAATTAGACAAGGCTCTCTATGGACTCAAGCAGGCTCCTAGAGCATGGTATGAACGATTGTCCAAATTCCTACTTGAACATGGCTACAAAAGAGGTAAAATTAACAACACTCTATTCTTGAGGGAAAAAGCTAAGGATATTCTTGTGGTACAAATATATGTTGTTGACATAATTTTTGGGGCAACCGTTGACAGACTAAGTAAGGACTTTGCCAAATCAATGGGAGTGAGTTTCAAATGAGTATGATGGCTGAGCTTAACTTTTTCTTAGGCTTACATATCAAACAAAACCCAACTAAAACCATGATCAGCACAAATATGCAAAAGAGTTGATCAAAACCTTTAAAATGGATAAATCAAAGGAAATAGACACCCCCATTGCAACTGCCACTAAATTATACATAGATTAACCTGGTTCATCTATTGATCAAAAGTTGTATAAGGGTATGATTGATTCACTTTTGTGAAGTTGCCATTGAAGTTGGTTGCACTCCTATCTTTTGTGATAACACTAGTGTTATTAGTATGGCAAAGAACCATGTTCATCACAAGAGGACTAAGCATATAGATGTTAGACACCACTTCTTAAGAGATAACTATGAGAAAGGACTTATTTCCATAGAATTCTGTAATACTGATAAATAAATTGCCGACATCTTCACTAAAGCATTGAGTAGAGAAAACTTTGAGAGGAACAGGTTGGAATTAGGATGACTAAGATCACCTAATAGGGCCAGCTCAGAATGCACAATGAAAAAATTTATGAAAAAAAAGAAAAAAATTGGCTAGGAAATCTAACTTGTGTAAGTATGTAGATTAATTTTTACTCAGCTTCATACTGTAATTAGTATACTCCTGTGGCATGTGTTATTATGACTCACTGATCTCTTACAAATTTTTCTCTATTATGGTAAATTGAGGCATAGTCAAGAGAATTTTAAATGAAGAACCCAGTTCATCAATATTGGTTTGTGTGAATGCTAAGGTATGTATTCTATACTCTTCATAATTTGAAATATAAATATTTAAATCATGAGAAGAAGTCCTACAATGGTTCAACTCCTTAGAAAATTCTACATGTTCGTTTTTTAACCAGTTCCATTAGCATTAGAACTTTAAACCACAAAATTTGCCTAAACACTAGGGAAGCTTAATCGCTCATTCAAACCTGAAATGTCAAGTTAATTAGACCTCTAATTGACCACTGCTAAAGCTGTCTTTATCTATTAAATGTGTATTTATTTTTAAATATCATCATTACCTCCAGCCATCTTGATAATCTCAAACCATCAAAAATCCCTCTTCACTTTCACTTGCTTTCTTCTCTAAAATTCTAACTCACCTATTCTCTCAGGAAATTAGCAATAATAGCAAAACTATAAGAGAGCCCTGGAACTCCTCCACAACCCACTCCCTCTGATTCATCTACCTCACCTATACCTAGCACAACTCCACACCCAGGCTGAGAAATGTAAAAATGCTTGCTCAAAATATAGTAGCTTCCGGGGCTCTTTCAAAGAAGTTGAATGAGAAATAAATGAAATTAGAGTCCAAGACTCTGAGTCTAATTTTGATTCTGAGTCGTACAAGTCTTCTAGTGAGGGGAAGAAACTAGGTCTTCTCACTCAGAGAAGGCTCAAGACTCCTTCTAAGGTAATTTCTTCTCTGACTGAGAATTTAGAAACTATGTTTGTTCTGGTTGGGCCTATCAAAGATGTAGAATTACTTGAAGTAGGTAGGAGTGGTGGTAAAAAGAAATCAGCAAAAGAAAAAGAGAAAGAGGGTGCATGTGGTAAAGAGAAGCAAAATGGGAAAAGAGTGGTTGATCATTCACCCACTGCTGGTTTATCTGTGCCTGCTATATGTGGGATTGAATAAAAAAATGTAGAAGAGGGTGGAAAAAAGTTAAGGGGAAGTGGTTTTGGTGAAGCTAGTAAAGGGTTGGTTAATTTAAGTTCACAGAGAGACGAACCTGGTTCATCAGTTGAAGAGACCCTTGTAGATCTTTTGAAAAGGGTAGGTGCTAGTTACGATCCAAAGAAAAGGAGAACAACCACACCAAAATCCCCCAGAGCTCCTAAACAGTCCAAAAAAAGAAAGGCTTCCTCCCCAACATCTACTGATATTTCCTTGCCAAAGGGAAGAGCCACAAGAAGCAGGGTGAAACAGAGTGAAGCTGATATACAAAGGGATTTAGCTGAAAGGAAGAAGAAGAGAATAGATAAAGGAAATGGGAAGGTAGCAGGGTCCTCAGAGGCTACTGAAGTTGAGGAGATGGAACAGGTCCATCGGGAAAAAGTTACAACAGTGGAGGTTAAGACCCCCAAGACCAAAAAGCCTAAGACTTTTTCCAAGAAGTCTTCATCAATGTCTGAGGTAGATGAACATTCATTAGCCAAGAGGACAAGGTCTACAGTTAAAAGTAAACAAGTAATAATTTATGAAGATGAGGAATGGAGTGGAGAAGAAGAAAAAATGAGTCTGATAGTGAAAGAGACAAGCCTGCCATGTTTGGTAAAAGAAAAATTATAAATGGTAAACTGCTGAAAGACCTGGTGGAACCAAGAATAATAAGACTAGTGGATGCCTTAGCTGCTCAAGGGTGGAAGGAGATAGTCCTTCAGATACATGGAAGGCTAGCCAGGAATGAGATCATTGAGTTCATAGAAAATGCAGAGGTTAAGGAGGGCAAAGTTAACAGCCTAGTAAAAGGAGTCCAAGTGTCCTTTGATGCAGAAAAACTGGGAGAGATATTGACATACCCTCTGAAGGGTTTGACGACTATACAAGGGAAAGATGGCCTTGTCTGGACTCTTTTCCTACTGCCCTTAAAATTACCAGGAGGTTCTGTGATGCAAAAAATATGAATGAGGCTAGGGTTGTTCAGAAGAGTGAAATGAGGCCACATCACAAAGTCATCTTTGAGTTTGTCAACAAATGCCTATTGCCCAGGCAGGAGAGAAGGCATATTGCAAATTATATGGACTTTGTGCTGATGGAATGCTTGGAAAGAGGAATGCAAATTAATTGGCATGCACTCATCATCAAGCTATTGGACGGGGTGATCAATGGCTCCAAGGCTCAAGTTACCCCCTATTTCTTTATTCTGACTACGATTCTGGATAGGTGCAATGTGCCTCTGATGAAATGGGAAATGGCCTCAAGAAAGGACCACTTTGGCATTAATACTTTGATTACTTGTGACTATTTAGTCAATGCCATCCCAAATGAACCTGGTTCATCCAAGAAGACTCCTATCAATAGTAAAGTTAGGAATCTTATTCAGGAATGTGAAGCCAAGGATGCTAAGATAGCAAGGCTCAAGACTTGTATAGAAGAGCTGGAATCTCAGAGAGATGCCCTCAGATATGAAATTACCAAAGAAAGGGAGAAGAATGATGGAATTCTTCACAATATGTTGAATCTTCTCCAAGCCCAAAACCAACCCTCTAGCTCCCCCAAGCCTTAGGAATCCTATCCTTTGTCTCCTAAACATGTCTAGTACCCTCAATGACCCGGATTAGGGATGTTTCTATTTTTTTTCTTATGTTTTAAATATTTTTTGATTTTTGGTTGTGGAGTGTGATAGCACCATATCTTATATCAATGATATCTACTATTTTTGTTATTGATTAGTGTTAATCTTTCCTTGATAGTTTAAATATGTTTGCTTACTGATGATTAAATCATGATTGCACTTGCATTTGCCCCAATGGCTATGAGTACTTATTAGAATCTGGGACTCACACTTTGCATGCAACTTTTCGATGATGCCAAAAGGGGGAAGAGATACTTTGCTTTACACATTCTGAATAAGTGACATTTATAAAGTAATTAACCCGGTACTTGATTATAAGTGAATTTTCTTCACTTTGTATTGATGGTTAAGCTAAGTTCTCACAAGATCCAAGTACATAAAAAGAACAGAGTATGTCATTATCAAAAGGATGAAATTTGTTGGCCTAAGAACAGGTAAAGTTTTGAAGACTCACAAAAGAACTCAGACATGGACCAGGTTCATCTTATGAAGCACAGTAAAGGTCATCATGTACATGTGAGATGCACGTGAAAGAGATAAATCTAACTTATCAATAAGTAATATCTCCTGATCTGATAAAAATGTTACATATTGGTTAAGGAAAGAAAGACTCCTTATATGAAGTGAACACAGTTTATGAAGGAGATAGTGTTAGTGTTTGAGAATACTTTGAACTCTTATGTGATAGAAGAGTAGCATTTGAATCCCAGTCAATCTCTGATTACTAACCTATTAAATATCGGTGTTGTTCTCTTACAAGTAATACACATAAGCAGAAGTTAAACTTAAATTGAGAGCAAAATAGCAAGGCGATTTTACAAGCAATTTATATGTGATTCGAGTGTGCAATCCTGAAGCTACTTGAACGAGATAGAAGAACCAGTTCCAAGTGTCTATCTTTTATTCTAGTTCAGTTATAGTAGGTGATTTTACATTGTACCTTTCACATTTCATAGAAGCAATTGTATTAGGTACCTAGAGTGTTCAAGTTAGAGTTAACTTGAAGTTGTTGCAACAGTTGAGGTGTGTGCCACAACGGGATTAGAGTTAATCCTTAGGCTTACAAAGAGTTTTGTAAATGCTGTTTTTGATTAGTGATTTATACGGAAGTTTGGGAAAATCATACGGAGTAGTAGGTTCGTGATTTTTTTACCTTTTGAGCCACGTGTTTTCCATGTAAAAATCTATGTGTTCTTTATTTTATTTATTTATTATTCCGAAAAAGTGGTAGTTGGAACACATAGGAGAATCGGGTCCTTCTATAGTTCAATTAAGGCGATAATTGGATACCACACAAATCACCCCCCTCCCTCGTGTGGTATTGGCGTCTAAAACATCAATAAAGTACTAAAGAAAACAAGTTAGGCGAATCAATCAATTTGAATATAAAGGGTATGATCAAAGGTTTAAAGGAAGGTCTTCCAATCAAACCATGAAATAGGGAAATCCAAAATCAATCAAAGAGAAAATCACGAGTACGTGTTTAGCATATAAATTGAGTAAAATAAGAATAACCAGACATAGCAAGCAAAAAGGCAAGTTTTGAATAGTCAAGATGAACACAAGCACATAGAGCTAATATAAATTAGGCATAAGAAACTTAGTAGAAACACATTCGAGGTGAGATAGTCATAGAAACTCAAACGAGAACAGGCCAGTCACACAAATCAAACGAAGAAACCTAGAAAATTAAGGCTTTCAATATAGATGAGTTAAAGATGTTACAAAATCATAGAATCAGTCAAAAATATGCAAGAAATAGAAGTTTATACACAAAGAATCAGTTGAACAAAATTTTAAAAGAAGTTTCGAAACCCTAATTTTTAGAAGAAGGTGAAAAACACATAAAAAGAGTTCCAAGGACAGTGTAAAACATTAAAGAAACAAATTCGAATTGTCCTAGATCTTTACAAATTTAAGAGATATAGGAAAACATTAGGGTTTCCAAAAAAACCCATATAGAGTCGAAAGAACATATCTAGAATCCCAAAGATCGTAGTAGATACAACATGATTTTGCTCGAAATTACAATGGATCAGCCAAGGACAGACAAGTGACTAACCCTAGATGCAAGCCAGCATGGCCCTGGCCCTTGAAGGCCTTAGAGAAGGCAAGCATGGCATAAGAGAAGCCATTGGAGGCTTAGGAGCCGATGAGAAGTCGTCGGAGATGACTGGAGAAGAGAGATAGGAGATTAAATGGCTAGAGTTTGGCTAAGAGAGGAGAGGATCTTAGGGCGGCGGATTCAGGGAAATGATTAGGATTGGGGTGGTTTAGGATTAAAAGGGGTAAGAAACAATACGGGCCGTTGATCTGGTCATGATTAATTTGGTTCTGGGTCGGGTAGGGTGTGTTTGGGGCCTGGGTCGGGTAATTTGATTAGGAATTGGGCTGGGGTTGGGTTTAAATTGAGGCTAAAATCGAAATGCAATCTTGCTATATTTTAAATAGCCAATTTAACAATATATAGTTTATAATAAAATAATAAAATGATTTCTAAAAATAATTTTGTGTAGTTAAATAATTTGAAAATAGATATTTAACATTCTAAAAATATATAAGATCATTTTATGCATATAAAACATAATTTACATTAATAAAGCTAATGTTGTAATTATATGCAAATTAGCTTTAAAAATACAAAATACGATTATAAAAATCCACTAAAATATTTTAATAACATTTTGGCATAAACATAGAATTTAAATGACTGAATTACCATAATAATAATTTGAGGGATAATTATTTGAGATTTTATGAGTAAAAGGGGAGGAAATAAATCAATTTAAAAATCTTTAAAATTATAGAAAAATTATAAAAACCTTGTGCATGCTTATATATGCATATGTATGCTATTTTGAAAGTAATTATTCATATTAAAAATATATAAGAAAAAATTAAGTATCAACTAGTGGTACCTCTTCCTCCCTCAAGAATGGTGATGAGATCTCAAAATAATATCCTCAAGCCAAACAAGTTTTTGACTACCTTGTTGTCTCGCCCAATAAAACACTGCCACCAGCACCTCATATGTTTAAGCAAGCAAACAAATATATTGAATAGCATGATGTAATGCAGGCTGAATACTCAACCCATTTGAATAATGCTACTTGGTCTCTAGTTCCTCCAACTTCATCAAAATATGATAAGCTGCAAGTGGGTGTTTCATGTAAAACACAATGCAGATGGATCAATCGAACAATATAAAGCGCGTCTAGTTGCAAAGAGTTTTCACCAAAGACCGGGTTTTGATTTTCATACTACATTCAGTCTAGTCATTAAACATACCACCATTCATTTAATTATTTCTTTAGCAATTCTACATGTGGCTCATACGAATACTAGAAGTCAACAATGCCTTTTTCCAAGGCACCCTATATGAAGAAGTCTATATGCAACAACCTCCAGGATTCGTTGGTCCTTTTTATCCTAATTATGTCTGTAAGCTTCATAAATCCATTTATGGACTTTGCCAAGCTCCAAGAGATTGGTATACAGAGCTCAAGAACTTTCTTCTTTCATGCGGTTTCAGCAAAACTCGCTCGAATAACTCACTATTTGTCTGGTGTTAACACAATATCCTTGTCTTTATTATGGTGTATGTAGATGACATTGTTTTCAGTGGTTCGTCAATCAAGCGTGTCGACTACACCATAAAGTTTTTGGGAAATAGGTTCTCTATCAATGATCTTGTATCTTTGCATTTTTTTCTTGGTGTCGAAGTCATTCCACATTCAGATGGACTCTTACGTACTCAAAGCAATTACATTGCTGAGCTATTAGATAAATTTCGCATGCTGGAAGCAAATGGTGTTGCTATCCAATGTCTACCAATGAGCATCTAAGAATTAATGATGGAACATGTTCAGTAGATGTGAAGCTGTATAGACAAGTCATTGGCTCTCTTCAGTATCTTAGTTTTACAAGGCCATATATTTACTTTACCATCAATAAGCTTGCTCAATTCCAACATTCTCCATCGATTAGACATTTGCAAGCAGCTAAGCGCTTGCTCAAATGCCTCAAAGAAACACTTACCTATGGACTTCTCATAAGGCCCTCATCCACTACTATATTTCAAGCTTACTGTTACGTTGATTGGGGAGGAATGCTTGATGCAAGACACTCAACTTCAGCTTATGTCATTCTTCTTGGGTCCAGTCCTATCAGTTGGTGTTCTAAAAATCAGCAAACAGTTACTCGCTCACCCACTGAAGCTGAATATCGAGTTGTTGCAGGAGTTGTAGCTAAAGTAAACTGGATTATTAATCTCCTTAAGGAGCTGCATCTTCCACTTAAGACTCTGCCAAAAATCTTATGCAATAATGTTAGAGCCATTTATCTTAGTTGTTATCCTGTTTTCCGAAGTAGAATGAAGCATTTGGCCATTGATTTCCATTTCGTCAGTGATCAAGTTGAAAGGAATCAAATTTACGTTTAACAATTAGCAATGTCTCACATCTTGCAGATGCCCTAACAAAACCTCTACCTCGACAAACTTTCTGCGACTTTGTAACCAAGATTGGCCTCCAACCAGCGGAGCCAATCTTGCGGGGGAATGATAAGGATAAGGATAAGCAGAGCTAAGATTCTCATTTGAATTAAAATTGTTGTGTATATTTTCTAAACCTCTCTCCATCCTCTACAAAACTCCTACTATCATTGTACTTCTTCAGATATAAATGTACCCATTTATTTGACGGAATAATACAAGTTGGAACACCAAAATCTTTACTGTTTTAATTATATTTTTTTTTCACATAAAATGGTAAAAATAACGAGGGTTGGCTACTTTTCAAGCTGGTAATTAAAAAATAATCATCGGTTCAAATGAAACTAAAAAATAATCATTTTAATGTGGTAATAAAATCTAAGCAAAAAATTCGTTACCTAAAATTAGAAGGAAAAAAAAGTTAATATGTTGAAATTTATGGTGGAGTTAACATGCTGAAGTTTAAACTTCTCTACGTTAAGGTCCAACACAATAGGCTAGAATTCATAGTTCTCCAAGTTAAATTCTAGTTGAATATGCTGAAGTTTTGTTAGATATGAGTGATTTTTTTTACATACTCCAGACTATTTTATTTATATTTTTATTATATCGTGAAAATTCCAAGATAATATCCAGGATTCAAACTTATACAGTGTAAACATGATATTAGCCTAGGTTCTGAACCCAATTGCAATTTATTTAGTTTTTTTGTGTTGTGGAGCTTTTGCTTTTGTTTATGATGTTGTCACCTATGTTAAAGCTTATAGAATCGTTTTTCCTTTTAGTTGTAGTTTTAGGAATGAATATCAAATCTATGTACAGTGAGGAGTGACTAAGAAGAACATAGGGTTCTATATGGATATTTTTGTTCAACTTAATAATACACGTTTCAATGATTTCTGACTCTGCAACTAATATTCAATTAACATTTGAAATTTTTTTTATTCCTGGACTTTACCCCATATAATGTGTATTGACATTGCAAGTATCCCTCGATTTTTCGAAATTAGAGGAAGAACTCAAAGAAAAAAATTACAATGATGATATTTATCCCAAATTTTTTAACTCAAATGAACAGTTTTATAAAATTAAATTAGCCACCAACAAATTTATAATGAAATGAGGAGCATGCTTTCGATAGAAAGAACTAGCATAATTTCTATACTTTCTTGTCATTTAGAGTTGCTTGTCATTCCAAACCAATTCCAATAATGCATTTTTTGGAGCAAGAAAGCATGCAATAAGCAACAAAATTTTCTTGTCTTCTAATCCAAACATTAATATCTCTCTTCAACAGAAACAAGAATCATTTAATAATACTTCGAACTCCGTGGAATCTTTACTGAAGGCATTGCAAGAACAAAAATTTTTTGGGCATCACATTCAACTATACATTGGCCATTAAAATATTTGAACAACCAGCCGAGAGCAAAATGCAAACTCATAATTTCAGCATGCTTAGAATTGACACAACCTCGAAAACCCGAAGAAACTACGGCTGCAAATTGACCTGCTGAATCACTCACAATAGCCCTACTATACTACAACATAAAGCAAGGAAGATAACTACATTAATATTGCATTTTCAGATTCCATTCCATATTGCATAAAGATGTTAATTCTAAGGGTTTAGGATTGGGTTTCAACCAAGAAACTCATTATATTATTTGAGTTATGTGGCAATATTTTAAAAACAAGTGTCTTAGCCTTCTAAAAAAACTATGCCAAGTAGCAAACTTGATTAGCCACTTTAGCCATGCAAATCAAAGTTACATGCAATTATAATTATAAATAGCCATCATTTGGCTGCACAATCATCCCATCAAAAGTGCTTTTCTACATAGCCTTCTTCTATTTCTCTCTTACATTCTCTTATTTCTATTTTTTCTTATAAATTTTCTCTGTCCTATTCTATTTTTCTACCTCGTTGGATTATTGTAATATAAATATTTTACTGGCTTTTGTATCCTCCCAAATGGAGATATGCTTGTTTAATCCTGAAAAAATATTTCACGTTGCTAAATAGTTTATTAGGACAGTATCCAGCACGACTCAAACCAATTTGTGTATGTGCTTACAAATAATATTATTACAATATCATTATTGTTATTTTTCGGTATCATTTCCCTACAATCTAAGAAACCATGACAAGTAATACTACTGCTAAATTTTTTGATGGTGCTACCAATTTTGATTTTGTCTCTACTACAATTGTTCCAGCTATCCCGCTAGATATCCATGGTGATGCAAATATGTTATTGCATCCACACTTTGGCAGATTAATATCAAAACATAGGTATGTAAATAGACATGGTCATATATCCAATATAAAATTAAACCCTTCAAGTAATTGCACTTCAATGCAAGAGACGAGTTGGGATAAATGATAATCTCGCTAAGTCAAAATTAAATTTGACTAAAGCGGATAATATAATTGTTGTGGTCATTTTTCAAATAAATAATATGGTCAACGTGAGATATTGGATGATAGACTATGTCGCTAATGTGCTTATTTATGCAAATAAAAATGAAATTTTATCTTACACCCAAGTTGAGGAAGGAGAAAAAACTATTTATCTTGGTGACTTAAGAACAGCTCGTGTTCTTGGGAAAGAAAAAATTCTTCTCAAACTCACAGCTGGTAAAACTCTAGCATTGAGTGATGTATTGCATGTTCCTAATATCCGAACCAATTTGATTTTTTATGAGGTTATTAGGAAAAGTTAGAGTGAAGGTCTCATTTGAAAATAATGAGGTCGTATTGACCAAAAATGATATTTTTATAGGCAATGAATATTATAATCATGATTTATTTGTGCTTAATATTTTTTTATATTAGCAATAAAATGCATCTTCTTCTGCTATGGTTGAGTTAATTTTTTTGTGGCACGCTAGACTAGGACATGTTAATGTCGTGTATATAAAGAAAATACAGTCGTAGGATTAATATCTACTTTAGACTCAAATAATATTAACAAGTGTGTAATATGTGTTGAAGCTAAAAGTACTAGAAAGACTTATTTTTCTGTAAATAGAGAAACTGAATTATTATCCTTGATCCACATTAATTTAGGAGATTTAAAGTAGACTATAACTAGACGTGGTAAAAAGTATTATGTGACATTTATTGATAATTTTTCTAGAAATACTAAGTTGTATTTTCTTAGAAATAAAGATGATGCTTTTAATGCTTTTATTTCTTATAAAACTGAGGTTGAAAATCAACTTAGTAAAAAAAACAAGAGAATTAGATCTGATAAAGGTGGGGAATATTTATCTTTAAATGATTTTTGTGAAAAGAATGAAATAATTCATGAAGTAACTTCGCTTTATTCACCTGAGTTAAATGGAGTAGCTAAAAAGAAAAAATAGAACACTGAAAGAGATGATGAACTATATGTTAGTTAGTTCTAATTATCTTAATAATTTGTGGGTGAAACTATTTTATCTGCATATCACTTATAAAATAGAATACCATATAGAAGAACTGACAAAAATCTGTATGATATGGTGGGGCTATAAACCAAACTTGAAATAATTAAAAGTGTGGGGTGCCTCACTAATGTTCGGTTACTTGAACCTAAAAAGATAAAATTAGGTTCAAACACTGCTGACTGTATGCTTATCGGATATGCTGAACGTAATGATGCATATAGATTTCGTGTTTTAAAAAGTGATGTGCTTGAATGCAATACTATAATTGAGATAAAGAATTCCGAGTTCTTTGAATATATTTATTCACTGTTATAAAAGATTTCTCATGCACATATTGAAACAAATAATGAAACTACCTCTAATGAGAGACTGAGAAGGAGCCAATGGCCTAGGAAAGAATATTTTTCATATGGAAATGATTTTCAAACTTTTCTTGTCAATAATGAACCATCAAATTATTTTGAAGTTATAGCTTCTTCAGATGCTAAATATTGGAAAGAGGCAACAAAAGTTGAAATTGAATCTATTAAGAAAAATAATAAATGAATTTTAACTTATTTACCTCCTGGTGCAAAGCGTATTGGTTGTAAATGAATTTTCAAAAAAAACTTTAAACCTGATGGATCTTTAGATAAATATAAAGCTCGATTTTGTAACAAAAAAATTTTTTCAAAAATAAAATATAGATTATTTTGATAAAGTTTTACCAATGAATAGAATTTCTTCTATTCGAGTTTAATTGCCTTAGCTTCAATTCATAAGCCTTTTATCCACCAAATGGATGTCAAAACTATTTTTTCCAAATGATGATTTAGAAGAAGAAATTTATATAGTTCAATCTGAAGGTTGTGTCATTCTTAAAAAAAATAAAGTTTGTAAATTAATTAAGCTCCTAAGCAATGGTATGAGAAATTTGAACAAGTCTTAGTAAGAGAGGGTTTTTCTTCAGCTGAGGTGGATAAACGTGTTTAGTAATGTAATATTGTGTTTGTATGCTGATGACAAACTAATGTTTGGTACAAATTTAAATATTTTATAAAATACTAAATTATTTTTATCTGCTAATTTCGATATGAAAGATCTAGGTGAAGTAAATACTATATTGGGAGTTAAATTTATGAGGAGTGAAGATGGAATAATTTTGTCTCAAGAACATTATGTTGAGAGACTTCTTAAGAAGTTTGAATATTTTAATGTCACATCTGTGAGTACTCCTTTTGATGCAAACTCTCAGTTAAAAAAGATTAATTGCGTGCTCAGTCTAAAAATGCTCAAATTATTTGGAGTCTGATGCATTTAATAAAATTATACAAGGCCTGATATAACATATGCAGTGTGTAGACTGAGCAGATATACTCATAATCCTAATAGAGAGCATTTGTCTGCATCAGATAGACTAATGAATATTTGAGAGGAACCATGAATAATGGAATCCTATATAGTGGATTTCCTTCTACTTTAGAAGGGTACAGTGATGCAAACTGGATCTCAGATTCAGATGAGACAAACTCCACTAGTGGCTATGTATTAACCCTTAGTGGTGGTGCGTATCGTGGAAGTCAGCTAAACAGACGATCATTGTTAGATCGACTATGGAACCAGAGTTTATAGCTCTAGAGTTAGCTGGCTCTGAGGCTGACTGGCTAGGAAACTTCTTAGCTAATATCCATTTAAGAAAGGATGTATTGCCTCCTGTGTCTATATACTCTGATAGCCCAACGGTAACAGCTATAGCGAAGAATAAATCTTATAATTGCAAAAGTAGACACATGAAACTGAGACATGATGTTATAAAACAGTTGCTGAGAGATGGAATACTTTCCATTGACTATGTGAAGTCAGAGACAAATTTGGTCGATCCTCTGACTAAACCCGTGGAAAGAAAATTAATTCTTCAAATCTCAAAAGAGATGGGATTAAGACCGACATGTTGTCAATAGAGATGGTAACTCAACCTATGTGATCGGAGATCCCATGAAGTAGGTTAATATGGGTAATAACAAGTCAATATTGGCATTGAAGTACTAAAAAATAGTGCTTGGTTGCTATTAATTGAGAGGCTGAGTTATATCTCTTAATGAAGTTCATAACACTTATGAATGGTGTATTTAAAAGGAGTATATACTTGATGGATACACCTATATAAGAGTGGGTGGGCCACTCTTATGAGATTTTGGCATAGTCTTTAGAGCTCTCATGAATAATTAGGCACGCGCATGGCCTATTGGTAGCAAAATTGCGCTGAACAACAAAATTACCGGGGTCAAAATGTGATTGATAAAATCCGTGAATTACAATAAGAATTATTGATTCATAGAAATATTATATTTCACCAGCAATTCTGTTAGTTAAATTTTATTGATCTAAGTTTGGTTCATAATTCAGAAAACGCCAAACGTATTATATTTTAAAGACAAGTGTCTTAGTCTCCTAGAAGACTATGCCAAGTGACAAACTTGATTAATCACTTTCTTGCCATGCACATCAAAGTTACATGCATTTACAATTATAAGTAGCCATCATTTGGCTGCACAATCATCCCATTAGAAGTGCTTTTCTACTTATTCTTCTTCTTTTTCTCTCTTAGCTTCTCTTGTTTCTAGTTTTTCTTATAGAATTTCTTTGTCCTATTCTCTTTTTCAATCTTGTTGGATTACTGTAATATAAATATATTGCTGATTCCTATATCCTCTCAAATGGAGATGGACTTGTTTAATCCTGTAAAAATATTTCACATTGCTAAAATAGTTTCTTAGGACAGTGCCCAACACGACTCAAGCCAATTTGCATGCTTACAAATAATATTAGTGTAGTATTATTATTGTTATTTTTTGGTGCCATTTCCCTACAAGTTATGTGTTCATAATTTTATATTTTAACAATTTTAATAGTTATTACACAAATAAACCCAGATTAAGACTAGTAGTTATGGTTCAACATGTGGAGCCTTAGGCCTCATTTGTTTTTTTAAAGATTAAAGACGTCTGAATCTAAATACACATTTGAGTATATTAAGATGTGTGTTACGATCTGAATAGAAATAATTAAGTATGTTTGATTTTTAATATAAAATTTATCTTTATTTAAAAATTAATAAATATAAAATTAAAATAAAATATTAACTAAACCTAATATTCTATCAATAAAATATATAATTTTTTAAAATATGATAGTTGTTGTGGTGATGGTTAACAAGTGAATATCGACTAGAGGCGGTGGTTGGTGGTAGTTTTTGTTAATGATGGTGGTTCATTCTAGTAGCTAGTAGTGATTGGTATTGGTGGCAATTATAATTGATGATGGTGGTGGTGAGTGATGATAGTTAATAATAGCGGGTGATGGTAATAGTTGTGACAGAGGAAGGTGGTGGCGGATGGTGGTAGGTTATACGGGCAGTACCAACTGTGGTTGTTCATGGTGATGGGGTAGTCAGTTGTGGCAGCTAAGGTGAATGAGTGTTGATTGTGGGTGAGAATGATGGTGGTCGGAGCGGTGGGGATAGTGGATGGTGATAGTTGGTAATGGTGATGACTATGATTGAGGATGATGGTTGTGTAACGATGATGGTGGTGGTGGTGGTTGAGTATGGTGATGGTGGTGGTGATATGGTGGTAATTGATAATGGTAGGCGGTGACGGTAATTAATAATAAATATGTGATAGTATTTTAATAAAATTAGATCTTTGTTATAAATCTTAATCATACAGACTATTCAGACCTATTAAATAGTTGTAAAGTAAAAAAAAATAAACAGACTTAATGATTAAGATCTAAATAACTAAAATCCAAACTTTAAAAATAAACGTACTTAATATCTAAGATCTGAATAATTAAAATTCAGACCTTTATTAACGGCAAACAAATGAGTCCTTAGATTTGAAAGTGGCTTTTAAGTCGTAGCAACTTCCCACCCACTCAAAAAGTTTAAAGTTTCAAATAATACACACATTGGACGAAGAACTTTACCATTCCACAAATTCGTTTCTTATGTGACAATTTTGCAAAGCACAAGTTCATTGGTCTTTACAGACTCTAAAAATAGTACTGAATAAGGTGTATTGGTTATGTTGGATTTAATTATGCTAAAATTATTTGTTATTTATTGTTTGGGTTGAATATTAAAGCATTACACAATTTTTAAAAAGGTTTTTTGTTTACAAAAATACCTTTCATATTTTTTAACTTTGCACATTATTCTTATTGCAACTATTTTATTACCCTCAACATTCTACTATCTCTAAAACCGACCTTTTTTTTTACAGGGAACAAAATTAAGAAAAAACTAATTGAAATATTAAAGTTAAGAAAAGAATTTAAGATATGACTTATAATACAAAATACTAATTATTAAAAAGAATTGGTAAATTTTTAACAAATAAGGAAAATTTCAGTTTGTACTTTGAACGAATTTAAAATTAAATTTAGTATTAAAAATGATATTATTTTGATTTAGTAGAATGTTAATGGTTAAATAAATATTATTAAAATATTACAATATAAAAGTATACAAATATGACGAAAAGTATTTGAAATACGTTTTGAGGATTTGAGGGGCAGTTATGTCACGACCCCATACTAGGGACGTGAGGGGCAACTAGCTCTAACCACCGATTACCGTTATCCTGCTATTTCATACTCATACATAAACTACTAAAATCATAAATAAAGCTTTAAAGGGAAAACATACTATACACAGGAATTTCATACAACTGGAAGGTCGATAAGACCTAACATGATTGCTATACAAACTATATTTAAACTACAGGATTCAGGTCTACAAGCCTTCTAAGAACAACTACTTAACTGAAGAAAAGAATAGGATAAGGCTCCGCCATGCCCATATATAAAACTAAACATATCACTATACTTGCAACCCCGGAACAAAGGAGTGCCTTCAAATGTGCTACCTGTTTTCCTACTCATGTCTGTCTTTTCTCGAACAACCTATACCTACAGGCCTGAAAACGCAACATCCCCCAAGAGAAAGGAACATCAGTACGACTGATGTGCTGAGTGTGTAAGATAGAAATACAATCATAAGGGATAATATCAACAATAATGATGTAACTCAAATACAAGCCCTTATCTGAATTGCCTATATGTTAGCTTAGAAAGACAATACAAGAAATAGGAAGGTAACTAAAGTGTATCAGAAGGGTTGAGAATGCATATGAAACATATGGCGTACTCTAGAACTACCATCCTTACTGAAATGAAGAGTAACAAAAAGAAACTCGAAATATAGCTTAAGTGCATTACTTACTTTTTAATATGTTGTGATACTAGTAGTTCTAGAGTATGCCATATGACGTATGCACGCCCAAACATGCACTCAGTAATCTATATAAGTGTCTGAACACTATCACACTTAATGACGTATGCACGCCCAAACATGTATGTCCGTCTGAACGGTCTCAATGCGTTTGAACGCTATGTGTCTAAACACTCATGCCTATAAACGCTATGTATCTGAATGCTATACGTCTGAACACCACCGTTTGAACGGTTACCATCTATATTTATATGCATCTAAAAGTTTAAATATCTATCTCATGTGTAACGATGGAGTGCTAAACCAATATATGGAATATGCTACTTTCACAATCTACATGTGTCTAAGCATTTACACATCCATATTATCCCTGCATACATATATACATAATTGTCGCTTAACGAAACTATCGTGGACTTACGGGCTGATCATGGTACATAAACAAACATTTTCGAACCTTAAACTCACTCCTGGCCAAAGAAAATTGCGGACCTCAAAGGCTCCATTACACTCTACAATGGGTTGCATACCTCAAGCAATGGCCAGCACCCACTCAATTGCGAACCTCATAGCTCAAGTACGTGGAATTTCAAGTGAACTAGGTATTGAACTTACAACAAAGCATAGGCCATTCAAACACAACCAAGACATGAAATTGAGCTATTAAAATAGATTATAAATGAGTTTGAAAGCTCACAACTCAGCCAGAAATAAAGAAAAACTCACAATCGGATTCATATGGATCAATTTTACCGTATTTGACAAGTACATGTTTCCAAAGAAGAAAGATGAACCTTACACACAACAAAGTCTTGAAATTGAGATTTATAAAATGAATTATGGCTGAATTTCAAGGCTCATATCTTAAGAAAGACAAGGAAGGATTCATAATTGAATAATATTTTCTCAAGAATCATTTGAAGCAAATGAATTGTAACTTGACAAAACTCATGCCTATGAAGAAAGAAGTTAAACCTCACATACCTTAGACTTTCTTTGTTTCAAATCCTCATCAAAAGTAATTCTTGAAATCTTTACAGCAAGATTTCCTTCAAATTAAGGTTGGATTCAACAAGAAAAGCTCCTTAAAACTCAAGTAGGAGATACAACATGAACACTCCTACACCTCTCAAGTCTTGCGTGAATTATTCTATCCAAAGTTATTGAATTATTTTGATACAAGGAGACATGAGAGAATATTTGGGGACATATTTTATCTCAAGAGGTACTAGATATGTTCTGAAAAATTGGAGAACAAACTGAATACAAAAAGCCACCGCCTCACTAAGCTAGTAGGTGACTAAGCTGCTTTTTTGGCAGCTTGAGTGATGCTGCTTTGAACTCTCGTTTCTCTCTACTCCGACTCCGACGTCATATCAACAAACGGCTTAATGTTCTGGAAACTACATTCAACAACCTCCAGCTTTCATGTTTGAATTTTCTCCAAATTCCTTATGGATTGGGAAAAAAATAGCCCGCAATTTAGCCTAGTAACCTGCCTGCTTTTGCGTAATACTCTAGTGATGTTGTGGCAGCCCTACTTTGGACGCTTATAACTTTTCACTCCGATGTCGATATACAGTCTGAAGCAATGGAAAATATATACAGACTTTCGATTTCATATATAATTTATCCCCAAATGGCTCCACATGCTAGGAGAAAATCTGGTCGCGAAGTGATCTGGTTACATGTTGTATTTTAACCGAAATTGCTGCAACTTTTCTAATACGACATGTTTGGCTTATATGCATAACATATGATTAAAGTACAGTATATATTGTATGTAAAATAAATTTCTAAACACGTGAAATCTTTTTAAATCATACTTTTCACGTCTTGCGTAGAATAAATAAAGTCGAAAAGAAAAAAATAACCAGGTGTAATAAGTTATGTCTAACCATATTTACGCAAGTATTAAAATTCTTCTATTGCTTACTATGGTTTGCTATGTATTAATTTTATATGAATAAATAGAATATACAAATAATACAAATATTAGTTGCACGTAGATTCAAAATATATAACAAATAAAAGATGAGTAATGCACAAAGCGAATAGTTTATATTTTACCCGACTATATTCAAATATTTGAATATGTTTAACTACACAAAATAATACTTTTTATATATTTTTAGTGTAAAAATATATTTAAAACTTCAAAAAATTAATATTAAAGCTAACATTAAAAATTGGATGTGTCTTGTCGATTTTATCATCTTTTTAGCCAAAAAGAATAATGTAAAATTCTCTATAAAGTAATAATAACTCAGTTGTGGAAACGGACCTAAATTCTCTCGGCGCACGATAAGGCAATGAAACAGTGCATTCACGGCGCACGTTAGCAAGAAGCTCTCTCGCCGATTATGGCTCGTCGCCGGCGACAACCAGCACCTCCCGCTTCGCAAGTCATTACTCCATTCAGGAGTAACAAAGGAACTGGAACCGTTAACTTTTGGGAACTTCCTACCTGAGAAGTTTCAGACTAAAATCACTTTGCATGCAGATGAAAATGTTAATGTTAAGCCTCAATCAAAGGTAAATGATGCAGATCGTGATAACTTGGCTGTGAGGAAACTGCAATTTTCTGATATAGCCATTTCTGAGCATTCATCCCCTACTATGGCTGAGGTTGTCAGAGGTAATCACAATATGGGTAAGGTTTTATCATTTGTTCCGCCTACTGATAGGGATGGAAGAAAGGTAGTTAAAATTAGTGCTGATGAATTGAAGCCCCAGTCGGAGTACTGGAATGCTTCACTAATTGGTTACATCATCGGTGACAATCCTACTGAGAAAGCCTTGGAGAACTTTGTTATGCATGTATGGAATTTTGTGGCTAAACCACAGATCCTAATGCATTCTGATGGATATTGTATATTTCGCTTTAACAGTGTTGAGGATAAGAATCTAGTGATACAATATGGTCCATACTCTTACAGGAATATGCCTATGGTGCTGAAACCATGGGATATGGATTTCTCTTTTCAAAATGATGTTCTTAGTACTATTCCTGTTTGGGTTCTATTTCCTGGCTTACCAGTGGGCTACTGGTCATCTGAAATTCTCAGTAAATTAGCTAGTGCAATTGGTAAGCCTGTGTATACTAACAAAATCACAGCTCATTTTGAGAAGATTTCATATGCTAGAGTTCTGGTTGAAGTTGATGCTGCCTGTCATTTGCTTGAGGAAGTTGAAATTGAAACTCCTTTTGGGATGAAGATTCAAGGGATTGAGTATGACTGGAAACCTGTATTCTGTAATCACTGCTTAAAGTTTGGTCACAACTCTCTTGACTGTTGGTATAATGGACATAATGAAGGGGAACATGAGCTGCCAGAGCAAAGTAAAGAGGTTAGGAAAAGGCATCGAGGAAAGAAACCAAGACAGGAATGGATTCCTAAAGCTAACATAGATAATAAAAATACTCTGGTAAGTTAAGCAATGATCACAAACACATTGCCTAGCTTGCCAGTGCAATCTGATCAACCTGGTCTTAATTCAGTTTCATTGGTAAGTGTAGCAATGGCCACTAATTCATTGCCTAGCAAACCGGTGTATACTGATCAACCTGTTGAAAGGATGCAGAGGATACAAATCAGAACTGATATGGATGCTAGTCATGGATCTGAAGGAGTGCCTGATCACCATGATAGTGAAGAAAGTGGTGCTACTAGGATATTGATGGAGCAAGAAAGAGGCAAGGCTATTGCTGGATTTATTGATGATGGAAGAAAGGGGCAGCAGCAGGATCCTGGGCCTTCTTTATGTATGCCTCCTAATATTTCATGATTATAGTTACATGGAACATTAGAGGGCTTAATAAAGCCCATAAGCAGAAAGAATTGAAAAACTTTCTGCTTAGCAATAAAGTTGATGTTCTAGGGTGCCTTGAAACTAGGGTCAGAGAACACAAAGTACATAGGATTGTTGATAAAATTGCTAAAGGTTGGAAGGTTCAACACAACTATACCAATGCTGTTAATGGCAGAATCTGGTTAATTTGGAGACCACATATTCAACTACATATTTCCTGTATAACTTAGCAGCTTATCCACTGTCTGGTAGAAGATCCAGTTACTAAAATCAGATTGCAGCTGAGTGTCATATATGCTTATAATACTGCAATTCAGAGAAAGCAACTTTGGAATGATCTGAGAGGCATAAACATTCCAAGTCAAGATGTATGGTTGATTAGTGGTGATTTCAATTCTGTCTTACATTCTGATGATAGAATTGGATCACCTGTGACAGATGCTGAAGAAAAGGACTTCAAGGAGCTTATCTCTGATCTTCAACTTACTCCCATCAGATCAAAAGGGTGGAAGTTTTCATGGACTAATAAGCAGGTTTATAGCAAGATTGATTGGGCACTTGGTAATTTTCAGTGGATTCAACAGTTTGGCCATTTGGAAGCAGACTTTTTGAATCCCTTAGTCTCTGACCACTCTCTTATTCTCATTCAATTTGGGAGACAAAAGTTATTACATCCTAAGCCATTCAGATTATATTATGCTCTTATGGAGGATCCTCAATTCTCTTCTATTTGCAGCAGGTATGGTCTCAAGAAAGTGAAGGATCATCTCTACAACAGATATGGTATAAGTTGAAGAATTTGAAGCAGCATTTAAAGGAAATGAATAGGAATATGGCTTCTTATCAACAGAAACTGATCCATGCTAGAGAACAACTGGATATTATTCAAATCCAACTTCTGCAGAATCCTTTTTCAGAACAACTGTTTAAAGAGGAGAAAGAAGCTCTTCATGACATTGAGAAGTGGAGTAATGTAGAAGAACAAGTCATGAGACAGAAATCAAAGGAAAGCTGGATTGATTGTGGAGATGCCAATACCAAATACTTTCATGCTCAGTGGAGGATAAAAACTAGTCAGAATAATATTACTTCCATTTACACTGAAATAGGTGTGAAGTTAACAGAACCAGTGGCTGTAGAACAGGAGCTTATTGAGGTTTTCAAGTCATTAATGGGTGAGAGTGCTGATGAATTGCCTTGTCTTAACTCTTCTACTGTTAAGGAAGGACAATGCCTTGCTTTAGACCAGCAAAGAACACTTATTAGGGATGTTACTCTGGATGAAATCTCTGATGCTATTAAAGATATGCCTAAAGATAAAGCTCCAGGTGTAGATGGGTTCCCTGTGGAATTCTTTACCAGAAACTGGGAGGTTGTCAAGGAGGATGTATATGCTGCTACAAAGGAATTCTTTTCTACTTGTCAGATGCCTCACATGATCAATACTACTGCCATTGCTCTTGTTCCCAAGGTTAAAGTTCCTAAAACAGTGAAGGACTATAGGCCTATTGCATGATGTACCACTATCTATAAGATCATATCTAAGGTGATTACTAGGAGGTTGAAAGTTGTTATTGATGACATTGTTGGTAAAGCCCAGTCAGCATTCATTGAAGGAAGAAGCATTACTGATAATGTCTTGCTCAGTCATGAATTATTCAAGGGATACACCAGAAAAGGTATATCTCCAAGGTGTGTATTAAAGGTGGATTTGAGGAAGGCTTATGACGCTCTTGAATGGAGGTTCCTCAAACAACTGCTCATTGATCTAGGCTTTCCTGCCAAATTTGTTGATTGGACTATGGCTTGTGTATCTTCTGTGACTTACTCTTTAGTGATGAATGGTGGACTCACCAAAACTTTTCCTGCTGGGAGGGGTATTAGACAAGGGGATCCTATGTCACCTTACCTATTTGTCCTTGCTATGGAGTATTTAAACAGACTATTGGCTTAGTTGCATAGGAATGGTGATTTCAATTTCCATCCTAGATGCAGGAAGCTTAATTGTGCCCATATCTGCTTTGCAGATGATCTGTTATTATTTTGTCGAGCTGATTTAACATCCATTCAGATATTGCATGAAGCATTTCTTACATTTTCTGCAGCATCTGGTCTATCTGCCAATAGCTCTAAAAGTGTTGTGTACTTGGCTGGAATTCACCAGAATGATAAAGAAGCTATTCTTGAGGCTTTGGGATTCAGTGATGGACAACTTCCCTTCAAGTATTTAGGCATTCCACTCCATTCAAAGAAGCTTAATATTCATTACTACATGTCACTGGTTGAGAGAATAACTGACAGACTTACCTGTTGGTCTGCCAAGCTACTATCTTATGCAGGTAGGAGTCAACTAATTAAAACAGTAATATTTGGGATCCAAACCTACTGGGCACAGATATTCATCTTGTCTAAGAAGGTGGTAAAAGTAATTGAAGCTGTTTGTAGATCCTTTCTTTGGACTAGCAATGCAACAGTGTCCAGAAGATCACTGGTAGCATGGGAAAGGATTTGCAGACCTGTCACTGCTGGAGGTCTCAATATCATTGATATACATATTTGGAACAAGGATGCTATCACTAAACTCTTGTGGGATTTGGCAAGGAAAAAAGATTGTCTATGGATCAAGTAGATTCATTACTACTATATAAAGAGTTGTGACATTGATACAATGACTACTCCCAAGAATGCTTCTTGGGTAGTTAGGAAAATTATAGACTGCAGAACCCCTATACTGGCTGATAATAGTATGCAAGGGGATCTCTTACATAGACTGGCAGGTATGTGTAGATCAGGAAAATTTCAAATACAGGCTCTATATCATACTATGCTTCCAGTCTTCCCTAGGGTGGAATGGAAGAACCTTATGGTAACAACAAATGTCTTGCCTAGACATAAGTTCACTACATGGTTGGCTGCTCAAGGTCGACTCCCTACTGTCGACAGAATATTGAAGTTTGGAGTAAGTGTGGAGGAGCAATGTGTTTTCTGTCATCAATCTGTAGAAGAGTTTGGCCATCTATTCTTTACTTGTCCAGTTACTAGTAAAATATGGTTTAGAATATGCTGTTGGCTGGGATATAATAGGACAATTGGCGGCTGGAATGTTGAACTCCAATGGATTTGCTGCCTAGCTAGAAGCAAAGTGTGGCAGAAGGCTGTGGTGGCTACTGCTTTTGTCACCACAGTGTCACCCATATGGAGAAGCATGAATTTCATCAGATTTGAGGGGAAATCATTTGATGAAAATCAGTTATGCCGAGAAATAGCAATACTTATACATGTTCGGGGCAGGAAATATAAGAGATGGCAAAAGGGATTGCGACAACTAAATCACTATCCTTAGTCGTTAGTATAAGGAATGTATTTAGCATAGTTAGATTTTGTATTGTAGTAGTTAGTCTATACTACTACAAAAAACTCCTCATTGTAAATTTATTGATATCGATGAAAGTCAAACGTAAACTTTAAAAAAAAAGAAAATTCTCTATAATAAACATGTAGGGGTCCGTCCCTTTGAGAAAAATCTTCTTCTTTCACCGTCAGCAATTGGCCCAAATCCAACCCAAATTCGTCATCTTTCTTCGCTTAGTAATCGTAATAGAAAGGTAAAAGTCTACACAGTTCCGAAATTCAGAAAATATCCCTAATTTTTATCCCAAATTTGGATTAAAATTAAAATTAAGTTGAAACCCAATAATGCTTACAGCTTAAGGAAACACTACGGTAGTCGTCGACGCTGATAGCTTGTACGCGTCCCATTCGGCTTTATATACATAGCGGAGCAGTTTCACTTTTGTGCTTTTTCTATCTAACACATCTTCCTACTTTTCTTTGGTACTTCGTCATCATCTTTGTCTTTGATCTCGCTTTTTTAATATTTTTTAAAAAAAATGGCTTAATCCAAAATAGTACTACCAAGTTTGGTTTAATTATTGTCATATTTTAAACTTCGCTCTTGTTTTTGGTTAGGTAAGTGATAATTGAATCAGATATTGAAGATCTGAATCTAACTCTATTGATGGATTCTTTCTTCAGCAAAGGTTTCAAAGCTGCTAAATGGTGACCCTTCAATTTCCCCCCTTTTTGCTTTTTTTGTTTTGTTTTGGAGTTGGATGATTTGGGTTTTTGGTTAAGGTACTTATGATGTAAACTTGACAAACTTGAAATAATGGGGGTTTTGAAATTTCCATTTTTTAAGAAAATTTGGGAGAAAAATGATGTCTTTCCAGTTCTTTTAGTAATTTTGCTGATTTTATTATACTAATTATTTTTGCAGTAAAACCCTATTGAAATTGACGATTCCTCGTATAAAACTACTGAGGAATCGTAGGGAGATGCAGCTGAAGCAGATGAGAAAAGAAATTGCTAAGCTACTAGAGACTGGTCAGGAAGCTACTGCTCGGATTCGGGTATATACTGAAACTTATTATCTGGTGCTGATGTAATTTAAGCAAGCCTGTGAGTTTTTTGCATTTAAGTACTGAAAGGTCATATTTGTTTTGGTAGATGGTTTGTCGCATATTGAGCTTGATTCTGATGTTTTCTTATTTAGGTAGAGCATATAATAAGAGAAGAGAAAATGATGGCAGCACAGGAGATAGTCGAGCTATTCTGCGAGCTTATATCTGTTCGTCTTCCAATTATTGAAGCACAAAGGTAGCGTGATGCTCCCTTGTGTTAATGTTTTTTTGAGATTCGATGTTGTGTGCATATTGATGTTTTTGAGATTCTATATTGTGGACAAAATTGTAGTATCCTAAGTTCTTTCTTCAGCTTGTAGATGAGCAACTGAATATGCTTATATTAGATCTTAGGATTAAGAATATACGGGTGAACGGTAAAAAATATAAGAGGGTTCCTATATGATGCATTAGATGATCACCTGTTGTGCTTTGTCAAAACTGCGTATAAAACAGTTAATATTTGTTTTTCTTGGTTATATAATTTGTTCGACACATTTTCAGATGTTAAATCCCAGTTGTGAGGTTGACCTACCTGTAGTATTGCATTTTATTCAACTTATGCTGGTCTTGTGTATTTTTGTAGTGGTAAGAGCCCTTTAACTTTACTCGTGCTGCAAATATGTCATTAAATTGGGTTACACCTGATATAAAGACTACAAGAAAGTTAGCTGACTGAAGTTCAATTATAATCGTAGTAGTATAGGAGATCAGACCTTCCTCTCCATCTCCGTTGCTTGCCTCTCGCGTTCTCCATCTACTGCTGCTAATGTTCTTCAACATTTAGTTCCATATCTCCTTCAGCACCAAACTCTCAGATCTACTGTTGTCCGCCCTAGCTGTTCTTTACTTCTTTTGCGAGAATAATCCTCTCTATATTGAAAACATTTATGGAGCAACTTTGGTCCATTCCTAGAATCCTAGTCCTTTAGTTTGCAACTTACACATATTAAAGAAAGTGTTATCTAGTTTTAAAAGTATTGTAAATTTGGTTATCCAGGTTGTAGGTTGATTAAATGAAATTATGTGAATGTCTCCGAGCAGCACCATGTTTGGTCTTTCTACGTAAAAGTCAAATGTAGTGAAGGAAGGATCTAATGCGGGTTAACTTTCTGCTGATATGACCAATAAGTATGTATGGAATACAGCTAACCAGCTGTTCTTGCTTATGTTATGGGAGGTGAAATCACAAAGAAGTTCAATCATCTATGATAAGACCATAAACCTGGATCTCTAGTTCCTTGATGGAGCTAAAGCGTTTCATCTTCGATTTTTCTTCTTTTAAAAAGAAACAGAATCATGTGCTGGGTTTCTTTTTGTTATTATACAAAACTGTTACCTTTGTCAAAAAAAAGAAAAACAGAATGATGAAGTAAAATGGTGATGCTCCTACATTTTATCCTTGTTTTCATGCTAATACTTGGAGAACTAGCACATGTTAGCTAGTATGAAACAAATAAGTGGGACTTGTGAACCTGAGGGTTTCTTTCCAATTCTTAATGGTCTAGACCACTAGTTAGATTTTGTTGAATGAATTTCTTAACTTGAATTTTTGGAGAAGAGCTGAAGCCCGAAAGGTTTTACAATGTCCAGGGAATGTCCTCTAGATCTGAAAGAAGCTATTTCAAGTGTATGTTTTGCTGCACCAAGATGTGCAGATCTTCCTGAACTGCTACAGGTTCAGATGCTGTTCGTTGGTAAATATGGGAAAGAATTCGTCGCTGCTGCTACGGAGCTCATGCCAGAATGTGGTGTCAACCGCCAGGTTACCTTTGCTGTCCTTTATGACATAGTTAAACCATAAAGAAGAACTGTTTCCTATTGCTTAGTTTCTTCTTTCTCTCTTTCTTTGTGGATGTGACCAGCTGATAGAGTTGCTATCTATTCGAGCACCTACTCCTGATGTGAAATTGAAGCTGCTGAAGGAAATTGCAGAGGAGAATGAGCTAGATTGGGATCCAAGTGCTTCTGAAAATGAGCTGTTGAAGTCACATGACGACTTACTGGTATAGTTTAGTCTCTGGCTTGATTTTGTTCTCTTCAATCTTCATAATCTTTTCCCTTCGCTGTGCAGAATGGCCCCATACAATTCGTTAGTGGGGCTAAGGTCCCTCTTCCCAGGGAAAGTTTTGATGATATGCAGCAACCTGCTTCAGAACAAGTCTCTGATAAACAAACAGAATCTGAGTCTGACTTTGACTCCTTAGATTTTCCAGAAGTCCCTAAGCAGCCACTACGACCTAGCATCGGTGGAGTTTCAGCCCCTGAAATGCTTCCTTTCCCGGCCTCCGCACTATCCGACTCCGATGAGGAGATAGCTAAGCCTTCTGAAGATGCCGAGCTCAAATCTCACAAGCAAAATGTGGAGCGAGATGAAGTCTTGCAAGAGAAGGTAGTTTCAAAAGATTTAGGATCACCTGAAACTTTATCTGCCCCTGAAGAGGAGAAACAGTTTTTGCCATTCATGGTTCCCCCGCAAAGATTATCTCCATTCTCATCAACACAAAGTACCACAACCCAAAGCATTCAACCTCCCTCTATTACAAAGACCAAAGCTGAGAGTGACATAGATTTGCAGGATGTATTGGCTGCTGCCAACGCAGCTGCTGAATCAGCTGAACGTGCAGCTGCTGCTGCTCGCTCAGCAGCTAACCTTGCTCAGTTTAGAATCAGTGAGCTTACCAGGAAAAGGAGTGAAGAGGTGCCTGGAAGCACCAGCGAGAACTCGGAACAGGAATCTCGCATCCTAGAAAAGGCTCCCTTTGACCTCCAACATCAATTGTCAAACTCTGATGGTATCCCCAGCCCACTTCATGGAAGCCCATTGGAGCATCAGGTGTCAAATGTTCCTTCATGTGATGCAACAGTAGGTTTTGAGTCGTTCATGTCCACTAATCATCATCCTGCTCCAGGCACTGCTCTTCACCAACCACAGAGATTGCCTTCCCTAGACGATGAAACATATTATTCATATCCTAACTTGTTTACAACAAATGGCTCTAATCCCAGTTCTCGTTCACAGTCATTCAAAGATAATATCAAGTCCACCCACGATAAGTAGAGTGGATTTCTCCACCCCTTCTGCTGGCTCTGGTTTGTTTGCTGGTTATGAGTTTGAAGATTCTTTACCCCCTTTTGTATGTAGTACCATTCAATCCTTGTATATTAAAGAGTATGCAGTTGAAGAATTTCCATGTAAGAAATTTACTTTGGAGTACAAAATAACGGCGTACATGATCGATATATTACTGAGCCTTCATGTACTCTGATATTAAAGCGTTGGTGTGTTGCATGAAGTTATCAGTACGACCAAAAAAGTGCCCAAAACTAGAGCAAAGAGTGGCAAGACGAACTTTGCAAGTAGCATATCACATCTGTTCTTTTGTTCGCAATACGATTAGGTGCCTGTTCTACTCGATTATATATATTGCTTAGATAATACCCTCCAACCATATATTTGGTGATGCTATAAGAGAACTTCAAGAGCTTTTATACTCTGTAAAATGTCAAATTCTTTTCATTGTAAATAGTAGTAAATAACCCTAATTCTATATATTTTAGGAGTAAGACATGTATTTTATATATATATCTCATTGTATCATTGTCAATATTAGTTAAGAATATATTTTCTCTCGTGCTTTCTCACATGGTATCAGAGCGTCAGTGAGATATTATCGTTGTGCATCATTCCAGCGATCTCCGAAAAGAAAGATCTCGTTGCCGTGCAATTTTTCGGCGACTTAAGAGGCTGTTTGTAACAGAAAAAATATAATTTTCGTCATTGTTGTGCAAAAACTAACACCACCACGACGTAGATCGGCCTTCGACGACCAATCCATAAAAATTTCTCCATCAAAAGACCCACCACGCGCCGCCGGAAAGAATTTCCAAGCGAAGCTTCGTCACCCACGCGTCGGCGCGTGACATTGTTTTCGGCCATTTTTTCGCGAAATTCCTTCAGGAAAGCTTGCTCCTCACAATTTCGAGCCTACATATCTAGTTCAAATCAAATTTCGACCACTTCGAATTTTTTCCGGCGAGCTACAATGATTTTTCTGGTGTAAACAATGATCCCAGCAATTTTCTGCGTTTTCCCGCACGATATTATAATGGAATTCGTACCTGAATCCTTTAACTCACAATCCGTTGGATTAAATGTAATGAATCCAATCCAGATGGTTTCTTTACGGATTATTTTGAGTTCCTTCAATACAAAGTACGTAAACAGACATCTTCAAGATTAACCTTCATTGTTCCAATAAATAGTTGCAATACTGGTCTCTCCCAATCTTCACCTTCTGAGTCGTGGGTCATTGATTCAGGTACATCTGATCATATTTTTGGTAACAAATCTCTTTCTACTTGTATCTTATATTCTCAATCTCTTCTAGGAGTGGTAAACGGGCGGGTCGGGTTGGATATGGTTCGAATAGAAAATGGGTAATGAAAAAACGGATCAATTATCTAATCCGATCCATATTTAATATGGATAAAAAATAAGTTAACCGTCGGATATGAGTTTTTGTATATGATCACCTTTTGGAGAATTCTTAGTCTCCCTAACTTGAGGAACCTCCAATTTGAGGCTTTACAAATGTAAATGTTAGACTCATTGGTTATTCATTAGTTACTCATTGATTATCCATTTTCTAAAAGGATAATATAGTTCTTATCCATATTCGACCCATTTTCAAAAAGTTCATTATCGAACCTATTTTTTAATGGATAATATGAGTGGTTAACTATTTTCTTTGAATCATTTTGCCATCCCTAATATCTTCCAACAGTCACAATGGCCAATGGGTCACAAGCTATGGCAACTGCAATAGGTCAAGCAAGTTCACTTTCTTCCTTACCTTTCGACTCAGTTCTTTATGTTTTTGGTAGTCCGTTCAGCCTCATAGCCGTTAGTCGCTTAGCCAAATCACTTAAATCTGATGTTTTATTTCTTGATCACCTTGTTTTTATGCATGAATGGAGTACAGGGCGGATCAATGGGACCGAGCATAAATCAGATGGACTTTATTACCTTATCCTTGCAAAATCACATGGACTCGCATCTTGTCTTTCTCTAATAACTTCTCCCGTTACTGATTCACCATATTTATTATATAAACGGATTATTCCAGGTGCACTTGGATATTTTTCATGAAAAATCAATCTGAGTTGTTTTTATTTTCGAGGCCTTCTATGCTGAAATTCAAAATCAATTTGGGGTTTCTATCCATACATTTCGTAGTAATAATGCCCTAGAATATTTGTCTTCCTCATTTCAGTAGTTTATAAACTCTCATGGGATTATTCATCAAATATCTTGTTCGTACACATTTCAAAAAAATGGAGTGGCTGAAAGAAAGAATAGACATCTTATTGAAATTGCTCGTACCATATTCATATAATCTCATGTTCCGATGCGCTTTTGGGGGGATGCAGTTCTTACATCTTGTTATCTTATTAATCGTATGCCATCTTCAGCTATCCAAAATCAAGTTCCATTCTCTGTCCCGTTTCCCAATTTACCTTTATTCTCTCTTCCACCCCGTGTCTTTGGGAGTATGTGCTTTGTTCATGACCTTATTCCAGGAAAAGATAAGTTAGCTCTTTGTGCTCTTAAATGCATATTTCTTGGTTATTCGAAAACGCAAAAGGGATATCGATATTATTCTCCTGACCTTCAGCGATTTCTTATATCTGCTGATGTCACCTTCTTTGAAACCCAATCATTCTTCACTGGTCCAGTTAATCACTTTGATATTTTTGCGGTGCTACCTGTTCCTTCTTTTGGAGATTCAGTCCCTATTACCCATTCATCTTCCTCCATAGCTCCACCACCTACAGTTCCAGTTACAGCTCCACCACCTATAGCTCCAGTGCCACTACCGAGTCCAGTGCTACCACCTAATCCAGTTCCACCAATTATAGCTCCAGTGCCTCCACCTAGTCTAGTTCAACCTTCTACAGCTCCATCACTCCTGACTTATCATCGTCGTCCGCCCCCAACATCAGGCCTAGCTGATTCACGTCCTGCACCTAACCTTGCTAATAGTGTGGACCTGTCTCCTCTTAATCAACCGATTGCACTATGAAAAGGTATACAGTCCACACTTAATCCTAATCCTCATTATATCGGTTTAAGTTATCATCGTCTCTCATCACCCCTATTGTGCATTTGTGTCATTTTTGTCCTCTGTTTCCATCCCAAAGTCTACATGTGAAGCACTGTCTCATCTCGGATGGCGACAGGGTATAATTGACGAGATGTTTGAATTACATAAGAGTGGTACTTGGGAGTTTGTTCCTCTTCCTTTGAGTAAATCAACTGTTGGTTGTCATTGGGTATATGCAGTCAAAGTTGGTCCAGATGGCCAGGTTGATCTACTTAAGGCTCGCCTTGTTGCTAAAGGATATACTAAGATATTTGGACTCGATTACAGTGATACTTCTCTCCATGACTAAAATTGCATCAGTCCGCCTTTTTCTATCCATGGTTGTCGTTCGCTATTAGCTTCAATATCAGTTGGACATTAAGAATACTTTTCTTCACGGTGATCTTGAGGATAAGGTTTATATGGAGCAATCACCTAGTTTTGTTTCTTAGGAGGAGTCTAGTGGTCTTGTATGTTGGTTTTGCCGGTCCCTCTATGGTCTAAAGCAGTCTCCTCGAGCCTGGTTTGATAAGTTCAGCACAATTATTTAGGAGTTTGGCATGACTCGTAGTGAAGATGATCACTCTGTATTTTATCGACATTCTGCTTCAAATCTCTGTATTTATCTGGCCGTTTATGTTAGCGATATTGTTATTACTAGCAATGATCATGATGGTAATAGTAAGCTGAAGCAACATCTCTTTCAGCACTTTCAGACTAAGAATCTGGGCAGATTAAAGAATTTTCTGGGTATTGAGGTCGCTCAATCTAGATCAGGTATTGTGATCTCACAATTGAAGTATGCCTTAGATATTCCTGAGGAGACAGGAATGACAGGTTGTAGACCTGTTGACACTCTGATGGATCCTAATTCTAAACTTCTGTCAGGATAGGGGGGGCCTCTTAACAATTCTGCAAGATGTAAACGGTTGGTTGGTAAATAAATTACCTCACCATGACTAAAACTGAAATTTCCTTTCATGTAAGTATTGTGAGTCAGTTTATGGATTCTCCCTATGATAGTCATTGGGAAGCAGTTGTCCACATTCTTCGATATATAAAATCAGCTCCAGGCAATGGCTTATTGTTTGGAGATCGAGGCCATGTTCGTTGGATACTCAGATGTTGATTGGACAGGATTACCTTCTGATAGATGTTCTACGTCTAGATATTGTGTCTTAGTAGGAGGAAATTTGGTGTCTTGGAAGAGCAAGAAACAGAATGTGGTTGCTCGGTCTAGCGCAGAAGTAGAATATCGAGCAATGGTTATGGTCACATGTGAGCTAATTTGGATAAACAATTGCTTAAGGAGTTAAAATTTGATGAGATTAATCAGATGGGACTTGTGATAATCAAGCTGATCTTCATATTGCGTCAAATCCAGTAATCCATGAGAGAACTAAACACATCGAGATTGATTATCACTTTGTAAAAGATACTTTCGGGAGATATTGCTAAAAAAATTATGAAATCAAATGATCAGCTTGCTGCTTGCTGATATTTTCACTAAATCCCTCACTGGTCCTCGTATTAGTTATATATGTAACAAACTTATATATATCAACTTGAGGGAAAGTGTTAGTTTCATTGTAAATAGTAGTAAATAACCCTAATCACGTATGTATTAGGAGTATGACATATATCATATATATGGGGCTCATTGTATCATTGTCAATATTGGTCAATAGTATATCTCCCCTGCTTTCTCACAAAATTGATTGCATTACCAACGTCACTGGAATTAAGACTCAGTTTAACAGCTTCTGTGTTTGACAATTTTAAAACATATAGCCACTACGCCTATGTTCAACTTGTCAGGGCATAGATTTAGAATTCCTGTCAGTACAAATTCGTATGCACAATGTAACAAATACACTTCATCGGCTCACAACAGGAGATTTTGATTAAATTTCACAAGAAAAACTTTCAAGATCAACAAAATTAGAGTTCCTAACAATTTGATTTCCTTTTTACTTGGGTACAAGGGTCACCTTGGACCCGATAATTCAACTGCGTGTAAATTCTCTGTTGAGTCAACAATCCAATCGGAACCAGGATGTGGTGCAAGTTCCACCTCCTGGCGCAGAACCTCTACCTTCTGCCACTCATCCCATCTTTCAGCCAAGCCATCACCTTCAAGCATTCTCACCACTTCCGACATCTTGGGCCGATCCATCGGGCTGCTTTGTGTACAAAGCAATGCTACCTGGATCAGCTGCTCCACCTCAGCCTCCACATATTTGTTCTGAAGATCAGGGTCAACCAGCATTTCCAATTTCTTCTCTTTAAGTAGTCCTTTGACCTGAAAGCAAGGACCTCAGTAACATTAGTTTGAAATCCAGATCATAGACATAAAGATTCCAGCTAAAGGAGAAAAGGCTTATTGGAAAGATAAAGAAAGAGCACATTATTGATTGTTGTACTCGTGTCATGTTCACCTAAAGTTGAGATGTACGTACCCAGTCGAGCAACATGACATCATCATCATTCGCAAGCCGAGCAAGATCAAAAGCCCTCTGGCCAGTGATTAGCTCCAAAAGCATGATCCCATACCCAAAAACATCAGTCTTTTCAGACGACTTCCCTGTGGAAAGGTATTCTGGAGCTATATGCCCAATTGTACCACGCACAGCCGTAGTAACGTGCGTATCCTTGTAATCCATAAGTTTAGCCAAACCAAAGTCTCCAACAACAGCCTCAAATTCTTCATCTAGCAATATATTTGCAGCCTTCACATCACGATGGATAATCTTAGGGTCACAATGATCATGCAAATATGACAATCCCCTCGCAGATCCCAGAGCAATGCGTTTTCGTGTTGGCCAATCAAGTGGTGGTTCAGATGGTGGCCGTTCTACAAAACAAACAGTTTTTTCAGAAGATGAATACAACAACAACCCAGTAAAATCTCACGAGCGGGGTCTGGGGAGGGTTTCAGAAGATGAATAATAACTAATATTTCCTGCCTTTACCAAGTTACAGGAATAGTTCATAGAAGATTTACATTTTGTTAGAGAAAAGAAGTTACGGCAGATAAAAGCGTTGATCCTACGAAAGATGTTCCTGGTCTATTACTTAGCATACCCTTTCAGAACTAAAAAAGAAAACAACCACAGATACTACTCCCGCAGTTTAAATTAATGTATCTTTGCTTTTTTTGTCTGCCTCTCTCTACATTTAGTAAACCTTTAACTACATCATTCCACATGGTATAATTAAGACCATAAGATTCAAGGGCATTTGGTATATTACACAGGTCTTTAGTTCAAAACCACAAGATTCACAAGTCTTCCTACTTTTCTTACACTTCGATCCGTCAAACTAAGACACAAAAATTGAAAAGGTAATAGATTTCAGTAGGCTTCACCTCTCAGGCATGATGCAACACTTCCATTGGCCATATAGGGGTAGACAAGCAGCCTTTCAGTTGGTGTCATACAGAAGCCACGCAGTCGTAGAAGATTTCTGTGCACTGCCATACTAATCATCTCAACTTCTGTTTGAAACTGCAACTCCCCTCCAGGGGTACGCTCCTCCTTTAGCCGTTTAACAGCCACCAATGTTCCATCTGCCAAGCGACCTTTGTATACCTTCCCAAATCCACCTCGACCAAGAATGTTTTTATTGCTAAAACTATCAGTTGCAACTTGTAGCTCTCGGAGGGAGAACCTTTTCAGTTGACCTAAGTGAACTTCGGGATCCTCCTCAGCTGCAATAAAATTATGCAAAGACAGTAATATGTAGCTGAAAAAATATAACATGCAAGAGAAAACAGACACACATGTGGAAGTAGGTAGGGAATTGTAGACTTTAGGTTGGACACCGTGTAAGCTACTAACCTGGTACATCAAAGAAATATTCTTGTGGTTTTCTACGGCGCCACCAGGCAAATGCAATGGCAGGAACAGCAAATAGTAGAGCAGCACCAGCAGCTACACCTCCGGCAATTGCTCCAGTTGCACCATTTCCTCCTGATGTTTCATTCAAAATATTTATACATCAGTTCAACAATTCCTCATTTCATGAACTGCTGCTTACTCCACAGGAATAAAATTGATTATTAATTTCCTTCATACATTATCCACGCTATTTTTAACACAACTTTGGCCCTTCAACATCTAAATCGCTCAACACCAAAAAAAAAGGCAAAAAATTGGATGTCATTCAGATCTAAATTCCAGGACAGATTTTACACAGCAAAGATCCTAAAATCTTCACACAACCTAGCATAAATTTGATTAATCTAGTTCAACATTATCTGTGCCATTTTCAAAAAGGAAAACTGATGGTCCTATATCATCTTGAATCGCTTCCAAAGCAGAAGCGCACAAAACTTGCATCCCTCACACAGATCGAAACTTTACTATAGAGCCTGTAGCAGTAAAACCCTCATATATTCTATGTCAAATGCCACAGATAGCAACATACAACCGAAGCATATAGACCAAGGGAAAAAATGTATGAAGACACCAGACTGCTTAGAAACTTTAAATGTAGTAGCCTCACGCATCCCGTTTTTCATTACAGTCCAGTAACCAAAATGCCTGATTAGCAAAGATGACTTTTGCCCTTCTTCCCTTCTTCTGCTAGTATTGTTATAACACAAATTCTAACTTGGATCAGGAAAACTATGAGAGATAAGATGGATAAACTATAACTGAAATCACCTCACTCGAAAATGAAAACATTTATCCCGACACATTTAGAGAATTACCTGGAGCAGAAATTGGTGGTGGTGGAACAAATGGAGGGGGAGGAGAGAATGGAGGAGATCCCGGGCAAGGGCGTCCAGTTACTGGCCCACAAAGATCTAAATTATTTGCAAAACTGTAAATTCAAGTGAACTATGTTAGCAAATAACAAAATTCTGAAACCACCAGTCAATTGGATACTGAACCACCTTTATGGAATATACCTGATAGGCGTGAATAGAGAGAAGGAACCATTATCTGGAACAGCACCCGAAAGACGATTGTTTGACAGGTCCCTGTACACAGATGTGACAAGAAAACAGCATGAGTATATGCAGTGGAAGGAAAGGTCGATGAATGAAAAGAAAAAACAGAGAGAATGACTCCAAGTAATAGCCACAAAACAGCTAGTGTACTTACAACACTTGAAGTGATGAGATATTAGTCAGCGACATCGGGATGGAACCAGTCAAACTGTTGTTGTTGAGCCGACTACCCTTGCCAAAAGATACAAAGATATACAGTAATGAGATTATTTTTGCTATAGTAAAATAATTGGAGAATAAAACACGAGTGAAGTCTGACACTAAAATCATCTTAGTAAGATCTTTTAATGTGGATATGAAACATTAAGAAACTTCAAACCAAAACCAGTACTTCAGCTGGAAATGAAGTTCTCAGTTCAGAACCATAACAAAAAACCTCAGATATTTTCTCCCTGACAAACAAACACCTTTTGGACTAAATTATATCAGCCATCATCAGCAATACTGCAAGAGTTCTATAGCCAGTTCCAAAATGCAGTTATTCAGGTTACAAGCTGAGTCTGTATAATAACTCCATTTTGGAATACTTCTTGGGCAATCCAGCCAAAAGAAAAAAAAAGATTTGTGGAGCATTAAGCAAGAGAAACTTGAGCAGTGAAATATGCATTATGAAGCATAGGCTTCTAAACTTAAATTCTACTTTAGAAAAGGATTACAATAAACGGACAAAATAAACATCAACCATTAAAAGCTGCTTTAATGTAACATATATCAGGCCCATATAGATCTCAAATATCAGAGGAAGCATAGGCCTATAGACTTCTTTTCCATTAGATAAGGATTACAACAAAGGGAGAAAATAAAACAACTGTATATACAACATCTGCTTAATTTGAATGACATCAGGTCCATGTAGTCCTCAATTACCTTCTACCATCAAAACTTAGCGTGAAACCTAATACCAATAGAGGTCATCTTATGTGAAACCTAGAAAAAATATCAGACTTCCTTTCCTTTCTAGACATGCCAGCAAGAGTAGGTCATCCTTCATCCATCTTAAGGCTGGATAATTAATTTAAAAAATTGACATTTGGCATCACAATATCCACAGAAATCAAAAGTAGGATAAAAGTACATACAGGAATCTCAATTTAGTCAGCTTGCCCAAAGAATCTGGGATGGGGCCACTGAAGCTGTTCAAGTAGAGATCCAAGCTGACCAGATTAGTCAAATTTCCAAGATCACTCGGTATTGAACCACTTATGTTATTACTGTAAAGCTCCCTGTGAGAAGGAAACCAGAGATGAGTCAATATCATACCGGTGACATCCCTCTAGGTTAGTGGGTCAACCAAGATAATGATGCAGAATCCTCACATTCATACAGAAAAAAAAAAAGGCACGACAACTAATTTTCAGTGCACACCACAGCTAAAAGTCAAGAAATGAGAAAGTACTGGGAGATTCAAGTTAACATTTAACTATTTAGCAATGCTTTTGTCATGGGGGAATTTATAACTATTTAGCAATGTTTAGCAAGTTAACAAGCATTTTGCTTGATATAAGCCTTTGTACTTCCATGTGCAACAAATGATTACCTTGTCATATTTTAAATAATCTTTGTATCTTATCAATCAGTTAATGTCTATACTTCTATTAACTTCAAAGTTCATCTGAACAATGATTACATACACTTGGGAAACACAGACTTAGCTACTCATATTTGCATGAGCCTCAACCAAAAGAGCACTAGTTATACCCATCATTAACAAAAGATCACGGGTTACAATCAATAAGAGCTCCAAACAAGCAGTTTGAGACAGAATATGACTATATGTTCACAATTTAAGAGTGCAGAAACAAATATACCTTGAGCTCAAACGAACATCCATATTGTCAAACTTCAAAATTTCAAACTAAGCTTAATTACTTGTATAATTATGCTTAATTAAGCCGTTGATTCAAACACAAGGCAAAAATTATTAAGTTATACTTGGTGACTAACTGCATTAGCATCTAATGTATGACCAGAAAACTTCAGATTTTTTCCTCCAAGACATCAACCATCTAGCCACTTTTCCACTTTATATGTCAGGGTTTTATTTTATATTTTTAACGGGCTTATTTTCTCTTGTTTGCTGTTTCCTGTTCCATAAACCTAAATCAGGATTTCTGTTAATAGCAGTTACCTGGGAAAAGGAAAGAGGGAATAAAGAACTATCTGAGCGGAAGTTTGCTAGTCCAAATTAACAGTGCTTAGGGTACTGCGTAGACAAACATATGTCTTTTTTTTAATTGTTAAAACAATGATATGTCTTAAGATGCATAAATTTAGGAAGATCTGAAACACACCCGGCGGCATTTTTGGAGGATCCAAGCCACATAGATTAGGGCTGCAATGCTATTTAAGAGTTTATCAAACAGTCAATGACTTCTAATCTTTTGACAGGTAAGTATACAGCAAATTTAATGTCAACTGCAATATTTACACAAGTACTTACAGACACTTTGCCACTTAAATTAGTTCATTGCTAGTCTCATCCAAGTATCCGACTTCCCTAATTCACTAGTATGTAATTGTGAAACCAGCACAATTAAATCTTTGTTGTTCATGGAACACATTAACAACAATGCCATTGACAGCAAAACCCTTCACACAAAATGAGGGAGGGAGAGGAGACAGTTTTCTCTGCTCCTTTTCATTAACATACATAAAATTCTATAGGTAACATGCAAAATCTTCAACATTTGGAGACCAATACACCAAATGCCCATTTGCCAAGTCCAAATAAGCAAGGCAACACAAAAGTAGCAAATATAATTCATATAAGTGAGACTTACAAGTATTGCAAATTCTTCAAAAGGCCAAGCTGTGGAACTAATTGACCAGATAAAGCAGCATTTCCTAAATCACTGGAAAAGTTGAATATATAACAAGTGTTATGGAACCACAAACTGAAATGTGATCTGCTCACCGCCACAGGAAAATGGAATTGCAAAATCCATGAAAGCGGAGGTAAAGCGGACAACAGATTCTTACACTCGTATAACACTGTTATCATTGTTGCAAGTAACATGAAACCATGTGCAAGGATTAACGAGGGTAGGATCCCAGCTCTGTAACACATTGTTAGGATCTTGTAAGTTGGTACGCAGACTGTGCAATGCATCGCCTGTTTGTGCATGCATTCAGGAAAAATTAGACAATATTTAAACCATCTAACCGCACAACAAACATTTAATTTACTGACTGAACAAAGCACTTTATCAAGATTTTTGCCACCAAAAAAAAAAAAAGCAAATTGAATCAATAGAAATTATTCAAGCAAGTACAAGAAATGATAAATGCACCAAGATTGAATAGCAATAATCACATATAAAAGAACTGAACTGCTTGCTACTATAACAAGGTAGGGAGCTCATTGCTTATCTTGCTTACCATTTTGGGAAAGTTCAACAACTAACACATTAAGTAAAATTCAAAGTCCGATTTTGCACATCTTCACTTCATTATCAAATAAATATTGACTTTCTAGCACCAAAAATTTCACCTTTCTTTGGAACTCATCTCACAAGAACAACAGAGATAAACCTCAAAAATAACTAAAAAAGAGAATGGTGGGGCCCCACAAACCTTCCATGTTAGCAAAAATGAGCTTAAGAGGATGTACAACCAAGATTAGCCACACCGCCATTGACACCAAGGCATCTTTCTTCATTACCTTCATCATCAAATAGTAGACATACAGATTTATCTGTAAATATTCCTTTTTACAAATCAAACAGCCAGCTCATAGAACAATCTCGCAGATCCAAATAAAGCAAACTCAAAGAAGCCAGCATTTACCCAAAAACCCAAGAAAACCCTAGCCCTCATTACCATACCAAAATAACATCATAACACAACCAAGAAAATGACCCACAAAGCTCAAAATCCAAGAACCGATCTTTTGAAATAACCCACACAAAAAAACCAAAAAAAAAATCACTTTTTTTAAGGATTTTGTAACCCCTTTACTCTGTACTTGAGACCTTTTTTGTGTTTCTCAGTTCAGTTTTAGTTCTTCTACTTCTGATGAACCCCCTTTTTTTTATCTGCTGCAACTTTTCACATTTTGTACTGCTTTTCTTTTGTTTTTTAATTCTTTTTGTTTCTCTCTCTACTGAGTAGTGTGTGTTGTTGTGTGCCCAGAGACAGAGAAAAAAGGTAAGTGAGAGAGAGAGAGTATTATCTTCTCTTTTTGGGCGTGTTAAGCTGCCCGAACGGTGCTTTGCCCCATCTGCCCGAAACCTTAACTCCAAAACGGCTTCGCGCTATCTTTGACTCCTGTCAACTTTTGACAAATTTAAATTGCTAACTTTAATTTAATGAGTTATTTTTCTTTTTTAATCTGAGTTTTAAGAAATTATAATATATTTTATATTCAAAATTAAATTAATTATTTTATTTTAAGTAAATGATTTGTGTTTATATAACTTGTTTTGGAAGTTACGTTTTACATGTATTTTTTACTTTAAATTTGAATCTAGTTAAATTGTATCACATTATATAGGACGCTATGAAAATAAAAAGAAATATCAAATCTCAAGTGAAATTAATATATCTATGAGAGTAGATCGTTATTCTTATGTTTTGCGGTCACAATCTAACGTATTATGGGATTGATAGAAAACATTCACCAATTAAGGTTTCGAGTTGGACCTTGGAATTGAAAAGTATCCTATTAGAGAAAGCTTCATCTTTTAATTATCTTTATGCATAGTAAATTTAAATTAATAAAGATAGAAAATTTTAAATAATAAATAATTATAAAAGATCCTCTAAAAATATGTTAAAATTGGGAATACTAAAACAGATATAGATATTAACTCAACTAAATTTAATTTAGAATTTTTGTAGAGCGTATTTAAATTGTCTTATTTTAAGTATTTTTAATTTGTAGTGTTTGGATGAAATAAAAAATACTTTAAGCACTTATTTCAAGCTAAAATGACAAAACAACTCAAAAATCGAATGATAAAACTCTTAACTTATTGGTTTGTGCTTAAAAATCATTTAAAAAAAACACATTCAATCAGGCTCTTAGTCTCGATATCTTCGTTTTTTATAAAATAAAAAAAAATCTAAAATGACTTATCACGAACTAGCCTGAATCAATTTTTTCCTAATTAAAAGAAAAAATGTGTTATTAAATTATTCTTTTTGCTAAAACAAAAGGTAGGGTCTTCTGACTTTTACCACCATGTGAAATAAGTAGTTTTCTAACTTCATATTTCGCTTAAATTGATGTATATTTTTTAATTTTATTTCAGTAGAGCAACAAATTAACAAAGTTTTGACGAAATAGTTGGATAGTGTTTTTTTTTTTGTGAAGTTTTTGTATTTATATTATTATATCTCATATATGATTAAGAAATTAGAAATCCTCATCATGGCTGAATTAAAGGATTATCCACTGACAGTCATTTTAGGAGACAAACACATTCGTTATTTCATTAAATAATTCTTTTTTGAGATGAAAAAATGAATTGGAATTATTATTGAGAAACCATTGATTTAGGATATTATTTATTTAAGGAAGAGTAATTAAATGAATATTACGGATTTTACGGACCATACTACTAACTTTGTCACCTTTATTCGGTCCTTCAACAAACTTTCTCTTTTGTAAAGCATGTTATATCCTTAATTCATAAGCTTTATAGTTTTTTCTCTTAAATTAACCTATTTCCTTCTTTTGTTTGCATTTTAAAAGGGGTTTGCTTAAAAAGCGTAAACTCTAAAAAATTTTAGACACTAAAATATGACTAGTTTTGACAAAAATAAATAAATAAAATAAGGTTGCACGTGTGGATACTAATAGTCAATTCTAGTTGAAGAATAAGGATAAATATTTTAAGTGGACTAATTGCATTTTTCAAATACAAAGACGTCTTTAGCAATTAAATTTTCTTTTGTACTTTAGCCCCCAAAAGAAAGAAAATGATAAAGAATTTTCCCAAATATAAAATGTGCTACTACTTAGTTGGAAAGTGACCTTTTTGTTGAGAAAAAAGAAAGATTTGAGGTTGGGGAATTACATCAAATATCCAAAAATGAAATCATGGGACAGTGACAGGACTATGTGTAGGACCAAAACATTTGTGGGGTCTACAATTTTTTTTTTCAATATTTTTATTAGAATCCGATTAAATTTAAATTTTTTCCAGAAATTTTAGTGTAATAGAGAAAGTATTTCCTAACAAAAATAATTTCATATTTAATGCTCAAATCCGAAATATCTAATTAAAATAAATGATTACTAATCACTCAATTACAGTTTCTTCTTTTCAAAATTTGACCGTCAAAATCTTGTCAACATTCCGTTTTGAGGATAATTACGGAACGGGACACTTCCATTCTTAAATTTCCATTGCTCAAAACAAAAGAGTACTTGAAACCCAAATAAAAGTGACATATTTTGTATAGTCCCAAATTTTTATGTGTTTTAATTAGTGGACATTATTGTATTTGTGCTTTTTTATTATTTTTTTCCTTTTACTTTTTTGTTTCTCTTGGTTTTGGCATTTTGATTTGTCTTTTGGATGAATTTCGTGATTTATGACCAATGAACTAAAATCACATCATGGCTTTTGAAGTTCCTCTTTTGAAAATGAAGTTTGTTAAGGTCAATGAACAAAAGGTAATGGTCCCGTTTTTGCAATATAATTATCTTCTTTTTTTTTGGTAATTGTCCTTGTCGTAATAAAAAGTTGAGGATTGAATCCTTCAATCCATAATTTATTAACAATTTCTAAAAAGTATAGCAACAAATTTGTTATGAAATCTCCTATTTAAGGTGAATGTCTATAATTAGAGAGATTCTAGAGTTCTATTCTTGGTAGCTAAATCATCCCCCTCCCTATAAGTAAAGGGGTCTTCTACCATTGTAAACCACCCCTAACAATCTCTAAGTATCAATGAGAATACTCCTCTCTCTCTATTCTCTCTATTGCTCTTGTTCTTGTATTATTGTTCTTGTCTTTATATTATTTCATAACACGTTATCAGCACGAGTCTCTAACCAATTGAAATTTTCGATTGTCTTAACTTTTGTTTGTGTAGGGTTTTGCTTCAAAGAAAGAATGAAGAAAGAAGGAAAAGAAAAAAAAAGAAAAAAAACAGAAAACAAAAGAAAGAAAGCAAAAGAGAAAAGAAACGAAAAACAAAGAAGAGAAAAAAAAAAGGAAAACGAAAGAGAGAAAAGGAAAAAAACATTGAAAATATAATTGGTATACCTTAAGGTAAGTAACTTACTTTTTCCTTTCAAATTCTTGGAATTCTATAATTTGATTTTATATACAAACATAGACAACAAAGTTTGATTATAACTCTAATGGAGTTTGTAAGAAATTGTAACCACATGAAGTGGTAAAATCTCTATGTCCTGCCATGATTAAATTCATGTATGATTGTGGGCAAAGAATTAAAAATCCGTCCCATTAAATTTGCTCCATTCCCTTTAGAGAATGTGGAAGCAGTATGTGATAAGTCTGAAAGAAGACAAAATTATTACCGTAAAGGTATCAATGGATGTGGACGTGGCAATAGACGAAATTATAATCGTCATTATTGTGATAATGAGAATAATAAAGATTCTCAAAATAATCTTTCACTTTATGAAAGTAATATTTGACATGAGATTGTGTAAAGCACATGATTATGATCCATTCCCTGAAGTGAATGTGATAATTATAATAGAGCCCGTAAGTATGAACACGCTCTTGATGTAAATTTGTTTTATGTCTGACATTATGAAAAGAAAGTTCGTTGCCCTTGAAATTTCGGGCAAGAACTATATGACATGGGTGTTGGATGCTGAAATCCACTTAGATGCTATGGGTCTTGGAGACGCCATTAAAGACAGAAATAATGCATCCACCCAAAACTATGCTAAGGCCTTGATTTTCTTGCGCCATCACCTTGATGAAGGTTTGAAACTATGCTAAGGCCTTGATTTTCTTGCGCCATCACCTTGATGAAGGTTTGAAAATTGAATATATCACAGTCAAAGATCCACCCACCTTGTGGAATGGCTTAAAGAAGAGATATGACAACCTGAAGTTGGTCACTCTGCCACAAGCACGATACGATAAGAATCCAAAAGCAAATAGTTTATAAACTATATATTATCGTTGCGGTGGAAACGGGCACTGGTCAAAGGCTTGCCGTATACCATGACATTTGGTTGACCTTTATCAAGCATCTCGAAAGAGTAAACGCCCTGAAACGAATTTTGTCTCTGACGACAACTTTGACATCACCCACTTGGATGTGGCAGACTTCTTTGAGCAACCCGAGGGGAAGATAGACCACCTAATCGGTGATGGATCCGTGATGAAAGAAGATGGAGCTATTTGATTTTATTTTACTTATTTGTATTAGTTAATGAATAAACTAATAGTCATTAGTACTAACTCGTATTAGTTAATTTATGATATAATGTTAGTATTAGTTCTTTAGAATGTTTCAATATGCTCAAACATCAATAATATTTTTAATTTCCAGTAGAGGTAATCGACTAACCTGAAAAACTAGTCGATTATCTAATATTTCGCATTAAAACTGCAAAACAATCGATCGTAAATGTTCAACAATCGATTGTCTATGTCTAACAATCGATTGTCTTTAAAACAGTGTGATCTGGAATTTTTCAAAAATAACCAACAATCGGTTGTCTATGTCTAACAATCGATTGTCTTTATACAGTGAGGTCTGGAATTTTTCAAAAATAACCAACAATCGATTGTCTATGTCTAACAATCGATTGTCTTAAGACAGTGTGATCTGAAGTTTTTCAAAAATAGCAAATAATCGATTGTGTGTGTTTAACAATCGATTATCAATGTTCAACAATCGATTGTGTGTGTTTAACAATCGATTATTTTATGAAAATGCTTAAACTGAAATTTTCAAGCTGCATAGTAATCCATATAATCGACTATCTGATTTAGTTTGTCAACTGACCGCAGCAGATTTTGAAAATATTATTTAAATGTGACACAAACGGATTGAAGTTGTTTATTCTCATGTTCGTATATTTTCTTTTATATGTCAAACCATGGGAAGTAAATTGATTGAAGGCTCCGGAAGAGCAACTGTAACTCTGCCCAAAGGCACGACGTTTATCTTAGAGAATGCAATATTCTCCTCCAAGTCTAAGAAGAACTTGTTGAGTTTTAATGATATCAATCGCAATGTTCTCCTCCAAGTCTAAAAGGAACTTGTTGAGTTTTAAAGATATCATTCAAATGGATATCATATTGAGACAATAGAAGAGAATAATCTTGAATTCTTCATGAAAGCGAGGCTGCCCATTTCGGTTTGGGTTCACGCCATTTTGCATGCAGCAATACTAGTTCGTCGGCTGCCCACTTCGGTTTGGGGTCACGCCATTTTGCATGCAGCAATGCTAGTTCGTCGGCTGCCCACTTTGGTTTGGGGTCACGCCATTTTGCATGCAGCAATACTAGTTCGTCGGCTGCCCACTTCGGTTTGGGGACACGCCATTTTGCATACAGCAATGCTAATTCGTCTCTGACTGACGAATTGACACAAATATTTCCCGTTGCAATTGGTTTTGGGTCATGGACCCAATATATCCCATTTAAGAATCTTTGGATGCGCAGTATATGTGCCTGTAGCACCGCCATCCCGCACCAAAATGGGTCTGCAAAGAAGGTTAGGAATATATGTTGAGGTTGAATCGCCCTCCATTATTCGCTACCTCGAAACATTGACAGGAGTTTTGAACCTATAGTTCAAATGCTTGAAAGTATAAAGTCAAAGATGTTCATATCTATCAAGAATGATGATTTCAAGGTGCGGAATATTTATTCAAGTCAATATGGTTGATTTGTCAAACGTCTACCAAAGATCGTTTTGAAGATGATGCACAAGATTGGAATGCAAATGCTCAAGGATATAAATTGATGTACTCATTAGAGGGAGTTAATGCGCGTTGCACTCTTTTTCCCTTACAAGGTTTTGTCCCAATTGGGTTTTCCTTACGAGGTTTTTAACGAGGCAACCAATAGGCGCATATTCAAACATGTGTACTCTTTTTCCTTTCTTTAATTTTTCCCATTGGGTTTTGGTTTTAAGGTTTTAACGAGGCACATTGTTGAATAGACATTCAAGGGGGAGTGTTATGAAATCTCCTATTTAAGGTGAATGTCTATAATTAGAGAGATTCTAGAGTTCTATTCTTGGTAGCTAAATCATCCCCCTCCCTATAAATAAAGGGGTCTTCTACCATTGTAAACCACCCCTAACAATCTCTAAGTATCAATGAGAATACTCCTCTCTCTCTATTCTCTCTATTCTCTCTATTGCTCTTGTTCTTGTATTATTGTTCTTGTCTTTATATTATTTCATAACAAAATTCGGATTATGCGACAATTTAAGGTTCACAAAATCATGCATTTTGAAAATTGAAAATTTAAACATATTCAATGTAGCATTATATTGTGTATAAGCACAAATGCAATTTCAAAATACCATTTTAATCTTATAAGAAAATGTGGTAGTGGATTATTGCTTTATCTCTAACATTAAATCTATATATTATCCAATCCGGTGTTTTGACCAAACAGAATTCTATGTACTGGGACGTTATCGTCCACGGCCTCCGCCAAGCAGGACGGTGCTAGAATATTACAAGTTCCGTCGAATTTAGTAATTTTTACTTAAATTTTGTATTTATACTAAAAATTATTATTTATATATATATATATATATATATATATATATATATATATATATATATATATATATATAATATTTAATTATTAATCTAATAACATATTATGCTTCAGCAGCACATATAAAACTCATATCTTTAAATCTTGATTCGGTTTTTTTCACGAATGGTTGGCTCGTATCTTTGCTATTATTTACGGGTTTATTAAAGTAATGTGTGTTCATATCTCGTCCACTCGACCTCATTATATGTCCATAATCGCATCCACAACTTCACTATGACTGCAAAGTCCCTTGACCTCATCTGTAGTGGCTTCCTCCCAATAAAAACATTCTTATTATTCTCATCTTATTCAGAAATTACACTTGAATCACTATTTATACATATACTTGTGAATCTCAAGTCAAAATTATATAAACCCTTGTGTCATCTAAGTGGTTTTACATAAAGATCTCATGTGAAATACATGCATTAATTTGATCATGAAGTCATGCATGGGATACATCTCAATAGACAAAGTGAACATTTTATCAAGGCCAAGTATATATATTTGACCCCTTAAATTTGTCTAATTTATTTATATGAATACTTAAATTACGACATGTTCCTACGAACACTTGAACTCAAACCAACTTATGTCAATCAAATACGTCTTGCACAATTTATAAAACAAATTGAGCTTGTATTGCGAAGTGCCTCCTACGTGGCAAACTATACCAATCAATGTTTGACACGTGGAATTTTTTTAAAAACAAACCCTCTCTTTTATCTTATTTCCCCCCTAGAATCTCCTCTCCCTCCCCCAAAACCCTCCTTTCATTTTCTCCTTAGTTCTTGCTTTGGGGTTAGGAACGGAGGAGGCACGTCACTGCTTGATTTCGCTAGGGCTTCCGAACTTCTGATTGCGAACTCGACATTTCAGAAGAGGGAGGAGCATTTGGTCACCTTCAAGAGTTCGGCGGCGAGGACTCAGATTGATTACCTCATCCTCAGAAGGAGCGATAGGGGTATGTGCAAGGACTGCAAGGTTATTCCGGGAGAGTCCCTTTCGACTCTTCATAGACTCCTAGTGATGGATGTCGGTCTCTAGGTGAAGAGGAAGAGGAGGGGTGCTCGGGGATAACCGCGGATTAGATGGGGTGTTTTGACTAAGGAGAAAGCACAGGAGTTGGAGAGGAGGTTAGCTGAGGGCGGAGCTTGGAGAAGTTCTGGGGCAGCGGACGCTATGTGGTCAGAGACGGCGAACTTGGTTAGGAAGGTAGCTCGGGACGTGCTCGAGTAGCCAAGGGCTATTCAGGCAGACATCAGGGTGACTGGTGGTGGAACGATGTAGTCGAAGGAAAGGTGGAGGTGAAGAAGGTGGCGTTTGCTAAGTTAGCAAGGAGCACAAGCGAGGAAGAACGAAGAGCGAACAGGGAGATCTACAAGGTGGTGAGGAAAGAAGCAAAGCTGGTGGTTACGGAAGTTAAAAACGCGGCATTTGGTGGCAAGTACGAGGAACTATGGGAGAGAGGCGGGGATAGGAAGTTATTCCGGTTAGCTAAAGCAAGGGAAAGGAAGGCACGTGATCTTGACCAAGTTAGGTGCATCAAGGGCGAGGATGGTAGAGTTCTGATGGGGGAATATCAAGTCAAGCAGAGGTGGCAAGCGTACTTTCGAGACTTACTTAACGAGGAGGGGGATCGTAACATAGAGCTAGGGGAGTTGGGGCATTCCGAGCAACATAGAGACTTTGGGTAGTGCAGGCGCATTAGGACGGAGGAGGTCATGGGGGCTTTGCGTAGGATGTGTAGGGGTCGAGCGACCGGGCCTCAGGAGATCCCGGTGAAGTTCTGGAAGTGCATAGGTAGGTCAGGAGTGGGGTGGCTCTCCAGGTTGTTCAATGCGATCTTCAGGATCAAAAGGATGCAGGATGAGTGGAGGTGGAGTACAGTGGTGCCCTTGTACAAAAACAAAGGGGACATCTAGTGCTGCAACAACTATAGGGGAATCAAATTAATAAGTCACACCATGAAGGTCTGGGAGAGGGTGATCGAGGCGAGGGTGAGGGATATGACATCTATATCTGTGAACCAGTTCGATTTCATGCCGGGTCGCTCCACTACAGAAGCTATCCACCTTGTCAGGCGGCTGGTGGAGCAGTTTAGGGATAAGAAGAGGACTTGCACATGGTGCTTATCGACTTGGAGAAGGCGTATGACAAGGTCCCAAGGGAGGTGCTTGGAGGCGAAGAGCGTGCCGGAAGCCTACATCAGAGGAATCAAGGACATGTACGATAAAGCTAAGACTAGGGTTAGGATGGTGAGTGGAGACTCAGACCATTTTCCAGTGGTTATGGGGCTCCATCAAGGATCGGCGCTTAGCCCTCTCTTGTTTGCCTTGGTGATGGATGCTCTAACCCGACATATTCAAGGGGATGTGCCTTGGTGTATGCTATTTGCTGATGACATAATCTTGATAGACGAGACGAGGGTCAGTGTTATTGAGAGGTTAGAGGTATGGAGACAGACTCTCGAGTCTAAGGGTTTCAAAATAAGAAGATCTAAGACTGAATACCTGGAGTGCAAGTTTAGCACCGAGCCGAGCGAAGTAGGCAGGGACGTAGTGATTGGATCTCAGGTCATCGCCAAGAGGGACAGTGTCAGATATCTTGGATCAGTGATTTAGGGGGACGGAGAGATTGACGGGGACGTCACTCATCGTATAGGAGCGTGGTGGTTAAAGTGGAGGCTTGCATCAGGAGTCCTGTGTGACAAGAAAGTTCCACAAAAACTCAAGGGGAAATTTTATATAGCTGTGGTTAGACCTGCAATGTTGTATGGGGCGGAGTGATGGCCAGTGAAGAACTCTCATGTTCAGAGAATGCAGGTTGCGGAGATGAGGATGCTCAGGTGGATGTGCGGGCTCACCAGGTTAGATAAGATTAAGAATGAAGTTATTCGAGAGAAGGTGGGGGTGGCCCCGGTGGATGAGAAGATGCGAGAGGCGAGACTGAGGTGGTTCGGGCATGTGCGGAGGAGAAGTCCTGATGCCCCGGTGAGGAGTTGTGAAGCGGTTGGCGATTGTCGGCGTTCGGCGAGGCAGAGGGAGGCCTAAGAGGTATTGGGGAGAGGTGATTAGGCATGGCATGGCTAGAACATGACTCTTGACAGGAAAGTGTGGAGGTCTAGTATCAGGGTTGTAGGATAGAGGCTCCTAGAGTTTTTGTACTCCTCACCCGAGGTTGGGTGAGGCTTGGTAGGGCTATCCATAGATGATTTGTGTTTTGGAGTGTGTCTCCCTTATGGAAGTTATTTATGGTAGTTACTGTATGATATTATTGCATGCTATTTTATTTATGGCTCTTATGTTTAGATAATTATTTACGCTATTTCTACTGAAGTTAATAATGATCTTTTATTTTTGTTTTTGTTTTTCCTCTCCTTCACTGAGCGGAGGATCGATTGAAAACAGCCTCTCTGCCCTTTCGGGTAGGGGTAAGGCTCGTTTACATATTACCATCCCTAGACCTCACCCTGTGGGACTATATTGGGTAGTTGTTGTTGTTGTTGGGTATGAAAATTTTGTGAAGATTTCTTCGGCGTATTCTTCCTTGTTTTTATAACTTTTTCTTGTCCCTTTCTTCTAGTTTTCTTTTCTATGTGGTATTCATACAGACAATTACTCTCCAAATTTTGACTTTTAGCAGAGCAAAAAGAAGAAAAATGGTTCATATCATTCTTCAATAAAGAATCGTCGGAGATTGAAAAATCTTTTTTTTTTCAGTTGACAGTATGACCATCGCCGAGCACTCAATTGCAATGAAGTTTTCATGTTTGGTGTTTGATAATGCTGTGATGGTGAATGTGAACTTGAAAAGACAGACTTGTTGGACAGTGATACTTTTCAGAAGTTGTAGTTGACAAAAATGGTGGGATTCCGGCGGGGACGAGAAAATTCTGAAAATTGTCAACTTAACTGTTATGGAATTTCTAATACCAAGGAAAACTCGAAGAATGAGATGATGGATGCAAAGCGATGTGGATTACAAAAACAGTATTTTTTGTGGCTAAAAATGCAATTACAAGAAAGTAGACGGAGCCGAAGAAGATTTTTTTTAAATATTTTTTGGTTGTAAATAATCGCCTCACGTGCTGATAATAAGTGTGGCACACACACTGTGCATATCACCAAATTGTGTCTAATAGGTACAATTTCGCTCTAAGTTTTAAGTGTTCAATAGGTACCACAACAATAATAATAATAGTAATCCAGTATATTTACTTAGTGGGGGTATGAAGAGGATAGTATGTACCAGAGCTTACCCCTACCCTTGGGTAGAGAGGTTGTTTTCAAATAGACCCCCGACATTCTTCCCTCCAAAAATTTCCCACATTGCTCTTGGGGAAATTCGAACTCACAACCTCTCAGTTGAAAGTGGGGGTTGCTTACCATCGGTGCAACCCACTTGTCAAGTGTTCAATAGGAATAAGATGTAATTTAGGGGGCTGCTGTATTTGTACTATAATTAAGCTTGTCCCATCATGTTGTCAACCACAATTCTTTCATAAAATGCAATAATCTCATGCATTATATAAGCTGTAATAAAAAACTAGGCTATGGATAGAGTTACCACATATTTTTAAGCTCTTGCATTTGTTGGAATTTGACCTTTAATGCTCATTTCATGCTGTAACAATTTTCATCGTACATTAAGATTTTGAAATTATTTTTTCTATATCTTGAACTTTTCATTTTTTTTCAACCCTTAATGTATTTTCCTGTGCCATTTCAGAAAATGATAACCTGTTTGGTCCAACGTCTTATTGCCCAAAAGTGCTTATTGCCATGATTAATGTGTTTGGTCAAGTTTTTAGAAGGAAAAAAGTGCTTTGAATAGAAGCAGAAATAATCTTTTGAAGAAAAAAGAAGTAACTTCTTTCAAAATACATTTTTAATAACAATTTTGAGAGAAATATACTTAAAAGTACATTTAAAAGTTTGGCCAAATACTAATCTCTGCTCAAAAAATGCCTTTTAAATTAATCAGGCAAGCATAAATTATTTTTTTATTTATCAAAAAGTACATTTAAAAAGGAATATTTACATAAATAGCGAACGATATTTATTATTTATTTTTTCTAACCATATATATAGTTTATATATTGATTACGCATAATTATAAACATATAATACATAAATTATGCGTATATTATACTTCCACAAATAATTTTTAAATGTAACTGATTTGTTAGGCAGCTATTTGAGTTAACTCTTTTTTTTTATCAAAAAATATTTATGAGAAAAGCGTTTTTCAAAATTAGATAATTTAAAAGTTTGGCTAAACAAACTATTAATACTGCAATCAAGGGCCAAATGTGATAACCCCGTCATAAAGTGGAGTAAAACTTTGTAAGTAAAAGCCCGGCCCAAATTCTCCTCATTGGCTTTGAAAAAACTTTAATGCTAGCATGTGAGAGAGAAGGCAAATGTTTAATAATCATTTATATTTCCTATTTAAGGAGGAGAAATTGTTGACCAAAGCAGACTTCAGTGTTCAAAATAAGATTTTTATTTTGACAAAAATATAAACAGCAGAAAATAAAATAAAGTTGAATGACAGTAATTGGTAACTTTTCTTTTTGCTAAAACGAGTCTTGTATCATCTTCTTCAAGATATGACTGAATGAGGGAAAATGATGACAATGGGGAAGTTGACAAATGATAATTATGAATCTTTTATTCTCTAGATTTTCATAAGGGTCCAAGTGACTTTGATTATTGCTACTAGTAATTTCTCTCATTATTATGCCTAGGCCAACCTTACCACAACTTGTAGCCTTATACAAATACCATCTCAGCTTTCCTTATGATTTTATTTTGTAAGATTGAAATTAAGTGGCACGATTAATTGGAAGAAATGATGTCGAGGGTCTATTTGGAAATAGGTTCCATATTTTAGTATGTTGATAAGGTCTACATATACACTATTTTTCCAGATCTTATTAAGTGGGATTACATTATATTATTGTTATTGTAGTTCATAAAATTGGTCTCTCTCATCTTGCCATGATAAATATTAAGATTCTTACTGAAATGCGGTCTGAATTTGTATCAAATATACAATATTTAAACCAAGCAATGCTAGCTGTATGCAAGTTTTAGTGATTTACAACATCAAGTTTTATGTTATTTGTTTCGAGCCTTTTGACAACTCATAGTAGATATATCATGATTTCTATTTACATGAGACTCGCTACATGCTAAATAGCATGATTTGTTCTATGCTTAACAAATGGCAGCTAAGAAACAAACTCGAATGGACGTGGATAATTTGTCTATGCAGTTAGTGGCGGATCTAGAATTTTTAAATTATAAATACTTAATTATTTTTAATCTAAAAATTACTGTTGAGACCGGTTGCTCGGTTGATGTATTTCTATGAATTTACTAATTTTTGGTACAAATGATAGTATTGCCTCTAAAAATAATGGGTGCTTAAGCACCCATACCCATTGGGTAGATCTGCCACAGCATCCAATTGATATTACATCATATTGGGAGGACAGTTAAACGAATTTTGTGGCTAAAGCAAAATTATATCAAAAGACTTTAATACTCTTAAATTTATTCTATAAAATTTTTACACTAATAATAAAATTTGCTCTCTAAACAACAAATTAATTATTTAGACAAAAATAGCGAGTTTCGAAAAAAAATTTAGGACGAAGAGCACAAAGAATAAAGAAGTGAATTATCGGATATTGACATCAAGAACTTAAGTGAAAATATTAATTTGGCTATCATCATAATCAAGAAAAAGAAATAAATGTATATAATATAATATAATAACTTAAGTTTTGAACATTGATGATGTCAAAATTATTCACTCCTTCTAATCAATTTAAATGATAATTGTCGTTCATTCTATTAATTAAAAGCACTTATTGGTGAATATCTATATATATAATTACACTAAAAGAAAATTAGTTCATAAATATTTTGTGTTCGTACAATTTTAGAGAAGACTGTAAAAGATTACGTTGTCAATATATAACTTAATTCCTATATAAAAAGGTTAAAAATTAAAATGGAAGAGTAACACAAATACACTGATGTTATGTGAAGCGATAACAAGAATTTAGTGAGAGAAACTCTCATCCATCACTACAAACAAACTAATGGAAAGCCCATCCAAATTACCAAACATACCACTGGAATGGAAGAAGACACACCCCAATCCCATTCATACAAGTAAATGCTCCTAGATAAGCAAGATACAACACAAGCTGACTACTTCGCTTCAGAACTAGAATCCACCATAAGGTAAAAAAAAGGAAAGGAAACAACAGGTCCAATCCTACTATCTCAAGAGGATAAAAACACATTATATGAACCATGGCTTTACTTAGTCATCATAAAGCTTTTTGGAAAGTGTATGTCACACTATCTCCTTCGGTCTAAATTAATCGATTTATGAAATTTATCCGAACAGTTAATGTTGATTGATCTAGGATGAGATTTTTTCATAATCAAATATAGTAAAGAGGAAAATCTAGTGAAAGCCATACAAAAAGCCATGGTTCATCTCTGCAGTTTCCTCTCAATCAGAAGATGGGAATCCAAATTCACTCCACAGAAAGCGACACTGTCCTTCACTGGTTTCGATCAAATGCGTATATATATTCTAGTTTCACTTCTGCATGCACTCAAAAACATTATGTAACTAACTTACAAGTGCAATGCCAAATGTTGGACGCTTTCAGTTTTCAACCGATAAATTTACTTTACTCGAATCCATGGTTCAACCTAAGAATAAAGCTTACAGAAAGATGAGCAAGAGGCAATGAATATATGGAATAATTCTGCATTTAGCCATTTCCAAATTCTAAACTTCTTCAATCAGGACAGTAATTGTTTGGGTTACCATCCAAAGTTTATTCCTCTAGTGTCCTCCTTGTTTAATCAAGAGGCAAACAGGGAGTTAAGAGATAAGGATTAGAATCCCAGTATATATTATATAGAAGAAAATCTCATCATCATTTCTAAGACTCCTAAGTTCTAATTGGCTGTCTGATTAATTCTCCAAATGCCTGTTATCAATTAACAAGTATTAGTACGTACGTGATGCACAGATAATTAAAAATTATGTTTTACATTGTAAAGTTTAATATATAAGTGTTAATAATATCTTTACAAACAAATATTAAAAATATTTTAAAATTAGTAAAATTTTCATTCTATCTCCTAATAAATATTCCATAAAAAATAATGATACTATACAATTTGTTTGATATGAATATTCCACGAAAAATAATGACGCTATATAATTTTCTTGATATGGAGTATGTGCTTAAGAGAATATTTTTGTAGCAAATACTCATGACATATTGCAGTGTATTTTCCAGAAGTTATCCTCTGCATTGAGGTTTATCACTACAAAAAAGCACGGGACAATTAACCTCAAGTTAATTTGTGAGATGCTCATAAGGCTTAAAGTTGAAGATATTCAGACTAATCTATGGATCACTAATTTCATTCACACTCGTCCTATGAGAAAATGTCGGTTTCAATTTATGTTTGCTGGTTTTAATTTTCAAATTGTTTGGTCCAACCACAAAGTTTTTAATAACATACAATCCCACATGTATTTTTATTTTGAAAATAAGCATAACGGCTATTCTAATAGTTGCATGAATCTGATCTCCCTAAAATAATAAAATTGGAAAGAAATTTAAGTTAGTAAGGCTCATAAATTGAAGAAAATACATCATAACTCGAAAAAGATAACATGTAAAAGAGTATGCACCTTTTCATCTTGAATAATTAATTCAATCGAATTAGAATTTTTTAGTTTCTCGCAATCTAGAATGTGCCATAATCTAACAACACAAACCTTCAAATCCAACTCATTTTGAACATTAATATTTCACCGATATAGTTATAGTTTAGAGCCATACTTTGAAAAAGTTTGTGTGAAAACTAAACCCCAAGCAATGTAGAAAAACCAACCATAAACAAAAGTTAATTAAATATACATTTCTAAGGAAAGACTATCATAGTAAATTAAATTTTAAGTATATGAAATCCTAATATTTAAAAAAGGTATGTGTAATCAATTTGTATGTGCGAGTTATGAAGAAATGATACGAATATTTCATTTTTAGCTTTTGGATTTTTAAAAAAAAATTAATTTTCAACGGTTTTTTTGTGTGGTTAATTAACACTTGTTAACCACCAAACCTTAATTTTTTTGCCTTTTTCCTTTGTCCTCTTGTTTATTTTTTCTAATATAGATTTCCTTTAATATAATATAAAAGTAAGGTACAAAATATTTATTAAATTATTCCTGTCCTAATAAATTATACAAATTTAACTAAAAATACCTATAATAATGTATATCGTTCACAAATAAAGTCAGACATAGAGTTTGTACTAAATATAAAATTATTATTTTAATTTAAAATTAATGTGTAAGATACAAAATAAAATTTTAATAGACTTTTTCTCAAATAAAGATACCTACCATAATTGAATTATATATAAAATTTAATTATAGATTCCTATAGTTATAATTTATTGGTTTGCTTAATATAGATCGTGTCCTTCCATTAAAGAATGAAATACACATAATTGCTTAGGTCATTCATTTGCATTTGCATAAATTGCATCCTTCCATTTGCTTAGGTCTTAATATAGATGCGTAAATCTTGCACTATTACTTCTGTCACGTCCCAATCTCGAGAGGTACGATCGGCGCTTGATCGAGTAAACTCAACCGAGAAAGCCTCACCACATACTTCCTACCCAACTCTTCATGAGTAAAATAGCCATGTATTCGTTTTATTTAAGCCCGAAAAGATGGTACATCCAACTATGTTAGTTCATTCTATATTATAGGTTTAAACCGTAGTTAAAGATAGTTTTCAAAATTTCGATAAATTACAGTTCATAGATAGCATGAGTTTATAATTACAATGAAGTTCATGAACCTCACAACATCAGTACATGATTCATACATATGTCTACAGAGCCTCTAGGTATACAAATTAATGTATAACAATGCCGACAACAAGGCCCCGACTATACCTTAAAAATGAGGGTCCCCAATAAAAGATATCAATATAGCGCATTGGAGGAGAAAGGGGCTCACCAAGATCTTTGAGAAGAAGGATGCTCCGCTACACACGATCGGTACTATCCGCTATAGAGCCACCTACATTCATTAAAAAATGTAGCGCCCCGACAAAAGGGACGTTAGTACCATGGAATAGTACTAGTATGTATAACTAAACACCATTTTACTAGAAAGAGCTAATGTTTACTTTCAGATAATCTATACGAAACAGGATATATAGTACTATCAATTTATTTTCAATCGTGGATACATATGTATCCTTAAGATACTGAAACGACTACCATTATTGGTATCAAACCAATAACGATTCAAACAAGCTAAATCTTCTAATCGATGGTTAGGCCAAAGAAAGAACTTCAATTTAATTAATTCATTTTTCTCTTTATAAAGAGGTTTCCTTTCATCCAAAAATTGACTCCAGTTTTTTACATTGTTTTCGTTGCAAAATACTGAATTTCTATCGATGCCATTCCAATTCAAAGAATTAAAGGAATCACAAGAATAAATCAAGATTTTAACTGAACACCACATCATCAAATAAACGAATCATGTAATCTTTCACATAATTTCTATAACTTAGTTTGGGGTATTTCTTTCATATGTTCATCACTGTCCTCAATACCACCGTTATCTTGAGCGGAGTCTGATCACAATCCAATCGGCTAGGTCGCCTCATTTGAGGCATGTATCTCAATTACCATTTCATTTCTCTTTTCGGAATTCAATGTTAGCACATTACCACCATATGTGCGATATGGTGTCCGATCACGGCGTGATCTGCTAGGCCACCTTACTTAGGCATTGTTTCTTTCTCATCAATCATCTCACTTGAATCTTTATTTTATGTATATCATATACATTCAACGTCTCAATTATCACACCTTTTCCATTTTTAATGTTCATCTGCAATTTGTGATCTTGGGCACATATAAAGCATTTGAAGCTGCATAGGTAAGATTTCACATAGTTAGCATGTCAATCTCAGTTTTAAACTTGGCTTATAACCCAGGCATGTCAACACATGATTTGAATTCTTCACACATCTTTAAATATCAAGAATAGTTCATTACGCACGTTGAGGCACATCCTTTATGTAGATATGTGTGTGTGTGTGTATGTATATAATTGCAAACCAATTCATGTGAAATAACAATCGGTACATCAACAAATTTTACTCTTACCACATTTGCGTAAACACCAACGGAGCTCAATTTCTAATAAAAGAGGGTTTTAGCCATACATACCTCAATATAGTTTTCCTAACTCTTTACAAAATTTTGGAACTCTTGCACCTCGAAGTTATTGTGTAAGATTTACAAATTGAATCGGGAATTAGAGACGAGATTGAGATTCTAGTTTGTTTCGTGCATATTATCAAACACTAAAGATGCATTGTGATCTTAGGCCCTTTTTGAGAGAAATCTCTATCATTATATACCCTTATTGCTTTATTTTTAGTTTACTACCTCCTAATACCCTAAGGTTTGATATGCATGCAAGGAATCCATTTTTATACCCATGAATTACCATACTAATGACCCCTTATAGATGTGTATAGAAATAAAAGCTGAGGTGATAAAGTCTTACCTCTTGGTATGAGATTTAGGTGCCTTTACTTGATTATCTTCAAAGATTTAGCAAGGTTTCATGGATAAATTTGGTGGCAAGCACTTTCCCTCTCTAAGGCCCTCTCTCTCTATAACTGGACACACTAGCTGAGTTTTCGATAGAAATGCGGTCCCCATTCACGTTCTGCGATCGCAAAGTGCACTGCAAAACTGACCTTTACCAAATCCTAGGAAAATTGTGCGACGACTATGCGGTCCGCATTTGATTATACGATCGCATAATTGACCGCATTATTGACTTTAATTTGGCCAACACACTGACTCATTTTGTGGAAGTATGCGGACAGTTGACTTTAATTTGGCCGACACACTGACTCATTCTGCGACAAATATGCGGTCCGCATACCTAGTATGTGACCGCATTCTGGACCGCATAATTACACTTTTCTAAAAAACGTTGATTTTTGACTTTTAAATGCATAGATCAGTACAAAGGGTTCCAAATTCAATTAACACATTTTCATAATTTGGCACTACGAGCTCTTAAGTTTTGAGTACAAGTTTTCACGGGGCCTTACATCCTCCCCCACTTAAATTCATTTGTCCTCGAATGAGGATCAATAATCACTTATTAGAAATTCTTCATACAATTTTATGCCTTTTTACAACCTAGAACCTGTTAGTAGTCTTCAAATATGGCTAACTCCCTAAATTTTCAAAAATTCTGCCAGAATTTCCTTTTTATCTAGGCCTATCCACCTGTCTGAGAGCCCCATATTACATCTTAATAGCATATACATGTTCCATAACATAACATAACTTGTACAATATCAACCATGGTCGTATAGGCAATCGCATTACCAAAAAGGGGACAGTTTTACATAGATCAAGCCAAAAGATAAGAGTTCATAGGAGCTAAATGCATAAAAGCTATTACATGACTATTCAAACAAATGTGGATACTTCTTTTTTATTTTGTCTTCGGCTTCCCAAGTAGCTCCACAACTTTTTTGTTCCGCCATAATATTTTTACGGATGCAATTTCCTTATTTCTCAATTTCTGAACTTGCCTATCAAGAATGGCGACTGGAACTTTTTTGTATGACAATCCTTCATTAACTTCAATAGTCTCAACTTGCACAATAGTGGATGGGTCTTCCACTACCTTTCTCAACATGGACACATGAAAGACCGCGTGTACCAATGACATTTCCGGTGGCAGCTCGAGCTTGTTGCCACTTGACCAATCCTCTGAATGATTTTGTATGATCCAACACACCTCGGACTCAAGTTTCCCCTCTTTCCAAATCGCATACCCTTTATAGGGGAAACCTTCAAAAATACTCAATCATCTTCTTTTGAACTGTAAATCTCTACGACGAACATTCGAGTATGACTTTTGGAGACTCTGAGCAGTTTTCAACCTATCCTTAATAATCTTGGCTTTCTCTATGGTCTGATGCACGAGGTCCGACCCTATCAATTCCGCTTCTCCAACCTCGAACCACCCAATAGGAGATCTACATCTCCTACCATACAATGCCTTAAATAATGCTATCTGGATACTAGCATGGAAGCTATTGTTGTAAGCAAATTCTATGAGCGAAAAATGGTCATCCCAGCTACCTTTGAAATAAGGAGTGTAAGCATGTAACATATCATCAAGCGTCTGAATAGTCCCCACTGCTTGCCCATCAGTTTGAGGGTGAAAATCTGTGCTAAGCTTTACCTGCGTACCCAAACCTTACTGAAACTACTTCTAAAAGTTGGCTGTGAACTGAGCCCCTCGATCTGAGATGTTTGAGACTGGTGTGCCATATAACCTGACTATTTTCTTGATGTACAACTGAGCATACTGTGCTGCTCTGCCGGTAGCTTTAACTGGCAAAAAGTGCGCTGATTTCGTGATTCGATCAACAATCACCCAAATGAGTCGAACTTGCGCGGAGTGCGTGGCAACCACACCACAAAATCCATGTTAATCATCTTCCATTTACACATCGGAATTTCTATGCTTTGAGCCAATCCACCAGGCCTTTGATGTTCGGCCTTTACCTACTGACAATTCCGACACTTTGCCACAAAATCCGCCATATCCCTATTTAGGTTGTTCCACCAATAAATCTCTTTGATGTCATGATACATTTTCGTAGAACCTGGGTGCACGAAATACCTGGATGTGTGAGCTTCTGCCATGATCCTTTCCCGAAGATCGCCAATTTTAGGAACACATATGCGATCTTGGTACCGTAGGGTGCCATCATTCGTGCCTAAGGAAAATGCTGTGGTATTGTGCCTATGAATCCCTTCTTTCAGTTGTGCTAACAATGGATCGATGAATTACTTTTCCCTCACTTCCGCCACAAGCGATGATTCATCCCTATTCTTTACAATTACCCCTCCTTCATTAGAGTCATCAATGCGAACCCCTAAACAGCCCAACTGGTAAACCCCTCTAGCTAACAGCCTTTGATGTGCCTCCAAGTGAGCCAAACTCCCCATAGATTTCTGACTAAGTGCATCTGCCATGACATTAGCCTTTCTTGGTTGTAGAGAATATCAAAGTCATAGTCCTTGAGTAACTCCAGCCATCTTCTTTGCCTCAGATTCAACTCCTTTTGCGTGAAAATGTATTTAAGGCTCCAATGATCCGTGAACACATCCACAAGGACCCGATACAAGAAATGTCTCTAAATCATTAGCGCAAACAGTACTACCGCCAGTTCTAAGTCATGGGCTGGATAGTTCTTCTCATGATTCTTGAGTTACCTAGAAGCATAGGCTATAACCTTTCCGTGTTGCATTAACACACACCCGAGCCCGATTCTCGAAGCATAGCGATACACAACAAATCCCTGTGTACCCTCTGGCAGGGCTAATACCGGTTTTGTTGTCAACCTTGACTTCAATTCTTGGAAACTCCTTTCCCAAGCATCGGACCATTGAAATTTAACTACTTTCTGCGTCAATTTAGTCAATGGATAGGCAAGAATAGAAAATTCCTCCACAAACCTCCTGTAGTACCCAACCAAACTCAAGAAACTGCGAATCTCTGTTGGAGTGGTAGGTCTAGTCCAATTCTTCGCTACTGCAACCTTTTGAGGATAAACCATAATCTCTTCCATGGAAATGACATGACCCAAGAACCCGATAGATTTAAGCCAAAATTTACATTTTGAAAATTTCGCATACAATTGATGTTGCTGAAGAGTTTACAGAACTGCCCTGAGATGGTCAGCATGGTCCTTCCGACTTCAGGAGTATACTAGAATGTCATCAATGAACACTATCACCAAAGAGACTAGAAAGGGTTTGAAGACTCAATTCATAAGATCCATGAAAGCTGTCGGGGCATTTGTTAGCCCAAAAGACATCACCATAAATTCAAAGTGTCCATACCGAGTTCTAAATGCTATTTTTGGAATATCCTGCTCCCTTGTCTTCAATTGATGATACCCGGACCGTAGGTCAATATTTGAGAAACACACAACACCTTATAATTGATCAAACAAGTCATCTATTCTTGGCAGAGGATATTTGTTTTTGATTATGACTTTGTTGAGTTGATGATAGTCAATACACATCAGCAGCGATCTATCTTTCTTTCTTACAACAAGGCTAGTGTGCCCCATGGCGACACACTCGGATGGATGAAACCCTTCGCTAAAGAATCCTTCAATTGCTTCTTTAGCTCTTTAATTTCTGTCGGTGCCATTCTGTAAGGTGGACTTGATATAGGATGCGTGCCTAGCATCATATCGATCCCAAAATCAATCTCCATGTCCGGTGGAATCCCAGGGAGCTCATATGGAAAGACATATGGAAATTCATTCACAACTGGTACAGACTCAAGGCTAAGCTCCTCGGCATTGGTGTTTGCAACTCGTACTAGATGATAGATAAACCTTTCTTGATCGTTTTCGCGGCTTTAAGGTAGGAAATAAACTGACCTCTAGGCACTAGCTTATCTCCTTCTCACTCACAATGGGCTCATTGGTAAATTCAAGCCTCATAGTTCTAGTCAGAAATCAAGCTTGGTAAAACATGAATAGAGCCAATCCATTCCCATTATTACATCAATGTTGACCATTCCTAACTTAACAAGATCGGCCGTGGTATACCTACATGTACCGTCGAAATACACCCTTTATAGACTTGAGCAGCTAAAATTGACTTACCAACCGAGGTAGACACAAAAATGGCTCATTAAGCTGATCCAGTTCTATCCCAAATTTCATGGCAACAAAAAGGGTAACATAAGACAAGGTGGAACCGGGGTCAATAAGTGCATACACATCATGAGATTGGATAGTTAGAATACCTATAGCAACATCTGGAGAAGCCTCTGCAATCTGGAGACCACTCATAGCATAGAACCTATTGGGTCTTCCTGAACTCTGCGCACCTCCCTTAGTTGTGCCACGCCCTGCGGGTGCTGGGGTACATTGAGCTAGAGAAGGGGATGTAGATGTAGTAGCTGCTAGGCTGGATGGCTGAGTTGTGCCCCTGCCTGCTCCCTGGCGGGATACATGATAATGTCTCTGAATATGACCCATCCTCCCACATCCATAGCGTATAGGTAACTCCATATAGCAAATCCTCAAGTTCATCTTCCCGCACCTGGGGCACGGGGACCTCTACTTCTTCTGGAACCTCTCTCTTAATCGACCCCGCTGATAGGATCCCCTGTTGCCCTGACCGGGCCTAAAATGACTCCACTGCTGCTGGATGGGCCCTAATGACGGTGCACTAGCTGAAGATTGTGCAACAGAATAGGAAGGACCTGATGATCCTCCCCTAAAAGCTGATCTTCCCCCACTTATCTCCCATGTTGCCCATAGACCGGGCCTTATTTTTACCTTCTCTCTATATCCTGTTTTTCAATTTACGGCTCTCTGTGGCTGAGCAAATACAACCATCTTCCCATAATTCATATCAGAATTCAATGCAGCCATAGAATCCTCATTAATGGTCAAAGAATAAAGGCCCTGAACAAACTGGCGCACCTTGGCGACATATAAATAGCATACTTGGACAAATGAGAAAAATCCATGTGGTACTCCCACACGCTTCTGTTGCCTTGCCTCAAATTTTCAAACTCTGCTGCACGGGCTACCCTTGCTCCACCTTGCCAGAGGTCTCCCTTCCTCTCAGGAATCCTCCCACAACTCAAACCATAAATAGGCCACCCCTTTCAGACGGTAGGCAGCCAACTCTACTCCCTCTGTCTCAGTCACACACATAACCCTGAGGGTCTTGTGCATCTCATCAATAAAATCATAAGGGTCTTATTCTGGATTGGCACATGTAAATACCGTAAGGTCTAACTGGAGAAATCTATTCACCCTGGAACTAGTCGAATCCCCTTGATGGCTAGACGAACTGGGCATAACATTTTCCCTTTGGGCCTGAGAGGCCACTAACTGGGTCAGCATCTGAATAGCTCCCCTAAGATCCCGTTGAAATACCAGAATCAAAAGCTGGGGCTAAAGGCAGTACAAGAGTATCAACGGGAGGGATAGTGGTACCTTCAACGAGTGTGGGAACTGGTGTAGTCTGCTCTGGAATAGAAGAATCAGGCAAAGTAATAGTAGGGCGAGTACCCTCACTCATAGCATCAAGAACTGAATACTCAGCTACTCTTGAGGTGGCATTGGCTTCTTGGCCAATTCTCGCTTTCTTCTTAGTTGTCATTTACTGAAAGACAGAATAATACACTGATTAGGAAGGGAATAGTTTCACCGCATGATCCAGAATATCAAAGAAGGGTGTTATTCCTAAATACCCAAGTAGCCTCCAACTTATAGATATGGTCGATCACACACCGATAAGAAGGACTCTACTAGACACGGCTCCGAGACATCCTAGGACACTTTAAAGCCTTAGGCTCTGGTACCAAGTTTGTCATGCCCCAACCTCGGGAGGCATGACCGACGCTCGATCCAGTGAACCCAACCGAGCAAGCCTCATTATACACTTCCTACCCAACTCTTCTTGAGTAAAATAGCCATGTTTCCTTTTTATTTAGGTCCGGAAAGGTGATACATCCAACTATGTTAGTTCATTATATATTATAGGTTTAAATCGTAGTTAAAGATAATTTTCAAAATTCCGATAAATTACAGTTCATAGATAGCATGAGTTTATAATTACAATAATATTCATGAACCCCATAACACCCGTACATGATCCACACATATGTCTACAGAGCCTCTAGGTATACAAATAAACGTATAACAATGCCGGCAACAAGGCCCCGACTATACCTCAAAAGTGAGGGTCCTAATAAAAGATATCAATATAGCCCCTTGGAGGAGAAAGGGGCTCACCAAGATCTTTGATAGAAGGATGCTCCCCTACACACGATCAGCACTATCCGCTGTGGAGCCACTTACATTCATTTAAAAATGTAGCGCCCCCAGCAAAAGTGACGATAATACCAAGGAATAGCACTAGGATTTATAATTAAACACAATTTTACTAGAAAGAGCTAACAAGTAAGAACAAGGAAATCACAAGAATAAATCAAGATTTTAACTGAACAACACATCATGAAATAAACAAACCATTTAATCTTTCACATAATTTCCATAACTTAGTTTGGGGAGATTCTTTCATATGTTCATCACTGTCCTCAATACCACCACTATCTTGAACGGATTCCGATCACGACTCGATCAACTAGGTCGCCTCATTTAAGGCATCTATCTCCATCACCATTTCATTTCTCTTTTCGCAATTAAATGTTAGCACATTACCACCATGTGTGCGGCATGGTGTCCGATCGTGACGATCAGCTAGGCCACCGTACTTAGGCGTTGTTCCTTTCTCATCAATCATCTCACTTGAATCTTTATTTCACATACATCATATCCATTTATTGGCACTTAGGGCCTCAATTATCACACATTTTTCATTTTTAATGTTCATCTTGCAATTTGTGATCTTGGGCACATACAAAAGCATTTCAAGCTGCAAACATAGGTAAGATTTCACATAGTTAGCATGTCAATCTCAATTTTAATCTTGGCTTATAACCCAGGCATGTCAACACATGATTTGAATTCTTCACACAATTTTAAATATCAAGAATAGTTCATTACGCACGTTGAGGCACATCCTTCATGTAGATATGTATATATATAATTGCAAACCAATTCATGTGAAATAACAATCGATACATCAACAAATTCTAGTCTTACCACATTTGCGTAAACACCAACGGAGCTCAATTTCTAATAAAAGGGGGTTTTAGCCATACAGACCACAATATAGCTTTCCTTACTCTTTACAAAATTTCGAAACTCTTAGCACTTCGATTTATTGAGTAAGAATTACAAATTGAATCGAGAATTAGAGACGAGATTGAGATTCTAGCTTGTTTCGAGCATATTATCAAACACTAAAGCTGATACCTTATTTGCTTTCTTTTTAGTTTACTACCTCCCAATACCCTAAGGTTTGATATGCATGCAAGGAATCCATTCTTATATCCATGAATTACCACACTAATGACCCCTTATAGCCGAGTACAGAAATAGGACCTGAGGTGATGACATCTTACCTCTTGGGATGAAGATTTATGTGCCTTTACTTGATTATCTTCAATGATTTAGCAAGGTTTCATGGATAAATTTGGTGGCAAGCACTTTCCCTCTCTAAGACCCTCTCTCTGTAAAAGCATCAGGGAAATATGCTCAAAATGAGCCATAACACTGATGTATCGATAGGGGTCGGGTTCAAAATTTAAAAAAATTGGAGTCCCGAGTCGGATCTGCGATCACAAAGTCGACATGCGGTCCGCATAATGGACTGCAAAATGCTTTCCCAAAGCTGGAGACATTGGTTGAGTTTGCGATAGAAATGCGGTCCACATTCACGTTCTGTGGTCGCAAAGTGCACCTTAGAACTTACCTCTACAAAATCCCAGGGAAATTGTGCGACGACTATGCGGTCTGCATTTTGATTATGTGATCGCATAATTGACCGCATAGTTGACTTTAATTTGGCCATCACACTGACTCATTCTGTGGCAGATATGCGGTCCGCATACCTGGTATACAACTATATTTTGCACGACATAATTGCACTTTTCTGGAAAACTTTAATTTTAAATTTTTAAATGCATAGATTAGTACAAAAGGGTTAGCTCGTCGCGAAGAATTTTACACATTCCTTAACACATTTTCATAATTTGGCATTACGAGCTCTTAAGTTTTGAGTACAACTTTTCACGGGGCCTTACAACTTCCATTAAATATGTTTCCATTTACAATTCGGATATTTAATGTTGTCTTAAAATTGCCAAGTGACTTCATTTTAGCTTGTCACTTAGCTTAACCACATGCTTGGCGACTCTACTTTTAATATAATATAAATAGATATCAGGCCCCTCTATTATAGCATCGCTATATAATATGCATTTATTGTATAAGCCTAGTTTTTTATAAAACCAATTTTCATGCTATGTTATTATATACATTTTTTGTAACGAGACTTTACTATACAATCAAAATAATCTAAAACAAATGAGATTATTATAGAGAATTTTGACCGTATACTTTTGAAAAACGCCTAGCAAAACTAGTAGGAACATCCGAAAACCAGTGACACATTTTGATTAGCTATTATAACCAGTTAAATTGCACGAATCGTGGAAGAATTATTCGTGTTGTCAGTGAGTACAACATCAAATCTTTCACATATAAGAACTCAAATCACTAATTTTTGGGGATGGCCAAGGTGGCTCCTGTTTTAATTTGCAGCATTTGCCATCTACCAAAAGAGTTTAACATCGTAGCTTGTAAAATATCTCAAATATAAACGAGAAAATAAAATTTGTGGGCAGAGAAAGTAGTGTTTAATTTCCTGCTTAATTCGAAAGCTTTATCAATTTTTGTAGAACATCCCTTGCAAAGAGGTATGAAGGAGCAGTATAGTGTATTAAACTTTTGCTATGCGCAAAAATGAAAGGTCGAATTACAAATATGTAACTTTACCTTATATTTTTACAAGAACCCTGTTTGTGTTTGTTAGAATAGGAAATAGGACTTAGTGACAATGTTGTGTGGTGACCTTTTTATGAAGCGACCTACCTAAGATCCATTTTGCAGCAGATACACATTAATACAAGCAACAAATGCAGACTTTCCTTTACTTTAGGGTAAGGTTCTGAAAAAATCCTTCTCTTCAAAAATTTTTCATCTTTTTTATCGGGAGACTCGAACTTATAACTTTTTGGTTGAAAGTGGAAGTTGCTTACTATCAAAGTAACCCCTCTTATCTTAACACATGCCTTGGTGAAATATTTTCAAAAAAATAATATTTAAAATAAAAACAGAAACAAAATAGTTTTGGTTTGCCAACGTTATCTATGAGCTAAAGTAATATTTTAAAGAATAATCCACTTGGTTTCCATATATATATATACATACATATATATATATACATACATATATATATATACATACATATATATATATACATACATATATATATATACATACATATATATATATACATACATATATATATATACATACATATATATATATACATACATATATATATATATATATATATATATATATATATATATATATGAAAAAATATTACGATGTTATATATATACCATCACCTAATTAACTGATATATATTGATGATTTTGTTCACAGTGACCGAGATGATATGATGGGACGCCTTCAGAAGCGTGATGATGTTATAGCGTATACATGTTATGGCATTATATACGCGTATATATATGTATATATATATATATACATATGTATATATATATGTATATATATATATATATATATACATATATATATATATACATATATATATATATATACATATGTATATATATATATATATATATATATATATATATATATATATGTATGTATATATATATATATATATATATATATATATATGTATGTATGTATTACCATCACCTGATCAGCTGGTATACGATGATGATTTTGCTCACAGTAGCCGAGATGATATGATGGGACGTCCTAAGAGGCTTTATGATGTTATGTACGTACATACCTATACATTACATGATATTTATACGCATATGCATGATACTATATATATTTTATGATTTACAATGCTATTCAGACTTACAGATTGATCCTTTACTCTATATTTTTTTCATGTCCTTAATTAATGTTGACTTACTATTATGTTACAATTCTGCCTTATATATTCGGTACATTATTCGTAGCGACGTTCTTTTGTTGGGGATGCTGTATTCACACCTGCAGGTATAAATATTTAGTTTGACGAGGCCTTACAGTAGACGAGATTGAAATTCAACGAAGTATCGGTAAGGCTCCACTTCATTCGGAGTGCACCCGAGTCTATGAGTCATCGTGTCAGAACTTTGTTACAGACTTATGGGTAGAACGATATTCTTTTTCATTTGATGTCAAATAATTCTAGAGGTTTTGTACACCGAGGTTTATCTTGTACAGTATGTCAGAGGGCTTGACGGTCCATATGTATTCATGTTTTATGAAAAATGGTTTAATGATACAATGTTGTCCACTTACAATTGTACATTACACGTTATGGCCATGTTGGTGCATGATAGTTACAAAAGAATCATTTAGCTTGTTCATACAAACATATGTATCTGGAGTTTCAGTTGGTCCAATCTCCATATAAGTATATAAAACATTGATTAATTGGTGATAATCAGACATCTTAATAGAAGGATTTAAAACAACACCACTTAAGTAAATTGAAGAAATTGAAAAGAAATATTTTTTTTAAAATTGTATTTGCATTTTTTTCTACAACATCCTTGTATTTTTGTCTTCTTAAATTCAAACAGTAGAAAAGAAATTTCAGCTATATGTACTAAAGCCATAGTAACAATAGGGTAATATGCTCCAAAAAATTCAACAGTAGATGTATAAAATTTATGTAAAAATTTAAAATATCATTAATAGCCTCCCAAGTAATAATTATTAATATACAGTTTGGATCAGTACAATGCGTATTAGTAACTTTAGTTATTGGGAATCTATATTTGTAACAATATTTTTAATATATATATATATATATATATATATATATATATATATATATATATATATATATGTATATGTATATGTATATGTATATGTATATATGTATGTATATGTATATGTATATGTATATGTATATGTATATGTATATATGTATGTATATGTATATGTATATGTATATGTATATGTATATATGTATGTATATGTATATGTATATATGTATGTATGTATAATTCCATCTAGTAACAATTTCGTCTAGCATGAATGCGAGCTTAAGGTTATGCTCGGTACACTTATTCTTAAATTTCCTAATTCTAGATTGTCTATTATTTCCTTGAATAATACCAACTACTCTTTTAATATGAGTAATCTCGGTTGAAAATAAATCAAGGTCACTTTTAACAATTAAATTATAAACATGACATACACCTAACATGAAAATTTTCATCAAGTGGTGATTGCAAATGCAATTTTAATATTAAAATTGCGGCATTATTGTTAGAATCATTATCAAAATACATACACAATACTTTTTTCTTAAGATTATAAAATTCAACTTCTCAAATAGTAGTACTTATAAACACAACAGTATGACTCTGATATTTATCATATTTCAAAGCGATAATACGTTTTTGCATAAAATAATTATCATTTACCCAACGATATTTAATTGTCAAATAATCATTTCCATTAATAATATGTCCAATTTCAGAAGTTAGAGAAGCTCTACTAGGAAGGTGGCTAAACAAATAACGTATATATGTTTGATATTGTCCATGAAATCTAAAGATATCAAAACTACAAGTACTTCTAGAGATACCTTTAAATAAAGAATTATAAATCCTTTAAATAAACATAATAAGATATGATGAAGAAGAAAAAAAAAGGTAGACAACCTACAGAAATTATTTTTGCGAACTCCCGATGATCCTTCATTTTATCATATTTCATAAGCCCTCCAGTCATAGGGTTTAGAGTTGCTAAATTTTCATCTCCATCAGAGTCTCATTCTATAGAATGTTCAATTCTCATATGTCTACTAAGTGTCCCAGTCTCCCCTCCCTCCCCACCCCCTAATTGTCCTCCAGCCATATATTTAAAACCATCATTATAAAGTCTTACTCTATCAGTACCTACTATTTCATTAAAAAAAAATTTAAACCTTACTTCTTTTTCTCCGATTAGTAATCGGGTACACATGTGGTATACTAATAGTACCACTGACCACCACCCCTGCTATCAACTCCAATACTACTAGGTATAAGTGGTGTCTCATCTTCAGTTTCTGATTCATTACCTTCGATATCGAAATCTTCCTGTAATTGTTCATAATCTATATTATTATCAGGTAATATTTCAGAAATATGTGTAGAGTTATTTAAATTACTACCACATGCTAAAGTAATACCTCTTTTTCTATTTTCTCAATTAGTAACCTTATTACAAACTTTTGTTTCACAACTCTAATATTACCACGAAATAACGTTAATTTGTTCAAACTTCAAACTTCAAATAATAAATAATACGATAAATTAAATTCTAAAAAAATGAGAGTCAAATACTTGATTTCACTTTAGGTGAAGAATGAGAGAATGATAATTGAGAATATAAGTTTGAGAAATAAGAGATGAGTGAAGAAATAAGAAAAGGAGGGTGTACTAATAGCTTTTAAAATTGCTAAATTAATAATTACAAAAAGTATTAATTTTAAGAAAAAAAAGCCCAAAAAGGACTATTTGTGCAAAACAGCTGCTGGGCAATGGCCCCTTGACATACTTGACCGTTGCCAACGGTCAGAAACATTAAAAAAATTTGAAATGCTAGCCGTTAAACCGGTCTGGGCCGATCCTAGACAAATCGATTAATCGTTTATCGTGTTTCTCGAGATCTTAGAACTCATTCCAGGTCCGAAAAGCGTCGCTTTATCATGCCCGAAAACAACATAACGTTCTTCTTTTAGGGGTCTTGGCACGAAGGGTTTTCGGGCTCGATTTTAATTTCGTGTGTTCGTGCCCTTCTTCTATTTTCACCACTGTAAATTTAGGGCGTGGCTTTGCTACAATGATGGTTGGCACCATGCTCTTTGGATCCCTTTATTTTTACTCAGTTTGAGATTAAGGAAAAGTTGAGTTGAGAAAATTATTTGCCTTGTTTATGGCGACTCTTGTAGTAGCCACCAAAAGTAGTGTTCCTAAGCAAAATATTTTAGCGGCGACAAAAGAGGTTGTCACAATTTCGTCACTGAAATCTTATTTCATGTAGTGCTCTAACAATGGAGTTCTGGTGACACGAAAGCTGTGCTCGTCGCTCTCTTTCCTATTCCACTGCGCGTGAAAGTGCGTATATAATGCTATTTATATAAATACACATGTAAATAAATTTTATGCATGAAAAATATGTTAATAAAACTTCTTGAAACGTCAAAAGATCATTATACTACTTATTAACATCATTTTACAGAAATAAATAACATAGATATTCTTAATCACTATGAATAAAATACTTATAAAATAATATTATATTTATATATAGTTACTTGAATCATGCCAAAAAAACTGATTCTCTTGAAAAGAGATAAAAGAGTTGTAATTTGCGTTCCTCTCATCTGATATGGTTTTGACATTGTAATTTATTTATCTTTATGCTTTCGTTAAATCTAATATCTGGTACTTATTTCTTTACTTGTTGTATCTCCTCCTTATCCTTCTGATTTTCTGTCCATTGACCTTTTATCTTCTGTCAAGAAAAATTGCCGTCTTGAGTCGCATGACAAATCAAGGATGTGGATTTCAGTTTTCTTATTTGGTTAAGAGATCCAGTCAACAAAGAATTGGAGTTCACGTATCCGAGATGAAACTTCAAGAGAAGGGCTTATGGGATGTTCGTCATCCATGGCTGAACCTTCTAATTCCGAAGAGCAAGACTCATGACTTTGCCCATGAAGTTTTTGGGATTACCGACAATAGCCACGGTCCTATACTCATCTACCCAGTCAGCAAATCAAAGTATTGAAATCTGTTAGAGTTATTGGGCCAAGTCAACGGCCCAATTCACTGAAGGTGCAGATACAGCAACACAGCAGCCCAAGTAGCCCGTCTGTACACTTTTATTTAATTCTGGCCCAATGGCCCATTGCAATGTATAGAAATAATGAGCATAGATATTTTGTATATACTTCTTCCGGAAGCTTCTGTCTGGACATGTACACAGAGACTATATCTCATTTTTCATCAATAAACTCTTTCTTCTCTCTTCCTTTTTTTCTCTCTATTATCTGAAGTTTACAGTGTTCATCCATGGAGATGAACAGTTTTAACATGGTATCAGAGCAGGGAATATGATTCTGCATGTCACGGCCTCCGTTGTGACGTTACCTCACCGTCTCTCATCAAAGCTTCAGTCTTCTCCGACAAATTTAGGTTTTTCTCTTCTCTCCATTTTTCTCATCATCCTTCGGTTATTGTTGATTTTCCTGAGCTTTTATGAGTTTCTTTACTTCTCTCATCAGTTCAAAAGTAGAAGTCAGTCGATTTCTGGATTTTTTTTACCTAGGAACACTTAGCATTTCTTAGTCTTCCAAAATTCAGGCCCAAAATCCTTTCTCAGTCAAAAATGGTTAATGTTGGTGATGCATCTGAGTCTAGGACTGATACTTTTGTACTCGACCCCTCAAATCCTTTGTTTCTTTTATCTTCTGATGTTCCGGGTATTTCTCTGGTGAGCAACCACTTTTCAGGGGTTGGTTTTTAGGGGTTGGAGACGTAATATAATCGTCTCATTGTCCGCTAGGAATAAAATAGGTTCATTGACGGAACCATTCCCAAACCTCCAGAAAACTCTCCCCAGTTTAGCCAATGGAATAGGTGCAACAACATGGTCATCTCCTGGCTTACTAATTCCCTTGCACCAGAGATAGCCGAGAGTGTTCAGTACTCCGACACTGCTCAAAGCATTTGGAATCAACTCAATAGCAGATATGGGACTGTGAATGGAACCAGGATATTTGAGATTAAGCAGGAACTGGCATCAATTAATCAAGGTTCTATGGATATAGCTTCTTATTTCAACAAACTGAAGAAACTATGGGATGAACTGAACTTCATGCGTGCATCTCGTGGCAACACTTGCACATGCAATGCCAGAACCGAGCTTCAAACGGAGGATGATGAAAACAAACTGCATCAGTTCCTTATGGGGCTCAATGACATCTATGTGGGAGTTAGAAGTAATATTCTTATGCTACAGCCTCCACCAACTCTGGATTATGCATACAATATCCTACTCCAAGATGAGAGACAAAGACAAGTATCTTCACCTTCTCAATTTCATCATGACTCGAGTGCCTTCAATACTCATTTCAGCAACATACACAGCAACAAACCCTCCATCACTAGATTTCCCACAGCAACTGGTTACCCTAAACAATTCAACCCAAGACTCAATTCTGATCCCAATAGAGCAAACCTAATGTGTAGGTATTGTAAGAAACCTGGACACCTGATTGAAAAATGTTATAAACTTCATGGCTTTCCACCAGACTTCAAATTCACAAGAGGATTTCCATCAGATTTCAAATTCACCAAAGGAAGGAGGAGTGCAGCACATGTTGAAGTGCAGGGGTATGCAGACCCTGCTGGAATTCAGAGTAATGCTGACAACTCTCAAGGTATTTCTGATTCAGAGTCTCTAATACCTGGTTTAAGCAAAGACCAATATTCCCAGCTTATGTTGCTGCTTCAACAGACGCAACTTGCAGAGTCTAAGCAGCAGTCCAGTCTTATGGCCTCAGCCAACTTTGCTGGTAATTTTCCTTCAACCACTCATTTAAAAATTTTTTCCTATGGGGCTTGCATTCTAACCAAAGTAAGTGATTGCATCTGGATTATAGACTCTGGTGCCACTGACCATATGACATCTAATAAAGACCTTCTATTTGACATTAAGCCTCTAGTAATACCATACCTAGTTACCTTGCCCAATGGTTACAAGGTTAAGGTAACATGCACTGGTTCAATCCATTTCCTTTGTTTCACTCTTCATAATGTCCTTTACATTCCTAGTTTTCACTACAATCTCATTTCTGTGTCCAAACTTGTATGCCAGTTGAATTCTATTGTCCTATTTACTAAATTCTCTTGTTTAATACAGGCCCCTTATCTGAAGAGGCCACTGGAGATTGGTAAACTGGATGATGGTCTCTACAGGCTTGTACAATCCTCTTCTTTTAAATCTCTTGATCCTTGTAAATACCATGCTCCGTTACCTGTTGTTTCTGTTCTTCTTCTCATTGTACATACCATTCTGAATTGAATAAAATGGAGATGTTATGGCATAATATACTAGGGCATATACCTTTTGTTAGGATGAGAGACATGCCTTATATACCATGTAAATTTTCCACAAAGCAACCTTTTCTCTGCACTATATGTCCTTTGGCCAGGCAATCTAGACTGCCCTTTCCTGACAGTTCAATCAAAACAACACATGCTTTTCAACTAATCCATGTTGATACATGGGGTCCCTATGCCACTTCTACTCATAATGGTTGTATATATTTTTTAACTATAGTTGATGACTTTACCAGAGCTACTTGGACCCACCTTATGCGGTCCAAGAGCAATGCCTTTCCACTCATTAAAGCTTTCATTGCCATGATTAAAACTCAATTCCAGTCTATGGTTCAAACCATTAGAAGTGATAATGCATTTGAACTTGGTTCTAGTGACTGTGGCAGCAACTATTTTGCTGAACATGGCATTATCCATCAAACTTCTTGCTCTCACACACCCCAACAAAATGGTGTTGTTGAGAGAAAGCATAGATATCTGCTAGAAACCTCAAGAGATCTTCTCTTTCATTCTCAACTACCCCTTAGGTTTTGGGGTGATTGTGTACTTACTGCCACCTACCCCATCAACAGGTTTTCTTCCAAACTACTTAACAACAAATCCCCTTTTGAATTAATGTTTGGCCACACTCCATCCTACAACCATCTCAAAACATTTGGCTGCTTATGTTTTGCCTCGGTCCCTAAACAGAACAAGGATAAATTCCAGCCTAGAGCTGATCCCTGTGTTTTCCTGGGTTACCCATTGGCTAAGAAGGGTTACAAGCTCTATAACTTGAAGTCTAAGCTTACCCTGATCTCCAGGGATGTCCTTTTTCATGAGGATGTCTTTCCTTTTACCTCTTCTGAGAATTCTTCCCTTGGCTCCTTTCCCCAGCCCAATTCCTCTTCTGCCTGGGTTCCTCCTGTTCAGGATTTTCTGCCCAATCCCTCATCTTCTTCCACCCTTCAACCTATTGCCTCTCCCTCTTCTTCCCCTTCTTCTCCCTCACATACTTCTTCAGTGCCTTCTTTATCTGCTCCCAGAAGGTCAACTAGGGCCCATGTCCTTCCTACCCACCTATAGTAATATGTCTGTACTCTTCCCCCTTCTCTTTCTGCCCCCAGTTCTTCTTCCACTTGCCTTCACACCTTGGTTAGTAGTCCAGAGTCTGAGCCTAACTCCTACCAGCAGGCTGCTTCCATTCCTGCCTGGCAGGAGGCAATGGCCAAGGAATTTGCTGCTTTGGAGGCCAATAATACATGGTCTGTTGTTCCTCTGCCCCCTGGTAAACGACCTATTGGTTGCAAATGGGTCTATAAATTCAAATATAGGGCTGATGGGTTTGTGGAAAGACATAAGGCTAGGCTGGTTGTTAGGGGTGACACCCAAGTTGAGGGGGTAGACTTCACTGAGACCTTTTCTCCAGTTGTCAAGTTCTCCACTATCAAGTCCCTCATTGCTGTGGCTGTTAAACAGAATTGGTCTCTCTTTCAACTTGATGTGAATAATGCATTCTTGCATGGTGACCTAGCTGAGGAAGTTTATATGAAACTACCTCCTGGATTTGATGTTGCCTGTTCTCCTTCTTCTACTTCTTCTCCTTTGGTCTGTTTGCTTCAAAAGTCTTTGTATGGATTAAGGCAGGCTTCAAGACAATGGTATGCCAAGCTCTCCCAGGCCTTATGTTCTAAAGGGTTTTCTTCTTCTCTCAATGACTACTCTCTCTTCATTAAGAAATCTGGCTATTCTATTGTCTTGTTAGCTGTGTATGTTGATGACATCATTCTCACTGGTAATAATTTGGAGGAAATCTCTGCTTTGAAGTCATTTCTGGATCATGAGATTAAAATCAAGGATTTAGGGGTGCTCAACTACTTCCTTGGTATTAAGGTCTGTTATCAGTCTGCTGGACTCCTGCTCCACCAGAAGAAGTTTGTCTGTGACCTTCTCAAAGCTTATAACTGTGAGGATGTTTCCCCTGTTACTTGCCCTCTTGATCTCTCTGTTAAGCTAAAACTAGACTTAGGAGATCCTCTTCCTTCTCCTGAAGTTAATAGGTGTTTGGTGGGGAAGCTCAATTTCCTCACCCACACTAGACCTGACTTAGCTTTTGCCGTCCAGCACTTAAGTCAGTATCTTCAGAAGCCTACCTCCTCTCATATGCAAGCAGCCTTACACTCACTGAGATATCTCAGGGGTACCTCTGACCTTGGCATATTTCTCAGCAACACAGCAGACCTCTCCTTGTCTGCCTATTGTGACAGTGACTGGGCATCCTGCCCAGACACCAGGAGGTCTGTCTCTGGCTTTTGTGTGATGATTGGTGATTCTCTCATTGGTTGGAAAGCTAAGAAGCAGCCTGTGGTTTCTTTGTCTTCTGTTGAGGCTGAATATAGAGCCATCAGCAAGGTTGTTGGTGAGCTCACATGCTCACTCCTTTGATGTCTGATTTTGGAGTCCCTGTTACCTCCCCTGTCCATGTCTTTTGTGATAATCAAGCCGCACTTCACATTGCAAAGAGTCCAATTTTCCATGAGCGGACCAAACATATAGAAGTGGATTGTCATTTCATCAGAGGCAAGCTTCATGAAGGCCTCATTACTTTGCACCATGTTCCCACTACTTCTCAGCTTGCAGATATCTTTACTAAGCCTCTCACTGGTCTTCTGCATCATTCTATCATGCTCAAGTTGGGGGTTCAGTCACCCTCCACCTTGCAGGGGGTGTTGGAGTTATTGGGCCAAGTTAGCGGCCCAATTCATTGAAGGTGCAGATACAGCAACACAGCAGCCCAAGTAGCCCATCTGTACATTTTTATTTAATTCTGGCCCAATGGCCCAATTGCAATGTATAGAAATAATGAGTATAGATATTTCGTATATACTTCTTCCGGAAGCTTCTGTCTGGACATGTACACAGAGACTATGTCTCATTTTTATCAATAAACTCTTTCTTCTCTCTTCCTTTTTTTCTCTCTATTATCTGAAGTTTACAGTGTTCATCCATGGAGATGAATGGTTTTAACATGGTATCAGAGCGGGGAATATGATTCTGCATGTCACGGCCTCCGTTGCGACGTTACCCTCACCGTCTCTCGTCAAAGCTTCAGTCTTTTCCGACAAATTTAGGTTTTTCTCCTTTTCTCCATTTTTCTCATCTTCCTTCGGTTATTGTTGATTTTCCTGAGCTTTTCTGAGTTTCTTTACTTCTCTCATCAGTTCAAAAGTAGAAGTCAGTCGATTTCTGTTTTTTTTTACCTAGGAACACTTAGGGTTTCTTAGTCTTCCAAAATTCAGGCACAAAATCCTTTCTTAGTCAAAAATGGTTAATGTTGGTGATGCATCTGAGTCTAGGAGTGATACTTTTGTACTCGACCCCTCAAGTCCTTTCTCAGTCAAAAATAGTTAATGTTGGTGATACATTTAAGGTATAAGAAATTGAAATGAACTATAAAGTATAGGTTTTTTTTTTGGTTGTAATATGACTTTCAAGATTTTTTGGATAAGATTCTTGGGTGTAAAATTTTGTATATAAGTCCTACTTTGTATTCCACGTTTTATATAAATGCATGAGTCACTTTAATTTATGTTATAAGGCTGCCACGATTAAGATTTGTTAAACTTATTTAATAATTAATCAAGTAATTAAGTAATATTTTGCTATTGAATAATTAATTAATTACCTACGTAATTAAGATTATTTCAAATTACTTAAAATTTTATTTATTTTTAATAAATTTTATATATTCTACTATCATGATCATATAGTACTACATAAAATAAATACATACTCTATTATTTTTTTATCAAAATATCCATATAAAAATACATGTATTTTCTCAACTCATAATGTTCCTAATCTCATAAAAATATAAAATTCTCGTACGCTTATTTTTTAAAATGATAAAAAAATAACCTTTTTTATGAGAAAACAATTTTTATTTTTACTATAAAGAAAATCTTATGGACTTTCTTATATTATATGTGTAATTTATTATCTACGAAAATAATAATATTGATAACCATCCAAATTATTCTTAAAAGTATTTTACTAAAATACCCTACTTAAAAGAAAATACCATATTAATATAATATCTAACGATGTCAAAGCTGTTAAACATATGAAGTAGGCATAGACATATTTTGTTGTAATATAGAAAGATTCAAAGTAATATTGCCACTTTTAATGGTCATAATATCAATTGCAAATCTACCGATAGTTACAAGATTCATTTGCTATCTTTTCTCATATTATAATACTAGGATCATTGTATGCAATAGAAAAAGTACTACAAATTTAAATCATTGTATTATACCAATTATGCCAAAGTACACTATAAAAAATCAAAATATTAAAGTTTCAAGAGTAACTTTAAAATATGAAGCAGAAATGGTGTTAGAACATGTAAAAGATTAGCAAAAATAATATTTTATCACACCAATATTTTAAGTCATGTGATAATATTGTACCTACACTGTTTGTTACCATGTATACATTGTATTCACATGATTTTTTATATGTAAATATAGAGAAAAATCAAACAAGCTAGAGATTGATGTGATTTAGACTGTCACTATCAAAATTGATAATAATTTTTTATGGGCTTGCTATGGTTACTTATTGAAGATAAGTTACAAAAAAATGTTCCGCTTAAAATACGGGGTGTAACCGTTGATCTTAATATAGGTAATGTTAAACTCACTATGTATTGTACCATTTCTACCATTATGTATTTTTTTTACATTTTCTAACACTCAAATCAGTAGCAGGAACATTGATGAATTTCAATCCTACTTGAAAAAGTAATAGGAGCATCACACAAAGGAATTTTCACTGTTGGGATGATGGCATGAGAATGGAAATCAATTTTCTGTTCTTTCCACTATGGCTCGGGACATGCTGAAAGTGTCAATTCCATCTATTACATTAGAGAGTGCAGTTAGCCAAGCAAGACAACAACTCAGAGACATATGTCCCTCATTGGGAAGTAATTCTTTGGAAGTTTTAGTATGTTTCAGAGATTGGATTAGATCGGAATGAAGAAATCAAGGACGTGAAGATGTTGATAGCCCAGAAGACGAGGAACTTGGAGATAACACATGGGTTAATCAGTTCATATTGATTATAAAGAACTTACTAAGGAAATGCAAAAACGTTTGAATTTACTCTATTTCATTAATTTATTTGTTGCTAAATGTAAACCTTTCAATTACTAAGTTTGAGTTTTGAAATAAATGTAGCACTTGCAATTTATAAGTGCAATTTTCCCCAGTCTTCATTTTATTGTTTATATTAATATAAATTACAATAGTTATACAAAATACAAAAAAAAATAAAAAAATACCACTAACCCAGCCCGGCCCCTTGGACCCGTAACCCTCACGATTTTAGTTTACCCGGATGGATCTGGAATCGTTAAGCCCGGTAAAACCTAACCCGTAATCGGCCCAGATTGGAACCCGCCCAGTTTCATTAATTTTTTCCTAACCCGGCCGACCCACCCGTTTAACACCCTTAATTTAACCTAAGTTCGAGTTGGGTCGTAATATCACATTTGGTTTGATTATTCATTTATAGAAAGCATGTCTATATGAGCTATTAACTAGGTCTGAATCGCTTCACTTGCAAATAACGCTAAAACCAGCAATAACAATGTATCTTCATTTTGCAGAACTTGTTATCTTTTGCGAAAATTTCGTTTTTCTTTAATAATCTGGTAACCTTTTAATCAATATGTGTTCAGTTTCCTTCATAATTCTCCGAAATCAGTAGATATCATGCCTGTAGGGTCTTCGACCAACACTTATGCAAGCCTTAGGGTAAAAATTATCAACTAAATCTGTTTATTAACTACAACCAGTAGGTAGGCCTGATTGAGGCTTCTCATCTGAATTATGTAGTAAATCAGTCTACCCCAGCCTTTAAGTTCTTTCACGTTCAGTATTAAATCAGACCCTAAACAGTATGTACAAGTCATGCTAACTGTTGTACAATACGCTTTACGCTAGAGGGGGGGGGGGGGGTGAATAGCGTTTTAAAATTATTAAGCGTTTTAGTGCGGAATTTAAAAACTTTGCAGAAATTAAAACAAGTGCAGTAGAATAAACTTACACAACTTTCTTTCGCTGTTTTGCAGCAGGAGATTTTCCTGTAATCATTAGCATTAACAGCACAAAGTAATAAATTAATAGCTTTAAAATTATTTTGGACCATTCGATTATCCTCGGCGTTGAATTCCTCTTCTGATTTTGGCACCCATTCTCCTTCCACCTTTTTGACAGGAACCTCATTTCCTTTGGTGTACACCTTCCACAAGTAAGGGCTGTTTGATCTGACGAATATCTGCATCCTTTCTTTCCAATATGAATAATTAGTCCCGTTAAACAAAGGAGGTCTTGTGGGACACTGTCCTTCATCAATACCTGCAAAAGAGTCTAGAGTAGAAGCCATGGAAAGATTCTCTCAAACGGTTAAGTCTTTCAGAGAGTATGGCTCTGATACCAATTGTTGTACAATACGCTTTACGCTAGAGGGGGGGGGGGTGAATAGCGTTTTAAAATTATTAAGCGTTTTAGTGCGGAATTTAAAAACTTTGCAGAAATTAAAACAAGTGCAGTAGAATAAACTTACACAATGATGTATCCTGGTTGGCCACAAACGTGGTTAGTCCAGTCCCCGAGAGACTCTCTCGAGATTTCCACTAAACTTGTCAAGCTTGCGGGTGCTTAACAAACCGTTACAGCTGAGGACACAAGCCTCACCTAGGTGCTCGGGGATCACAATCCCAAAGACTTCAATTGCTCGGGGATAACAATCCCAAAGACTTCAACTGCTCGGGGATAACAATCCCAAAGACTTCAACTGCTCGGGGATAACAATCCCAAAGACTTCAACTGCTCGGGGATAACAATCCCAAAGACTTCAACCGAGGAATCACAAGTTCCTCAACAAACGAGAATCGCAATTCTCTTACAAACACAAAACACACTCACTTTACAAAGCACTCCTTAATGAGTAGATATGAGTAGAAATAGTACGCTCAAGATCACAACAACTTAGCTCAATAGAATGGCTCTTCAAAAAGCTTTATGGATGAATGGAAAATGATGATCAATGTAAGAAAGCTTTTAGCAATGAAAATACTCAAATTGTATATGTTGTTGTTGTGAAAACACTGAGTTGAAGCTGTATTTATAGGTGAAAAACTCAGTCTTACCGTTGTCTAATTGCCAATTAAGGATTGCTGAAATTACTCAGTGATAATCGATTGTCAAGACTAAACAATCGATTGTTTGCCTATCAGATTAAAAATTCAATCCCTGATTTTACGTCAACAATTGATTACTTCAAATCAATAATCGATTATTTATAACGTTAAGAAATCCTTTCCAATTTTTGGCATAAAACATCGATTGTCCGGAAATCAACAATCGATTATTTTAACAACGTTCAGAAAATCTTTTCCAGATTTTAAGCAAAACATCGATTGTTAAATATCAACAATCGATTACCTGAAGGTAATTGAAAATATATGACAACGGTCAGCTTCAACAATCGATTATCAAATGGAATAATCGATTATTAATTAATTTCAAAACTCTCTGTCTCATATATAATCGATTATCAAAAGCCACAATCGATTATCATTTTATTTAAAATCACTGGGAGACATTTTTCTCATTCTAATCGATTACCATTAGTTCATAATCGATTTTTATGAGTTTTGAAAACTTTGCCTCAGTTAACAATCGATTATCATAAGTACACAATCGATTGTTATGCAGTTTGCAAAAACCTGATGTTAACTGACTTACTCACAATCGATTATCATTAATTCACAATCGATTGTCATGCAGTCTTGGCTTAGAGATACTCGATTATCATAAGTACATAATCGATTATCTTAGCCCAGATTTTTGAGGCATGCTTGGAAAACATTTTAACAAATGTAAATATGCATAGTTTAAAATCATTTGACACTTAATTTAAATATGCATGATTTTGGAAAAATAATTTTAGTAGAGAAGCCATGTTATGAGCCAAGTTGAGGAATCAAGATCACAATTAATATTGACTCAATTATAACATTTCTAAACTTTGTCTTGAGCTTCTTGTAATGCATCCATTTTGTGCTTGTCCTTGAGCACTGCTATATATCGCTTTTTGCTTTGTTTGACATTCATCAAAACCTACAAAAGAACACACGTTTAGTATATTGCATTTGAAACGTGTTTCCAACAATTTCCCCCTTTTTGATAATGGCAAACATAAGCGGGATATATGCAATAATTATTTTGATAATCCAAGACAAGTGTAAAGTATGCAATTTGATGTTCCCCCTCAATTCATGTTCCCCCTCACTTTAAGCATGAATGAAGTTGAGAGTGATATAGCATACTTCTTGATATCCCGTTTCTTCCCCCTTTTGCCATTAGCAAAAATATATACAAGAGAAGAATATGCAAAAAAAAAAATATGAAATAAACAAAAGTTTATTTATTGGAAAATAAAGATAACAAAAGTAATCGATTATTGATACAGTAATCGATTGTTTGACGGCGATTTTCCTGTAGAATACTTGAGTATTTTGCGTCATGCTTTTATGATCCCCTTTTCTTTAGGGTGATACCTGCAAAAAAGTGTTAGACGCCTCCGACGCTCAAGTTAGAAATTATGTAAGAAATAAAATGCAATGCATGACTTAGATCAACGTGGAGTCAAGGATCCCGAGTTCACTACGAATTCGGAAGAAGGACTCTTTATCTAAGGGCTTTGTAAAGATGTCTGCCAATTGGCTTTTTGTTTCAACAAATTCAATTTCGACATCGCCTTTTAGAACGTGATCTCTAATAAAATGATGTCTAATTTCAATGTGTTTTGTTCGCGAGTGAAGAATGGGGTTCTTCGCCAAGCATATGGCACTAGTGTTGTCACATCTAAGAGGAATGTGGTCAAGACGTAGGCCATAGTCCAAGAGTTGTTGTTTCATCCATAGGATTTGAGCGCAACAACTCCCCGCGGCTACATATTCAGCCTCGGTTGTGGACAATGCAACACTAACTTGCTTCTTACTAAACCAAGAAACTAAAGCGCTACCGAGCAAGTGGCAAGTGCCGCTAGTGCTCTTGCGGTCCAATTTGCATCCAGCAAAATCGGAGTCGGAATAGCCAATAAGTTGGCATGAAGAACCTTTGGGGTACCATAGACACATATTGGTAGTACCGACAAGATACCTTAGAATCCGCTTTACCGCAGTAAGGTGAGACTCTTTCGGACATGATTGATAACGGGCACAGACGCACACGCTAAACATGATGTCCGGACGACTAGCAGTAAGATAAAGAAGAGAGCCAATCATACCTCGGTACTTTTTGATGTCGACTTCCTTACCTTTTTCATCTTTGTCGAGATGATCGGATGTGCTCATGGGAGTTGCCATTTCCTTTGCATTGTTCATATCAAAACGTTTAAGCAGTTCTTTGCAATACTTGCTTTGACAAATGAATGTACCTTCCTTCATTTGTTTTACTTGTAATCCCAAAAAGAATTGTAACTCACCCATCATGGACATCTCAAATTCGCTAGTCATTAAGTTTGAAAATTCCTTGCATAGAGCATTGTTAGTAGCACCAAAAATGATATCATCTACATATATTTGAACTAGCAAGATATCATTATTTTCATGCTTGACAAATAAAGTTGTGTCAACTTTTCCACGAATAAAATTATTTTCTAAAAGAAATTTACTCAACCTTTCATACCAAGCTCGAGGAGCTTGTTTTAAACCATAAAGGGCCTTTTTGAGTTTGAAAACATGATTAGGAAAATTAAAGTCTTCAAAACCGGGGGGTTGCTTTACATAAACTTCTTCTTGGATAAAACCATTTAAAAAGGCACTTTTCACATCCATTTGATATAAAATGAAATTCATAGAAGATGCAAAAGCAAGCAACAAACGGATGGCCTCTAATCTAGCTACCGGAGCATATGTCTCATCATAATCAATCCCTTCTTCTTGATTATAGCCTTGAGCCACAAGCCTAGCTTTGTTTCTAGTGATTATGCCATTTTCATCTAATTTATTTCGAAAAACCCATTTCGTACCAATTATGGTATGACCTTCGGGTCTTGGCACCAAATCCCAAACGTTGTTACGTTTGAATTGGTTAAGCTCCTCTTGCATTGCCAAGGTCCAAAATTCATCCCCAATTGCTTCAGAGATGGTTTTGGGTTCAATTTGAGAAACAAAAGCAGTAAGATCTAAGGTATTTCTAAGGGAGCTCCGGGTACTTACCTTCCCTCCAACGTCGCCTATTACCTGATCGAGAGGATGGTCTTTGACTGTCCTCCATTCTATTTGCTCTTTTGGTTCATTTTCCGGTTGAGGAGCTTCTTCAATTGGTTGTTCCACCGTTTTGTCAATTTCTTTCCTTGGTGGTTCTTCTTGAATTTTGTCCTTTAGACTTTCCAGAATGCCTGAAAGATCAAGACCACAATCCTTTCTCGCCAAGCGAGTATTATCTTCGGAAAATACAATATGAGGAGATTCCTCTACAACTTGGGTTCTTTTATTAAAAACCCTATAAGCTTTACTACGAGAAGAATAGCCAATGAAGATACCTTCATCCGACTTTGCATCAAATTTTCCTAGTTGGTCCTTTCCATTGTTATGCACAAAACATTTACAACCAGAAACACGTAAATGTGAAATGTTAGGTTTTCTACCTTTGTAGAGTTCATATGGGGTTTTTAAGAGTATCGGCCGAATTGCTACTCTATTCAAAACATAGCATGCGGTACTCACGGCGTCTGCCCAAAAGTGTTTGGGAATCTTAGCTTCGTCGAGCATGGTTCTAGCCATCTCTTCGAGACTCCTATTTTTCCTTTCCACCACCCCGTTTTGTTGTGGTGTACGTGGAGCGGAAAAGGTATGCTCGATTCCGAGTTCATCACAAAAATCCGCAAAGAGATTGTGATCAAACTCTCCCCCATGATCACTTCTAATGGAAGTGACAGTTGATTCCTTTTCATTTTGAACTCTTTTAAGAAAAAGCTTGAAGCTAAGAAATGCATCACTTTTATGTGCAAGAAATAATGTCCATGTAAATCTAGAGAAATCATCAACAATTACAAAAGCATATCTATTTCTTCCTAGACTTTCGATACGGGATGGTCCGAATAAATCCATATGCAATAGTTGTAAAGGTCTAGAGGTTGAAACAACATTTTTGGATTTAAAAGATGCTCTTGTTTGCTTCCCCTTTTGACATGAATCACAAATAGTATCACTTTCAAATTTTAAGTTGGGAAGACCAATCACTAGATTTTGAGAAATCAATTTATTTAAAAGATGCATGTTCATATGAGCTACTCTACGATGCCACAACCACACATTATCATCTTTGCTCAACAAACAATCAACATACTCGGATGAGAAGTTTTCAAGATCAACCATGTAAATATTGTCAACCCTAAACCCTCTTAAGAACATCCTAGGACAAAATTCTTAAGAGTTCACGTTTTTCACCCGACTACACTAGTTTCAAAGTTATTATTTCATTTATAGATTACTGACTTGAGCGTCTATGGTGACGTTCGTGATTCCAATTGACTCTTGAATCGCATCGGCCTTTGATCGCCATGCCGGTGTTAGACTCCTAAGGATTTTTCGAACTAGTTCTTTGTCTGTGAACGTCTTCTTGAGCGCGTGGAGATCATTCACTATTGATGAGAACCGCTCAAACATCTCGTCTACCTTTTCGCCTTCCTTCATATGGAACAATTCGTAAGCATGAGTTAAGAAGTCAATTTTAGCTTCTCTTACCTGGTCAGTCCCTTCGTAAGTGACCTCAAGCTTGTCCCACATTTCTTTCGCTGTTTTGCAGCAGGAGATTTTCCTGTAATCATTAGCATTAACAGCACAAAGTAATAAATTAATAGCTTTAAAATTATTTTGGACCATTCGATTATCCTCGGCGTTGAATTCCTCTTCTGATTTTGGCACCCATTCTCCTTCCACCTTTTTGACAGGAACCTCATTTCCTTTGGTGTACACCTTCCACAAGTAAGGGCTGTTTGATCTGACGAATATCTGCATCCTTTCTTTCCAATATGAATAATTAGTCCCGTTAAACAAAGGAGGTCTTGTGGGGCACTGTCCTTCATCAATACCTGCAAAAGAGTCTAGAGTAGAAGCCATGGAAAGATTCTCTCAAACGGTTAAGTCTTTCAGAGAGTATGGCTCTGATACCAATTGTTGTACAATACGCTTTACGCTAGAGGGGGGGGGGGTGAATAGCGTTTTAAAATTATTAAGCGTTTTAGTGCGGAATTTAAAAACTTTGCAGAAATTAAAACAAGTGCAGTAGAATAAACTTACACAATGATGTATCCTGGTTGGCCACAAACGTGGTTAGTCCAGTCCCCGAGAGACTCTCTCGAGATTTCCACTAAACTTGTCAAGCTTGCGGGTGCTTAACAAACCGTTACAGCTGAGGACACAAGCCTCACCTAGGTGCTCGGGGATCACAATCCCAAAGACTTCAATTGCTCGGGGATAACAATCCCAAAGACTTCAACTGCTCGGGGATAACAATCCCAAAGACTTCAACTGCTCGGGGATAACAATCCCAAAGACTTCAACTGCTCGGGGATAACAATCCCAAAGACTTCAACCGAGGAATCACAAGTTCCTCAACAAACGAGAATCGCAATTCTCTTACAAACACAAAACACACTCACTTTACAAAGCACTCCTTAATGAGTAGATATGAGTAGAAATAGTACGCTCAAGATCACAACAACTTAGCTCAATAGAATGGCTCTTCAAAAAGCTTTATGGATGAATGGAAAATGATGATCAATGTAAGAAAGCTTTTAGCAATGAAAATACTCAAATTGTATATGTTGTTGTTGTGAAAACACTGAGTTGAAGCTGTATTTATAGGTGAAAAACTCAGTCTTACCGTTGTCTAATTGCCAATTAAGGATTGCTGAAATTACTCAGTGACAATCGATTGTCAAGACTAAACAATCGATTGTTTGCCTATCAGATTAAAAATTCAATCCCTGATTTTACGTCAACAATCGATTACTTCAAATCAATAATCGATTATTTATAACGTTAAGAAATCCTTTCCAATTTTTGGCATAAAACATCGATTGTCCGGAAATCAACAATCGATTATTTTAACAACGTTCAGAAAATCTTTTCCAGATTTTAAGCAAAACATCGATTGTTAAATATCAACAATCGATTACCTGAAGGTAATTGAAAATATATGACAACGGTCAGCTTCAACAATCGATTATCAAATGGAATAATCGATTATTAATTAATTTCAAAACTCTCTGTCTCATATATAATCGATTATCAAAAGCCACAATCGATTATCATTTTATTTAAAATCACTGGGAGACATTTTTCTCATTCTAATCGATTACCATTAGTTCATAATCGGTTTTTATGAGTTTTGAAAACTTTGCCTCAGTTAACAATCGATTATCATAAGTACACAATCGATTGTTATGCAGTTTGCAAAAACCTGATGTTAACTGACTTACTCACAATCGATTATCATTAATTCACAATCGATTGTCATGCAGTCTTGGCTTAGAGATACTCGATTATCATAAGTACATAATCGATTATCTTAGCCCAGATTTTTGAGGCATGCTTGGAAAACATTTTAACAAATGTAAATATGCATAGTTTAAAATCATTTGACACTTAATTTAAATATGCATGATTTTGGAAAAATAATTTTAGTAGAGAAGCCATGTTATGAGCCAAGTTGAGGAATCAAGATCACAATTAATATTGACTCAATTATAACATTTCTAAACTTTGTCTTGAGCTTCTTGTAATGCATCCATTTTGTGCTTGTCCTTGAGCACTGCTATATATCGCTTTTTGCTTTGTTTGACATTCATCAAAACCTACAAAAGAACACACGTTTAGTATATTGCATTTGAAACGTGTTTCCAACACTAACTATGTGTTTCGTTGATTGAAGGAGGTATATCTGAGCCTTCTTTACTTGTTATGTGCTCCTCCCCAACCTGTTAGACATATTTTTGTATGTCGCCTTAGAATTTTCCTTTGAAACTACAAAAAACCTAAAATCCCTCCCTGTTAGTATTAGTACTCTTAATACCTCTAGGATTGATAGGATTGGGACGGGTAATAGCATGCAATAAGTAAACGAGACTATTCCGTGTTTTAATACCTTAAACGAGGTGGAAATGAGTAGATATGTATATGATGACCATGTGATAACATCACCGTGTAGCTCCTCATAAAGGACTTGTTACCGGATATTTGTGGGTTGATCCATATAATCAATAACCTAGGACCCCCCCTCCCCTTTCCTTTATTTCTTGGTTTCTTTTAAATTTTCAAATTATTTCTTTCCTTCCAACTTTGTTTATTTGCAGCCATCATGTGAAAATCCCCTCTTATTTGATGTTCTTACTTGCATACATGTTATTTGTACCTAAAGTCAAAACATTAGTTTGGCCGGGAACCACACTAGTGGATCCTGAGGGGTGCCTAACACCTTCCTCTTGAGATAATTTCAAGCCTTTACCCAATCTCCGGTTACTCAAATCAAACTCTCCTTAGTGTCTTAATGCACTTAAATCATTAGGTGGCGACTCTTCAATTCAAATCCAATCTGAAAAGGAATGAGTTGTCCTCCCAAATGTCATAAACCCGATTTCACGAGAAGGGCGCAACAGCATGGAAACCTTATTGGGAAAATCCTTTAGGCTTTTGCCATTTCAGGATATTATTGTGACTTTACACTTCTTTAAATATTTTTATGCCGTTAAGTATTTAATTCCCTCTTCTATTACAAAACTGATTTGTCTTTTGTTTCTTTATTATGAAAATTGTTATAATTATTATTGCTTTCCTTTATTATGAAAATTGTTATAAATTATTGCTTTATAACTTTCAAATACGTGACAAATTATTTTAATTACTGCATAATCATGCTTTCAATATCATATTCCACTCGTTCCATAAAAATCCTATAGCAACGCTATAATGTGTGTTTGCGCTCTTCCGATATTATTACCCCTAAATCCGGCAAAGGCATATTCACTGAAAAACCAGTCGATCAATAGTGTAGTCGACGGTTCCGTGCCTTTCCCTCTTGAGTTGTCCGCTCAAGGGTACCAGTCTAAAACCCTATAACCTTACTCTGTTTAATTGTGCATGCATCATGGTCAAACCTAGCCGAGTCAGTTATGCTGTCCCCATAATGACTCTTTAAGATAGCCTTGTCCAAAGTCCACTGGGTTTCCCCAAAACCCAAACGGACACTACCACGTTCTATGCATTTATTTTGAGAACTAAATATCATATGAAAATTATTGATATGTAATAGTTGAGTTTGGTGGGGGGGGGGGGGGGTAAAGGCCTAACCCTTTTGTCTTGAAGAAATATGAGGCATGAAGTCCCCAGATTCGGCATGGTCACCAACATCCATCCAAAACTGCTGCGCTGGTGGGAAGATCTTCATTCCAGTGATCAGAATCTTGTGCGAAAATACCTGGGAAATCTACCTTCTCTCCTGGAAATCCAACCCAACAACAAAATCATAGAAGCTGCTACTTTGTTCTAGGATTACGATAGGCCTGTGTTCCGATTCGGAGACATTGAGATGACACCCCTGCTAAAGGAAATAAGAGGTTGGCTGGAATACCACTTGGAACCTTCGGGTTTGTTGATGCCGAAAAACCACAAGGGTAGAGGTTTCCTCAAGATGATAGGTCTAAAGAAAAATCCAGACTTGACTTTCTTGAAAGAGACGTATATTCCATTTGACTATTTGTACGAGAGGTACGGTCACATCAAATCTTACCGTACTTATCCTGACAAGTTCGCCCTTACATTTTGGTCCATATTCACCTAGGGGTCTTTATCTACTTGTTCCGCTTCTTGGGGATAATAGTGTTTCCAACAAAGAAAGTAAAGATCCATACCAGGCTAGTGATTGTAACCAAAACTTTAATGCAGGGAATTGGAGGACAACCATTGAGCATAGTGCCCATGATCATTGAAGAGATATACCAAGCCTTGGAGAAGTGTCAATAAAGAGTCAAACACTTTGAGGGCTGCAATTTGCTACTCCAGCTCTGGCTCATAGAACATCTCCAAAGGGGTGAATATCTGCAAGAGATTCGGCATAGAGACTGGGACGATCACATTGCCTTTCATCAACCAAGGAGAATGAACTACATGCCCAACATGTTTGCCCCACCAGAAGATGCCAAGGGTGGTTAGAGTTATTTGAAAATCTAACTGAGGATCAAATACAATGGATGTTCGAGTGGTTTCCTTTCGAGGAGTTCATTGCGCGGTCTAGGGATGCACTATTTATGATTTTGATCAGTTTGAGGGGAACGTACCCCTATGTACCTCTCTGAATTATGAGACAGGCTGGTAGGAAGCAGGTTATACCAAGGGTCGACAAGATGAGTCACTTCCGGGCCGACTTTCAGGATGATGATAGCCCATACAAGGGCCAAGCTCAACATATGTGGTACTGCAAAATCTTCATGGGAAGAGATACTATTGAGCCTGACAGATACCACATCGGTTGTACTCCATACTATTCAGGCTGGCTGGAGGATAACCATAATGGTCTGGGCCAGCTCGAGTTTCTTCGAGGTTATAGGATCATAGATGAAAGGGCCGAGTCATAGGTCAAATACAATCAACTATGCGAGAGGATTCAGGAATGTGAAAGCGAGCACCGTGAGATAGAAGAAACCAACCAAAAGCTGATTGAAGAGTGGAAGGACATGGTTGTCAGTGCCAACAAGAGACTGGGATACTTGGAGCGGGGTTAGAGCTAGAGAGGAAACTCCTCAAAAGAATTGAGGACTGCAAGAATGCTAAAGGAAACGAAGGAGGACACCTAGCCAGAGCCTACCTATTGTTGGGACTTCATGAGTTGGTGAAGTTGCTCGGTGGAGCCAAAGATGCCGAGTCTGGGGAAGGTCCTTCTGGGACCAAACGGATAGGAGTTTTTCCTTTTTCTTTGAGAAATGTAATAAGGCCAATGTCCGCTAGTGATATTATTTCCTGTTATTTAGTCTTATATTGGTATTCTTCTATTTTTAGCAATAAAATGAGGCGTTTAACATTGTAAGTTCTTCAAATCAGTTCTTCACTAGGCCTATCTCGGACACAAAGAGGTTCCCCAAATTAGGATACAATTTACATACTTTCTCTATGTGTTTAAATATCTCAACATTTTTCTTATAATCCTCACTAACTTGTTACCTTTTTTGTTTTATTTTTTTTATTCCCCTCCCCACTGGTTAGTTCGTGCACTTTGGCATCATCATCCTACTCCACAAGATCCAAGGGCCCTCCACCCACTTTTCCTCCTAGTCCTATCAGAAACAGGAGCAAAGGAAAAATGGAAGATTTAAACAATGCCAGAAAGGAGAACTTAACTGAACAGGTAGAGGTCACTCATGGTCATGGTACTCTGGTTCCTAAGGAAAATGCATCCTAACTTGAACATAAGTTGCTGAAATTCCAAGAAGAACTTGATCAGATTCGGAACCTGGCAAATTTGTCATTTTCGTTCACCACTCCAGACCTTAATTTCCCAAACACTCAGAACCTCGCACCTCCACAAAACATTCCAAAAGCACAAGGCCATCCCGCTCCTCACCACCACTGCAATACTTTCCATACTTCCAACAGTACTCTACTGCTCATCCCAGAAGCTTTAAACTCTACAAATGACCATTCCTACACTAATCATAACACCCCCATCTGCGTGGAGACCAAGACATCCTCCACCCAACCCATCTCAAACATACCCGAGCCTGATGATAAAGACTCACTCATCAGAAACCTGGCTGAAAAACTCAAGAAATTGACTAGCCGAATTCAGGGCGTCGAAGGAAGTAAAAGGATCGAAGGGTTTAACTACGGAGACCTTTGCATAAAATTGGATATCGAACTACTCGAGGGGTACAAACCTCCTAAGTTCGAGATATTTGATGGTCCAGAGGATCCGAGAGTCCACTTGAGAACATACTACGAAAAGTTGGCCGGAGTAGGGAAGGACGAGAGAATCTGCGTGAAACTTTTCATGAGGAGTCTGAAAGGAGATGCTCTATCTTGGTACATTAGCCAAGACTCTATGAAATGGTCGAACTGGGTAAGTATTGCATACAAATTTATGGATAGGTTCAGGTTCAACACAGAAAATGCACCAGATGTGTTCTACATTCAGAACCTAAAGAAGAAGCCCATGAAAACATTCCGCAAGTATGCTACTCGCTGGAGATCAAAAGCTGCTATGGTCAGACCTGCCTTAGAGGAAGAACAAACGAACAAATTTTTTGTCTGAGCTCAGGACCCACAATACTATGAAAGACTGATGTTAATTGAGAACCATAAATTTTCTGACATCATCAAATTTTGTGAAAGGATCGAAGAAGGCATAAAAAATGGTATGGTTACAAACTTTAAAGCTTTGCAAGCTACCAATAAGGCCTTACAGTTTGGTGGTACGTTTAAGAAAAGGGATGTAGGTACTGTAATGGTTGCATAGAGAACCGAATCCCCAATCAAATACCAAACCTATCCAATTCCTTCACTCACATATCAGCCTACTTCGAATTACCAAGCACTCTCACCCTCTTAATAAACTCTACCACCTACTTATCAATCACCTCCACCTCCTGCATATCAGCCTACTTCACCCAGATATTCCTCACTTGCACATGTCTATCAAGCCTAAAATTCTCAACCATCCCACTATCAATCACCTCTCGCATGTCAAAACTTCCCTAGACCTCGACCAAATTTTGACTACAGACCTCCCAAACAGTATACTGCCATTGCTGAACCCATTGACTAGTTCTACGAAAGGCTCAAAGCTGCTGGTTATATCACACCTATCCCTGCTATAACCCTTGAGAACTTTTCTCAATGGGTCAATGCAGATAAATCATGTGCATACTATTCCAGCATGAAAGGACATACCATTGATGAATGCCACTCATTGAAGGATAAGATCCAGACTTTGATTGACAATAAGATTATCATAGCAAAGAAACCTGCTCCAAATGTCTGCAACTACCCTCTACCGGACCACAAGAGTGTAGGTGTTAACATGATTGAAATAGAGGACGATTGGGACCCCAAGGGATCAATCGGTTTGATCACAGAAGGTGACGATCCAAAGAAGCCAATAATCACCCTTAATCTGATTGTAGTCCAGATTCAGCCTTATGGGGATGCCGAGGTAAACTTTGCCATTTGAGTTTAAAACGCCATCCTCTACAAAGACGCCTCCACCGATTGAGGTCGAATTTATGTCACCAGCAAATGCACCTACACCCCTCAAAATTGCAGTTTTACCGCTTAAGGTACATGCTTCATTCGGAGTCAAGATAGCTACACCAATCCCGGTGGCAATGCTGGTCGTAGTACCATTCCATACAAATGCCATACCTTGGGACTACACGGCAAAAGCAAGAAGAAAAAGGAAGGTCATTTTCGGGGAAGCAGTTGCGGCACAGGGTTTGACAAGGACCGGTAGGGTTTAACCCCGAAACATTTGGCTGAGTCAAGCAAGCAGGCCTCTGATCGGCCAACCATCACTAAAACCGGGCCCGATGATCTTTAGAGAAAGACAAAAGCCAAGGAATACTCAGTTATTAATCAGCTGAACAAAACACCAACACAAATTTCTATCCTGGCTCTACTACAAAAATCCGATGCACACAAGAATGTCTTGTTAAGGGTGCTGAGTGAGGCATATGTACCAAGAAACTTTATTGGAGGAGATATGGAAAACATGGTAGGGAAGGTATTGGAAATTCATAAGATCACTTTTCATGAAAATGAGCTGCTATTAGAAGGGTTGAGTCACAATAAGGCATTGCGCATCACCGCGCAATGCAAAGATTTTTTTTATCACCAGAATCCTGATTGATGGAGGGTCCAGCCTCAACATTTGCCCATTGGTAACACTTAGGACATTGGGAAAGGGGCTGCACGAGATCAAGGATGGGTCCATCGACGTCAAAGCTTTCGATAGTTCCTAAAGGTCTACCATTGGGGAAATTAGCATGTGTTTGCAAATGGAGCCCACTTGGTTCGATGTTGATTCCCAAGTAATAGACGTGCCGGCATTTTACAATTTGTTGTTTGCACGGTCGTGGATTCATGTCGTTGAGGCCGTGGAATCAACACTACACCAGGCAGTGAAGTTTGAATGGAACCACCAAGAGGTGATTATTCATGGCGACGATAGCAATCCCATATATAGTCGCCAAACCATCCTAGCAATCAGAGGCAGAAGAAAGATAGAAGGAGACCTATTACCACATCGAGCGAGTCAATGTTGACAAGGACAAATGGTGAGACAACAAAATTGAAAGTATATTTAACTGGAGCAGATACGAACTTGGCAAGAACTTCCAAGAAATTGCTAAGCCTATCAAACTAAAGAAACATGGTACCACCTTTGGTCTGGGATATGAGTATACTTGGGAGGAATTCAACAACTGCTCGCCACTATGGCATGGTCCCTACTACCCGCTAGAGTAGCCAATACCACATTTGGAGTAGACGTTCCACCCAGCCGATGTTATCTATGGGTCAGAAGAAGAAGAAGCACTCACAGCAGTGAGGAATTTGTTCCGAGAAGACGATGACATGGATTGTTTTGTCATTTTCGAGGAGGAGATGGAGGAAGGCCCTTCCATACAGGTCGTAAGACAAGGAGCATGCCTCAATAACTGGACCATTAGAACCACCAGAGCCCGATGAGCCTCAGGGTAGCAAGGCTGACAAGCATCATGACCTATCTTTTATTTTTACTAGTTGACTTTCCTTTCACATTTTAAATTTTGCAATAAGATCTTCAATGTTCAAAACAGTTATGAAATTTATCAAAGCATTTTGGTTCCTTTGTAAATCTTACTCTTATTATTTTCTCTTATTACTTTATTTATACATCATTACTATTACTTATCTTGATGAACCAATGACTATGACATGCAACGAGACAACGCAACAAAAGAATATAGATTCAGAGGAAGATGATATACCAGAAGAGATTGCTAAAGAAGTTGAGAATTTTGAGAATAGGCCTAAGTCAAACCTGGACGAGACAGAGATTGTTAACTTGGGAGATGCAGAAAACATAAAAAAAACACGAATCATCGTCCATTTATCATAGTTAGAGAATGAAGAGTACACAAAATTTCTAAGGGAATATGAGGACATATTCGCTTGGTCGTACGATGACGTGACCGGTCTGAGTACGTCCATTGGCACACAAACGGCCAATCGATCCGACATGCCTGCTGAAGCAGAAGCTCAGAAAGTTCAAGCCTAATTTGAGTTTGAAAATCAAGGAAAAAGTCATTAAGAAGTCAAAGCTAAGGTTCTTGGGGTAGTAGAATATCTAACATGGGTAGCCTACACTGTGCCAGTGCCAAAAAAGGATGGGAAGGTTAGTGTCTGTGTCGACTACCAGAATCTCAATCGGGCCAGTCCAAAAGACAACTTCCCCTTACCGAACATACACATCGTGATTGACAATTGCACCAAGCATGAGCTGTAGTAATTTGTAGATTTTTTTGCTGGGTATCATCAGATATGGATGGATGACGAAGATTCTAAGAAAACAACCTTCATTATACCATGGGGAATGTACTGCTACAAGATGATACCGTTTGGGTTAAAGAATGCAGGGGCCACCTACATGAGGGCCATGACTACCATTTTCCATGATATGATACACAAGGAGATTGAAGTACATGTAGATCATGTCATCATCAAGTACAAGAAATCCACTAATCACATGGAAGATTTGAGAAAGTTCTTCTATAGGCTTAGAAGGTACAATCTAACACTGAATCCCGCAAAATGTGCATTCTCGGTTCCTGCCGGAAAACTAGTGGGTTCATTGTAAGTTTATGAAGAATAAAATTGGATCCATCGAAAGTCAAATCTATTAAAGAGTTGCCACCGCAAAAGAACAAGAAGAACATAATGAGTTTCTTGGGCAGACTCAACTACATCAGCCGGTTCATAGTGCAGTCTACCGTTATCTGTAAGCCAATCTTTAAAATAATGAAGATGGATTCCGCTACCAAATAGAAAGTCGACTGTCAAAAGGTTTTCGACAGAATCAAGGAATACATGTCAATGCCACTAGTCTTTGTTCCCCCCCAGCTAGGTAGACCTATATTACTCTACTTTGCAATATTAGATGGAGCTTTCGACTGTGTTCTGGGGCAACCTGATGAAACAAGGAGAAAGGAATAGGCCATCTATTATCTCAACAAGAAGTTCACCCCATACGAGGCCCGATATTCTCTGTTAGAGCGCACATGTTGTGCTTTGACTAGGGTAGCTCAGAAGTTGAGACACTACTTCTATGCATATACTACATACCTCACATCAAGGATGGATCCTTTAAAGTACATCTTTTGGAGGCCCATGCCCACTGGCAAGCTAGCCAAATGGAAATTCATGTTGATCGAATTTGACATTATCTACATGACTCAAAAAACAATTATGGGATAGGCATTAGCATATCACCTTCCTGAGAATCCCGTAGACAGAGAGTACGAGCCCCTGAAAATGTATTTTCCCAATGAAGAGGTATCATTCATAGGAGAAGATATTGCAAAATCCTATGATGGTTGGAGAATGTTTTACGATAGAGCGGCAAATTTCAAATGATTTGGCATAGGAGCAGTCCTAGTATCAGAATCCGGTCAGCATTATCCGGTATCTGCCAAACTTAGGTTCTCGTGCACCAATAACATGGCTGAGTATGAAGCTCGCATCTTAGGGCTCAAAATGGCCATTAACATTAACATTTAAGAGTTGTTAGTAATTGGGGATTCATACTTGCTTATAGATTAGGTCCAATAAGAATGGGCGACCAAGAACTCCAAGATACTTCTTTATATGCATCATGTACTGGAGTTATGAAAGAGGTTCTCCAAGATAGAGTTCCAGCATGTTCCCAGAGTCCAGAATGATTTAGCTGATGCATTAGCTACCCTATCATCTATGATACACTATCCAGACTAGAAATTCATTGATCCCATTCTGGTGAAGATCCATGATCAGCCAGCCTACTATGCTCATGTCAAAGAAGAAGAAAACGGAAAGCCTTGGTTTCATGATCAAGGAATACTTGGTAAAGGAGAATACCCGGAACTTGCAAATCCTACTCAGAAGCGCACACTTCTAAGGTTGTCTAACAGTTTCATTCACATTGGAGGAATCATGTATAGGGGGGACTCTGGATCTAGGATTACTAAGGTGTGTCGACGCAAGGGAAGCATCTAAACTTCTAGAAATATCTATGCTGGGACCTGTGATCCACACATGAACAGTTTTGTCCTAGCCAAGAAGATACTCAAGGCTGGTTATTTTTGGATGACTATGGAAATGGACTGCATTCAGTATGTCCAGAAATGCCACTGCTGCCAGATACATGCAGACCTGATCAAGCTACCCCGCAAACGAGCTTAATGCAACAAGCTTACCATGGTCGTTAACCGCCTGGGGGAATGGATGTTATCATACTTATTGAACCTGCCGCATTAAACAGGCACAGTTTTATCCTAGTAAAAATTTATTATTTCACCAAATGGCTTAAAGAAACATCTTACAGAGCAGTGACTAAGAAAGCCCTGGCAGATTTCATCCGCGACCGTATCGTTTGACAGTTCAGAATTCTAGAGTCAATCATTACCTATAACAGTTCCAATCTCAACAGTGACCTAATGAAATCCATGTATGAAACCTTCAAGATCAAACACAAAAATTCTACAGCCTACAAACTGTAGATGAACGGAGCCGTAGAAGCTGCCAACAATAATATCAAGAAGATACTAAAGAAAATGATAGAGAAACACAAGTAGTGGCATGAGAAGCTATTATTTGCTTTATTAGGATATTGCACCACATTCCGCACATAAACTAGGGCAACCCCCTACATGCTGGTATATGGTATAGAAGCAGTCATTCCCGCCAAAGTAGAAATCCCTTCCTTAAGGATCATACAAGAAGCTGAGCTCGAAGATACAAAAGGGTGAAGAGTCGCTACGAGTAGCTAGCTCTTATAGACGGAAAGAGAATGAATGCAGTTTGCCACGGCCAGTTCTGTCAAAACAGAATGTCCAGATCCTTCAATAAAAGAGTCAAGCCAAGACAATTCACACCGCGGCAGCTGGTGTTAAAGAAAATTTTCCCGCATCAAGATGAAGCAGAAGGGAAATTCTCTCCTAACTGGCAGGGTCCGCACATGGTTCACCGGGTTTTGACAGGAGGAGCCCTTATACTTGCAAAAATGAACAGAGAAGTTTGGTCAAAGACGATCAATTCAGATGTAATCAAGTGATACTATGTGTAATCTTTATGCTTTGATTTATGATGTAATTTGAACGATGCCTGACCTGATTCCCATTTAAGAGGGTATATGTAAGCAGCCCTATGACTTCGGTCACAAGTTAATAAAATTTTCATTTTCACCGCAATTGGAAACTGGGGAAGAATTTTGAAGCGGATCCTCAAAATTTCAAAATAATTTCAGCTAGTCATCGTAAGCAGCCGTCAGAAGCATCAACCCACTAAATTGGGGAAGAATTTTGAGGAGGACCCTCAAAATTCCGTAGCAAGAGAGGTCGCAATGTCTTGAACCACATCATAGTCGTCGGTTCGTTTAAAGAAAGATATTCTTAATTATGACTTTATGCTATATTATTTACTAAATCATGCATGTCTGTTACCAAAATCACTTTGTTTAGCAATGGTACCACAATGATACGTACATTATCACCAGATCAGAATCAAGAAGATCAAGCAGAGCCAGTGGGCATATGAACTAAACTCCCCCTCTACAAAATCACAATTTTTCTTTGGATACAGGCACTCGAGTTGCAAAATCATCAAATATACTCACAAGACAAACATTTTTCAGGAATACGATTCTCAGAACCGTAGCACTTACTCACAACTGCTATCCGCACGCAGTGTTCCTAGTAGACACAGTATCCCTAGAAGTCGCAATATCGCAATTCGCAATTCGCCTTCCGAGGTTAAGATCTACCTCTACCTGTATTTTTGCATTGCATAAGGCTACTATTCTGCCTGCTGAGACTAAACATTGTCTCTATCTACGCATTGCATGGCTGAAAGATGTCCACTTTATTTTTACACTTGCATGGATGAAATATCGCCACTTTATTTTACATTTGCATGGATGAAATATCGCCACTTTATTTACGCTTGCATGGCTAAAAGATCGCCACTTTATTTATTGCATTTCATTGGCTGAAAGATTGCCACTTCATTTACTGCATTTCATCTGCTGAAATATTGCCATTTTATTTACGCTTGCATGGCAGAAAGATTGCCACTTTATCTACATTTGCATCAATTGAAAGATCGCCACTTCATTTATTGCATTTCATCGGCTGAAAGATTGCCACTTCATTTATTGCATTTCATCGCCTGAAGTATCGACACTTTATTTTACACTTTCATGGCTGAAATTTCGCCACTTTATTGTACATCTTGTATGGCTGAAAGATCGCCACCCTATCTACATTGCATGGGCTGAAAGATTGCCAAATACTGCACTTGTATGGCTAAAATATCGCCACCCTATCTACATTTGCATGGCTGAAATATCGCCGCTTTACTTACATTTTGCACGGCTGAAAGATCGCCACCTTCTGCATTGCATGTGCTGAAAGATCGGCAAATACTGCATCTCATAGGCTAAAAGATCACCAAACTGTCCAAAGGCATCATTATTCAGAGGCACCATTTTCATAGACCGAGAACGCCATGCCATGGCCTGATGACCCCCTGTTATCTTTTGCATATCATTTTTCAAAGGCATCATAGTTCGGAGACATTATTTTCATAGCCCAAGAACATCATTTCATGGCCTGTGAATCCTTTATCATGCATTTCATGGCCCTTGACGTTATGGTTTGAGGACGTCATCCTAACCGACCAAAGACAACATTCGTGGTCCGACAAAAGATTGTATCATGTTTAAATTTACGCACAATATATGCATGTAATACTTATTTGCAGATAAAACGGCGAGCAACGACCATCGTGGAAGGAGCAATTCCGATCCAGGTCCTGCAGCCCTATCAGAACTAACCATTTACCCCATCCTAAATACTGCGCTCATTATTATAAGTCTCCATCTTCATACTCCGCCGATGGATCCTGAACTGCATATGGCATTATTCCTGTAAGACCAGGGATATATAGGCAGCGCGTCCAAACCTTTTCGAACCCCATCGACTGGTCAAAATTGGCCATCGTATCTTTTCCCAACAACTCTTTCATCCTTTCTGAATAAAGAGGGGTAGCTGTTGATACCCAATTTTTTTCTATACATTTCTAATATGCAAAATAATTTTAAAATAACATGTATATGCATATATAAGTATGTCCCAGGGTTTTATTATTTATCTCAAATTTTTAAAGATTTTTTAAAATCAATTTATTGCCCTATTTTATCAAGAAAAAATCCAATGAGTATTCCCAAAACTGGTATTTTGGTAATTCATTAATTTGATTCTCATATTTATACTAAAACTAGTAACACCATAAAGGTACCGATCCTGGCCACACTCTCCATAAGGCCCACCAAACATACTAGAGCACCTATAAGCACTAACTGGCTATGACCCCCTTCGGGATCTGATCTGGTCTCATGGGTACAGTCTGAGATAGAACCTCCTCATCAAAATCCACCCAAGGTTCCATTGCGGGAGTTGTTTCTGGAGCTCTAGGCTGAGCTCTGCCCCTTCCTTGCCTCCACCTTTGCCTTTCGTCGTAGCTGCCACTGGGGGTTTTAGCTCATGTCCGGCAATAGATGCAGTGCGTATTCTCTCTATCTGTAAGAGAACATAAGTAGAATGGTTGAATCATCAATGATAGAATAAAATCGTACGACAAAGTAAGAAACTAATAATATATTTCATCAACTCCATAGCCTCTGGAAGATAAGTATAGACGTCTCCGTACTGATCCTCCAAACTCTACTAAGCTTGCTCGTAACTCATGAAACCAGGCAACCTAGGGCTTTGATACAAACTTGTCATAACACGAAACCCAAACCTCGAGGTCATGTTGGCGCCTAACATCCACTTGTTGGCCAAGCCGACATAAGATAGTTAAATAGCCAAACTTTTAATAGTTTCAACAAGGTGACGTTGAATAATGAGATATAGGGACTCTCCAAGGGGTGCGAACGCTAGCAGATCTACCTCAAGTCTTCGTATGAAATAATCCGAGTTGTCATACCTCACGTACCGTTAGGACCGATACCAAAATCTGCACAAGAAATGCAGAAGTGTAGTATGAGTATAACCTACCTAATGTACTCTGTAAGTGTCGAGCATAACCTCAACGATGTAGTGATGAGGTTATGACAGGACACTCATGTAATTAACCTGTACAAACATGTATATATGGATAACAACAACAAAATAGAGATTTAACTATGTACAATTGGGAGGGGACATCCGAAAGGGGAAAAGATATGATAATTATGATATGTATGAATACACAAGATATCCAAATAAATCAGCAACCTATGACAACCGATAAACATACGGTATAAAAATGGCACGACACCTTTTGTACTTTTACTCTCATCCTTACCATGAAATAATGATATATGTAAAATGAAATGGCACGGTATCATCCTTCGTGGTTTTACTCTCGATCTCACCATGTAATAATGAATAAATGACAAAAGATGGCACGAAATCACCCTTCGTGCTTTAATTCTCTTCCTCACTATGTATTAATCAATAAATGAGATAACAAAATGGAACGGCATCACCCTTCGTTCTTTAACACTCTCCCTTTCCATATAGTAAAGATAGTAATAATTTGGGAGATAAATAGTGCGAAGCATGTACTTTATGTCAAATATGATTCTAAGATACCAAACCTCAAAGTCCAACAATACTCAACCATTGCTAGCAATACAATAATGACGGAAGGAATGATCAAATAAGTAATGACCTATCTAAGCATGGATGTCAAAATTAAAAGGGCAACAAATTTAAAAAAAACAAGTTTCACCCCCATACTTTATCCCACAACAACACATAAATGCTCGTCACCTCATATATATATTGAACCCACACATTAATCATGTAGCAATCAGGAAAACAAGTCATAATCCTTTAAGGAAACTTGCTCTGCACTCAAATCAAAGCTCAACCAGGTCCTTTCCTCAAAAATTTGCTTCCAGATCAATCAAATCTAACCAAATATCGTTCAAATAATTTAATATGAGCTTTAGAAACTACCCATGAGTGAAAGAGATTAAATTTAGATCATTATTGAATAAGTCAATAACAGTCAACCCTGGGCTTGCTGTCCAAAATTGAAATTCAAACCAAAACTCGAATACTCATTCACCCACGGGCCCGATTAAGTAATTAGTTTCGAAATTTGACCCAATTCAAGGTCTAACTTCCAAATTTACAAAATTTCTAATTCTACCCAAATTTCTATTTTCTACCATAAAAACCCAAGATTTGATGTTAAAAATTTGAGAAATGTAATGGGTAATTGAAAAAAAATAGATTAAAGTCACTTACCAATGAATTTAGGAAGAAACTATCTTGGGAAAATCTCCTATAGGGTGTTTAAGGTTGAGAGTTTGAAAGAATTAATTTCCATTTTCTCCCTATTTTACCCAACTGCAGGTATCGCAATATCGACACATAGTTTGCAATTGTGGTGATCGCACAAACGATCAAAAGGTCACTGAGCCTGATTTTGCCGCAAATGCCACAATTTTATCGCAAAAGAGAACCAAGGCTGTGCGTAAATGTAAAAAATCCTTCGCAAAAGCTAATCAGTACCAAGTCAATTAGTGGTTGCAATTGCGACAAAAACCTCCCCAATTATGAAGATATAGAGTCTCCAAATGCGAAAGATATCTTACCAATGCGAACTCTTCCCATCCCAGACCATGCTCACAAATGCAACTTATTGTTCAGAAAAATGAGGCTCATATTTGAGAGCCATATCTCGAAAATGCGAGATCTACAGATGACACCAGTAATAAAAGATGCATCACCTATTTTCGAAGTCCAAAAATTTATCCGTAGCTAACCCGAAACTCGCAGAGCCCCCGAGGATCCAAATAAAACATGCATACAAGTCCAACAACATCATATGAACTCGTTCACGCAGTCAAAATGCCAAAACAATACCTGGAAATATGAATCAGAGGCCAAAACGAATGAAATTTTCAATGAAACTTAAGAACATAAATTTTACAACCGGACGTCCGAATCAAGTCAAACCAATTCTGTTTTTCACCAAATTTTGCAGACAAGTCATAAATACAATAATGTAATTATAGCATGTTCTGGAATATAAATTCGAACCCGGTAGCAACAAAATCATCTCACGGTCAAACTTAATAATTCTTTAAATCTTTATATTTCTAGTTTTCAACAAATTATGTTAATTCAAGTTAGGAACTTCCCAATTAGTTTTCGGCCATACACCCAAGTACCAAATCATACTACGGAGACACCGAGACCATCAAAATACTAATTTCGGTCTATTTTCTAAAAATATTGATTGAAGTCTACACAAATTAGTTTTATGGCACAATTTCATGTTTTTATCAATTTTCTCATAAATAAATTCAGGAAAAAAGGACACCGACGGTGCATATAAATCGAAAAAGTATAAATAGAACTATTCGAGATCTCGAAGCACAAAAATGAAGGGTAAAATTATAAATGACCTATCGGGTCATCATAAAACCCAATCGATATTGAGACAATCTGAATCGATGGGATATAGTGATGATTATATATTCACATGTAATATTGCATCTAGTATTATGCAAAATAGTGAGGATCTTGAACCTCAATCTATTGGAGAATATCAACAAAGACGTGATTGGCCAAAATGGCAAGAAGCAATCTAATCTGAGTTGGATTCACTTGCGAAACGCGATGCTTTTGGTCATGTAGTCCAAACACCTAATGGTGTTAAGCCCGTTGGCTATAAATGGTTCTTTGTACGTAAAATGAATGAGAGAAAGGAGATACAAAAATATAAGGCACGCCTTGTCGCACAAAGATTTTTACAAAGGCTTGGTGTCGTTTATGAAGAAACATATTCTTATGTTATGGATGCTATAACATTTTGTTATCTCATTAATTTTGTTGTCCATGAAAATTTTGACATGCATTTAATGAATGTGGTTACAACGTACCTTACAACTTACTTGATAATGAGATATACATCAAAATCTCCGAGGGATTTAAAATGCCTAACACGCATTATTTAAAGTCTCGAGAAATATTTTCAATCAAATTGCAAAGATCTTTGTATGGTCTAAAGAAATCAGGAAGAATGAGGTATAATGCCTTATTGAGTATTCATTAAAGGAAGGATATATAAATTATTCTATTTTTCCATGTGTTTCTTATAAAGAAAACAACATAAGAATTTATTGTACTTGCCGTAAATGTTGATGACATTAATCTTATTGGAACTCCTATAGAACTTCAAAACGCAATTGATTATTTAAAGAAGGAATTTGAGATGAAAGATCCCGGAAAGACAAAATTATGTCTCGATTTGTAAATTGAACATTTGATAAACGCGATTTTTGTTCTTCAATATGCCTACAAAGAAAAAGTATTGAAGCGCTTTTACATGGATGAAACACATCCATCAAGTACTCCAATGGTTGTTCTATAACTTGATGCAAATAAGGATCAGTTTCGACCTCAAGAAAATAATGTAGAGCTACTTGGTTCTAAAGTAACATATCTTAGTGAAATTGGTGAAATGTATCTTGCTAATAGTACAAGGCCTAACATAACTTTTTCAGTTAATGTCATAACAAGATATAGCTCTGCTCCTACAACGAAATATTGGAATGGAATCAAACAGATATTGTGTTATCGAAAGGGGACTATCGATATAGGCTTATGTTATCAAAATGATCGCAGCCTCCATCTTGTTAGTTATGCTGATGTTGGGTATTTATCAGACCCGCACATAGCTCGATCTCAAACAAACTATATGTTTACATGTGAAGGAACTGTCATATCTTTGCGATTGACTAAGCAATCAATCGTGGTTAATTCATCAACTCATACTGAGATAATTGTATTCATGAAGCAAGTCGAGAATGTGTATAATTGAGGTCTACAATACACCTTATTCTAGAAAATGTGGTTTGAAGTGTGGCAAACTACCCACGATTTTGTATGAATACAATGCAACATGCATAGCCTACTTGAATAAATGGTTCATAAAAGATATAGGACAAAGCACATTTCACCAAAGTTATTGTTTATACATGATCTTCAAAAGAATGACGATATCAATGTGCAATAGATTCATTCAAGTGAAAATAAAATTTGTCCACCAAATCTCTACAGACGTCAATCTTCAAGAAGCTAGCGTACAAGATTCAGATGTGAAGTCTTGAAGATGTGAATTGATGCTCTCATCAGGGGGAGTGAATATGCATTTTACTCTTTTTGCCTTGCAAGATTTTGTTCTACCTGGTTTTCCTTGCTAGGTTTTTAACGAGGCAACCAAAAGGCGTATTTCTAAACATATGTACTCGTTTTTCTTCACTAGAAATTTTTCTCACTAGATTTTATTTTATTTAATATTTTAACGAGGCACATTATCTGTTGAATAGGCATTCAAAGGTGAATGTCTATATTTTAGGGAGATCTAAGGGTTTGTTATTTGATGGCTAAACCACTTTTTTCTTATAAATAAAGATGTTCTATTCTATTGTAAATCATTTCAATGGTAATTGTATTATGGACTTGTTAATAAGATGCTATATATGCAAAAATCAAAGAGAAGAGGCTGCTAAAATCTCGACGGTGAAACATTATACGAAGGAAGTTTTTGGAGGAGTTTGCAAACAGTAATTAGAATTCATAAGAGATAGAAGATGGAAAAGTCCCTGAGATCACTTGCAATTCTAATCATCTTTTTTGCTGTTGTATCAGGTTTTACATTATCCTTTTACCTAAAGTAGAGTTTTCTTTCAGATCTAATCATTTTTTATCCTCAATATCTTTTACATAATTATAAAGGAGATTGAAATCCAATAAACAAACAAATGGCAGGGAGGCCGTCAAATTATAAATTATATATACTCAAATCTTTCTATAACATATATTCTTTAAAATAACATTTTATTATAATGGCCAAGTTTTATCGTGTGACGATTTATATACTTTGACTAATTCACAAAATGACTAAACTTTTCTTTTAAACTATTTTTCTCCACTTTCGGAATTCGAAGATGAGAAACTTATTCTAATATTGTGGATGCAGATGTGTATGGAATCAAGACATGCAGAGTTGATATAGGATTTGATTCTAAGATATTTCAAGACTAAGAATATAAATTGATTACCTTTTAAGCTACATCAAAAGTCAAATTAAAATGAAATTAACTAAAAATATACAATATGTATATGGATGTACTTCTTGTTGTTACAATTCTACCAGCTCACCGATAGTTGTGTTCGTAGGAAGCTGCTTTGTTGTTATTCTAGCTTAATTATTCATGTCCTTATATTTTATTATTTTTATTGTTAATCTTGTTTGACCATTGTGTGCTCATATTATTTGTTGCCTTAATGTGAGAACACTAATTGTGTAATGTGGCCGTACGAAACGGGGAAAGACTTAGCACATTAGTAATTAAGTAACTTGGCATATATCTCGTTACCTCTCAGATGCCCTATTATATTGATTTAGGCACTCAATTTTTTGTCCTTCGGTGCATTATCTCTCTCTATTCAAGTAAAGTTCTTATCTTTAAAAATACTATTTGAAAATTTTGTTTTACCTTATTTAATTCTCGAGTTACGTGGTTTCTTGTTTGGTGTTTGATCAATCTCGACTAAGTTATATATTTGGATTGAGTCTATTTGTTTCCGCTCGTATATTTTTATTTGAATCATAAATAGTTATGTAATCCTTTTTATTCGAATGATCAAGTAATTTCTTAAAAGTTAGGAATCATGATAATCAAAGTTGTCCCATTTTTTTTTTTTTTTTTTTTTGTTGTTGTAAATTCTCTATAATTACATCAAAAAATAAAACTTGCCTATAAGACACTCTTAAATAAAGTAATTTGATCTGTACTTCAAATAGAGAGCTGGTTATTGAATGATAAATTAGATTTGGGCTCCCATGGTCATGACAAACATCAAAAAGGCTGTTAATGGAGCCTGTGGTAGAGTACATTTTATTGACATCAAGTGTGAAAAGGAGGCTTAGGTAGGGCCCATAGGGACAAAGCACACCCACTATAGCCTTTAGTACAATATCATGAAAGCACAAAATCTGAAAATATCAAAAATATCCTCATGAGCAAGCTAGCATGTTGACAGAGAGCTACTTAACTCTCACTTATAGAATAGCAGAAATATAACTAGTATGATTTTTGCATATTTTACAATTTTTTTAGTACTTTTTAAAGTTAAATTGCATATAATTGTAATATTAGCCTATTTTAAGATTTAGTTGTATTTATAGTTATAAAATTAACTCCAGTATTTTTAATTTAATATTTGTATATTATTAATTATTTTAGCACATTCAATTTACTTTCCGAAATTAGTTTAATTTTTTTCATAAAATAAATGAGGAAAATATCTATTTAAATGATAGCCCATTTGCATTTCAATTTTTGCCAGATTTTGATTCCTCATATTAGACCCAAACCTAAGACCCAATTGCCCAGCCCAAATCTTAACTACCCAACCCATGACCTTTTTAAAATGACCCGTCTGGATCCCTATTCAATCCAGGTCGTTGATCACAATGATAAATGACACCATTTGGCCTCGCCTTTTTTAATTTCCCCAATACCCCAAACCCTACTCAATCATCACCAAACTCCGCCCTTGAACCCCCTCCTCCCAAATTCTCTCTCAAGCTCCCTCAGAAACCCTAGCCGCCTCCGTCCACCTCCATACTAAAGTCGCCTGAATCCATGGCTTCCAAAGCCATTAAGAGCCTGTACTTGCTTCCTACGACTCCTACATGTCTGGTTACTATGGTTTCAAGGTCAAACCTTGAAGAAAGTTGGGGCCAGACTTTGTTCTCGAGTCCTATGGCTGTTTCTGACCTTGCTCCGGCCAGCCATGATTATTCGAGCCCGATCTTGACCTCTCCTACTAGATCTATGATTTCCAAGCCTTTCTCAGCCTTTGGGTTTCTTCTGAACTATAGTATAGCATGTTCTACGGTGTTTCTTATGTTGATTCTTCTACCGTGTTTCTTTTGTTGAGTTTCTACTGGTTTCTTATATTCTTCTACTAGAATGTGCATGCTAAGAGTCTTAGTTCTCTTTTTAGATTTCTGAACTTATTTTGTTAGTATTGCTTCTTGATTTACTTGTTCTTTTATCTCTACACTCGATTGATGGCAGAACCCTAGATTTTAGGTTTCATCCGACTTTTGAGACCATTAGCTATGTGATTTACTTGTGCTTCATCTCTGAACTTGCTTGATTTCAAAGACCCTAACCTTTTGGACTTATTTGAGTTCTTGGATTTGTTTCATCTATTGCTTCACTAAGTTTCAAAATCATTGCTTCAATTTTGTTTCTTCATAATTCTGACTTTGTTAAAATCTATAAGACTTTTACTTGACCCTTTGGCATGCTATCTGATACTTTCTCTTCTCTGTTACTGAGTAACTGAAATCGACCTATGTGAATACTTGTGGTTGCTACTATGCAATGTTTTTCTTTGTATTAAATTCAGCCTTGCATGCCCAATACTTGTATACTCTTTATATGTGCTGAACTTCCTCTCTAAATGACTTTCAATTTTTTGAATAATTTCTGACTTCCTTTGTGTAAGTCTGGTTGATTTGTTTTCTTGTTTGTTGATTTCCCTATTACTTGGTTTAATTTGAAAACTTTCCTCAACCTTTCTGACTTGGTTTACTCAAAAACCAGTAACTGAGAATACTGGACTCCTTGATTTACTACGTACTAATTGATTCTTACCTTATTTTGTTTTAACCGTGTATTTCAAAATTCTTCCCCTAATTAAAACCCTTATGTAGTTACCCCTAATAGTCTACTTTGCACAAGACGTTATTTGATTTCTTTCCTTAAATAGTTTTACCATTTGAATCTGAATTCATTAATTAAAGGAATTTTTTATTCTTAATTGATATTCAGTTCCATAATTATTTTCTTACCTTATTTTTGCCTATTCTTTACATTATAAATACGCGAAGACTCTTAGTTTTCTAGACAATCACTCGTGGGTGTTTTGAACTTACACTTACACTCAAAAATACTCTTTCTTGCTACTTGTACTCTGGCATGTTTGCAAGTCCTGCTACCTGCTTCTTTCTCTATTTGCTTTCCTTAAACTAGTATGTTCTAATTATGATTTAGCATCATAATATGCATTTATTTAACAAATTTTCCCTCCTGACTGCCTACTTATGTGTTTGATTCAGTATATGTTAGCATTTTTCTTCTACCTGTTTTGCCTCTATTGTGTATTCTAAGTTGTTTGACAGTAATGGTTGTTTGAGGCATGCCAACATTAAAATATTGTTATTCATGACTCAAACTTGGTGCCCTGGGATCATAACCTCATGTTATCATTGTCTGATGTATATTCTAATTGGTTTTATGAGCATATCAACATCCCTTTATTGCTGTGCATGCCCAGAATCAATTAATGTCCAAGCATAAAGGCTATATGCAATTAGTCCCAACCTCCCTGAATATTTTTTTGTGTGAAATTGTTAATTCTATAATTGATTCCCTTTCCTTTTTCCCTTCTAGCACTCTATTATGCACTTGCACACTTTCTTATTCTTTAAGTTCTGCCCCCCAACTTCTTGTGAGCCTTGCCTTGGGACCGTTTGAGTTCCCTCTGCACTTGGACACTTGAGGGCTGGCCCTTCTATACTGCACTTGTTCCAATCTAATAATATATTTGGGTGCGAGCATTGCCTGGATTCCCTTTAAGGCTCTCAGGGACTTTGACACAATCAAATGGGAGAAAGACTTTGGACCATGATCTTTGGAGTTGGTTTACCTCATATTTCAAACATCAAGTCTGAAGTAGACTCGCCTTGGTTGTTCTTTTTTAATTTCTAATGTATTCTTTTATATTTATTCTGGGTTATAATAATTTGTAATAAACTCTTGGGAATGGCTAATGAAAAGGTTGGATAACTATGTATGCAAAGGGTGGATATCTTTCCTATAAGTATTTCTGAAATTTTGCATTCTCAAATAGATATCCTGCCTGTAGGTCTTCTGAAATTCTGTATTCCCACATAGATATCTTACCTATCAGTAATTATTAAATTCTGCCCCATCTCACATAGATAACACGTCTATAGGTATTTCTGAATGTTGCATATACATATAGAGAATATGCCTATATGTCCCTCTGAATCTTATACATCCATTTTGCATCTAGCAATCATGTTCGTAGGTCATAAACTACCAAATGCAATTAGATATTATGTTCAGAGGCTTTAAACAAAATGCAGCACCTAGATATCATGTTTATAGGGTTTCTACATTTTATCATTATCTATAGAAGGGCTTAAAATTAACAACGCATAGAAAGCACGTCTATATGAGTTGTTAACTAGGTTTGAATCGTTTCACTCGCAAATAAGGCTAAAACCAATAATAACAATGTATCTTCGCTTTGTAGAACTTGTAATCTTTTGCTAAAACTTCCTTTTTCTTTAATAATCTGGCAACCTTTAAATCAGTATGTGTTCAGTTTCCTTCATTGTTTCCCAATATTAGTAGATATCATGCCAGTAGGGTCTTCGCCCAACACTTAGGCAAGCCTTAGGGTAAAATTATCAACTAAATATATTTGTTAACTACAACTAGCAGGCATGCCTGATTGAGGTTTCCTATCAAAATTATGTAGTAAATCAGTCTGCCCCAACCTTTAAGTTCTTTCACATTCTGTAGTAAGTCAGAACCTAAACAATATGTGCAAGTCATGCTAAGTATGTGCTTCTTTGATTGAAAGAGGTATATCCGAGCCTTCTTTACTTGTTTTGTGCTCCTCCCCAACCTGTTATTCATGTTTTTGTATGTCTCCTTAGAATTATTCTTTTGAAACTACAAACAAACCTAAAATCCCTCCCTATTAGGATTAGTAGTCTTAATACCTCCGGAACTGATAGGATTGGGGTGGGTAATAGCATGCAATAAGTAAACGAGACCATTCCGTGCTTTAATACGTTAAACGGAGTAGGAAAGGGTAGATATGGATATGATGACCATGCGATAACATCACGTATAGCCCCTCACTGAGGAGTGATTAGCAGATGTTGTGTGGGGTGATCCATATTCTTAATAAACCTAGGACCCCCCCTCCTTTCCTTTTTTCTTTGTTTCTTCTAAATTTTCAAATGATTTCTTTCTTTCTAACTTTGTTTATTTGCAACCATTCTTACTTGCCTACATGTTATTTGTACCTAAAGTCACAATATTAGTTTTGTTGAGAACCACACTAGTGGATCCTAAGCGGTGCGCAACACCTTCTCCTTGGGATAATTTCAAGTCCTTACCCAATCTTAGGTTACTCAAATCAAACTCTTCTTAGAGTCCTAATGCACTTAAATCATTAGGTAGAGACTCTTCAATTCAAGCCCAATTCCTAAAAGGAATGAGTAGTCCTCCCAAATGTCATAAACCCGATTTCATGAGAAAAAGGGGCGCGATATGTGGTACCGAAAAAGAATGGTAAATGGCGAGTTTGTGTAGATTACACAGACCTTAACAAAGCTTGTCCTAAAGATTCTTTTCCATTACCACATATAGCTCAACTAATTGATGCTACTGCAGAACATGAGTTGTTAAGCTTTTTAGATGCGTATTCATACAATCAAATCAAAATGGATCCTATAGATGAAGAAAAAACTTCATTGATAACAGACATGGGAACTTACTGTTATAAAGTAATGCCTTTTGGTCTCAAAAATACTGGTACCACATATCAAACACTAGTAACCAAAATATTCCAAGAACATTTCGAAAAAACTATGGAGGTTTATATAGACGATATGCTATCGTCAAAACTCAACATTAAGGGGATCATATATCGCACTTGTCTGATACATTTCAAATCTTGCAAAAATTTAATATGAAATTAAATCATGAGAAATGTGCATTCGGTGTTGCATCAGGTAAGTTTTTGGGTTTTCTTGTTTCTAACCATGGTATTGAAGTGAATCCTGTACAGATTAAGGCCATTGAAGAAATCCTAATATGCTTAGGGGTGTTCAAAACCGCTCCGAAACCGAAAACCGAACCGAAGCTTAGTGGCTTAATGATAACGGCTTAACGGACGGAGAACGGATTGAATTTTTTATTAACGGCTTATCGGTTTGGGGGTGGATTATTCAATTTTCTTGACGTATAATCCGTTAACCCGTTAAGAATATATATATATATATATATATATATATATATATATATATATAGAGAGAGAGAGAGAGAGAGAGAGAGAGAGAGAGAGAGAGAAAATTTATTTTTTCTTGCATACTTATATATATATTAAGTTATATGAAGAAACCCATATCTGGTGGCTTCCGTTTAATGTAAGTTATTTTAGGACATGGCGGCCTTTTTGAATCTGTGAGCAGTTTGTATTCAATGGTGCTATTGACAATATGCTCAAGTTGAAGAGGATTCCTTTTGTTCTTGAATATTCTGTCGTTCCTGTGTAAGCAGATGTGCCGTAGGATAAAAGGAATGACATCGGCCTTGTTGAGCTATGTTGAACTGTGCTTTGGACTGACGTTGTGTTTTTATCCATTTGTGCAGCGTGTAATCATTAGGTGGTTGATTTGAGTATTTTTAGGTATTTAGCCAGTTGGTCCAATATGTGTTCCACATCTTCTTCTTACATTAACGAACAGTGTACAAATAATTTGAGCCCTTAGGTATTAAACCGATAAACCGCCCGGTAACCGCCCGATAAGAGCTAACCCGATACCAATCCGCCCGATATCTTATCAGGTGGCTAACGGATGAATACATTTAAAAGCCGATAACCGCTAAGCCAAACCGTTAAGAGTGAAAAGCCGCCCAATCCGCCCGATGAACACCCCTAAATATGCTTACAATTAAAAAATAAGTGCAGAGGTTGACAGGAAGAATTGCATCCTTGGGGAGATACATTTCCAAATTATCATAAAAGTGTTTTAAATTCTTTTTATCTCTTAGAAGCAAGATCAATTCGAATGGACTGAGGAATGTCAGCAGGCAATCAAAAATTTGAAGACATACTTATCAAATCCACCATTGCTCGCCAAACCAAAAGTTGGGGAAAGATTGCTCATGTACCTTGCTATCTCCGAAGTAGAGGTAAGTATTGTGTTAGTTCATGAAGATCAAGGTATACAATTATACAATATCTAATATATAATATTAGCAAATTGTTATTAGATGCAGAGACATGATATCCCCAATTAGAAAAGCTTGCACTTACACTAATTGTGGCATCAAGAAAGCTAAGACATTATTTTTAATGTCATCCTGTTGTCATAGTAACTGCTTATCCATTATGCAATATATTACTCAAGCACAAGTTGTTAAGTAGGTTAGCTAAATGGGCTATAGAGCTAAGTGAATAGATATCATATACCAGTCCATAACCGCGATAAAATCTCAGGTATTAGTAGATTTTGTAGCTGATTTTACCCAAGGAATGCAATTAGAAGTAGAAAAAGAATTATATGTGTTTAATGGGTCTAATCCAAGAATTTGGACCTTATTTACTGATGGGTCATCTAACGTGAAGGGAGAAGGTTTAGGAGTTGTTTTGGTACCACCTACGAATGAAACCATTTGCCAAGACATAAAATGCCATCTTGTAACTAACAATGAGGTAGCATATGAAGTTGTGATTGCAGGCTTGGAACTGGCACGAGAATTGGGTGTTAATCAAATCATAATCAAAAGTAATTCACAGCTCATAGTTAACCAAATGTTGGGGACTTATACATCCAGCGAAGCATGGATGCAACAATACTTAGAAAAGGTATGAGATTTGATTTGGCAATTTCAAACCTGGAATCACGCAGATAACTAGAGATGAAAATGTGGAAGCAGATGCCATCTGTGGCAGATGTGGCATGAGTTGAAAATGCTTCTGTAATTCATTTATTTCATTCATCGCTCGATCCAGACAAGAATAAGGTAAATTTCAATAACTTAACTTGGGATTGGAGAACCGAGATTGTTGCTTTTTTGCAGTACGATACCGTCCTTGAAGACAAGAAAAAAGCTAATGCGCTTCGAAAAAAGGATGCTCGATATTGCTTAAAGTAAGGTAATCCCTTAGCAAGGTATCTTAGGCCTTCTCAAACGGAATATGTGATGAGATAAATACACGAGGGCATCGTGGAAATCACACAGAAGGCAGATTACTGGTACGAACCATGATTAGATCAGGTTATTATTAGCCTAAAATGGAAGAAAAAACAAAAAACTTTCATGGCTAAATGTGATAAATATCAAAGATACGGTAATAACATGCATAGACCTGCGAAGTTATTACATTTGGTCATTTAACCATGACCTTTTATGAAATGGGGGATGGATACCGTGGGTCCACTACCACAAGCAAAAGGACGGGTAAAATTTTTGCTTGTACTCACTGACTATTTTACTAAATGGGTGGAAGCAGGAGCGTTCAAACAGGTGCAAGAAAAAGAAGCTAGAGACTTCATTTGGCGAAATATCATATGTAGATTCATTGTGCCAAAGGAAATAGTGTGTGATAATAGCCCTCAATTTATAGGCGCACAAATCATAGAGTTTTTTCAAAGTTGGAATATCAAAAGGATTACGTTCACACCTTACCACCCAGTGGGTAATGGCCAAGATAAATCAATAAACAAAGTCATTATCAACAAATAAAGAAGTTTTTAGAGGAATCCAAAGGTAATTGGCCAGAATTGCTACCTGGTATTTTATGGGCGCACCGCACAATAACAAAAACAAGTACGGGAGAAACACCATTTTAATTGATTGATGGAGCTGAAGCCCTAATTCCAGTTGAGATAGGAGAGCCAAGCATGAGGTTTACACAAGAATCAAAAGAATCCAATGGTAAATAAATGAGAATAAGCTTTTATTTACTTGAAGGAAAAATAGAAGCAACATTAATAAGAATGGCAGCACAAAAGCAGGTTTTGGAACGATACTACAATCCAAAAGTGCATCTAAGATACTTCAAGATTGGGGACTTCGTGCTCAAAATAGTTTTTCTATCAATGAAGGCAGCTAATGCGGGGAAATTAAGTCCAACCTTTGAAGGACCTTACAAGATTCAGGGCATTGCGGGGAAAGGAGCATACAAACTAGAGACGATGGATGGCGAGATATTACCCTCGAACTGGAATGTTGTTCACTTAAACAGATATTATTTCTAAGGAATACCCATGGGCAGGTATCCTCATTTTAAAATTTTATTTTTGAATTGTTAAAATTTTACTAACGATTTTAGATGATAGGCAAAAAGCTAACCCGTACTAAATGATGAGTCACGACCTTCAAGGCATGTGGAATTAATTAAAAGTTCCGGTCCAGGGTTACAATTATTTTGATATAAATTGATACGGGTTAAGAAGTCTTCATATATAATCACACCTCCAAGTCCCGTATGTTTTTCCTTTTGCAAGAGAAGGACCAAAATGAGAGGAACAATCAAGTGCTCGAGGCTTCATACCTCGTTACTCAAACACTTGGAGGACTATATAATATACATAGACACGTGTATTAAGATGGTAAATAAGAATATTGAGAAACAATCAAAGATCAAGCCTGAAAAGTTCACTCATTGAATGAATCAAGTGCAGAGCAGAGTCACGAGCTAAGGCCAAGAAAAAGCCTATCATAGTTAGGGTAAAGGCAATGTACTGAAACAGATTATGAATAAAAACCTTGTATTCATTTTCTTTGAAATGTACTGAAACGGGTTATATATAAAAACCTTGCGTACATTTTCCCTTTGAAATCTGTTATAAGAAAAATAGTTACGAGAAAGTTATATAAGTAATTGAAATACATGTAAAGTGTTATTCAAAAACTTGAAAAAGTTCAAATAAAAACTTTTTGAAGTTATTCCAAAAAATGTGTATATTCCTATTTATTTAATCGTACATTAATACCATTATGAAGTTGAGACATCTTCTTCATTAAGTGTCGAATATAAAACGGCCCTCTTTTATTAAATTCATGACTAATATAAGTATTCACGAAGTAAAAATAGAAGCATTTTTGAAAAATAAAAATGCAATTTATTCAGTAAGTCCCTGAAAATAATGGCAAGAATAAACAAAACAAACAACAACGAAAACTTCTTAATATTAAGAAAGTTTAGACTAAGTATGAACTTAGTCATAAATCAAAAATTGTTTATACGAAGTGCCCCATAAAAGGTCTAGGGACATATCATCTTTAACAAACCCTTAAAAACTACCAAGTGTTACAACCACATACCACTAAAAAGAGGGGGGATGGGTCAAACACCACAAACTTTTCACTGAGAAGATGAAGGAACTGAAGTAGGTTCATTATCAGTATCAGGCTCAACTTGACTTGAAAGAGTGGGGATACCCGTATCATATTCAATATTACCAGAAGCTTCAAACACGGGAGAAGAAAAACTTGGTTCTGTTGAGTCTTCTCAATAGTCTCTTTAATCTTAGCTAAATGAAACTCCAAGTTAAAATTCTCCTGACTAACTTCAACGAGGGTATCATGACGAGAATTTAAAAATGCCCAACTCACTTCAATATTAGATTTATCTTTAAGAATCTCTAGTCTCTTTTCTAGTCAGCAATTTTATTTCTTAAATTCTCATTTTCAGCCAAGGTAGATTCATAAGAAGCTTGAAGAGAAGCATGGAAATTTTCTAAGGTGCAAACTGGATACGCAGAAGTCTTCTTGGGCTTGAGTCAATGTTTGTACAAGTTCACCGGCATATGCTTTTTTTTATCTAAGAGAGCCTTCAACTCTCTGATTTCTTTAATTGCCTTGGAAAGTTGTTCAGAAATGAGGTTTCGAGATGAATTTTTATTTGCTTTCTTGACTTGAGGAAGCTTTATGAAATGCTGATTCTGAAGTCAAAGCCCTTACCTGCTGCTCTAAGTTACTTTTATTTTCTTCTAATGCTTCTTTGCCGATTTGAATACTTTCACACTGTTCCTTCCAATTATCCGCCTCCACTCAGTAGTCACGCACTAATTGCTCTAAAAGGGTAACTCTCTTCATCATCTCCGTGACGATGGGATTAGCCTAAAAAAGGGAAGGGGGAAATGAGAACCCTGAAACTAGAAAAAGGAAAGTGAAGTTTGAAAAAGAGATACCTTTAAAGAAGCATACATGATATCATTCATCAAGGTCAAAGAATTGTGGATATCAAGCTTAGCTTTCTCGATTGGACCAATCAAAAGCTTTAGCCACACGTCAGCTTGGCCTAATTTCCTCAAAAGGTTACCCTCAGCAAGAACTTCAATGGTGAATTGCCTTATTGCTTCACCTCTGCTTGAAGATCCAACTTCGGGGTAAGGAATAGATAAAGAAAGAGTAGTTGAGGGAGGTACGGTAGAAGCAATTAGAACGGCTTGGGGAGGAGTCATAACAACCACAATTGGCAAACAAGGAATTACAAGAACAGAAGTAGAAAAAGAAGCCAGGGGTGCTTCATCAGAAACTGTACCAAAATCTTCACTACCAAACCCGCGGTTAAAGAATTGCTCAACAGAATCAAGAGCAGTAGCGAGAACATCATCAACATTATCAGGGATTACCAGAAGGGCTTCAACAGATTCGGTAAAAGGAATAGAACGGCGGGGGGATGCTTCATCATCAGAGATAATATGTCTACGAGCCCGTGGCCTTGTTACCAAGAAACCCCCATCTTCTTCTTCATTAGAGTCTTGGTCATCAACGACTTTTCTTTTTGATGAAGAGCCCAATATTATTTCTTGGCCCTTTTCAAAGAAATACTAGAAGCCACGACCGCCTCGACACTAATCCGTCAAACCGCAAATCCTTATAGAAAGCAGGATTAAAATAAGTTTAGAAAAAAAAGCAATATATATATAAAAAATTCTTTCCGTGAGTTTTCATTTTCCTACCCAACCACAAAAATTGGGAATTTCATCAACAATTCCCATTGTTGCTACAAAAGAAAAAGAAAATTAGAATAATGGTCATCAAAATCAAGGAAAGGGATACGAGAAAATTATTAAAAGAAAACTCACATGAAAAATTCCACTTCTCAGGGAAGGGAAAGTTTCCTTCATCCCACTAAACCAACAGTACGGGCAGCAAAAAACCGGGAATACAAGCCACGGTCTCTATCATCTTCAGGGCTAACCAAAACTCTCTTCCTTCTTGCCACTAAAGTAAAAACACCTTGACGAAAAAGCCTATGAGGGTAGAGATGAATTGAATGGGCAAAGATAAAAGGAACACCGGCCATGTTAGTCAAATGCCTTAGACATACAACAACTCTCTACACTATGGGACCAATCTGACCCAAACATACGTTGAAAAAATGACAGAATTCTAGGATGACAGGGTCAATAGAAGTTTGAATCCTAAGGTGAAAGGATATGTATAAACAAAGGAAAATCTCGTCAAATAAGAGGTGATTCTTTAGTTCGCATTAGGAATTAGGATGGGGAAGTCATGACTCTAATGGCATTCTTTACGAACTAAAGAAATCAGACCGTCAATGATCTGAGTTGGGTAAATATCAGCACAATCTAAAGAAGATACTTGATTTCTAAGAGACTCTCTATCATTATAGAAAGATAGTTCCGTAGGAACTATCTCCTCTACTAGAGGTTCATGAAGAGGCTTAGAGAATTCCTTACCTCTAGAGGAAGACCTATGTGAAGAGAACCTCTGGTTCTAGACGAAGAGCCAGAACTTGATGAAGGAAGAGAAGAACCACGTATAGATGAAGACCCTAAATTACATAGTCTACCGCCTCCTCTTCTACACCTATTAGGGACAAGAGAAAAGTTATCAACTATGGGGACTTTCCTAGGGTTAGGGTTTGGTGAAGCCATGACAGTACGAGGAAGATGAAGAACGAGAATTGAATATTTTAAAAGTTTTATGAGGAAGATGAGAACACGAATTCAATATTCTGAAAACTTTGAACTTTACGTGAGAAAGACAAAGATGAAAACTATATTTATACTAGGAAACGCATCAAAGGAAAATGTGCAATGATGGAAAGGTCATAATAAAAATTATCGCTTCATAATTGGTGAAACCATAAAAAAAGCCTAAAAAAGTGCTACAAAGTCGCAGAGCCAACAAAAAGATGCCACGTGTAATAAGCATTAAATGGAAGTGATAGTTGACACATTGATTATATGATAAGCATTAATGGCCGAAAAAATCCCGCTTTTAATAAAGTCCACTTCCTAAATATTCAATTGATGAATAAACGGCAAGTGGGGGGACTATCTGTATTGGGAAAAATTGAATTTATACATATCGAAGTGATTGAAGGATGACACGTCATGACATGAAGGCTGGTTAAAGAATAATGATTAGCAAAGATGCATGAGTTGCAACAGATACGAGCATAAGTACGAGCACGGGCACGAGCACGAACAGAGGCACGAGAATAGGCACAAGTAGACTCGACGCTCGTATCTATTTAAATCCAAGAACTAAGGATAATGAACTTAATAGTACAAGGAAGTACAGATACAATATTGAATGAGTATTAACTACTGAAAACATTAGAGAATCTATATTTAATTACAATGATTATCTAACGTAGCATTTAATGTCTTTAATTATCTATAATGACTCAATTATGACAAACACAAAACTTATATCTTAGAGATAGCTATAAAAAGAAGGGGACTGGTGATTTATAAGGACATGAAACACTATTGGATTATACTTATTTACTTTGCTTTTTATTCATCTTATTGTTTGCAAAAATCAATTTCTTTTATTCATTTTTAATTATCAGTAACTTGAGCTTCTAAAATAAAACTTTGACTGAAATTTTATTTTTTGATTAAACACTTATTTTATAAGATGAAGTTGAGTCCAGGTGTAACTAATCCAATAACCTAAGTTGAATAGATAATATATGATGAAAATTCAGACTTCTAGCAGTCAAACAGTCAGGAAAAATGAATGTGGAGTTATCTGGTGTTATATAAATGGCTTTGTAAATCAGAAGATAGACTTTGATTCTATATATGCTCCTAGTGAAAACCAACAATCCCAAACTCTATGGACACCATAGCCCTGAGGATATTATAGCGAAAGTAAACAAATTGAGAGGATCACACACTGCTTTAGAAAAGCTAATTAATCCAAGATTACTAAAGCACAAAAGACTGCCCAGCTAAAAGGTACCACTCCCTCTCATCTATGCCAATTTGTTCGATGTTTTATACAATTTTTTCTTTTGCCTTTTCGATACAATTTGTTTTACTCATAATACTTTTAATGTAGTTTTCAAATATATAAATTTTATTTAAGAAAAACTAAAGGTGCTATGGTTAAATTTGTGATCAAAATAAAAAACTTTGACTCTCAAACTTTGAAATGCATCAAATAACTTGAGACTAAGGAAGTACTGAGTATTTTCTATCTTACCTTGTACAATTTATATTCTATATGTTCATGTTGTCCAATCAAAGATTCAATTGTTAATCCTACTTTTTTTTGTTTATTCCTATTCGGAATTGGATTCAAATTTTATTTCTACTTAGAGTTGATTTTGGTTTTAAAAGAAACACCACTCATAATTTACAAATAGGAAAACCTTGGAAAATTGTTCTATGCTCATGGTAAATGTCACGATCCTGGTTCACCCTCCGTAAACCATCGTGATGGCATCTAGTCTCTATGACCAGGTAAGCCTAACAATGCGGAATACAAACAATAATTGCGAAAGAGATAATTTAAAAACTGAAATAGTAAAATAGAACAATGTTTAAGATGCCGCATGGCACATAGCAGTACAAAATCCCAACCTAACACTCTCAAAATCAGGAATCCCATGAATCACAAGCTAAGAGAATACATAAGAAGCTCTACCTCTAGGATGTCTAACAAACTACTGGAGGGCTATATTATGACTTAAAGATAGAAATGGACTTATAGATCTGCAAACGCGGCAGATATACCTCGAACTCTCTACAGAAGTGCCGCCTCGCCTTAAGGATGATAAGACAGAGTGGGAGTACCTAGATATGCACAACAAAAATGTGTAGAAAGGTAGCATGAGCACATCACATCGGTGTTCAGTAAGTATCATGACTAACCTCGGGGTAGTGATGTGGAACAGTCAAGATACATACAAATCCAATAAACTGAACAAATATAGGAACAACAGAATATGATGTATATACAAAGACTACACGAAATGGCTACAATACTACAATCACAATAAGGGAAGAAGAACAACAAGTAACAGCAAAAATACCAAAATGATGAAATAGAAGATCGAACAAAAATAGAAACCTGAATCCTAAATTCCCGATACAGTAAAGGTTAGCAATAACTTGGGTCCTAAGATAGTGTTCACATTAGGTATTATCCGACAATTTCCATGAAGTACCAAATCTCGGACAATTTACAGCTCACGAGTCCGAGTACCTAAAATCTAACACTTGGCATCCTGTGCCCCATCAACCTCATGGTCATGCTAACAACTCACCAGCTAACTAGAGCTATTGTCACATATATAACAAGTAAACAAGGGTGTACCTCTATACTCAGAAAGATCAGGAGGACCTCACATCCAATAAGAGTGTTCAACTACGTGTATGATTGTGCAAGTGCTTTAACATAGTTCATACCAGCTAATAAGCGAAAGGAAAAGAACGGACAACACATAAGATGTTTCCTCACAATCTCCACAAGATAAAACTCATACAGGTCAGCCTACCAAAATACAATAATAAACAACAACAATTCCCCCAGACCATCACAAATCATCACAATCAATCACTGACATATCCCACCTTGTCTCGCCACGTGTGCAAATAATAACATAATAAGTGTCCGCCTTGTTTCGCTACACATGCATAATAATGTTCCCACCTTGTCTCGCCATATGCGCAACCCACACATAAGCATATATACATATCCCGTCTTATCATGTCGCATGTACAATATATCAATAGTAGCAATAGCACGGCAGAAACTTTGTGCAACCCTATAATAACAGCCACACGGTGAAAACCTCATGCATCATAATATCAACAACCACACGACAGAAACCTCGTGCATCACAATACTAACAACCACACGGCAGAAATCTCGTGCACCACCATAACAAGTACAACAACAACAACAACAACAATGATAACATACATAAGAACATGACGCATAATTCAACTCAAGAACTTTCGATCACAAGAAGGCGGTAAAACTAGATCACAAGGAATTACTATAACAGAGAATATTAATCGTAATAAGAACAACTCACCAAGAGAGAAAATAATATGAAACAACGATCCCACAATATGTAATTTAGCAACAAGAAAGCTAACACGAAACAAATAATTCCAAATAAGGAAATGTCAAATAAATATAGATTATCTAAGCTTCTTTTAAGGCTGGACAATTTACGATGATTAAACAATAATTTCAATTAAGAACCAACAGTGGAAAAATAATCATCACCTCAATTAACACCAAACAATTGCAGGGGAGATAATAAAAATTTCCAATAAAGATGAGCAGTTATGAAAGATAGCATGACAATAGAATAGGTAAAAATATTCATTTAAGCAAAATAAGAGTCAAATAGGCATTAAGACTGAATCATGAGCAATTAATTCCAATTAGAATATGTAGAGGTAAAACTAGTATTGAAAAACTCAAGCATATAAAGTACACATTCATACACAGTGAATATAAGGACCTATGAACCCTAGAAAATTTTTCTACAAATAAGTCCGAGCATGCACTCGTCACCTCATGTACACTAATTATAATCAACATAGCAGACTCAAATCTTAAGGGAAAGTCCCTCACATAAGATTAGGCAAGATACTTAACTCAAAGATGACAAGCTGATACCCTAAGATGCACTTCTTAGGTGAAAAGACCTCCGGACGTGTCAAATCTAACCAAATCAATATGACTCAAATCTAACCAAATTAAATTCAAACCACAAATAAAACACATAAGAGACTATTTGGGATCATAAAGTCTCACTATTGATCAAATTCTAAAAATCGGTCCAAAGTCGACCCCGAGGCCCCCACTTCGGAACCCAACAAATTTTACAAAAATTGAATACTCATTCCGATACGAGTTCAACCATGCAAATTTTATCATATCCAGATATCATTTGGTTCCTCAAATCACAATTTTTTATTTTAGATTTTTCTTTCAAAAACCAACTCCTTCCCCATCCCCAAAAACAATTTAAGATAAAAATAAAGACAAATTCATAGAATATATTTAATTATAGTCTAAAACACATACCCAATCGAATTACATGAAAATCCCACCAAATATTGCCAGGAACCGAGCTCTAGAAGTAAAAATATGAAAACAAAATGGTGGAACTATCGATTTTGGGATATATTCTGTCTGCCGCTTTTATGCACCGCGAATGCGAAGAGAGGACCGCATTTGCGAAGAAGAAAAAATAAGGCTGCCCAGGTTACTCATCGCGAATGCGATGACGAGCTCTCAAACGCGGAGAAGAAAAGTCTAATGGCCCATAGATTGCTCTTCGCAAACGCATGAACTAGGATGCAATCGCGAAGGATGGGATGGCATTATCTACGCGAATGTGATGGACTGACGCAACGTGATGAATGAAGTGACGGAGCTACACGAACGCGAGGCTCATTACGCGAACTCTAATAAGGAAAATGAGGCAACCCGCAGAGACACTTCTTGAATGTGGGAGGGGCTTCACGAACGCGAAGGAGAGTATCAGATACTAGAAACAACATTTCAAAAATAAGGGAAAATGGCCCGTAACCCACCCGGAATGCCCTCGAGGCCTCGGAACCTCAACCAAACATGCCAACAAATCCAATAACATCATTTAAACTTGTTCCAACCTTCGGAATGCTCAAACAACATCAAAACACCTAATTTAACATCGGATTCAAGCCTAAGAACTCCAAAATCTCTCAATTTACGCTTTCGATTAAAAATCTATCAAACCTTGACTGAATGACCTGAAGTTTTGCACACACATCATATTCAATTTTAAGGAGCTACTCCAACTTTTGAAATTCTATTCCGAGTCTCGGATCAAAATCTCACTATCGACCGGAACTTCAAGAATTTAACTTTTGATATTTCAAGCCTAAATTAGCTACGGACCTCCAAAACACAATCTGAACGCGCGCCTAAGTCCAAAATCACCATAACAAGCTGTTGGAATCATCACAAATTCATTCTGGGGCCGTTTACTCAAAAGTCCAATTCCGGTCAAGTTCTTGCCGCTTAAACTCCCAAAACTAGACTTTCTTCTTTCATAATGACTTTGAAACATCCGTTAACTGAATTCAACCATGCATAAAAGTTGATACCTGTATTATGAAGTTGCTCTAGACCTTACGCCGCTGAATGTAGCTTAAATTCTCAAAATGATCGGGCAGGTCGTTACAATAAATAAAAGTCTTTGAAGAATTTAGCACATAAGAGTTATTTTTAAGAGAGTTCTCATCAAGGGAGAAGAGAGAAGAAAAGGTATTTGTTTCGCAGTAGATTTTTGTTCTGACCAATAAACTTCAAATCACATTTTTGATTCATTAACCATTGGATCGTACTGAAATTTTGACTGAGTGAAGATTGGATTTGAAGGCTCGTGGCATCTAATTTCGAGCCCCGAACAACAGCTCCATTTTGTGACTTCTCCTTCTTTTTTAATAGATCTCATGTTGATATTGTTGCTCCGTATTTGGCACTTTTTGTGCAGGTAATTTGGAGAACTTTTGTAACCCTATTATTGTTATAGTGGAGCTTTTTAGATCCTTATGATACTGTGTTTTTACCTTCGATTTGAAGGGTTTTCCACATTAAATTTGGTGTTATTTATCTTCTTTATTTTCAGGTTTTTCTCTTCCTCGACTAACAAGTGGTATCAAAGCAAGGTCCAAGACAGGTTCATATTGGCGGGCTTAGTTATAGTCGCAATCTACTTAACAGGTAATCATAATTTTTGTTAGAGAAATTCGACCGGGATGCTACTCACGTTGAGACAAACTTTTTGGTGGAGATTTGAAGATGTGACTTATTGAAGGTTATGTGAAAAAAGTGTATCAAGTTTATTTTTGTAGAAAATTTAGGCTAGGGAGAAGAAGTTTTCGGTGTTTTTTCTGATTTCTACCATTTGTAGTTTTCCTATCTCTTGAAGGAAACAGGAACATGGTTACCATAATTGGGTTTTTATAATTCTTCTATATTTGGCTATTCCCTTTTCTTGGAGGAAAATATTTGAACTTTAATAAATTGAGGATCCTTCCTTCTCGTTTAGCAGCATCCACAATGTAGCCATATGACATTTGAGAGTCTTGTTTAGGGAAGAACTTTTCAGGACAACTATCAATTTGCCACTTGAGTTTGCCTCTCTATGAGGTTGTTTAGGAGAAGAACCTTAGTGGATTTCTCATCTCCATCGTATACATATGTCAATTGCTGATCATTCTTGTAAACTCTAGGTGTATCATTTTAAATCTAAAGATCAAGCATTTGGCGTGTTTAAGGAATTTTAGGTCTTAGCTAAGAGATTGACGGGCTAGAAATTAAAATGAATTCCCACAGATAATGGTGGTGAATATTGTGGTCCCTTTGGTAACTATTGCAAAGAACAATGAATTCGTTATTAGAAAACTCCGCCCAAGAGAGCTCAGTTGAATTGTTTGGCAGAGAGGATGAATAGAACTCTAGTTGAGAGAGTTAGATGCTTGCTTTCAGAGGAAAAACTTTCAAATACCTTTTGGGCGGAAGCACTTAATACTGCTACTTATGTTATCAATTTGTATCGTGTTGTTGCATTGGATGTCCCAAACAAAATTTGATTTGCCAAATATGTTTTTTATGATCCCTTGAGAGTTTTTAGGTGTAAAGCTTGTGTGCATATTCCTAAATATGAGAGATTGAAACTGGATGCCAAAACTAAGAAGTACATCTTTATCAATTATAGTCAAGATGAGTTTGAGTATAATTTTTATGATCCTTTTGGCAATAAACGTATTAAAAGTCATGGCGTAATACTCTTTGAAGACCAGACTATTGGATATGTTAACAAAGCTAAAAAGATAGATTCTCGAAGTAATGAGAGCTTAGTTGATATTAATCTAATTTTATCGCTAAGGCACTTATTGCACATTAATAAATCCAATGCAATAATGAAGATAGTAATCACGATCAAAATGATCATCATGGTTTGGATGTTATGGATGCTCCGGTTGGTGAAGTTGCGGTTATCAGCAACTAATTCTTGCTCAGGTAACTACTTCTAATTCTCCTGAAACCTCTCTTAAATGATCTGCAAGGGAGAAGCAAAAATTCATGCGATATCGTACTGATGAGAGGGTACTTTTGACTAACATGGGAGAACCTAAGAGTTATGAGGAAGCCAAACAAGATACTCACAAAGATCATTAGATAGAATCTATGGAAGATGAGATGAAGTCACTCTATGAGAATGGCACATATGAGTTAGTGAAATTGCTAAATGATAAGAGAGCTTTATCAAACAAATAGATAACAACAGTAACAACATACCCAGTATTATCTCACACCTTGGGGTATGGGAGGGTAATATGTATGCAGAACTTATCCCTACCTTATGAGGATAGAGAAGTTTTTACCAATAGACCCTCGGTTCGGAAATCATAAGCCCCCATATTAATGAAAATATAGACAAGAAGCGTAATAACAAAAAGCCATATAAAAGTATAATAAAAATAACAAGATAGTAAGCTAATCAACAATTAAAAAAAGAAGGGTTAGTCATAAAATCTACTACCAACATAGAGCGAGACTACATGCCAATCCTACTGGTATAAACACTCTAGACTATCTATTCTACTACCATAATCCTAGATCTCCAAACCTTCCTATCAAGGGTCATGTCCTCGGTCAACTGAAGCTGCACCATGTATTGCATAATAACCTCTCCCCACCTCTTATTTGGCATTCATCTACCTCTTCGCACTCCCTCTAATATCAACCCCTCACACTTCCTCACCAGTGCATATATGCTCCTTCTCTTCACATGTCCAAACCATCTAAGTAGCACTTCCTGCATCTTTTCCTCAATAGGGCACACACCCACCTTGTCGCGAATACCTTATTTCTGATCCTATCTAACCTAGTATGACCGTACATCTATCTCAACATCCTCATATTTGCTACCTTCATCTTTTGGACATGGGTGATCTTCAAACAAATAGATATTCAGAGTAAAGAAAGATCAACATACCTTTGCGCCTAAGTACAAGGAGAGGTTAGTTGTTAATAATTTTGGCCAAAAGAAGGAAGTTGACTTTGATGAAATTTTTTCTCATACTGTGAAGATGTCTTCTATTCAAATGGTTCTAGGATTAGTCGCGAGTTTACATCTAGAGGTTTAGAATATGTATGTCAAGAAATCTTTTCTTCATAATGATTCAAATGAGGAGATTTATATGGAGTAGCATGATGACTTTGCAGCTAAGCTTGTAGATAAGTATGTATTTTGCAGAAAATTTGCCCCTTAAAGCATATCAATAGTTCCTCTAATTGAAGATATATTTGACCCTTTGGCTGGAGGGGGAGTTTATCAGGCTCATTACTATATTGTCCGTCCAAAGGTCCAATGACCTAATCATATGCTCTTTTGGTTTTCATTCCTATTCGAAATTGGATTCGGTTTTATTCCTATTTAGAGTTGGCTTTGGCTTTAAAAGAAAGCACCATTCATTATTTATAAATAAGACAACTTTGAAAAATTATTCTTGCTCATTGGTATCGTATTTAAAAGACCTTAGCACATAAGAGTAATTTTTTAGAGAGCTTTCATCAAGAGAGAAGAGAGAAGAAAAAGTATTTGTTTTGATGTAAAAAAAATTTTCCAATCATCTAAATTCAAATCATGTTTTTTGGTCCGTTAACCGTTAGATCGGGCTAAAATTTTGATTGAGTATTCATTACATTTCGTTTTTGATTTGAACGGCGAAGATCGGATTTGAGACCTGTAGCTTCTGATTTTGTGCCTCGAATAACAACTCCATTTTTGTGACTTCTTCTCCTTCTTCAATTGATTTTTTGTTGCTTTTCTTGCTATTGTTTATCCGTGTCTGGCATTTGTTGTGTATCCAATTTTGGAGAACTTTTCTAATCCACTTATTATAGTGAAGCTTTTTAAATCCTTGTGGTTTTTACATTCGACTTGAAGGGTTTTCCAAATTAAATTTGGTGTTCTTTATCTTCTTTATTTTAGAGTTTACCTTTTCCTTAATATAAGACTATATACTCCATTTTATTTTTTATGTATGATAAAAAAAGGTGACTTATTCCTGACAGGGCCGACCTAAGGGTAAAGCTGCTAAAGCAGCTATTTTGGGCCTCATAATTTTTGGGCCCAAATTTTCCTTATACATTATATTTTAATTTATATTTAGAAGTATATTTAGTATTTTAAATGAAAAATTACAGATTTTCATCGTAAAAAAGTAAAATTAGAATATTGACCATAAATTGAGAATTTTTTTATATCTTGATAATTATTTTCTAGACCATAAATTGAAAAACAATTCGATTATTTTTCGTAATTCAAAAAAAAGGTTGAAACTTTAACACAATCCCACAATATGCAGCTGATAAATTTTTTAGCAAATAATAAAACCATAATTAGAAGGTATATCTTAAGAGAAATTAAATGGATTAGATAAAATTATTAATAACTTTGCATAAGAAAAACTAGAAATATTGAATTTAAATGAAATTACATATGAATTTTTTTCTTTTATTTCTAAAACATAAAGCCTTTCGCTAAAATTTTGCTTTAGACCTTCATATTTATTAAGCTGCTCCCGATTCCAAAAGATTTCTCCGAACAATCGTCCAGGTTCCGGCACAGGAGTCAAGAGGCAAATCTTGTGTCACTCGGTCCTATGAACCCAACTCAGATCTAGATCCTCCATAGCCTATCCAGCATGTGAAATGGCTGGCGGAGCATCACGATTTTATTAATGAAACTATTTTCCTTTTATCTTCTATTGCCACACTAACTTCTCTTGGAGCAAGAATATTTTTTCTTTTAAATTTTAGCTTTAGAATTTATATCACTTTTGAATTACATATTGACAACTTGTTTAGTTGCTTGCTATCCTTTCGTTTCAGGGAAACCATTCGGATAATTGAAAGGGTAGTTCATGAAAGTGTGGGCATGTAAAGATTCCAAATATTGACAAAACATATATATGCATACAAAATTGATGATAAGAGTTTTGATATTTAACATATGAGGTACTTGAGAGTAAATTTGACTCATTACACTAAACCTTTAATTAGTGGAATCTAGACAACGAGCCTCTCTACCTACTCACAGAAGACAAATTACGGTAGTGCAATGTAATAATTATGATTGGCCCTGGATAACTAATAAGAGACTAAATTATTCGTAGGTCACTATAATATATTACTCATATATAAGATGCTAACAAATAGCGAATACATATTATTAGTTTGTATCCCTGGGTCTATTTAGTTTATTATAAAAGGAGTTACACCATCAACATATGTCATCTTGCAGAAAATATTGAAAAGGGGACGAAAAATGTCTGTTTACATTTTCAATATTTTTGAAATGTACTGCCTCTATTTATTCATTAAATAAAAGATTTCTACATCTCACTGAGGCTAAGTGAACAAGTAGGCGTAGGAAAGATTGAGAGGGGCTTGTAAGCCCTTTCGTTGTTCAAAGACCATCCATTCTTTGTGATAGTATATATGAGTCCATCAAACTATAAAAAGATTCGGTCTTCTTGTGAGTTTTCACTGAGAATGCTAATGAAACAGTAAGTAAATAAGACAAGGAGTTTTACATAAAAAAATCTCTATTCAAGGGGATAAAATACCACGACCTACATTTATAAGATTTCAACTTCACTATGAACAACTTTTAGATTATAACATATGCAATCTAGGAATTAAACTCTCAATCCATCACTAACTTGTAATACACCTATTACAAGACACTTTGCAATACACTGATTATAAATACTTCAGCTCATGATTAACTCTAGTTATGATATAAACACTAAGGGCTTATGGTTTACAAGGGTGTTCCTAAGAAACGCTTCTAGCTAAGCAAATTAGAAATTACAATGAAAAATAATTACAAAGTTACAACTCAACTAAGTACAATAATATACTAGTTTTAGGAACTGGTCCATAGCAGTGTTAAACTTTGTTCTTGATGCACTTGAGAATTGAATACTCGAATATCAGATGACTTGAATGCATGAAGTGAATTCTTAAATGTTCCCGTGATATTTTGTTGTAATACTCTTGTTAATGCAACTTGGATGACATTACTTGAATGATGCAATCACTTGTTGGTCAAATGACAAGTGACTGCAGAACTGTGCTGCACTGTTTCTGTGTACAGTGTAGACAGTCACTTTCAAGCTGTATGCAATTGACTTCGTATGGCTGTTAGGGAACCACAAGGGTATCATGTTCTTGTGTTGGTTTTCTATCGAAGCTGTAGCAGTTCACATTAGCTGGAGTCCATTGATTTGTAATGTGTACCAAGTGTGTCAGGTTCCTTATCTGGTTCTTTGATAGTAAGTTTGTTAAATCACCCGAATATAAAGCTAAGACATTGTAAACCCATCAATTTTCCCCTTTTTGTTGATGACAAACTTAGAAATTTATAACCTATGTTTAGAGAAAAATTAACCAGATGAAACAACATGAACTTCACAAGTTCCCTCTCACTCTATTCTTCCCCCATAATCAGATCCCTGTTTCAATTATACTTCCCCCCTTGTCATCATTAAAAATACACAAGCAAGTAATCAGCATAAAGAAGTCTAGCCTAGCTAAATCGTGCCATATATGTGCACATAACATGAAAGAAAATATAAATAGAGAAATATAAGCATTAGATCAAAAGAGGATATATTTTATATATAAAACATATGACTTTGCTATACAGCAAAGGCAGAGATTGGACTGTTTCAGCGGGAGCAGTACAAGTACATCCTGTCCATATCACAAAAGCAAACAAAAAACAAATGCCAAGTTATCAAAACAACATAAAATCCAGAAATTGTTCATTGAAAGGGGCTTCCTTGGGGACACTAGGAGAGAGGGTTAAGAAATTGCAGCAAGGATTTGGAGAACAAGATCTATTCGGGAATTCGCCGATGTTTTCTCGTTGGGCAGTTTCTCCTTCAGGTTTTCTACTTCTGCCCTGAGATCAGCATTTTATTTAGTCAAATGAGCTATCTCGTCATTTAACCCTGGGGCCCATTGGGCCTACTGACCTTATAGGATAGTGTTCCTCGCCTTCAACTTTTGAGTCTCTTCAGTTGCACTATTTTGAGCATTAGTGAGCTGAGAGATTGTCAAAGTACTGCCTTCCCCTCCACCTTTTCGATACACTCATATTCTTCCAAAGTTATTTGAGAGAAGGTCTGCTTCTTGGTACCAACTTTGCACTGTCTCAACGGAACTTTGAAGAACTTAAAAACGTACGTAAGAAAAAACCCATATGGAAGACTATAATTTCCATACTTGAAAGTCGCCACCTTTTGCATATGCTCAATCATGATGGCAGATGGGTTTACAACCACAAATCTATCCAGTGCCTCCATCAAATACAATTCATCCTTTGAAGTAATGGACCTCCTCTCAGTACGGGGTAGAAGAACCTTGTTCTCCAGCTCAAACAATAACTGATAAACTGGAAGCAAGGCTTTCTTGTGAACCCGTTCCCCCTTCTGGTTTGTACCATCCTTTACAATAACATTTCTGAAGTTTGACCCATACACATCCTTCACATAAGACTTACCATCAGCAGGAACTTTAAGAATTTCCCTAAGTAGAGCAACATAAAACACAATATCCACCCCATTTACTAAAGCACAAATATGGTCAGTGTCAATAGGAAAGGGGTCGGCATAGAAGCTTTGGACCTCATTCTCATAGACCTTGGGCGTATCCATTTGGAATAAATTCCTCCATCGTTGACACTCAACCATCTCAATTACTTGTCTCAATCCAGCCATATCAAAAAATTGATGGGTCAAAAGTGTGATCCCACAAGACCTTTTGGTGCCTCAACAGTTCTGTAGCAGACCTAGTCTCGCTTTTCACTTTCTTTGTATAATTAGGTTCCTTCACAGGTTCCAACTTTCTTTTTCTATACTTTATACTCGAATTTTCTTTTCTAGTAGACTTGTCCCACACATCCGCATCAGAAAAAGATTGTTCACTCACAATATATTTCAACTTTCCACCTTTCACAACATCTTTTAACTTTATATTAGGGGTAGTAACATCCGCCACTGAAGTAGATTAATTCTTCTTCTGAGATCTTTTAACCAAGGAATTGTTTCTCTGTTGTTTTATCATTGACATCCACCACAGGAATGTCCTTGTCACGTACCACTTCCCTATTTTTCACCAAACTCTTGTTTTTCTTCTTACTACTCCTTTTGCTCTTTTGTAGGGCAGACTCATAAGTCTCTTTTGCTTGAAACCTAGTAGTAGGCCACTTAGTAGAAGACTCAGGAGTGATTACTGCCATTCTTTTGACAATGAAAGCATCCAGAGCGACGTTATCTTGATCTTCCTCATCACTAGTCCTGATCTCAGGAACCAGAATTTCCAAGGGCTCAATAGCAAAATGTGTAGAGGGTGCAGGGGCAGAACTGACCTGGTAGGAGGATCCTTGACCTGCTTCCTCTGGAGAGGGGTCAGGTCCTTCATGAGAAGTGTTAGATAATACGCTTAACGCTAGTGTAAACTTGCGGAAATTAAAATTTGCAGCGAATAAATAAGTGCGTTAAATAAACAAAAGGAAAGAACGCACCGATGTATTTTGGTTCACCACAACACGTGGCTAGTCCAGTCCCCGAGAGACTCTCTCAAGATTTTCCACTAACTTGTCAAGCTTACGGGTGCTCAACAAACCTTTACAACTTAAGGACACACGCCTTAACACCTTTGCTCGAAGATACAACACTCCAAGACTTCAACCAAGGAAACACAAGTTCCTTACAAACAAGAGAATACAATTCTCTTACAAGTGTACAAAACACTAAACACTCAAACAAAACACTCCTTAATGAGTAGATATGAGTAAAAGAAGTAAGCTCAAGATTACAACAACTATGGACAAGACTTTGGCTCTCAAAAGCTTTATGAAATGAATATAAAATGATAAACAATAGTATGCAAGCTTATAGTAATAGAATGATCAGTTGTTGTGTGTTGTTGTGTTTAAAACACTGAAATGAAGCTGTATTTATAGTTGAAAAACTTGGCATTACCGTTGTCTAATTGTCAATTAAGAGTTGCTAATTTTACTGAGTGACAATCGATTGTCAAGAAGCCACAATCGATTGTTTGCCAATCGTTCCAGAAATCAATCCCAGATTTTACGCTTAACAATCGATTGTCCAAGATCAACAATCGATTATTGGTAACGTTCAAAAAATCATTTCCAGATTTTACGTAAAACAATCGATTATACCAAATCAATAATCGATTATTCAGCAACGTTCAAAAAATCCTTTCCAGATTTTAATTTCAACAATCGATTGTACAAAATCAACAATCGATTATTCAGCAACGTTCAAAAAATCTTTTCCAGATTTTAATATCAACAATCGATTGTACAAAATCAACAATCGATTACCTGACGGTATTTGAAAACTTTACAACAACGGTCAGCTTCACAATCGATTGTGCAATGTTAACAATCGATTATTTATCAGACTTTGAAAATCATTTTAGACACTGCCTCTTGCAAATCGATTGTTTTATACTCACAATCGATTATTTAATAATTTTGAAAAAGTCTGGAAGACACTGCCTCAACACAATCGATTGTCATAAGTTCACAATCGATTATTTTGTGACTTTGAAAAATCTGAAGGACACTGTCTCTTCATAATCGATTTCATTAGCTTCACAATCGATTATTCTGAGTTTTGAAAAACTTTGATGGACACTGCCTCATCACAATTGATTGTCATAAGGTTCACAATCGATTGTCATGCAGGTTTGAGAAACCTGATGCTCACTGCCTTAACAAAATCGATTGTCATTAGTTCACAATCGACTGTCATGCAGTCTTAGCTCAATATAATCAATCATCATAAGTGCATAATCGATTATCTTAGTCCAGTTTTTAGAGGCATGTTTAAAAATCATTTTGACTAATGAAAATATGTATGATTTAAAATCATTTAGCATTAAATTAAATATGCATGACTTTGGAAAAAATAGTTTTACGAGAGAAGCCATATCATGAGTCAAGTTGTAGAATCACGAACACAATTAAGAACAACTCATTTAAACCATAAAACTTTGTCTTGTGCTTGAACCTCGTTATGCATCAATTATGCGCTTGTACTTGAACTTCGTCATATATCAATTTGCGCTTCGTTTGTCATTCATCAAAACCTACACATAAGAACACACGTTTTAGTATAAAGTCTTGAGAACGTGTTTCCAACAATTTCCCCCTTTTTGATAATGGCAAACTTTAAGCGGGTTATGCAAATTAAACAATTTATAAAGACGATTCAAGACAAGTATATGTATGCATCAACAAGTATGCAATTTGTTCCCCCTCAATATATGAATTTCCCCTCAATTTAAGCTTATAAATATTGAGAGTGCATACCCGTTATCTTCCCCCTTTTGCCATTAGCAAAAATAATATAAGAAGATGCCAAAGATGTAAATAAAACTTGTTTATTTATTGGAAAGAGAAAACGTGATTACTTAAAGAGAGCACAATAACTCAAGTAATAGCAGTACAATCGATTATTACGAGATAATCGATTATTAGACGACATAAACCGATTTTTCTGAAGAAGACTTGATTATTGCGCGTCATGCTTTATAATTCCCCTACCTTTAGGGCGATACCTGCAAAAATGCGTTAGACGTCTCCGACGCTCAAGCTAGAAATCATGTAAAATAAAAAGATGCAATGCATGACTTAGATCAACGTGGAGTCAAGAATCCCGAGTTCACTACGAATACGGAAGAAGGACTCTTTCTCTAAGGGTTTTGTAAAGATGTCGGCCAATTGATCGTTGGTTTCAACAAATTCGATTTCGACATCCCCCTTGAGAACGTGATCTCTTATAAAGTGATGTCTAATTTCAATGTGTTTTGTTCGCGAATGAAGAACGGGGTTCTTCGTCAAGCATATGGCACTAGTATTATCACATCTAAGAGGGATATGATCAAGACTTATGCCATAGTCCAAGAGTTGTTGTTTCATCCATAGGATTTGAGCGCAACAACTCCCCGCGGCTACATATTCAGCCTCGGTTGTGGACAACGCAACACTTACTTGTTTCTTGCTAAACCAAGAAACGAGAGAGCTACCGAGCAAATGGCAAGTGCCACTAGTGCTCTTGCGGTCCAATTTGCATCCAGCAAAATCGGAGTCGGAATAGCCAACGAGTTGGCATGAAGAACCTTTGGGGTACCATAGACCCACATTTGTAGTACCAACAAGGTACTTCAAAATCTGTTTTACCGCAGTAAGGTGAGACTCCTTCAGACACGATTGATAACGGGCGCATAAGCACACGCTAAACATGATGTCCGGACGACTAGCAGTAAGATAAAGAAGAGAGCCAATCATACCTCGATACTTCTTAGTGTCGACTTCCTTACCTTTTTCATCTTTGTCTAGATGATCGGATGTGCTCATGGGAGTCGCCATTGCTTTTGCATTGTTCATTTCAAATCGTTTCAGCAATTCTTTGCAATATTTGGCTTGGCAAATGAACGTACCTTCTTTCATTTGCTTTACTTGTAATCCCAAAAAGAATGTTAACTCACCCATCATAGACATCTCAAATTCGCTTGTCATTAAGTCGGAAAATTCCTTGCATAAGAGATTGTTAGTAGCACCAAATATGATATCATCCACATATATTTGAACTAATAAAATTTCATTGTTTTTATGTTTAACGAAAAGGGTGGTGTCAACTTTCCCCCTAATGAAATCATTTTTCCAATAGAAATTTACTCAATCTTTCATACCAAGCTCGGGGAGCTTGTTTTAAACCATAAAGAGCCTTTTTGAGTTTGAAAACATGATCGGGAGATTTAAAATCTTCAAAACCGGGGGGTTGTTCAACATAAACTTCTTCTTGAATAACACCATTTAGAAAAGCACTTTTCACATCCATTTGATATAAATTGAAATTCTTAGAGGAGGCAAACGCGAGCAATAGACGAATAGCTTCTAATCTAGCTACGGGAGCATATGTTTCTTCATAGTCAATACCCTCTTCTTGATTATTGCCTTTTGCTACAAGCCTAGCTTTGTTTCTAGTGATTACACCATTTTCATCTAGTTTGTTTCGAAAAACCCATTTCGTACCAATTATGGTATGATTTTCGGGTCTTGGCACCAAATCCCAAACGTCATTCCGTTTGAATTGGTTAAGCTCCTCTTGCATTGCCAAGGTCCAAAACTCATCCCCAATTGCTTCGGTGATGGTTGCTGGTTCAATTTGAGAAACAAAAGCAGTATGACCTAAGGTGTTCTTAAGGGAGTTTCGAGTACTTACCTTTTCTCTGACGTCGCCAATTACCTGTTCGAGAGGGTGATCTTTGATTGTCCTCCACTCGTTAGGCGTTTTCGTTTCATTTTCCAATTGTGGCGCTTCCTCCGTTGGTTGTTCCAAGATTTCATCTTTATTTTCCTTAGGCATTTCCACTTGTATTTTGTCTTTCAAGCTATCTAAAATACCTGCAAGATCAAAACCGGAATCCTTTCTCGCCAAGCGAGCATTATTTTCGGCAAATACAACATGAGGGGATTCCTCCACAGTTTCGGTTCTTTTATAAAAAACCCTATATGCTTTGCTACGTGAGGAATAACCAATGAAAATTCCCTCATCGGACTTAGCATCAAATTTTCCCAATTGATCTTTGCCATTGTTATGAATAAAACATTTACAACCGAATACTCTAAAATGGGAGATATTTGGTTTCCTTCTCTTGTAGAGTTCATAAGGGGTCTTCATGAGTATTGGCCTTATGACTACTCTATTTAAGATGTAGCATGCGGTACTCACGGCATCCGCCAAAAAATGTTTGGGAATCTTAGCCTCTTCGAGTATGGTTCTATCCATCTCTTCGAGACACCAATTTTTCCTTTCCACCACCCCATTTTGTTGTGGTGTACGTGGAGCGGAAAAGGTATGCTCGATACCGAGTTCGTCACAAAAGTTCGCAAAGAGATTGTGATCAAACTCTCCCTCATGATCACTTCTAATTGAAGTGACGGTTGTTTCCTTTTCGTTTTGAACACGCTTAAGAAAATATTTAAAATTCTGAAAAGCATCACTTTTATTGGCAAGAAATAAAGTCCAAGTAAATCTAGAATAATCATCAACAATCACAAAAGCATAACGATTTCTTCCTAGACTTTCAATGCGAGATGGTCCAAATAAATCCATGTGAAGCAATTGCAATGGTCTAGTAGTTGAAACAATGTTTTTCGATTTGAAAGATGCTTTTGTTTGCTTCCCTTTTTGACAAGAATCACAAATAGAGTCGTTTTCAAATTTGGAAGACCAACAACTAAATTTTGTGAAATCAATTTGTTCAAAAGATGCATGTTTATATGTGCTACTCTACGATGCCATAGCCAAGTATCATCCTCTTTGCTCATAAGGCAATCCACATATTCGGGTGAGGAATTAGCAAGATCAACCATGTAAATATTATCCACTCTAAAACCACGAAGGATAATTTTGAAATCACTACGTCTAAATACTAAGCATTCCTCCGAATCAAATAAGGCAAGATTTCCCTTGTCACATAATTGACTTATGCTCAAGAGATTATGCTTTAAACCTTTAACAAGTAATATATGCTTAATAGAAGAATTTTCATCCTTACCGACCGATCCGATGCCGATAATCTTTCCTTTATTGTTGTCACCAAAAATAACACTTCCTCCTTCTTTGTGTTCTAGTTGAAGGAATTTGGATTTGTCTCCCGTCATGTGCTTGGAGCATCCACTATCAAGGTACCATAGTACACTTGATCCCTTCAAACACACCTACAAAACAAATTAATGCGTTTTAGGTACCCATGCCATTTTGGGTCCTTGAGGGTTAGGCATATCATAATGATGCGATTGAGTGATATGTCAATGTCGTGTAAAACATGCAGGAGCAATATGACCAATGCGTCTACAATAATGACAAGTCACGTTGGGGTTATGCATCCTTCTAGGTTCATAGTAACTTGATGGACGAAAATGATTTACTCTATTTTCATTATGACTATTGCGCATTTCATGAGAACCATTTCTCCTACTATTAGTTCTAAAATGAGCAGCATTTCGAGAGTAATGGTCATGTCTAGATGTTCTAAAAGGTTCAAAACTCCTTCTAGTGTTTGGCCTAGAATATGCATCATTTCTAGGGTCGTCATTTCTAGGTGGTAAGTCATTTCTAGGTCTTCTAAAATGTTCAACATTTGGTCTAGCATGCCTATTTGTTCTAGGATAAGCATTTGTTTTATTAATCCTAGGTTGAGCCTTAGGTGGTTGGGGTTTGGCTTTAACCTTTTCTTTAGGCTCATTCTTAAAACCTATGCCATGCTTGGTTGATTTCAAGTTAACAAGGACCTCATTCAAGTTTTTGTGAGAAGAATTAAACTTATCTAAGGTTCCCTTAAGCCTTTCTACTTCGTTTTTGAGATGCATGCAAGAAGTACAATTTCTAATAGAGCTTTCGGGCTTGTCGGCGCTTCTTTTTCCGAAAAACTTGTTTTCCTCTTTCAACTTCTCATTTTCTAAAATCAGTTTTTCCAAATCCTTTTCTTTCAATGAGAGTTGTTTTTGAAAATCTTTTTCTTTTGAAGAAGCATTTTCTTTTATGCTTTTAACAGTTTTTGAAGCCTTAATAAATTCACTATATAACTCATCAAAAGCATTTTGCATTTCTTCAAGGGAAAAGAAATTTTTAGGAGAGATTTGACATACCTCATCTTGCTTGTCTTCTTGCGCCATAAGACAAAGGTTTGCGGCTTCGTATTCTTCTCCTTCGCTTGACTCGTCTCCGGAGTCGCCTCCCCAAGATATATATGCACGTTGCTTTTTGAAAGGTTTCTTTTCCTTTTTGAGGTTTGGGCAGTTTGACTTGATGTGCCCAGTTTCTCCGCATTCATAGCACTTTATTTGTTCTCCTTGCTTTTTGCCCTTACGTTCATATTCCTTCCTCATGAACTTTTGAAATCTTTTGATAACGAGTCCAAACTCGTTGTCTCCGTCCTCATCGTTTTGAGGTTGGCTTGTGCTTGCCTTAAGCGCTATTCTTTGCCTCCTTTGATCATCAACAAGAGGGTTAAGTATTGTAGATTCATAAGTCTTAAGGTTACCTCTTAATGCGTCGATTGTGACATTTGAGACGCCAATGGATTCTTGAATTGCGTCGACCTTTGATCGCCATGCCGGAGTGAGACTTCTAAGAATTTTTCGAACCAGTTCTCTATCCGTGAATGTATTCTTGAGGGCATGTAGGTCATTTACGATTATTGAAAATCGTTCGAACATTTCATCCACCTTTTCACCTTCCTTCATGTGAAATAATTCATAAGCATGGGTTACGAAATCAATTTTAGCTTCCCTTACCTGGTCCGTACCTTCGTACGTAATTTCCAGCTTGTCCCACATTTCCTTTGCCGTTGTGCAACACGATATTTTCCTGTAATCGTCAGCATTTACAGCACAATATAATAAATTAATTGCTTTAGCATTATTTTGAACCTTTCGGATATCATCCGCTTCATATTCTTCTTCGGATTTGGGAACCCATTCGTTTTCAACCTTTTTGGTTGGAATTTGATTTCCCTTCGTTATCACCTTCCAGAGATGAAAGTTGTTTGCTTGAACGAAGATTTTCATCCTCTCCTTCCAGTACGTGTAGTTTGTACCGTTGAATAGAGGTGGTCGTGTGGAGCATTGTCCTTCATCAATTCCTGCAAAAGAGTCACGAGTAGAAGCCATGGATGGTTCTCTCAAACTGTTAAGACTTCACAGTGTTGGGCTCTGATACCAATTGTTAGATAATACGCTTAACGCTAGAGGAGGGGGGGGGGTGAATAGCGTTATAATAAAATTTAGCGTAAACTTGCGGAAATAAAAATTTGCAGGGAATAAATAAGTGCGTTAAATAAACAAAAGGAAAGAATACACCGATGTATTCGGGTTCACCACAACACGTGGCTAGTCCAGTCCCCGAGAGGCTCTCTCGAGATTTTCCACTAACTTGTCAAGCTTACGGGTGCTCAACAAACCTTTACAACTTAGGGACACACGCCTTAACACCTTTGCTCGGAGATAAAACACTCCAAGACTTCAACCAAGGAAACACAAGTTCCTTACAAACAAGAGAATTACAATTCTCTTACAAGTGTACAAAACACTAAACACTCAAACAAAACACTCCTTAATGAGTAGATATGAGTAAAAGAAGTAAGCTCAAGATTACAACTACTATGGACAAGACTTTGGCTCTCAAAAGCTTTATGAAATGAATATAAAATGATAAACAATAGTATGCAAGCTTATAGCAATAGAATGATCAGTTGTTGTGTGTTGTTGTGTTTAAAACACTGAAATGAAGCTGTATTTATAGTTGAAAAACTTGGCATTACCGTTGTCTAATTGTCAATTAAAAGTTGCTGATTTTACTGAGTGACAATCGATTGTCAAGAAGCCACAATCGATTGTTTGCCAATCGTTCCAGAAATCAATCCCAGATTTTACGCTTAACAATCGATTGTCCAAGATCAACAATCGATTATTGGTAACGTTCAAAAAATCATTTCCAGATTTTACGTAAAACAATCGATTATACCAAATCAATAATCGATTATTCAGCAAAGTTCAAAAAATCCTTTCCAGATTTTAATTACAACAATCGATTGTACAAAATCAACAATCGATTATTCAGCAACGTTCAAAAAATCTTTTCCAGATTTTAATATCAACAATCGATTGTACAAAATCAACAATCGATTACCTGACGGTATTTGAAAAATTTACGACAACGGTCAGCTTCACAATCGATTGTGCAATGTTAACAATCGATTATTTATCAGACTTTGAAAATCATTTTAGACACTGCCTCTTGCCAATCGATTGTTTTATACTCACAATCGATTATTTAATAATTTTGAAAAAGTCTGGAAGACACTGCCTTAACACAATCGATTGTCATAAGTTCACAATCGATTATTTTGTGACTTTGAAAAATCTGAAGGACACTGTCTCTTCACAATCGATTGTCATTAGCTTCACAATCGATTATTCTGAGTTTTGAAAAACTTTGATGGACACTGCCTCATCACAATCGATTGTCATAAGGTTCACAATCGATTCTCATGCAGGTTTGAAAAACCTGATGCTCACTGCCTTAACACAATCGATTGTCATTAGTTCACAATCGACTGTCATGCAGTCTTGGCTCAACATAATCGATTATCTTAGTCCAGTTTTTAGAGGCATGTTTAAAAATCATTTTGACTAATGAAAATATGCATGATTTAAAATCATTTAGCATTAAATTAAATATGCATGACTTTGGAAAAAATAGTTTTACGAGAGAAGCCATATCATGAGTCAAGTTGTATAATCACGAACACAATTAAGAACGACTCATTTAAACTATAAAACTTTGTCTTGTGCTTGAATCTCGTTATGCATCAATTATGCGCTTGTACTTGAACTTCGTCATATATCAATTTGCGCTTCGTTTGTCATTCATCAAAACCTACACATAAGAACGCACGTTTTAATATAAAGTCTTGAGAACATGTTTCCAACAAGAAGTCCTAGTAGTTTCTGCTGGTGCAGAGTTTTCAATGAGCACCATAGCACCTTCTTCCACTAACCCTTGTGTATCATTTATCTAAGACTCGAGCACACCTGAAATTATCTCATGCACTATTCCATCTACATATATGAATAGTATGTTTGTGACGACATATTTCTCTAGGGACTCCATGGTTACCACAAGCTCAGGAGCAAGAAATTCTGGAGACTGATCAACACTACCACTAAGACCCCTACAGACTGCATAACTCTACCATGTTCTCCACCCTTTCTTTGGTCGGTAAGAATCTTAGTTGAGAGAGATGAAGGATTATCGAATTTTGGGGTTTCTGAGTTCTCATCACTTGAAGTGAGAGAGAGGTCTGAGAGAGCCGCATGAGAACTAGTGAGAGTATAAGAATCTAGTTTGTGGGTGTTCTTAGTGGTTGAGACTGGAATAATGAAGACGGTTCATTAGGGACGGAAGAATCAAGGGTTTTCTCTGGGGTGTTCCCAACTGAAGAAGGAATTATCAGGTGATTTTCATCCATTGCAAGGAATAGTAGCAAATTTTTTGGAGAAAAGCATAAGAGGGGAGTGTGATCGTTCAAGAAGAAGAATGGGTTTTAATGGGAGAAGATAATTATGAGTGAGAGAGAGAGAAATCGGTTCTGAAATGGTGGTAGTGTGTAGGGAGTTTCAACGTTTCAGCGAGAGATGATGGGATTTGAAATGAAAAGATGTGAAAGTAGGGTATGAAAATGTAGATGACATGGCACTTGATTTTCGCACCTTTTAAAGATATGTATGAAAAATGTACAGGACTACTAACATGTGGTACATGAACCAGGTACTTGACCTGTCTTTGAAAATTTCAATCCTCTTTTACCACCCATGCAATGCACCTACAACTTCTATAATCATCATGTGTATCTACATGTAGTGGCATTGTAGTGAGTTAGACTTGGCCGGAAAACACTTTAGCTAATGTTACCTGAGTGTGACTTTCATAGTCAATCTGATGGGAATCAAGTTCTCAATTTTACTTTATTATCCCCAGCTCCAGCCTATTTCTTTCAAAATGTTCTCTGCCCAATGCTTTAGTGAAGATATTTGTGATTTGGTCTTCTGTACTACAGAACTTCATACATATTAGACTTTTCTCCACATTGTCCCTTAGAAATTAATGTCGCACATCAATGTGCTTGGTTCTTTTGTGTTGACATGGATTCTTGGCCATGTTAATTTCACTGGTGTTATCATATATAAGATTCACACAGAGTGTGTACACACCAAAATCTTCCAATTGCTGTTTGATCCATAAGAGCTGAGCACAACAAGAAACTACAACTACATATTCTACTTCAAATGTTGAAAGAGCCACTGAGTTTTGCTTCCTTGTGCCCCATAAGATGGCACATGAACCTAGAAAGTGAATCATTCCAAAAGTACTTTTCCTGTCCACAAGATAACCAATATAGTTAGCATCAGCATACCCAATAAGACTAAAATTTTCACCTGAGAGGTAGTATAGGACCATGTCTGTGTTCCCTTAAGATATCTCAAAATTCTTTTGGCAGCTTTCAGATAAGATTCCATGGGATTTGGTTGAAACATTGCACATAGCCCCCACACTAAAGACAATATCATGTCTGCTGGCAGTGAGGTAGAAGAAGAGACCCAATAATGCCTATATACATGGTTTGATTCACAGAAGAGCCAAATTCACCCATGTCCAGTCGAGTGGCAGTGGCAATGAGAGTGTCTATCACTTTTGATGCTTCAATATCAAACCTCTTTAGGAGCTCCTTGATGTATTTTTTATGGCAGATGAACGTACCCTTTGTAGCCTGCTTCACTTGAAGACCCAGGAAGAAATTAAACTCGCCCATCATACCCATTACAAACTCACTTCCCATGAGTTCGGAAAATTCTACACACAGTGAATCAGTTGTTGCCCAAAAAATGATATCCTCAAAATATACCTAAACAATGAGCAGGTTCCTCCTTTTTTTCTTTAGGAACAAGGTGTTATAAATTTTCCCTCATGTAAAACCATTTTCTAAGAGGAACTTTTATAGTTTTTTATACTGAGCTCGAGGATCCTGCTTCAACCTATACAATTCCTTGTCCAGTTTAAACAAATATTCAGGCTGTTTATGATATTCAAACCCTGCAGGTTGCTTTACATAGACTTTTTCCTTAAGAAATCCATTTAGAAATGCACTTTTGACATCTATTTGGAATAGAGTGAATTCTATATATGATGCAAAAACGATTAGGATTCTAATAGCTTTCTTGAGAGCAACTGAGGAAAATGTCTCATCATATTCAATTCCTTCCCCCTAATTGTAACCTTGAACCCTAGCCTAGCCTTGTTTCTTATAGTGCTTCCATGTTCATCAAGCTTCTTTCTGAAAATCCACCTGGTTCCTGTGATGGTTCGATCCGAGAGTCTAGGTATCAGGTGCATACATTGTTCCTTTCCAACTGATGCAACTCATCTTGCATGGCTGTGATCCAGAGAGCATCTTTTAGCGCTTCCTTGATGTTTTTGGGTTCTAACTAGTTCCCTTGTGTTCTTCTCTCAACTACTTGTGGAGTACTTTGCACTGCATCAACCACTCTTTCTTCAGCTTCAGTGGTTGTAATTGTGGTACTTGGTTCCCTTGATGAAGAAGCTACATTGTCTCCACTTGGCTTGTTCACTTGACTCATCATGTCTGTCTTTCCATCTGTCATGTCAATGACTTCACCTAGAACTAATAAGGGTTCCCCATCTTGATCATCCTTGTTGATTTTCTAACATGAAGGATATGACTTGTCAAAGATTATGTGAACACTTCCCTCAACACACTGAGTCCGCTTGTTGTATATCTTGTAAGCTTTTCTTTCAGAAGAATAACCCAAAAAGATTCCTTCATCACTCTTGGCATCAAACTTTCCAAGCTGATCCTTTCTATTGCTGAGAACATAATATTTGCACCCAAATATTCTCAAGCGAGTCAACTTGGGCTTCCTTCCATTCAACAACTCATAGGGGATTTTGTTCAGGAGAGATGCAATCATGCATCTATTCACCAAGTAGCAGGCCGTATTAATGGCTTCAGCCCAGAAGTTTTTTGCAATCTCATTGTCGATCATCATAGTTCTTGCCATTTCCTCAAGAGTTGTGTTATTCCTTTCCACAACTCTATTTATTGGGGAGTTATAGGGGCTGAGAAGTTGTAAGTAATGCTATTCTCGGTGCAGAATTCATCAAACTAGGCATTGTCAAACTCTGTTCCATGATCCAATATGATGTATGCTACTCTAGATTCCATCTTCACTTGGATTTTCCTTACAAAGGCTACAAATACTTCAAAGGTATCATCTTTTGATCTAAGAAACAATGTCCGAGTGAATCTGGAGTAGTCATCTACTATCACAAAGATGTACCTTTTTCCTCCCATGCTTTGCACTCTCATAGGTCCACATAGATCCATATAAAGGAGATCAAGTGTTTTTGAGGTGCTGGCATCCTTCTTTGACTTGAATGAGGACTTTACATGCTTCCCTCTAACACAAGCATCACGTACTTTATGTTATCAGAACTTTGACATTGGCAGACCACGAACCAGGTCCTTCTGAATTACTTTACTTAGAAGAGAGAAGCTAGTGTGCCACAGTTCAACATCATCATCAACAACTTTCAAGAAACTCAGATCACCACTTTGTAGAGACTCGAAATCAGCAACATAGATTTTCTTGTATCTTTTGGCCACAAGTACCAGTTCACCAGTTGCTATATTTGTAATTGTGTATATCTTGGACAAGAACTCCATATTGTTTCCTTTGTCACTAATTTGAGAAACACTCAAGAGACTGTACTTAAGACCATTGACATTGTACACATTCTCAATTGAGTGAGTGACTTTTCAACATTTTCCAACACCAAGAATGTACCCCTTTTCCCATTTCCAAAGGATACACTCCCTCATTGCAGGACTTTTATTGAACGAAAGTCCATAGTATTTCCAGTCATGTGCTTTGAGCAACCACTGTCCATGAACCATTTTTAATTGCTTCCTTTCATTGTTCCCTGCACAAGGAGATCATGGGTCAGCTTTAGGAACCCAAGAAAGTTTGGGTCACTTGTAATAAGTAAGAGGATGAATAAGTGCTCTTTTAGTCCATGCAGGTAACATGCGTTTTTATGAGTGGCACCTAGTCCCTTTTCAACAGTTACTCTCTCAGCAAAAACGTTTTTTATATTTAGAGATTGAAACCTGGATCGACAAATTTCCTTCAAATGCCCATTGTTTCCACAGTGGGTGTACAGCTAATTATCGGGTACAGTAACATATTTGCTGCAAGGGTTATAAGGAGTTTTCTCCTTTTGAAACTCTATTCCCCGCCTCTTGCCACCGTTATTAACATACATGTCATTAGTAGCTTCCGGTGAATAGGTCCATTTAAGAGACTTCTCGAGATCATTTTTTACTCTTTCCACTTCTTCTTGGAGCTGGATATTTTTCTCAAGTCCAACACACAAGCTAGTTCTCACAGCTTTCAACTCGTTTTCAAGCTTAATGTGTGCCTCACTAGCTATCTCTTTTTCTTTTTTAGAATTCCCATGCCTACACTCAATTCCAAGTTCCTTTATCGTTTCCTTTAAGTCTATAGTCACTACTAGAAGGTCATCTCTGTCCTGCTCAATAGCATTCACTTTCCACTAAGGCCTCTTTTTTTTTACTGAAATTCTCAATGATTTCCTTATAGTCAATAGGTACAACCAACAAATCATTTCTTTCATGTTCTACGATAGCAATTTTTTTAGTTAGAACCACCTTTTCATTCTCAAGATTACTTATGCTTTCCTTCAGATCAACTACACACACTACCAAATCATCTCTAGTTTTTTCAGCTTCTCCTAGTTCTAAGGTCACGGCATCTTTATCATCTACAAGACTATGATAGGCATCAATTAAAATACATTTGCTAATAATATGAGTTTCTTGGGGGAGTAGGATTTCATATTTCTCTGAACATCCCGGAAGTTTATCTCATCATTGTCATCTTCTTCGTTATCATCTAATTGAGCCATCAAAGCAAATATAGAATCGTATTCATTTCCTTCACTTTCAACTGCCATCATAGAACTGTCACCTGCATAAGTTTATTCTTTAGATTCACTGGAGGAATCTCCCTATGCTGCAAAATCATGCTTCACTACATAGTCAGCAGATCTCTTCCCTTTGAAGTGTTAGTCAGGAATCAGGTTCCTCTTTGCTTCTTTATCAAGGTTGTATTTGGAGTGTTCTTGCTTTATAAGAGGGAAATCTTTGATTAAGTGCCATGACTTCCACATTTATGATAGAGATTATAGTTTTTTGGTATGCTGGAGTTGCCTTTTTTTAGTATTCCACCACATCTTCTGACCATCTTCTGAAACCTTTTGGTTAAGTAAGCCATGATACTATCCTCCTCACTTGAGTCATTGTTTTCAGCTTTGAGTACCATGTTATTTTCCTTCTTTGGTTCTTTTATTTCACTATCTATCTTCCTCTTCGTTTCAGAGGTTTTTATATTTCCAACTAGCTCGTTTATGCTCAGCTCCTGCAAGTCTTCTGCTTCAGTGATATCATTCACTTTACTCTCCCATGAACTATGCGGGATACTAAGAATTTCCTCATGATCTTTTTCTTAGGAATACTTTACCAAGTGAGTGTAACTGATTTATGATGGAAGTGAATCTTATGTGCATGTCTTGAGTAGATTTATCGTCTTTCATCCTAAAGAGCTCATACTCAGTGTTATGCATATCAATATTAGATTTCTTTACTTGATTGGTTCCCTCATGTGCTGTTTGCAAAGCTTTCCATATCTCCTTGGTGGTTTGACAAGCTGAGATTCTGTTGTATTCATCAGGTCCTATACCACACACCAAAATTTCCTTGGCACGAAAAGTTTTCTCCACAGCTTCCTATCTGCATCGGTGTATTCTTTTCTGGTCTTTGGAATAATCAATCGAAGATCTCCGACACTCTTTATTGGGATATGAGGACCATCACATATGACATCCCACAACTCAGAGTCTTCTGCCATGATAAAATCATATATTCTCGTCTTTCACCACCTATAGTATTGCCCATTGAACCTGGGTAGTCTATACATAGATTGACCTTCTTCAAAATTCGGTGGAGCATCCATAAAGATCCTTCCTAGGCGTTAGCCTGATAAGAGGAACCCGCTCTGATACCAATTGATAGTTTATATGAGTCTACCAAACTATAGAGAGACCAGGTCCTCTTACGAGTTTCCACTGAAAATGCTAATGAAACAGTAAGTAAATAAGATAAAGAGTTTTACGTGGAAAAGGAGAACATCGTCTTTTTAATGTATCCATAGGTCTATTTTATTTGTTACAAAAGGAGAACATTACCTTTTTACAACATTAACATATGTCATCCTGCAAACAATGTTGAAAATGGGACGAAAAAATCTGTTTACATTTTCAATATTTTTGAAATTTATTGCCTCTATTTATTCATTAAATAAAAGGTTTCTACATCTCACTGAGGCTACATGAACAAATAGGCGTAGAAAAGAGTGAGCGGGGCTTGCTAGCCCTCTCGTTGTTCAGGGACCATCCATCCTTTGTGATAGTATATATGAGCCCACCAAACTATAGAGAGACTAGGTCCTCTGATGAGCTTCCCCTTAGAATGATAATGAAACAGTAAGTAAATAAGACATGTAGTTTTACGTAAAAAAATCCCTGCTCAAGGGGATAAAAAGCCACGACCTACATTTGTAAGATTTCAACTTCACTATGAACAACTTTTAGATTATCACCTATGCAATCTAGGAATTAAACTCTCAATCCATCACTAACTTGTAATACACCTATTACAACACGATGCAATATACCGATTACAAAGACTTCAACTTATGACTAACTCTAGTCACGACATAAACACTAAGGGTTTACGGTTTTACAAGGGTGTTCCTAAGTAATGCTTCTAGCTAAGCAAATTAGGAATTACAATAAAGAAAAATTACAAAGTTACAACTCAACTAACCACAACAATATACTAGATTTAGGAACTGGTCCGAAGTAGTGTTAAACTTTGTTCTTGATGCACTTGAGAATTGAATGCGCGAATATCAGATGGCTTGAATGCGTGAAGTAAATTCTCAAATGTTCAAGTGATGTTTTTTTGTAATACTTTTGTTAATACAACTTAAATGACATCACTTGAATGATGTAACCAATTGGTTGATCAAAGGACAAGTGACTGCAGAATTATGCTGCATTATTTCTGTATACAGTGCATACAATCTCTTTCTAGCTGTACACAGTTGACTTCGTACTGCTGTCAGAGAAACATGAAAGTAACAAGTCCTTGTGTTGGTTCCCTATCTTCTGAAGTTGTGGCAGTTCACATTAGCTAGAGTCCATTGATTTTGCTATGTGTACCAAATGTGTCAGGTTCCTTATATGGTTCTTTGAAAGTAAGTTTGTTAGATCATCAAAACATAAAGCTAAGACATTGTAAATCCATCACTTTGTTTCCTTTTTGCTCAATCTGGTGAGATCAGATTAATTTTTAGAACAAAATAAAATGATAAGAAGAGAACACTACTAGCTGAAAATTGGTTGATGTCTCATTAATTTGTGCAGGGTTTACTTCTTCGTTTAGCCGGCACTCTAGGAAGTAATCAATGTTTTAAAAAGCATTTTTAGGTCGAGCTCTAGGGCGAGACATACCAAAAATGCCCCGAGATGATGGTTTGGGCGAAAGTCTCAACAGGCCTACACACATCAATTCGGGGCGTACGCCCGGGTATCTGAGGCGCGTTTTTGTAGTAAGGCGTAAACCCCAGAGATTTTTCTTAAAACAAAATTTGTTGAATAACTCCTTCATATAATACCCAAATTCTCAAATATTAGCTTGTAATTGCTCAAAAGTTTTAGAAAGGAACTGAAATATATTAAATTTAACCTTTTTTATTGATTGAAACCCTAATTTATGGTCTTTCCCAATTCTATCTTGTCCCCTGGTCTGCTAACATCTCTCAAAAGCAACGAATATTCAATTTTTTTTATAAATACAAAGAGAACTTTATTCTCTTTCATAGCAACAGTTGAAAGTTCAAATTTCAGGTTAGTCATCCTTTTTATTCCTCCATGTCGAAAACTTTCTTTTTTTCGATTCAAGTTACTTGTGCTTGTAAATAGCGTACAATATATTGTTTTGACTAGTTTTTTATGTGGAAAGAGTGTGTGTGTATATATATGTATAGCTTTCTTCAATTTTTAGGCTATTTTATATTTTTATAATTATTTACTGTAATATATTATATATAAAATATGAAAAATTAAATACCTACGGGGTTTACGCCATGCGCTGATGCGTAGATAAAATATCTCGCCGCCACGCCTTTTAAAACACAAAAGTAATGCCTAAAATTCTATTTAATTTAGACTTCGTTATCCTTCTTTTTGTACAATGTATCTAAACAATGATCTCATCACACATGGTTTCATTAATTCCCAAGTTAAAAGTATTAATATACGCAACTTCATTTACGTTTGGACTTATGTATGTAACATTTTCTTGTGTGTCTTCTATTGGAGTGTAATGCGAGGACTGATACTCTGATAGTTGGGATTCTGATATTGGTGAAGCCAAACGGACTATGTCAGATTATGTATATAAAATTAAACTTAAAAAATATTCGTATAATAACAAGATTGAGATGAGTCTGAGAATCTGAGTTGTGAATTAATTTAATATTTGGAAGATTAGGTGTGTCTTTGTACGGTGCCAAGAAAGAAAAGACAAACCCCAAGAGTTTAATTACCTGTCCGCTGACATCTTTCCACTTAGAGCAGGTAGTGCACCTGCCATGCTCACTTCTTTATATTTAATTCTTTTCCACCTTCAATATATTGTGCATTTAATATATCAATTCTCCTAATATATGAAATTAGTGTGCGATGGCCTTCTTAACCTCGGTAGAAATAGCAAAATACGAACTGCGGATCGTAACAAAATCAAGATTTAAAGTTTATGAATTATAAATATGTAATAAAATATTTAAGCAAAAACTATAGTCTTCTGAATGCGTATGTGATATTACAACTCCTCCCCTACATAAAACTAATGCTAGTTAGAGTTTAGTAGAAGATAATATTGAAGAATTTGGCCACTATAGTGTCAAGAACAAATTCTGTTGCAAAATCAGACGTATAAGAATACTTATGCACGTTTATCTTATACTTTTTCGGTTTACGTATTGAAAAAAAGAGAGTATAGTATTTCTGTTAGCATTCATGAATAATACATGTTCACAAACAAGAGCTACAGCTACCCGCGTTGGACACGATGATTCTTTGCATTTGTTATGAATAAGAGAGATAATGTACTGATACAAACTAGCTAACTTGATAAGATTTTAAGTTTCGTGCTTATCTAGAGAGTGTAAAATATATTTCCAGAATCAAGTTATTTATAAGATGATTACATATATAATTTTTTTATGATAAGCATATGGTAAATATGTACAATGCTATCATAAATAAAAATTTATTGATAGCATAAAATTTATATTATTAATGTATATAACTTAAATTTATCCGATAAATATTAAAAGAAGGGTTTAGAGGAATGTATAAAATATTTATACTGGCAGGTTAAGGTAAATTATGTGGTAAGTGCAAATTCGTATATACATTATCATGTTATTTATAAAGTAATTATAAGTAAATTTACATTAAATGCAAGTAAATTTTATAATAAATAGTATTTTTTTGGAACCCCAGAAAAATCTACAGCTGTTATAGTCTTTATCTTACGGGTGAGCATTGTGTGCGTACTGAATAAACATTTCAATGTGTAATAGCCTGCAAACAACACATAAAATATAAATAGCACTAGACAAGCTTCGTACAACAGGCTCAGATCTAGAGAGCATTGAGGGGGTAAGACTTACTAATTGGTAACTAGATAAAAATAAAAATATTATCATAAATTATATCGATAGTATAAAATATCATTAATACTCTGGATATATATATATAACTTAGATCCTTTTTAAGGAAACAAGGGTGGTTTAGTCCACGCGGACATTAAATTTGACGATATAGATGTGAAACCAAGACACATGTGGCCACTGGCCGGTCAACTCCCTCTAGGACTCCAAATATGGCATATATATATATATATGTATGTCAAAATATTAAAGTAAAACTAGAAAATCCCAAAGTTCATTCAAGAACCTCATACCAAACCAACAGCAAAGCATTAAAGACCTGCGCTTCCTGTTTAAAAAGAAGAGAAAGTTGAAAGAAAGAACAAAAAGAAGGAAAATGGAAGAGGCTGCAAATATTACAGAGAAACGAGAGAGAGCTCGAGTTGATGAAGAGAGTAGCTTAACTAAAGTTTATGATATTTCCAAGAATCCAATTTTCTACTTCCAAGAAGCCATTAGAGCTATTCTCAACTGTCTTGGTTTTGAATCTTCAAAACCTGAGTCATCTTCTTCTTCATCTTCTAGTATGTCAGATAATAAAGAAGAAGAGAATAATAAAGAAGAAGATGATCCTGAAGGGAAACAGGCTTCAACAGATAATAACAACGATAACCCTAATACTCCATCAGCTGATGATCCACCTCAAACCCAAGCACTTGTAAGACTTTTTTCCTTAATCGTCATGTGCTACTTTCAATCAGGCATGCATTTTTCTCTTCTTCTCTCTAACGGCTCTTTCCCCCTCTCTCTCTTCTCTTCTCTCTCTCTAAGCTCACACCACCAGCTCCACCACCACCACCGGGCGGGTCACCGGCACCCCCAGGTAACCACCAGGTAAGTGCCACTACCCCATCTTCTCCCCCCTTACCCCCACTGCCCGGAACACTGTTCCGACAGTGTTTCGACATCCCTCGGGAGTTTCTTGGACTCACCTCCCACACCATTGTGACACACAGTGTCTGGCGCACATTTTCTGAAAATTTCGTCGCCGGAAACCACAGCACGCGCGCCCATTGTAAAGGGGTCTTCTACCATTGTAATACACTTCTAACATTCTCCAAGTATCAATAAGAAGAACTCTCTCTACTCTTCTCTCTATTGCTTTTGTTCTTGCATTATTGTTCTTGACTTTTATATTATTTCATAACAAGAAGTAAATTGAACCGATGTATGTGGTTTTATTAAGAAAAAGCCCGCAAATTAATTAAGTCATGTCACTTGTTTTATTTTGGTGTAAATTTCGTGCAGATAGAAGCAGCAACAAGGAGGGGAAGAACACCACCAAGACCTGGAGTTAGTAGAGGAAGTCCTCCTCAGAACAATTAATTTAATTAAATTACATCTCCTCTAAAATCTATGACCCATTTTCATACTTTGGCTAGGGTTTTATTCAAGTTTGTTATATATATATGAGATCAACTTTCAGGAGTAAGTTTTGCTGGTATTTTATCTTGGTTTGACTTCCGTATTTTATGTTGGTTTAGGTCCTTCAATTGTTTATACATATTGTAATTAAGATATAAGGATCTTAATATGTGCAAGTTAATAGTAGTACTTAATCTACAAGTTATTTGTCGAATTTTCTAATTTACCAATTCTGTTGTGCGCTTAACATTGATGTCTACGTCCAATTTTAACTGGATTTCCTAATTCTAACTTGATCACCATTGGACTGTTATTGTTCATTTTGCACGACTTAATCATTATAGTATATATCTACTGAATTTTCAATATTTTAAATATCGTTTGACTCATCAGCTATCATTAATGAAAAATGTCATTACGATTAATGAAAATATCATTGTTTCCGTTTCCTAGGAAAAGTAAATAAATAACTAAATAAATAGAACTTATATTCCATTCTGCCCCCTCCAGTTACAAATATTATTTATTTGGACAAATGAAATCTGCTTTAAAATATTTGATGTTATTGAAAAAATGAAAAATATTTATTATTTATGTAAAAAAAAATTAAAAGATGTATAATATGGGAGGTAAATAGTAGTAGCAAAATATCGTTTAGAAACATGAATTAATTTGTGCTTTGTCTGCCATTCATATGACTGGCAATAACTCCTTGGGTCCCTTCAAATGATTCAAGATCTTCAAAAAAATTATGATATGGACCATAGCCATTAATATTGGGCATATTTAAAATAGTGGTAATTGCTTGACTGGGGACTCTTCTCTCATTCAGGTCATTGTGGAGCACAATAAATGCCTTATTACTCTTTCGAATATTAGTATAAATCCATGCCGGACTTGAGATGGCAAAAGACTAGCAATAGAGGGGAAAGAGAAGAAATGTTGCTCACCTAATTAGAGGACAATATTACCAAATTAACATCACCTCTTGTTTTCCTTTAAAATGTGTTGAATTCAGCTAGCCCTGCCATAATGGTCTTGCTGAATTACAGCGTAAGCTAAGAGGAAGTCGGTTGCAGAAATCAATCTGAGGAAATTTCTAGAAGAAGAGAGACATGTTGTATTCTATTCCAAGTGTCAAATATATCAGCACATGAAAATATAAAATGTGTAAATTTAACGTAGCTGTGGTTAGTGCTAAAGCTAAATCTAGTTACTCTAACTCTAGTATAATTTAAGTTATAATTGACAAATGAACAACTAACAAACTGACCATCACTATCATTGCTAATCTCAATACTTCCCCTCAAGTTGAAGGGTAGAATAAGTATTCAACTCCCAACTTGCTAAGCAAAAAATAATGATGTGTCTTTCCAAGACCCTTGGTGTGGATATCTGCCAGTTGTGCTTTAGTGTTGATGTGCTGAGTTTGAATAAGGCGTTGCTGTAATTTTTCCCTCACAAAATGACAATCAATATCAATATATTTTGTGCGCTCATGAAAGATAGGGTTGGCAATTATTTGAATAGTTGTTTTGTTGTCACATTGCATGGTAATAAGTAGCTGAACTATTACTCCTAGCTCTTTGAATACTTCAACCAGCCATAAAAGTTCTGCAACAGTGAGGCCATACTTCTAAATTCTGCCTCTGTTGAACTCCTTGAAACTGTGTTTAGCTTCTTAGATTTCCAAACTAAGGAGTTTCCAAACTTAACAAGGTAACCTGTGACAGAGTCGGAGTCACAATATGCAACCAAGTTATTAGACCACTCTAAAGATATCAACAGTCCCAATCCTGATGCATTCTTTACATACTTGATCACCCTTAAGGCTATATTCACATGTGATCTTTATGACTTATGCATGAACTCACTTAGTACTTGGACAATATAAGCTAAATCAGAGGTTTAATCATGCATTACAAGAAGAAAAGGACTTATTAACAACCAAGTTTTAGTGGCGAGTGTATAATCTAGTCCTTAAAAGTATACTTATTGGGACCAGATTTTTCTCTAGTCATTATTTCCCGATTTTATCTTTTTATGTAACGACAGAACAAAATCTAGTCCATAAAAATATTAAAATGCTGGTCCTTATACTTTATTGAGAAAAAGAACCACTTAATTATGCATCCAGAAAAATAAAAATAAAAATCGTAAAAAAATGCGAGACTTAAACTCCACTCATCCTCTGAAATCCCTACCCCAAAGGGCCTAAAACCTCTCAAATTCATCTGCAAAAGAACGACTCTCCGCCCTCTGAATTTTTTTCTCAACCTTAAATCTCTTTATTAAAGGTGCAATTTCTCAGGTTTGTTCTTTCTTATCTTTCAATCTGCTTACTTTTTTTTGTTTATTTAGTACTGAAGCTTCTAGTAGTTCTTATTTATTTTTTGAAATTCTCTGTTCGTGGTTTAGGATCTCCTTAAAGTAGTTTTCAGTGTCATTCGAAATAGATTTTTAGTTTATTTGTCATCGTTTGTTTCTCGTATTGGGTCGACGAATAGAAGTTAGGGTTTTCTTGGCTTTTCTAGATCTGGTTATTCAGGATTGGTCTATTGAAGTTTTTTCTATGTTTGGATTCTATCCTTTTGTGAACTTATAGTTAGTGAAAATTCAAAGTTTAGGAGTTCAACTGCACCACGTAATCCTTTCAGAACGCTAGATTTGTTGTAGCAATACAAGGTCGCTTTATAAAATTAGTTCATCTACTTGTGGCTCCTTCTTGCCATAGCTTGGCTAGGCAGAATGAAGCTCTATCGCAAGAAATTCATCTACTTAATTCACTGTCAAATAGAAAGGAAAAATACATACCTATTTCTATGGCTGGAAATTGATAACCTTAACAGTTTGGTTGTTTTGTACTTCAAATTGTTGTTTAATTTTGCTTTTGTTGGTTCAGTGATTTGAATGGTGAGTGATGTGTTTTATGAGATTGATGTCCTATTCAAGGCTGGATTTCTATTATAAAAATTGTGAATGAACCCGATTGAGGATGAAAAATCTAGTCGCATTTCCCACTCCATGAGAGGTTCTTTCTCATGACTTTGTAGTTGTTTTCTTGATTTAGGGGTAAAAATATAATGTTTATGGTTATATTCACATTTATTAGAGAAGAAGGGTGAACTTTAATGAGTTGTAGGTATTTATTTTTTTCTTTCTATTCATTACATATAGCTTCTGACATTAGGAGTATAAAAAGAATAGATGTATGATGGACATAGTAAATTTGTTCCAGAAGATGCTCACTTTTGAGCAATTAAAAGCTTTTGAAAAATGTACATGTGAGCTTGTTAAATAATTCTAACATCTATGTTCCATTCCCTTTCTTTGTCATAGCAAACATCTATTATTTTTCTAAGCTAGAAGGGAACAGTTAGCAATCATTAGAACCTTTATCTGTTTGAATAAGGAAACTCTTAGAGTTATATGCATACGAAAACCTTAGAAGCTCAAAAGCAGAGATACAAAACAATGAGACCATTTTTTTGCTAACTAGTAAGATTATTTAGTTGAAATTGCTGCTTCATTAAAACACATAAATCAAGATCATGTAAGTCCTATTGATTCTAACTCAAGTATGAATTCCATTATCCTTTATCTTGAATCATTACTGGTTTAGTTTGAGCAATGGTTTTTCGGACTTATTTTCTTATTTTGGTAGTATTAGAATATGATATGGCGGGTAGTAACCTCATCATCTTGCAAAAGTTTTGGAGAACCACTATAAGAATGATTGCTTTATAACCAATGTAAGATGGCACTTTGTGATTTACAATTGGTTGTTTTATATGTTATATGAATCTCGATATTTAGATGCTAATGTAAAAATGAGTCAACTACAAATAAAAAGTGAATCCTAGTGATTAAATGTATGCGTTAGTTACATTTGAAGTGAATGAACTTTTATGAACCTGGAATATCCAAATTTTTATATTACTGATTCGTTCTCTTGGGTTCCGCCATGGTGATGAAAAAATATGGCCGATATATCACTAATGTTGAGAGAAGATTGTATCGTTTATCTATGCCAATGATATTTTAAACTATAACTTTGTTCTTTAGGCTAAGTGTTACCTTATTTCGAAGGATTTAGTTTTTGTGAAGGCAAAGTTTTATATTTTGTTTACATTTGGATGTTATTTTTTCTTTTTTCCCCTAAGGGATTGTGCAAGAAATATAGATATTTATTCCATGATCGTACAGTGATACTAATGAGATTCTCTAAGGGGTTATGTAACCATTATAGTGACTTGTACTATGGTCATATAATGACACTAATGAGATGTTAGTATAATACTTGTAATTAACTTTCAGATATTGTTGAATTTTATTGATATTCATTTGTTTTTATGGATTATAAACTTCATAGTATTTAATATTACATAATCAAAAAAATCATAGATTTATTATGGTCTATATATCACTTTTAGGACTTGATTTTTAGTTCCTATAGACATTGGGGAACAATTGACATCTTGTGGATAAGGTGTTTAGGGACCAGAAATAAGGTCTCTAGAATGTGTTTCTAGGGGCCAGAAGGTCGCCGGTCATTAAAATATTTAGGGACCAGTGAAAAAACCTCGTCGTTATTGACCTTTGGAGGCGGAGGCAATTGCGACGAGTCATGACCAGATTTCGACGGTCGCTATTGATGTTTAGAGACTAGAAATGGACTTTTAGGGACTAGATTTCCCTTCGCTAAAGGTCAATTTTCTTGTAGTGATAGTCAAATATAGTAGCCTCCCTACCCGTCTTTGGTAAGGTTCAGGATCACCAAGAATGCTGTCATCTCTAATGGAACACCCCACAGCTTCATCAAATTCTACTGTTGTTAGCCTTTGATGACACTTTAATGGAGTAGATACTGATTTAGCTCCCCCTAACCCAGAGTCGGCCAATCAAGTCAATAGCATATTTTCTTTCGTTCATCAAGATGCCAGCTTTACTCCGATCAAACTCTATACCCAGAAAGAACCTGAGCTCCATTGCCAGTAACTAAAAGGCCATCTATATAGACCAACACAAGCACTAAGATTGAGCCTTGTTGCTGTATGAATAAAAAGTAGTCAAAATGGTTTTGAACAAAGCCCAGGTCTTGAAGAGCCTCTGCTAACTTTAGGTTCAATTGTGTAGAAGCTTGTTTCAAACCATAGAGTGACTTCTTTAGTTTGCGGACTTTGGACTTGGACTCCCCCTTGGTAGTGTATCCTTGTGGAAGTTGCATGTATACTTCTTCAAAGAGATTCCCTTATAAGAAAGCATTATGCACATACATTTGATAGATGCACCAATGCTTAGAGGCTGTCATAGCAGTAATTGATCTGACTGTAACCACCTTAGCCACTAGGGAGAAAGTTTCCTTATAGTCCAGGCCTTCCTATTGTCTAAAGTCTTTGGAAACAAGCGTGGCCTTGAACCTCTCCACCTCTCTATTGGCTTTATATTTCACCTTCTATACCCATTTACACCCTATGCGAGTCTTGCATGCAGGCAAGTCTACAATGTCCCATGTGCTATTTTCTTCAAAGGCTTCCACTTCTTGCTGCATGGTTGTCACCCATCTAGCATCTCTTGCAGCTTCAACATAGTGTTTTGGCTCTATAACTAAAGATTGTGCTAAGAGACACATTGCATAGGAAAGGGACAAGTTATCATACTTCAGATAGTTTGTCATTGGATATGCACGGGAAGCTGAGACAAAGTCCTGCATCCACTTTGGAGGACCTGCAGTTCTGGGATATTTTCTGATTGCAATAGGTAATGTGTCAGTGGTACCTTGGTATTGTGAGATATTCTCAGTAGCTTCACCAATTGATGGAGTGAGAATATCAAGTAAAGTGTCTGCTTCTTCACACATTTCATTAACATTCTGGATTTTACCAATATCTGGAAATTCATCATATATAGGCTGAGATACATCATGTATGGGTGGCACATCAATTGCATTAGCTTGTTCAAGGACTAGAAAAATAGCAAAGGAAGACACCTTTATGTGCTTGAAAGGAAAAATCTTCTCTTTGAAGATCACATCTCTATTGACCGGGAATTGCTTAGATTGCAAATCATATAACTTTTATCCTTTCTTAGTATGTGAGTATCCCATAAAGACAGCAGGCAGTGCCCTAGTTAAAAATTTATCCTGTCTTCTCGCACTCATAGCATATCATAAACATCCAAAGACCTTTAAATGCTCGAGGAAAGGTGGAGTATCAAAAAATATCTCATAGGGAGACTTCCCCTTCAGAATTGTGGAAAGTATTCTGTTTATAATGTGCACAGCTGTGAGACCCCAAAATCTTAGTGGAATTGCATCTTGAAACCTCAAAGCCCTTGCCACCTCCAATATAAATCTATGTCTCCTTTCTACAACACCAATATGTTGTGGATTATATAATCATGTAGTCTGATGAATGATCCCCTATGATTCTAAGAATTACCTTATATCAAAGTTAACAAATTCTAACCCATTGTTAGTTCTTATTGTCTTGATATGACAGTTAAACTATGTATGAATCATACAAATAAACCTCTTCAACAAGCAATAGGTTTCATCCTTAGCATTCATTAAAAATAACCAAGTAGATCTAGAAAAATCATCTTTTACTGTAAGGAAGAATCTTTTATTATCATGAATAGGTACTCTATAGGGTCTTCATACATCTGCATGTAAAAGATAAAAATGAGCATGTGCTCCACTCTTACTGACTAGAAATGGCAATTTAGTTTCCTAGCTAACGGACAAAATGGACATTCTAAACAATCAATAGCCGATCTATCATTTCCAAATTGCTGCTTGAGCTTGTCAACTCTCTTTAATGCCTTCATAGGTAGATTTCCAAGCCTCTGATGCCAAATTCCCATCTTTGTTGAACTCTAATTTTTTTTTTTTGTGTTGAAGTCTGCATAGCTGTGGTATGTACAATTGGTGTATTCAATTGTGTCTTCTGAATGCAATCTTTAAGAATGTAGAGCCCGTTTGATTCACTACCAATCCCTAACACCTTGTTACTATAGAGATCCTGAAACACACATAGGTCAGGGGAAAAAGCTACCAAGCATTGTAGTTCTTTAGTGAGTTTTGAAACTAACAATAGGTTGTACTTCAAATGAGAAACATGAAGTACATCACTAATTTTATGATCCTTGAAAATATTAGTTGAACCACTGTTGGCAAGCTAAGCTAATTCTCCATTTGGTAAGTGAATTGAACGACCTTTATTTAATGAAACTGCTTTATGCAGTAAATCTAACCTTGGAGCCATATGATTGGATGCTACGCTATCTACAATCCAAACACCTTAATTTAGAAAAGTCATTAAGGATGTAACAGTACATGTTTCCAGCTCTACTACATTAGCTAGAACATCTGTGGGCTTACTGTAGAGTAATTGCAGGATTTGTTTGTATTGTTCCGGTATGAAGTTTGGTGCAGTGGAAGTGGAGTGAAGGTTACTGGTGCCATGCTGTTCAGTCGCCATATTAGTTGTTTCTTGAGGGTTGTATTTCTTCTTGAACTTGTGATCATTTGGATATCCTACTAGTTTGTAGCATATGTCCCTAGGATGATCTTTCAATTTGAAGTAATCACAGTAGATATTGTAATTCTTCTTTAGCTTTTGCTAATTTCCAACCCTATTTCTCAACAAGCCAACCATTTCACCAGCATCTAGACTAGCTGAAGCACTTGCCATAGTCTTTTGGCTTTCACATTCCATTAGCATAGAATACGCCTTATTCACTGATGGCATTGGTACTATCATCAAGAGCTGACTTCGAGCTTGCCTGTATGATTCATTCAGCCCCATCACAAATTACAAAAGCTTTTGGCGCTCCATAAACCGAACAAATCACGAGATTTGGCATTGTCACGATCATGAATTGGTGCCAAACTATTAAATTCTGCCTAAAACACTCTCAATTTTGAGAAGTAAGTTATAATTGAGCTAGTACTGCCTAGCAGAAGCAATTTCTCTGCGGATTTGAAAAATCCTAGAAAAATCCACCTTATCAAATTGCTCTTTCAAATCACCCCATAATATACTAGCATTTCAGGAATACATCATTCCACTAAATAGTTCCAGTGAAACGCAGCACGCTCCTAGAGTTCAACAAGATTCGTACCTAATTCTTCCTTTTGCATGTGTCATCAATGATACCTAGCTTATTCCGACCTAAGATTGCAATCCTCATTAGTCGGCTCCATACGAAGTAATTTTTAGGTCCTCTCAATTGCATCGAAATCAATGTAGCTCATGAACTATCATTTGAATTTAGGAAAAGTGGATGATTGTGACCTAATTTCTATGGTTCGATGTTATCGATTGTCTCTATTGATGACATTCCATCCATGCTTCGAGATAATGAAAATTGAATACAATACGACCACGCTAATGACTGTGTGGCTCTGATACCATGTTGAATTCAGCTATCCATAGAGCTCTGCCATGGTGATCTTGCCGAATTATAGTGTAAGTTAATAGGAAGTCAGTGTCGCGCCCCCTTTTTCCTCCGTGAAAATCGAGTTTATGACATTTGGGAGCACAACTCATTCCCTCTTGGGAATTTGGGTTAGAATTGAAGAGTCACCACCTAATGATTAAGGTGCATTAGGACACCAAGAGGGTTTGATTTTGAGTAACTAGAGATTGAGTAAGGGCTAGAAATTATCCCAAGGGAAATGTGTTTGGCACCCTTCAGAATCCACTAGTGTGGTTCCTGGCCAGACTATTGTTGTGAATTTAGGTGCAAATAACATGTAGGCAAATGAAACTTCAAATAAGAGGGATTTTCACATAATGGTTTGCAAATAAACAAAGTTGGAAAGAACTAAAAGAAAGCTGATTTTTTTCTTAAAAGAAATAGTTTGAAATCTTTAGAAGAAACAAAGAAGCAAAGGGAAAAGGGCTCCTAGGTTTACTAATAATATGGATCACCCCACATAAAGCCTGGTAATCACTCATCAATGAGGGACTACACATGACATTATCGCATGGTCATCATATCGATATTTATCCTTCCCAACCCGTTAAGGTATTAAAGCACGAAATGGTCTCGATTATTTATTGCATTGTATTACCCGACCCAATCCTATTAGTCCTAGAGGCATTTAGGACTACTAATCCTAAAGGGGAAGGATGTTAGGCCTATTTGTAGTTTCAAAGGAAAAATTCTAAGGTGACAGACAAAACATGTATAGCAAATTGGGGGGGGGGGGGGGGGGAGCACATAACAAGTAAAGACTCAGATATACCTCCTTTAAACAAAAAAGCACGTAATAAGCATGACTTACACATACTGCTTAGGGTCTAATTAAACACTAAACATGAAAGAACTTAAAGGCTGAGGTAGACTGATTTATCACATAATTCAGATAAGAAGTCCGAATCAGGCCTGCCCGCTGGTTGTAATAGTTAACAGAAGAAGATTTATTTTTCTAATTGTTATTATCCTAAGGCTTGCCTAAGTGTTAAGACGAGGTCCTATAGACATGACATCTACTGAATTTAGAAGATAATAAGACATTAAAACTCAAGATGAATTATTTAAAAACCCTATAGGCATGCTTGCTAAACTTTGGTTAAGCGAGGGACTCAAATTATTAAAGAAGGGCCGAATTTAAACGAATTGATTACACATTCTGCAACTGACAGTATACCTTATTACTGATTTTATGTCTAACATTGAGTAAACGAATCAGAATCGTTTAGAAAATCCTATAGGCATGCTTTCTATACATTGTTGATTTTAGATGTAGCATCTGGGTGCAGAAGCTTATTCTCGAACCTATTGGCATGGTATCTAATGCAGGAATCATTTTAAACATATAGGCATGATATCTAGAATGCAAAACTTATTTTAATACATATAGACATGATTTCTAAATGTGTAGAATTAAAACAACCTATAGGCATGATTTCTAGAGGTATTTGAATGTGCAGAACTGGAACAACCTATATGCATGATTTCTATAGGTATATGAATATGCAGGATGATAAACTTATAGGCATGACCTCTATATGTATTTTGAACATGCATAATTTATAATAGACCTATAGGCATGATTTCTATATGAAGATTGGATATGCAGAATTCAGAATGATCTATAGGTATGGTTTTTATATGCATTTGAATATGCAGAATTTAAATATACCTATAGACATGGTATCTACCCTTTCACATACATAGTTACCCACCTTTTTTCGCTAACCATTCCCAAGTGTTTATTTTAACTTATTACAAACCAAAATGAATAAAAATTTCATCAAAAAATTAAAAAGTACAACCAAAGGAGAGCCTGATTCAGACTTCCTATCTGAAATACGAGATAAACCAATTCAAAGACCATTGATCCTAAGCCTTTCTCCAATCTGAGTGTGTCAAAGTTCCCTAAGAGCTTCAATGGGACTCGGGGCAATGCTCACACCAAAATTGTATTATCAGAATGGGAACAAGTGTAGTGTGGAAGAGACAACCCTTAAGTGTCCAAGTTTAGAGGGAGTCCAATGGCTCCGAAGACAAGGCTCACAAGAGGGGGGCAGAAAATTTTCAAAAATTAAGGAAAAATAATAAAACCTTTGGACATGCTTATATATGCATATACAGCCTATTTTGAAGGTATTTTGCATATTAAAAATATACAAGAAAAAAATAGGATCTCAATAGCTGCCCTTCTTTACCCGGAGAAGATGGAAGAGTTATCGGGTAAAGATATGATGGCCAATTTTGACCGAACGAAATGGTTCAAAGAGGCTTGGCAGCGCTCTAGATTCTAAGCTGCCTACATATCCCTGGTCTTATAGGAATTAGGCCATATGTAGTTTAGGATCCGTCGGCGGAGTATGCTATTCGAGATTTTCAAGAACGGATGCGATATTTAGGAAGGGTTGAATGGTTAAAGTCTGATGGGACTGCGGGAACTGGAGTGGAATCGCTCCTGTCGAGATGGACATTGCTCATCTGTTTACCTACAAATAAGTAATACAAGCATATATTGTGCGTAAATTTAAACGTGATGCATATTCTCCTCGGACCATGAATGTTGTCATTGGACAATTGGGATGACTTCCTTAGACCATGATGTCAGGGCCGTGAATCATATAATAATAAAGGATTCACAGGCCATGAAATGATGCTCTCGGGCTATGCGAATGATGCCGCCAAACCATGATTCCTTTTAATGATATGCAAAAGATTAAAGGGATCTTCGGGCCATGGCATGGTGTTATCGGGCTATGCAAATGGTTCCTCTGAACAATGATGCCCTCGGATAATTTGGCGATCTTTCAGCCCATGAGATGCAATAGGTGGTGATCTTTCAGCCATGCAAATGTAGTGGCGATCTTTCAACCATGCAAATGTAAATGAGGTGGCGATCTTTCAGCCCATGAGATGCAATAGGTGGCGATCTTTCAGCCATGCAAGTGTAAATGAAGTGGTGATCTTTCAGCCATGCAAGAGTAAATGAAGTGGTGATCTTTCAGCCATGCAAATGTAAATGAAGTGGCGATCTTTTAGCAATGCAAGTGCAAATAAGGTGGCAATCTTTCAGCCATGCAAACATAAATAAAGTGGCGATCTTTCAGCCATGCAAGTATAAAATAAAGTGGTGATCTTTCAGCCATGCAGATGTAAATAAAATGGCGATCTTTTAGCCATTCAGATGCAGTTGGAGACAGTGTTTAGTCTCGTATGGCAAGCTGGTAGCCTTATGCAATGCATAAAATGCAAACGGAGACAATGTTTAATCTCGGAAAGCAGAATGGTAGCCTTATGCAATGTAGAATGTAGATGGAGACAGAGCTTAGTCTTGGAAGGCAAAATAGTAGCCTTATGTAATGTAGAAATGCAGAGGGATGTAGAGTTTAACCTCGTAAGGCAGAATAGTAGCCTTATGCAATGCAGAAATGCAGATGGAGGCATAACTTAGTCTCGGAAGGCAGAATAGTAGCCTTATGCAATGTAAAAATGCAAATGGAGCTAGAGCTTAACATCGGAAGGTAGAATAGTAGTCTTGTGCAATGCAGAAATACAGATGGAGGTAGAGCTTAACCTCGGAAGGCAAAATGGTAGCCTTATGCAATGCAGAAATGCAGATGGAGACAGAGCGTAGTCCTGGAAGGAAGAATGGTAGCCTTATGTAGGAAGTAAGAAGGCAAATGATAATATATCTTTCTTAGCTAATAGCGGATTGCGATAATTATGGCTGATGGGGACATTATTCCTGTTGACACTGTGTGCAAATAGCAACTGCGAGTAAGTGCAATGGTTCTGAGAGTTGTATTCCTGAACAATATGGTGTATAGTATATTCGATGATTTTGCGACTCAAGTGCCTGCATCCTAAGAAAACTCGTAGGTTTTGCAGAGATGGGGAGTTTAGCTCGTATCCTTGCTGGCTCTGCTTGACCTGCTCGGCTTTGATCTGGTGCCGCTGTACGTATTGTTGGGGTAACATTGCTAAACAAAGCGATTTCAAAGATAGACATGCATGATTTAGTAAAAATATAATATAAATACATGATAAAGAGTATTTTCTATAGATGAACCGACGACTGCGACGTGGTTCAAGACATCAAAACCCTTCTTGCTATGGAATTTTGAGGGTCCTTGTCAAAATTCTGCCCCAATTTACTGGGTTGCTGCTTTTGACTGTTGCTTGCGACGATTCGCTAATGTCAACTTCGTAGTTGTGAGGTTCCTCCTCAAAATTTCTGCCCCAGTTTTCAATCACATGGGGGGGGGGGAATGAAAATTTTATTGAATTGTGACCGAACCCATAAGGATGCCTACATATCCCCTCTTAAATGGGAATTAGGTCAGACGTAGTTCAAATTACATCATATAGGAAAGCATAGAGATTACACATAGTAGCAATTGAATGCATCTGAATTGATTGGTTTTGGCCAAACTTCTCCGTCCATCAAGTATAAGGGCTCCTCCTGTCAGAACACGGTGAACCATGTACGGACCTTGCCAGTTGGGAGAGAATTGCCCTTTGGTTTCATATTGATGCGGGAAGATTTTCTTTAATACAAACTGCCCTAGTGTGAACTGTCTTAGGCTCTGGACATTTTGTTCTGATAAAGCTGACTGTGGCAAACTGCATTCAGTATCTTTCCATTTATAAGAGCTAGCTTCTCGTAACGGCTCTTCACCTATTCTACATCACCAAGTTCAGCTTCCTCTTTGATTCATATGAAGGAAATTTCTACTTCGGCAAGAATGACGGTTTCCGTATCGTAAACCAACATATATGGGGTTGCCCCATTTGATGTGCGGACTATGGCACGATACCCCAATAGAGCAAATGATAGACTTTCATGCCATTGCTTATGCTTCTCTATTATTTTCCTCAATATCTTCTTGATGTTTTGTTGGCGACTTCAACACCTCCATTCATCTGTGGCTTGTAGGCAGTGGAATTCTTGTGTTTGATCTTGAAGGTTTCACACATAGCTTTCATTAAGTCACTGTTGAGGTGTGACCCATTATCAGTAATGATTGACTCTGGAATTCTGAACCGACAGACGATATGTTACGGATAAAGTATGCCATGACTTTCTTAGTTACTGCTCTATAAGATGATGCCTCGACCTATTTGGTGAAATAGTCAATTGCTACCAAGATAAAGCTGTGCCTGTTGGAAGCGGCAGGCTCGATTGGTCCAATGATATCCATTCCCTAGGTGGCGAACGACCATGGTCAGCTTGTTACATTAAGCTTGTTTGGAAGTACCTTTGTCATGTCTTCATGTATCTGACGGCGGTGGCACTTCCGGACATACCTGATGCAGTCCGTTTCCATAGCCATCCAAAAGTACCAGCCCGGAGTATCTTCTTGGCTATGACAAAATCGTTCATATGTGGGCCACATGTCCCAACATGGATTTCTTCTAGCAGCTTAGATACTTCTTTTGCATCAACACACCTTAATAATCCCAAATTCGGAGTCCTCCTACATAGTATTCCTTTGCTGTGAAAGAATTTGTTACACAACCTTCGAAGTGTGCGCTTCTGAGTATGACTGGCAAGCTCTGGGTATTCTCCCTTGGCTAAATATTCCTTGATATCATGAAACCAAGTCTTTCCGATTCCATTCTTCTTGAACCTAATGTATAAGAAAGTTTGAATCTCCAATCACTAGAAACTCTTGAATGTTCATGTCAATTGTCATTTTAAGCCCTAGGATGCAGGCTTCATATTCGGCCATATTGTTGGTGCAAGGAAACCTGAGTTTGGCAGACACTGGATAATGTTGACCGATTTCTGATATTAGGACTGCTCCTATGCCAATACCGTTGAAATTTGATGTACCGTTGAAAAACATTCTCCAACCATCATAGGGTTCTGTGATATCTTTCCCTATAGATGATACCTCTTCGTCAGGAAAATACATTTTTAGGGGGTTTGTATTCTCTATCTACGGGATTCTCAACAAGGTGATCTACTACTGCATGTCCCTTGATTGCCTTCTGAGTTACATTGACAATGTCGAATATACTTAACAGGATCTGCCACTTGGCCAGCTTGCTAGTGGCCAGGGGCTTCCAAAAGATGTACTTCAAAGGATCCATCCTTGATATAAGATATGTGGTATAGGCACAGAAGTAGTGCATCAGCTTCTGGGCCACCCAAGTCAAGGCACAATAGGTGAGTTCTAATAGAGAATATCGGGCCTCGTACGAAGTGAACTTCTTGTTGAGATAGTAAATGGGCTGATCTTTCCTCCCCGTTTCATCATGCTACCCTAGAACGCAACCCAAGGTGCCATCTAATATTGCGATGTAGAGAAGCGAAGGTATTCCTGGCTCGGGCGAGACTAAAACTGGTGGTGTTGACAGGTACTCCTTGATTTTGTCGAAAGCTTTTTTGCAGTCCATTTGCTTGTCATTCATCGACTTCGTTGTTTGTCATCCATCAAAACCTATACCTGAAAATCATGCTAATACAACCAACGCACACATATCATGGATAGAATGATTTTCTACAATTTCCCCCTTTTTGATAATGACAAACCACAGGAGATATGCATATCGGATTCCCCCTAAATTCATGCTATATCTCAACATACAATTCATGCAAACAATTCCCCTTAATGATAATTCCCCCTCAAATAAGGCATACTATAACGTAGATACATTCCCCCTTATTTGATGCATATCGTCTAAACTCTTCCCCCTTTTGGCATTAGCAAAAAGAGAGTATACAAAGGCTATTATCCCCTTTCGACACTTCCCCCTTTTGGGTATATCAATTGTTAGTGTCAAATGTAAGATAGGAAATACAATGAGGAATATACATTGACGATATTTAAAAAATCATACCCCCATGAAATAATACCAAATGTTAGTAAAAATATAACAACCATATCAAAGGTTATTTTTAGCAAATCATATATCAACTGTTAATTTTTAACACACCAATAGTTGTATTAAAAAAACATGAATCATTTATTTTTCAGAATATACCAACTGTTAATTAAATTAAAAAATATTCATCAAAACATGAATCAATCATTATTTTTAACAGAAATAATTGATACCAATTGTTATTCAAGATAAAAGTTATCAAAACATGAATCAACAAAAATAATTAATATCAATTTCTAACAAAGATATATTAATCGTTAACACATATCAACTATTACGTTTTTATCAAAAATATGATAACTAACCGAAGTTCCCCCTCGATGCAATAAGGTTTCGTGCTTGGTGTATCTACTACGATATTGTAGTCTTCAAGCACACCTGCAAACGTACCTAAAATAGGTTTTCGGTACCCAACTGCTTTTGGGTCCTTGGGGGTTAGGCAAATAATAATCATAGTCAAAAGATAAATCTCTATGTTTTGCAAAACATACGGGTGCTATGTGTCCTACCCGGTTGCAATAATGACATATAACATTCGGGTTGTACATATGTCTTGGTTGAGCCAAAAACGTTCTAGGTGATCGAAAGTCTTTATTCCTATACGTATTGCAATTCCTAGAGTTATTTCTAGGTGGTCTAAAATTATTCATTCTAGACTCATTAACACAATTCCTAGAGTTATTTCTAGGTGGCCTAAAATGATTATTTTTAGGCTCATTAAAGAAGACCCTAGAATTATTTCTAGGTTGACCAACATTATTTCTATCATCCTTTTTAATGACTTCAATTGTTTTAGGATTATCAACACTACGTTTTTCTAGTGTGTTCCTAAGTTGTATGTTCTCTATTTTCAAAGACTTACAAGAAGAACAATTTGAACTTTGATCAATTGAAGAAGCTTCATTCATCACCTTAATTTTATTTCTAAGATCAATATTGTCATTTTCTAAAAATTTATTTTTTTCTTCTAAAACTTTAATTTTGGCCTTGGCCTCTTTGGAGATTTTTGAAGTCTTTTTCACTTCACCATATAAGTCATGAAAAGCTTCTTGTAATTCTTCAAAGGAATAAGAGTTAGAATTACTTACCTCTTCTTCCTCGTTGGCCATGAGGCATAATGCGCCAGTTTCATCGCCTGAGCTGTTCGAATCCCATGTCACGCGCCTTTGGTGTTTCTTCTTTTTCTTGTCCTTGGGTTTTGGACAATGTGACTTGGTGTGGCCAAGTTTTCCACACTTATGGCATGAAGGACTTGGTTCTTCCTTCCTTATTTCCTTTTTCATAAGCTTATAATACTTTTCAATTATATCATTGGAAATAATATCATCATCGCTATCCGAATCACTTACCTCTTCTCTTTTAGAGGATGAGGCTTTGAAGGCAATATTCGAACTTTTACTTCTAAGATAGGGATTAAGAATTGTGCTTTCATAAGTTTCGAGGTTACCTCTTAGTCCATCAATTGTGACATCCGTGATTCCTATCGATTCTTGGATGGCATTGGCTTTGGAACGCCATTTGGGAGTGAGACTCCGTAGGATTTTTCGAACAAGATCTTTGTACGTGTACACTTTCCCGAGAGCATGAAGATCGTTGATGATTTTTGAGAATCGTTCGAACATAATACCGATGGGTTCATTCTCCCTCATTCTAAAGAGTTCATATTCATGTGTTAGAAAATCAACTTTAGATTCTCGGACTTGAGACGTACCTTCATAAGTGATCTCGAGTTTATCCCACATCTCCTTGGCGGTTGTGCAACAAGAAATTTTCTGAGTCATCCGGATTCACCGCACAATATAGCACGTTGATGGCTTTTGCATTTCTTTCAACCTTCTTGATGTCCTTGGCATCATATTCATTTTCCTCCTTTGGAACCATGATTTCCCCAACTTTCTTTGTTGGCATTTGTTCACCGTTCTTGATGATTTGCCACAAGCGAAAGTTATTTGATTGGATGAAGATTCTCATCCGCTCTTTCCAATATGTGTAATATGTTCTGTCAAATAGTGGAGGCTTATAGGTGGAGTGTCCTTCGCTCATCATTCCTGCGTTCAATATTCTCAACGAAAAAATATATATCGTTCTCTCAACCGGTTAAGGCTTTCAGAGAGTTAGGCTCTGATACCAATTGTTAGGATTTATGCCCGTCACTAGAGGGGGGTGAATAGTGCGGCACAAGAATATTGATAAATATTGCGGAATTAAACTTGCAGGAGTAAAGTAAATGCGGAAATTAAAAGATTAAGGAAAGGACACACCGAATTTATCCTGGTTCACCACAACGTGTGGTTAGTCCAGTCCCCGAGAGACTCTCTCGAGATTCCACTAACTCATTAAGCTTACGGGTGCCTAACAAACCGTTACACTTGCTCGTAGATGTACACTCTACAAGACTTTAACTTGCTCGAGGATACCACACCTCAAGACTTCACCTTGCTCATGGATACCGCACCACAAGACTTCACACACTAAGATTGAGGGTACTTAGCAAACCCGACAATCAATGAGAAGATGTGGTCTTCTCAAACACCTTTCTCTTTTACAACAAGAACTCTCTCAAAAGAGTAGATAAAGAGATACAATATTAGCTCTATGAACAACTCAAAGTTGTCTCTCAAATGGCTCAACAAAAGCTCTATAATGATGCACAAATGATATCAATATGTATATGAATAATGAGAGGTGTTGTGTTTTTCAATTCAGCTCAAAAGACCTCTATTTATAGGTGGTAGAAATAGTATGTCCATTGCTTAATTGGCAATCAATTATGCTGATTTTATGCCAAGATAATCGATAATCAGATTTGGATAATCGATTATTAGCTTACCGTTAAGCTGATTTTATGCAGGATAACGATTATCAGATATGCATAATCGATTATTCTGTTACAGTGTTTAAAAAACTTGGCAACGGATACAAGATAATCGATTATGCACTTCTGATAATCGATTATTTTGCTGTTTTGCAAATTCCGGTTTACACTGTCTTAACATAATCGATTATCAACATAAGCATAATCGATTATTGCTGTCCAGCTTTGAAAGACATGTTTAAAATTCATTTTGGCTGAAGCGAAAATGTTTGAAATCATTTTGTTTGAAGTATTTGAAATATGATTTGATAAAATGATTTTATGCATATTTATGATGACCTATGTTGAGCCAAAAGACGAGATAACTTTAAACGTTGCTCTTACATTTGTTCTACCTAACGACCTACGCCTTGGGTCTTCGGTCTTGAACTTTTGAGCTCGTCTTTGGCTTGTCTATGCAGTTCCGTCATCAATATGCTTCTCAGCATTCAATCTTGTTTGTTTGTCATATAATAACATTGTTTGACACTTGACTTCATTGCTTGTCATTCATCGACTTCGTTGTTTGTCATTCATCAAAACCTATACCTGAAAATCATGCTAATACAACCAACGCACACATATCATGGATAGAATGATTTTCTACACACCTTGTGGCAGTAGTCAAGATAGTCTTGTGGGTCCTCAGAAGCTTCCCCACTATAATGAATCGGGAAAAGCTTGGTGAACTTGTCCAACCTCAACAAAGTCTCAGAAGAAATGATTTATCCACCAGCGGCTAGTGTCGTACTAGCTGGCTGAACTACTCTAACTAGCTGAGCTACATGGGTCTGAAGTTGAGGAGCCATCTGCTCTGGAGTGTGGGTAGCGGAAGTTTGGGCTCCTATACCATCTTGAGAGACAGTTGGTGCTACAGGAAATGTGCCGGTCTGAGCTACATTCTCCATAAGGCTTACCAGACGGACCAATGTATCCTGAAGCACTGAGGTGGCTATGAACCCCTCTATGACCTGAGCTGGTCCTGTCGGAACTATCTAGGTGGGAGCCTCCTCATTAAACTCCACCTAAGGCTCAGCCGCTGGTGCTGCTGTTCGAGTTCTGGGCTGAGTCATGCCCCTACCTCGGCCTCTAACGCGACCTCAACCCGTCCTCTATCCCTTTTAAGAGTTGCCACTAGGGTCCGGGCTGCTGGCCAGCTGATGAAGCAGTACGTGTCCTTGCCATCTGCAAAAGAACCAGAGTAGAAAGTTCAATTAGCCTTGATATTTCAAATCGCACGAAGGAGAAGAATAGAAGTGATCCCTCAGACTCTACCTAGCTTGTCCGTGAATTTTGAGACCTAGGTAACCTAGTGCTCTGATACTAACTTATCACGATCAGGATTTTCTATCATTGGGATTGTAATGGTGCCTAAAACTTAGAATGCTAGGCAAGCCAACAGATAAAGATCTAACACGCTAATCACTATTCAAACTGTAAATAACAACAATTTAAGCAAAACAAAGTAGTAAGTGTAGAAATTTGTAATAATCTAAACTCTAATACACTACTACCCAAAATCTAGTGTTACAATCTACGAACTTCTAAGAGTTTCTACAAATTATAGTTTAAAGGAAATACATCTATTCTCGCAATACAAGAAAACAGGGAAGATAGGATATATGGAAAGGGCCTCCAAGGTCTGCGAACACTAGCAGATCTACCTTTGGTCTCCTAATGGACTGAAGGTAGCAAACCAACTCTGATCGACAAGGTCCGGTATCGAAAATCTGCACAGAAAGTGCAGAGTGCAATATCAGTACAATCGATCCCATGTACTGGTAAGTATCGAGCCTAACCTCGGCAAAGTAGTGATGAGGCTAGGACACGATAATAAGATAAATATGTGCAGTTAAATCATATACGAGAAAATAACAATAATGGAAATTTAGCAGAAAAAAATAGGAAGGGGGAAGATATGCTGAGGGGAAATATCAAATTCTAAAAATAGTACAGTAAAAAAACACAATAAAGATGATGCTTTGCACCAATGGAAATAATAAGATAGTAAAACATGTGCACGGCATCACCTTTCGTGTCTTTACTCCCGTCCTTACCATAAGAAACAATAGGAATGGTATAGCATCACCCTTCGTGCATTATCACTGACTCACAAACATTGCACGGTATCATCCTTCGTGCTTTACACTCTTTCTCACCCAAACAACAAAATAATAACAGTGCGCCAAGGGAAATCATCAATAAACAAACTTGTTTCAATGTTAAATTTCATAATATAGTCCCAACTTGAATTAATACTCAACCAATATCGAATTCCAATAAAGCATAATAAGATTTATTTAACATAAATAATAATCAGTTTAAGCATGAACAGTACGAATAAAGAATACAACGGTCACAAGTGTAAAACTCACTCGCATACTATGACTCGACGAAAATGTATAGGTACTTTTCACTTTACCAATACATCGTATTCAACAAACAATCATATAGAAAATAAGGCAAAACACCTAATCCCTCAAACTAAGGTTAGCCACAACACTTACCTTGATTCCTCGACCAAAATCAAGCCTCAATTATAGCTTTACCTCTCCATTTTACCTCCAACTCACTAGTATCTAGTCATAATTAACTTAATAACAACAATATCGTTAAAAAAAATTAGTTCCAATGCATAATTATAAGTTTCCCGACATAGTTCCCAAAAAGTCAAAAATCAACCCTGGGCTCGATTGTCAAAACTCGAATTTCGGACCAAAACCCAAATACACATTCACCACCGAGCCCGGATACAATTGGTTTTGGAATCCGACCTTAATTTGAGGTCTACATCCCCAAATTTTGAAATTCCTAAGTTATACCCAAGAATCTCCAATTCCACCATGAAAATCCAAGATTCTATGATGAATTCTTGTGAAAAAAAAAGTAAAGAGTAAAAGAAATGAGTTAAGAACCACTAACTTATGATTTGGGGAGAAAAGGTATTTGAAAATCGTCTCTTATATTTTAGGGTTTTGAAAAAGTGAAAAATAGATGAAAAGTCCCATTTATATAGCACCCTCGGATCCTCACTACATGGTCCTCTAAATCGCGGTGCGGCCGTCAACCTTCACTGTGGTCGGCGAAATTATGGGCGTGGTCGAGAAATGGAGCCTTGCCCTACCACGGCCGCGTTCTTCAACCCACGGTCCGAGAATTTCACTCTGCGGCCTCACTCCTATGAGCTGAGACCTGCAACCTCTGCAACTATCCAACACTATGTCTTTTCCTAAGGCTAGACATCCCGAAGCCGATCCAAAACTCATCCAAGTCCTTGAAACTCTAAACCAAACACGCACATAAGTCTTAATACATCATATGAACTTGTTCGGGTAATCGAATCGCCAAAATAACACTTAAAACTACGAATTAAGCATCAAATGGCATAAATCTATCAAGAAAGCTTCAAAACTTCCGTTTTCTCAACCAAAGGTCTTAATCACGTCAGATCAGTCTCGTTTCTCACCAAATTTTACATATAGTACATAAATATCATGACGAATATGTACCGGACTCCGAAACTAAAATACGTACCCGGTGCCAATACCTATAATAAGGGTTGCCAAATATTTTGTTATTAGCCACCTTTAAAAAGTGCAGTATTTTCATTTAAAAGAAACATTCTCCAAGCGTTTCCTTAAAAACCGTAGTCAAAGACTCTATCCAAAGGCCACAATTTGAAAGTGTTCCCAAAATATTTTTACTGCACTTCTTGGGCGCAGTCTAAAATAAGTATAGTTGTAGGTCAAATTTTTTGTAGTGAAACTAGTTTACCCCAAAATAAAGTGGCAATAAACCTAGAAGTTCAAAGTGGCTTGAACATGAGTATGCTTGGTCTCCTTTTCTTGACTCTAAATGAAGGCATTTGCCATCTATCTGTGGTCAAAAGCCCTTTAATCTGACTGGTTAAAGAACAAAAAGGTGTAAATATATACTGATTTTCTATATTGTGGCTAGAGAGGCCATTATATCTGCAACTTGGTTGTCCTCTCTAAAACAATGATTGATGAAAATACCTTGTCTTTTAATGTGTTTCTCAATATCTTGGACTGCATCTTTGATTCTCCGCGGAATGGTCCAGTTGCTTGAGATGCAATTTTATGGTAACATTGAATCAATTTCACCAATGATCAAGTTGAACCTTTTTCTATACACCACTTGATCTGAAACAAGATAGCACATGCCTCAGCCCAATTGCTTATACCTTTCCCCGTAGGAATGGAGTAGACCATCATAAATTTCCCCATTGTCCCTCACTACACCTCCTCCTCCATATTCATCATTTCTGCATGAACGTCACTGTTAAATTTCACGAACAAGATAGGTGGTTTAATCCATTTTACCATAGAGGTGTTAGTATTAGAGGAAGCTCCCAAACTTTACACAGGTTCTCTCATAAGTAACTGAACTCCAATTTTCTGAATTGAGCTTTGACAATTTGTATAATATTGAAGTTGATCGGTGAGATAGATCTTGCAACTGATGACCTCTCCATTTCATATTTAAAGCTGCATCTGGACTTCCATAACTTCCATAGTACTGAGGTGGAATATATAAACAAGTATTGATAGAACTAATTAACAACATATTTATTCACACTTTCAATTCAACATGTACATCTTTAAATCTTCAATTGGTCACTGCCTCCGTTAATTGTGAAACTTTGATTTGCAGCAGAGAAAAACTATATTAGGGCTGGATAGAAAAGGAGAGCATTAAAAGAGAGAGAATGAGATGTTTTCGTTCATTATCAAATGCGCCATCCAACTCTGAAAATTCTTGAAAACTAGTTCATAGGTTTGTGCTAGGCGCGATTCCTTTTATAAGTTTATCCATTAAAAGTTATAATATTATAATAATAAAAAAGCTATATGATATAAACCATATAATGATTAAAACTGTACCCAATGCAAGTAAGTAAGAGAAAAAAGCTAAAGAAATTAAAGATCAAATGTTTAAGGAACGAAATTACATAATTATACGAAAAAATAACCAATGTGTCTCGATGAACAGTCCTTCCAATTAATTACACAAACCAAGGAAGCACGAAATAAAAACTTACCTCTTTATTAACAGTACAAAAAACTGGAAAAATAAAGCCACAATGATAGAGTGTCAGGAGGTGATATTGAGGTAATTATATGGAGTAAAATATGTTTATATTAAATGCTCGCATGATAAAACGATACGTGAAATAAAAGATAGAAGGCAATCGGGTCCTAAGGAACGGTCTCGTTTGTCCCCGAAACGGATGGTGCTCATAAAGGCAAAATAAATATTTGTCACCGGGTAACATTTAACGAAAGAATATTCTATAGCATTAAGTACATGGTCTGTTTGAGAGAATATGGCATTCACTGCCTATCGTTGTACATTCTTCAATAGCCCTCATGATTGACATTTAAACGGGCTTGATCCTAGGACCTTGTTCCTTAGGTACCGCTATAAATAGTGAGTTCTACAACCATTGAAAGCGGACGAATTTTTTGAGCAGCACATACTATACTTCTTTTAAAGCTTAATAATATTTTACTTTCTTGCTTATTGATATTATTACTATTGCATCCGTAAGCTCTTCTCCCAGAATCTATATTTCTATTGTCTTATCTTGATTTTAACGCTAAGTCTTACATTTTTGTCTAGTTTATTTATTATTTTAGAATCAAATCGATTCACTTGTCTATAAATTAAACTGTACTATTTTACAGATAAATACTTTGGCGCCCACCGTGGGATTTAGACAGTTGTATAATAGAGTTGGTCCTTGTATTTGTTACTAATCTGTTTGATTCTTTGTTCTTAGCAAAATCATAGAAAATGGCCGATTACAATGTCAACATCGCACACGACATTGAGGTCCAAGGAAATTTGCCTTAGCACGAAGAGTCCATCAGTAATACCTACAACGAGGGGGATGAGGCCACGCCGGTCCATGGTGGCAGTATCCACGCATGTTCGAGAGGCAACTCCTGATGATGCTGAAGACGAGCACGTAATTGAAATAGTAAAGATCTTTAGAGAACAACAAAAGGACATTATGGGTAATCTCTTACGACAGGATCAGGTCATGACGAAATTAAGACAGTCATTGTTAGGTGCTTCAAACAACGCAAATGGATGAGGTATTGCTCCTCCTCGTACTCCCGTAAATCAAACAACATAGAAGGGTCAACAACAACACCCCGAGGGGAAAAGTCGGCTTTGACAGTGCCGGAGAAAACAATAGTGGATGTGATAACAATAATGAGAGTGATGCCTTTAAAATCGAACTCATGTGGTTTATGAGGACAATAAACACCCGAATGGATTAGATTCCGAGCGCACCACCAGTATTGAAAAGATAGACTCAAAGAAGTACACCCAATTGCAATTCAAACCAAGCATGACATCAGAGTTGATCCCAAAGCGATTCAAAATGACATACGTGTCGAAGTATGACGGGACTTCAGATCCTCAAGAGAATATCACCACCTATACAACGGCGGTGAATGGAAACGATTTAGCTCTGCTAAGATTGAGCTAGTCTTACTGGAGAAATTCCGGGAGACCCTCACGAAGGGGGGCCCTAACATGGTATTCGCTTCTTCCCGAGCACTCCATAGATTCCTTCGAGATGATAGTGAATTCCTTCATCAAGGCCCATGCCGAGGCTAGGAAGGTGCAAGCCCGTGAGGTTAACATATTCAGAATTACACAAGGAGAGTATGAATTACTGTAAAAGTTCATGAACAGATCCCAGAAAGAAAGAATGTTGCTCTCGACCGTACCAAATGAGTGGGCAGCTGAAGCATTTACTAAAGAGTTGAATCCGAGAAGTTTCTATGCTTCCCAAAAATTGAAAGAAAGTCTGCTCGAGTTCCAAGAAACAACATGGATAGACGTTCGCAACTAGTACGAGTCAAAGATAAGAACTGAAGATGATCAGCTCGGTTTTCCAGCATCAGCCAAAGGCCAGGACTGGGAAAAAGAATAAGGAGAAATCAAAGGATGATTTTGACACAGATCAACAGTCTTCAAGGGGTCGGTTTTTGCCCTATGAAAGGACCGAAGGACGCGACAGAGGTTTTCGGTCGGCATATAGATTCGCTACTGATAGAAGAATTGATCGCAGCCAGAATAATAGGTCATTATGGAACAAGTAGATATTAGGTTCTCTAGATTCCTCGTACCCTAGGCTTTCTGAATACAACTTCAAAGTCATTATAGTGGAGTTGGTTTCGGCTATGAGAAATATTAAAGAGGCACAATTGCCGAATTCAATGAGATCTGATCCCAGCTAAAGGGTTCTTAATTTGTGGCGATACCATAGGGCCACCGGACAGGGGACTATTGGTATTTGCGTGAGAAGATGGCAGCACTGCTAAAAAATAGCCATCTTAGAGAATTATTAAGCGACCGAGATAAAAACAACTATGACCGCAATCGTGATAACACGGAACCTTTGAAAGAAAGAGAGATCCTCCAGGTTTAATGATCAACATGATTTTCGGGGGGAAACGAGATTAATAGTGTGACTTTTTCGATGACAAAGAAGATGAACGTATTAGTAACCCATAGTAAGAGACTCCGAAAATTCACTGAGGACGACATTGCTCTCACGGAGGAAGATGTAGGTGGACTATTGTTGTCGCATATCAATGCCTTGGTAATCTCTTTAAATGTTATAGATTTTAAAATTAAACTTGTTTTGGTGGACCCAAGAAGTTCGTCTAATATTATCCAGTGGATAGTGTTGGAGCAAGTCAAGCTGACCGGAAGTTCGGCCACAAAACTCCTCGTCGGGTTCAATCTGGCAAGTGTGACAACCCTGGAGAGATTCTGCTGCCTAGGAATGCCGAGAGGGTGATGAAGACAATCCTTTTCAAGGTAGTAGATGGTGATATAGGCTACAATATTATTTTGGGGAGACCAACGGTTGCACGAGATGAAAACTTTCCATTACTATACATATTTGTACTCCGTCTCATATTATCAGTCGTGATTATTAAAAATAGTTGTCTCAAACTATATATCATTTTAGAATTTCAAGAGAAAATTAATTATTTTTTCCTTTCTTAACCTTAGTAATAATTATTCTTGAAGATGGAGATAACAAATAAATAGAATAAATATTCAATGAAAAGAGATGTTATCTTAAATCATAAGTAAGGATAAAATAGTCTAATCTCTTTCTTAATTAATATTTTTTAAGTGGTGTGTAAAAGAATTACGGCAGATCATTTGAGATAGAGGATGATAATACATATTACATGGACGCCATAGAGGGTATACTAGTTTTGAATATCATCACATCAAATTTTATCATATCATTTATAGTTACGTATATTAATAACTTCCATGATATGGAGCAAAAGAACCAAATAATCTCCACACCGGAAAAGTGTTCACCAGTTAATAGTTCTTCAATGTTGTTGGAACTTCAATGAAGAAAATACAGTTTGACAATTAAAAGATAAAAGAGCATAACTTTTTTTTCGTTGACCCTTGAGAAATAATACAAAAGAAAAGGTAAAAAAGCTTTTAAAAAAAGGAAAATAAGTTCAAAACTGTTAATTGAAGATATCCTCAAAGAGCTAGTTTGTCTAATGTGTTTGAATGGCGAAAACTTTGTAAAATAGAAGCAATAACAAGTGACTCATCATCATCATTATCATTATCATTATCATTATCATCCTCTTCATTTTCAATCACTTCCAACTCTGGTGTTGACAGCAGTGGTGGCGGCGGAGGAGGTGGTGGTGGTGGTGGTGGTTGAGAAGAAGATGAAGAAAAAGACATGAATGGATAAACAAAATTAGTACGTGCATTTTTAATACCACAAAAAGCAATAGAAGAAATATCATAAGCCAAAGCAGCTTCTTCAGCAGTATCAAAAGTGCCAAGCCAATGCCTTTGTCTTGTGTTTGGATTTCTAATCTCAGCAGCATATCTACCCCATGGCCTTCTTCTTACACCATGATATTTTGTTGAATGTCTTGAGCTTCTTCTACCTAAATTTCTAACGTGCAATTGAGGAAGAATATTTTCCATTGTCCTTTTTTTTTTTTTGCTTTTAAATGGGGTTGAGGTTTCAAAGAATTTTCTTGACTATGGAAGGATGGAAATGAGATGGGATTTATATACTTGTGAAATGACAGAAGCTTAATGGTGTTTATTAATAAAATAAGACTCCACTGATTAGCACTAAGATAAGCTAATTATAAAAAATGAGTTAAGATGAGTGTTCTGTTCTTATTTGTGGTTTGGTCAAGTGGAGCAAGTGGAAAAGTGTTTTAAGTACAAATTGCATTATTCCTTTGACGATTGTTTGTGTCTACCTTTATCCTTAATTTCCTCTATTTGACATGATTAAAGCAAGCATAATCCGGAATTTCTGAATTTCATATTTTTGGTTAATTTTTTCGCTCAAATTTGATCTCTCTGCCTAGTGCCTCCCCTCTTCCCCTATCATTTGTTCCCTCTCTTACATGTTCAGAGGCAAGAGTTTTATTTGTCTATGGCAACAACAGTTACTCTTAATCCTAAACTACTTAAAAGCGACTATATTAATCTTCAGTCTTCGTTATGTTCCATCTGAACAATCTCAAGACAATACTACATAATTTATTTTCTAATACAAACCAGCAGGTCTAATCTATCACCTTCGAAACTCGTGACGTAAACTCGCATAAAGTGGTAATCTAGCAGACGTTTAGTGATGATATGTTTATACAAGAAAATAACACTTGCATGAAAAATACGTGATTTGGAATGAATAGAATACTTGTTTCATTCATCCCTGTTTTACCTTTATCTTATCTTCTTTTTTGTTTGGAGTTAACCAAGTAAAACTCTTTGAATCAGTCCAAAGCTGAGAAGAAACTTGCTCATAACGGCTACAGCTATTTGGTATTCTTACGATTTACATATGAGAACGAAAATTGCCCTTAACTGTGTACAGTTCTTAAGGTTAAAAGAGTGAAGAATGACCTCGTCTGTGATTTGAGTTTGTAAATTGTGTATAAAATTGTATTTGTGTTCACATTTACAATTCTTAAACCAGAGGGGCAATCGCTGACTAGTTGATTGCCTAATTGACATTTCCATGAACAAATATCTTACAGAAATTAGCACTAAGTTTACGTCTTTATGCTACAAAAATAGGGAGAAGGCGAGGATACAAGAAGGAATTTCTTCATTGTTAATTTTGGGAATCCCGGCGCACACACGAGAGAGAGACTACATGAACTCAACCGACCTATTATCAAACAATCATCACACGTACAACCGGAGTGACTACTGAAACTACAACAGTTGCAAAATTGATACAGGACAATAAAATGAATACATATTTGGCAAAGGCAACTACCATCCGTATAAACGGGCTAATTAATCAGAACATATAAATACGTAGAAAGTATAGTCCCAATCTGTACATTTATGATTAATGCATGTACAGGAAATTTTCTTCAGATTGCAACAAACGACTTCTTGCAGCAGTTGGATTATGTCAGCTTTCGCCATATGGAATGTTTTGCAGCTGATAAGCACTTCACCCTGGGGAAAACAAAACCTGTCTTTGGGGGATTTCCATCCACCAGAGAATGTTCATAGATTTCTTTGCATTCGTGAACAACCTATTTCACAAAGAAATCCTCATCAAGAAAACAATAAAGAGAAACCAAAGTTATCATCTCAAAGATAAAGAACAGCCTTAGAGGGCTCACTAATATAAGGAGCCGCTGCAAATGCATGAGAACCAAGAGCTTAATGCTTTTTATATTTTTACAGGTAAATGAGTCTTGACAGAAGTTCATTTAATTCAGAAACAGGTGCAGTAGAAAAGTAAAACAAAACCGAAGCACAATACCAGAGCTCTTGCAATAGATGTTTAGAAGGGATCGACAAATAATTTGGAAAAGTCTCTAACATGGTTTGGTCATAAAGAAGCCTGACATCGACAAGCTTCTGCTTTTATATGGAATGAATATATTTATATTGAATAAATATATAATCAAAAGTAATGGCAAAACAATGACTTTCGATTTTTTTAATGGCGAAAAAAGAAACACTAAATCTGTAGCCGTTAGCATGGCAAATAATGGCAACTAACTAAAACAACATGTTAACCACTTCACTAATGCATTGGCAGGATGTAAATGTAGAAAGTACAAACAAAAGAACTACTAATGAGTAGCAATATCCTTTTCTCAGATAGTTCAGCTTTTGAACTAAAACTATGAGCATGCGTGCCACTTAGATAACACATGTATACCTCTTTTGCATCTTTTCGCGGTATGCCTTCTCGCAGACCCACAATCTTTTCAACCACTTCTGGCTGCAGTTGAGATAACAATGCTCAATAATAGGGATATCAAGAGACACAATAGAACAAGAAGATAATGATTTTAAGCACCAGCTTCCACACGGTAGATTCAATTTTTAACTGACATTTAGATTCATATTGATACATAACTCGGTTTTGAGATTTCTTTGCATGGACAAGAGCAGACAAGAAAACTTACTGGACAGTCCGGTTGCTGTTCTAAAATATTTGTGTAGACCAGTGTGAAGGAATCAGGGCTCTCAGATGAAGCAAGTTCCCTCAAGTCACTGAGTATCCTAACTCTGTTCTCTACTTTCTGCAGTGGAAGTGAAAATTTGAGATTATAAAGAGAGGGAGATCATGTACTACTACTCCATTGACATACAACACCTTAGCCCTCAAAAGACAACTTGAAAGTTACCAAACTTAAGACAACATAACACAAGTGTATGTGCATACATATGCCTTGTGTAGATAATTCAAAGCACCAGTAAGGCAGATCCATAAATTTCAATAGGAAAAATAGGATCAGTTAATTTTTTTTCCTACAACTGAGAAATTCCGGAGCGCCAGCAAGCACACGGTTCGAAGCTCGGTGGATAATGACCCCACTCCTCTAGCTATTCCACTTATATCCAGGCGCTTATGTGTGCGGTAGGCTTCAAACTCGTGACGTGCGCCCAATCCACAATCACGCGCAAGTCGCAACGCTCTCTTTCTCATGGATAGGTAATCATGCATTGCGCTCTTACCATTACAGCAAAGCTCAGCGTCCAGTAGGATCAATTAAATGCTATGATTTCATTAACTAGCTTGAAGATTGAATTCATATCCTAGTGATATTTTAGAAGTCACCTTATTTTTCTGTTGACAAGAAAATCTTTTATCAGAAATACAATATAGCATCATTTTGGGGGGATTGGAAACCATATACATCTATTGTTGAATTGCAAAGAAACTATTCACACAAAACCCTTTGAAGCTGTTATGACTGTCGTATCTTTTTTGAACCGAACACCTTCCTCTATCATCTCTGGTCTAATTTTCCCATCGTCACATAGGAGTGCATATGTTTTTATAGAAAAATTTCCACCCCGCCTGCCTATGAAGAACTTCAAGTCTATTGGGAAAAGATATGGTAGTAAACCTGCAGCTTTTTAGGACTGGGCACCTAGCCATGTAGGAAGACTGACCCCAGCCACTATGCAAAGCCACCCCCAACTCTAGCGGAGAAGCACTCTCCACCCATTTCCATTTTTCTGTGAGCCAAAAATACCCGCTCATCCCTTTTTTTTTGAGACCTTTAGTGATAAATGACTAGTCCAACAATTAAAAAGACACCTAACGCCATGGACTTACTGGATTCTGTGCAGTATTTTTCTTTAATTCTTCTAACTACGGAAAATTTCCGATCTCCCCAATTCCCTTTTTAGTTAACGACTTACTTTGCCTCTCCTTTAGCCATTAATTTCTGCACTTCATTGACATTTGATAGAGTTTAATACGTCTATACCAGCCCAGATCCAGTTTCAAGGTATTGTCCATTCTGAACCAATCTTTGGGACCTCACGAGTTTGTCCCCTTGGGCTTTAAGGCGCCTTAATACTTGAATCCTAACCTTATATGGATCAAACTTTTCGCTCTCATTCCGATGTGGGATTTGCCTAAGACAAGTGTCGCAATGAACAGAGTTGAACCATGTTGCTACATTCACCTGCAATAGGAACTCAGCGTCCTCGCGGTACCGGCTCAGATACCACCTACCATGACCTAGAGGGGTGGGGAAAAAACGGACAATACCTTGATATTCGAGCCTGGGCATATCTAGGCAAGCAACAAAATATTTCTAGTATTAAATTCAGTAATATAATATAAACTCGATCCTTCAAGATCTATAGAAGATATATTAGAGAATATATACGGCCTTTGCATCTCTAAAATGTTGCAAATCAAATGTGCTTTATTAACAATCACATGCTTATCACATGATATTATCGTAAAAATTGAACTTTGGTCTCCAAATAGTTCGATATGGTATGTAAATGAGGGACTATAATCTAGCAAAAAGATACATGAAATAAAAGCCGTATACTACATTTAATGCTTTATAATTCATCTTTTTAAAATACTACTTAAGATTCATAATGTTTCAAACCATTTTAAAAAAAGCCATATGTGTAATACCCTGATATAATTTTAAATCACAACAAAGCTCTTACACTCATTATCATGGATCACATAATCACTTTTGTCAATTATTTTAGCAAAGTATTTTCTCCTGTTTGCAAAATCTCTTACAAATTTCTTGCTACAAAATTGGTGCTAACTTATCCAATGTTCTCACTATTAGTATTAGATAAGGTTACAAGCCAAAACTTAAAAGTAAAGACATTTGAGGCAATCTATTATTCTTTTTACCCGTGGGGACAAAAAGCGGATTCAAATCCTTTCTTAAAAAATTTGTTGTACATAACCTTCAAGTTAGATTAACAATAAGTCGAGCATTTTCATTCTTATTTTCCATTTGATTGCTACCAGATTGAATACCGGATAAATAAATTGCCACCATTTTATCCTTAAGAAAATATAGAAAAAAGTAGCCTTAGATTGACACTTTGCTATAGTAAAAATTAAAAAAGTAGACCTTGTAAATAGAGTAAATAAAAGTAGTGTTCTTGCACCAAAATTGGAGTTTAAGTTAGATTAAGCCAAAATAATAGAAGAGACTAGCACTGTAATTTTATATTATAGAGTCATTTTGTTATTTGAAGGCATTAAACTCATAAGTTAGAACAGGAAATTCAGAAAAAGAATTTTGCAAACTTTCTAAAGACAGAAAGGCAATACTAACACAAATCTTAAATCAGAAGTAAATGGGATAAGAAATGAAGTAAAAGATGTGCACATAAGTTGAGCTGCTTATCTATTTGCCACCCTCCGCAAAGAATAAGAGAAGTGCAATCGGTATATGAGTTTCGAAATTCCCCCGGTTAAAAATATACCTCGGGTAATAGTAAGAGTTCAAAAGGAAAGTTGTTGGGCTTACAGAAACACTAATGTACTCCCGAAAGAAATCCATGAGAACCTCTTCATCAAGCCTCATCCTCTCAATCGTTTCTTCTTTAATGTAGTTTTTCTACCATGTGAAAGACATAGAAATAGTCAACTAAATTGTTATAACCCCAAATAAAAAGGTAGTGTAATTAAATGAACTGTGAGGAACTTTTCAAATAAACCTGGGTAAGTAGATGATCCACATAAACAACAACAGTCTCCTCCAGGCAAGCCTCGACAAAACGCCTAAATGATCTTTCTTCAATGTACCTTTTTCCCAAATTGTGAAACAAACAAAAGTTAAGGATATACGTGCCATTCATTCTAGGATATTCCTCAATTAGAAAGTGTTGCTGCTGCTGCATATGAATATAGAATATAATGAACTCACATAAATAGAAAAAGAACATTCCAACGGAGGAAGAAAAAAAAACAGATGATGTCATTCAGCTAAGCACAGAATAGAACTCACATTTTAACATCGGTGAAGTAGTCTGAAAATGTTGCAACTAAAAACTCGGTAACCTGTCCTTCCAACCAATCTGAGACATGAAACAACGAATTTCCAAGTGAAGACTAGAGTTTTAGAATCATGGCAACCTAACACATTTGCATAATTTCTGACTTGAACTAATTTATTCACAGAGTGCTTCACATTTTTCTTGATTGGCAAGAAGATAGAATGCTTTACATTTTGTACAGTCCATAATGGTTAGACTCGTTTCTCCGTGGCTAAAAATATCTTGCTTCGAATTTCCATTGCGGGGTTGCAGAAGAGTATATATCGGTTGCAGATCTCGTTTCTAATGTCAACCATTGCTAGGTTGTCCATTGCTAGATTCAAGTTCAACCATTATAAAATTCCAAAAGTTAGTTTCAATTGGTTGCATCTATCTTTTCATGCATTCCCTTAATCCCAAATCAATATCCCCGTTTGACTATTAAGATTTGAGGTGATTGTTTGTTGAATCAACAAAGTGCAATAGCCAAAAACCCTTACCTAAGATCATCGATTGATACTCCTAGACTGTGAAAGAGAGGGCGAACTGGGAATCTAATAAGATGCATCGAATGCCATTGCCCTGTTGCTAGAATAGGAGCTGATATTGATTAAATTAGGGAATAAAAAAGGACCATGATACTTTCTGCCTTTAGAATAGTAGAGAAGGTAGAGTTAACTTAACTTTTGGTAATTAAAAACAAATTCCAGAAGGTTCCACATTAGGAAGCTGCACATCAATTTTGTGACAACTGTGAAAGGAAGGGAGACAATCATGGGAACTGAGATGGAGGGAAATTTTCCTATTCCTCCTAAGGACAGGCAACTAATGTACCAGCAAAGGTAAATGACTACAGATGATGAGACTTCTACATTGTAAGAGCTGAAATTGGACGATATTTATACTGTAGGTGCCTTTTCACTACTAGCATAATGCTTAGATAGTTGTCACATGGAAAATTGTCATGATTGCCAGGAGTGATAATGGTTGCAAGACGTTTTCAAAATTTAATTTCTTTTAATATCGTACTCTGACTATGATTTTGTAGCCCATTCTACTGGCATATTGCCATAAGGTCTCATCAAACTAGAATGACAAAAAAGTATGCCCTGCAAGTCAAAAACAGGTCGGACCACCTCAGTACGAGTTAGGGATGACCTCGTTCAAGACGAGTGTCTATACATCCTCCAATAAAATTTCAAGCATCTTAAAGATTCAGAAGTAACAAGATGATGGCCAGAGTTACTATCACCCATATTCTATGCAAGAATGAAAATAATCCCAGATCTTCCTTTATCAAAGAATTGCTTCTATTTTGGTTTTTCTTTAGTTATTCAAAGAAATGAATGTCATTCTAAGCCATGCCGCACAGCTAATGACTCCACACAGAATTATTAAGTTAAATTTCACTAGTAGTAGTACCTTAATGTGTTATTACTCCACTCTAAATTACTTGTCCAACTTTTCTCATTCGTTTTAAAAAATACCAATTCAAACTACATAAGTAATAATTATATTACCTTAATGTTGATGTGATGTATTTTCAAAATAATTATCCTATAATTTCCAGTTAACATTAACTAGTACTAAACTAAACACTTTTCATACTCTAATATACTTCCTTCGTTCAAAATGGAAAGTCTAAATTTCATTTAGAAAAAAGGTTGAAACTGTAAATTGTCATGTGAAACCACACATCAGCTTTTGTCTTCCAAAGTATAAATAGAAAAGGCTTGTTACGAGAGGAGAAAATGTATATTATCTATAACTTTGGGTCATAAAAAAAAAGTGCCATTGATAACCTTGTTACGAGAACAATGTGTGGTGAGGCACATGTCACGGATTTGAACCCTACAACAGACAAAAGCCTGGTGTTCACGTGGAGGGAGGGGGGGAGGGGGGGGACCATTCGAACTGTGCATCTCTGGCCTCAGGGATTTCCCGGTCAAAGAAAAAAGGGCAGCGACACAAAACATATCTTTTTAAGAACATTTGACATTATATTTAGACGCGAGAAGGGAAGGTGGAAATTGTGTTGGGGATGGAGGGACTAATAGTCGAGTCAGTCTTTCTTCTCTTTAGATTTGAGCAGATTCTTCAATATAGGGGTAGTTATGATGACGTTATTATCAAAATAATAAAGAAGCAAATACATGTATACAATCAAAACAATCCAAATGGGACAGAAAAGTAAAATAGCATAAAAGCAACAGTGCAGATACCGTACATTGTAAATTGATTAGAATCACTTTGTGAACACAGATAAGGCCAGAATAGATCCAACACTTCACCAGTAAATGATAGGTAGTAACAGTTCTAAGATAGGTGCTTCCAACATACGGGACAAGAGCTCCTAGCAACAGAAAGAAAACTGAGGAACATCTCACCTTTCTGATACAACTTAACGAGCAATTCCTCTACTCCTGGATCTTCAAAGATGACACTGACAGTTTGATGAACAGCTTCCTGAAATTAGTGAGAGCAACTCAGGTACAAAGTAATGAACTATCACCAATAAAAGAAAAGTCAGATACGAAGTACTGGTAAAAGGTAACTATAGTGTACTCATTGAAATTTACTCCCCTTTCTTGCCATCCCCAGCTCCATGTACACTATTCTTCCCCTTCTCAAAGATCATTTGCTCACACAAGACTTGAGACCTCAAAGCAATGAACACTCACAATAACGGTCCCTGAAGGCATAAAATGCATCTTCTTGGATCACCTCCAATGGTTGTTCAATTTAGGGTTACGCGAAAAAGGGTTTTGGATTTTTGCTGTTGGGTACTTGGTACTGACTTCTTAGTCGTGGTTTCGTGTTTAGGTAGCTAGCATTTACTGGTTGGCCATGGGTTTTGGCATGACCCAAATCTGCAAGTTTGAAGATGTTCTGGGTTTCCGCTTGGAGTTAGGTTGCTTAGTTTGTGGGTATGGTTTGCATTATAGTGTTAGAGAGACCAAGTCTTTAGTGGGCTTATTTGAGACAGGCATAAATTATGTGTTAGCTCTAATCTGTCAATCAATCTATCAGTTATGTGTCAATCCCAAGCTAGTTGGATTGAAAACATGCACCCATATCCATTATGTTCCAGTCCATTTCATTCCAATACTAGCAAAGTTACTAGTCTTTTAAGGAAAATTAAAAGTTCTCTAAAACTAAAAGTTCTCCAATTCTCACACTTATTCCCTTACCACAAACTAGCATAAAATTTCTCAAAATAAACTATAGATACTCCTGGCAAACACACGACCTAATATAAGTCTAACAAACTTAGCTTTAACGCAAACTCTTCGGTATTGCCAATATGGATCCTCCGCTTCTATTTTGCTCTGTTTTTAACTAACTACTCATTGATTCCAAAAGCTTGTAGGTGTTTTGAGACAATCTCCCTCCATGTGTTTTTTTTATAAGCACTTTCTCCATGTAATGTTAGATCTATCTTTTACTTTTTTACCACCTTCAATCAATTGTCCCACCTGCAGACCAATCTAATTTGAGGTTTACATAAGGCATGGCCAAACCATCTCAATCTCTTATCTTATCCTCCATGCGTGCTACTTGCTGTGCCCTCTATGTGATCATTCATATTATGAGATGTGGAATATTCATATTTCCATTCAAGAAGCTATGTCTTGAATAGATAATACAATAAGTTGAAATAACAAGAGGCCATTTGTTCCTGATAGAGGTTTTGGACGAGTTACATGCTTTACATTCCGATGGCCTACTTCAATTTTCTAAAGGTTTTCACCTAATAGAGTGCCCATAATGAATACATGTTCTTTATTATTGCTTCGGAAGATAGCCGTGACATGCACTGGATGATTCTTGAGACCTTAAACCTTAAGCAATATCGAATTCATGCACCTATGTCTGGCTTATTAGTTAGGTTGTCCCTTGAGTTATCCATAAAATTGAGTGAGGAACTGAGGAAATAACTCCGCAGTAAATAGAGATATGTTGCACACTTAATCTATCTATACTATATTAAAAGCATGAAGGCCCTTACCGAAATGTTGTTAGCCTTTTTTACCCTTTTAAAAATAGCTTTCACACCAGACAAAATAGTCATTTAATTATTTTCCTAGTATTTAGGATTTAAAAATCAACTAAATTTATGTATTGATTCCTTCCTTATTTAAATTATATAATATAATATTTGTAAAGGGAAAATAATAACAATCAAAAAATTTCTTATTAAACCATTAACTAAGATTGTTCCTAATATTGTCCGCTACCTTTTTGCTTAATATGGGCAGCAATCAGCACATGCATTTCTCATAATTTGTATGCAGTTATTATTTACTTTACATAGAAACAATATATTAAGAGGTTTTTTCAACAAGGAAACTTTCGAACTTTGAAATTAATAAAAGATCATTTGTCATTAACAAAAAATTTTAATATTAAGACTTTAAAATTTAAAAAATTATTAATAAATCTTTTTATTTAAACTATGTAAGAACTTCTAATATTTAAAATTTTAAAAATGAGTAAGAATTTATTTGTCAAAATTATTTTTTGTTTTTTAAAATGCACAAAGTGAGTATAGTTTGTCAATCTGTAAAGTAGGATTTTAATAGAGTTATCTCATTAATCTTGTTAGGAGCGGAATAGCTTGTCCAACGCTGTACCTTTCAGGATTGAGATCAACTAGAAAATACTTACTTAGGGTCTATTTGGAGAGCCACCATATAACTGAAATTGGTATAATTACTAGGGTAGTAATAACAAAGTACTATAATTACAAGACATGTTTGTTTGTCATAATATAACTGCAGTATAATTACAAGTATACTATTTGGTTGCACAAGCGTAATTACACAATTCGATTAAATTTTAAATATAAAGTTAATTGTCAACAATTAAAAGTTATGATTTAACAAATATATGCCTTTATAAATAATATTAAATTTGACATTTAAGATAGATATTAATTCTTAAAAATATATTAATTACTAATCATATATTTATAATTAATATGTAAAAATAATTGATATATATTTTTTAGATAAATAATACTTTAATTATAAAATTAAAAGTACATATTTTGTAAGAACGTCATCGACCATATCCTTGATAAAATGATTACTATTTATAAATATAATGTTGTAATATTACTCAAATATTTTACAAAAAATAATTTTCCAATTCTAACAGAAAATTGATCGGCATGCAATCTGAATTAATAAGTGAATAGTCCTAAAGCAAATAAAATATAAGCGAAAATATAACATAAATTCAAAATTCAAAAAAATAATTAGCATAATACTTTTATGTAAAATTAAACATAACATAAAATAAGTTTTAACATAATTTAAGTAAATATAATTCAAAAGAAAAGGAAAACATAAGTCTATAACCTCAATAAATAGTGATTCTACGTTTATTAATAATTCATTCTTTCTAATATTAGGAGTAGTTTCAAAACTAGAATCATAGCACAGTTATGCTAAATGAAGAAAATATAAAATAGAAAAGATGAGCGACTACATGGAATCACAAAAAATAAAGGTTGGAAAATGAGAATATTATTTAAATATTAAGAAGTAATCTATCATTTTAACATAGTTAAGTTTGCATATATAACATGATCCAATAATAAAGTTCAACTTTAATGATATCACTCATTATAAAAGTTTGAAGATGACTTATTCTTTTTAAGATTACGAGGTATACTATTTATAGAAAAATCGAATAGTAAACATAGCTAATTGTAATAAACCAATAAAGAAAAATAATAAGAAAGAAACAAAATATGAGAAATTATGTAGATGAAAGCGTGTATCCTACGACTAGTTATAATAATAAAGTCACCATCCATAAAACCAAGCCAGTACTTACCTTTGCAACCTCTAAAAAACCTTTGCATGTGTCCTCGAAATTAACCTGAGAAGCAATCAAATAACTTAACATAAGAGAAGTTAAATGCCAGCAATGCAACTTCTAGGCCAAATAACTAGGACTTAACAGTAATCTCATTGACGATTTAGATGCAAGTGCCAGAAACCAACTTCTAGGCCAAACAACTAGGAGTTGACAAGAAGCGTTAGATGCAGAACTCTTTCACCATCTCTAACATCCATATATTCAAAACAAATCATTTTGTCCCGGGAGGGGAACCTTGGAACAATAATAAAGTTTTCTTCGTGCGACCTATAGGTCACGGATTCGAGCGGTGAATGCAGCCACTAATACTTGCATTAGGTTAGGTTGTCTACATCACACCCCATGAGGGGCGGCCATTCCTGGACCCTGCATAAACGCGGAATGCTCTGTGCACCGGACTGTCCTTTAAATCACTTTGTCCCGCAACATCAAAGAACAGCAATACTTTATGGTATACACCAGGCATTAGTGGTCTATGTATTATATTATCTTATAGAATAATATGGTAGAATTGAGCCATAAAGGTTGTACCAGTGTTGCAGCTGCAGATGGGAAGGGGGGGCGAAGGGTTGCTGGAATGTGGAGGCTGATGAAAAGAGAATCTTTTATCAAACGACACGCATGCATCAGAATTGAAACTTTTATATTTCCGCACCCAACTTCTGATTCTTCTATGCTAAATTTCCTCATGCTTAACTCACATAAAGCGAGCTATATCTTCTGATGATAGGTCCTTTGTGGATTAGTAATCCACATCATTACATTGGTGATAGAAGAGCAATGTGACCCTTTTCACATTTCTACTTTTTCTCTGCTAGAGTTGTGGCAGAGATTATTTGATTATTTGACAAATCTTATGTGCTTCCACTTCACTTTTTGAATCTTTTACCGGAAAGCATTCGGCTTTCATTGCTGGAAAAGGGTAAAATTTTCTCTGGCAACATACGTTATTGGCTGTCATATCAAGTATTTGGTTAGAGCCCAATGTCAATACGCTCTAAGATAAGTTTCTTGCAGAACATGATTAGAATATTGTATTTTCAATCTTCTACAAATTGTCCTTTTTATTGATAAATAATTAATCAAACTTCAGAGAGATTGATGGTTTAGTTTATTAGAAGTAACATTTCTTATAGTTGAGGACATTCGTCCTCCTCTACTCCCTTCTACCTTATAAATGAGACTATTTTCTTACCGAAAAAGTAAAAAGTAAAAGGAGATGAAGTAAATGATATGATAACAACAAAAAGACCAGCAAGATCCACAGAAATATAACAGTAAGAACTAGATATATGGACATATAAACCATCCATCTATCATCTCTCTAATCAAATCAGACCGTCTGACATATCAACATACAAAATAAAAAGTTTATCAGACTCATCCTAGACGTAAACTTAAAAACAAGACGACTGATGGGAAAAAAGGCAGTAACAGCAATCAGGATAAAGCACAAAAGATGCACGCAGAAGTTTAAGAGAAGAAACTAATAAGCACCTGCTCGGCATAGTTCTGTGGGAGAGCTTCAAGAGTACTAGAACTTAGCTCCATCGCGAGATCATAACAGCGAAGATTGTTGTTAATCTGCCATAATGTCTAGATCTTAGCATGATTGTATAGCACCAACATGATCTAAAGATATTTCTACTTCACAATGAACCGTTTAGATTTCAAAATGTTACAAACCATAGCACACAGGGATTCCAGACCAATTTCAGAAGCAGGTTCCTCCAATCTTTTCCTCTCAGCTGCTTGAAAATCAATCATTACCTGGAATGAAACATTATCAAGTAACCAGCAAAAGTTTCTTTTCAGAAACCTGAAAATCAAGTTGTTACCAATCAAAACTCATGAATTTATATGGAGTAGATTACTAGAAATATATCAGAATGGGAAAGAAATAAAATTGTCCTTTCAGTATCTGAGCAAGTTTTTGGACAACAGTTAGATTAAAACTGTTAGATTGGACAACACACTCATAAAAGAGAGGGAAAACAGGTATCATGTAAACACAAGATCATATTCCTTCTTTCTCCCTCTTTTCATTAAAGGGTGGCTTAGATTAAAACTGGAAAGACAAAAATTCCTCATTGAGCAAGGATATAGAAGATAAAGCATTTCAGAATAACTGCTTCTCTCAAAGAACAAAGTCCAAAAATGCTTCAAATACTCGTGAACTATTTTCTACAAGAACTCAAGTACTTGAATATCACTTGATACACATTTTTGTTGAGGAAAAATACTTCAGAAAAAATACTGAGGGCAACCATGCACCATTAACCCCCTACTTCAAAGGAAAATGTTAACTAAGACTCCAGGGAAAATTGAATCTGTTTTGTTGTAACACAAGCATGATTATTAAGGGATAATGATGCCCCCGGAACAGAAAGCATTGGAGATTTTTCCTTGTAGATGTATATGATGAAACAAAAGAACTTACCTGAATGAGAGCCAGCGCAATCCTGTATAACATGACATCAGTGCTATTTTCTCGTACAATTTGCACCTGCTCCCCCAAGATCCTAAATAAGTCGACAGCAGCAGGCGTATAAAGTTTCCCATCATCAGTCTTTTTAGGTGGCTGTACTTTGTCTGCCTCAAGGATGTTCAAGTACCATTTCTATGTTACGAATAAGATGAAAAGTCAGCATCATGTATGTCCTAAAATAATATGAAATGCAGTTATGATAATAAATTGAGTTTAAACCTTTGTCGTAGCTTGCATTCTCTCAACATACGCATTCATGAGGGGATCCATTGCACCACTCTCGGAGCAAACTTGAGCCAAAGAATCATCAACTCCAAGTCCAATTAGACTTTCTTGGTAGTCGACCACCCAACCTGTTACCTAATTCATGGATTAGAAAACATCTCAATTTCGAATCATGACATCTCTTGCAAAGGAGGGAGAGGGAGAGGGAGAGGGAGAGGGAGAGAGAGAGAGGGGGAGAGAGAGAGAGAGAGACAGAGCGCATTGAACTATGTAGCTCATGGACACAAAAGCACAGTTATCAAAAGAATCAGAAAGGGAGATAGGAAACTAAATCAAAGCCCTTAGACATGACTCTCTTTCTCTTCATGAAAATTTGTTAGTGGTTGAAAGAAGAACCACAAAGGGGCCATGAGCCTTTTAGGAGAAGTACTAACACAGATATGTTTCTCAGCATAAAGGATGCTATACCACTATTCCTGAAAGTTTACGAGGAGTGCACAATCCGGTAACGTTGAGATTAATTAAAAGCAGGGATAAGAAGGTATAATAGAAAGAACGAAAGAAGCCATAGCAAGTAGTAAAAGAAACAATCATATTTGACCAAATTTTTTACCTAAAATCTTTGAGCCTACGACCGCAGCATAGGGATTAATATCATATACCCTTTAGATAAGGAATAACTGGTTGAAAATGGTTTTGTGACTTACATATTCTATAGGCTATAGCATATAAAATTTCCATATTTTCTAGCTTTTAATCAAACAAACAACGATTTCTAAGTAATCCTTCACCTATCCAAACGAAAGAAAATGCTGATATGATTAAAGTTGCACTGTCTTTAAATCTAACCTCAAAGCTATGAGCCTATCATGACAGTACAGGAATTATTATCAAATTTTCTTTAGATTAAAAAAGGTGATGAAGATGCTCTTTCATGACTTCCATATCAATAATTTATAAGATTTTCATATTCTCTAGCTATTAATCAAACAAAAAACGGTTTCTGCCAATATAATCCCTCAGTTATCCAACAGAAAGAAAATGCTAATATGATTAAAGTTGCATTACCTTTAAAATCTCAATATTCGTCATATTATTAGCTTGGTCACTCAGCTTTCTCAGCCACTGGACAAATCTCTCCGTATAAAGATTTACCATGAGCTGGAAAATTTCATATCTGAGACCATATAAAATATAAATTAGAATGGACATAACAACATACAGAAAAGAAACAGAAGTTGACCAAGTGGAAACAGATATTAAGGTATAGCTGCCACTGACTTGAAAGTGTTGCATGATTAAGACCAAACAATCACTCCTATTTAGCGCAAAAAGGAGCTTTACAGCTAACAAAAGTTTTTTGAAGAAAATCATATCAACAAGATACATGTGAAACATCTAGATCATCCCAAGTATTAGGAACATCATGCTGGTTGACCATCTAACATTGAGTGAGTTATACTTCCTCCGTTTCAATTTAATGTGAACCCATTTGACTGATTTTGGATTTTAAGAAAAGAGAGAAGACTTTTGAACTTGTGGTGTAAAATGAGGCACATATATTTTGTGTGGTTATAAATCATTGCATAAAGGTAAATTGTTTCCAAATAAGGAAAGGGGTCATTCTTTTTGGCACGGACTAAAAAGGAAATAGGTTCACATAAATTGAAACGGAGGGAGTATATAATATTATACTTTATCAGTAGTACAACACAATTAATAGCAATAAAGAGCATTTCAGCTTATGACTAATTTTAGAGATAAGAGATATTTTGCCGAGCAAGTTTTCCAAATACAACAACAAACCCAGTAGGATCATGTGGGGTTCTGGGGAGGGTAGTTGATACGCAGTCCTTACCCCTACTTTGAGAAAGTAGAGAGGTTCTAGAAAACCCTTGGCTAAAAAAGATACAAAAGTAAAGCGGATAAAAAGGCTCTGAAATGGTAAAAGCATGAAATAACAATAAGCAGCAATACCAACAAAGCAATCAGAAAACCAAAGTGCAAGAAGGCGCTCGGCTACCTAACCCTCTACCTTAATTCTCGATCTGCACACCTTCCTATCAAGTATCATGCCAACAGTGAGCAGGAGCACCGCCATATTTTTCCTAATCACCTCTCCCCACTACTTCTTCGGTCTATCATTATCTCTTCTTAGGCCCTCCACGACCAACCTCTCGCAGCTCTTTAATGAGGTCTGAGGCATTGGAACCTCTCCTCTTCACATCTCGAACCATCTAAGTCTCGTTTCACGTATCTTGTCCTCCACCGGAGCGCTCCAACCTTGTCCCGAATAACTTCATTCCTAATTCTATCCAACCTGGTTGCTCGCACATACTTATTTCTGCTTCATCTTCTGGACTCGAGAGTTCTTGACTGGCCAACATTCAGTCACATACCACGTAGTCGGTCTAACCACCGCTATGTAGAACTTACCTTTAAGTTTTGGTGGCACATTCTTACAACACAAAACACCGGAAGCGAGCCTCCGTTTCATCCACCCGCCCCAATATGCTATGTGACATGCTCGTCAATCTCCTCATTCCCCTCACTTGAAACTCTCTCTCCTAGGAATGACTAGTGAATCCAACCTCACAGCGCCTCCACTTTGCGGTTCACACCACTGAACTCGCACTCCAATTATTCTGTCTAGGTCCTGCTCAACTTGAAACCTTTAAACTAGCCTCAAAACCTCTAGTCTTGCGTTAACACTACCTCGCGTCTCAGAAAAAACTGAACTTTTTAGAGCTCTGACTTGCGAAATGTGCCAACTTTTCTTTCTCGTTCCTAACTTTTCCGATGGCTCTTTAAGCCGGAAATATTAGTTTCTTTTAATCAATGGGAAGGAAATCTTTTTTCATAGCTGGCAATAAATCTTTCGAACTTATTGAAGATTGTGTGGGGCTTGACAGATGATATGTCTGGATCGAACGGGGCCATAGATTCACCAGTTAGATTAAGATCCACGAAAATAATTTAAGATGGGTATGTGAACAAATGCAGAAGGCCTCTCATAGCCATGGAAATCTCTACAGAAGATGGGGGAGGAAGATTCAAGCGTACACATACAAAGTATACCAAAACTACAACATTCATGGCAGATATATCAGAATAGAAAAATGGGTAGGGGAAAGAAAAAAAGGTATCATCATTCCAGAAGCTGCTTACAACAAGGGATGGGGTGATATTGCATGGAAGATATTACAATTTATGAGGGAAGCTTCAAACTACAAATACAAGGATTAAAGACTTAGGGGAAAAATATTTCTTGTCCGCAGCAAAAATCACAAAATGGCCTTCACAGCAAGAAGATGGTGATTACTCCCTAGAGTGCTCCAAATTTCTAGCAAAATGCTTGGTCGGATGTTGCAATGATCCGTTCCACTCAAGCCCTAATCCTGAGATAATACAACAGTGGTTCCTCAATAGATGGCAGTTGAAGGCAGGTCTGAGAATCACTCCTTTAGCTCACAACCAATTCATGTTCGAACTTCCATCAAGGCAAGAGGTTGCAAGAGTGAAAGCAGGAAATTGGTACTGGAACGGTAGACATCTATCCTTAGAGTGGTGGTCTCCAAAGGCAGGGTCCACTCCGGCGAAGAACGAAGCTTCGCAAAAATGGATAAAGGCATTTGGTATTCCTTTACATTGGGTGGACAATGAACACCTCCCGATATATCGGTAACCAATGTGGTGGTTTTGTCGGAATAGACGAAGATACAAAACACAGATCAAATTTATTTTGGGCCGTATGTGTGTTCATAAGGAATTGATCTTCCAAAGGAGGTGGTTGACAATCTGAAGTTCAGAATTTCAATTGTAGAGGACCAATTAACCAGGATAATACAAGAAGATAGGAATTTCGGGGTGAAGGAAAGGAGGAAGGAACCGATGGTGGAGGTGGGGCAGAAGCCGGTGGCAAAAATACAGAATGAGACGAGGAAAAAGGCTTCCTCGAGCTTCTCGAGGATGACAAAGGAAGATCCGATGGGTAATAGTACTGTGCACAGACATCAGAGCACCTTTAATTCAAACATAATAAATGAGCAGCCACGTAAGATTCCACCAAACCCTATCAATAAAAAGGGTAAAGAGGCGGTTAAAATTTTGGGTCATACTATGGCAGTGTTAAAAATAGCGTGAAGCATGGAAAAGCGACAACTGTCATTTCGCTTAAAGCGGGAAGCGAGAAGCGAAGCGCTCGCTTTTTTGAAGTGAAGCGAAATTTAAAAAAATATATATTAAAATAAATACTTCATAGACAACACATACTGTAAGCAAATGTCAATACTTCAATGTAAAAACTAAAGAGTAGCATCAATTAAAGCACAAAATGAGCATTCTATTCTTCTACAAGATTGTCAAGCAAGATGCGACATTTGGATCACCACCGATTAGATGCACTTTTTGACGATAGATTCCCCTATTTGAAATCTTGTCACAAAAATGACATCTAATTGTCATCTTGTTGGTCTCGCTAGAATGAGAAGATGCGAGAAGCGAGGCTGAGGTGGTTCGGGCATGTGCAGAGGAGAAGTCATGATGCTCCGGTGAGGAGTTGTGAGCGGCTGGCGATGGTCGGCGTATGGCGAGGCAGATGGAGGCCTAAAAGGTATTGGGGAGAGGTGATTAGGCATGACATGGCTAGGATGCGGGTTTCTGAGGACATGGCCCTTTATACGAAAGTCTGGAGGTCTAATATCAGGGTTGTAGGATAAGGGCCCCTAGAGTTTTTCGTACTCCTCACCCGGGGTTGGGTGAGGCTTGGCAGGGATATCCTTAGATGATTTGTGTATTGGATTGTGTCTCCCTTATGGTAGTTATTTATGGTAGTTACTGTCTGATACTATTGCATGCTATTTTATTTATGGCTCTTATGTTTAGATAATTATTTACGCTATTTCTGCTGGAGTTACTAATGCTCTTTTGTTTTTGTTTTTGTTTTCTTTTCCTTCACTGAGCCGAGGGTCGATTGGAAACAGTCTCTCTGCCCTTTCGGGTAGGGGTAAGGCTTGTCTACATATTACCCTCCCCAGACCCCACTTTGTGGGAATTTACTGGGTAGTTGTTGTTGTTGTTGTTGTTGGTCTCGCTAACTCTTGTAGAGTAAGCCCAAGCAGGGTCTTCCGTATTTTCTTTTGGTGCCATTAAAAGAACAACTACATAACACATAAGAAAAGGCAATAAAAACTAAGAAATTGTGAAAGAACAACTGAAGGTAAAAAATAATCTGTTGCTGGATTCTAGGAAAGAACTTAAGGTAAAAAGAAAATGCGCCAGCATTTCGCTACTATTTGGACGTTGAAACAGTGAAAGAAAAAAAGAAGTCAGAAGAAAAAGAGGAGAAATCATCAGAAGAAGAAGAAGAAGAGGAGAAATCAGAAGAAAAAGAGAAAATCATCACATACCTGTTGCTGGAATCTCTGTTAAGAACCCTAGTCGCAGAGACTCTCAGATGCTTTGCTGGTTGTGTTTAATAAAAGAACACTGAAAATCCTTCTTTTTTAATTAAATAGGCTGGCAGCTGTTTAAAACGAAGAAGCGCTCGCTTCGCTTCGCTTGGTCGCTTCTCACTTTTTAGTGGGAAGTGGTTGCTTTTTCCTACCTGAGTCGCTTCACATGGCAGAAGCGAGGAAGGGGTTGTTTCACTTTGCTTCTCGCTTTAAGCGAGAAAGCGGCCGCTTTTTCTAACACTGCACTATGGACCATGACTACTATTCAAAAGGCAACAAAGGCCCAAAGGGTAAACACAATTATAAACGTAGTTCTTATAGGCAAAAGTAGAAGGCTATTGGGACTCTTATTGACCCATGCTCCAAACGCAACAGCCCAATCCCACAGCCAAACAGATTTGACCCCCACTTCGTCGAAATTGAAGCAACAGAAGAAGACCAAGTCTTAGAGCAGCAGTCTCTATTCTTTGCATGCGAGTCTCCTTCAGACGCAGATGACGAGGCAAAACCAATGAACCAGTTAGTACCAAGAATTCCAAATTTTATGGGAATTGTAAGCAGTTCCGAAGCAGATACTTCCTCTTGTGATATACTCTCTCTCCCTTGGTATGGTATAGGGCATCCAAACTCACAGGACATGGATGCACCAGCAGTTATTGAAACACCAAGATGGACCAAGTCAGTTATGCTCAAAGCGTGCAAGATTTTTGGGGTTAATATGGTGGGGTTCGAACACGAAATTTTTGCCATGGTCCTTCGAATGGAACAAAAAAGACGAACAAATTTGGAAGCAGAAAACTACAATCAAGGCAATCACAAAAGGGAAGAAGAAGCAGTCTTTAAAATTGAAAAGGCTCAAATGGGGAATGAATTATGGGAAAGGGACAGGCATTACAAAGCCTTTTCTGGATGAAGATCAAAATTTTAAGCTGAAATGTACGGGGACTAAACGAAACGGAAAAAAAGCACAATAAAGTCACTGATTAACAAATGGAAAGCAGACATAGTTTGCCTTCAAGAAACAAAAATAGAAGAATGGCCCCCTCACTGGATTAGGCAAGTATGGGGCAATAGATGGGTTGACTGGGCAGTACTAAATTCAATTGGAAGAACTGGTGGTATCATTGTTCTTTGGGACAAAAGAAAATGGCTCAACCAAGGAGTGCACCAAGGACATTACACAATTTCATGCATGTTTGAAAGTGCAATAGAGAACTTCAGATGGTACTTTACAGGGGTTTATGGACCTCACAATAACTCAGAAAGAGAAATTCTTTGGCATGAACTTGCAGCCATCAGAGGAATATGGGAAGAGCCGTAGGTCATACATGTGGTGATTTCAATATTTGTACATACGAGAGTGAAAGATACAACTGCATAAGGAGATCCAGGACCATGAAATCCTTCACTGAAATCATACAAGATCTGGGCATCTTAGACTTGCCTCTAGAGGGAGCTAACTACACCTGGTTTAGGAGTGAAGAATTACTGCAGGCATCCAGAATTGACAGGTTCCTTATTTTCCCATAATGGAACGACAACTTCAAAACAATCAAGCAAATAGCCCTCCCTAGAGTTGTCTCTGATCACAGGCAGAAGGATTCATGGACAAGGTTAAGGAATGGTAGCTCAGCTATGCAATTGGTGGCAGACCTGACTTCATTCTGCTGCAGAAACTAAGGTGTCTGAAAAAAGACATCACCAGCTTGAACAAGGAGTCATTTGGCCAACTGGAAGCAAGGAGGACCAAACTTTTGGAAGATCTCGCTCTAATGGAAGTAGCAACTGAAAACAGACTAATAACACAAGCTGAGAAAGAAGATTCAACGAACATTAAGCTGGAGCTGCAACATTTGGCAAAGGCAGAAGAGGTCTCTTGGAGGCAAAAGTCCATGTGTCTATGGCTCAAAGAAGGAGATAGAAACACCAAATATTTCCATAAAATCGCCAATTCCCACAGAAGGAAAAATTGCATAGACAAATTGATGATTGGGGAGGAAATTAGTGAGGACACTGAGGAGATTAAGGCTGAAATCCTCTCTTTCTATCAAGACTTGTACACTGAAAATGAACCTTGAAGGCCTAGTGCTAAGTTTGAAAATCTAGCTTCCCTAACAACAGATGAGAAGATATAGCTAGAAAGAGCTTTTGAAGAAGAGAAAGTGAAGGCAGTAATCAACTTTGTGCACCAGATGGATTCACAATGGCTTTCTATCAAAGTGCATGGGACATAATCAAAGCAGACATTATGGGTGCTATAAACCATTTCCATCAGCATTGCTACATGGTCATCATGCAATGCCTCTTTCTATCATATTAGTCCCCAAAAAGAAAGGTGCAATAGAGCTTAGAGACTTCAGGCCCATAAGTCTCATTGGAAGTGCATACAAAATCATGGCCAAACTCCTAGCAGAATGGTTGAAGACAGTCATTTGGAAGTTGGTATCAAAAGAGCAAAATGCATTCCTAAAAGGCAGGCAGATCCCAGATGCTTCTCTTGTAGCAAATGAGTTATTGGATGGGAGGTTAAAGGGTGGGGTCCCATGCATTCTATGCAAGCTAGATGTAGAGAAAGCATTTGATAAAGTTAATAGGGCATACTTGCTTTCCATGCTGAAAGATATGGGGTTTGGGGACGGATGGATTAGATGGATCCAGTTTAGTCTGACCATTGTTAAATACTCCATCCTAATCAACAGAACCCCAGTAGGTTTCTTCTCCCCTCAAAAGGGATAAGGCAATGAGACTCCTTGCTTCCCTTCTTATTCATCTTAGCCATGGAGGGTTTGAGCAAAATGCTTGATAAAGCAAAGCAAATGCAGTGGTTAGAAGGGTTTAAGGTGGGCAGCAATACTGACATCACAGTCTCAGTTTCTCATTTGCTATATGCAGATGACACTTTAATTTTCTGTGGAGCAAAGAAGCTTCAAGTTCAATACCTTAACTTGACACTTCTCTCTCTGGGCTTCATATCAATATGGCAAAAAGTGTGATCTATTCTGTCAATGAGGTACCTAATCTGGAGGAACTAGCTGGAATCATGGGTTGTAGCATTGGCCATTTCCCTACTACATACCTAGACCTCCCTCTAGGAGCAAAATACAAAGCAACTGAAGTCTGGAATAGAGTCATTGAAAAGGTAGAGAAAAAATTGGCAACATGAAAAATTCAATACTTGTCAATGGGGGAGGGGGTGACACTGATCGATAGTGTTCTGGATAGCATCCCAACTTACATAATGTCTCTTTTCCTATGCCTAGTAAAGTCCAAATGCAATTGCACAAAATCAGAAGAACTTTTCTCTGGGAGGACAACAGTGAAGGCCATAAATTCCACCTGGTTAAGTGGTCCAAAGTCATCATGCCAAAGAACCAAGGTGGTCTAGGTATCAAAGACCTGCAAAAGCACAACAAGAGCCTACTATTGAAATGGTGGTGGAGCTATGCACAAGAAAGCACCAGCTTATGGAAAAAGGCGGTAACAGCAAAGTATGGGAAGCTAGGCAATTGGAGCACAAAGAAAAGCAGCGCTCCATATGGAGTAGTGCCTTGGAAACACATCAACAATATGAAAGAGGATTTCTTTCAAGAGGTATCCTTCAAAGTAGGAAATGGTAACTCTGTCAAATTCTGGAAGGATAGGTGGCTTCAAAACCAACCTTTAAAAGATTCCCACCCTGGCATATATCAGATAGCTATTGATTCTAACTCAACAATAGCCTAGAACAGAGCAGGGAACATATGGGAACCTCTTTTCAGAAGGAACATGCAGGATTGGGAACTAGATGAACTATTTGACCTCTACAGAATTATTGAAGGTTTCTCCAGAGACCTCCAAACTCAAGACAGATTAAAGTGGGGCAACTCTACAAAGGGTATTTACACAGTGAAGGCTGGGTACAACAAACTATGTGAAGCTAATGGAATGATAATAAACTACCTACAAAAGTGATGTGCTTTTCTTGGATTGCTCTCAGAAATGCTGCCTTGACCCAGGACAACTTATTCAGAAGAAACTTCCAACTAGTCAACAAATGCTACATGTGCTACAGCAATGCAGAATCAGTGAATCACCTCTTCTTGCGTTGTTCAGTGGCAGCAGATATATGGAATATGTTCTTAGCAGTTTTTTGCCCCAGTTGGGCCATTCCTCAGGACATCAAGGAAGCCATTGAAGGTTGGTGCTCCTGGAAAGTTGGTAAAGCCATCAAAAAAACCTGGTAAATGATCCCAGCATATATTTGTTGGTGTATATGGACAGAAAGGAATAGCAGGTGTTTTGAAGGCATCTCAACTTACAACTGCCTTCTAAAATCTAAGTGTCTAATGAACCTGCTTAGTTGGAGTAACCTTTCCCTGTAATGATGTTATTCCCCTATTAGATTTTATTGGCTCACTTAATATGGCTTAATAGTCATTCTTTTGGTTTTGGTCTTGGTTAACTCATAGCTATATAGGTTTTTTTGTCTTATAGAGTTAACCAAGGACTGTCTCATTGTATCTTATTGCATCCTCTTGATGTCTTTAATGAAACATCTTACTTCATCAAAAAAAATACTGCCTCGCGTCTCATCAATCAAAACAATGTCATCTACGAATAACTTGCACCATTGGACCTCCCCTTGAATGCGGCACGTCAACATGTCCATAAACAGCGCAAATAAAAATGGGTTGAGAGCTGACCCTGACTTGAGTCTTAGCTCCACCATACATATCCTTAATCGCCCTAATGTAAGCAACCGGAACACCTCAAGCCTCCAAACATCTCCATAACACCTTCTTAGGTACTTTATTGTAGGCCTTCTCAAGGTCGATGAACCCCATATGTATGTCCCTCCTCCTTTCCCCACATAGCTCCATTAATCTCCTAACAATGTGAATAGCTTCCGTAGTCGAACGACCCAGCATAAATCCGAACTGGTTCTCGGAGATAGATACACTCCTCCTCACCCTCAGCTCCACCACTCTCTCCAAACTTTCATAGTATGGGTTAGCAGCTTGCTACCCCAATAATTGTAGTAATTCTGACAGCACCATTATTTTTGTACAAAGGGACCATCATATTCCAGCTCCATTCATACGTCATCTGCTTGACTATCTAACATCGAGTGAGTTATATATAATATTATACTTTATCAGTAGTAGAAAGCAACTAATAGCAATAAGGAGCATGTCGGCTTGTGACTAATGTTAAGAGACAAAAGTTATTTTGCCGAGCAAATTTCTCAAATGGAGGAGAAAATTCCAACACAATTTCCAATGGATCCAGCATAGCCGAAATTTGAGATAGTGAGGAAATCTTAAGAGTATAAGTAGGAGACTACGCTTTCTAGACATGTTATGTTTTGTTCATCTATCGCTAAAACTAGTTGATCCCGATAAATGGAAAAGAAAATGGCATTACTGAGGTGTAAAGAGCATAGAACAGACCTCGGAGGAAAGCAAGGAGCCACATAGTCATATATCTCTCCAAGCTCTTCTCCCATCTGAAATTAATGAGATTATATGTCAATGCAAATATAGGAAAGGATATCTGGATTATGAGAATAAACATACATCACAGCAAAGTTACTTTCCTCTACTTTGTCATTTATATCCGACAGAAGGATGCATCTCCTAACCTTAAATTCTTCCTCCTACTGTTTACAAATTTTCTTTTTTTAATCAAGCAAGGGATCAGTTCCATAAATGCTTTATCTAGTCATCTTCTCAACAAGTTTAAGGGTTAATCTAATGTGTTAAAACCCAACATGACATGTCTTACTGGAAAAAAGTGTCCTGATTTGTTCAAAACAAAAAACTTTAAAAAGAAAATCATGACATGAACGTCCATGAAAAAGGGTTATAATTTTTAATTACACAGATAAGAATTCATTCTCATAACATATGATTTATTTGTCTCATCACATCCACCTTTTTCTTTGATTGTTTGCATTTTCATTATTTTAAGAGCATTAGCCAACTGTGCATCTTTCCCTCGAGTATTGTTTCTCTTTAATTTTCTTCTCATTTGCTGTATTCCTTGTAAATACTTCAAGGTGTTCCTTGACCATACCGTGCAGCTAACTAGGTGAGACAACAGCCTTTCAATTCAACCAGTCCTTTGGCATGACCGCAGTTACGCCCAAAAGATACAAGATAACCAAAGGTGGAAACTTTACCGAGTAGGGGAGGAATGACAGGCTAAAACCTACAGGTACCAAATGTGTCAAAATCACTCAGTGTCTACTACATCAAAAATCTTGTCCAGTAGTTGACCAGAAGTTAGTCAGGAAAGGATGATATCAGCAACTAATAAATGGAGCACGTGCTCAGGAAAACATGGTATTCTATCAGCAAGATGAAGGGAAATGGGGGAAATTCTTGTCAATATGAATGACTATACCTGGCAGACGGTCTGCCAGGAGGTCCTTGACAAGCATCAATAATTTCAAGAAGAAAAATTTCATGAAAGATAAACTTTTTTTTTACAATAATGAATTATATCTTAGAATCAGTCTCTTACAGTTTGTTGCCTATAAAAAGTGTTCTTGGAGAAGTAAAAAATTCTAACATCTGAAAGCAGGTGTAAAAGCAGATATGCTAACCGCTCTAGCTTCCTCTATAGCTGTTTTAAGCTCTTCCTCATTGAGCAGTTTGTCAAAACGTGCTTCAACAGACTTCCTTATACTTTCATAGCATTTGTCCTTGTAGCCTTTTCCCTGAACCTTCAACTTCTGTTGTGTGAGATTTTTTGAAGAAGGTGTTTTTCTGCAGGCCAAAACATTAAGCAGAATATACATTGATATACTTTGACACGTGAGGCATGCAGAAAATTAAACAGAACAAAAACCAGGCATGGTAGAGCATCTACTTGGCATTTCTTCGAGGATTTGCGATTGAAGCCATAGCACCACCTCCCTCAGCCTCAGCTGCTTCTTCTGCGAGTTGCTGATCTAAGATTTCTTGCATTTCAACAACCCTGGAGAAGGGTGAACAAATAACAATCTAAATCTCGGATTCATGAAATACATTGAAGCACAAGAAGGTATTACACTGTAAGTGTGCAACATAGACCAAGATTGTGGGCATAACAAGTGGCAGCTCTGCTACTGTACAACTACACTAAACAGAAAAAAAATGACTTGTCTTAATCAGCTTTGGTCATGAAAGTTTCCATTTAAGTTAACATACCTTATAGCACGGACGAGTGTTTGTGGGCTGCAAATTATGCCAAACAAACAAATAGCATTATCAGTTCAAAAAAATGAAATAAATGAATGAATACAAGAAATCCAGCGGAAACTAGAAGAAGTCAATTAAAACATGAAGAACAAATTTAATACTTGAAATTATAAATGACATGCACAAATCGCAATACTTCAATAAATAGACGGAAAGCTAACTAGGAATATGAAAATGGTTATGGAACAAACAATTTTGGACACCGACCAAGAACTAAAAACAATGAAGGAAAAACAAGAAGCTTAAAGTGATATTGTAGCTTCTGAAATAACTGATTGTATGTGGACATATATGTAAGAGGCCACTGAAATAACTAATTCCTAGGTGCATTATTAATTCTGCACTCAGTCTCTTGAGATTACGATTTGAGAGACTCGAATACAATTTCTTATCTATTATCATTTATTAGTTCATTAGTTCACTCATCTATTTATGCACCCTTGCACAGACGTAGAAACAAAAAGAACTTGGACACCAAAGTCAGTCTTGAGATCCTAGCCATGAACTTCTGCGTCCTTCACCTGTCTAAAAGCTCTAACTTTAGGAAGAGGCCACTGATTCATTGGTCTGATGAGCAATCTTATGCCTCCAACATGATGATTTCACATTATAGAGGAGAATCCTCGACCTAGTAACAACCTTCCAAAATCTAATAGAATAATGTTGACAAGGAAATCACAGACTATATGCAGACAAAGGCAGATTATATGCAGACAAAGGCCGTAATATTGCACTGTGTTTTCTTTCCAGTTTGATTCTTTCATGCTTTTTTTAGTAATTTATATGGTCGGCCATCCAACTTGAAAGGTGCTTCCTAAGCTTGCACCGGAAAATGATACACCAGCTGTAACAGGCATCCAACAACTCGAAATGATTCGTCACCCACCAGTATTCAAAGATACCTTGGAGAATATCTATAGGATATGTTCCATTCAAATGGGAACAGCAAAAAAATGGAGAATCATTAGGAGGCAGCCTAAGTTTTAAATACCTAAGAAGAAGAATAAACAGGTCTATTTTTTGTTCTTTAAATCCGAGGGTTTTATCTGTTTAAATATCAAATTTCTATGCTCCCCTTTCAAGTATTTTCACAGGAAAAGAAAAGAAAAAGTGCTTATCGTTACCCAGAGAACTTTAACAATACCATATTTTAATTCCTCAGTCCGGCCCACAGGACTAGAGAGTTACACAGTTGCAGTAGTGTAGTGCAGATCCATGATGCTGTCTATATGAGTATCATTGTCAAAAAAATTAAATGTTCGGGTAACTGTATACTCCAATTCTTTTTTTAAAGGTAAGGAAGTATATTATTAAAATAAATAGCAGAAGCACTAGATGCTTGCAGAAGCACTAGATGCTTGCAGATGCATGTACAAATTAAGGGAACACCCTACACAAAACAAAAGGAGAAGCTTGCATCTGTTCTAAGCATTAAAGAAGGTACTCCACCAAATAACTTATCAAGGAAAACAAACACATAATATATTCCACCAAAGAAGGGACTCTTTCACTTTACCATTTACATTGTTATTTATGCTTATTGAATTAACATATCCCTTTACAAATATACCAGTCCAGCAGTCACCTGAATCAAATTGAGGAACTCTGAGGATTTCCAATATGAGTACCACTGCCCCAATCTTCACATATGTAGTCCAGATAGGTATACTCAGCATAATAGTTATCAACATTAGGATGAGCTATCCAACGATGTTTGAGAAAGAAAGGGAGAAGGAAAACCACGCAATTTGACTCCTAAGGTTACCTAAAGATTTAGCTTGGTGACTTAGTCTCATTGTGCAAGGAAGGTTTTGAGATTACTTTTCTCTTTTATTTTTCAGCCTCTTCTAATCTTGGATGCTATATATTTGTATATATCGATTTCAGCATTAGATGCATCCCAATAACACCATTTATCTAACAAAAATAATACAAGAAGAAAAGGAAGAAGCAAAAAGGCCTTCCAAGTTCCAACAACCACACCAGTGACTGAATTTTGAAGAAAATTTCACAAAATTATGTGCCTTTGTAATCATGCAATAAAATATTAGTCTGAACTCCACAGACGGACAAGATTATGATAATGCAGGCAGCATGATTTGACAGCTTGACAAATAATTCTTCAAAAAAATCAAGAATACCTCTCCTTAGCCAGTTTAGAGAAATTTGCAATATGGGCCCATAGTGTCTTCTCAAAGGTCTCCCATGTTTGATCCACATCTTCAAAATACTCTCTGACAAATTTCAAAAGTTCCAAATCCAAATGGTCAAATTCCAAAGCCAACAAAGAGGCAGAGGTCATCTTGAATATCAGCAGACTAAAAGATTTTTATATATTCCACTATAGTAATTATCAATTCATAGAAGACACAGTTTAAAGCATGCAACTGGATGTTGCTGCACTGTTCTTTTTTTTTCTCCTTTGATATAGTATCTTGTTGTAATGTCCTGTCATCAGTCATCTTCATAATTTTCTGCATCAGCTATTGAGAAATTGAAACCAGCATTCGGCTGATAGTCACTATTTTTAATCATAAAGAGAGCTGCAAGCCCTCGACTGCAGTGAACTTTGAATGTGTTTATCCAACATGAAGTCAGTTCAATTTGATGTCTTTGCACTGCATATATATTTTACTCAAGAACCAAAAGCAGCAACAGGTAAGATGTGAACAGTCAAAAAGTTTTAAAATTTTGGGAGTCAAGAAAGAGGACCTTATTCATTCATACATAAATGAACTAAAAAAAATTTAAAAAGTAAGATACTGACCTTAGTCTACCAACCTCTTCTTTATGAGACCCTGCAGCGGCTAGCGCAAACCTTCTCTTTCCATCAAGAGCTGTTAACCTCTGTAACCAATTTAAGTTAGAAGCATCAGACTATCAGCAGAAGACTAGGGGAGTGTTGATGACTAAGAAAGTCAGAAATCTGAGAAGAGCCTACTTCATAAGTGTTAATTAGCTCCTTATCATCTCTAAGAGAATCCCGTGCTTCAGAAGCCTCTACTGAAATTGACATCATTCCTTCCACATCCTACAAGAGATGAACCAATTAGATTGATTGATAATCAGTGAAGCAACAAAAAACTCCGACCTTTTGGACTAAACTAAGGCCTCATTTGTTTGCACTTAATGGAGGTCTGAATCCTAATCTCAGACATTAAGTGCGTTTGTCTTTAAAATCTGAATCTTAATTATTCAGATCTTAATCATTAAGTGTGTTTGTTTTTTTTACTTCACAATCACTTAATGGGTCTGAATATGTCTGTATGATTAAGATATATGACAGAGACTTAATTTCATTAAGATGCTTTCACATATTCATTATTAACTGCCGCCACTGCCTACCATTATCAATTATCACCATGCCGACGCGGCCACCACCTCCAACACAACCACGCTACCACCATCCTCAATCATAGACGCCGCCATTATCGATCATCACCACCCACTATCCTCCCACTCTGACCACCATCATTTTCACCCACAATCAACAGTCATCCACCTCAACTACCACAACTGACCACCCATCACCATCAACAAACATAACCAGCACTGCCCATCATTATAACCTATCACCACCCATCTACCACCTTTCTTAATCACAACTACTTCCACTACCCGCCAGTATTAACTATCACCACCATCCTCAGTCGTAATTGTCACCACTACTGATCACTACTAACTACTAGCATGGACCACCATCATCAACCAAAACTACCACCGACCACCGTCTCTAGTCGGCGTTCACCCGTTAGCCATCGCCACCAACAACTATCATATTTTTAAAAACTATACTCCCTCTGTTTCAATTTATGTGAACTCATTTCACTAGGCACGGAGTTTAAGAAAAGAAATAAGACTTTTGATCTTGTAGTGTAAAATGAGGCACATATATTTTTTTGGCTATAAATTATTGTGTAAAGGTAAATTATTTCCAAATAAAGAAAGAGGTCATTTTGACGAAATAAAAAGGAAATAGGTTCACATAAATTGAAACAGAGGAAGGAAGTATATTTTATTGATAGAACATTAGATTAGTTAATATTTCATTTGAATTTTATGTTTATAAATTTTTAAATAAAGATAAATTTTATACAGATATAAAAACCAAACAGTCTTAATTATTTAGTATTCAGATCTTAATATACATCTTAACATATTCATATGTGTATTCAAATTCAGATGTCTTGATCTTAATACACATCTTGATATTCAGATGTGTATTCAGATTCAGACGTCTTAACCTTAAAAAAAACAAATGAGGCCTAAGTCACTGCTATAAAGCTATGTGCAGTATTTACCCATGAAAGAAATAAAAGTTAGGTGCAAAAAGGACATATAATAAATTAAGCACTTGTATGTTTTTTTAGAAAGCTCGGAACAAAAAGATATGAGCAAGATATACCTTGAGAGTAGTGTTCAAATTATTCCTGGTGTTGCTGAGAAGCTTTATCTGGTCATGATTTTCGATTAAGTTTTGGCACTCTTGACAAAGCCTGGTTCAAGAAGAAGAACTCAGATCAAGCTCAAGACAGAACGCCATAAGTAACAGAAAATGCATAATTTACGCTTGAAATGCAATCATGACATTGCAAAAAATAGTGAATCTTATTATACTTTTCAATAGAAAGGAAGTTTTCTCGGAGCTGGTTTATAGTCTTCTGAGATAAGTTAAGTGATTGCAGACCAGCTTGTGCTTGTTCAACCTGCATTCCAGAAAATTATGCAGCAGATAGAGTTTAGTATCTGGATTTTCTCATAGCAAACATTTCTCTCACCATAATAAAAGGTTGCGAGATGGAAGTAGAGCTTCAAAAGCTTTCTAAGTCAAAATACAGCAGAAACCAAAGAAATCACAAAAAGATTTTCCACGACATAAGAAATGAGTTGTCTAAACATCAAGTGGATGAATCCATATACCTGTTCGGCAACCATCGTACTAAGTTGTGCATCATTTGCCTGGTCCAACATGAAACAGTAGCAGACCATGATTACTGTAGTGCATTCAATTTTAAGTTCAGACCACTAAGTTGAAACTACGAGGAAATGTTACAATGTGTGATAATCAAAGCAAGTCTAAGCAGGCCAGTTAAGATCCATTAGCAACTCGGTATAATCATGACATCCTACTGCATTTAGCGGGAACCAAATCACTTTAACAAATTACCACAAACTATCAAAAGCTAAAATTTAAATTCATCGTTTTTATGGCATTTTCTAGGATACTGTTAGATTTTCAACAAAGTAACAAGAGTAAAAGGAACTGAAATAGGGATAATGACTTAGTGACTAAACTTAAAAGTTCAAAACGAGGCACTTATGTGGCTAAAAAAGCAACCAGCTCTAGGAATTTACATGATCACAATTGATTCTTCATCAAATAAAATCATTTAAACTTGAATTAAGAAATAATCATGTTAGTCTCCCAAAATTAGAAATTGCTCTACCGTTTTCTACTTGAAAACACTCTTCAACTATTTCTCATAACAGTTCCTTTAGACAACTGAATTACAAAGTGACAATATATTCTCTAAATACATCAACATTTCCAAATTATACTAAAATCCACGATAAACAAACAAAAGGAAAGAAGCAGTGGATCTATGTGAAACCTGTTGACGAGCAATGTAATCGGCTTTGATTGACGAAATAGACTGTAAAAGCTCCGGTAAAGGCAAAAGCTTAGCGACCTCACGAACGGAGGCTTCCTTAGCCTGAACGCCAAGATCTTCGGCCATCATTTTTCTAAGTTGAAATTATTTACAAATCTAACTGCTCAATTTAATTTACTGACAAAACCTGAAAAATTTTGAGGAATTTTTTATTTCTTAGAATTGAATTGAATATGAAGTCTATAGAGATCTCGAGGGAGAAGACCTTCAAAACGTTGATTCAAAGGGTGCAAGCAATTAGCTTGATTTTTCAGTGGAGCTCTTGAAGTGGGTCGGGTTTCAGGGTACTGGGTCGGATTGGCTTATAGTTAAGCTGTTAAGGTGTTGCCTGTTTGGTTGGTCAAGCTTTTGCAGTGATTTTGAGCTGAAGCATTTTTAAAAAGTAATTTCTTCTTAAGAAATTACACTTTAGAAATAACTTTAAAAGCTTGTTAAAAAAGTATTTTTCAAATTATTCAGTTAAATACAAATTTCTTTTTAATAAAAGTACTTTTCTGAATAGTACTTTTAGAAAGAAAAATATATTTTTTAAAATAAATTAATTTTAAAATTTTGGCCAAACATACTCTTAGAAACAAAAAAAATGAGGTGCACAAATAGCCACTTTTAGTTTTAGAATTGCTACATAAATATAGGTGAAATTTATAAAGTAATAAAGTCTATGTCTCAAAATCGTTCAAAGATAGAGGCGTATTACATGTAAAATCACTTGAAGAAAGTCGTCTAAAAACATAATAATTTCTTAACACTCAAGCTCATTTAGAGCATGTTTGGTCAAAAACTATTATTTTAAAAAGAATATTTTTTAAAATTGCTTTTTAAGAAATTATTTTTGCAAAATAGCACTTTGTGGTTAATTCATTTGGGCAGTACTTTTTACAAGCTCATTGTGTTTGAACAATCTTTTTAAAAATACTTTTACAGATCAAATTATAAAAAAAGCGCAATAAAGGTTCAATTTATGATTAATATTATTTAAAAAATAAAATAAATTTAAATAGTTATTACAAAAGAAGTCAATTAAAATATAAAACATAAAGTAAAAAATATAAATTAAAATTTCAGTTAATATAATATAGTTATTCCAAAGCAATAATATTGAGTGTTTGATATTATTTATTATTTCTATAATAATTTAAATATATCAAAATACATCATTCAGTAAATTTAAATTCTCTACTTAAGGTTAGGAGAAAGAGAATAAAAATATGACTAAAATAAAAGGTGAAGAAATGTATAGTGAAAATAAAAAGAAAAGAAAAAGGGAAAGTAAAAGAAAATAGTGAATTAATGAGAAATAATTTGAAAAATATGAATTTATTATGAGATTATTTTTGTCTTGAATAAATTAATTTTTTACTTCTGTTTTTGCTTTTGCTTTTTGAAAGAAGCTAAAGTTTGTAGCTTCTCCTCAAAAAGAGAAAAGATACTTTTGTTGCGGTTCAAAAATATTTTTTTTTATTTTAGCTAAACACCTTAAATTTTTTATTAAAAAGAATTCTTTTGGCCAAAACAAAGCACGTTTGATCTTCGAAAAGCTTGGTAAAACAGGATCTTAATGAAGAACTCTTATAAATTAATGGAATGGAATGGCCGATCAAATAGAGGGAATAGAGAGATAACGCCTATTTAACTTGGAGATTATATTATTAGTTTTGCAATAGTTGCTGATTTAGTTACAAAAATATACAAATGTCCTCACCTTATTAATTGAAATTTCATATATCGCTTGCTTATTAATAAGGCACAGTTTGAGGACAACATATGTGCTTCAGCTGCTATATCTTAAAAGTTAACCTGCTTAGAAGAGGAGGGTAATTTCGGTATTTTATGAATTATGTGCTTTAAATAGTTTGTACATGATTGTCTTGTGTGTGTACATTTTTCTTTCTGAACAAAGCAGCCACACTTTGTTGCATGTACCATGAATACGTGTGAACAACTTGTTGAACAACTGGGCCCGTTTAATTTGTAGTCTCACACGTCTGGCTATGCTTTTAGGAATTTTTATATTTATATATATGTCACGTAGTAAACTTTTTTACTTTCCATTTTTTAAGATTTGACTTAATTATATTTAGTATATCAAATTATCAATCCTATATCATAATTAATTAAAAATATAACTAATGAGATATTTTTTACTCTTTAATTAAAGAATTTTCGTTTAATTCCAGTATTTCTACTCATCCCACGTGTCTCTTTCCTAACCCCTCGGCTCCACCCACGTTCATTTTACAGGCTTCCACGATTGACAGCCATTAAAAAGTTTTGAAAGCTTTGAATTCAAATTTGGGTTTTCAAAAATCATTTTTTATTTTGATTGTGTTATGAAATAGAAGATTCTTACACTTCTATTTAAGATGAATGTCTTTAATGTATCTAATTAGAGAGATTTTAGAGTTCTATTAGTGGTAGCTAAATCTTCCTCTCCCCTATAAATAGAGGTGCCCCCTACCATTGTAAATCATCCCTTGAGACCCCTCTCAACTCAATAAGAAGAACTCTCTCTACTCTTCTCTCTATTGCTATTGTTCTTGTTCTATTGTTCTTGTCTTTGGCTTTAGTTTATAACACGTTATCAGCACGAGACTCTACCGTCTCAAGTATCATTCTCGAAAATCCAAGATATTTCCCTCTTCCTAATTTAATTTTCGATTGTCTTAACTTTTACTTGTGTAGGGTTTTTCTTCAAAGAAAGAATGAAGAAAGAAAAAGAAAAAAAAAAAGGAGGAGGCAGAAAGAAACGAAAAGTTGAAAAGAAAAAGGAAAGAAAGAAAGGAAAGAAAGAAAGGAAAGGAAGAAAGGAAGAAAATATTGAAAATATATTTGGTATACCTTAAAGGTAAGTAATTTACTTTTTCTTTTCAAATTCTTGGAATTCTATAAATTTTATATACAAAGTTTGATTATAACTCTAATAGAGTTTGTGAGAAATTATAACCACACGAAGTGGTAAAATCTCTATGTCCTGCCATGATTAAATTCATGTATGATTGTGGACGTGACAAAGAATTCCGTCCAATTGAATTTGCTCCATTCCCTTTAGAGAATGTGGTAGCAGCTTGTGTAAAGCACATGATTTTGATCCATTCCCTGAAGTGAATGTGATAATTGTAATAGAGCCCGTAAGTATGAACACGCTCTTGATGTAATTGTGTCATATGAAAAGAAAGTTCGTTGCCCTCGAAATTTCGGGCAAGAACTATGGTGTTGGATGATGAAATCCACTTTGATGCTATGGGTCTCGAAGACGCCATTAAAAACAGAAATAGTGCATCCACCCAAAACTATACTAAGGCCTTGATTCTCTTGCGCCATCACCTTGATGAAGGTTTGAACCTATGCTAAGGCCTTGATTTTCTTGCGCCATTACCTTAAGGAAGGTTTGAAACTGTATGAAGGCCTTGATTTTCTTGCGCCATCACCTTGATGAAAGTTTGAAGATTGAATATCTCAACATCAAGGATTCACCCATCTTGTGGAAAGGCTTAAAGAAGATGACAACCTGAAGTTGGTCACTCTGCCACAAGCACGATACGATAAGAATCCAAAAGCAAATAGTTTATAAACTATATATTATCGTTGCGGTGAAAACGGGCACTGGTCTAAGTCTTGCCGTATACCAAGACACTTGGTTGACCTTTATCAAGCATCTCGAAAGAGAAAAGGCCCTGAAACAAATTTTGTCTATGACGACAATGAGGATATCACCCACCTGGATGTGGCAGACTTCTTTGAGCAACCCGATGGAAAGATAGACCACCTAATCGGTGACGGAACCGTGATGAAAGAAGATGGAGCTGTTTGATTCTACTTGTATTAGTCAATGAATAAATTAATAGTCATTAGCATTAGCTCGTATTAGTTAGTTCATGATGTGATGTTTGTAGTAGTTCATTAGAATGTTTTCAATATGCTCAAATATCAATAAAACCTTTATTTTCCAGTAGAGGTAATCGACTAGCCTAAAAAACTAGTCGGTTATCTCACGTTTCGCATAAAACTGCAAAACAATCGATTATCAATGATCAACAATCGATTGTCTTTAAAAATAGTGGCCTGGAATTCTTCAAAGATGATCAACAATCGATTGTCGTCGACTAACAATCGATTATCTTGAAACAGTGAGGTCCGGAAATTTTCAAAAATAGCCAACAATCGATTGTCTTTGTCTAACAATCGATTGTCTTGAAACAGTGAGGTCTGGAATTTTTCAAAAATCACCCACAATCGATTGTCCATATCTAACAATCGATTGTCGTTAGGCAGTGTAATCTGGAATTTTTCAAAAATCATCCACAATCGATTGTCTATGTGTAACAATCGATTGTCTATGTTCCAACAATCGATTATGTGTGTTTAATAATCGATTGTCTCATGAAAAACGCTGAAATTTTCAAACTGCAAAGTAATTGATTATGGATAACATATCTGATTTTGTTAGCCAACTGTTAGTAGCAGATTTTGAAAATATTATGTGACACAAAAGAATTGAACTTGTTTATTCTTATGTTCGTGTATTTCTTTTGTATGTTAAACTATGGGATAGCAAATATAGGTATCTCACAAAGCGAACTTGGACCAACGTCCAGTTGTAAAAGTATTTGCCTAGTTGATTCATGTACTACACATACAATACTCAAAGAAAAGAAGAGTAATTGTGTAAGGCAAACATTACTACAATCTATGGAAGTAGTAAATTGATTGAAGGCTCCGGAAGAGCAATTGTAACTCTGCCCAAAGGCATGACGTTAATCATAGAGAATGCAATGTTCTCCTCCAAGTCTAAGAAGGACTTGTTGAGTTTTAATGATATCAATCAAAGTGTTCTCCTCCAAGTCTAAAAGGAACTTGTTGAGTTTTAAAGATATCATTCAAAATGGATATCATATTGAGACAATAGATGAGAATAATCTTGAATTCTTCATGAAAACGAGGCTGCCCATTCCGGTTTGGGTTCACGCCATTTTGAATGCAACAATGATAGTTTGTCGGCTGCCCGCTTCGACTTGGGTTCACGCCATTTTGCATGCAACAATACTAGTTTGTCGGCTGCCCACTTCGGTTTGGGGTCATGCCATTTTGCATGAAGCAATGCTAGTTCGTCGGCTGCCCACTTCGTTTTGGGGTCACGCCATGTTGCATGCAGCAATGCTAGTTCGTCTCTGACTGACGAATTGACACAAATATTCCCCATTGCAATTGGTTTTGGGTCATGAACCCAATATATCCCATTTAAGAAGCTTTGGATGCGCAGTATATGTGCCTGTAGCACCGCCATCCCGCACCAAAATGGGTTTGCAAAGGAGGTTAGGAATATATGTTGAGTTTGACGCGTCCTCCATTATTCGCTACCTCGAAACATTGACAGGAGATTTGTTCACTGCACTATTTGCAGACTGTCAATTTGATGAGACACTTTTCCCAAAATTAGGGGGAGAAGTTGGTGAAACCAAACGGGAAATTTTGTGGAAAAATGCATCATTATCTCATCTTGATCCACATACCTCTATTTGAAAGAAAGAGGCACAAAAGATTATCCATTTGCAAAGAATAGCAAATCAAATGCCTGAAGCATTTATAGATTTGAAAAGGATAACAAAATCACATATCCTCGAAGTGAATGTGATTCACAAATACATATTCAATGTTGGAAGAATATGAACATGAAATTGGTATTGAATATACCACACTCACTCCTAGAAGGAGGCTTGAGATGATACCACCCTCACCCCTAGAAGGAGGTTTGAGATGATATATGGCATGAATGATCGTTGGTCGCGTACCTATTGTACGCCAAAGTATTTTGGAAATATGACCATTAAAGGACAACGATAATGCAAGAAACATATCTTGCATATAAGTTTGACATGACCATAATGGTATAACTTTCTCTTTAAGAAAGATATTCACCACACGGATGTTGATGAACCTGTGGTAGTACAAAGTTAATTGAGAGCTCTCGAAGAGCCAATTATTACAATGTTGGAGAAACACAATTGAGTATTGTGCTGTAGTAAGTCTCAAAGAAACTTATCCAGTTTCCAAAAGAACACGCGAAGGCGATTGATGATATTGAGACTATAAATAAAGGAAGGCTTTGATTCTCCTATTACTACAACTTGTCGCGGGGTAATTTGTATATGAAAAGCTACCCGCTTTGTTCTCCAGTTTGTACTACACAAAAGAAAGAATGCCACAATAAAGTGGATATCTATTGGTATAAAACCCATGTCATAATAAACCCGAAGTTTATTGATAAGTGCACATGTCATGGTGTAAATTTGAAGTTTACCAATATTGATAATTTAGTCAGTTGACATTCGTGTTAGCCATCTCATTTGAAGTATGATGTGCAAATTCACATAGGTGAATATCAAAGAACTAGAAGTTCTTGTTCTCAGTAATGAACTGACCAACTAAAGAGTTCGGGTTGAAGCCCCTAAATTCTGGAAATATCAAAGGTGAATATGGGCCCATTCACCTCCCATGTATACCACATATGATGCATCTATGATATGGTTACATGCGCCATTGTTATTAACCCGCAGCCTGGCAGTGCTTGCGAGGTAAATCGCTCAGTAATCTAACTTCGAGCATAGTTTCCAGATTCTCTACTCAAGACAGTTCATCTTGATAAGTTGGTTTATATCAAAGTTGGTTTAGCAAGATAATTATTGAGTGCTTCCACTTAATAGCTAAACTGTTCCTTATGAGAACAAAGTTATATATATCAGTTTGATATAAATTGTATACGAGAGTATATTCTCCCCTCACAAGTGGTTCAAGGTCAGGAACCAAATAATTTCATCTTATTACTAAGGTGCTGTGTATATTGACATAATGCACAAAGATGATTTCCCAAAGTTGAGGAAACATGTTAGCTTTACTGACATGAGGGGGAGACATGATAAACATTTGAGAAAGTGTTACATGGGATGAATTTTCATTTGTATATGTATATCCCCGAATATCATGATATGAACCTGTAGTTCATAAAAGGAAATGCAATTGCAACATATTGCAAAGCATGCTATACGCATTTGCTGACTCAAAGAAAGTAACTAAATGGAAGAGATACAATTCAAGAAGAATTGATTCCATATGAAAGACATGTAGTTTTGAACCTATAGTTCAAATGCTTGAAAGATAAAAGTCAAAGGTATGTATAGTCAGTTTTCGATATCTTATTTGTTTAGTATCACTAATGAAAGCTTGATATGCAGCTAAAGTTTATTATGTGACTTACATGAGTTAACTTGAAAGATTTAAGTTGCTTAAAGCATATGCAATTCTTGGTCCTGAAGTACCGCATCCTAAGTACAATTTGTGTACATATGAATCTTGCTATAACTATAAGCATGATGGCATTGAGAATGCATCTATGGAGATATTGAAGAGCTATTCCACGACATTATATGAAGATGTTCATATCTATCAAGAATGATGATTTCAAGATGATGCACAAGATTGGAATGCAAATGCTCAAGGATATAAATTGATGTACTTATTAGGGGGAGTTAATGCGCGTTGCACTCTTTTTCCCTTACAAGGTTTTGTCCCACTGGGTTTTCCTTGCAAGGTTTTTAACGAGGCAACCAATAGGCGCATATTCAAACATGTGTACTCTTTTTCCTTACTTTAATTTTTCCCATTGGGTTTTGGTTTTAAGGTTTTATGAGGCACATCATTGAATAGACATTCAAGGGGGGGTGTTATGAAATAGAAGATTCTTACACTTCTATTTAAGATGAATGTCTTTAATGTATCTAATTAGAGAGATTTTAGAGTTCTATTAGTGGTAGCTAAATCTTCCTCTCCCCTATAAATAGAGGTGCCCCCTACCATTGTAAATCATCCCTTGAGACCCCTCTCAACTCAATAAGAAGAACTCTCTCTACTCTTCTCTCTATTGCTATTGTTCTTGTTCTATTGTTCTTGTCTTTTGCTTTAGTTTATAACAGATTGGGTATTGTTATAAATAATTGGGAATATATTTTGGAGTTTATATCTCAAATTTGTGGTATTTTGATGAAGATTTAGACTTGTTTTTGACTGAATTTCAGATTGAAACTCGAAGAAGAAGAAGAAGACATATTACAGAAATTGTAAATAAATTGTAGAAAAATTATAGATAATTGTAGACAAATTGTAGATTATTATTGCAGAAGTTTTAGTCATTTTTTATTTATAGAAAAATTGTAGATAATTTGTAGATTTGCTGGATTTCATATTAAAAACAAACAGAATTTATTTATAAATTGAAGATCAACGATTTCCGTAATATAATATGATCTTATTCACGCCAAATCTATTCAGAATATTCTTCTCTTAAACTTTAAGGAAAAAAATAAAAAATATATAACTGCTATTAATTAGCTTTTAATGATTAATATAAAAATTATAAAAATGATGTGAACTGATTTAAAAATTATATATATTTCTAATAATAAAGTTTATATAGGTAAGAAAAAATCTCATTTTAAGACTATTATGTTACTAGGAGGCGGCCTTAAATTTATCTGTGTACATCACATTATCGCACACATCCGTATGAGCAAATAGCAATCTTTTTGAAATAAAAAATAAATTAGTTTTTTTTAATAAACAATTTCTTTCCATTTCATCAAAAAAAAATCAGTTACAACCAATAGCTGCTGACCAACTACTCAACATCTGATTTTATATTTTAAATGAGTCGCCTCTTAGATTATTCATATACATCAATACATCAAAACTATACAATGAAATCGACTCCATATCCTAAGGGTAGCTATTTATCCTTCGCAAAGCATCCTTCAAGTTATGAGTTGAGGACCCCTTAATGTGTATGTGGACTGCTATTTCCTTGCATATGTTGCTGATAATCATTTTACCTCCTTGGAATTTAAGCTTGTTCCTTGCTCTCCATATAATATATACTAGCATCCCAAAAACACAGGTGATAATTGAAGCTTGACCATTTCACCTTTTTGCATTCTTGTTAACCCATTTAACCTCCCTATTCTAATTACAAAAGGTTCTCTGGTATCCCGTCCATCTTAACAATCTGTTCCATAGTTCCAAAGATGTCGGGCAAGCAAAAAATAGGTGATCAAATGATTCATCTGCTTGCCTGCAAAAAACACACTGTTGTTGGAGTCTGTATACCAAACTTCAATAATCTCTCCACTATTGCTAGTCTTCTATGCAATGCAAGCCATAGAATGAATTTCAATCTTGGATACAGCTGTGCTAGCAAAATGATGCTTTTCCAGTGAACTTTCTGGAGCTGGGGAAATTGTAGTCTATAGAGCTTTTTGATACTGAAAGATCCCCCTTCTCTAGTTGTTTTAATCTGCACTCCAGATTACCATGGATAACCTGAAGCTCTGTTATTAGTGTCCTCGTCTCAAAAATTTTCCTCACAGCCAGACAGCATTCCTAGGAGTAGGCATATCTTCAATAGCCTTGTTCTATATGTAATAAGTGTGTAGCCATTTAATCCATAAGCTGTCTTTCTTCATTGTCACTGCCCATAAGTGTTTTGCAACATCAGCTTTGTTCCAATATAGTAGACTCATTACATTAAGTCCCCCAGCACTATATGGTAAACATATAGTTTCCCAAGCAACTAATGCATTCTTTGACACTGTTGTACCAGTCCACAAAAATGATTTGCATATTGCTTCAATCATCTTCATTACTTTCTTAGGCAGCAAAAAAATCTGAGACCAATAAGATTGCATTCCAAACAATACAGACTTTATCAACTGAAGTCTGCCTGCATATGATAGTAGTCTTGATGTCCAGCAGTTAATTTTCTGAGTTACCTTCTCCACTAGTGGCCAGCATTGTATAATAGATAGCTTTTTGGAATCCAACGGTACACCAAGATATTTTAATGGAAGGGTACCCTCAGGGAATCCCAACTCTTGTATGATTTCCTTCTTGAGCCAATTAGGAACTCCAGCTATGTAGACTGCACTCTTATCTGCATTTGCCTGAAGACCTGATGTTGCAGCAGACTTCTGGAGAGTCTGTTTTAATAGTCTAACAGACTGAACATCAGCTTTACAGAATATTAGCAGGTCATCAGCAAAGCAAAGATGAACTACTCCTAACTTCTTGCATCTAGGATGAAACTTGAAGTCCTTCCTTTTCATCATCTACATAAATTCCTTGTGCAGATATTCCATATCTATGACAAAGAGGTATGGGGATATTGGGTCCCCTTGCCTTATGCCTCTTTTTCCTTTAAATGGTGTTATGAGACCACCATTTAAACTTAAAGAATATGTAACAGATGATATGCATTCCGTTATCCAGCTTGTGAATTTGTAAGGAAATTCCATATCCAGCAGTAGTCTTTCTATAAAACACCACTCTACTGCATCATAGGCGTTCCTCAGGTAAACTTTTAGCACACATCTCGGGGAAAATCCTTTCCTATTATACCTTTTGAATAGATCATAGGTAAATAGGATGTTATCTATTATGCTTCTACCTTCAATGAAAGCTGACGGTGAACCTCCTATCAAATCACCAATGACTGTTTTGATCCTTGCTGTGAGGACTTTTATGATTATTTTATTAGTGTTGTGCTGCAATCTATTGGCCTATAATCCTTTACTTGACTAGGACTTTGCACTTTTGGTATCAATGTTACTGCTGTACTACTCACTCCTCTGTGCAGTTTGCCAGTCTCAAAAAATTCCTTCACAGCCTCAAATATGTCATCACTAACAGCTTTCCAGTGCCTTGTGAAAAATTCAATGGGGAACCCATCTAATCCTGGTGGCCTATCATGGGGCATCTTTTTGATTGCCTGATGAACTTCCTCCCTTGTGACTGGCCTGATTAGTGATTGTTTCTGCTGAATGCTTAGACAAGGTCTCTTTTGAATAATTTCAGTATTTGGACATTGACGTATAGAGTTACTTTCCCCCAGAATCTTGCTGAAAGACTTTATAAATTCTTCCTCCACTAGTTTAGGATCAAACAATCTATCCCATAAGTCAGTGTAGATAGAGTTGATAGTGTTCATGTTTGTCCTCATCTTCAGTTGTGCATGGAAATACTTGGAATTTGAATCTCCACAAGAGATCCACTGTGCCTTGTATTTCTGATGAAGAATTTGTTCCTCTATGTTGCTCCATTTCTCAACTTCTATTAAAGTCATCTTTTCTTGATCTATCAGCTCCTGATCCATATTGTTGCTCCTCAGTTCAATCTGAATGGCTTCAAGTCTCTGTCTAGCTTTATTGAGATGAATTCTATAGGATGCCATATAGTGTTCAACTTCTTCAATTCTCATTTCAAAGATTTGAGTTTATTCCATACCCTATGCATATTACCAGCATTTCCACCATTCACATATTGTTTCCAAACACTTTCCACTATACCAACAAAGTCTACATGCTCCATCACAAAATTGTACATTTTAAAAGGTTTGGGGTGCAAATTCCTTCTCTGATCCGCAGCTTTGCATTGTATTAGGATAGGGGAATGATCTGATACCTCAGGATTTAGAAAATCAGCTTCAATGTAGCTATAATTCTGCATCCATACCACATTTTCTAGTGCCCAGTCTATCCTGCTATATACTCTTCTCCCAGATTGTTGTTTGTTACACCAAGAATAATACCATCCCAAGCTCTTCAACTGAGTAAGTTGAAGTGAGTTTATTGCTCCCTGAAAACCTTTAATCTCACTCTGTGTAACTGGTGAGACAATCTTGTCATCTGTGTGAAGGACATTACTGAAATCCTCACTAAGCAGCCAGCTTTCCTGAATAGATGCTCCTATATGCACCAGACAATCCCATAATTGTTGTCTCTTATTTGCCTCATTGCTTGCATATACCACTGTAATTAGAGTCTTGAATGTGGTACCTCTGTCCTGAATTTCACAGTGAATAAATTGTTCATTAGTCATCAATATTTTCACCTCAATGTTTGGTTTCCACATTATCCAAATTCTCCCATTGGAATATTCATTATAATTGCAGCAGTTTCTCCACTCACAGCAGACTTTATTTAGTATCCTTCTAGCCTTGCTTTCCTTTACTCTAATTTCTAAACAACCCATAAAATCCACTTTATTTTTTCTCAGAAAGACTTTTAACTCTTTCTGCTTTTTAGAAGTCTTAATTACTAAGAATAACACTTCAACAAAGAAAAAATTATTTCAGCAACCTCAAACCACTTGAAAAGATTAGTGCAACATCACAACTCTAATGCCAATCTTTTTAGCAGTATTTTTAAGGGATCGTCCGTTTAGAAGGATTGGAAAAAATCTTTTCAAAATAAAGTTCCTCTTAAAATAGCACAAAGTTTTATTAGAAAGATTTAAAAGTTAAATAATTTTTACATAAGTAATGCACTTTTTATTTAACTGTATAAGAAAAAAATCATTGCATAAACTAATGTAGAATTCAATTAGTTTGCAATTTTAATTAGTATCTGTCTTAGATTTTGCAAAAAAAGAAAGAAAAAAGTCATGTGCTTTTTCTATCTGAATTTCTGTGATGTTATTTGAGTTTAACAAAAAAGAAAAACTTTTGACACTTATAATCTAAATAAGTCATAAATATTTGTACCAGTTATAAATCATCTTATTAAGTGTACAATGGGCATTTTAAAAATTGAATTATTATACTTGAATGGGTATATATTGTATATTATTTAAAGGAAGAGCAAATCTATATATTATTAAACGGAGAGGATAACGCCATCTTCTTAAGCAAGTAGCAGCATAAAAAAGCCACATAGCATAATTATTTATTAATTAATTTTTTAGTTAATTATTAGTTATTATATTTACATTTAATTGTCTATAAAACGAAAATAAAAAAAATAAAAAACTTATTTTATATATATATATATATATATATATATATATATATATATATATAAAATATAGATATCTCATAATTAGTTATAATAAAAAAACAAAAATATAAATCTATAAAAAAAATAACTATCCATTCATATTGGGTGAGAGTAGTTTCAAGTTGGAGTTTTAAAAATTATTATAAAATAAAATAATAAAAAAGAAAAAAGAATTCTATTGTAAAAATTTGAAAAAAAGAATAAGAAAAGCTACCAATTCAAATCGGTGAGTAGTTTCAAGTTGGAGGTTTAAAATAAAAAATAAATTAAAAAATAAAAACTACCATTTTCAAATTGGGGAGTAGTTTCAAGTTGAAGTTTTATAATTTTTTAAAAATAAAAAACCAAAAATAAAGCAATAAAAAAACTTTTGATTCAAATTATGGAGTAATTTCTTTCTAATATTCTGTATTCTATATGTCTTCTATATATTATTAAAAGGGGAGAATAAAGCCCTCTCCTTATGCCAAGTGGTAGCCTAGAAAAAAACTTATAGAATAATTAGTTAATAATCTACTAAAAATTACAAAGAAATTAACTACTAAAACGTAGGGGAGAGTTGGTTTTAGGTTATTTTTTTTGGTAATTAAATTTTATTAATCACCAAAAGGTTGCCTTACAAAATCATAGGACAGTTTAATCTCAACTGCCTATCAAAACTGGAACATGAAGTATCAATGCTACTCTAATCATTCAGCATTTATAACATGAAATGCTGAATATGAACTAAGCCTAGGAGGAGCTCGAACATTACAGATATAGGCTATACTACTTAGGAGTTTATCACAATTACAATAAATGTTTTCAAAGATTCTCGCACTCCTTTCTAACCATAAACTATACAGCATTTCTGTAATTGTCATCTTGAATGTGTGAGCTCGGAGAGATTTCCCTTTGGACTGTATGATAATCCAGTGGCAGAATTGTGTCCAAACTTGTCCAGTGAAGTCTTCAATTCCCAGCCATTGCATTGTTTGATATCTCAACTGGGAAGCATAGGTGCAATGTAGAAATAGATGATCTCTCGTTTCCAATTCTTGTTGGCACATAACACAGATGCCTGATATGTTCAAATTCCATTGCAGCAGTCTGTTCTTGGTAGGAAGTCTATCCTGCAGTAACAACCACAAGCTGAAGATAGCTTTAGGTCTAGCAGCATTTTGCATTACCAGATTCTTCCATGAAACTCGAGTTGATTCTCCAAGCAGTTGCAAGTATACTTTCCTTATGGTGCAGTCAGTGTTATCTAGCAATTGGTGCTGATGTAGTAGCTTAGCTCCCTCCACAATTTTCCTTACCATCCAGCTAGCATTAGCTGGGATAGTAAGGTTCTCCAACTAGTGATGTTTGATATAAACAGTATGGATCCATTTCACCCACAACAAGTCTTTCTTATGAGCTAAATCCCAACTTAGTTTAGCTATGGCAGCTCTATTCCACAATGAGATATTTGTTAAGTTCAAACCTCCAACAGACTTAGGCATACAAACTTTCTCCCAAGCCACATAGGCTTTCTTTGTGATATTAACAGACCCTGACCAGATATAAGTTCTGTACATAGTCTCCAGCAGTTTAACAACTTTTGATGGCATGATAAACAATTGAGCCCAATAAGCTTGAACTCCAAATATGACTGACTAAACCAACTGGCATCTGCCTGCATAAGACAGGTATCTTGCTGTCCAGGAAGTAATTCTTGTAGAAATCTTATCAACCAGAGGTTGCCATTGAGCAACTGACAGCTTTTTGGTAGTTAAAGGGACTCCCAAATATTTGAAAGGGAGGTCCCCTTTAACATAACCAAGATGATCAAGAATTTGTTGTTGAATCTCAATTGACACCCCACCAAAATACACAGCACTTTTGTGTAGATTAGCCTTAAGACCAGTAGCAGCAAGGAATTGAGAAAAGAATAAGAACATGGAACTTACTGATTGAAGCTCCCCTTTGACAAATAATAGCAAGTCATCAGCAAAGCTCAAATGAGTGATTCCCAACTTCTTGCAACCAGGATGATATATGAAGCTTTTAGTATGTTTCAACTCTGCCAAAGATCTACTAAGATATTCCATTATAATAGCAAACAGAAAGGGAGATATTGGATCTTCTTGTCTCAATCCTTTAGCAGCTTGAAAAGGCTCTGTTGTTTCTCCATTAACCACAACAGTAAGCTAACAGTTTGGACACATTCCATGATCCATCTAATAAATCTGCTAGGAAAATCCAGTTCTTCCATAATCTGTTGCAAACTGCACCATTCCACTGAATCATAAGCTTTTTGAAGATCAATCTTGATCATACATCTGGGAGAGATATGTGATCTGGAATACTGTTTTATTAGCTCATGAGCTAATATAACATTATCTGCTACTCTTCTTCCTGGCATAAATCCAGCTTGAGAATTACATATAATGCTACTCATAACTTTCTGGAGTCTGTTAGCCAACAACTTGGAAATAATCTTATACAAGACTGAGCAACAAGCTATAGGCCTAAATTCTTTAACTGTCTGAGGATTGGATACCTTAGGCAGCAAAGTGAGTGTGGCACAATTAGTAGGTCTGTACATCTTGGAGGTCTGAAAGAAATTCCTGACAGCTAGTATAACCTGGTTACCAATGATATGCCAAGATTGTTTGAAGAACATGGCATTAAATCCATCAATCCCTGGAGCTTTATCATTTCCAATACCCTTCAAACTGTCAAGTATCTCTGTGTCAGTAATATCAGCTACTAGATCCATCCTTTGGAGTTGAGATAGCTTTGGTCCATTCCTCATGTGCATCTTGTTCACAGCTGGTAGTGAATTGGCTGTAGTTCCCATTAGAGCTTGATAGAAATCCCTAATCTCCTTCTTCAATTCTGCATGATCAGTTATCTTCAGTCCTCCTTCTGTAGAGAGTTCAATAATCTTCTTATACTGGCTCCTCTCCTTCATGACTGCTGAAAAGTATTTATTGTTGGAATCCCCTAGTTTGATCCATTTAGCTCTTGACTTTTGCTGCAAAGCTGACTCTTCAATTAATGACCATTTCTCTAGCTGTTGTACCAGAGATTTTGCTCTTTGCTGAAGTGTGTCTGAATAAGAGATAGCCATTTGATGATGCACATCTTCCAGTTCTTTCCTGCTGCTTTCAATATTTTGAGAAATATTCTTAAAATCTCTAATATTAAGAGATTTTAAGGGAGGTTTGAGAGACTTAAGATTATTCCATACTCCTTGAAGAGTATTCTGCTCCTTGCTTTTCCAGTAAGTTGAAAGAATAGCCTGAAATTCCTTATGCTAGATCCAAGCAGTAAAGAATCTGAATGGTGTTTTCCTTGTAGATGTATCTGTTGTCAGAGTTAGTAACATGGGATTATGATCAGATATGAGGGGATGGCCATATACAGTATGCACATGGTTCCACTTCATCTACCATTCAAAATTACCAAACACTCTATCCAGTCTACTACATACTCTATCATTACCACTTTGTTGACTAGACCAGGTAAAATAATTTCCCTCCCATGGCAGCTCAACTAGTCCTGATTGCTGAATGCAATTATTGAAATCAACAAGGTCCCTTTGCTTCACTTGTTGGCAGGATTGTCTTTCCTTGTTGGACAGAATTGCATTGAAATCCCCTGCAATGATCCAAGGATCAGTAATACCAGCTGATAAATTTAGGATAGAATTCCACAGCATCCTCCTTTGGTCACAGTCATTAAATCCATAAACTACTGAAAGCCAGCAGATAGTATCACCAGTGATATATTGAACTTGACAATGAATGATCTGAGCTTCCTCAAGATATCCAGTAACCACCACTTTTGTAGGATCCCACGGAATCCAAATCCTCCCATTTACAGCACTACTATAGTTAGTTATCATGTTCCAGTTAGGCAACAAAAAACTAGCTATTCTACTAGCATTGTGTTGTTTAACCTTAGTCTCTACAAGTCCTACAAGGTCAAACTTATTATTTCTAAAGTAATTTTGAGCTTCTTTTTGTTTAAACCTTTATTTACACCCCTAATATTCCAGAAGATCCACTTCATTGAGTTTTACTAGTTCCCCCTTCATCCAGGGGATGATCGGCCCACCTAACTGTCCCTACTTCAAATCTGTTAGACATCACAAGAGGAGATAAAGGAGGAAAATTAGCAATGTTGAAGACTGGAGAGTCTTGAATAACCTGCTTCTGTCTGTTCCCAATATCAGCTGTAGCTGTAATGCTTGGCTCTTTAATTACCTCTTGACACTAGATGTGAGGCATCTGGTTGTTTTGGACTGTTGTACCTGGTGCTTTCACTCTCCATTCTTGTGTCACCTTACTTTTCTGTGTAGGTTGAGCAGTTTTAGTTAAGCAGTTGTGTCCAACCTCCAAACATTTCTCACAATACATAGGTTTCCACTCATAAATCACATCCTGTATGAAACTCTTTCCATTTGGATCTAGAATCTCTATTTCACTAGGTAACTTTTTTGACACATTTACCTCAATGAGCAAACTAGCATAAGAGATTCTGGATTGTTTAGTAGTACACTCATCATCAAATATAGGTTTACCAAGGACACTGGCAATTCTACTTAAAGACTTGCTGCCCCAACAAGACATAGGTAAGTTAGGAAACTTTATCCATAAAGGAATTTCTGAAGGGAAAGCTGCCTTGAAATCAAAATCCACAGACCATTGCTTCAAAATCATAGGTCTGTTGGCAATAGTATAAGGCCCTCCACACAGAATTTCCTTAGCATCTTCAAGGGAACTAAATTTAACGATATAATAACCCTCATCATGATAAAACAGTTCAGGCTCAGGAACATGTGACCAGTGAAGATTAATAAATCTCTTCATTCCATTATACCCAGGGCTATTACCTAACACAAATACAACAAGAGCACATTTCCATTTCACTTCTTCCTCCTCCACTTCTTCCTTCACCAGTTGACCAACTGGTTTGCCATTAACAAGCGTAGGGGGAATATATTCTAAGGACATACCATTTGCAGCAAGTTTGTTACTCTGGAAGAGACTAGTCCACTGTTTAGGTGGATCTAATTTTGGACCTTCCTCTGTAACAGATTTTGGATCATCAGCTGGTGTTGCTTGTTGCATGCAGATCTGGACTCCATTCTCAGGCTCCATCGGACCAGTTACAGGCTTGATTGGAGGCTCTGTACTCCTAACATTTGCTATTGGTATCACTGAAACTCCAGATGGTTGTGGATCTGTTGTTACTTGAGGCAATGGAACAGTAACCGCAGCAGGATTTAATGGAACAGTAGTACCTACCATTGGTACAGTGGTAACAACTTTTGGGAAAACTACATCACTCGCATAAATTGGTACTAATTCTTTTCTTGGGCGACCTCTCCTCCTTGCCATAACAACCTCTGCCAGGTTTACTTACCTAAGCAGATGCAGTGGAGAAGAGGACGATGAAACAGTGAAGAAGATTAGTTGGTTTTTAGGTTAGTTAATTTCGTTATTTTATTTTTTATTTTTTAAAATAAAAAGTATATCTATTCACTAAAATTCAAACAATATTATTGAGAAAAATATCATAAAAATTAAAATAAAAAATATATATTTTCAAGAGCAATAAAATACATATCTTTTATAATATTACCAAAAAAATAGCAGACAAATATATTAAACAAGTAATATACTAATAATCTATCTATATATTATTAAAAGCCAAAGAAAAAGGCACCGCATTAAACAATGGTAGCCTAGAAAAAAGTCACATGGCATCATTAGTAAATAATAAAAAATTATTTATTGAAATTAACTACCTAAATTAATCACTCAATATCGTTGAGTGTTGGGTATACCGTATTGACAAACTGAAATCTATTAAAGCAATAGAGTCTTATAAGATCAAGTAAGCCGGATATAATTTAATTAATATTTTTTTAATATTAACCGCGCATCACGCGGATAGGACTATTAGTTTAATAATAAATAATGGAAGAGATCGATAATAAATAGCTTAAAAAGATGCTCCATGGGTGCTCTAGAAATTACAGGACATTGGATAAACGAAAAATATACTATTTTTTGACAAAATCAATATAAAGAGAACGTTGAAAAGATATTTTTGAATTATCAAAGTTATCACAAGCTCGAATTTCCGATCATACACAATTAAAAAAAAATAAAGTGATTGTCTGAAAATAATCTAAAAAAGAGATGCATGTTGTGATACACACACCCCAAGTTAAAAGACATGCTCAAAAGTTTCCCAATGTACATTAGACATGACTTCTATCCTCAGAAGAAATAAAATCTCAATTCAAGATATGTTCTCTATTTTATTTTAAGCTTAATTTAATTATAACTTTTATTATAATATTTATTTGATAAATAACTTACCTTTACATTAACGACAAGTCTCGGGGACACAAGATAAAATTATATATATGAAATTATTTTAGCACATGAAGTTAGAAATCAAATAACATAGAGAGTTAGAACTAAATATGTTCCATCACTTAAGTTGCCTATAATCAACTTTGTCGACCTTTCAAAACACATAATTTTTTTCTAAATTGTATTAACAAGGGTTTACCACTAAGAATAGACAAAAAAACAATTAAACCAAGATATGTTATGAAATAGAAGATTCTTACACTTCTATTTAAGGTGAATGTCTTTAATGTACTTAATTAGAGAGATTTTAGAGTCCTATTATTGGTAGCAAGATCTTCCTCCTCCCTTTAAATAGAGGTGCTCTCTACCATTGTAATTCACCCCTCTCAACTCAATAAGAAGAACTCTCTCTACTCTTCTCTCTATTGCTATTGTTCTTGCTCTATTGTTCTTGTCTTTTGCTTTAGTTTATAACGCGTTATCAGCACGAGACTCTACCGTCTCAAGTATCATTCTCGAAAATCCAAGGTATTTTCCCTCTTCCTAATTTAATTTTCGAGTATGTCTGACATTATGAAAAGAAAGTTCGTTGCCCTTGAAATTTCGGGCAAGAACTATATGACATGGGTGTTGGATGCTGAAATCCACCTAGATGCTATGGGTCTCGGAGACACCCTCAAAGATAAAGAAAAAGCATCCACCCAAGATTGTGCGAAGGCCTTGATTTTCTTGCGCCACCACCTTGACGAAGGTTTGAAGATTGAATATCTCACCGTCAAGGATCCACTCGTTTTGTGGAACAACTTAAAGGAGAGATATGACAACCTGAAGTTGGTCACTCTGCCACAAGCACGATATGATTGGGCCCATTTGAGGCTACAGGACTTTAAGTCCGTTTCTGAATATAATTCTGCTATGTTCAGAATTACTTCTAAACTGAAGCTATGTGGAGATAACATCTCCGATTACGATATGCTTGAGAAAACGTTTACAACGTTTCATGCCTCCAATATGGTACTGCAGCAACAGTACCGAGAGAAAGGCTTTACGAAGTACTCTGAACTGATTTCTCTCTTACTAGTGGCTGAGCGAAATAATGATCTGCTCATGAGAAATCACGAAAATAGACCAACTGGGTCTACACCACTGCCTGAAGCAGATATGGTGCACTCGCATTATGCCAAACATAAAAGGGACCATGATGACGGTCATAAACGGGGTCAAAGCCAAGGACGTGGACAAGGAAGAAATTCCAAAGAAGTCCGTCACCCCCCAAAGAGAGATAACCACCGAAAGCAGAAACGGGATCCCGAAGATCCTAAGGCAAATAGTTCAGAAACTATATGTTATCGTTGCGGTGGGAAAGGGCACTGGTCAAAGATTTGCCGTATACCAAGACACTTGGTTGACCTTTATCAAGCATCTCGAAAGAGAAAAGGCCCTGAAACAAACTTTGTCTATGACGACAATGAGGACATCACCCACCTGGATGTGGCAGACTTCTTTGAGCAACCCGATGGAAAAATAGACCACCTAATCGGCGATTGATCCGTGATGAAAGAAGATGGAGTTATTTGATTTTGTTCTACTTATTTGTATTAGTTAGTGAATAAACTAATAGTCATTAGCATTAGCTCGTATTAGTTAGTTCATAAAGCAATGTTAGCAGTAGTTCTTTAGAATATCTTCAATATGTTCAAATATCAATAGAACTTTTATTTTCCAGTGGGGGTAATCGACTAGCCTGAAAAACTAGTTGATTATCAACTATTTTCACATTAAAGTTGAAAAACAATTGATCAACAATCGATTGTCTTTGGCTAACAATCGATTGTCTTGAAACAGTGTGTTCTGGAATTTTTTCAAAAATAGCCAACAATCGATTGTCTTTGTCTAACAATCGATTGTCTTGAAACAGTGTGTTCTGGAATTTTTTAAAAATAGCCAACAATCGATTGTCTTTGTCTAACAATCGATTGTCTTGAAACAGAGGTCTGGAATTTTTCAAAAATCACCCACAATCGATTGTCTATATCTAACAATCGATTGTCGTTAGGCAGTGTAATCTGGAATTTTTCAAAAATCATCCACAATCGATTGTCTATGTTTAACAATCGATTGTCTATGTTCCAACAATCGATTGTGTGTGTTTAATAATCGATTGTCTCATGAAAAACGCTGAAATTTTCAAACTGCAAAGTAATTGATTATGGATAACATATCTGATTTTGTTAGCCAACTGTTAGTAGCAGATTTTGAAAATATTATGTGACACAAAAGAATTGAACTTGTTTATTCTTATGTTCGTGTATTTCTTTTGTATGTTAAACTATGGGATAGCAAATATAGATATCTCACAAAGCGAACTTGGACCAACGTCCAATTGTAAAAGTATTTGCCTAGTTGATTCATTTACTACACATACAATACTCAAAGAAAAGAAGAGTAATTGTGTAAGGCAAACATTACTACAATCTATGGAAGTAGTAAATTGATTGAAGGCTCCAGAAGAGCAAATCTAACTCTGCCCAAAGGCATGACGTTAATCATTGAGAAATGTTCTCCTCCAAGTCTAAGAAGAACTTGTTGAGTTTTAATGATATCAATCAAAACGTTCTCCTCCAAGTTTAAAAGGAACTTGTTGAGTTTTGAGAATCTATCTTAGAGAATGCAGTGTTCTCCTCCAAGTCTAAAAGGAACTTGTTGAGTTTTAAAGATATCATTCAAAAATGGATATCATATTGAGACAATAGATGAGAATAATCTTGAACTCTTCATGAAAACGAGGCTGCCCGCTTCGACTTGGGTTCACGCCATTTTGCATGCAACAATACTAGTTTGTCGGCTGCCCACTTCGGTTTGGGGTCACGCCATTTTGCATGAAGCAATGCTAGTTCGTCGGCTGCCCACTTCGGTTTGGGGTCACGCCATGTAGCATGCAGCAATGCTAGTTCGTCTCTGACTGACGAATTGACACAAATATTCCCCATTGCAATTGGTTTTGGGTCATGAACCCAATATATCCCATTTAAGAAGCTTTGGATGCGCAGTATATGTGCCTGTAGCACCGCCATCCCGCACCAAAATGGGTTTGCAAAGGAGGTTAGGAATATATGTTGAGTTTGACGCGTCCTCCATTATTCGCTACCTCGAAACATTGACAGGAGATTTGTTCACTGCACTATTTGCAGACTGTCAATTTGATGAGACACTTTTCCCAAAATTAGGGGGAGAAGTTGGTGAAACCAAACGGGAAATTTTGTGGAAAAATGCATCATTATCTCATCTTGATCCACATACCTCTATTTGAAAGAAAGAGGCACAAAAGATTATCCATTTGCAAAGAATAGCAAATCAAATGCCTGAAGCATTTATAGATTTGAAAAGGATAACAAAATCACATATCCTCGAAGTGAATGTGATTCACAAATACATATTCAATGTTGGAAGAATATGAACATGAAATTGGTATTGAATATACCACACTCACTCCTAGAAGGAGGCTTGAGATGATACCACCCTCACCCCTAGAAGGAGGTTTGAGATGATATATGGCATGAATGATCGTTGGTCGCGTACCTATTGTACGCCAAAGTATTTTGGAAATATGACCATTAAAGGACAACGATAATGCAAGAAACATATCTTGCATATAAGTTTGACATGACCATAATGGTATAACTTTCTCTTTAAGAAAGATATTCACCACACGGATGTTGATGAACCTGTGGTAGTACAAAGTTAATTGAGAGCTCTCGAAGAGCCAATTATTACTATGTTGGAGAAATACAATTGAGTATTGTGCTGTAGTAAGTCTCAAAGAAACTTATCCAGTTTCCAAAAGTACACGCGAAGGCGATTGATGATATTGAGACTATAAATAAAGGAAGGCTTTGATACTCCTATTACTACAACTTGTAGCGGGGTAATTTGTATATGAAAAGCTACCCGCTTTGTTCTCCAGTTTGTACTACACAAACGAAAGAATGCCACAATAAAGTGGATATCTATTGGTATAAAACCCATGTCATAATAAACCCGAAGTTTATTGATAAGTGCACATGTCATGGTGTAAATTTGAAGTTTACCAATATTGATAATTTAGTCAGTTGACATTCGTGTTAGCCATCTCATTTGAAGTATGATGTGCAAATTCACATAGGTGAATATCAAAGAACTAGAAGTTCTTGTTCTCAGTAATGAACTGACCAACTAAAGAGTTCGGGTTGAAGCCCCTAAATTCTGGAAATATCAAAGGTGAATATGGGCCCATTCACCTGCCATGTATACCACATATGATGCATCTATGGAATGGTTACATGCGCCATTGTTATTAACCCGCAGCCTGGCAGTGCTTGCGAGGTAAATCGCTCAGTAATCTAACTTAGAGCATAGTTTCCAGATTCTCTACTCAAGACAGTTCATCTTGATAAGTTGGTTTATATTAAAGTTGGTTTAGCAAGATAATTATTGAGTGCTTCCACTTAATAGCTAAACTGTTTCTTATGAGAACTAAGTTATATATATATATCAGTTTGATATAAGTTGTATACGAGAGTATATTCTCCCCTCACAAGTGGTTCAGGGTCAGGAACCAAATAATTTCATCTTATTATTAAGGTGCTGTGTATATTGACATAATGCACAAAGATGATTTCCCAAAGTTGAGGAAACATGTTAGTTTTACTAACATGAGGGGGAGACATGATAAACACTTGAGAAAATGTTACATGGGATGAATTTTCATTTGTATATGTATATCCCCGAATATCATGATATGAACCTGTAGTTCATAAAAGGGAAATGCAATTGCAACATATTGCAAAGCATGCTATACGCATTTGCTGACTCAAAGAAAGTAACTAAATGGAAGAGATACAATTCAAGAAGAATTGATTCCATATGAAAGACATGTAGCTTTGAACCTATAGTTCATATGCTTGAAAGTATAAAGGCAAAGGTATGTATAGTCAATTTTCGATATCTTATTTGTTTAGCATGACATGAAACTTTGATATGCAGCTAAAGTCTATTATGTGACTTACATGACTTAACTTGAAAGATTTAAGTTGCTTGAAGCATATGCAATTCTTGGTCCTGAAGTACCACATCCTAAGTACAATTTGTGTACATATGTATATTGCTATAACTATAAGCATGATGGCATTGAGAATGCATCTATGGAGATATTGAAGAGCTATTCCACGACATTATATGAAGATGTTCATATCTATCAAGAATGATGATTTCAAGGTGCGGAATATTTATTCAAGTCAATATGGTTGATTTATTTATCAAGCATCTACCAAAGATCGTTTTGAAGATGATGCAAAAGGTTGGAATGCAAATGCTCAAGGATATAAATCGATGTACTCATTAGGGGGAGTTAATGCGCGTTGCACTCTTTTTCCCTTACAAGGTTTTGTCCCACTGGGTTTTCCTTGCAAGGTTTTTAACGAGGCAACCAATAGGCGCATATTCAAACATGTGTACTCTTTCCTTACTTTAATTTTTCCCATTGGGTTTTGTTTTAAGGTTTTAACGAGGCACATCATTGAATAGACATTCAAGGGGGAGTGTTATGAAATAGAAGATTCTTACACTTCTATTTAAGGTGAATGTCTTTAATGTACTTAATTAGAGAGATTTTAGAGTCCTATTATTGGTAGCAAGATCTTCCTCCTCCCTTTAAATAGAGGTGCTCTCTACCATTGTAATTCACCCCTCTCAACTCAATAAGAAGAACTCTCTCTACTCTTCTCTCTATTGCTATTGTTCTTGCTCTATTGTTCTTGTCTTTTGCTTTAGTTTATAACAAGATATACATTTAAACACGATTAATTATATAGTAAGTGGCCCGGGCATAACGTCACTAGTTGTGTTGTTATATAAGGGACTAGTTTTTTAGTTTTATGCCAACGTAAGGACTAAGGTGGTAGCTATTATCAATATTTTTGCTAACCCTATGTTTTATCCTACGCGCAATTAAAATTTACATCTTATTAGCGTTGGAGAAAGACATCAGGCTATTAGATTACATATCAAAGCTGTGCATTTATTGGTCGTTTTCTACTACATATCAATGGTTAACGCGATTACGTCTAACATAAGCGTTTTAATTGAGCAATCTTTCTCGCTTATGTTTTCAAACTTAGATAAATCTCATTTAATTAAAACACTAAAACACCAATATAGGTTCTTGCATCACGAGAATAGATCAAAGTTTTATTTGACAATATTAAACTGTCATTAGTGACTTTGATTAAGTTCTTTGAACCTAGATCTTTGACCCGGTTTTTTAAGTAGAGTTACCGCCACAATAACTTGTCATCGGTCATAGCCACATTCCCCTTGATGATCTTTCAACTGCCTCTCTAGTTTTGTAAGTGGATCCAGCACATTATCATTTGACTTCACGTAGTCAATTATGATAATTCTCTTAAAAAGTAGTTTGCTAACGATTATACATTTTCGTTGTACATGACGAGATTTCCCATTATACATAATACTCCCAGCCTTCTTACTGTCGCTTGACTATTACGGTATATGCATGTTGGTGTCAATAATTTTGGCCAAAATAAAGTATCTTTATGAAATTCTGAAGCCATTTTGCTTCTTCAGCGGCCTTTTCTAAGGCTATAAACTCAGCCTCCACTATAGAGCAGGTAATACGCGTTTAGTTGGCATCATGACCCAAAATCAATCGTCATGATGACGCATATCATGGAACTAGGCAAGCCAACTACTCAACCAGTTCAACCAAAAAAGCTTTGAAAATTATACTAAAGCAGTTAATATTTAAGAAAACCTTTTTAAAATATAAATAAATCCGCAACGCAATACCAGTCTCTTCCACAACCGGGATGTCACCGAGTACATGAGCACCTATAGCGGGTACATTCTACTACAATGTCTAAGGAATAAGACTAAAATCCAAATAAAGATACTGAAGGAAAGTCAAGGCATGCAAACACCGTCCAGCTACCTCGATAGCCTCCGAGATATCGACTCCTCACTCAGCAGTTGCCGTGACCGGAAGCGCTTGGATCTGCACACGAGGTGCATAGTTTAGCGTGAGTACAATCAACTCAATAAGTAAAAAATCCCAACTATGGACGGAGAGTAGTGACGAACTCAACCAGCATAATTCAATAGAAAATTAATAGTGCAAAAATGTAGACATGTTTTCAAGTTCGATAGATATCTCAAAATAGAAAAATGATAAAATTTGAATGATATGAAGAATATAACTTCTCTACTTCTACATGCCAATTCACATGCTATATGAGACACACTATGTTGATTGCCTCATGTGCTCACAAATCTCAAATTCTCAATCACTCAATATTGTACATGGCCCATACTGCCAGGGAAGATCCATCTTGTAATATATACATCACTGATAATCAATCACCCATTACGGAGTAGGGTTAATCCAGCCCGTGGAGAAAATCCATCTCCAATTATATAATGCTTCGGACAAGATCCAAGTCCAGGGAAGATTCATCCTTCAATATAATCAATCACGCTCACTAGGGGTGTGTGCAGAATCTGGAGGGCCTCCTTCAGCCCAAACGCTATCATAAATTAGTATAACTGATGTAGCGTGCAACCTGATATCACAAATATCACTCATAATCATTCCCTCAGCCTCACTCACTCATCAATATCTCCCGTCTCTCTCTCCCATGAGCTCACAATATCATGAAACCAGTCCAAAAATAATGATATGATGTATCAATAAATAACAAATCGAGACTGAAATATAATATAGAATGAATGAATATGACTGAGTACGAAATATCAATGAAATAAGTAAGACAACATCAAGAAATGACCACAATAGGTCCCAACAGTACCATCATAAAGCCTAAACATGATACCTAGCATAACTGACAGTTCAATTACTTTATCATATGACACGGATATCAACAAGATAGAACCACTATACAGCGCCATATAATCAACCAAGTCACAATTCTCACGGTGCATACCCATTACTTGGCATGTGCGTCACCTCAATACCAATCACATAACACAAATTCGAGGTTTCGAACCCTCAAAACCATGTTTAGAAGTGTTACTTACCTTAGTCTGGGTAAAACTCTACTCCAATACGCCTTTTCCTGGTAAATCGGCCTCCAAATAACCCAAATCTTGCCACAACAAGTATAATACACTCAATACGGGCTAAAGGAACCAATTCTACAAGAAATTACAAAGCTATAACTCAAAAATCCGAAAATAGCTCCAAATCAGCCCACGTCGAAATCCGACAAAAATCACAAAATCCGAAAAGTGAGTCTAACCATCCCAATTTTACTCAAATCCAATAACAAAATCCCACTCAAATCTCCAAAATAACCTATCCAAATCCCTAGCCTCAAATCCCCAAATTTCACATAAAAAATACACCAACTAGGTGTGAAAATCAATGGAAAAATAAGATTATTGAATAAATTTAACCACAAGTGTCTTACCTCAAGAATCCCTTCGAAATCTCTCTCAAAAATCACCCAATTCCGTGTTTGAAAAGTCAAGAAATGATAAAAACCCTCGAAACATATTGTTTATATTCCACCCAGGCTTTTCGTACCTGCGGAACCGCTTCTGCGGTTAAATATCCCCTTTCGTAGAGTTCACTAACTCAGCTTCCTCCACTCCTGCGAGCCTTGGACTGCATCAATATAATTGATGCAGTGTGCAGCCGGATCACATAAATATCACTCATAATCAGGCCCTCAGCCTCACTCACTCATCATCAATATCTCATGTCTCTCTCTCCCATGGGCTCACAATATGATGAAGCTAGCCTAAAAATAATGATATGATGTATCAATAAATAACAAACAGAGACTGAGATATAATATAAAATGAATGAATATGACTGAGTACGAAATATCAATGAAATAAGTAAGACAACAGCAAGAAATGACCACTATGGGCCCCAACAGTACCAGCTTAAAGCCTAAACATGATACCTAGCATAATTGACAGCTCAATTACTTTATCATATGATGAAAACACAGATATCAACAAGATAGAACCACTATACAAGGCCATAGAATCTACCAAGTCACAATTCTCACAGTGCATGCCCATCACTTGGCATGTGCGTCACCTCTATTCCAATCACATAACACATATTCGAGGTTCCGAACCCTCAAAACCAAGTTTAGAAGTGTTACTTACCTCAATATGGGTAAAACCCTACTCCAACATGCCTTTGCCTGGTAAATCGGCCTCCAAATAACCCAAATCTGGCCACAACAAGTATAATACAATCAATACACGCTAAAAGAATCAATTCTATAAGAAATTACATAGCTTTAACTAAAAATTCCAAAATTTGTCCAAATCAACCTATGTCGAAATCCGACAAAAATCACAAAATTCGAAAATTCATTTATCCGCGAGTCTAACCATCCCAGATTTACTCAAATCCAATAACAAAATCTCACTCAAATCTCCAAAATAACCTATCCAAATCCCTAGCCTCAAATGCCCAAATTTTACATAAAAATACACCAACTAGGTGTGAAAATTAATGAAAAAAAGATTATTGAATAAATTTAACCACAAGTGACTTACCTCAAGAATCCCTTCAAAATCTCTCTCAAAAATCACCCAATTCTGAGTTTGCAAAGTCAATGAATGATAAAACCCTCAAAACCCATTGTTTATATTCCGTCAAGGCTTTTCGTACCTGTGCAACCGCTTCTGCGGTTAAATATCCGCTTCCAGAGAATTCACTAACTCAACTTCCTCCACTCCTGCGAGCCTTGTACTGCATCTACACAATCGCAGGTGCGAAACAGTCCATCGACCTGGGCACAGACTCGCATTTACACCCATTCCCCACTTCTATGACCACGCAGATGAGACAGAATCTTCGCACCTGGGAGCTCTTCTCATCTCTTACTTGCTCGTTTATGTGGCTCTCTTCCCACTTCCGTGGGCTCGCACCTGCGGTGTCCACTCTGCAGGTGCGATTACACCAGTAGTCCTCAAACTTCAGCAGCTATTCAACTTCAAACATGGATCCGTTAACCTCCCAAAATCAATCTCGGGACCTCAACCAAAAATATCAACAAGTCCCATAATCTCATACGAACTTAGTCGAAACTTCAAATCACCTCAAATAACATCAAAAACACAATCGTACCCTAATTCAAGCCTAATAAACTTTGAAATTTCTAAATTCTATAAACGACGCCAAAACCTATCAGATCACATCCTATTGACCTCAAATTTTGCACACAAGTCACAAATGACTCCACGAACTTACTCCAACTTCCGGAAATCCAATCCAACCTAATATCAAAAAGTTCACCCCCGTCAAACTTTTTATAATTCTAACTTTCACCATTTCAATTCTAGTTCTACTACGGACCTCCAAATCACAATCTGGATATGCTCCTAAGTTCAAAATCACTCAACGGAGCTAATGGAACCATCAAAACTCAAATCTAGAGCCATTTATACACAAGCCAACATCCGGTCAACTTTTCCAACTTAAGCTTTTAATTATGAGACTAAGTGTCTTACTTCACTTCGAAATTTCTCTAAACCCGAATAAACTAACTCGGTAATTCATAAAAAAACTGTAAAGCAAAAAATGATCAGTTAATAGGGGGACGGGGCTACAACACTCAAAATGATCGGCCGGATCGTTACATCCTCCCCCTGTTAAACAAATGTTCGTCCTCGAACGGTTCTAGAAACATACCTGGAGTCCCAAATAGGTGTGGATATCGGCTCTACATCTCCTGCTCGGTCTCCCAAGTATCCTCCTCAACAGGTTGACCTCTCCATTACACCTTCATTAAAGCTATATCCTTTGACTTCAACTTTCGAACTTGCCGATCCAAAATGGCCACCGGTTTCCAATTCGGGCCGGTTACGGGTTATTCAAAATCGAGCTTGACGGGTCTGAGTCGATCCGAGTAAAAAATGATCCGAAAAGGTTACGGGTCCAAGGGGCTAGGCCGGGCTGGGTTAGTATTTTTTTTTATTTTTTATTTTGTATAACTATCGTAATCTATATAGATGTAAAGTAAAAATATAAAATATAAAAACAATCTTATAAAAAGAGTGTTTGAATAAAAGGATGTAAAGGCTTTAAAATTTTATATATTTTATTAAGAATTTAAGATAAAAGAATACAATGAAGATGAAAAAAATTGCACTTATAATTGTAAGTTCTTTGTATTTCAAACTTACAAATTAAAGTTTATATTTAACAAAAACTAAATTAACAAAAAAAGAGTAAAACTAAATTTTCATTACATAATAATACTTTAAATTAATTTAACAAACTAAAACATTAAGCATAAATACGTCTAATAATTTTAAAATAACACAAATTATCTCAAATAAACTTAAATACGAATTTCTGGACGACTTTCAAGACAACTCTTCACATGCCTCCTTAAATAGCATGTGCCCACCCACTTTAGATGAAGATTTATGACTAGACCATAGCTCTTGCACTTTACTTTGTGAACTTCTTCATTTTCTTCTACCACCTCAAAGTGTTCCCAAACATATGAGCGCACTCTAGAAGTACGGGGCATGATTTAACTTGAAGAGAATTTGAGTTTGAGAAATGTGAGATGAGTAAAGAAATGAAGAAGGGTGGGTGTATTTATATTTTTTCAAAGGACTAATGTAGTAATTACTAAAATATTATTTTTTAAAAAACATTGTCCAACAAAGGACTATTCTTTCAATCAATCCGTTGGGCAACGGTCATATGACATTTTTTAGAAAAGATTCAGATTTCTAGCTGTTAAATCGTTCTGGGCCGTTTAACCGGTTCAATAGTAATTTTTGTTGAACGGGTTTGACCGTTTTGGTTGATCAGATCTTTTTTGGTTAACGAACTAACCCCCCTAACCCAGCCCACCTGGCCCCATAACTACCTGCCCGGACCAGTCTAGGTTTCAACCGGTCTGGCATGGTCCAAAAACGGGTCGAGCTAGCCCGTTTGATAGGCTTACATACAACTGAACCGTGCTAAAATCGAAATCATGAGACAGATCGCCAACGTACTTCCGAAGCATAGAAACATGAAATACTTGATGCATACTCAACAAGCTAGGTGGAAGGCAAGCTTGTAAGTGACATCTCCAATCCTTTGAAGTACCTCAAACAAACCAATAAACCGAGGTTTCAACTTGCCCTTCTTCCTAATTCTCATAACACCCTTCATGAGTGAAACCTTCAGTAGAACCTTCTCCACAACCATGTAAGACATATCACAAACCTTCCTCTTCTGTCTAGACTGCACTTGTGCAAAGCCGTTCTTGGATCAATTTAGCCTTGTTCAATGCATCCTCAACCAAGTCAGTACCCAATAGGCTAGCCTTATTCGGCTCAAACGAACTCCTCGGAAATCTACACTGCCTTCCGTACAAAGCCTCACAGAGAGCCATCTGAATGCTCGACTGATAGTCGTTATTGTAAGAAAACTCCTGCGAATGGTAGAAATTGATCCCCTGAACCCCCGAAATAAATTACTCAAGCACGTAGCATGTCCAAAACTCCCGCAAATGGCAAAAACTAATCCCATAAACCCCAGAAATCAATTCCTCTAATATCTTAATAGTGCGTTTGGACTGTCTATCCATCAGAGGTGAAATGTTGTACTCAACTCAATCTGGGTGCCCGACTCTCGCTAAAAGGCTGTCCAAAATTGCGATGTAAACTATATGCCTCTATCTAAAATGATGGAAACCGGCAAACTGTGAAGGCGTACAATCTCTTGGATGTAAATCTCAGCCGACCACCTCGAAAAATAGGTAGTACCAACTAGAATGAAGTGCGCGGACTTGGTCAACCGATCCATAATCACCCAAATAGCATCGAACTTCCTTAAAGTTCGTAGGAGCCTAACGACAAAGTCCATGGTGATCCGCTCCTACTTCCATTCTGGAATCTCTATCTTCTGAAGCAATCCACCCGGTCTCTAATGCTCATGCTTCACCTGCTAACAATTAAGGCACTGAGCTACAAACCCTACCATATTTTTCTTCATTCTCCTTCACCAATAGTGTTTTCTCAAGTCCTAATACATCTTCATGGCACCCGGATGAATGGAGTACCGCAAACTCTGGGCCTTCTCAAGAATCATCTCACGTAGCCTATCCATATTGGGAACACAAATCCGACCCTGCATACTCAATACCCCATCATTTTCAACAGTCACATCTCTGGCATCACTGTGTTAAACCATGTTCTTGAGGACAAGCAAATGAGGATCATCATATTGGTGCTCTCTAATGCGATCAAATAAGGAAGACCAGGAAACCACACAACCTAGAACCCATCTTGGCTCCGAAATATCCAATCTCACTAACGGATTGGCCAAGTCCTGCACATCAATTACAAGAGGTCTCTCACTAATGGGAATTAATGCAAGACTGTCACGCCCCAAAACCGTGGAACGTGACCGGCGCTCAACCGAGTAAATTCCACTAAGCAAACCTGCTAGATTTCATTCTACCCAAACTAGTTCATGAATAAAGAGGGAATGTTATCCCATTTAACCAAAACACTAAGCAATCTTCCGCTAGCAACTTTTATTTCATTTCCGTTAATGACTTCATTCATAGTTTTCAAGATATTACAAGTTTACAAGTTTAATGAAAGCATGTTTGTCAAATACTAATATTTCTAGTCTTGAAGCCCAACATCTACCAGCACTCACAAAAAGTCCACGGAGCCTCTAAATACAATAAAAGAGAAATCGGGAAATGCCGGCAATAAGGCTCCGGCTATACCTAAAAACGTGATGAGAAAATGAACAAATGATAAATAACATGACCCCGGGATGGAGTGGGGCTCACCAAGTCCGGTGGGAAGAGAATAGTGTTATCACTAGCCAATGATGCTCACTTTGAAACCACCTGTATCATAAAATGATACAGCGTCCCCGACAAAAGGGACGTTAATGCAGTCTAATAGCACTAGTATGTAAGGCTAAAAGTCTTCTTTCGAAATAGAATGTCCATTTAAGCAGAGACAACATATAGAAACAGAAGTCACAATCAACAATACCTAAATAACTAATTGAAGCGTAACGATTTTCAAGTAAGAAAATAGTGTGTATATATATTTGGTTGGGAGATCACTAGCACCAATATTACCACCCTGTTTGTTAGCACGGAGTCCGATCATGCCCGATCGGCTAGGTCATCTCCCCATAGGCATTGTGGTTTGACATTATGATGCGAAAGAAAGTTTTCACAATAGTAGTACCACCAAGTGTGCAACATGGAGTGTGATCTCTACCCGATCAACTAGGCCGCCTTCCCACATATGCCGTGTGGGTTGGATTTTTCTTTTCCAATTCACAGGTATTAGCTTCATTTCACTTTGGAGAACAGTCACAATTTCACCAATATTTCAATTTCATCCTAAATCACACTCTACTCCTACACCGGCACATGTAGTTTCAGGTGTGGGACTTATGACCCACCCTTCCTCGGTCTTGCTAATGATACTCTCTAAAATATTTTTTATTCAATTTAATATTGCACATAGTTGTAGTATAAATACAAGTATACAAATATAGCATCAATATAACAACGCTTACCTCAATACCTTTCACATTTTATAGTTTTTATTAATGCTCACAATCTCTCTCGATAATAGTATCTCTTTACCCTTTGGGCCTTTGACAAGGTTCATATTTTTCATGGCACGAAGGACGCATTTGGATTTTCACATTTTTATCTCCTTTATTTCCAAGGATCTCCACCCAATATCAGTGTACCAAATATTCCAGGAATCATATATTTTTGAGTTCAATAGTAATAGAATCATCAAACACAAGGGATTCTTTCCAAAGAGGGCCAATCAACAATTGAAATACATACTGAGGTTATAAGCAAACAACCACCTTAATTACCCCTTGAATTACCCTTTTTCCAACATGACAAAAGCACAATTTCAGCATCGGAATGTATAAGAACTCGCATTACATTGAACGTATTTATTGGCAAAGTATTATCTAAAACAACTACTTATGGGCATAATTCAAGTGCAAAAGACCTTTAAGCCATTCTATTATTTTTTGAAGTTAGTTCATAATGATTGGGGTCAAGACTTATTTCATAATCGTTTCGCATTTTCTCATTCGATTCATTTCCATATATCTTTGCAATTTATCAACAAGTAGACATATTCAATCAAGGATTTAATACACATAAGATCAACTAGGAGCATTAAACATATCGTTTTCTTCTCACCTAATCAGTACACTAGCCTTCATTTAAAAAATGTGACTCAAGGCTATATTATTTTTGTAGGCAAACCACACTTAAACTTACAAAAGAACAATATGTAATTCACTTTCGAGAGAGAAAGTTTAGCCTACATACCTTGATTGAGCTTTCCTTAAGTCCTACTATACTCCAAGACTCTTAGCAACATCAATCTTTTAGAAACATGACAAATCGAACCACAAATTAGAGAGATGATCATAGTTCTACCCCGTTTGAGCATTTTCGCAAACACTAAGTGTGCATTATGCTTTTAAAACCATTTTGTGAAAGATCGTACCATCCCTCATCCCATCCTTACCTCAAAACCTCACCAAATACTTTAAGAACTTATGCATGCAAGATAACCACTCCCTTCACCATAGATTTCCCTTCTAATGGTCTACCCTATTTATACTCAGTAATTAAGAACTTGCGTTATAGAACCTTACCTCTTAGGAGGAAGACCTAGGTACCTTTCTTGACAAATCTTCAAGGTTTAAGAAAGATCTAGGAAAAATGTCGATGAAGAACCCCTTCTCCCTCTAGGACCCTCTCTCTCTCTAAATGCATCAGAAAATAGGCCTAGAATGAAGAGTAGCATATAATATATCAACATGGGATCGGGTAAGAAAATTAGAAATTCGGAGCCCCTAAACAGATCTGTGATCGCAAATTGACATGCGGCCTGCAAAAGGGACCGCAAAATGGCTCCCAAAACATAAACAAACTGTCCGGGTATGCGACATGAATTTGGTCTGCATACGTGTTCTATGGTCACATAATGCACCTCAGAACTGGCCCTCAAAAAAAATATGAAGATGATTATGCGATGACTATGCAACTCACATATTGATTATGCGATTGCAATTGGATGCATAGTTGACCTCAAAATTTACCATCAAACTGCCTCACTCTGTGACGACTATCCGGTCCGCATGGCCATTACAAAGACTACCCAGACTCACCGCCTTTCTACGTATGGCATCAACCACTACATTGGCCTTCCTAGGGTGATACAAAATTGTGATATCATAGTCCTTTAGCATATCCAACCATCTTCGTTGCCTCAAATAAAGATCCTTCTATTTGAACAAGTGTTGGAGGCTCCGATGATACGTAAACACCTCACCAGACTCATGTAACGATAATGCCTCCAAATCTTAAATGCATGAATGATGGAAGTTAACTCCAAATCATGAAATGGGTAGTTCTTCTCATGTGGATTTAACTGGCGTGAAGCATAAGAAATTACTCTATTCCCGTGCATCAAAACATACCCGATACCGATCCGAGAAGCATTACAATACATTGTATAAGAACCAGAAGTTGATGGTAGAACTGGAACAGAAGTTGTGGTCAAGGCAGTCTTGAGCTTCTGAAAGCTCTCCTCACACTCACCCAACTACTTGAAAGGAGCACCTTTTTAGGTCAATTTGGTCAAAGGTGATGCAATAGACAAGAAACCCCTAACAAAGTGACGATAATAGGCCAAGTCGAGAAAGCTCCAAATCTTCGTAGCTGAGGATGGTCTGGGCTAACTCTAAACTGCCTCTATCTTCTTCGGATCCCCCTAAATACCCTTACTGGACACCATGTTCCCCAATAATGCCATTGAACAAAGCTAAAACTCACATTTGGAGAACTTAGTGTCACGACCCAAACTGATGGGTCGCGACAGGCACCTGATGCCCTTACTCAACCGAGTACCAACGGAATGTATCTTTCTTATTACATCTACGTGGGTAAATGTCTAGAAGAGCCATATGAGATAACATGGATAAAACATGAGAGAACACTTGACATAGAATGACCCAACCTAATATACTGACTTATACATATGATGTGCGGGCCTATAAGACTAAAATAATCACTCGTACACTGAACATAGGCCGACATGGCCATAAAATCTTTCACATACATGTCATATGTCTACAAGACTCTAAGAGTACATAAATGTCATAAGTCGGGGACAGGGCCCCAATATACCAATCAATACATGTTTAAATCACACTAACCAAATAAGCAATTCCGAAGCAAATGGAACGCACCAACATCTTTCGCTGAGCTGATAGCCTACTTGGAAGTCTCTCAATCTATGTATCCGGGCCTGCAGGCATGAAATGCAGCGTCCCTAAGCAAAATAGACGTCAATACAAATAATGTACCAAGTATGTGACAAAAAAAAATTAGTAAACAATAGACATGAGAGAAACATGGAGTAAAAGACTCAACATGTGTATCTGAATAGCTTCGTGAATCATTTAATATTAATGTTATGAATATGCGTACAAATGTCATGCATGTGTATATGCATTTTAACATCATCAAGCCTCTGAAGGCATCCCATCATATCTTCTTGGCGACTATAGGTAAATCATCAACATATACCAACTGATTATGTGGTGGTGCATATATAACACCGTAACCTTTTCCTGTATATATATATATATATATATATATATATATATATATATATATATATATATATATATATATATATATATATATATATATATATATATGCGTGTATAATGCCATCTGGTCATAGGTCAATGTACATGTATAAATAAATGCAATGCACGAGAAGTACGTCAATAAAATCTCTCAGAATGTCATAAGACCATTATGCCTCTGATTAATATCACGAAATAAACTTTATCAACTTATGTATTTTGTGAGATCTATGAATAAATAATAAAATAATAGGATACATGAGGAATCAAGAACATAAGCATCTCTAGTATTTCTATAAGTAGAGTCATTTATGGAATTTGTGCATTTTCTAATTTCGTTTGTATCGTAGGGATCATGCCAAAAGGAAAGAAGGGACCACATTAACATACCTAAGCCGATTCTCTTGATAATCCCTTTAACACACGTCAATTGTGAAAAAACTCGTAACATCGAGATTAAAGTATGAAAAAATCCGCATGATATTCTTGAGAAAGTTTGTACCGTGCTCCCTTAGAATTTGAAATTCACGTTGCACTTTTAGGGATTTATAAAAATTCCATTGAGAATTCCATCCGTTCTAGCAAGCCTAAGTATTTACTTCTTAAGTGATATATGACCATCTCTTATCTTTAGAAGCATAGTATGCAAGAGAATAAATTACTAACAAACCTTCAAACTAACAAGAAGTTTAAAAGGTCATGAAGTGGTCATATGACCCTTGACAACGTTGCCACTCTCAAAATTGCCACCTTGTATGTGACTTTAAGAGTCACCATTCATTAATGCAAGGGTGCCATGTCGATTATTATCCATTTCCAACAATTAACCACCAATCATCTTACTTAAGTGTTAATCTCCCACCAAAATCAATAATTACTCGATTATTCACATAATTAATTTTTTTTCAAATTACTTATAATGCTACTTAATTTTAACACACCTTATACATATTATTATCATGGTCATATGGTATACTGTATGTCACTAGTCCATGAATACGAGTTACTATAGCTTGGACCGTATTTTATCCCTTAAATTTCCAAACTTTGATGGAACTCATTTTTTTCGATTCGCTTACCCTCTTACCTTCACGAATTAACTTATCACTTATTTGAAATAGCATAATTCTTATAATCTCAAAACAATCTCATATCCAAATTTATGTCGATTAACTTATGACGAACTTTAACATACGAAAGTGGGGATGTAAAATCTCACTTTTGAGCTTGCATCAATCTAATTACGGAGTACTTTCATGTACGAAAACATAGGATGTAATATCATTCCCCCCTTTGAAACACTCGTCCTCGAATGTTGACTGATGCACTTATCATTTTCATAACCTATGTCTTCTGAATACTTTAGTACTCCTCTCTCCGTCTAGGCATCTGTTCTGTGGATGAATTCCAAAGGCCAGGGCATTCCCCCTCCCTTTAGCTCTCTTTCTCACACCCCGACTCGTGGTCAGAATCCTTCCAATCTTGTAACTGTTGCTACATTTTATCATGCAACCTATACGACTATAACTTTGTAAGTGCGTCTTTGCGACTCTTCTCTCCTTTTTCCTCCAGCTTTTAACCAATCTCTAGGCCTCACTTGGTAAACATATACAAAGATTAATATGATGTCCGTTTGGGCATCTATAGATATACTGTAGTTCTTCGCTTGGTACTTGTCGAACTTAAGAATATTGTTATATCTTATTTTATAGACCTGGTTCTTCATCCATATGACTTTACTACATCTAGGTAGGTCATATTATTCTGTAACTCTTACCTTGGTTTATTATTATCGAGGTCTGATATCCAATTCCAGGTTGTCTCTCATTTCTTATCATAGATGTATATATCCAAGTCCTCTAATGCTTTCTTATTATTGTTTATCTAAAGGATGGAATCCTTATCTCCTCTCATACGTGGAACTTTATCCATCTATTGTCGATTTACCTTAACGTTGATAACTTGGCCTCTCGTGTAACATTGCAGCTAGGGCTCATATCTCATCGGGGACATTTGGAGTAATTAGACTGATCCACCTAGGGGCGATACTATACTTCCATAACCTTATTTCATAGCATCCCAATGTGATTCACTTACGTGGTATTTAATCCTGTACAACTCTTGAAATCCTTTTTTTTTCTTTTTTTTTCAAATCATTACTTAACCGAAGGCCCAAATGTCATCCTTTATTTATCATAATTACACCCTCATTCTATTACTTGGGCTGTATTCCATCTCTTATAAATGCTACAAGTCGTAGACTCCTTTGAGTTCATTCAAGCTATACTGAGCTTTCTACAACTTAGAGAAACCATCAGCTCTCTTGTTTTCATGGGCTTAATCTGGAGGACTTATCCATTATCATCAACTTCTCACTCGCCCTTTTTATCCTTACTCCTGTCTTCTAGAACCTTGTCGCTTTACCATATAATAGCTTGCGATCTAAACATATCTTAATATTTCTTCAACTTTCTTGCGCCATAGATTTCCTTATGTTATTCTAGAACATCAAACGAGACATCACATTGTCTCTAACTCTTCTTTACCCTCTTAACTAGACCTTTTGGTACCTGAAAATTATAGGCTAGAAGATATGCAACTAATGACACAATTATCATTCTTGGATACTGAATCCCAGTGTTTCTAGCATTTTATCAAGAATATGGACTATTCACAACCTTCTGCATTTGAGTATCTTGTACATTGTTTACCTTTATCTCACTTACCTTGAAATCTTGCATCATATATTCTATCTCTTTTATGACATCCCTTCCACATATGTGTGACATCCACAACTTTAAGATTTATTATAATACTTACACCTCTGGTGCATACACAATTTGGTATGAGATTCTTACTGACTTCTTATGAGGCTGGTACTCTTCTAACTGGCTTTATCATAGAGCCGTTATAAAATATGGATATTGTATTATCTCTTTTTTACCTCTGATATTAAGATTGATTCTTCAATGTTCTCAATCATGATGTCTATAATTTTCTGGGCCTAATAATCAGACTCCTGATTTACTTAGTTGATGTAACTCTTTTAGTTTCCTCTTTCTTCTAATTAGTCTTTATGTAGGCTTAATCTATCCTCCGACTAGTGGCTCGTGGTATTAGTTATTACTTCAGATTTTCATGGGAGCTATGGAATATCCATGATACAATCCTTTAATAATTCAACCCTTTGCTATGACCTGGACTCAATTATTTCTTTTAACTTATACCAGAATCTCTACGACTGTATGATTGTCAACATATATTCTACATGTATAATACTCTGAAATCTTAAGTGTGTTCATAACGTAACTAACTCTGGATCATTGATCAAATAGTTCATTTCGTTCCTTCTCAACTTTCTTTAAACATAAGCAATTACTTTTCCTAGTCTTCTTGTCCCCTTGTTGCGTGGATACTTAGCTTAATTTAGTGCCGCCGCACATTGGAATTCCATAATACTCACATGATCTTGCATATCACTTTTGATTTTACTCCCCGTTCATTAGCCACGGTAGGTGCCATTTTCTTAGGGAGTGCATGCAATGTTTTTGTGAAACTGTTATTATAAGACCCTTACCTCTTTAGGTTACTGATCTTAAGTTGAAGCCTTCTTCCTTACGTCCTCAGCTAGTCTTTCATTGTAATACTTATGGAGGACCCTATGACCCTGATAAAGCTGTGAGCTTATTATATCGTATACTCGACGAACCTTTTGATGTCCTTCCTAGCCTATAATTATCTGTAGTTACTTACCTCCACGTCATTGTTCTTATAGGGTTACTTCTGAACTAATATTCTGGACTTCCTTCCTTGTGTCATTCTCTTTTATTTTCGTAACACTTATATGGTACCTTTAACTACCGCGTCTTCATATATAAGTATTTCTCAAGTATACCATGTCATATCTACGAGGTTGAATTCACTATATTGGGTTTTACTATATTTATCTTGCACGACCTGCTAATTTATCTGCAACCTCTTGTCTAGCCATAGTTAGGCTCTTCCTGGATCAATACAAGCTACTCGTTGGCCCATTCTCGTATCAATATTCTGCGTAATCTTTCTTGGATTATTTCCTTTATTTTAACTTACCTCTCGCACTGGCTCCTTATTTCTCCATAACATTTCATGCAAGAACCCTTATTTCCTTCTTGATGTCGTACTTGCATAATGTTCTGGAATTGTGGCATATCTGTAGGATGTGAATAAGTGCAATATCTTCCTTTCTCATTTTTATCGCATTCTTCCTTTACCATTTCACAGTTACTACAGCCACTTAATTCTGACTTAATGCCACATTATTCCATATCCCCCCTTTATGAGAGTACCAAGGTTTAGAGCTAGGGAGATCTACATATAGATGTTTCACCTCTTCATCTTTAGTGTCCTTTCACATCATCGATGGCCCTTACTCGCCTTGCGGTAATCCTTCTGTACCAAGGATAACAAAATTCCTTACTCACGAGGGTGACACTTAGTATAACTGGAACATATAGTCCCTTAAGCTTAACCATTGCTTGCTTTGGGAAAGTGTCTTCCTGAATGACCATTTTCTGAATTTCTCTTGAATCTTTTTCTATTGCCTATTCTATTATTGCCAGAATGAAATATGAAATTCTCATAATGTCAGTCATTATCAAATCACTCAATCCCTAATTCATGTTTAGTTTATCCTGTTCACCAATCTATATTAATTTCCATTACTCTAGGGTCTAACTTTTCCTTCTGGTGGCCTATACTCTTTTGTTGTCTCAAGGCGTGGCTCCTCTCATCTTTTCCTTCACTTGACTATATACTCTGTAATACTATCAACTTTTTTTACAGTTGTCATCCATGTGTCATCCATGTATCACATCTTACTTATAATTCTTCCTTATCTCTCTTCTTATTTTCCTGCTAATATTTCTGCTATTACTTTTTTTGTAATAATTTCAACAAGACATTATTTTGTTTTTAGCTACCCTTGATTCATCCATTGGCTATTTGGGTTGCCTAATATTCTCGCTCTACTAGGGACGAGAGACATACTAAGGTAATATTTATCCCTTTCAGGCTTCCAATGCCTATCTTTGTAGTACTCATAAGTACTTGCACTATTTTAGAGTGCACCATATGAGTGTCTCACAAGGAGATCTATTAGCACATTTGCAATGCCCTTTGGAAATGTTAACTAACACAAACAATCTATCCACCATTTTGGGTCACTCTAACCCCAGCCGGATCTTAGTATCCGTCCTTCTCTTAACAATTTTTATTAGCTCCCGTAAGGGATAAATAAGATGGGTGTGGCCAATTGGACATACCTATGTTATGGTTGAAAGTAACCCAAAAGGCTTATATTCCTCTGCCTTAATTGTAAATATTGATAATTTTCATTAACTGGGTGCCTCGTACCCTTCTTCACCTTGCTTCTTTTTTACTTGTTGAAACTTGTATTTTCCTTCTGAATCTCTCATAGCTTTTCACCATATGTGTGGATAGATATTCATGCCTTAAGGCTCCTTATCAAGAAGCTTACTCACATGTTCTGCTGAAAACTTCACATTTATTCATCATAAGCATGATACAAAATTGAATTCCTCTAACTCAACTCTTCGACAACCACATTGAATCTCTTACCAACCGTCTTTCTAGATGTAGGCATCGTCATATTATGAATAAGATAGAGTATAAAAAATTGAGTTCTTACAAATAAGCTCTACCATACAATCTAGAGTAGGTCCGAAATTCCCTGTAGCCTCATACTTATAAGTGTGGTACACAACAAACCCATAAAATAGACTCTACTAGACACGACTTGTAGACTCCCTAGGATAGAACTGCTCTGATATCACTTCTGTCACGATCCAAATCGATGAGCCACGACACGCACCCGGTTCCCTCACTCAATCGAGTACCAACATAACGTATCTTTCTCATTACATTAACATGGGTAGATTCCAGAATGGCCGCATGAGGTAACAAGAATAAAACATGGGAGAACACTCGACACAAAATGACCCAACCTGATATACTGACTTATACATATGATGTGCGGGCCTATAAGGCCAAAATAATCATCCGTACACTAAACATAGACTGACAAGGCCACCCAATATTTCATATACATGAAATATATCTACAAGCCTCTAAGAGTATATAAATGTCATAAGGCTGGGACAGGGCCTCGACATACCAATCAATACACATCTAAATCATACTAACCAAATAAGCAACTTTGAAGCAAATTGAGTGCATCAACATCTTCTGCTCCTAATAGCCTATTTGGAGGACTCTCAATCTGTTTATCAGGACGTGCGGGCATGAAACACAACATGTCCAAGAAAAACGGACGTCGGTACAAATAATGTATCGAGTATGTGAGGAATGAAAATCAGTAAACAATAGACATGAGAGAAACATAGAGTAAAAGACTTAACATGTATATCTGAATAACTCATTAAATCATTTAATATTATAATGTCATACATCTGCGTATAAATTTCATATCATGTATGGGTATATGTGTTCATAACATCATCAAGCCTCTGAGGGCATCCCATCATATCATCTCGGCCACCGTAGAAAAATCATCAACATATACCAGTTGATCAGGTGTGGTGCGTATATAATATCGTAACCTTTTCTCATATCCCATATAAATATACATATATATATATATATATATATATATATATATATATATATATATATATATATATATATATATATATATATATATATATATATACACACACACACACATACATATATAGTGACATCTGATCATGGGTCACTGTACATACATAAATGAATGCAATGCATGAGAAGTACGTCAATAAAATTTTTTAGAACGTCATAAGACCATTATGCCTCAGATTAATATCACGAAATAAAATTTATCAACTTACATATTTTGTGATACCCAAACACAAATGAAGGATAATATGAGACATGGGGAATCAAGAACATAAGCATCTCTAGTATTTCTATGAGTATAGTCATTTATGGAAGTTATGCATTCTCGTTTCGTTTGTATTATATGGATCATGCCAAAAGGAAAGAAGGGATCGCCTTAACATACCTGAGCCGATTCTCTTGACAATTCCATTAACACACGTCAATTGTGAAAAAACTCGTAAAATCGAGATTGATGTATGGGAAAATCCGCATGATATTCTTGAGAAAGATTGCACTGTGCTCCCTTAGAATTTGAAATTCATGTTGCACGTTTAGGGGTTTATAAAAATTCCCTTGAGAATTCCACCCATTCCATCAAGCCTTAGTATTTCCTTCTTAAGTGATAAATGACCATCTCTTATCTTTACAAGCATAGTAAGCAAGAGAATAAATTACTAACAAACCTTCAAATTGATAAGAAGTCTAAAAGGTCATGAAGTAGTCATATGACCTTGCTAACGTTACCATTCTCCAAATTTTCCACCTTGTATGTGATTTTAAGAGTCACCATTCCTTAATGCAAGGCTGCCACACTGAATTTCATCAATTCCAAACAATTAACCACCAATCATCTTAATTAAGTGTTAATCTTCCACTAAATTTAATAATTACTTGATTATCCGCATAATTAGGAATTATCTCAAATTACTTATAATACTACTCACTTTTAACAGATCTTATAAATTTTGTTATCATGGTCATATGGTGATTTTTATGGCACTAGTCCATGAATACAGGGTATTATATCTTGGACTGTATTTTATCCCCAAATTATCAAACCTCGATGGAACTCATTTTGCTCGATTCGCTTACCCTCTCACCTTCACAAATTAACTTATCACTTATTTGAAATAGCGTAATGCTTATAATCTCAAGAAAATATCATCCCCAAACTTATGCCGATTAACTTATGATGAAACTTTAACATACGAAAGGATGTAACATCTCATTTCCGAGCTTCCATCAATTTACTTATGGCGTACTTTTACGTACAAAAACTTGGGTTATAACACTTAGCATAAAGCTTCTCCTCCCTAAATTGCTGCAACACAATCCTTAAATGTTGGACATGCTCATCCTGTCTACGAGAGTACACCAAGATATTGTTAATGAAAACATAGCAAATAAGTCGAGATAAGGCTGAAACACACTTTTCATTAGATGCATGAACGCTACTGGGGCATTTGTTAGCCCAAAAAACATTATAAGAAACTCATAATGATTGTAACGGGTCCTGAATACTGTCTTTAGAATATCCGGGTCCCGAATCTTCAGCTGGTAATATTCGGACCTCAAATCAATCTTGGAGAACACTCTTGCTCCTTGAAGCTGGTCAAACAGATCATCAATACACGGCAAAGGATAGTGGTTCTTGATTGTGACTTTGTTCAACTGCCTATAATCAATGCACATTCTCATAGTATTATCTTTCTTCTTCACAAACAACACCGGTGTGTCCCAAGATCACATACTAGGCCTAATAAACCCCTAATCAACGAGTTCCTAAAGTTGCTCCTTCAATTTCTTCAACTCAGCTGGTGCCTAAGATATGGTGGAATAGAAATGGGTTGAGTGTCCGGTACCAAGTCAATACCGAAGTCATTATCCCTGTCGAGCGGCATGCCCGGCAAGTTTACAAGAAATACGTCCAGAAACACCCGCACCATCGAAAAGAATAAATAGTGGGAGTATCAACACTAACATATTAACATCCCTCACGAAGGCCAAATAAGATAAACAACCATTCCCAACCATCAATTAGGCCTTCAAAAATGAAATCATATACTGGGAACATAGTCTAGAGAACCTCTTCACTCAATACTCGTCAACCCTGGCATAGCCAACATCACAGTCTTAGCGTGACAATCTAGAACAACATGACATGGATACAACCAATCCACACCCAATATCATGTCGAAATTAACCATACTAAGCAAAAAAGATCAACTCTAGTCTCCAAATTCTTAATAGTCACTACAGACAACCGATACGGTCCACAATAATAGAATGGTCGTAGAGACATAAATAGATAAAACTAAAGACTCACAGGCAATATCTAGATAATGAGAAAAATATGATGATACATATGAACAAGTGGAATCAGGTCAAATAATATAGAGGCATCCTGTGGCATACTGAGACAATACCTGTGATCACTGCATCTCCAGCAATAACATCTGGTCCGGTAGGAATGTCATAGAATTGGGCCTGACCGCCACCTGATTGGCCTCCCCCTCTAGGGCGACCCCTAGATGACTGAGCTCCACCCTGAGCTGGCTAGGCGAGTGGTGATGTAATGGGTGCTGAAGTTGTAGACTGATTCCTCTGCTAAGCTAGACCTTCCAAAAGGCGAGGACAGTGCCTCTTGATGCGACCCATATCTCCACACTCAAAGCAACCCCTCCCTGAGAATGGTGGTGGGGACTGAAGGGAGCCCTAAGCACCAGAATACCTACTGGAAGAACTCGGTGTTGATGAGCACTGAGGTGAATGTGCATGAGACGAACTCTAAGCTGGAAGGTCATTGGGAGATGAGTGGCCCTAAGGAGTGTTGTATGAACCAGGTCCGGATGATACACCACTATGATATGGACGAGTCGTCTGAGTATGCTTATAAGGACGACCCAACCGTGGTGGAACAAACCCTCAGAAGGAACACCGCTAAAACCACCTGGTCTACGAGGCTTCTTGGCCTCTCTCTCTACCCGCTCCTGACTGCGGACTATCTCAATCTGCTGAGCAATGTCGATTACCTCATCAAAATTAGTTCCAAATACTATTTCTCAAGTCACAAGAAACCGCAACTGATATGTGAGGCATCAATGAACCTCCTAATCATCTCCCTATCAGTGGGAACCAACCAAACTACGTTACGAGCCAACTCAGAAAACATCATCTCATGCTGCATCACATATATGCCATCTTGATATAACTACTAAAACTGTCTGCGCAGCTCCTCTCTGCGAGACGGTGGCATGAACATCTCTAATAAGAGAATAGAGAACTCCTGCCATGTAAGTGGTGCTGCACTGCCTGGCCTGCGTCTCTTATAAGCCTTCCACCAATTGAAAGCAACCCTAGTGAACTGAAAAGTAGTGAACGATACCCCACTGATCTTTAAAATATCGACTATGGAAAGCATCCACTCACATTTGTCCAAGAAGCCCTGGGCATCCTCCAACTCTGCCGTGCTGAAAGATAAATGCCTGGGCCTCCTAAAACTCTCTAGTCTCTTCTGCTCATCCTCAATCATAGCATGAACCACACGGGCCTAAGAAGTTGTAACCGATTGGGCTGGTAGTGCCCGCGGTATCTGGAGTCCCTACATCACCACTATGGTGTATGGGTGGCGGGAGTCTGGGTACCTCCCCTGACCTGAGAAGTGGCTGCTGCGGCTTGAACAGAGATCACTTGAGCAAGACTGGTGCACACGGTCAAAATTTGAGCTAAGGCCTCCTGAAGGCCTGGAATCACAATAGGCATAGCTGGTGCTTGAGCTGGCCCCACTGGCTCATCCGCAGCTGGAACATGCTCCGGAATTGGGATGACTGGTGGGTCTCTAGGTGCCGTCCTAGATATTAAACGAGCTACTCCTCTGCCCCTAATGCAGCCTGTACCGCGACCTTAGTCTCTCATGTCCCTAGCAGGTGGTACTAGTGGTTGTTCATCCTGTCCAATAGTATGTGTTCTCACGATCTGTAAGAGAATAGAATAACATAAGTTTAGTTACCGAAATCAACAAATCTGCACGACAAGAATACAAGAATGTGAAGCTTCCTAAAGGTTAGACAATCTCTCAAAGATAAGTACAAACGTCTCTGTATTGATCTGCAATACTCTATTAAACCTGCTTATGATTCGTAAGACCTATACAACCTCATCTCTAATACTAACTTGTCACTATCCAAAATTAATTGTTGCGATGGCGCCTATCGTGGAACTAGAAATCCAAAAACTCAACCAGCTCAACCAAAAAATGTTTGAAAATGATACGGAAGCTATTAATATTTAAGAAACCTTTTAAAAACAAAAATACATCCGCAACGGGATACGAGTCTCTCCCAAACCGGGGTGTCTCCTAGTACATGAGCATCTATACTGGGATACAATCTACTACAATGTCTAAGTAAGAAGAACTGAAATACAAATAGAGATAATGAAGGAGAGTCAAGGCCTACAAATTTCATACTGCTACCTCGATAGTCTCCGAGATCTCAACTCCTTACTCAGCAGCCGTAGTGACCTGAAGCACCTAGATTTGCACACGAGGTGCAGGGTGTAGCCTGAGTAAAATTAACTCAATAAGTAACAACTCTAAACTTTGGACTGAGAGTAGTGACGAACTCAAACGATACAGTTCAATATAGAAATAATAGTGCAGAAATATAGACATGTTTTCAAGTTCGATAGATATCTCAAAATAGAAAAATGGATCAAATCTAAATAATATGAAGAATATAACTCCTCTACTTCTATATGCCAATGCACATGCTATATGTGACACACCATGATGACAGCCCTATGTGCTCATAAATCTCAAATGCTCAATCATTTAGTACTGTATATAGCTCGTACGGCCCAGGAAAGTTCCATCCCGAAATATACACATCAATGACCATCAGTCACCCAGTACTGAGTAGGGGTAATTCAGCCCGTAGAGAAGATCAATCTCGATGTATGTAATGCTTCAGACAAGATCTATATCAAGGGAAGATCCATCCCTCAATATAATCAACCACGCTAACTAGGGAAATATGCAAACTCAGGAGGGGCTCCTTCAGCCCAAGCGCTATTATAAATCAGTATAACTGCTACGGCGTGCAGTCCAATCCCGTAAATAGCACTCATAATCAGGCCCTCGACCTCCCTCAATCATCAATCTCTCAAGTCTCTCTTTCACGGGTTTACAATGTCATGAAACTAGCCCGAACACAATGATATGATGTATAAATAAATACCAATAGAGACTGAGGTATGATACAAAATGAATGAATATGACCAATACGAAATATCAACAAAATCAGTCAGACAACATCAAGAAACAATCACTATGGTTCCCAACAATACCGGCATAGAGCCTAAATATGATACCTAGCATGATTGACCACTCAATTACTTTATCACATGATGAAAATACAGATATCAACAAGATAGAACCATTATGCAGTGTCATGGAATCGACCAAGTCATAATTCTCACGGTGCATGCCCGCACACCCGTCACTTGGCATGTGCGTCACCTTAATATTAATCACATAACAATAATTCGGGTTTTCGAACCATGAGAACCAAGTTTAGAAGTGTTTCTTACCTCAACCAGGGAAAAACTTTACTTCAACACGTGTTTGCCTCGCAAATCGGCCTCCAAACGACCCGAATCCAGCCACAAGCAATATAAACAATCAATATGGGCTAATGGAATCAATTCTACAAGAAATTACGAAGCTATCACTCAAAAATCTGAAATTGGCTTTAGACCAACCTCTAGGCCCACGTATTAAAATCTGATAAAAATCACAAAATCCGAACACATTCACCCACGACTCTAACCATCCCAAATGTACTCAAATCCGATAATAAAATTCCACTCAAATCTCCAAAATGAACTCTCTAAATCCCTACCTTCAAACCCCCCAAATTTCACCTAAAAACTACACTAACTAGGTGAGAAAACCAATAGGGAAACAAGATTATTGAATAAATTGAACCACAAGTAACTTACCTCTAGAATTCCTTCGAAATCTCTTTAAAAAAATCGCCCAATTCAGAGTTTTCAAAGTCAAGATATGATAGAACCCTCAAAACCCAACATTTATGTTTTGCAAGGATTTTCGCACCTGCGGCCACTTATCCGCACCCGTGAAACTGATTCTGCGATTAAATCTCCGCTTCTGCAAAATTCACTAACTCAGCTACCTCCGCTCCTACGAGCCTCGGACAAATTTGTGCAATTGCAAGTGTGGAATAGTCCATCACACCTACTTACAAACTGGCATCTGCGCCCCGCTTCTACCACCACGCAGATGCGGGAGAATCTTCACACCTGCGACCTCTGCTCATCTCTTTCTTGCCCGCTTCTAGACCTCTCTTCCCGCTTCAACGGTCCCGCACCTGCGATGCCCACTCCGCATGTGCAATTACACCAACAATCCTCAAATTTCAGCAGCTCTTCAACTTCAAACATGGATCCGTTAACCTCCAGAAATTAACTCCACGCCCCCGGGACCTCAATCAAACATACCAACAAGTCCCATAACCTCATACGAACTTAGTCGAACCCTCAATTCACCTGAAGTAGCATAAAAACACAATCGCGCCCCAATTCAAGCCTAATAAACTTTAAAATTTCTAAATTTTACAAACCACTTCGAAACCTATCAAATCACGTTCGATTGACCTTAAATTTTGCATACAGGTCACAAATGATACTACAAACCTATTTCAACTTTCGAAAATCCAATCTGACCCCGATATCAAAAAGTCCACCTCCAGTCAAACTTTTCAAAATTTTAACTTTCGCCATTTCAAGCATAATTATACTATGGACCTCCAAATCACAATCCGGACACACTCCTAATTCTAAAATCACATAACGTAGCTAACAGAACCATCAAAACTCAAAAAACAGGGTTGTTTACATATAAGTCGATATCTCGTCAATTCTTCTAACTTAAACTTTCAATTATGAGACTAAGTGTCTCGTTTCACTATGAAATCTCTCGGGACCTGAACCAACTGACCTAGTAAGTTATATGACAACTATAAGGCAAAGGAAGCAGTAAATAGAAGAACGCGACTACAAGACTTGAAACGCCCGGCCAAGTCGTTATAGTTGGATGATTTTCAAGACACCATTCCTCCACCACCTACGAAAATATCCACTTGTGGATTTAAAAGCATTCGAACCAATGATCTAATTCGCATCAGAGTATTCTTCAATTAATGTGGGATACTTATTATAGCGCAAAGCATAATTTCAAGTATATTTTGAAATATCTTAAGGTTTGTTTGATTGTCATGATACTTTCTTATGTCGTAGACTAATACGTCTTGGCTTTCTATTGTATATCAGATTATTGATTATATTTAGCGTAATTATATTATATGGTAACAACAGAAATGGTTGACATCAATTGTGGCCACAACTTTTCAATATTTAACACCTTTCACAACCACTGTGCCGTAGCATTTGCATGCTATTTATTCATATTCTACAATAGAATACAAAATTATAACACCTTCATTCATGCAATAAATCCAACACTATTATAAAATGAAAGCAAAGCAGTAAAATGTGAACGAGAAATATAAACAACTTAGTGAAACATGAACAAGAAATGTAGATAGAGAGAAGGAAGAGATTTTCTTCATCAATTGTGTGTCACTTTCCATTGCAATTACATGGCCTTTTATGGGCATAAAAAATAAAGATGATGAACATAAAATAGGAGATTTAATCTTTAAGATATTCACAATATGGGCATCCAATGTAGTATCCAATGTGCAAATTATTCATAACACTCCCCATTGGATGTCCATAGATAATGTGCCTCATTAAAACCTTACTAGGAAAAAACCCTATGGAAAAAAAAATTTCTAGTGAAGAAAAAAGAGTACACATGTATAGAAATATGCCTTTTTGTTGCCTCGTTAAAAACCTTGCAAGGAAAACCCAGTGGGACAAAACCTTGTAAGGAAAAAAGAGTGCAACGCGCATTAACTCCCCCCTGAAGAGAGCATCAATTCACCTCATTGAGCCTTCGCATCCCAATCTTGTGCACTAGCTTCTTGAAGGTTGACGTCGGTAGTGATTTTGTGAACAAATAAGCCATATTATCACTTGAACGAATCCGTTGCGCATTGATATCACCATTCTTTTGAAGATTATGTGTGAAAAATAACTTTGGTGAAATATGCTTTGTCCTGTCTCCTTTCATGAATCCTCCCTTCAATTGAGCTATGCATGCTGCATTGTCTTCGTACAAAATCGTGGGTAGTTTGTCACATTTCAAACCACATTTGTCTCGAATATGATGTATTATAGACCTCAACCACACACACTCTCGACTTGTTTCATGAATAGCAATTATCTCTGCATGATTTAAAGAAGTAGAAACCATAGTTTATTTTGTCGAACTCCATGATATGACTGTACCTCCGCCTATAAATATATAACATGTCTGAGATTAAGCCTTGTGTGTGTTGGATAAATACCCATCATTATCATAGCCAACAAGATCGTAATTGCAATCATTGCCATAAAATAAGCCCACATCGGTAGTCCATTTTAGATAACATAATATGTGTTTGATTTTATTCCATTGTCTCCTTGTAGGAGTAGATATATATCTTGCTCGGACATTAACTGAAAAAGCTATGTCACGTCTTGTAGTGTTAGCAAGATACATTAATGCATCAATTGTATTAAAATATGGTACTTCAGGATCAAGAAGCTCTTCATTATTTTCATGAGGCCGTAATGAATCTTTATATCAAGTGATCACACAACCATCAGGGTATTCAATGGATGTACTTTATCCATATAAAATCGCTTTAAAATATTTTCAGTGTATGTTGGTTGATGGACAAAAATTTCATCTTTTATATTTGAAGACCAAGATAAAATTTTATCTTTCTAATATCTTTCATTTCAAATTCTTTCATAAAACACTCTGCTGCTTTATGATGCTCCCCCGGAGTTCTAATGATATTTGAATCATCAACATACACGGCGATTATAACAAATTCAAATTCAGATCCTTTTATAAAGGTACACAGACAAATTGAATTATTCTTGTACCCTTCTTTCAACAAGTATTTTCTTGGGCGATTATACCATATGCGCCCATATAATGTCAATCCGCATAAGGATTATTGAAGCCTTATTTAATAAATTTCTTGAAAATCATAATATGCTTCAGAACAATTTAAATCCTTCAATGATTTCCATTATACGCATATCAACTTGTTTTATTTATTTATGTATTTCTAGATTAAAACCTGAAATGACTACATCCACCACAAGAAAACATGTCTCTATATAATCAATGCCATGATATTTTCAATCTTCTTGTAACACAAGTCGTCTTTATGTCTATCAACTTGAACTTTTTCACAAAAGAATATATTTATACCTCCACTGGCTTTATACTTTCACGTGTTGGGACTATACGTCCAACTTTACATTTGCAGGTAAAATCAGTCTTGATTGCGTATTTTATTTTATTTTGTTATGGCCAATCATTTATCTGTCCAAATTTCATGACATATTTAAGCTCAAGATCCTCCTCAATATTAATAATATTGAGCGCTACATTATATTAACAATATCGTCGACGATCACATTATGTCGGTTCCATTATTACCTATTAAAGACATAATTTATTGAGATCTTTTTATCTCATTATTTCAGGTACCTGAGCCTCTCCCATGAGGTCTTATGAAATATTATGTTGTGGTGTTTTTCTAGAGCATTTGCCTCTTTATTATGACCATTTTGAATATTTGCCCCTCTCCTTCTTCAAGGAGTTTATCTTTGGAACCGATTGGTGTGTTATGCTTTATGCATGACATTGACTCTATCCCCCATGGACTTTATTCTATTTAGAGCATTAGCAGCTGAAATATGACAGTTAGCTTTGGGTCAGCAAATGCGTCTGGCAATAATTTGTAAATGAATTATCACTTGAACTTCAAGTTCGTATTTTCTTGTACGAGGATCTATATGTATTCATAACAATTCATTTCACGTATTACTTTCTCAGCTGCCATTTTCTCCCCCTAATGTTGGGATCACCAACACACTTCATAACCTTCCGTGGGAATCCATCTTTGTGCATTGTGGTGGCATAATTAAATCATATAGCACATACATATTTCTATATGGAAATTATTTGGTTCCTGACCCTGAACCGATTGTGATAGGGGAAATTTTCATAAATTGGCTAAATGCGAACAAGTGCTGCTATATATTAAATAATACATCTCATACAAAATTTCGTTTTTGAGAGTTTTGTTCTCATAACCAATGATTTAGCTATAATTGGTGGCATACAATTTCTGCTAAATCAACTTGAATTTAAGCCAGTATTATTAAGATAAATCATCATAATTTATATTCTGGAACTGTGCTCTAGTAATTTGAGCAAGTAATGTTGCAAAAACCAAACTGCAAGTTGATAACAAATGCACATGTGACCATAGAATGGATGCATGTATTAAAATAATATAATAGTAAACGGTCCGCATGGCAGGTGACTGGGCCCATATATTTATCACATTTTATTCGTTTCATAAATCAAGGAATTCAATCACAACCTTAACTGGTATATCATGAGGATTAGCAGTACAAAAGAATTCTTGAAGAATCTTCTATTCTTCAATATACGACAATGGAATTCTCAATTAGTTTTTCGCATCATAATTAAACCGGAATGGTCAACTGGTTATGCCAACTAATATTTATTTTAGTAAAACTCCAGTTTACTTGTGGCATATGTTTCAAGCATCATGCTTCTATTTGTATAGTACAAATAGAAAAAAAATCGGGTAACATTTTATATTTACCAGGTATGATTATAGAAATATGAAGATATTCAATATTCCTTTCATTTATAGTCTCAAAATGTCATCCGCTTTGACTTATACATTTGACTCAAAAAGTTTCTTTTGAGACTTTTCAATATCAATATCATGAATAATTTTATTCATCCGGATAGTAACAAATTAGTTCTTTCGGATCTTTTAACAACTTTTGTACTACAAGATCTTTTATCATATCATTCATATGGTAAATGTCTCTTTCAGGGAGAAACTTATATCATAATAAATTGTCATGGTCAAAATCATTATAAGCAAAATCATTTCTTGCTTTAATTTTGCCTGTAATAACTTTTATAAGGCCTGCCAAAATATTTTGGCTTATCACATGTACGAGACCAATGACATATTTATGTAACCACACAATAATATTTATTCTCTTTATTTCACTCAAAACTCTCTTAAGGGTGAGTTGTGTGGTATTCATCCAATCATGTCTTGCATGTCTTTATTTATTACTTTTATCACATATTACCACATCCACATTTAGGAATGGGTCTGCATTTTCAATGCTTATTATAAATCACATTCATCGCCCGGGTACATAAGTATAAGGTCTACCAGTGCACACAATTATTCTGTGATTATCTCCTGCCCGTTTAACTACTCCTAGAGACATTTCTGCTGATGGGCCCTTCATACCAATTTGATGGTAAACATTGCCTTCACATTTTGAAGGAATATTTGAGAACCCTTATTGTTCTCATTTTTACAATTATCATAATGATGACTATTATTATTGTCTTTGGCATGGCCATTTTCATTGATAGCAGTGCATAATTATGAAATGCTTACCTCTTGAGTTAAACTCTTAATAATATCATTTGGATGTAATTCTCAACAATAAACTTCCGTTTACTCAAATCAGCTAAGTAATTAGTGTCAAATAAATATATGAAAATACAAAATAATATTGAAAATTCGCATGTGGTCTTTAATGCAATAAGCCTACTTCAAGATGAAAGTGATATAACCAGAATATTCAGGTGAAACGATGTATCAAATAGAATAATAGTACTACTAGTTACTATGTATTTTTGTGAAGTTAAGTATTATGCTCTCTAGAAATACAAATATATACAACAGAACCTTTAAGACAATAGAGAATCATAACAAAATAGTGGGCAATTCTCTCTATACTAGCTACTATTACATGTTTTCCATACAGAAATGATTGAACATGTTAATTTGATAAAAACTATAATTTGATGTAATACATACTTCTTGTACTAAGATTTTATCTTGTCAAAGTAAAATGGTTAGGAGAAGTATTATTATTATTATTAATTCTAGATTCAAATGAACTTAGATAAAATTTCAAAGAAATGTTATTTAATTTGCCTTCACTGTAATCATGCCAATGCATTGTGGTTAATATAAATGGTTACAATTTTTTTTCTTTTCAGAAAAAAGAATATAAATCAGGAGATGAGTGACAACTACAATGAAGTGCATTTCTTATGCAAGCAGGGCCTACTATTCACTAAAAATATAGCTTAATATGTATCTAAAATTACAACTTCTCAACTATTATTAGTTATTGATCATAAGAAATTTCTGATTTAAGAACTATTCTACAAAAGACTATTTGAAGCGCATTTTTTTTAATGTCATATCTTATGTGATAGTAGTAACATATTTGTGGATACGTAAATCCATAAAGTACAAATTGCATAAATCAAATTACACAAACCATACCTTCTTGAAAATATAGTGAAATATAGCATAAAGGTTTGTGTGTTACCGTAAGCTATAAGCTATGCCAACAAATGTAGTGATATCGAATATACTGCTTGAGTACTCATCTCATTGTATCTTTAGTTTATGATGATATCGCCTCTTCTATTTCTATATACGAAAATTCTTGAAGAAGGAATAGATCAAAACTTAATTGGTCAGAGGTTCGTGCTGATACCGTGTTATAAAATGAAAGCAAAGCAGTAAAATGTGAACAAGAAATATAAATAACTTAGTGAAACATGAACAAGAAATGTAGATAGAGAGAAGGAAGACATTTTCTTCATTAATTGTGTGTCACTTTCCATTGCAATTACTTGGCCTTTTATAGGCATAAAAAGTAAAGATGATGAACATAAAATAGGAGATTTAATCTTTAAGATATTCACAATATGGGTATCCAATGTAGTATCCAATTCAACAACAACAACAACAACCCAGTATAATCCCACTTAGTAGGGTCTGGGGAGGGTAGTATGTACGCAGACCTTACCCCTACCATTGGGTAGAGAGGCTGTTTCCAAATAGACCCCCGACATCCTTCCCTCCAAGAACTTCCCACCTTGCTCTTAGAGAAACTCGAACTCACAACCTCTCGATTGGAAGTGGGGATTGCTTACCATCAGAGCAACCCCTCTTGTTTCCAATGTAGTATCCAATATAGTATCCAATATGCAAATTATTCATAACAAACAAATGAATTTTTATCATTTTTATCGGTTGATTCACATCCATTCATGACTCAAGTATCCATTCACGACAATGTTTAACATATGGCCTATGTGACCTTAGCTCTGTTAACAGTTTCCTTATTGCCCCGCGAATCAAGTATCCATTCACAGCTTTCACGACAAATTTAACTATAATGTTCAGGGTTGGTCATTCACAGCTTTCACGACAAGTTTAATAATAATGTTCAGGGTTGGTTTAATTTTAAGTTTGGGTACGTGGCAAATTCTAATTTGATTAGAGATTTATTATTTTTTTAATAGTTGACTTACTCAATAAAAGTATGTTTAAGCCCACTTGGTAATGGTAGGAGTACATTTAACCCCAATATTAATGGCAGGCAAAATCGCTCCATTTCTCATAGTTTAAGGACAATCTTGAACCTTAATTTTCGGTTACTTTTTTTTAACATCATGTTTTATTCTTTCAGTTATTAATCTTCATTATCACTCATAATAAACATCGAATTGAGCTCCGAAGTAGTTTTAATCAATACTATTTCGCATATCTATATTAGCTAGTTTTACAATGATGTGATCAAATGCATGCTAATTGTGTCAATGTTAACTAGCAGTTAAAGTGACATTTTCAAACCATGTATTAATTTGTAATAGTATTAATTCCGTCTGTGACTTATTTTGCCTTTGATAAATCCCGAAGCTACTTTTTCTTATCTTTTTTTCCTCCTTCTTTGGTTGCCTGAGTTTTGAAGTCTCAAATCCAATTCTCAGAGATAAAGAAGAAATTCATACTGAGTCAGCAATTCTGAGAGAAGTTTTAAATGTGAACTGAGAAATTCAAACAAAGATTAATTTATTACGCATTTAATATTCCTAAATGGGAGATAAACAAAAGTCTAAATTCAGTAGGAGAAATTTACGTCCAACACATTCGCATATTCGCATTTAAGGACTTTCATCATTCCCACTTAAGGAATTTTAGTGCCTCGGCAAGACTTGTTATTTTCCTTAAGCACCACAATGTGGTTCCCAAATAAAATTCTTTTTGGAATCTATTGTTCTCAATATAATAATCGAAAAAAATTAATATTTTTTGTATATATATGTATTCCGTATATTATCAAGATTTGTGCGCTGATCCAATAATTATCTTTTGGGTATCTATAAACTAGCTTATAATTTGTGGCGGAACACAATAAAAAAAAGGTTAAACCTATTCCTTATTATAAAAAGAAATGACAAACAGAAGACAATGGCCGAATAGAATTTTCAATTACATTTATTTTTTTAATTGAAAAGCTATCTAAAATGAAGAGGGTTAAAAATTACATATATTATGTTTCCTAGGTTATAAAACTAGGGTTACTAGCTATAGACAGTTATATAATTTGTTTTTCACGTATCATTTAACTCGATTGCGTGAAAATGATATTAAATGTGACGAGGTTCGTTCTCTTATTGGTCTACTTTTGGAAACAGTTTGAAGCGTTCTTAATTGAGAAGCCACTCACCAAAGGGTTTATTTCTTGCCTATGGTTAACGGCATTCCTTTTTTTTTTGGATAACAAACGGCATTCTTTATTTAAATTAAACAGCGAGTTATTGCCTAGAGCAATGAATTAAAACTTTTCACAATGAGGTAAATCCATTTACGTTAAAAGTCTTAATATTATATTTTGTTGCTACTAGTTTTACTAGTAGCTTCAACTTTTAAGTTGGCATACTCTAGGGTCTTTTTTTTTAAGATTAATATGTTTGAATTTGAATACATGTGTGAATATTAAAATGTGTATTAAAAATTAAGATATGAATCTGAATACACACCTGAATATTAAAATCTGAATACTTAATGATTAAGATTGTTTGATTTTTAACATTTGAATATATAAAATTTATCTTTTTTTGAAAATTAATAAAATTCAAATTCAAATAAAATATTAATTAATCTAATATTCTATCAATAAAAATATTTTTTTAAAATATAGTAGTTGCTGGTGGTAATGGTTAATGGTGGTGCTTGTGGATGCCAAATAGAGGCAGTGGTTGGTGGTAGGTTTGATTGATAGTGGTGGTTCAAGGTAGTAGCTAGTGGTGATTAGTAGTGATAGCGATTATGATTGAGAATGGTGGTGGTGAGTGGTGATAGTTAATAATGGCGGGCGGTGGTAGTAGTTGTGATTGAGGAAGGTGGTGGTGGGTGGTGGTAGTTTATAATGATGGGCAGTGCCGATTATGGTTGTTAATTGTGATGGATTAGTTAATTGTGGTAGTTAAGGTGGATGAGTGTTGTTTGTGGTTGAGAATGATGGTGGTGAGAGTCAGGGGTGTATGTAGGATTTTTTGCAAGCGATGTTATTACTTAAGAAATAAATCAGCAAAATGAAATAAAAAAGTAAAAACTTGAGAAGAGTAACACAAGTAAATCTGGTCACTTAGAAGTTATATATTGTATAAAAAATTAAAGTAATTTTGTTTTCAAATTATAGTAATATATCCTTTTAGGTTATACTAAACTAATTGCATGTTATATTTGTTTATTTATTGATCACTTTAGTTATGTTTTTAGTTTAGAGGGTAGTGAGTTCAATCCTTATGTAATCTAATCTGATTTTAGACTAAAACTGCTTTAAAAATATGCAAAAACTTTGAGTTAGTTTTGCTCCCCCGTCTTTAGGTGCAAGAAAGGGCGCTGCCCATCACGCTAGACGAGCCAGTTTGTGTCATTTAATTGATATATATATTTTGTAAAAGCTGTCTATATGTGTATTTATTAAAATTTTTGTGCATCCGCCCCTAATACAAGTGGTGTGGATGGTGGGTGGTGGTAGTCGATTATGATGGTGGTGGTTGTGACGACAGTTGAGTACAGTGGTTGCGGCGACGGCATGATGACAGTTGATAATAGTTGGCGGTGGCGACAATTAATAATGAATATAGATGATAACATCTTAATAAAATTAAATCGATGCCATGGATCTTAATTATACATACCTATTTAGACCCACTAATTGGTACTGAAGTAAAAAAAGATACACTTAATGATTAATATCTGAATAATTAAGATTCAGACGTTAACATCAAATACACTTAATGCCCGAGATCTTGAATGATTAAGATTCGAATTCCATTAAATACAAACAAATGAGGCCAAAAAAGTCTTTTAAGGCTTCACTATATATAATTTTTTGCATTATAAATACAACAAGGTAGAGAAAACTGGAAGAGAGAAAAGGAGAAAACTTGTCTAAAAACTTATGGCTGGAAAATTGGTTATGAAAGCATCTACGTTGTTATTCATACTTCTTGCCACTTTCTTCCTTTCTGCAGTTTATGGTCGCCATTATCGTTTCATTGTGAGTTTAGTTTTTGATGTTTTTCGGTTAAATTAAAGCCATCACTCTAATCTGCATTTCTTCTCCTCATCTGAATATCTGATTGTAATAATTAAATTTGGCTAAATAACGTCGCATGCATGGCCACAGGTTAGAGAAGTTTCCATTAATAGGCTCTGTGAATCAAAGAAAATTCTTACTGTGAACGGACAATTTCCGGGGCCAACTATCTATGCTCACAAAGGAGAAACTATTATAGTTGATGTTTACAACAAAGGAAAATACAACGTCACTATTCACTGGTATAGGTGTTATCTCTTCCCCCACCCCCACCCCCACCCCTATTATTAAGCTTCGCACATTACTATTGTAGTATCAATGATTCGACCTGTACTATATTTTACATGAAATATAATATATTCCCAGCGATGAACAATAGAAGTTTGCCAAATAACTATTTCCGTTAGTTTTAACTTCTATATACTGACGACGTATAAAAAAATTGTAGGCATGGAGTCAAGCAACCGCGATATCCATGGTCAGATGGTCCTGAACATATCACCCAGTGTCCAATTAAACCAGGTGAGAAATTCAAGCAAAAAATCATATTATCTGATGAGGAAGGGACACTATGGTGGCATGCACACAGTGGATGGCAACGTTCAACAGTTCATGGTGCACTTATTGTTTATCCCAATCAAGGGACTCCTTATCCTTTCCCGAAGCCTCATCGCGAAATACCCATCATTATAGGTACAGTAAGATCGATTTTTCTATAATATCAACAATAACAACCCTGTATAATCCTATTTAGTGGGGTCTGGGGAGATAGTATATATGCAGACCTTACCTTTACCTTTGGATAGAGAGGCTATTTTCAAATAGATCCACGGCATCCTTCCCTCCAAGAATTTCCCACCTTTCTCTTGCGGAGATTCGAACTCACAATCTCTCGGTTGGAAATAGGGGTTGCTTACCATAAGAGCAACCCCTCTTTGTCAATTTCTCTATAATATCATTTCTAATATATAACAATCATTTCTTAGAAAAGTTAAATTTTTATTAAAATTAAATTTTATATTGTGTTATAATATGTCTTCTCTAATAACACTTTACTTTAACGTCTCATTTATCTTTCTTTTGTTGGTCTGTAAAGATATTGTTTATTAGGGAAAAAACAGAAAAAGAAAACATAAGATACATCATGTAAACTCTTTAGCGATTATGTGTAATTCTTGAACTTCTCTTGCAAATATTCTTTTGAAGTTGTTATTTTTTTGGTTTATCCAAGCAAAATTTGTAGAAAAATGTTTCCAAGTTTAAAAACTTCACTTTTACTTACAAACATTCGACTTTTACCGTTCTTTTTCTCTCTTTCTATTTTCCAGAAAATAACTATCTAAAAGTTAGAGGATGTTGTTGAGATAAAATTCGGACGTTCCACTATTTCTTCTCTTAGTATTTACTTTTTTTGTTTCATTTTATATAACACTCTTATATTTTAATAATCTATTTAAAAATGAATGACGTTTGTTAATATTGATTTTTTTTTAAACTTTGGTCTTTATATCTTATCTTTATAATTAAAGGGGTTTGACCTGTACATGCAAAGGCAAAACAAAAGCGAATTTTTTTCATTTATTGCTTCAAGCTCGAAATACATATGTAGTATACACTTTAAGTTTTATGTTCATTGTAAACTTACTACCTCAAATTATTGATTTGTTTCTGGGTACAATTTTTAGACTAACAATTAAACATTATCTTCAAATTTTGTATGCATGTGGATTTTATTTATTTTTGTCACCAACTCTAATCTACTACTTATTCCATTTTTGTTTGGCTTAATGAAAGGTGAGTGGTGGAAGGAAGATATTAAGACACTAGTGGATGAATTTATAGCATCAGGAGGTCAGTCTACAAATTCTGATGCTTTCACTATCAATGGTCAGCCAGGTGATCTTTATCCTTGCTCAAATAATGGTAAGTAAATACTTGGCTAAGAATAAATGACATCGATTTATATTCTCGATCATCTTGCATATATCATAGTCATTAGTTACCCACAAAATTATATAACAGAGATTTGGCAATAGAATCTCTGTATTAAACTCAAACTTTTCCATTATTAGTTAATTGGAACTTGAAAGTAACTTTTAAGATATGATCCTTCACTATATCAACTAGAGTTCTATCTACTAATAATTTTTTAATCTATCATATAAGTTAACCTACAACGATAGATAATATGTAAATCTCATATCAATTAAGCCTAATATGATGATAACATGAAAAACAAAGTAATAATATTCTATTATCGATTTAATTAATTACACTTTCAGTGTATATAACATAAACTCTATCGAGTAACATTATATCCGAGTAAATTTCATCAAAAGTTAATTAAGTTTTATAATACAAAATTTGTTATGAAATAATATAAGAACAAGAACAATAACTCAAGAACAAGAGCAAATAGAGAGAAGAGTAGAGAGAGTTCTTCTTATTGATACTTAGAGAATGTTAGGAGTGGTTTACAATGGTAGAAGACCCCTTTATTTATAGGGAGGGGGTTGATTTATCTACCAAGTATAGAACTCTAGAATCTCTCTAATTATAGACATTTACCTTAAATAGGAGATTTCATAACACTCCCTCTTGAATGTCTATTCAACAATGTGCCTCGTTAAAACCTTAAAACCAAAACCCAATGGGAAAAATTAAAGAAAGGAAAAAGAGTACACATGTTTGAATATGCGCCTATTGGTTGCCTCGTTAAAAACCTCGCAAGGAAAACCCGGTGGGACAAAACCTTGTAAGGAAAAAAGAGTGCAACGCGCATTAACTCCCCCTAATGAGTACATCAATTTATATCCTTGAGCATTTGCATTCCAATCTTGTGCATCATCTTCAAAACGATCTTTGGTAGACTTTTGACAAATCAACCATGTTGACTTGAATAAATATTCCGTACCTTGAAATCATCATTCTTGATAGATATGAACATCTTCATATAATGTCGTGGAATAACTTTTCAATATCTCCATAGATGCATTCTCAATGCCATCATGCTTATAGTTATAGCAAGATACATATGTACACAAATTGTACTAAGGATGTGGTACTTCAGGACCAAGAATTGCATATGCTTCAAGTAACTTAAATCTTTCAAGTTAAGTCATATAAGCCATATAATAGACTTCAGATGCATATCAAGTTTTCCATGTCATGCTAGACAAATAAGATATCGAAAACTGACTATACATACCTTTGACTTTTATACTTTCAAGCATTTGAACTATAGGTTCAAAACTACATGTCTTTCATATGGAATCAATTCTTCTTGAATTGTATCTCTTCCATTTTGTTACTTTCTTTGGGTCAGCAAATGCGTATAGCATGCTTTGCAATATGTTGCAATTGAATTATTCCTTTTATGAATCTTCAGGTTCATATCATGATATTCGGGGATATACATATACAAATGATAATTCATCCCATGTAATCTTTTCTCAAGTGTTTATCATGTCTCCCCCTCATGTTAGAAAAGCTAACTTGTTTCCTCAACTTTGGGAAATCATCTTTGTGCATTATCATGTCAATATACATGGCACATTAATAATAAGATGAAATTATTTGGTTCCTGACCCTGAACCACTTGTGAGGGGAGAATATAATATACTCTCGTATACAACGTATATCAAACTGATATATATAACTTTGTTCTCATAAGAAACAGTTTAGCTATTAAGTGGAAGCACTCAATAATTATCTTGCTAAACCAACTTTGATATAAACCAACTTATCAAGATGAACTATCTTGAGTAGAGAATCTGGAAATTATGCTCGAAGTTAGATTACTGAGCAATTTACCTCGCAAGCACCGGCCAGGCTGCGGGTTAATAACAATTGCGCATGTAACCATTTCATAGATGCATCATATGTGGTATACATGGCAGGTGAATGGGCCCATATTCACCTTTGATATTTCCAGAATTTATGGGCTTCAACCCGAACTCTTTAGTTGGTCAGTTCATTAATGAGAACAAGTGATACAAGAGAATTCGTAAAGAACTTTCTAGTTCTTTGATATTCACCTGTGTGAATTTGCACATCATACTAAAAATGAGATGGCTAACACGAATGCCAACTGAATAAATTATCAATATTGGTAAACTTCAAATTTACACCATGACATGTGCACTTATCAATAAACTTCAGGTTTATTATGACATGGGTTTTTATACCAATAGATATCCACTTTATTGTGGCATTCTTTCTTTTGTGTAGTACAAACTGGAGAATAAAGCGGGTAGCTTTTCATATGCAAATTGCCCCGCTACAAGTTGTAGTAATAGGAGATATCAAAGCCTTCCTTTATTTATAGTCTCAATATAATCAATCGCTTTCGCGTGTACTTTGGAAACTGAATAAGTTTCTTTGAGACTTACTACAGCACAATACTCAATTGTGTTTCTCCAACATAGTAATAATTGGCTCTTCTAGAGCTCTCAATTAATTTTGTACTACCACAGATTCATCAACATCCATGTGGTGAATATCTTTCTTAAAAAGAAAGTTATACCATTATGGTCATGTCAAACTTATATGCAAGATATGTTTCTTGCATTATCGTTGTCCTTTAATAGTCATATTTCCAAAATACTTTGGCGTACAATAGGTACGTGACCAACGATCATTCATGCCATATATCATCTCAAACCTCCTTCTAGGGGTGAGTGTGGTATCATCTCAAACCTCCTTCTAGGGGTGAGTGTGGTATATTTAATACCAATTTCATGTTCATATTCTTCCAATGATGAATATGTATTCGTGAATCGGATGTTGTCATATTCACTTCGAGGATATGTGATTTTGTTATCCTTTTCAAATCTATAAATGCGTCAGGCATTTGATTTGCTATTCTTTGCAAATGGATAATCTTTTGTGCCTCTTTCACAAATAGAGGTATGTGGATCAAGATGAGATAATGATGCATTTTTCCACAAAATTTCCCGTTTGGTTTCACCAACTTCTCCCCCTAATTTTGGGAAAAGTGTCTCATTAAATTGACAGTCTGCAAATCGTGCAGTGAACAAATCTCCTGTCAATGTTTCGAGGTAGCGAATAATGGAGGGCGATTCAACCTCAACATATATTCCTAACCTTCTTTGCAGACCCATTTTGGTGCGGGATGGCGGTGCTACAGGCACATATACTGCGCATCCAAAGATTCTTAAATGGGATATATTGGATCCATGACCCAAAACCAATTGCAACGGGGAATATTTGTGTCAATTCGTCAGTCAGAGACGAACTAGCATTGCTGTATGCAAAATGGCGTGTACCCAAACCGAAATGGGCAGCCTCGTTTTCATGAAGAATTCAAGATTATTCTCATCTATTGTCTCAATATGATATCCATTTTGAATGATATCTTTAAAACTCAACAAGTTCCTTTTAGACTTGGAGGAGAACATTGCGATTGATATCATTAAAACTCAACAAGTTCTTCTTAGACTTGGAGGAGAATATTGCATTCTCTAAGATAAACGTCATGCCTTTGGGCAGAGTTACAGTTGCTCTTCCGGAGCCTTCAATCAATTTACTTCCCATGGTTTGACATATAAAAGAAATACACGAACATATGAATAAATAACTTCAATTCGTTTGTGTCACATAATATTTTCAAAATCTGCTGCTAACAGTTGACTAACAAAATCAGATATGTTATCCATAATTGATTACTTTGCAGTTTGAAAATTTCAGTTTAAGCATTTTCTTCAAACAATCGATTGTTAAACACAAACAATCGATTGTTGGACATTGACAATCGATTGTTGAACATACACAATCGATTATTTGCTATTTTGAAAAACTTCAGATCACACTGTCTTAAGACAATCGATTGTTAAATATAGACAATCGATTGTTGGCTTATTTTGAAAAATTCCAGAGCACACTGTCTTAAGACAATCGATTGTTATGCATAGACAATCGATTGTTGGCTATTTTGAAAAATTCCAGAGCACACTGTCTTAAGACAATCGATTGTTAAACATAGACAATCGATTGTTGACAATTTTTGAAAAATCCCAGATTACACTGTTTTAAAGACAATCGATTGTTGATCATTGACAATCGATTGTTGACTGTTTTTGAAAAAAATTCCAGATCACTGTTTTAAAGACAATCGATTGTTGATCATTGACAATCGATTGTTGACTGTTTTTGAAAAATTCCAGATCACACTGTTTTAAAGACAATCGATTGTTGATCATTGACAATCGATTGTTTTGCAGTTTTTATGCGAAATATGAGATAACCGACTAGTTTTTCAGGTTGGTCGATTACCTCTACTGGAAAGTAAAAATATTATTGATATTTGAGCATATTGATACATTCTAAAGAACTAATACTAACATTATATCATGAACTAACTAATACGAGCTAATATTAATGGCTATTAGTTTATTCATTCACTAATACAAACAAGTAAAATAAAATCAAATAGCTCCATCTTCTTTCATCACGGATCCATCACCGATTAGGTGGTCTATCTTCCCCTCGGGTTGCTCAAAGAAGTCTGCCACATCCAAGTGGGTGATGTCAAAGTTGTCGTCAGAGACAAAATTCGTTTCAGGGCGTTTACTCTTTCGAGATGCTTGATAAAGGTCAACCAAAAGTCATGGTATACGGCAAGCCTTTGACCAGTGCCCGTTTTCACCGCAACGATAATATATAGTTTATAAACTATTTGCTTTTGGGTTCTTATCGTATCGTGCTTGTGGCAGAGTGACCAACTTCAGGTTGTCATATCTCTTCTTTAAGCCATTCCACAAGATAGGTGGATCCTTGACGGTGAGATATTCAATCTTCAAACCTTCATCAAGGTGATGTCGCAAGAAAATCAAGGCCTTCGCACATTCTCGGGTGGATGCTTTTTCTCTATCTTTGATGGTGTCTCCGAGACCCATAGCATCTAAGTGGATTTCAGCATCCAACACCCATGTCATATAGTTCTTGCCCGAAATTTCAAGGGCAACGAACTTTCTTTTCATAATGTCAGACATAAAACAAATTTACATCAAGAGCGTGTTCATACGGGCTCTATTACAATTATCACATTCACTTCAGGGAATGGACCATAATCATGTGCTTTACACAATCTCATGTCAAATATTACTTTCATAAAGTGAAAGATTATTTTGAGAATCTTTATTATTCTCATTATCACAATAATGACGATTATAATTTCGTCTATTGCCACGTCCACATCCATTGATACCTTTACGGTAATAATTTTGTCTTCTTTCAGACTTATCACATACTGCTACCACATTCTCTAAAGGGAATGGAGCAAATTCAATGGGACGGATTTTCAATTCTTTGCCCACAATCATACATGAATTTAATCATGGCAGGACATAGAGATTTAACCACTTCATGTGGTTATAATTTCTTACACACTCCATTAGAGTTATAATCCAACTTTGTTGTCTATGTTTGTATATAAAATCAAATTATAGAATTCCAAGAATTTGAAAGAGAAAAGTAAAATACTTACCTTAATTTTCTCAAGAAGATTCTATTTCTGTTTTCTGTTTCTTTCTTCTCCTTTGTTTTCAATTCCTCTTCAACGTTTTCTTTTCCTTTTTGCTTCTTCGTTCTTTTCTCTTTTCGTTCCTTTGTTTTCTTTTGTTTTTCGTTTCTTTCTTCTTTTCCGTTTCCCCTTTTTTTATTCTTTTTCTTTTTCTTCTTTCTTCATTCTTTCTTTGAAGCAAAACCTTAGACAAACAAAAGTTAAGACAATCGAAAAATTTCAATTGGTTAGAGACTCGTGCTGATAACGTGTTATGAAATAATATAAGAACAAGAACAATAACAATAACTCAAGAACAAGAGCAAATAGAGAGAAGAGTAGAGAGAGTTCTTCTTATTGATACTTAGAGAATGTTAGGAGTGGTTTACAATGGTAGAAGACCCCTTTATTTATAGGGAGGGGGATGATTTATCTACCAAGAATAGAACTCTAGAATCTCTCTAATTATAGACATTCACCTTAAATAAGAGATTTCATAACAAAATTATTTTTCTTTCTTTTTATAACATAAAACTCCCGTCTCTCTTAGAAATACCAACAACATCACGTCAGTTTTCCAGCCAAATTTTGCATTTTCCATTTCAATTCAAACTTTGTATTAATACAGTCACGTCAGAAATTCAGCCACTATTTGAATTTTTTGATCACTTTATATTTTTGTTAACTACGCTATATTAAAATTCCTTTTGTGTTACAAAAGAAAGAAAAGTGACTTTTGTATTACAAGACTGAACTTAAATGACCTTTGGTGAAATTTACCCCATTATATCCCCCCATAATTATTTATCCCGTTTTAGGCCACTTTATTTTCTTGATTTCCTTTACTTACTCTTCTGTTTTAATGGTTGTAGGAACTTTCAATGTAGAGGTGGAGTCAGGAAAGACTTATCTACTGAGGTTTATAAGTGCTGTAATGAATGAACTTATGTTCGTTAGTATTGCAAATCACAATCTAACAGTAGTTGGAATAGATGGAAGCTACACAAAACCATTGACACGAGAATATATTATGATAACCCCAGGACAATCAATTGATTGCATTTTGAAAACTAACCAAAAGGGTGATCAATATTATTATTATTTAGCTGCTAGAGCATATTCCAATGGTACTGCTACTACCTTTGATAATACAACCACAACAGCAATTATAAAGTATAAAGAGAAAGATAAGAATACTTCATCACCTCCTTTATTTCCATATTTTCCTTCTTACTATAACACCACTGCTGCTGTGAATTTCAGTGCTAGCCTAAGAAGTTTAGCTTCGAAAAACCATCCGATTTTCGTCCCCCTTGAAATAAAAAACAAAATGATTTCCACTATTTCAATTAATGCATTTCCATGTCCTGAAAATGGTACAAACTCTACATGCCAAGGGCCTAACGGGACACGATTTGCAGCTAGTATGAACAACATAAGTTTTGTTAAGCCAACGTACGATATATTAGAGGCCTATTATTATCACGTTAACGGTGTTTTTGGGACAAAATTTCCTAGTTTTCCACCATATAAATTTAATTACACTACTGATTACTTGCCTTTGGAACTTCAAATACCGGATTTAGGGACAGAAGTGAAAGTATTGAAGTATAATACTACAGTTGAAATGGTTCTTCAGGACACTAATTTGGTTGATTCCTTAGACCATCCAATGCATCTTCATGGATATAATTACTATGTTGTTGGATTGGGATTTGGAAATTTCGACGAGAAAAAGGATCCTTTGAATTATAATCTTGTTGATCCTCCTCGAGTAAACACAATTGCTGTTCCTAAAAATGGTTGGACTGCAATTAGATTCAAAGCAGACAATCCTGGTAAGTTTTAATTTAAGCATTTATTTTCATAGCTTAATTATTACTGTAGTATGTGATTTATTATCACTTCATTTTATTATAAATATATATAATGTTGTTTGTAATTTTTAGGAATTTGGTTTATGCATTGCCATATTGAACGTCATATAACATGGGGTATGAAGACTGCATTTCTGGTGGAAGATGGCGAGTACCCAGAAGAACGAATGTTGCCTCCTCCCCCAGATATGCCACCATGCTGATTTTCCCCTGAAAGTTTCTTTATATATGTATATACTAGAGAACTTATTGGAGCTTCGCACGGTCTAACATAAAAAAAAATATTGAATTAGTTCAAACATTTACATTAAAAAGTTGTTGTAAATCTAAAATCTTTTTCAAACACGTAGATAATACCAACAAAAAGAAACAAACATATACTAATACATATACACATATAATATTATAAGAGAAAGATACATACAGGAAAAATATTCCAAATATAGAAGAATATTGTATCTTTTTGCAATTTTTGTCAACAGCACAAAAAATGGTTGTAGATATGTTGAAGCAAGAAATTTGGAGATAGTTTGAGTTAGTTTTATTTGTGTATCAGATGTGGTTAGTTAACTAGAAGTAATAGGTGATTCCTGGGAATTACTTGCATCATAGACTTACCAATAATTACTTGGCTGGCAAATCAAAACTATTTAAGCAACAAGTTATGTATATAATATGCAAATATTAAAGAGTGCAAAATTAAAAGTGTTAGACTGAAGTTATACTTGTTCATCAACATCTAACTTTAATTTTCCCGTCGAAGGATTCAAAACCATATTATTTCCTTCACATTTTCGACCCCTGACTTCCTCCATATATAGTTCCACAATTATCCCACTGCAACAAACAAAAAAAACCATTGGAAAATTAAATTATCTATTTGAAAAATGACATATATTCTTATTCTTAGATACAAATACCAAGAGATAGAGCGGACAAAAAATAGAGGTAATTAGAATGACGATTTGTTTTATAGTATCCACTTTTAGGCATTAGATGATAATGTAAATGTGAATCACTTGCAACAATATAGTTTTGCCTTCTATCACAGTCTATTAGTGATTTCCCTTTGATTATATAGAATTCTAAAGAGGAAATAAATATTTAAAATACAAATTTCAGACTCCGGTGAAGAGTTTTTTGCTGTAATTTTCACTCGTTCAACTCACGGTATGAATAAATAAATAAAAAAACTAAAACGGTGCATTTCTAGCATTTAGTGTATATCATTTGCAGGGTTAATTAATCTGAGTTCATTATGTCTACTCATATAATAGAAGAGGAAGAAATGAAACTTCTCTGCATATTTTTCACCATCCAAAATTCAATTAGTTGTAATAGCACTTAACCCAATTAATACAATCTAATTCAAATGAGATTTACTGAGAAAATAAATGATGAAATAACTTATCTTTTATGTGAAAATTCCAACGATTGGTAGTACAAATCATGAGCTTCTAAGACTTAAAGTTTACAAAGCTAGTATGAAAAAAATACATCATCTATTTCAAATGTACATAAACGCATTTATAAATCTAAAGTTACCAAGAACAAAAGGCAGCTATAACCGAAACACAGGTGCATATCCAATGCCAGCTCCCGCCATACGCAGCATCAGCTCCAAAATTTACACGCAAGGTGCAAAAGTGTAGTATGAGTATAGTCAATCTCATGTACTCAATAAGTAGCAAATTTAACCTTAGGTTGAAAGCAATGACGAGCTCGGGAGAAGGTCAAAGTCCAACATCAAAGGCCAAGGACAACTCGTAACAATATAATAAAAACAGTGCAAGTAATAACTCAAAGATATTATACTCGGCTCGTTCGCAGTTACGGAAAATAGATATACTTTTCAGGTATAATAATGAACCCAAATCTTTCACCGAAATTATCAAAATATGAGTATATCATAAAACTGTAATTTTCCACAAAATCTTCAACAACAAATAAGATATTTCATTCTCAGATAGCATGTGAAAAGTACATCTCTATGACTACCTATTATTGTGCATGTGAAGTTATGAATATCGCAGTACCATATAACATGAGGAAATATATCTCTATGCCTGCATGCCAAGTAAGCATGTCAAATGTAATGAATTACAGTGATAAACCCATGTACTCATACCCTCAGAGTACTTAACATCAATGTCTCACGCTCAGTCACTCGGTACACTCAATCACTCAGTAAACTCAATCACTTGGCACTCGGTACTTGCGCTCACTACCGGTATGTCAAACTACGGAGGGGCGGATCCTTCCCAACCGCTAATATAAGCCAACATAACATGTTACGGCGTGCAACCCGATCCTATAATGAGTCAATAAGGCTTGGTGCAGCATACAACCCGATCTCATAAATGTCACTCATAACTTGGTCCTCGGGCCTCAACTCAATTATCAATCTCTCCAGTATCTCGGGCTCAAAAATCTCATACTAATCATCCCAAACAATGATAATATGCTATAACAACAAATGATAGCAGAGACTGAGACATGATGTGCAAATGAATGAATATGACTGAGTATGTAATTACAATTTAAGCAAATAACTCAACAGTAGGATGACCTCAGTAGGTTTCAACAGAATAAACATATAGCCTAAACATAATTTCTAACATAGTTCACAACTCATATAATCAATTAAGTTGGGAGAACATGTAACAAGATATAACAGTAAAAAAAATCCGATCATAGTCTAATAGCTAACTAGAATCATGATTTTCCCGTTGCACGCTCACATGTTTGTCACCTCAATATATCTCTTATAATATAGTTCCTAGGGTTAAATACCCTAAAATCCAAGTTTAGATATGTTACTTACCTCAAACAAGCCAAATTCAATACCAAGCAAGCCAAACAATACTCTAGAAATTCTATCCCGCGCGTAACAATCTCTGAACAGCTCGAAACTAGCCAAAAAAAGCTCAAACAAATAATGCCTATGAAAATAATCCCAACTGATAAAAGGTCGAGTCTTTACACATTTACTCAAAGTCAACTAAAACGTTAAACTCGGGCCGCACCTCAGAATCTAACAAAACCCACAAAATCCGATAACCACTCAATTACGAGTCCATCCATACTAATTTCATTCAAATCTGGTTCTAAATTGATGTTCAAACTCAAGTATCACCTTTAGAAAAGTTTCGACAAAACCCCCCAATTTCTATTCTGAAATCATCAATTAAATGCTAAAAATGAAGATAGATTTATGAAATATAATCAAATTTGAGTAGAAAATACTTACCACAATCTACAACAACAACAACAACAACAACTACCCAGTATACTCCCACCAGGTGGGGTCTGGGGAGGGTAATATGTAGACAAGCCTTACCCCTACCCGAAATGGCAGAGGGGCTGTTTCCAATCGACCCCGGCCCATAGGATAAAAGAAAAAACAACAGTAAAACACAACAAAGACAAAAACAAAAACAATAGAGCATTAGTAACTCCAGCAGAAATAGCGAAAATAGCGTAAAATAATTATCTAAACATACGAAACATAAATACAATCGCATGCAATACTATCATACAGCAACTGTTAGAAACACGTTCTCAATGCAATATACTAAACGTGTACTCTTTTGTAGGTTTTGATGAATGACAAACGAAGCAAAAATTGATATATGACGGAATTCAAGTACAAGCGCACAATGGTTGCGAATAAGATTGAAGTTCAAGATATAGCTTTTAATTGTTATTGAGTTGTTCTAAATTGTAATCTCGATCCTATAACTTGACTCATAGTATGGCCTCTCTCATAAAACTATTTTCCAAAATCATGCATATTTAATTCTGTGTCAAAAAGATTTTAAATCATGCATATTTACATTAGACAAAATGTTTTCTAAACATGCCTCAAAAATCTGGGCTAAAATAATAGATTATGTACTTATGATAATCGATTGTTTCTGAGCCAAGACTGCATGACAATCGATTATGAATTAATGGTAATCGATTGTGAGTAAGACAGTGAACATCAGGTTTTTCCAAATCTGCATGATAATCGATTGTGAACAAATGACAATCGATTGTTGTTGAGGTAAAGTTTTTCAATACTCAAAATAATCGATTATGAACTAATGGTGATCGATTGTGTTGAGTTGATGTCTTCCAGTGATTTTAAATTTAATTAAGTAATCGATTATGTCTTTAGATAATCGATTATCACTGAGACAGTAAGTTTTATGATTTTCAGAAAATAACAAGTAATCGATTGTTGCAAAGGACAATCGATTGTTGAAGCTGGCCGTTGTCAAATAATTTTCAAATACCATAAGGTAATCGATTATTGATTCTCGATAATCGATGTTCTGCTTAAAATCTGGAAATGATTTTTAGAACGTTGCTGAAGTAATCGATTATTGATTCTAGATAATCGATGTTTTGCTTAAAATCTGGAAATGATTTTTAGAACGTTGCTAAAGTTATCGATTATGAACTTAGTGTAATCAATTATCTGATTTTGAATATTGCCAGTAATCGATTATAGATTATGTATAATCGATTGTGAAGCGTTAAATCTGGGATTGATTTTTAAACTGACTGGCAGATAATCGATTGTTTGGTCTTAATAATCGATTATCACTGAGTAATTTCAGCAACTCTTAATTGGCAATTAGACAACGGTTGAACCTATTTTTTCAACTATAAATACAGCTTCATTTCAGTGTTTTAAAAACAACAACATACACAAACTGATCATTACATTGCTATAAGCTTTCATTCAATTGTTCTTCATTTTCTACTCATTTCATAAAGCTTTTGAGAGCCATATTATTGCTTAAAGTTGTTGTGATCTTGAACATATTCTTTTACTCATATCTACTCAATAAGGAGTACTTTAGTTAAGTGAGTGTCCAAGTATTTGATATACTTGTAAGAGAATTGCGATTCTCTTGTTTCAAGGAACTTGCGTTTCCTTGGGTGAAGTCTTTGAGATTGCGATCTCCGAGCAACTGTTTGAGGCTTGTGTCCTCAAGTGTGTAACGGTTTGTTGAGCACCCTTAAGCTTAACAAGATAGTGAAAAATCTCGCGACTCTCGGGGACTGGACTAACCACGTTGGTGGCCAACCAGTATACATCTTTGTGTAAGTTTATTTTTCTGCATTTATTTTACGTCCTGCAAAGTTTAAATTCCGCAAGAAAACGCTAAATTCTATTAATACGCTATTCACCCGCCCTCTAGCGTAAAGCGTAGTTTCTAACAATTGGTATCAGAGCCCAACTCTCTGAAAACTTAACCGTTTGAGAGAACCATCCATGGCTTCTACTATTGACTCTTTTGCAGGAACTGAAGAAGGACAATGCTCTACACGACCTCCTCTATTCAACGGCACAAACTACTCATACTGGAAGGAGAGGATGCAAATCTTTGTGCAATCAAATAGCTTTCATTTGTGGAAAGTATTCACCAATGGAAACCAAATTCCAACCAAGAAGGTGGAAGACGAATGGGTTCCAAAGACCGAAGAGGAATATACCGCGGAGGATATTCGTAAGGTTCAAAATAATGCCAAAGCTATAAATTTATTATATTGTGCTGTTAATGCTAACGACTACAGGAAGATATCATGTTGCAAAACAGCAAAAGAAATGTGGGATAAGCTTGAAGTGACATACGAAGGAACCGACCAGGTACGAGAAGCTAAAATTGATTTCTTAACTCACTCTTATGAACTATTCCACATGAAGGAAGGAGAGAAAGTAGACGAAATGTTTGAGCGATTCTCAATGATCGTGAATGATCTACACGCCCTCAAAAAGACGTTTACGGATAGAGAACTTGTCCGGAAGATCCTCAGAAGTCTCACTCCGGCATGGCGATCAAAGGCCGATGCAATCCAAGAATCCATTGGCATCACAAATGTCACAATTGACGCATTAAGAGGTAATCTCAAAACCTATGAATCAACTATACTTAACCCGTTTGTTGATGATCAAAGAAGGCAAAGGATTGCTCTAAAGTCTAGCCAACCACAAATTGATGAGGAAGGTGACAACGAGTTTGGACTCGTTATCAAAAGGTTTCAAAAATTCATGCGCAAAGAGTATGAACGCAAGAACAAAAAGCAAGGCGATCAACTAAAATGCTATGAATGCGGAGAAACCGGGCACATAAAATCAAATTGCCCTAACATCAAAAAGGAGAAGAAACCCTTCAAAAAGCAACGTGCATACATCTCTTGGGGAGGAGATTCCGGAGATGAAGCAAGCGAAGAAGAAGACGATGAAGCAGCAAATTTATGTCTCATGGATCAAGAAGACGGCAAAGACGAGGTAAGTCAAATCTCTTCTCAAAATTTCTTTACTCTTGATGAAATGAGAAATGCTTTTGATGAACTATATGCTGAATTTATCAAAGCTTCAAAAACTGTCAAAAGTGTTAAAGAAAGCGCTTCTCTAAAAGAAAAAGATTTTCAAACACAGCTTTCATTAAAAGAAAATGAATTAGAAAAACTTGGTTTTCGAAAATGAGAAGCTAAAAGAGGAAAACAAGTTTTATGGAAAAAGAAGTGCTGATAAACCTGAAGGTTCTACTAGAAACTGTTCTTCTTGTGTGCTTCTTAAGAATGAAGTAGCTAGACTTAAAGGCACATTAGATAAGTTTAATTCTTCGCATAAAAACTTGAATGATGTGCTTGTTAATCTAAAATCAACTAAACATGGAATAGGATTCAAGAATGAAGAAAAGGTTGGTGCTAAACCACAACAACCTAGAGCTCAACCTAGGACTAATAACCAAAATGCTTATCCTAGAAGTAGAAATCCTAGAAATAACTTGCATGTTAGACCAAATAGTGAAAATGCTAGAAGACCTAGAAATGATGCATATTTTAGGCCAAACCTTGAACAATTTAGAAGACCAAGAAATGACCCTCCACCTAGAAATAGATATTCTAGAAATGATGCATATTTTAGACAAACTTGTGAACCTCCTAGAGCTCATAATAGGAGAAACAATGGTGTTCAAAGTAGAGTAAGCAACCTTCATTCATCTAGTTACTATGTACCTAGAAAAATGCATAATCCCAACGTGACTTGTCATTATTGTAGACGTATTGGTCATATTGCTCTCGCTTGCTTTACTCGTCATAGACATATAAATCAATTGCATCATTATAACATGCCTAACCCTCAAGGACCCAAGATGGCATGGGTACCTAAAGAACATTAATTTGTTTTGTAGGTGTGCTTGAAGGGATCAAGTGTACTATGGTACCTTGATAGTGGATGCTCCAAACACATGACGGGAGATGAATCCAAATTCCTTCAACTAGAGCACAAAGAAGGAGGAAGTGTCACATTTGGTGATAACAATAAAGGAAAAATCATCGGCATTGGTTCGGTCGGTAAGGACGAAAACTCCTCTATTAAACATATACTACTTGTGAAAGGTTTGAAGCATAATCTCTTGAGCATAAGCCAATTATGTGACAAGGGAAATCTTGCTCTATTTAATTCGGATGAATGTCTTGTATTTAGACGTAGTGATTTCAAGATCATACTTCGTGGTTTTAGAATTGATAATATCTATATGGTTGATCTTGCAAACTCCTCACCCGAATATGTTGATTGTTTAGTAAGCAAAGAGGATAACTCTTGGCTATGGCATCGTAGAGTAGCACACATGAACATGCATCTTTTGAACAAGCTTCTTTCTCAAAACTTAGTAGTTGGTCTTCCCAGTTTAAAGTTTGAAAATGATTCTATTTGCGATTCTTGTCAAAAAGGGAAGCAAACCAAAGCATCTTTTATCCAAGAATATTGTTTCAACGTCTAGACCTTTGCAATTACTTCACATGGATTTATTTGGTCCCTCTCGTATTGAAAGTCTTGGTAAAAATAAATATATTTTTGTAATTGTTGATGACTTTTCTAGATTTACTTGGACTCTATTTCTTGCAAATAAAAGTGATGCTTTTCAAAATTTCAAGTATTTCCTTAAGCGTGTTCAAAACAAAAAGGAATCGACCGTCACTTCGATTAGAAGTGATCATGGGGGAGAGTTTGATCACAATCTCTTTGCGGATTTTTGTGACGAACTCGGAATCGAACACACCTTTTCCGCTCCACGGACACCACAACAAAATGGGGTGGTGGAAAGGAAAAATAGGTGTCTCGAAGAGATGGCAAGAACCATGCTCGACGAAGCTAAGATTCCCAAATATTTTTGGGCGGACGCCGTGAGTACCGCTTGCTATGTTTTAAATAGAGCAGCAATTCGGCCGATACTCATGAAAACCCCATATGAACTTTATAAGGGTAGAAAACCCAACATTTCTCATTTACGTGTTTTTGGTTGTAAATGTTTTGTTCATAATAATGGGAAGGACCAATTGGGTAAGTTTGATGCTAAATCGGATGAAGGTATTTTCATTGGTTATTCCTCACGTAGCAAAGCATATAGGATCTTTAACAAAAGAACCCAAATTGTGGAGGAATCCCCTCATGTTGTGTTTTCCGAAGATAATACTCGCTTGGCGAGAAAGGAATCCGGTTTTGATCTTGCAGGTATCTTGGATAGCTTGAAAGATAAAATCCAAGAAGAACCTTCAAAGGAAAACAAAAATGAAATTGGGGAACAACCAACGGAAGAAGCGCCACAATTAGAAAAAGGAATAAATACGCCTAACGAGTGGAGAACGATCAAGGATCATCCTCTCGAACAGGTAATTGGCGATGTTGGAGAAAAGGTAAGTACCCGAAACTCTCTTAAGAACACTCTAGGACACAATTCTTAAGAGTTCACGGCATTACTTGTTAACACTAGTGTAATTTATTAATTTCGCTATAAATTACTAACTTGAGCGTCGGAGAAATTTAAATCTATTTTGCAGGTACCACCCCAAAGGTAGGGGGAATTATGAAGTTTTAGCACAAAATAATCGACTATTTCAAGCCACTAATCGATTATTTTCTGTGCAGTACATCGATTATCAGTATCAATAATCGATTGTTTATGACTGATTATTACTATTATGCATCTGTGTTTAATTTTTTACTTCCTAAATTGCATAATCGATTTCCGCCTCAGTCATTCAGCAATGCTTTCTACAACAATCGATTATTTTTTCATACAATCGATTATTTGACAAATTCTGATATTCTCCAAGTTCACTGTATCAAATTAGTTCCCTAAATAATCGATTACCAAGAATTGACAATCGATTACTTCATATTAATTTTTTGTTACCGTTTGGCTCCTCAATCGATTCCTGTCAGGTCTTAAATGCTCCATAATCGATTACCAAAATTTAACAATCGATTATTTCATTCAAATTTTTTACCGTTTGACTCAAGAATCGATTTGTCAGATTCAAAATCTCAATCAAACAGTAAATACAATCGATTATTTCAGTTCAATAATCGATTATCTAACGGTCAGTAATTTTAATTCTTACCGTTTTCTGACTGCTCCTAAACCAAAATCTCAGCAAATGTCTTCATTCAATGCTTGATAATTCTTTCCTCTATAAATAGGCATCATAAGAGCTCACATTCACCCACTCAAGCACTATCTCTAGTATTCAAAAGCTAAATCTCTTCTATTTTCTTTGCCAAATTCCAGCAGTCTTTCTCCTAACATGTCTGGACGATCTTCAAAACGTTCCCGATCCAAACATGGCGCATCAGCCTCAACTACCCCTCCTCCTTTAAATTTTCCATACCAAGACGGTTCCGTCTTGTTCTTTGAAACTGAAAATGAACTCACAAGGTTCCTATCAAAATTTGAGAAACGCACCATTCTTCCTCCTCGGTTCTCAAATAGTAAACTCCTTGAGCCTTTCACCCCTGCCGCAAATATGTTAAAGGAGTGTCAACTATATGACTTCTTGCTTCTCACTCATCCTCACATAAACACAACTCTCGTTCAATCTTGTTACTCAAACCTCCATAAAGATGAAGGTGGCGAACTTGTCACCTCCATTAATGGGGTTCAAATTCTTCTCTCTGAAGAGAATCTCCACACCATTGCCCGCCTTCCAAATGAAGGTGAAGACCTTTACCGGTATATTGATAAGGCCGGGGCTCTCTTTGATGAAACCATCCTTCTCCACCAAGCCGGTATAACCTCCTATGATCCATCTATCTCTACCCGTCGTCCTACCATAACGGGAATAGATCCAAACTACCGGTTGATTCTTTAATTCATCACCCGAGTCCTCAAGCCTAGACGGCACAATCACACCACCATCTCCCAGGAGGATACCAAACTTCTGCATGCCATTGTCACCGGAGCCAAAATAAATTGGTGTCGGCTCATCAAAATTCATATGCTCGATGCCATCGGTGATGACATGCCTCTTCCTTATGCCCTCCTCATTATGAACTTCCTTGAAGCATCCGGATTTGTCACGGAAAATGGTCCTCTCAAAAGGAGTACCAAAGTTTGGGAAATCTCGGAGTCTTCTTTCCATCATGATGGTGATCATGCTCCAGCTCCTTCTTCAAGTCGTCCACCCCGTCGTGCTCGTTCGTCCCAAGAGCCTACTCTCCAAACCATATCCGACCAGCTTGCTCAACTCAATCATGAGATCCATGGATACTTTGATCATGTCAATTATCCATATGCAGCTCTCGTTCCTTTTGAAGCAGCGCCGGATAACGAGGCGGACAACGACGGAAATGAATAAATTTTTTTTGTGTTTTGTGTGGTTTTTGCTATTGTTCTCTTTGGTTCCCATTGATGTACCCTCTTTTTTTTCCAATAAATAAACCTTGTTTATTTCATCTTTTTGCATCTTTCCTTACTATTTTTTTGCTAATGGCAAAAGGGGGAAGAAAACGGGATATCGGGTATGCACCACCTCTTTATTCATTGATTGCTTATAAGCTAAAATTGAGGGGGAACAAGAACAAAATTGCATAATTGTTACTTGTCTTGAATTGTCAATATCTTTTGCCTAAATTGCATATCCCGCTTAATGTTTGCCATTATCAAAAAGGGGGAAATTGTTAGAAACACGTTCTCAATGCAATATACTAAACGTGTACTCTTTTGTAGGTTTTGATGAATGACAAACGAAGCAAAAATTGATATATGACGGAATTCAAGTACAAGCGCACAATGGTTGCGAATAAGATTGAAGTTCAAGATATAGCTTTTAATTGTTATTGAGTTGTTCTAAATTGTAATCTCGATCCTATAACTTGACTCATAGTATGGCCTCTCTCATAAAACTATTTTCCAAAATCATGCATATTTAATTCTGTGTCAAAAAGATTTTAAATCATGCATATTTACATTAGACAAAATGTTTTCTAAACATGCCTCAAAAATCTGGGCTAAAATAATAGATTATGTACTTATGATAATCGATTGTTTCTGAGCCAAGACTGCATGACAATCGATTATGAATTAATGGTAATCGATTGTGAGTAAGACAGTGAACATCAGGTTTTTCCAAATCTGCATGATAATCGATTGTGAACAAATGACAATCGATTGTTGTTGAGGTAAAGTTTTTCAATACTCAAAATAATCGATTATGAACTAATGGTGATCGATTGTGTTGAGTTGATGTCTTCCAGTGATTTTAAATTTAATTAAGTAATCGATTATGTCTTTAGATAATCGATTATCACTGAGACAGTAAGTTTTATGATTTTCAGAAAATAACAAGTAATCGATTGTTGCAAAGGACAATCGATTGTTGAAGCTGGCCGTTGTCAAATGATTTTCAAATACCATAAGGTAATCGATTATTGATTCTCGATAATCGATGTTCTGCTTAAAATCTGGAAATGATTTTTAGAACGTTGCTGAAGTAATCGATTATTGATTCTAGATAATCGATGTTTTGCTTAAAATCTGGAAATGATTTTTAGAACGTTGCTAAAGTTATCGATTATGAACTTAGTGTAATCAATTATCTGATTTTGAATATTGCCAGTAATCGATTATAGATTATGTATAATCGATTGTGAAGCGTTAAATCTGGGATTGATTTTTAAACTGACTGGCAGATAATCGATTGTTTGGTCTTAATAATCGATTATCACTGAGTAATTTCAGCAACTCTTAATTGGCAATTAGACAACGGTTGAACCTATTTTTTCAACTATAAATACAGCTTCATTTCAGTGTTTTAAAAACAACAACATACACAAACTGATCATTACATTGCTATAAGCTTTCATTCAATTGTTCTTCATTTTCTACTCATTTCATAAAGCTTTTGAGAGCCATATTATTGCTTAAAGTTGTTGTGATCTTGAACATATTCTTTTACTCATATCTACTCAATAAGGAGTACTTTAGTTAAGTGAGTGTCCAAGTATTTGATATACTTGTAAGAGAATTGCGATTCTCTTGTTTCAAGGAACTTGCGTTTCCTTGGGTGAAGTCTTTGAGATTGCGATCTCCGAGCAACTGTTTGAGGCTTGTGTCCTCAAGTGTGTAACGGTTTGTTGAGCACCCTTAAGCTTAACAAGATAGTGAAAAATCTCGCGACTCTCGGGGACTGGACTAACCACGTTGGTGGCCAACCAGTATACATCTTTGTGTAAGTTTATTTTTCTGCATTTATTTTACTTCCTGCAAAGTTTAAATTCCGCAAGAAAACGCTAAATTCTATTAATACGCTATTCACCCCCCCTCTAGCGTAAAGCGTAGTTTCTAACAGCAACTACCATAACTAACAGCCATAGGGGGGACATAAGCTAAAACACAAATCATCTATGGGTAACCCTGCTGACCCACACCCAACCCCGGATAAGGCGTACGAAAAACTCTAGGAGCCCCTATCCTACAACCCTGATTCTAGACCTCCAAACTTTCCTATCAAGGGTCATGTCCTCGGAAACCTGCATTCTAGTCATGTCCTGCCTAATCACCTCTCCCCAATACTTCGTAGGCCTCCCTCTGCCTCGCCGACCGCCAACAATCTCCAGCCGCTCGTAGCTCCTCACTGGGACATCAGGACTTCTCCTCCGCACATGCCAGAACCACCTTAGCCTCGCTTCTCGCATCTTCTCATCCACCGGGGCCACCCCCACCTTCTCCGCACATCCACCTAAGCATCCTCATCTCCGCAACCTTCATTCTCTGAACATGAGAGTTCTTCACGGGCCAGCATCCCGCCCCATACAACATCGCAGGTCTAACCACGGCTCTATAGAATTTCCCCTTGAGTTTGTGTGGAACTTTCTTGTCACACAGGACTCCTGATGCAAGCCTCCACTTTGACCACCCCGCTCCTATACGGTGAGTGACGTCCCCGTCAATCTCTCCACCCCCCTGAATCACAGACCTAAGATATCGAACATTGTCCCTCTTGGCGATGGCCTGAGAACCAATCATCACGTCCCTGCCTACTTCGCTCGGCTCGGCTCTAAACTTGCACTCCAGGTACTCTGTCTTAGATCTGCTTATTTTGAAACCTTTAGACTCGAGAGTCTGTCTCCATACCTCTAACCTTTCAATAACACCGAACCTCGTCTCATCTATCAATACTATGTACTTACCACAATCTAGTATGGTGAAAATTCCCTCCAAAATTGCCCAATTCCGAGCACCCCAACTAAAAAATGTAATAAAATGTCTTTAACCTTCAAACAAGAGTATTTATAAGCACTGCCCGGGCGAACCCTTCACGAACACGAAAAAACCATCGCGTTTGCAATGAACAAAATAAATTTCCAACAAAAATGCCTTAAATGTTTGCGATGCTTCCCGCGCGAATGTGATTCCCAAAGATGCCACACAACTCGAACGTGTCCCACGTATCGTAGACGCGAAGAAGAGTGCTCCAGCTCCAACTAACCATCGCGAACGCGACTACCCAAAAGTGAATGCGAAGCTCGAGTCCCATATACACCGTGAACACGACTTAACACTCGCGAACGCAAAGAGATAAAACTACCCAGTGCAAATCCTTATTCGCGATCGCGATGACTCCTGCGAACACGATTCACTCCAGGCATTCGTAAAATCCAACAATTTAAAATGAGAAGAAATGCTCCGAAAGCGATCCTAAACTCATCCGAGCCTCTTGGGACCCCCTACGAATATACCAACAAGTCCCATAACATAACACAGACTTACTAAAGGCCTCACATCACGCATAACAACACCAAAATCACGAATCACGCCTCAAATCGAACTTAATAAACTTTAAAATTTTCAACTTCGGAAACTCGTGCTGAATTATATCAAATCAACCCGGAATACCTCAAATTTTGCACATATATCCCAAATGATACAAAACTATTCCAATTCCCGAAACAATAATCCGAACCTGGATCATCAAAGTCAACTCCAGGTCAAACTTATGAACATTCCAAATCTTTAAATCGCCTACTTTCGCCAAATAGCGCTGAAACGTTCTAGAAACATCCAAATGCAAATTCGTTCATATGCCTAAGTCCAAAATCACCATTTGGACCTAGGGAACCATCAAAATTCCAATCCGGGGTCAAATACATAAAAGTCAAACTTGGTCAACTCTTCCTAGTTGAGAATCATTCTTAAATCAATCCCGAAACACATGCAAACCAAAAACGATGATTCAAACGAGTCATAATACATCATATGAAGTTACTCAAAACTTGAGACAGCTGAACGGAATGCAGATGCTCAAAACGATCGATTGGATCGTTACAATATTACTCTGGTAAAGAGAAGAGCTTTGTGGTTACGCATAGAAGTATAATGTGCTTCATCAGTTCATCGAACAACGGAAGCACCAAAATTTCTCCAACGACTTCCATGTATGGTTTAAATTACAGTTGTCCGATTTATTCCATTTATATTTACGGACATCAAATGTTTACATGCAAAATGCGATGATCTCGAATATGCAATGAAAAAGGAATATTTATGGTCTAACCTTTAATTAGTAAGAGTTGTCATGAAATTATCTATCCTGCAACAAATCTGGAAGTCAAGCCAGATCAATTCGAAATCAGATTTATAAATAAATCTAAATCCATTATTCCATTTCTCCAACAACAAACATTAAAGATAATTAATTCATGATTAGGATACCTGGCCATCTTTATCGGTGCTTCTTAATTTCTCCCACCTGACATTTAACATGAGCAAAGAAAAACAGATTAAAAGTAACTTTAAATAAGAATAGGCTCAGATAAAACCCTTTAACGACGTTTCTTAGCACCCATTATTTTGCAGTATTGTTGATAACGTCTCATTTGCAACATTTCAGGTTAAGTAATAAATGCTAATGATGAAGAATAATATAAATACAATATTTTTAGTTTTTTATAAATACAGTTCCTTAATAAAAAGAGGTGCCACATTATATTCTAGTTATGTCACGGATAATCATATTTCGATGAGCATACACCATAACTAGTACTCCCTCCTATTCAAAATAAGTGTTTTTTAGATATTTTTACACAAATTAAAAAAATTACCTTTTAATATTAATTAGCAATGAAATTGACTATATTAACCTTTATTATATTTTCACATAAACACTCCTAACACATACTCCAATACTATTAACTCGAAGGGCAATGTAAGAAAAAAATAATTAATTCATTTTTAAAATCTGAAAAAATTATATTTTGGACCAAAAAAAAACTAAAAAATAACTTATTTTGGACGCAAGAAATACGAAATAGAACCTCCTCTTACGTGATTGGCAAACAAAATAGTACAAAACGAAACTGTCGACACCAATCGCCACAAATAATACCTACATTATTGATTATTCCACGTCAAAAGGCAGTTTTCTAAGTGGAAAAAGTTTCTCTTTTCTTATGAAATAGAAGGGCCAAAGATTTTCTTTTTTTGTTGACAATATCTGAATCAACTTATATGCACATGTTATCCCTCCCCCCACCCCCGACATAAGCATCAGATAATTCACCATTATAGATGGGAAAAGACCAAGTTATGTTTTTTTTCCTCTGAAACAAAACTTCTCACACCATCCCATGGAATGTCTTAGAGAAACCAAACTTCGTAATGAAGTTCTCTTGTACGTACAAGTAAACACATACAAAACCCAGCACGTTATTCGAATTCCTCAAACCCTTACCAGAAAAGGCCACAATCTCTGATGTTAGAAGGTGAAATCTAAAACTTGAAAATAGTTTAGTTTCAGTCTTCAGCATTGCATCTCTTGAAATCTCTTTTTCATACAAAAACCATTATCATCCTTCCCTTGGAGAAAACTTAGCCTCAGATGTCTGATGTGTCAAAAGATGCTAATTAAAAGAACTAGGTAGACGTCTTGGCTTCATATCAAAAACTTGCAATTGGAGGAACCCTCTTCCCTCTGTTTGTCATTCCTATTGTTGATACATTAATTTTATTAATAATTCTGTGTCTGAGCACTTTTGATTTTGTGGATCCTAACTTATGAGCAATTCAGTTTCACTATTATGATCTTTTATTTTTTTCCTTGTGTCAGAAAGCTATCACTCAACTTTGAGCCCTTTTGTTTAATCAATAAATCTTCTTTTCGTCTAACATGGACCGAAAATCTTGCCAAGTAGACACTCAAAGAGATACCTACTCTGAGGTCTGGCAGTTGAATTTTCTGAAATCTGTTGTTCTTTCTGTTGTGTCAAACTATCATAATAGAAAGCTAAAGTTGTAGGGTTGTGGTCAGAAGGCCACGTACTATTTTGACAAAATGGCTATTCAAGAGTTTTAAAACGAGAGAACCCTCATTTACAACCCAACGACGACGCCAAGCTAAGTAATCACCACTATAGTTATATAGCACACCAACTTATCTAGAAATAGTAAAGCAAATCATAGTTCAACCAAAATTTGTGAATGTTATTAATGCTTGTAGAAGTAACACAACAAAGTACAAATTTGACAAGCAACACATAATATTGCTATAACAAAATGAGGGTTTTAACACTATCTATTTTGATTATTGAGCTTAAGCATGGTTATCCATCACAGATTTACAATTCTCCACACGATATATGTCGAAATTATTCTCTCGGATGTTCCTAATTAGTAACAACTATACAGTACCTGCAAAATGAAATAAAAAGGTCAAATAATTTAGTCAACAGAAATCAACAACAACAACGACGAACCAGTATAATCCCACAAGTGGGGAAATCATATAATAAAAAATATAGTGCATCACTGTTTTAGATATCTCGGGCATGCATTTCAGCTCAAAAAAAGGATCACTTAAAAGATCAAAACAAATACAAGCAAACAGAACCCCACAAAGTCTTCCATATTTGATTTTTTGGAGTCACGACTAGAACCATAAAATCTCTTCCTAAAACATGATGCCATTAGATGGGTAACTTAGGCAAAAGCCTTAAAGGATCAAAACCCTTCAAATGATCATATGCTATAAACAATGCATAATACTACTAACGAACAATATTCTCTATACAACAACAACAACTACCCAGTATACTCCCACCAGGTGGGGTCTGGGGAGGGTATTATGTAGACGAGCCTTACCCCTACCCGAAAGGGCAGAGAGGCAACGAACAATATTCTCTATGATTTTTGTTATCTTTCCTTTATATCTTTAGGCAGTAAAAAGCAGTGATATTCTATTCATTGCTTTACCCGCCAATCTTAAAAGGCTTGGATATGTAACAACAGTATGGCACGTCGGAAGTGTGCAACCTATCTACATCATTAGCAGAAGGGCCAAATGGAGGACAAAACAACAAAACAACTATGTCCCATACAAGTCGGGGTAGGCTATGAATCCTCACTAACCATGTTTCTCCATTTAAGTTCAACTGTCATCATCATACTTATAAAAAAAGAAGAATTAGTTTCCAGCACTACTTGTCAGAGACCTTATAAGACCACCCTCTTACAGCTGCTGCAGTATGCAGCCATACAGAAAGCTATATGTCTCAATCGTAATACAGGCCTAGAAGCGGTGAAGGGCGACTCATCATCTCAGCCAAGACCTAAACTTGGTTGTAAATTGTAATATAACTTTGAAAAGAGAAACTGAAAAAATAATTAAAACATCCCCGGAGTGTCACTTCTGTTTGGGCAGCAGGAGCTAAACAATGTTTCCCCGTATGCTCGATTCATGTGTCATTAATCATTAGCAATTGTTTTAACTTTGACCTAAATGATCATGCAATAAAGACGGTAAAGAAAGAGATTGAGAAGAGTAAAGACATTACAAGTGCATCAGAAACCACTCAGGCAAACTATTGTAGTGTGGAATAATCCAAAATTTGAAAGGATGGAGACAGGACTGACAAACACCGCACCACTCTCCAAACCAGTCCCCAACAAAGACAGAATGATCCTTCCTAGACTCTTCAGGAGTAGAAGGCAGAAGTGACAGCCATTCAGTCTCGGACAATTCGATCTTCAGATCCAATGTTAATGACCTCATTTAGCCAATAAATCAGAAAAGTTATTCATGATGGTAAGCTAGGTGGAATTGAGTCAAGGGACAATGCTGCTTTTTCCTGAAGGATGAAGGAGAACGACAAAGACGACATTAACAAGGATAATGAACTTTTCTGACCTATGAGAAGCCACTGCCAAGAAGCAAACTTCAATTGAACTCATCTTATTCACCCTTTCAGACTACAAAATTAAATGCACAAACTCCCAAATCACATAGCTCCTCAAAGAAAAGAACTTTATTCACATTCCTTGTTATGCAACAGATTGACTTGGTTAATTTGGGAAACTCGCAGGCCCAGGGATCTCGTTCAGCAAACTTTTAGAAGCATAAGTTTAGGCTGTGTGGAGACGAATCAGATGTCCTTTTTTTGGAATAAAAATCTCATGTCATAACCATCCAAACTACCCTCGAAAGAAAATCTTGTAGAAGTTTGTTGACTTGTATAACTTCATTAGTTTCCTCTTTCTTTTCCTAATCAAATGTCCTTTTCTGGAACAGAAATCTCATGCCATAACCATTGCAAACTACCTTTGAAAGAAAAATCTTGTAGAAGTTTGTTGACTTGTATAACTTGGCTAGTGTATTCCTCTTTTTTCCCTAAATACATAGGGGACACTTTAGACCCATCAATTAGTTTCGGCATTACAGCTGACATTCCTGCTAAGAACTCATATGCAACTAAGCAATTCTAGTAACGGGGAACTATGTCCTAAATGATAGATGCAATAACCCTAAAGCTGGTGTAGCCTCCACAGATTAATTTAGTCAAACTATGCAACATGGAGAAATACTTATATCCAATAAAAACTACTACTCGTCAATCCTAAACTAGTTGGGGATGGAGAAATACTTGAAATAACACAAACAACTTTGTCCAGCATCAATACCATTTTGACAAGCCTTTGTGGAGGGAGATTTGATAGTTTGACACAACAGAAAGAACAACAGATTTCAGAAAATTCAACTGCCAGACCTCAGAGTAGATATCTCTTCGACTGTGTCTACTTGGCAAGATTTTCGGTCAATGTTAGACGAAAAGAATATTTATTGATTAAACAAAAGGGCTCAAAGTTGAGAGATAGCTTTCTGACACAAGGGAAAAAATAAAAGATCATAATAGTGAAACTGAATTGCTCATAACTTAGGATCCACAAAATCAAAAGTGCTCAAACACAGAATTACTAATAAAATTAATGTATCAACAATAGGAATGACAATGTAATGAAGCACACTGACAAGGAAAAGCTTCTTATAAGTGTGTCAAACAGAGGGAAGAAGCTTCCTCCAATTGCAAGTTTTTGATATGAAGCCAAGACGTCTACCTAGATCTTTTAATTAGCATCTTTGGACACATCAGACATCTGAGGCTAAGTTTTCTCCAAGGGAAGGATGATAATGGTTTTTGAATGAAAAATCCAGAAAAAGAGATTTCAAGGGATGCAATGCTGAAGATTGAAACTAAACTATTTTCAAGTTTTAGATTTCACCTTCTAACATCAGAGATTGACATTACCTCCTAATTGTGAGCTTTGTAAAATATAAGCCAATCACAAGTGGATAAAAGGGGAGGGTTCTGGCATGTTGATGGTCAGTGTAAAGATAGTCTTAAGCACGATGAATACTCTAAATACAGAATAAATAATATAGAGGATTCATCTAGTCGACCATTAATTTCAAATTGAAACATAGTTGATTGATTGCGGTATTTTAATGACTACTCTAGAGTATTTGACATTGTCGCAGCTATTTAAGCTTTCCTAGGATAAATACCTAGTAGGGAATTCAAAGTATTATCATGACACTTCCTATAAATCTAATCGGTCTTTAGCATTAATGATAACAACAACAACAAAAAAAAAATGGCCCCGTGTAATCCCATAAGTGGGGTCTGGGGAGGCTAGTGTGTACACAACCTTACCCCTATCTTGTGAAGGTAGAGAAGTTGTTTCCGATAGACTACCTGCTCAAGTAAAGCACAATCTATAGCATTAATGATGTGTCTAGAATGTCATCTTCTTCTTTTTAAAAAAAAATAAAATAAATGCATAATTCTAATTTAAACGTAGTCCTCATATAAAATTGGTTCCCAGAAGTTCTTGGTCACCAGTTCATGATTTTTGTTCCACCTATTAAAACAAAGTTTTTCAAGAGCCATATTGGCATATCCCTTTTTCTTTTTTTCTTCTTTTGGAAATAGACCCAGTGTTATTAAAAGGGAAAAGCGCAAAGAAGCAATAAGGTCCATAGGGCTTGAAGCGGAAAGCAAGAAGTGAAGTGCACGCTTCTTTGAAGTAAAGCACACAATTACAAAAGAATTAAAAATATAAAGCATATAGGAATGTAAGACTATCATAACAAATCGCAATCAAAATAACTAATTTCAGCATCCAATATACCACAATACTGATATTAATCTAACTCCTTTTGATATCCAGATATTAATCTAACCCCTCAATGTTGAGAAGCGTTTGGATCACTTTGTGAGTCATTGTTTGAAGCGCACACCTCGCTGAAGCCATAGCCTTACCTATTAAGCGATAGCCCTCGCTTTCTGTTCATCGCTTTAAGCGACGAAGCAATGATTTTTAATAACAGACACTGTACAGACCACTGTAGATTAATAAGAAAGCTCTCTGGATTATGCGGACTTCTTTGAAAACAATTTTGTTTAAGAAAATGTAACACCTCGTTAATGCATTTATACCCATTATGAATAGTGCACCTTTTCACCCCTAAGTTAAACTCTTTTTCTCGTAAAGGAGCAAAAAAATGATTTTGGATTGGACCAGGGATAGGCTGCAAAAATATTCCACCTGCTAAGGTTCAGCATTGGCTATGAGCTTTAGGGAGGTTGGTGCATTATAGACCCTAGGGTACTCCCCCAGCTACTACCCTAGTTAAAACTAATGTGAAACCCGACCAAGTGAAGCATTAGTTTAAGAACTCCAGAAGTGCATTATTTCTTGCCTTTCTTTCAAAAAGAAAAAGGAAAAGAAAAAAAAAACCAGAAGTGCAATATTATCAGCTTTAGAGGCATCTGAACAGTGGCCAATAACCAAATTCCCCCCTTTAGGCATCAGATTGAAACATTTCTCTACTTTGTAATACATGATGAGAAAGAGAAGAAAGAAAACTCTTATTGTACAAATGAGAGAGATTCTTATATAGCAAGTTAGATTACAGGAGATAAGGAAAAATATAGAGTATATGAAATAACAAAAATTTAAGCTATGGAAGCTTTCCTTTTTTCCGAATTGCCTAATTAAGACAATGAGTAAGAAAGCACCAGACTACTAGCCCAAGTATATTTTACAATCTCTGATCTATTTTATGGTGACGGAGGGAGTCAAACAGCTTTCTTTTACTAGGACTTTCTCAAACACTTAATAGATATTTTGAATCATTAATTGTATTAACTTATAGTACTTTTTATGCAATGTTCAAATATGTAAATTTAACTTTAAAAAAACGTGAAGAGACTACCTCGAATCCGCACCGAAAATTAAGTGTGTTGAACCTGGTACTCCTATCACCTTCACATAAATAGGGACAGAGGGAGTAGCATATAACAACATTAATTCTCTTGACTTTCATTACGCCTCATCAAACTCAAGGTAATGAAAACATCTTGAGTTTGCAAAGCAGAACCGGAAATTCAAGGTGTGTATCGCAGCAAGAGTTACTAGTGAGGGAACAATCATAGGAATGGTACGTCAAAACGATGTCATTAGCAATTGCACAACAAAGAAGTACTTCTCGCAGCACACAAAGAAAGGAATCTATTCTTAGTCATCAAAAGAAGTATGATGATGCAACTCTCAGAGTAACTTGGTGGCTGAAGAGTAACTGAAAAATTTGTCAAAACAATGAATGGAAATCAATGTGTGTAAGAGAGTCTTAATATCAAGGCTCTAATACCCATAAAGAAAGACAATAGAATAAGACATTTACGGAACAGATACTGAAAAATCTATGATAATAGGAGGGGTTGAATACCCAAAATCTCATACCATGGAAAAAGAAAAATCAACAAAGAGTTTTGAAGAATGCATTACTTGAAAAGAAGTTGAAAGAAAAGCCCAATTATTGTCGAAAAATACATTGCTGCCAGAAAGGCCAACTGACAGAGACATGAGTGTCTTAGCAAGCAGTGGCACACGGAAGCTACTTAGGTCTTTGCACATATCATAGACAGAGCGACCAAATTGACAAAAAAGAAGAGGAAGCTCTTATTGAAATTAATTGAGAACGACATATGAGAAGGCTCTTTATACAGGATCTTAACTGTACAACAATACAGAAAATTTAGACTATAAGAGTAAAGAAGTTTAGACTAATGAAACTTCCCTAATTACCTATAATCCTATTTATGACACAACCAATATTTCGTTAATAATATAGCATACCACTAACCTAGATATATTCTAACATTAACAACATAAGTTATCTTGACTTACAACACTTATTATTGTACTTAAGCTTGGAGTAGTATGCTTTAGTATTTCAAAACACACGCTCCTATCCGAGTAAGAGCTCTACATACTTCGCAGAACGAGAATTGCATACTTACACAACTTGCCAAATAACAGCTTATGAACCTACAACCTATAAGCTATTGTAACTCCCAATAGGGCTGGACGCACCTTGGTTGAAGCAATGTCACGTGACACTGTTTCGTCGGAAAATTTTACTAAATATATGTACAAATAAAATGCAAGAAAACATGATAGTCCTAAGAAAAAGATTAATACGACACCGCTTGCAAAGAAGTGGTTCCTGGTTTGGTGGTTGGGCGCCTCAATCTTCAGCGTGTTGTTCGATCCTCGTTATTAGCATTTGTGTGTTTTAATAGTTTTTTGAGACTGCTATAAAATATATGCCGTGACTGGGGCTTGTACAAGGGACCTCTCAAGTAAAAAAGGCAACATTAAACCAATACACCATGAATGCTGAGTAACAATTTATTTACAATATATACATATAACAATCTACATATATATATATATATACCCACACATATGTTCTACAACGAAGTTATGTTAGCAAATTCAAAGTAACTCTGGAAACTATTATCTTTCACTGTGATTTGCTATTTTTGGGGATTGAGCTCGCTGTTGTTCCATTGTAAGTTAAGGAGTTGGTTAGTTTCTTAAAATCTGATCCGAAGAACAAATTAACAATTGAAAACTAGCAATTAAATAACAATATTGCAATAATAAGAGCATATCTTCAAAAAATTGATTGTGCTTTTTTCTTTTGTAGAACACATGCCATCGCTATAGTGATTTGTTTATTCGTTCGCTTCTTTAAATGTGACACCAATTTCGAAAAATCCTGCGTATGCCACTGACTCCCAAGTCCCAATTGCAACGTGTATTTACATTATCGAAAGCATGTTATCTAGGCAAATTTCGAATGCAAGCCACGCAGTCAACAACATATTCTATTTCTATCCCCCTAATTGGATAGAAGGGTACTAAAAACATATTTACAAGAACAAAAAAAGGGCACTGAACCACTTTCTCTTGTTTCATGGTTACACAGACCAAGCTACTTACTTTGGTATATTAGCTTAAAATGATTCACTATTGCCCATCATAAGAAAAGAAGCCATGTACACTAACCTCTGGCTATGCGCGGGTTCGGAGAGAAGAGTCGGACAACATTGGGTCTTACATACGCAGCCTAACCTTGTATTTTTGCAAGAGGCTGTTTCTACGGCTTGAACTATGTGACCTCTCGGTCATATGGTGACAACTTTTACTGTTCTACAAAGGCTCCCCATCACTCACTATCGCCCATTCGGCAATATTTAGCAGCTTCCATTATTTAAAGGTCCACAGTATCAATGGATAGAAATGTTGTGTTATTCAATGCAAGATTTAAAATAAAACCTAGATGCACAGTTGAAGCATAATTGCAACATCATCCCTTAATTATTTATATACACTTCCAAATGGGACCAAAAGATGCCCGTATTCAGGAGCAACCAATGCTAGTACTTCATCAGTTCATCTAAAAGTAGTTTACAGTAGGTTGATTGCAAGACATAGTAATCATAACCAATTAGACAACAAGGAGAAATCAGCATATCAAGTTTGTTATTAGAAGAACGAACAGTCAACATTGCACAGTAAAGCCAAAAGACATAAAGCAATAAGTCTGCAGAAAAACAACAATCAAGGCATACCTGAACACTGCTTAAATGAAAAAAAGGCCAGTTAAGACCTGACGACAGTAGTATCCCCTTCACCACCACCAAGTCTATTACCGCTCCCGCCTACTTCATCACCATCACTCCCATTTTCCACTGGCCAACTAGGCCAGCTCGACACTGTCTCCACGCTATTCGCCCTAGCCACAATCCCAACTCCTTGACCTGCCTGGCCAATCATACTCTCTCCCCCGTCCAGCTGATGCCTCCTGGCAACACGCCTAAGCGTACGCCTAAACCCAAACAAATCCTCTTCCTCAGCCAATATCTCTCCCAGCCTCATTGCCCCAAGAAACCTCTCGCGTCGTCTAATGCATTCCTCATCATCCTCCTCCTCAGTGGGTAACTTAAACCTACAAACTGGACACGAATTGTTCACTTCTAACCACGGCAAAATACAATCCGAATGATACATGTGTTTGCAAGGCAACATTTTCACTTCCACATCCAGTAAAAAGTTGTCCTTGCAGACCGGACAAGGAATAACCGGATCATTCTCAAGCATCAATGAGCTAATTTTTATTCCCTCAAGTGCCTCAATGGCAGCTTTAGAAGCCGGGCTGTGCTGACGATTGGGAATGGGGGCGTCGTTAGCGGTGGTGAGATGGTGGATTAGACGGTGTAGATAAGGACTGTCGAGGAGGAAGTTATCGTCGGAGGGAGTGAAAGTGGTGGCGGTGTTGAGGTCCGTAGATATGAGGTCTTCAAGATTAGGGTTAGAATCAGTGTGATTTGGGAATTGAGGAAGAAGGGTAGGGGTAAAAGAGTCCATTTGCTCGAGGAAATCGGAATGGCAGTGAGGACAACGAGGAGGATCAGTAGGGGTTAGGTGGAGGAGGAAAACGCTCATGTCGCACTCGTGACACCAGAAAGTATGGTGGTGATGTGGTGGAGCTGCGGTTGTAGTGGTGGACATTTGGTGTGAGTGGGAAAAACAAAGAATATTAGTGAGGTGGACAATTTTTTGGGAATGGGAAAGATAGAAGTGGTGTATTTTTTGTTTGTTTCGTAAGGTTGGGAAGAAATGAGTGAATGGAGGAGGAAGAAGCAGAGAGTGGGACCCGGAGGTGGTTGGTCCTTTTAATTTTGTTCATGATAAATAAAATATAAAAGATACTTAAAAGTATGACGTCGCTTTGGCTGAGTGGTTATGGCGTGTGCCTGCTAAGTACATGGGGTTTCCCCGCGAGAGTTCTAATCTCCCAGACGACGGTATTTCTTTTATTTACTCAATACCTTAAATCAGTTAAGATTTTATTTTACTTTTGTATGTAATTATTTGGAACCTTTAATTAATACATCTTAAGTTAGACAAACTTGTAATCACATCCGTTAACTTCTGAAATCTTTTGGTGGAATGACAGCCCAATTAAGTGGGTTTCATATATTTTAATTACATTCACTGTGATGTTACAATACAAAGAATGAAAATGCAATAAATACAAAGATATAAATATGACAATACAATAAATCAAAGATAATTATAGTAAATGCTAATTATCATATAAATAAATGCTAATTATCATATAAATAAAGTGCACAATATTCCCTAACACTCTCCCTTAATCTGCGTGGGAGGATTGAACGTTCAGATTGCTAACCAAATTAGCGAATCTGGTTAAAGGTAATTATCAAGAGTTAGGATCTTACATGTCGTGATGGCGCATATCACAATACTAGGCAAGTCGACAACTCACAATAACCACACCTCTTTAATTTAAAACAATACCGGAATAAGCTTGAATGATAAAAATCTCATAATAACCGGAAGAAAACACCGCAACTTAATGCAAAATTTTCTAGAAATTCAGGTGTCACTGAGTATATGAGCATCTATACAATAATATTGTCTGACTGCTAAAATATAGTCTAGGAAGGTAGAATAGTTTAAATAAACTAAAAAGAAAAAGGAGGAAAGTCGAGGTCTACGGACGCCAAGACAGCTACCTCGATACTCTCCGAAATGATAAAGCTCTATAGCTAGCAACCACCGTGTCCGAAAGTACCTGAATTTGCACACGAAGTATAAAGTGTAGTATGAGTACAACTGACCAATATACTCAATAAGTAACAAGACTGACCTTAGGCAGAAAGCAGTGAAGAGCTTAGAAAGTACAACCCAAATCATGACAAATCACAATAATAACTCAAAGAGAATTCCAATAATCAATTTAAAGACAATTTATAAATGTAGACATGCTTTCAAGTAATTAACAGTTTAAGCTTAGTATGGATGAAATATGCTAAGTACGGCTGATATGAGAAATGTTGCACCTCTATATCCGCATGTCAATGTGCACGTCGCATGTAATGCATCATAGTGATGGCCTTACATACTCCCACTCTTAGAGTACTCAATCAGTCTGCCTGAACTCTCACTCATCCCACTCAGTCACTTAGTATTGTACAGTACATGTGCTTATTGCTGGTTTGTCAGACTATGGAAGGGAGGATCTTGCCCAACTAATATAAATCCAATCTGGCCTGCTGCGGCGTATAACCCGATCCCATAATAATAAAGCCTAAAAGCCTGATGTGGCTGCAACCTGGTCCATATAATAATAATAATAATAATAATAATAATAATAATAATAATAATAATATATATATAAAGCCAAAAAGCATGTTGTGGCGTGCAGCCTGATCCACCAACCTCACTCACCACATAGCTCTTAGGCCCCAACTCATTCATCAATCTCTCCAACCTCTTGGGCTAAAACATCTTATGCCAATAAGCCCAAATAATGATATATGATACAATAATAAACAGTAACAAAGACTGAGATATGATATACAAATAATGGATATAGTTGAGTACAAAATTGCCATCTAAAAAAATAATTCAACAGCAGAAATAACCCCAGTGGGTCTCAATCAGATAAAAATATAGACTAACATGATTTCTAATGTGATTGCAGCTCAATTACTCTAACACATAGGGATCACATTAATAGCAAGAAGTTTCGATGACTACAAGTACCACATAATCAACCAGGTCATAATTACCACGATGCACGCCCACACGTCTGTCATCTAGCATGTGCGTCACCTTAACACCAACTACATACACGTAATTCAGGGATTCATATCCTCAAAATTAAGTTTAGAAGTGTTACTTACCGAAAAAATATGCCAATCCTACTCCAATAAGCCCTTTCCACGCGAATCGGCTTTTGAACGCTCGTGTATAACCACAAATAACTTGATACAATCAACATAAATTATATGAATCAATTTCACATGACAAAGCTAAGTTCTTTAACAAAAGTCAATAAGTCAATTCAAAAGTCAACCCGGACCCATATCTCGAAATCCGACAAAATTAATAAATTCGATCACCCATTCAACCACGAGTCCAGACATACCAAAACTATCCAATCCGATCACAACTCGACCTTCAAATCCTCAAATTAAAGCCTATGAAGTTTCTACAAAAATTTTCCAATTTTTAAAGCCAAAACACTAATTAAATGATAAAAACAAAGATAGATTTATGTATATTAACCAAATCCGAGTTACAATCACTTAACCCAATCAATTCCTTGAAAGACCTTCCAAGATTCGGCTCAATCCGCTCCTAAAGTCCAATTATGAAATAGAATTCTAACCCTCATTTTTTATATTTAACATCCTGCCCAGATGTTCTTCTTCACGATTGCGGATTGACCCTCGCAATTGCGAAGAACCAAAATTAGTTTCCCTCAAATTACTTTTCACGAACGCGAATAACCCACTTTGAACACGACTCATATGCTCATCAACATACGTTATCGCAAAGAACAAATTGCGTGAACTCCATCATCTTAATCAACCCACCGTGAACGGGGCTCACAGTCTCACATGCATGTCGCATGTAATGCATCAGCCTAACACACACGTTTGTGTAGCACTGCCTACCCTAACTTTGCGATCGCAAACACCTTCTCGTGAATGCATAGCATAAAATCCATAGCTGCCTCTTTGCTATCACGGTCCCCCATTTGCGAGAACGCATAAGGAAACTAGTAACCGAAAAATCAACAATTCCTCCAAGTTACACAATGTGGCAAACATGATCCAAATCAGACTCAAGGCCTCGAGGCCTCAATCGTACATACCAATAAATCCTAAAACATCATACGAACTCTCTTGAAGCGTCAAATCGCACCAAGCAACACTAAAACCATGAATCGCGCATCAATACAAGTCTAATGAACTTCTAACTTCCAAAACTAATGCCGAAAAATACCAAACTAACTCCGATTAACCTTTAAATTTTCACACAAGTCATTAAATAACATAGTGGACCTATTCTAACTTTCAGAACCAATATCCGATCCTAGTAACCACAACGTTAACTTTTGGTCAAACTTCTCAACTCTCCAAACATCTATTTTTTCTAATTTTCACCAATTCAAGCTAAAATCATCGACGGACCTCTAAATCAACATACGAGCATACTCCTAATTCTAAAATTATCATACGGAGATATTGGAACCATTAAAACTCCATTCCGGAGTCATATACACATAAGTCAATATCCGGTCAAACTGTGATTCTAAGTTCGCAACAAACTGGATATAGGGTCATGTGAAAGCTAAGTATTATACTCCTCCAAACATTTTTTGATATTCAGTTCGATCCTTCAAAAGAGGAGAATCAGGATTGTGCCAATTTTGCTTATTATGTAAAGGAGTAGTCACTAGCTTTGATTTAGATAAGTTATGTTGTATCAACAAATCTGACATATACGTCCTTGGGATAATATTTATCTATCGGAATTAAGATTAATTTCAACCCCTAAAAAGAATCTCAAAAGACACAAATCTTTCAAAGAGAACTCAGATTTCATAGCATTAATTATCTTTTGAATAAGATGAGAAGCAAAGCCAAAGATAGCAATGTCATCAACGTATAAGAGAATAATAATTGGGTACCTGCAGATGAGTATAAAAACATGCTATGATTTGATAGATTTTGCTTGAAGCCCAAGTAAGAAAAATATATGGTAAGGCGCTCAAACCAAGTGCGAGGAAATTATTTAAACCGATATAATGCCTTATTGAGCTTGCAAAAATAATCAGAAAAATCTGGATGGATGAAGCCTCGAGGTTGGCGCATATAAATTGTTTCTACAAAATTTCCGTGTAAGAAAGCATTAGAGATGTCTAGTTCGCGCATAGTCTAATTTAAGAGAGTGCAAGAGGAAGAACCAAACGTATAGTACAAGGTTTGATAACTTGAGCAAACGTGTAACAACTCGACCGATCACTTTTCAACTCTAGCATGTCATTCAATGGTTTGAGGCTTGAGTAGCTCCACTTAGTTTATTATAACTTTCACGTGTGGTTGGAATTGAATTTTGAAAAGTTTGGAGTTGATTCGGATGGAAAATTCTCATTTCGAAAGCTTTAAGTTGGAAGAGTTGACCAAGGTTTGACTTTTGAGTAACGACCTCAGAATCGAGATTTAAAGTTTCACCATGTTCGTATGATAATTTTTGACTTGGGCATATGTCTAGATCAGGTTTAGGATGATTCGAGAGCGTTACAATGCTTATGGTGGAAATTGGCATTTCGGAAGACTTTCATAAATTTGGGTTGAATTGTATTTTAATGCTATTGGTGTCTGTTTAGATTCTAGGCCTAAGAATATCTTTGTATGCTAATTTCGGTCTTATGAGCGCGTCCGAATGTAGATTTGGGGTCTGTAGGTCATTTCAAGGTCATTTGTCGAAAGTTGAAAATTTGGAGGTTTTTTGGATGTTTGACCGGGAACGGACTTTTTGATATCGGTTTAGGATTTTGATTCCGAAGTTAGAGTAGGTTCATAATGTCAAATATGAATTGTGTGCAAAATTTGAGGTTAATCGGACGTGATTTGATATATTTTAGTATCAGATGTGGAAGTTAGAAGTTCAATAGTTCATTAGGCTTGAATCGATGCAAAAATTATAGTTTTGATGTCATTTGGTATGATTTGAGGCCTTGATTAGGTTTGTGTTATGTTTTGGAACTGGTTTGTATGATTGGACGGGGTCCGGGGCCCTTGGGTGTATTTCAGGATGTTTTCGGACCAAGTGTGGCTATTTTGGTATTGTTGGTGTCCAGGTGTCCTTCGAGATTGCGAAGGCAGCCCTACAATCTCTAAGAAGGATGATGAAGGGTCCATGTGTTTGCTCTTTGCGAATGCGAGGAGGCTCACGCAAATGCGGAGAAGGAACTGGCCCTAGTTCGTGAATGCGTAGGCTTCTCCACAAACTCTATGGAGCATGGGAGTGTTGTGTGTGGCAGAAGGACTTCACAGACACGAAGGATCAGGGACATCTGGGTATCGTAAATGGGTTTAGGAGGTCTCAAACGTGATGAAGGTCAGGCCAGGGCAGATTTGTTTTAAAGCGGGATTTGGCTCAATTTACTTATTTCTCTCTTGATGTGGGCGATTTTGGAGAGTTTCAAGGGGAGATTTTCATCATCTATGTCAAGGTAAGTGATTCTCGCGTATTTTGAGTTAAATACAAGGTTTAAGTGATTCCCCTATTGTACCATTTATTTTATCCAATCTTATTCACATTCTGGACAGATGTTGTATTCTTTTTGTACTCCTTAGGATAATACTCATGCACTTGTGATACCGAATTTTGGGGGTTTCTATGAGCTGTTCGTTATTGTAGTTGTGAAATTATTATCATCTATCCTGTAAATTCTATTTCATATTATTTAATTAATGAAAAATTATGAAATCAACACACCAAATAAGAGTTAAGTTGATCATTCATTGTTGGCTTGCCTGACGGTGGTGTTAGGTGCCATCATGACCTTTAGTGGATTTTGGGTCATGACAGCTTAATATCAGCATTAGATTCACTTAGGTCTCACAAGCCATGAGCAAGTCTAGTAGAGTCTTGCAGATCGATACAGAGAGGTCTATACTTATCTTCGAGAGGCTATAGGGCTATTAGGAGCACTTGACTTCTTGATTCCTTTTAGGCTTATGCCTTTATTTCCTTACTCCCCATTCTTATACAATACTGAGCGCTCGTGGCGATTTGGTATGGAGGATTTGTAGTGTTGCTACAGACGTGGAGCAGAATATTCCTCCCTGCGCATTCAAGCAACTTATTATCGTCTTCTTGCGGAATGATGTTCTATCATTTCAGCTTAGTAACTATATTTATGATGGTTCAGGCTATGCACAGGTTGTTATGATGTTCATGAGTTGTTATCTCACAATATTAATGTAATGGTGAGGCGCTTGTTTATGTGTCGACACAGTGAATGACTTGAAATGAGGTTTTTTCTTAGTGCATGATTCAGAGGTTCAACATCTATTCCAATATAGGAAAGGCAAACGGGCAATAGATATCTAGGTTTGGGGTGACGAAGTTGTTGATACCCAATTTTTCGCTGTATACTTGCTAATATACAAAACACTTTCAAAATAACATATGTGTGCACATATAAGTATGTCCAAATATTTTATTATTTTTTTAATTTTTAAATGCTTTTAAATTAATTTATTTCCTTATTTTTACTCTTAAAAACCTAAGAATAATGTCTAAATATATAATTTTTTGTGATTCACTTGTTGAATTCCCATATTTATGATAAACTATAGCTCATATAATTTTTGCATATTTTTATAAATTTATTTAATATTTTTAAAGCTAAATTGCATATAATTACAATATTAGACTTCTTAATGATTTTATTACATTTATATTTATAAAATTAATTCCAATATTTACTAAATTAATAAATATATATTACAAATTATTTTAGTACTTTCAATTTATTTTCAGAATTTAATTTGCTATTTCTTATAAAATGGATGGGAAAAAATGGCTATTTAAAATATAGCTATATTTCATTTCAATTTCAGGCCAATTTGAACCTCAATTAAACCCAATTGAACCACGACCCGATTCCAAAATTACGCGACCCACAACCCTTAAAAAATAACCCACCCATCCCCTCTTTAAATCCCAGTCATTGATCAAATAGATCAATGGCTTATGTTCTTCCCTGTCTTAATTAATTCCAAATGACCCCAAACCCTTTTTTTATTTTTTCCCCTACCAGCCGCCTCTAAACCCCCCATTCTCTCATGCTCTCTCGAAACTTCTCAAACCCTAGCCGCCTCTCATCACTTCCACCCTAAAGTCACTATCCATGGCTTCCAAGGCCATCGGAACCCTAAACCGGCCTCCTATGACTCTCACATGTCTGATTTCTAAAGATTTAAGGCCTGAACACGAAGAATCTTGGTCTAGGCTTCATTTGACTCAAGGCCTATGGCCATATCCGGCTTGCTCCGGCGAGTCGTGCCTTCTAGAGCCTGGTTTTGACTTTTCCAGCTTAGATTAGTGACTTTTTCAAGCCTTTTTCATTACTTGGATTCTTTTGAAACCCTAACCTTTTGAGGTTTCTCCGATTCCTTTAGATTCTTTTTGTATCTATACTTTCCCTAAGTTTTTAAATGTTTTTGGCTTTTCTTTCAAAAAAATACTTCCAAAACCATTTCTTTTCCGATCGAGGGTTTTATGAAAAGTATTTAAATGTTTCTCTGACTTTCTTTTTCTTTTTTGTGTATTTGAATATATTGTATTCTTGTATTTTCTTATATCGTGCTCTTGTATGCTTCTTCTATGGTGTTTTCCCACACCATGTTCTTGTATGTTACTCCTACTGTATTTTCCATTACTATGTTCTTAAGTTTTCTTAATAAGTTCCACTTACTGAGTTCTAGTTAAGTTTCTTCTAAAACTTCTTAATATGATTCTCCTACTCTTCTTATCAATTTTCATCATGTTTCGTAGTAGTTTCTTCTACTATGTTTTTGAGCTCTCATATTGTGTTTCATATGTTACTCTTCTATCATGTTTCTCATGAGTTTCTGTTGCTGAAAGGAACATGTCAGAGGTTTCAGTCTTTTTTGAGTCCGCTGATCCTGTTTCGATTTAATTACTTTCCCTCTCAACTGCGCACTCGATTAAAAGTGGAAACACTATAATTTGGGGTTCTTCCAAGTTCAGTTATGTGATTTTCTTGAACTAGGGTTTTATTTCGAACCCCTAATCTTTCAGACCAGTTTCGAGTCTCTGAACTGAGTTTGGACATCCTTGTTTTCATATGATTCTGACTTTTTGCTAATCTCTTCTACACTGAATTTTTCTACTGATTTTACAATGACACGACCTCTTCTCTCATATGTCTGCATGTTCTTTATATATGACAAACTTCCCTCTAAAGGGGTTTTCAAGTTTGTGTTAGCTTAGACTTCCTTCTAAATAGGACTAATTGATTTTCCTTCCTTGTTTGCTGATTTTCCTTATGACTCGACTTATTTTTAAAACCCATCTCAGCTTTTATGACTTGGTTCATTCACGGATCAGTAATTACAAGATCCCTGACCATTGACTTACTGGATACTAATTGATTTTCTTACCTTGTTTATACAACCATGTAATTCAAAATTCTGTCCTTAAATAACTTTTTATGTATTTGCCCCTAATTGCCTACTCTGCACAAAGGTGTTTGTTCAATTTTTTTCTTTAAATAGTTTTTCCCGTTTGAATCTGAATTCCTTAATTAAAGGAAGTCTTGTGTGATTGATTCTTAATTGATATTCAATTCCTTAACTCTTTTATTACCTTATTTCTGCCTGATTTTCACACTATAAAGGCACAGCCCTTTTCACAAACTGGGGGGGGGGGGGGGGGGGTTCACAATCTTTCTGACTCTCACTGACACAATAATATTCTCTTCTTTTCTGTACTATGGCCTGTTTTACAAGACCTACTGCTCCACTTTATTTGTTTTTTTTTGAAACTGGTATGTCCTAATTTAAGCTTCAGCATCACAACAATGTGTATTTATTACTTTTTGTGTCCATGACTACTTACTATTTATGTATATTTCAACACTTAAACTGGCAAGCTGATTTCCTTATGTTTGTTTTATTATGAACCCCCAAACCCCTGCCCCTATGTGTGTTTGAGTTATGACTTAAGGCATGGCAATGTAAGTTGTTGCCCATGAGTTAAGATTGGTCCCTTGGGATCTAACCTCTCTACAATATGTTCTAACAGGCTTATGGGTGTGCCAACATCTCCTATTGCTGGGTGTGCCCACCATCCGGCTTTTGCCTATTTGCAACCTCTTCATTCCACTGTACCCTTATGTGTACCAATTTAAGTTGTTCCCCTTATCCGTTTCCCTTTCAACATTCTATTTCTGCACTTGCACTCTCTCTTAGTGCCTACGTTCTGCCGCCTCTTGTGAGCCCTGCCTTGGGACCTTGAGTTCCCTCTGAACTTGGACTCTTGAGGGCTGCCCCTTCCACATTGCACTGTGTCATTATCTTGTGATACATTTGGGTGTGAGCACTGTCCAGAGTTCATATGAGACTCTTAGGGAACTTTGACACATCCAAATGGGAGAAAGGCTTTGGAACATAATCTTTGGGAACCGCTTTACTTCATATTTCATACAGGAAGTCTGAATTAAGCACTCCTTGGTTGTACTTTTAATTTCTAATATATTTTCTTTGCTTTATTTTATTCTGGGCTGTAATAATAGTGTAATGAACTCTTGTGGATGGCTAGTGAAAAAGGGAGGGATAACTATCTATGCAAAGGGTAGATATCTTGTCTATAGAAATTTCTATTTTTCTGCATTCTCTCATATAGATATCCTGCCTATAGGTTATTTCTAAATTGCTCCATTCTCTCATATAAATAACCTGCCTATAGGTTTTTAAATTTCTACTTCCATATAGATATTATGCCTATAGGTTATTTATGAACTTCTGCACTCCCATATAAATACCATGTCTATAGGATTTCTGCATTTTGCAGTTCTCATATAGATACCATGTCTATAATTACCTATAATCTGAATTCTGCATATGCATATAGAAAAAAATGCCTATAGGTCTTGCCAAATCTTGCATATCCGTCCTTCATTAGGCAATCATGTGTGTAGGTCTTAAATAACCAACCACGATTAGATATCATGTTCGTAGGCCTTTTAAACAAAATTCAACACCTAGATATCATGTTTATAGGGTTTCTGCATTTTACTATGTCTGTAAAAGTATTTTAAAATAGACAAGGCATAGAATGCATGCCTATAAGAGCAATTAGTCAAGTCTGAATCGCTTTACTGGATTATAATTCTAAAACCAGTAATAATGACGTAGCATCAGTTGCAGAACTTATGACTTTTTGCTAAAACTTGCCTTTCTTTAATGATAGTTTTTTAATCAGTATGTATTCAGTTTACTTTATTATTTCTGAAATCAGTAGATATCATGCCTATAGGGTCTTTTTCTAACACTTAGGCAAGACTTAGGATAAAATTATAAATAGAGTTTGGTTTTATTAACTACAACGAGCAGGCAGGCCTGAGTCGGATTTTTTATCTGAATTATGTAATAAATCAGTCTGCCTCAACCTTTAAGTTCTTAATTAGACGTTAAAAAATATGTGTAATTCATGCTAAATTATGTGCTTTCTTTGGATTAAAAGAGGTATATCTGAGCCCTTGTACTTGTTTATGTGCTTTCCCCCCAATTTGCTATACGCGTTTTGTATGTCGCCTTAGAATATTTTCTTTGAAACTACAAACAAACCTAAAATCCCTCCCTGTTAGGATTAGTAGTATTAATACCTCCGTGACAGATAGGATTAGGGCGGGTATAGCATGCAATAAATAAACAAGACCATTCCGCGCTTTAATACCTTAAGTGGGGTGGGAAAGGGTAGATATGGATATGATGACCACGCGATAACATCACGTGCAGCCCTTCACTGAGGAGTGATTACCGAATGTTGAGTGGGGCGATCCATATTATTAATAAACCTAGGACCCCTTTTCTTTATTTCTTTGTTTCTTTTTAATTTTCAAATTATTTCTTCTTTCCAACTTTGTTTGTTTGTAACCATCATGTGAAAATCCCCTCTTATTTGAAGTTCTTACTTGCGTACATGTTATTTGTACCTAAATTCACAACATTAGTTTGGTCGGGATCCACACTAGTGGATTATGAGGGGTGCCTAACACCTTCCTCTTGGGATAATTTTAAGCCTTTACCCAATATTTGGTTGCTTAAATCAAACCCTTATTAGCATCCTAATGCACTTAAATCATTAGGTGGCGACTCTTCGATTCAAAATCCAACTCCCAAAAGGGAATGAGTTGTCTTCCCAAATGTCATAAACCCAATTTCGCGAGAAAAATGGGGCGCGACAGAAGTGAAGAGACTTAGCAGTCTAGCATGGTAGAATTTTCATCTGTGATGTGGCATCGTTGTCCTTAGTTGAATACATTAAGGTTCTCCAGTGTTATGGTCTTTTTTTGTTTGCCTATGGGGCAGGGTGCGGTGAAATGGTGCCTAAGAAGCAGTTTTCAGAGATGGTGGTGTGTATCGATTTCAGGATCAAATCGGTATTTCTAATGTTGGTGGCTCGAGAAAGATTATCTTCTAGGAGGTTTACAATTGGTATCAATTTATCAGTTCAAGTGCTACTGAGATGAATTTTGGAGCAACATTTGGGTAGCGAAGGATGAGGAAGGAGATGGTGGCAGTTGTCTCATGGTGGTTGAATTACTAGCAGGTCAAGTATGATAAGCAGAGGTCGAACAATTACTTAAAGAAGGTGGTCTAACCGAAGTAGGAGTTGCATAATAGCATATGGATTTTGTGATAGGAAGCCACTTGTTAGAAGAACGTATAGAGCAATTTGGGAATCATGGTAAAAAAGTGACTAGGTCTATAGATTGTACTTGGGATGGTGGCTACTATACTAAGGAACATTGAATATGGTATAAAGGAGTTTGCTTGAAATGGAGGGGTGTGTGAAAAACTTGATTATTGTTGGGATGCAACATGACTTTGAGTTCGGAATGTATTTTTGGACTTCCAGTCGATGTTAATGGGAAGAGACATACTTTTGAAATTGGTGGATGAGCAAGGGGAATTCATTTATTCAAGGTATGCTGACATTTTCTTTAGTGTCACCTAATAATGGTGTTATGTGGAAATGGCTTTGTGTATTGACTTGCAGGTTCTTGATTCGATTTACATAATTAGAACGGTTGGTGGTATGTACGTGCAAACTTTGCTACCTGAGAGGAGGGTTGTGAGAGCTTACCCACAGGGAGATTAGTGTAAGTGTGACATGTTAGTCACTTAATAGTTGATGATAGTCTATAATTGCGTATTTTAGTAGCTTAGTACACTCTAATGTGTTGCAGTTTAGCTTAAGCTTTAATCGCTAAATGTTTTGCACTAATTGGGTATTTTCTGCCTTACAGGAGTGATTCCGAGCTATGTAGATATCATGGAATGAATTCAAGTGATTCAGAGCTTTGAAGTCTGAGTAAAAGCTTAAGGAATCAAGCCGGGATCGTGTTCGGAGGTTGTGTACCAAGTCTTGATGTCAAAAGAGGATCAAATAATTTCACTCTGAGAAATTTACACTGGTGAGCCGCAGTGTGCACCACATCTGTGCAATTTTCAAACAGTCATAAGAAAATAGCTCTCTGAGCTTCCCCACTGCTGCACTACACAATGTGTCACAGCCCACGACGTGCATGTACAAAATTTATAGAGCCAAGTCCTATTTTGCGTAGGAAAGGATATTTCGTCTGGGCCCGGCCCTACTTGGTATAAATACATATAAAAATGGTATATTGAGAAAGGAGGACATACATTTGACATATTTGGACCTAAGGAGGTTAAGGAGAGGAGAGATTCAACGTAAGGAGGCAAGAACACACTAGGAGCAAGGCAGAGAATTCTTCTACAAGTTTTTCACTTCCTTCTTCCTATTTTTTATTATTGGTTATGAATTCTAGTAGTGTTATTATGCATACTATTATGAATAGCTAGTTTGTTACTATGGTTTTGATGGAACCTATTGAAATATGATTTTCTTGTTTCATTAATATGGATTTGCCATAGTATTTTCTCTATTTGTTCAACTATATTATTATTGTGGTTGGTTGAAGAGCTCTCAATCGATTGTGCCTATTTGGTATGTATTACTCGGGAGAGAGTGTATATTTAGGTAGTTGTTGAACAACATCACTCCTAACACATATGAGGGATCAATACAAAAGGTCTAAAGGTGATATTAGGGGTAACGAAACCTTGGGTGAGATCTAAGTAAGATGTACTTAAAGCTAGCTAGCGTAACTCAGGAGAATATATCTAGTACATTATGGTAATTATTCGGAAGACGGTTAGGACAGTCAGAGTGCTCATGATCGGTAGAGAATACTTATACGAATTTATAGAAAACATAGTGGGAAAAATTCCGACAATAGGGAAAATCATAACTCTAAACCTCCTTAATCATTTCTCCAACCCGTAGTATTTTTAGTTGTTAATCTACTACTTTAATTATTTAGTTAATTAGATATGAGAATCTTAATATTTATAACATAGGAATTGTTCGAGCTTGTCTTCTTAGTAATATTGAACAATTGTAGCTAAGCCTTAGTTCTCTGTGGGATTCGACTTCGGACTTGTAAAATGGATTATATTTGCAACGACCACTTAGTCCTTTTTATAAGGCATAGTTGGTTGTGATCAAATTTTGGCACCATTCCCAGGGACAGTTAAATATTGAACCCAAGAATGGAGGTTATGGTAATATCGCAAATGCAAGACTATATGCCTGAGAGGCATTCTATTCCTTGGGATGTGGACTGTGGGAAATTGTTCTGGAGTTGACGACTGTTATTATGTGTCATAAATAGTTAATGGTGGATCCTTGAAAGGTTACTAGCACAGTATGGTATGATCAGAAGCGGCTTGAGGTTCGTTGATGTGTCTAAATGTGGATGTGTGCTCTACACCTGGCTGGGTGTTTTCATTCAGTATATGGAGGATTCTTCGAGCAATTGATGTTATTTTCATCATTAGCTATTTCATGTAATACTCTATTGTGCCATATAGGTTGTAAGACTTGTTGATTATTCGTACATGTGTTGAGGTCCCACGTAGTTGTGGTGTTATGTGAGCAGGATGGCTCTCGAGATGTATGTCATATATTGCACCTTTATTGTGCTTAAGTTTCGTAGAGTATGGCGCTATTCGTCTCCCAGGATTTGTATTATGCACTTTATGTTCTTGTGGTTGATATTCGGACATTTTGTGAGTATATTCTTTATGGCTTAATGCGTGTTTTCTTGTTGATTCTTATGTGCGGATCGGGTGGCACACTGCTATAGGTATATTGTTTGGATTGGGTGGCACGTCGCCACGGGTATGTTGTGTAGATCTGTCTGCACACTACAATATTATTATGTTTGGATCGGGTTGGATGCCGCAATAGTGTTATATTGAATTGAGTTGCACGTCATAGTGTCACATTGTATCGGTTTGCACGCTGCAATAGTGAGATGTTGAGCATAGTTCCTTACACTCATTTTGTGTTCCTTGTTTTCATCCCTGAGGTAGGTTCATAGCACCTATTCGGGCGTTTTATTCGTTACACGGGCTGGGCAATTCCCTATCAGAGTTTGTTCTTCCTCATGAGTCGTATTCAAGTTATAGTTTGTTGGAGTTCTATTGGTGTTATGTGAGATTTTGGCTGTGCTTGAGATTGCTTATCTCCTGAGCAGGTTGTATTTGGTTAGACGAGGTTATTGGGCCTAGGATAAGTGCGATCAGAGTCATGAAAGATATATTAAAGTACAAGTATAGTTATTTAGTTCAGAATGAGGCAGTGGTCCTTTTCAGGAGGAGACACTCCATGATTTGTCGATTCGGCATGTGGTTATTAGTTTCTACGCGTCTCTTTCATCGTAGTGGTATTGCGAGAGTTAGATCAGGGCTTATATGTGTTAGTGAGGTGTATTACGATCATTTCATTCGTGAAATTTTAGTTATTGTTGTCAGAGTATGTTATTTTTGTCATGTGAGTTATGTGGTGCATGGTGTGAATTCACCAAAGGTACACGATCAGGTTTTGGTACATTGTGTAGTGATTGATACAGTGTTTGTATGTTAGAATCTGGTCTTGCAGAAATATTCGTAGGTTGGAATTTGGTTCTAGGGCTTATTGACTAAAAATAAAAGGGAGAATCTTCAGTCTGGCTCAAGATAGTATGCTCAATTGGGTTAGGGAAGCACGGGTAGGTACATGAGATATTAAACAGTGATTTTGGCCAACTCTGGAGCAGTCCTTAGAACGTTTGAGGAAGAACATATGTTTAAGTGGGGGAGAATGTACGACCCGATGGATCGTGTTTGAACTCTAGCGCGTCATTCAGCGGTTTGAGGCATTGAGTAACTCCACTTCATGTATTACGACTTGCACGCGTGGTCAGAATTGAATTTTGGGGAGTTTGGAGTTGATTCGGATGGAAAATTCTCATTTCGGAAGCTTTAAGTTGGAAGAGTTGACCAAGGTTTGACTTTTGAGTAAATGACCTCGGAATAAAAATTTTAAAATTCCAACAGGTTTGTTTAATGATTTTTTACTTAGGCATATGTCCAGATCGGGTTTCGGATGATCCGGCAGTGTTATGACGCTTATTGTGAAAAATTAGCATTTGGAAGTATTGCGTAAATTTGGGTTGAAGTGTACATTAATGTTATCAATGTCCGTTTGGGATTTTGAGCTTGGGAATAGTTATGTATGGTGTTTTTGGTCTTTGGAGTGTGCCCAGATGTGGATTTGGAGGTCTGTAGGTTATTTCGGTGTCATTTGGGGAAAGTTGAAAATTTGAAGGTTTATGAGAAGTTAGACCGGAAATGGACTTTTTTATATCGGGTTCAGATTCCGATTTCGAAATTTGGACTAGGTGTAATGTCAAATATGACTTGTGTGCCAAATTTAAGGTCATTCGGACGTGATTTGAAATGTTTTGACAACGAATGTGGAAGTTAGAAGTTCAATAAGCTTGAATCAATGCGCAATTCGTAGTTTTGAGTCTCGAGCATGTCCGTGTAATGTTTTGGATTAGGATGATATGATTGGACGGGGTTCTGGTGGCCCCAGGTGTGTTTCGAGATATTTTCGGACCAAATTTGGTTGTTTTGGAATTGCTGGTGTCCTGGTATGTAGGTGTGCTTCACTATCACAAATGCAGCCCCAAAATCGCGAAGAAGTCTTATGAAAGGCCCCTGTTTTTGCTCTTTGTAAACGTGAGGAGGATCACGTGAACATGGAGAAGAAATTGGCCCTACTTTGGGAATGCATAGGCTTCTCTGCGAACGCGATGAAGGCTGAGAGGGCTGTGTGTGGCAAAAGACCTTTTTCCAAAGCAAAGCGTGGAACCCGAACGCGAAGTGGCAAGTTCAGTTGGGAATCATGAATGCATTCAGGAGGTCATGAACGCGATGAAGGTCAGGCTTGGGCAGATATGTTTTACAGCTGGATTTGGCTCATTTCACTCATTTTTCTGTTGTTTTTTTTTCAATTCTAGAGAGCTTCAAGGGAAGGTTTTCATCACCTATGTCAAGGTAAGTGATTCCCGCTTATCATGAGTTAAATACAAGGTCTAGATATGGATTTAGACATGAATTTTGTAGAAATTTGAGATTTTGAAGAAAAACCTATAAATTGGTATTTTTGAATTTTGACAATGAAATTAGGCATGGAATTGAGAATAAATTATATATTTTAGTTCGTAATATTATGGGTAATGTTTATGTTCGAAAAGTTTTGAATCCGAGCATGTGAGCCCGAGGGTTGACCTTATTGACTTTTCGAACGGAGTTGGGAATCATTATAAATTGTTAAATTATAAGCATTGGAGTATATTTTGATTAGTTTACACGTTGTTTGACTAGTTTTGGAACGACGCACATCAGTTTGAGTTATTAGAGAGGCTTTGGAGCTAGTTATGGAACTTCGAAGCGGAGTAAGTCTCATGTCTAACTCTGTGACGGGTAAAAGACCCCTAGGTATTGTATTTGTTATATGACACGTGTTATGATTGATACGTATGCACGAGTTGATGAGAGTCTATACGTAGCTAAAGCATGCTATGTCCAGGCCAGGCCAATATTTGAATTACTTAAACTTATTCTGTTGGCGTAGATCATAAGTGAACTTGATTTAGAAATTATATATATCTAAATTACTTTGAATTGTTAGAAAAATATTTGAGTAATAGTAAAGGTTATACTCACTTATACTCATGTACTGAATTGTAAGCGCGTGTCTCGTAATTTGAGAATTTCCTCCCCTTCTTGTGGAGCGGGTCGAACACCTTAGCAGTATATAGATGCATCTTTGGTTCGTGTTGCACGATCCTCGATAGTGTACACATTATTCCAGATCGGGCTAAACAACCTCGACAAAATCATCTGCGTAGGGAATCATCCTCTTCCTCTTAGGAGGCCTCTAGGACTACTCTGGCTGGGGATGGGCTGCTGGCAAAGGGTCCTGTAACAATAAATCCAAAGGCAGATGATTTTCTTTTAACTTGTCAACCTCAGCCCTCAGTTCCTTTGCGGACTCCTTGGAAGCCTGCTTCTTTCTCATCTTCTTGGTCTCCCTAGCAAGCTCCTTGAGAGCAGCAGTCTTAAGTTACACACATTCACACAAGTTCATCAATTAATTCACGGAATTTAAACCTATCTAAAACACATGAAGAAATGAATCTAATAATAGTAGCATATTAGGCAAGTGACACAGTAGGGAAGCTTCAATAACTTACTAGTTCAGATGAAACATAAAGAAGCTACATAATGCAGAAATGATCATCAACAGTAGTAAACAACAAGAAGGTTTCTGGCCTTGGCTTCCAACCGGCCAGGAATTAAAGCAGAGTAGAATATAATATATCGTATAAGTGGTGATAAATACTCTGATCTTCAAGGGAAATTGGGGGGGGGGGGGGGGAAGGTTTAAATAGCACTAGACTAGGCACATAAATATGACAATAATCAATCAAGGAAATATCTAATAGTCAATTAAGGAAGAAAACTCAGAACCTTATTTAAGGTAAGCCAGAAGTAACAAGTGCATAGACGCGTAAAACATAGAGACCGAGATTTTAACATGGTAATTAAGGACTCAAACAGATTTGAGGAATCAAAAACTCCTAAGTTTAGGGTAATGAAATTGGTCAACATTTAACAACAAAAATCACAAAACATATAGATAGAATCACTAAAGGAAACAATAAAGGAAAGAGTGTAACACCCTAATTTTTAGGGTAAGTAAAAGTCAGTCAGAAATTAATGGCAAGAGTTAAAATAAAGATGCATAGAGGCATATAGATAGGAATAACTAAAGATTGAACCAGACTTGGTCGGACTTCAAAGAATAAAATATTTTTTCTTTGTGTTTGCGAATGGGCTCTCGAGTTAGCTAAGGGGGTGTTTTGTAAGGCAGGAAGCTTGGCTTTTGCATTCTTGATGTTGGTCCCGCTTTCGAGAAGGGTTAGGTTCTTGTGCTTTGCGTTCGCATTCGCGATACGTTGAGAAGCTAAAGTTTTGCATTCGCGTTCAGGATGGTGTGTTCGTGAAGGAGGATTCAGTGGTCAACACATTTTTGTGCTTTGCAAATGTGAGGCGTTGATCGCGTTCGTGAAGGAGGAAATGGTCACCGGGGAAAAATGTATAAATAGCTATTGTCCGCAATTTTGGGTCTAACTTTAACCATTTTTGAGCGATTTTGGAGCTTTTTTAGAAGAATTGAAGATGGAATCAAAGTAAAACGCTTGGAGGTAAGATTTATGGACTTAGCACTGGATCTTATTATGATTTCTACCTAATTAAACATGAAATATTTGGAATATAAAGCCTAAAATTGGGGAGTTAGGGCTTGGAATTTGAGACTTTGATTTGAGGATTTGAGGGGTCATTTGATGTATTTGATATGTATGAACTCGTGAGAGTGTGAGGATTCAAGTTTTGTGATTTTTGTCGGAATACGAGACGTGGGCCCGGGGGCGGGTTTGACCAATTTTGAGATCTTTTAATGTAAATTAGTTATTTTCGAGTGGGCTTTGTTCCCTTAGCATATATTGATGGTATAAATCTATTTTTGGTTATATTTGGAGCATCCAAAGGGTGAGTCAAGAGGTAAAGGCATCACAGGCTAGAGTTTGGACCGGATAGAGATAAGTAATGATTGTAAATGCTGTCCTGAGGATAGGAACCCTAGATTTCATATCGTTGTGATGCTTTAAGATGACGCACACGCTTGATGACGAGCGTGGAGTCGTGCACCATAGGTATTGTGACTTAGTCCGTCCCGTATGAATGTCAAGTAGCGTATCTGATTAAAACCTGTTTGTTATCATTGTGTTTTGGAAAATATTTTCATGTTTTGGGATGAATGACATATTTGAGCCTCGTGCCAACTGTTTTGGACCCTTAGGGATTTTTACTACTATTCCCCACTGTTTTGACTTCGTATTTGTACTTAGTCATGTTGTATTCTACTATTTTCATAACTCGGCCATATTTACTCCATTTTTGATATCTTAAATGATATTTTTAGGTTGAGCATCATGTATTACTTTTGCCCGAGTGGGTTGAAGGATTTCTGACTGAGTGAGGCTGAGGGCTTGTGTTGTGAGGTACTATGGGATTGGGTTGCGCGCCACAATAGTGTTGTATTTATTCATGACATATGAGGTCGAGGGCATGTTTGATTATGACACAAGATATCTTGTTATTGCGCTTGGATTGTAGAAGCCCCTCGAGGAGTCCAAATACTACCACTGAGCGTTGGTACCGAGTGTGAGATATGATATTGCCCGAGGGGATGATGTTGTTTCATGTTATTTCCCGAGGGGCTGATACGAGTGATTGTGAGGTAGTCCGAGGGGCTTTTTTTATATTTTTCCCGAGGGTTGTTATACGTTTATATCCTTTTTCTCACTATTTTCATCACTCTTTTGAAACTGATGTAAGATGTTTTGAATTTTTTTACCGAACTGAGATATTTTTACGAGTTTCACTGCATTGTTCTTGATTTATACTATTTTGTTGTAGCGTTTTACTGTGGTTTACGTGTTTTCTTACTACTCAGCTGCCTTTACTTTTATTACTTACTGCGTTGACGTACTCACATTACTCCCTGCACCTCTGTGTGCAGCTCCAGGAGTCTTAGGTCCTGCTAGTGAGTGCGGATTTGCCATCCAACAAGATTGTTCTGAGTTGACTAGGTAGCTGCTCGGCGTTTGCAGCCCAGTGCTTCTCCTTCGTATCTTTATTTCATTTTGTACTAGTTTCGTTTTATACTATGTTGTCTTTTCATGTTTCTAGATGAGTTGTAGATGCTCATGACTGGTGACACTACAAAAATATAAAAGGTTATCTTTTTGCATAAGTAATTTAATCGTAAGTACATATGGGCTACTACTGCAAAATGTGTAATTTAGCCTTAAAATGCAAATGTATTATAAAAAATGCACTGAAAAAATATTTACACATTATGTTGGTATAATAGTAACTTTAGGTGATTAAATCATCATAAACATAATATGAAGGATGATTAATTGATATTTATGTAATTAAAGTACAGAAATAAATTGATCTAAAGTTTTTAAAAAAAATAATGAAAATACTTGTGCATGCTTGTAAATCAATATATATATATATATATATATATATATATATATATATATATATATATATATATATATATATATATATATATATATATATTAAGCCCTCTTTATATATGAGGGGGAAATTGAGTATCAACAGCTGCCCACCTTTTTCGGGGAAGGATAAAAGTGTTGTCGGGTAAAGAAATGATGATCAATTTTGACCGAATGGGATGTTTTGAAAAATATAGGTCACACCCCGGCCTCTGTGGTACATACATATCCCTGATTTTAAAGGAGTCAAGCCGTGTTTAGTTCTGTACCCAACATTGAATGAAAATGATGGAATTTTTATAGGAATAGTCGTGTGTTTCGGTATGGGTTTTGGGAAGGATAGTACCAGATTGATTTATGCAGAGTTATGAATGTGAATCTAAAATGTAACGGATGTATTACATGGCAGATATTTGAATGGCCATATAGTAAAGGTTAGTAGTTGATGGGAGTCGGTTATGTGTAAAACATTTGTGGAATGTGAACATTGTAAATAGAAACCGGAGCGAAGGTTGCTCCCGTTTGCAGAAAATTTACTTCTTGAATTACCTACAAAACTTAAAACACGATTTGTGAAAATATATATAGATTACTGCGAGAAGTTAAACATGATGTAGACTCCATTTGGACCATGAAGGTTGTCTTTGGACGGTAAGGATAATGTCCTTATACCATTATGTCTCGGGCCATGAATCATGAGATAATGGATTCATAGGCCATGAAATGATGTTCTCGGGCCATTAAAATGGTGCCTCTGAACCATGATGCCTTTAAATAATGACGTGCAATATTGAGAGATCCTTAGGCCAGGACATGGTGTCTTCAGGCTATGGGGATGATGCCATTGGACTATGACACCTTCGGACAGAGACATGGTGATGGATCATATGAGAAAAACAAGACAGTGCTTAGTCTTATATAAGATCGGGACTGTGGTTAGCCCCGAAAAAGGTAAACTGAACGTTCAATCATTAGACAAAGAAAGGAAAAGCTTAGCCTTTATGCAGATGGGAAGGTAACACTTAGCCTCATGCGAGAAAGGGAGACAATGCTTAGTCTCATACAGGGAAAGGCAGTGCTTAGCGTTATGCAATTGGGGAGGTAATGCTTAGCCTCATGCAAGAAATGCAATGCTTAACCTTGTGCAAATAGGGAGGCAATGCTTAGCCTCATGCAAAGAGGGGGAGACAATGCTTAGTCTCATGCAATGGAAGGCAGTGCTTATCCTTATGCAAGTATTTGAGACAACGCTTAGTCTCATTTAGGGGGAAGTCAATGCTTAGCCTTATGCAAATAAGGAGGCGAGCTTAGCCTCATGCGAGAATTGAGACAGAGCTTAGTCCCATGCAACAAGAAGGAAATGCTTAGCCTCATGCAAATAGGGAGGCAATGTGTAGCTTAATGCGAAGGGAATGAGACAATGCTTAGTCTTATGCAATGGAAGGCAACATTTAATCTTATGCAAATAGGGAGGCAATGCTTGGACTCATGGAAGGGGAGGGGACAATGCTTTGTCTCATGCAAAGGGGAGGAGACAATGCTTAGTCATTTGCAATGGAAGGCAATGCTTAGCCTTATGCAAACAGGGAGGCATGGTTTAGCCTCATACATGAATCGAGACAAGGCTTAGTCTCATGCGGGAGGAAGGCAATGCTTCGCGTTATACAAATAAGGAAGAAGGGATTAGCCTTACACAAGATTTGAGACAGTGCTTAGTCTCATGCAGTGGACAGATAGCAAGTAGGAGCAGAGTATTTCTTAGCAGGAGATATATTTGCACATGGCGGTCCGGTTGCTATGAAGGTAATGATATTAAGGCGTATGTGCTTGTGGTTATTCCTTGTTTTTGCATTCAAAGAAAAATCATGAGTTTCGCAGAGGAGGTTGGTTCATGCCTTCGTGTGTTTGTTTTGCTTTGCTTTGCTCAGAGATCCTGTTTGAGTTGCCTGGGTAACATCTGGATGCCATAGAAATAAAGTTTTTGAAAAAATATGCACTTATTTGATGAAATAGAGTTATTCAGAAAATATAGTGGTATATAATATCAAGTAAATTAGATGAACTAATGACTGCTACAATTTTAGAGACATTGGAGCTTCTTTGCATTAAAATTTTAAGGATCCCCTCAAAAATTTGTCCCAGTTTAGTAGCGATCCTTCGGTCGTTCTGCATGTGACGAAGTTTGTTTGACCTGCTCTGGAATTTTAAGAATCCTTCTCAAAATTCTACCCCAGTTATTTAACCGATTCTCTAACTGTCTTACTTATGATGACGTCGGCTGGACTTGCTCCAGAATTTTGAGGGTCCTCCTCAAAATTCAACACTAGTTTCTGGTTGAGGGTAAATGAAAATTTTATTAGTTTCTGGTTGAGGGTAAATGAAAATTTTATTGAGATATGACTGAACCCACAGGCTTGCCTACGTATCCCCCCTTAAACGGAAATCAGGTAAAGCGTAGTTCAGTTACATCAGATGAAGAAATGTAAATAATTCAAATATAGTATCTCTTGACTGCATCCAAATTGATAGGCTTTGACAAACCTTTCCGTCCATTTCTGCAAGTATGAGTGCTCCTCCTGTCAATAATCCATGAACCATGTAAGGACCTTGCCAGTTAGGTGAAAATTTTCCTTTGGCTTCATCTTGATGTGGAAAGATCCACTTCAACACCAGCTGCCCCGATGTGAACTGTCTTGGTTTGACCCTTTTATTGAAATCTCTAAACATTCTTTTCTGATGAAGCTGACTGTGACACACTGCTCCATCTATAAGGTCAAATTACTCTTAGCGCTCCTTATCCATTCTTCATCACTCAATTCGGCTTCTTGTATGATCCTTAAAGATGGAATTTCTACCTCGGTGGGAAAGACGACTTTGATATCATAAACCAACAAATAGGGGATTGCCCCAGGTTATATGCGGACTGTGGTACAGTATCCCACTAAGGCAAATGGTAACTTTTCGTGCCATTTATTGTGATTCTCTACCATTTTCCCTAGTATATTCTTGATGTTCGAGTGCGCTTTCCTTTCTCTTACTCCCACTTCGGGAACGGAAGTGCTAAAGGGCGGGCATGCTCGACTGAAAGGAGAGGAAAGCTTCTTTACTTTCGGTACGGGCGCGCATTTTTGCGATCTATGGGTCGCCGAGGTTTCTTTTCTTCTGCCTCTTAAGATCCGCTATCTCTATGATTTGATCCTTCGCGTATCGGCCCCATACTTCTTTGATCTCCCTTTCTGCTGTTGTTGGTAGCTTCCACGTCTCTGTTCATTTTAGGCCTGTGTGTTGTGGAGTTTTTGTGATTGATTTTGAAAGTTTCCCACATGGCTTTTATCAGATCACCGTTGAGATTGGCGGCATTGTCAATGTTGATGGACTCGTGAACCCTGAGTCAATAAATAATCCAATCCCTGACAAAATCTACGACGACTTTTTTGGTTACAACTTTGTAAGATGCAACCTCCACCCATTTTGTGAAGTAACTAATGGCCACTAAAATGAACATGTGCCCATTTGAAGCACTGGATTCGATCGGACCAATGAAATCCATTCCCAAGCAGCAAAAGGACAAGGTGTATTTGTTGCACTAAGTTTGTTTTGGCGACACACGTATCATATCTGTATGTATCTAGCATTAGTGGAATTTCTGGACATACAGGATGCAATCTATTTCCATAGTCATCCAAAAGTATTTGGCCTTGAGTATCTTATTGACTAGTCTCATATGTGGGGTTCTGGCATGTATTTCCTCGAGCAATTTGGAAGCCTCTTTAGCGTGAACACACCTTATTGTCCTAGATCTGGTGTTCTCCTATACAAAAGTCTTCCACTTTGGAAGAAATGATTGGACAACCTACACAGAGTGCGTTTCGGAATATGGTTCTCCTGCTCTGGGCATTCTCCTTTTGCCAAATATTCCTTGATGTCGTGGAACCATGGATTTTCGTCCATTGCTTCTTCAACATGAGCATAATAAGATGGATGACTATGGATATTTACTAGAATAGGATCGATGAAATTCTTATCCCCATGCTATATCATGGAAGACAAAGTAACCAGTGCATCTGCAAACTTGTTCTGGACTCTTGGAACATGTTTGAATTCTATTTTCGTGAACCTCTTCATAAGTTCTTGCATATGATAGAGGTATGGTATATCTTGGTATTTTTTGTAGCCCATTCTCCTTGAACCTGATGTACTAGAAGATTCGAATCACCAATTACCAACAACTCTTGTATATTCATGTCGATGGCCAAATTGAGCCCCATGATGCATGCCACATATTCTACCTTATTGTTGGTGCATGGAAACTTAAACTTGGGGATATCGAATAATGTTGACCTTTCTCTGACACAAAAAATGCTCCAACACCCACTTTTTTGATCTGCAGCTCCATTGAAAAATATTCTCCAACCGTCGCAGGCTTCAACAATGTCCTTTCCTATGAATGATACTTCTTCGTTAGTAAAGTACGTTTATAGTTGTTCGTATTATCCTCCTACGGATTTTTGGCAAGATGATATGCCAAAACTTGTCCTTTGACTACCTTCCGAGTTACATAGATGATATCAAACTCACTCAACAACATTTTCCACTTGGCCAACTTTCCGGTTTGCATAGGCTTCTGAAAGATGTACTTTATAGGATCCATCCTTGATATGAGATATGTGGTATAGGAACAGAAGTAGTGCCTCAATTCTAAGTTGTCCATGTCAAAGGACAACAAGTGTGTTCTAGCAGAGAGTACCATGCTTCATAAGTTGTAAACGTCTTACTCAAGTAATATATGGCTTGCTCATTTCGCTTTCTCCGGCACTAGCCACTCTTTTCTGGTCACCAGTTAGAAGTCACCTCGAAAAAGAAATAAAGAATCGCTGTGAAAAAGGACATACTTCCCTCCTCGTCATGTTGTCCCAAAACATAATCGGAAGCCTCATCTAATACCAAGAGGTATAGTAGCAGTGGCCTACCAGGCTTTGGTGGGACTAGGACTTGCGGTGTGGATAGGTATTCCTTGATTTTATCAAATACCTTCTAACAATCCTCAGTCCAACTGGTTGCAGCATCGTTATTCAACATTTTTAAAAAAATTTCACATATAATTGTGGATTGTACTATGAAGCGGCTGATGTAATTGAGGCATCCCAGGAAACTCATCACATCCTTATTGTTCTTCGACAGTGGTAATTCTTGGATAACTTTAACCTTTGACGAGTCCAACTCAATTCCTTGGCGGTTGACGATGAATCCCAACAATTTTCTGGCAGAAACTCCGAACACACATTTTTCGGGGTTCAATTCTAAGTTGTACTTCCGTAGCCTGTTAAAGAACTTGTTAAGGTCTACTATGTGATCTGTGGCTTTCTTGGATTTGATGATGATGTCATCAACATGAACTCCCTTGTGTGTGATATCATAGAAGATGATCGTCATGGCCCTCATGTAGGTGGCCCCCGCATTCGTCACACCGAATGGCATTATTTTGTAGCAATACACTCCACAAGGTGTAATGAAAGTTATTTTCTATACTTCTTCTTCATCCATCCAAATCTGATGATAACACGTGAAACAATCTACAAAGTATTGGAGTTCATGCTAGGCACAATTGTCGATCAGAATGTGTATATTTGGTAGTGGGATATCGTCCTGTTTAAATCCTGATAGTCAACACACACCCTAACTTTCCCATATTTCTTCGTAACCGATACAATGTGGCTAACCAGGTTAGGCACTCAAATACCCTGAGGACCACAACTTTGATCTGCTTAGTGACTTCCTCCTTGATTTTTAGGCTCATGTCTGGTTTGAACTTTTTGAATTTTTGCGTTACCGACAGACTCATTGGATTGGCAGGCAACCTATGAGCCACTATAGATGTACTCAGACCGGTCATGTCATCATATGGCCACGCAAAAATATCCTCATATACTTTTAGTAAACGAGTGTATTCTCCCTTCTCTGACGGTGACAGGTGAATACTGATGCGAGTTTCTTTGATGGTTTCAGAATCTCCCAAATAGACTATATCAGTTTCATCTAGATTGGACTTAGGCTAATTCTAAAAATTCTCAACTTCTCTTGTAACTTAGGTATCTCATCTTCTTCTTCCGAGTCACTATCCTTATGTTGCATTGTCTCATTACATGTCATATTAGTTGGTTCATCAAGGTACGAAATAGTAATGCTGTAAAGAAAAAGATGAAAGATAACGATAATAAAACATTAAACTATTTGATAAATACTGAAGCGTTAAACGTAACATCGTCTAGATGACTTCAAACAATGTTTTCAAAAACAAAATACTAAAAGAGGATGTTTTTAAAACAAATTGCTCAAAACACTTGTTTTTATAATGACATTAGTATCCATGCTACCCCGGGACTCATTTGGCACTGGGTGGTATTGCAGTCCAGTTCCTGAGAAGTGCTCCTCTCTCTACCATTTGAATCATAAGGCTTTTTCCTCCTCCTCCTCAACTATCACATTGCAATCTATATATTCGTTTTCTAAGAACAGATTCCTTAGCCCAACCAAAGCTTCTTCTTTTTCGGATCCCCATATCATATTGACATGATGGAAGGTCTGACATAGATGCGGCATTGGCTGCTCAAAAGGGTGATAGGTACCCCACCATGGCGGCGACGAATATCATATTCTTGTAATGTATACGGATATCCAAGCTCAAAATTTGTACCATGACGTTTCAGTTGTATTGGTTTGGTAATACCCCGGAGCTTCTTCCCAAGACCTTTGCCGGGTTCATACGCTGGCTATGCCAGTATGCTTTCTATTTTGCTGCTCCACCATTGATCTTTCTCAATTGCGTTGACGCGCTTGATGCGGTGATAAGTTTCTCCATGCAATTTCCTTCTATTCTCTACGACCATAACAATTTGATTGGTGTAGATAGTACCTCTTAGTTATTCCATTCAAATTTCATAGCTAGGTGGAAAGTGGATGCGACGGCCCCAGCAGCGTGTACCCAAGGTCGTCCCAATAACAGATTGTAGGAGGCATATATGTCTAGCACCTCAAATTTGACATCGAACTAAGTAGGACCCATCTACAAACATAAATTGATTTCCCCAATCGTGGCTTTTTGCGATCCATCAAACGCCTTGATATTCATAGTTCTCGCTCATATTTCATGTAAACCCTTGCCAATCTTTTCAAAGTTGTCAACAGACACATGCTTAGACTGGACCCTCCATCTATCAAAACCCTGGGATTAAACGTATCCTTGCATTACACTGTGATATGCAGTGCCCTATTGTGGCTCAATCCCCAAGCGGCAACTCACCTTCGTGGAAAGTGATCTTGTGGCTTTCCAGCGCTTGACCCACCATGTTGGCCATTTTTGTGTTTGGTGATATTTTTGGGTACGTATGCTTCATTCAACACTTTCATCAGAGCATTCCTATACGCCTCCGAATTTTGTAGCAGCGATAGGATGGATATCTATGATGGAGTTTTGTTCAGATGATCAATAACAAAGTATTCTCTTGCTTGTACTTTGCTGTAGAGATCATCTGGACCAGCTTCAATTATGGGTTGTTTGGCTGTAACTTCCTTTCTTGTTCCTTCCAAATTTTCAAGGGTATAGATTCTTCAAGTTCTGGTCATCCCTTGTGCAGCACCAAACTCTTCTATTTTTGCTTTCCCTTTTCTCCTAGCTTCGGAAACATAATGTCATGACCCAATCGATGGCCTGCGATGGGCACCTGGTACCTTACTCAATTGAGTACCAACATATCGTATCTTTTCATGTCACACTATCATAGATAATTGAGCCAGAAGGCTTTCGTGTGATAAGTAGAATACAACATGTTATACTAACTTATGCATAAGACATATTGGCCTATAAGAACAAAAAAACCACCCGTACATTGAACATAGGCCAGCAAGGCCATACAATCCTTTACGTAAATGGCATCTATCTACAAACCTCTAAGAATACATAATTCTCATAAAGGCCGGGACAGAGTCCCACCATACCAAAAAGTAGACATCTAAATTATACTAACCAAACAAGCAACTCCAAAGCAAATGGAGCGCACCAACATCTTCCACTGAGTTGATAGCCTACTTGGAGGGCTCTTGAACTGTCTTTCGGGACCTGTGGGCATGAAACACGTCCCCACACGAAAAGGACTTCAGTACAAATAATGTACCGAGCATGTAAGGAATGAAAATCAATAAATAATAGACATTAGAGAAACATGGATTAAAAGACTCGACATGTACGTTTGCATAGCTCTGTGAATTATTTCATTTTTTATAATGTCATGCATATGCGTATAAATATCATACCATGTATGGGTATATGTGTTCATAAAATCATCAAGCTTCTGAGGGCATCCCATCATATCATCTCGGCCAATGTGGGCAAATCATCAATGTATACCAACTGATCAAGTGGTGGTGTGTATATAACTCCAAAACCTTTTTCCATATCCCATATACATATATGCACGTATATAACGTCATCTGGTCATGGGTCAATGTATACGTGAATGCAATGCATGATAAATACGTCAATAAAATCTCTTGGAATGTCATAAGACCATTATGCCTTTGAGTAATATCATGAAGTAAACATTTTTCAACTTATGTATTTTTATGAGACCATGAACATATGATAGAATAATATGACATATGGAGAATCAAGAACATAAGAATCTCTAGCATTTCCATGAATAGAGTCATTTATGGTAATTGTGTATTTGCTCATTTTGTTTGTGTCGTATAGATCATGCCAAAACAAAGATGGTATACTCTTAACATACCCGGAGTAGGGAAAATCCGTATGATTATTCTATAGAAGGATTACATTGTATTCCCTTAGAATTGTTGTATTTTTGTGTCGTATTTCTTATCTCCGAGAAAGGCTTTTGGTGGTCGTTTTATTCGTCACTCGGGCTGGATAGCTCTTTTCAAGAGTTCGTTCTTCCTTGTGTGTCAGATTCGAGTTGTAGCTTGTTGACTCAGTGATGGCATCATATGAGATCTTAAATAGTATTTGCAATGGATTATCGTCATAGTAGCTTGTACTGAGGGAGATGAGATTATTGAACCTGGGATCAGTGCGATTGGGTCTATAAAAGGCATATTAAAGTGCAAATATTGTTATTCAGTTCAGAGTGAGGTAATAGTTCTTTTCAGGAGAAGAGACTTTATAAATTGTTATTCAGCAGGTGGTTATGAGTTTCTACACATCTTCTATGTTGTGGCAATGTTTCCAGAGTTAAAATAGGACTTATGTATGTCATAAGGTGTGTTGTGGCCATTAGATTCATGGGATTTTGGCAATTGTTATCAGATGATGTTATTATGATCATGTGAATTATCGGTGTATGGTGTGAATTCAGTAAGGGTATACAATCATGTTTTGGTATAGGGTATTGTGACTGATACGGTGTTTGTATGCTGAAAGCATGCTTGATGTAGGATTTCAGATGTTGGAATTTGGCTCAAAGGCTTATTTGACTAAATAAAAGGGAGGATTTTTATATTGGCTCGAGCTAATGTGCTCAGCTGGGTTGAGGTGGAGGGGTAAGTGCATGAGGTGCTAAATATTAATTTCGGGACAACCCAGAGCGGTTCTTAGCACATTCGAGGACGAACGTATGTTTAAGTAGGAGAGAGTATAATGGCCCATCTGGCTATTTTTAGCTCTAGCACGTCGTTCAGCAGTTTACGTCCTTGAGTGGATTCACTTCAGGTATTACAACTTGTACGTGTTGTCAGAATTAAATTTCGGGAAGTTCGAGGTTGATTCAAATGGAAAATTCTAATTGAAGAAGCTTAAAGCTAGAAAAAATGATTAAAGTTTGACTTTTGAGTAAACAACCTCAAAATCAAGACTTGAAGGTTCCAACAGGTTTGTATGAAGATTTTTGACTTGGCATATGTCCGGATCAAGTTTTGGACGACCCAAGAGCGTTTTGGCGCCCATTGTGGAAAGTTGACATTTTGGAAGGATTTCATAAATTTGGGTTGAAGCGTATTTCAATGTTATCAATATTCGATTGGTATTCAGAGTCTGGTAATAGCTATGAATGGTTATTCAGGTCTCAGGAGTGCATCCGTATGTGGATTTGGAGGCCCGTTGGTCATTTTGGGGTAATTTGGTAAAAGTTGGAAATTTGAAGGTTTTTAGAAAGTTTTGCCGGGAGTGGAAATTTTGATATCGGAGCCAAATTCCAATTCAAAATGTTGGATTAGGTCAGTAATGTTGAATATGACGTGTATGTAAAATTTGAGGTCAATCGGAGTTGATTTGATAGGTTTCGGCATCAGATGTAGAAGTTTGAAGTTCTAATGTTCATTAAGCTTGAATTGGGATGTGATTCATGATTTCGATGTTGTTTGATGTTATTTGAGGCCTCAAGCAAGTTTATGTCATGTTTTGGGACTGGTTGATGTGATTGGACGGGGTCCCAAGGGGGCCTCGGGTATGTTTCAGAGCAAGTTTGAATGTTTTGCTGCTACTGTTGTTGATATCTAGTTTCCTTCTTCGTGAAAGCGAAGGGACTCATGCATTCGCAAAGAAGTATTTTGGGGGCAGTTGGATCTGACCATCGTGAATACGATGGGAAAGTCGCGAACACAGAGAAGAAGCTCAGGAAGCTGTCGCGAACACATAGAAAGAAAATGAGAGCTTGGCCTAGAGGAGCTAGGCCACCGCGAATGCAACTTAGAGACTGCGAACGCGAAGGTATGAGACGTGGAGGCATCGCAGACATGGGAAGGCTACCGCAAACACGAAGAAGAGATTTTGCGGCCAGGGCTATTTGGCCTTCGCGATCGCGAGAGCTATTTCGCGATCACGAAAAGGAAGGAACTGGGCGGTGAGTTTTATATTACACGATTTTCCTAATTCTCTCTTAATTTTCACTTGGTTGGGCGCTTTTTAGAGCTATTAAAGATGATATTTCATCATCTTTTATGAGGTAAGTAATTCCCGCACATTGTGAGCTGAATTTATGGAATGTATACGGACTTATACCTGAAAAATTTGTAAAATTTTGGGATTTTGAGAAAAACCTAAAAATTTAGTATTTTTGGATTTTAACCACAAGATTGGACATGGAATTTGGAATAAATTTTATATTTGAGTTTGTAGTGTTATGGGTAAAGTTTATCTTCAAATATTTATGAAATTCAGGCATGTGGGTCCGAGGGTTGATTTTATCGACTTTTCGAGCGAAGTTGGAAATTGTTTAAATTGATTAATTATGGGTATTAGAACACGCTCTGATTGATTTGCACATTGGTTGCGTAGTTTTTGGACTGTCAAGCATTGGTTTGAGGTGTTAGAGTGGCATCAGAGTCGGCTATGGAACTTCGGAGCGAGGTAAGTCTTTTTTCTAACCTTGTAAGAAGGAATTAACTCCATAATTGAACTGATTTAACATGTGCTTCTATTTGTGGTGGCTACATACGTACAAGGTGACGAATGTCCGTACGTAACCAGTAGTTATGCTTATGTCCAGGTAGTTTAGGACCCAAATTGAGTTATACTTGCAATGTTTGCATCCTACTTGTTAATTAAATTGCTTAACTTATATTGGGACTTGATAAAGAAATTATAAAAGGTTAAGTTTCATTTACTTAACTTCTGGATGGGTCACTTGACCGTTAATGACAATTGGTGCTTCTTTGAATATTAGCCTCTTAATAAATCCTGAATCGATTTTTTATAAAGTATTTTTCCTTCTTGTACAGTGGGTGGAACTCCTCGGTAGTAGATAGATGCATTTATGGTTCGTCTCATTCGACCCACGACAGTGCACAGTTTATATGTTTGTATGTCGCATCAGGACGTACAACCTTGGGATAATTCGTGCGTAAAACAACTCTTGGAGTCATAGTCGATAATGTTTCATTGGCATGAGAGATTAATATGTTAAATTATAGAAATTAAAGGGATATCTTATCAATCAGAGGATACTTATTTATTTCTTGTTATTGAGCTTTTAGCTGCTTTTACATATTTCATGCTTAATAATAATATCTGGATTTTATTTTTAGCCCATCGTAGGTATTGGATCGATCCTTCGTTACTACTTCTTCGAGGTTAAACTAAATACCTACTGGGCATGCGTTTATTTATGTACTCATACTGCACTTACTGCACATATTGTGCAGGTATACATGTATGGTTCTGCTGGCCCTTTGTGCGTAGAGGCACGACTATTGTGGGGATTTTACGGTGAGCTGCACTTTCTTGTTACAATCTGTAGTCTGCAGAGTCTCCATCAGAGTTATTTATAGTGTCCTATCCAAATTGTGTTCCAGACAGATGTTCTATTTTATTATATTTCCTAGTTCATGATCATGCACTTGTGACATGCAATTCTGATGATTTATGCTAGATGTTTGGCATAGCGGTTCACATAAATACTATTTTATCACCCTATAGACTTTATTTAATATTACTAATTAAGTGGGAGTTATAATTTTAAAAGTAATAAAACATAAATAAATTGATAAATCAATGTTGTCTTGCCTGACTGCGGCATAGGCGTCATCATGACCTAGAGTAAATTTTGGGTCGTGACAAGGTTGTGCATCGTAACGAAGAAGAATTGTTTTTTATATATTTGTGGATTAGGCTGCACGCGGCAATAGAGAAGACTTATTTTATTGTGTCGACTATTGTTATTTTATCCGTGTTGTTATGAGAAGTTTAGCAAAAGTGTTATTCTGGGGCACTCTATTATGTCATTTTTGTTCCAGTTTTCATTTTATACTTGTTTTCTCTATTTTGTTGTTATTTCATTATATTCCTACAAGTTTTAACGAGTGCCTTGTTATAGCCTCGTCACTTTCTCGTCGAGGTTAGGCTCGCACTTACAGATATGGGCTCGGTTGTACTCATGCTAAAATTCTAAGCTTCTTATGCAGTTTTTGGTGCTAGTCCCAATAATATTTAGTGGAGGCTTGCTCGGAGTGGCTGATTACGGAGGCTTGAGATATAGTTGCACGACGTTCGCAGCCCTAAAGTCCCTTTCCCTATCTAGTTCCACTGTTTGTTTTTGGTTTAAACAGTAATACTTTCATTTAGTGGTTATACCACTGTTAGAATGTTCATGTACTTGTGACACCAGATTTTTGGGTTCGTTTAGTCAACATTTAGAGTTATACTATCCGTTTTAAAAACTCTAAAGCTTTGTTTATCATTAATTTGCTTTCAAATTTGGATTTAAATGATTAATTATGTACTAATATTGGCTTGCCTAGAAAGTGGACGTTAGGCTCCATCACGACCCTGAGATCGGAATCCGGGTCGTGACCAGTTAGTATTAGAGCACTAGGTTGCCTAGGTCTCACGAGTCTTGAGCAAGCTTAGTAGAGTCTAAAGGATTAGTATGGAGACGTTTGTACTTAACTTCTAGAGACAATAGAGCTTTAAGAATTGTCACTTCTTTCTTTGTCTATTGTGCGACTTTATTCTATCACGGAATTTTGAACCATTTTATTCTTGTTCTTTTGCAGATGGCAAGGACATGCACATCATCTAGAACCACGCAGGAGTTGGAGCCCCAGGTTGCATCCACTACTAGGGGTAGGGGCCGAGGCTGAGATCGAGACAGAGGTAGAGGCTGGGGCAGAGCTCAGCCTAGAGCCTGTGCAACAACACCTATTGTAGAGCCTCGGATTGAGAAGGAGGAGGAGATCCTTTCCTCAGTCGTGCTAATTGGACCAACTAAGGTCTTAGAGGGGTTCATTTCCACCCCCGTACTTCAAGATGCTCTAGTCTATTTAGTGGGCCTTATGGAGAGTATGGCCTAGGTTGCTGTATTTTCTGTAGCACCATTCGTCTCTCAGGTTGGTGGAAGAGCCTAGATTCCCGCTACCCACACTTTGAAGCACATGGATACCCTATATCAAAATCCAGCAATCCTAGTAGTTGGAGTAGTTTAGCCGGTTAGTGCTACTCAACTCATAGAGCGGCTCGCTATGTCGTCATAGGGGTTGAAAAGATTGGACAAATTCACTAAGTTATTTTCTATTTGCTTTAGTGGCACACCTTCTTAGGAATCACAATATGTCATTAACTATTTCTAGGATATATTATGCAACATGGGTATAGTGGAGTCTAATGGACTTCGCGGTATTTCAAATGTACAGCTCCGCCAAGAGATTGTGGCAGGACTATGTTTGAGGAAGACCAACAGGATCACCTCCACTTACTTAGATCAATTTTCACAAGTATTTTTGGAGAAGTGCATCCATTTTACTCTGAGAATAGAGTACTGCAGGCAGTTTGACGCCTCCATCAGGATAGCATGACTGTTACCCAATTCGAGACTTGATTCGTAGATTTATTTCAGCATGCAGTTCTCTTGCTCCCTACTGAGAAGGAAAGAGAGAAAAGATTCATTGATTACCTTAATTTTGGTATCTAGCTAGAAATGGACAAGGAGATCGAGGATGATATTTCTTCCAGCGGGTGGTAGAGATTGCTATACAGATCAAGATGATTCATGTTCTGGGAATAAAGGCGGTATTTCAGAAGCGACCTCGTCATTTTGGTGGTCTTAGTGGTGCCGCATTTGGAGGCAAGGGTTAGTTTGGTGTAGGCTACCCTCATAGTCCGATTTAGTCAGCACAGCAGGTAGCATATAGTGTTTCGGGCAATCATGGTTCTTATGGGTCTTGTCCTGAGCATCTAACCTATGGACACCTCCAGCTCCTATCAGTGTACTACTAATTCAGAGCTATCATAGTGGTTATTCTGGCCACCAGGGTCAGTCCCAAATTCAGCAGCCATAGCAGCCGAGAGAGTTCCTTAAATGTGGTGGTACAGGTCATATCAAGAGGTAATGTCCCTGACTTTAGAGTAGTATTCCTCAACACGATTCTCGTGCCATAATTTCGATACTAGTTGCTCTACTGCCAGCTCAGTCAGCTAGAGGTAGGGATCAGGAAGCTACAGGTAGTGTTCAGGACGTTCGAGGTGGAGGCCAGGCAATTAGAGGTCGTTCGACAGGCGGAGGTCAGAATGGTAGGACTCAGCCCCGTTTTTATGCATTCTCAACTAAATCTGAGGCGGAGTCATTGGGTTCGGTCATCATAGGTATTGTTATAGTTTTCCATATAGATGCATAAGTTCTATTTGATACGGGTTCCATTTATTCATATGTGTCAATGTATGCTGCTTCATATCTGGTTATGCCTCATGGTTCTTTAAGTACTCTTGTTTATGTTTCTATGAATGTGGGAAATTTTATTATGGTAGATCATGTTTATGGCTTGTGTGTGGCTTCTATTGGGAGCTATCAGACTAGGGCAAACCTTTTACTTTATGATATGGTGGATTTTGACGTGATCTTAGGCATGGATTGGTGTGCCTTATCATACTCTTTTGGACTATCATGCCAAGATTCTGACCTTAGACATGCTAGGGTTGCCTCTATTGTAGTGAAAAGGGAATCGTGGTTATTCCACTAGCAGAGTCATCTCTCATGTGAATGGTTTACGTATGGTCGAAAATGGATGTCTAGCATATTTGGTCTATATCTGTGGTCCTAGTGCGGAAGTTCCTTTTATGAATTTAGTACTAGTTGTGCGCGAGTTCTAGAGGTGTTTCCTTCATATTTTTTGGGGATTCCACCCAATAGAGATATCAACTTTTGCATTAATTTGATTTCAGGAACTCAGCCCGTTTCTATCGTAGCATACCATATGGCCCTAATTGAGTTGAAAGAATTGAAGGAGTAGCTATAGTATTTGCTTGATAAGGGATTCATTAGATCTAGTGTCTCGTATTGGGGTGCACCTATGTTGTTTGTGAAGAAGAAGGATGGAATGATGAGGATGTGCATAGATTATTGACAATTAAACAAGGTCATTATGAAGAACAAGTATCCACTGCCAAGGATTGGTGACTTATTTGATCAACATCAGGGTGCCAAGGTGCTTTCCAAGATGGACTTGAGATTTGGCTACTATCAGTTGAAGATTAGGGAATCGGATGTCCCTAAGACAGTTTTTGGACTCAATATAGTCACTATGAGTTTCTAATGATGTCTTTGTTTAAATAATACTCGAACAGCCTTTATGGATTTGATAAACTAGGTATTGAAGCCCTATCTGGATTCTTTTGTGATCGTCTTTATTAATGATATTTTGGTCTATTGTCGCAGTCGAGAAGCAAGAGCAACATCTACAAATTGTACTCCAGATTTTGAGGGATTGTAAGTTATATGCCAAAATTTTAAAGTGTGAGTTCTAGTTGGACTCAGTAGCCTTTTTGGGCCATATTGTATCTTTCGAGGGCATTAAGGGGGATCCTTAGAAGATTGAGGAAGTTTAAGACTGGCCTAGATCTGCTTCAGCTACAGATATTTGGAGCTTCTTGGGTTTGGCCGTTTATTATCACCAGTTTGTGGATGGGTTTTCATCTATCTCAGCCCAATTGACCAAGTTGAGCTAGAAGGGTTCTCTTTTAAGATGGTACAATGAGCGTGAAGTGCGCCTTCAGAAGCTCAAGACTGCTTTAATTACAGACCCAGTGTTGGTATTGCATACAGGTTTGAGTCTTACATCATCTATGTGATGCATCGCATATTGGGCTTGGAAAAATAGTGTTGCATGATGGTAGGGTGATTTCCTACATGTCTCGGTAGTTGAAGGTTTAAGAAATAGTATTTCCATGTTCATTACTTAGAGTTGGCAGCTATTGTTCACATGCTGAAGATGTTGAGGCACTATTTGTATGACGTTCATTATGAGGTCTATACTGATCATCGGAGTCTCCAACACCTATTCAAGTAGAATGACCTTAATTTGCGGCAACGGAGAAGGTTGATGTTGCTGAAAGACTATGATAATCAAAATTTATCATCCGAGGAAGGACAATATAGTGATTGATGTATTGAGTAGAAGGCTGAGAACATGGGTATTTTGGCATATTTACCGGATGTAAATAGGCTATTAGCCATGGATGTTCAGGATATGGCCAATCAGTTTGTAATATTGGATGTTTCGGAGCCCAGTTGTGTTCTTGCTTGTGTTGTGGCACAATCATTGTTGCTAGAGCGTATCAAGGCTCATTAGTTTGATGATCCTCACTTGTTGTTGTTGAAGGATATAATGCAGCTCAGTGGTTCTAAGAAGGTTGTGATTGGTGATGATGGTATTATGCAGATTTAAGGCTAGATTTGTGTTTCAGATGTTGACAGGTTGAGAGAGTTGATCCCTTAAGAGGCTCATAACTCGCGATATTCAAGTCACCCAAGTGTCACGAAGATGTACCATGACTTGAAACAACATTATTGGTAGTGAAGAATAAAGAAATGTATTGTTATTTATGTATCTCGGTGTTTGAATTATCAACAGGTGAAGTATAAACACCAGAAGCCAGGTGGATTGACTCGAAGATCAAAGATACCTGAGTGAAAGTGAGAGCGCATCACTATTGATTTTGTGGTAGACTAACCACAGACCTTGAGAAAGTATGATGTAGTCTGGTTATGATGGACCAGTTGACTAAATTCACACACTTTATTCCAGTAGCAAGTTCCTATCTTCAAAGCAGTTGGCTCAGATTTACATCCAGAACATTATCAGCTTAAATGGCTTTCTCATTTCTATCATTTTTGATCGGGGCATGTAGTTCACATCATTAATTTTGGAGTCTCGTGCAGCGTGACTTGGGCACTGGGGTCGAGCTGGGTATAATATTTCATCCTCAGAAAGGTGCAGAGTCCGAGCACATTATTCATATCTTGAAGGACATGTTACGCACATGTGTTATGGATTTCGGAGGTTCATGGGATCGATTTCTACCGCTCGTAGATTTTGCCTACAACAACTACTACTAGTCGAGCATCTAGATGGCTCCGTATGAGGCCTTATATGGAGGCAATGTCATTTGCCAATTGGTGGTTTGAGCCCAGAGAGGCCGGATTATTGGGCACTGATTTGGTCCTTGATGCTATGGAGAAGGTTAAGTTGATTCAGTAGCGACTTCGTACAGCTCAGTCCAGATAGAAGAGTTATGCGGACAGGAAGATTCGAAATATAGCTTACATGGTGGGTGAGAAGGTTCTTCTACGAGTGTGGCGTATGAAGGGTGTGATGTGATTTGGAAAGAAGTGCAAGTTGAGCCCGAGATTTATCCGCCTGTTTGTGATCTTGGAGAAAGCTGTAGAGGTTGCTTATAGGTTTGCATTACCTCCTAGCCTAGCAGAGGTACATCTGCTATTTCATGTTTTCATACTTCGAATCTCCTCACCCTTTGGAGAGGGTGAACGGTGAGGAGATTCGAAGTATGAAAACATGAAATATCGGGTCGACTTATACAATTCAATGTTAAATATGATCCTTTTCTAAATTTAAAGTCTTTTAAACAATTCAATGTTAAAATTGAAAGCAAAATTTTATCCCAACTTATCTAAATATATCAAACATAAATATATGTTATATCTCATATATCTCATTTATAATCCAATGAATTAATTGTTTTAATAAAAATATATTCATTAAATGATATTATTATTGTTTACTTCTCGTATCATACTTTTATTATTATTATAATTTTGAAATGAATTGTTCCTTAAACGAGCCCTTAATTAATAGGAAAAGACAATCACGTGATAAAAGAACTTTAATGCTTGAATTAAAAGTTGTCTTTTTATCCAAAACTTTAGCATTGTGATGTGAAGAAAAGTATCAACAAAATCATGACTATATGAGGAGAACATTTCCTCTTTGTCATCATTACCTATGGTTGATTTATTGACGTATAATGACATAATAATTTTTAGTTGTACATCTTATATAATTATTTGAAAAAATAAATTATGAAATATATACTCCATTCATCCCATTTATGTGAACCCGAAGACCTTTTAAATTTATAGTCCTAAACAAGTTATAGTCCCTCCATTTTAATTTGCATGACCTATTTGATTGGGTCCAGAATTTTAAAATATAAGTTTTTTTAAAATTTATGATTTTAAATAAATTAAAAAGAGGTTATAGTGTTTGTATGGTTATAAAAGCTTCTTATTAAGAGTAGAATTATAAATTTAAGCAAAATTATTTTTTAAATTTAGAAATGATTCATTCTTTTTGAAACGGACCAAAAAATAAGTTCACATAAAATGGAATGGAGGGAGTAATATTTATGTTGTTATAATTTTTTTTGAAATTTGTAATCTTAAACGAAGTTATAGTATTTATATAATTATAATTGCTTAAGAAATAAAAGTTTAAGTTATAGCGTTTTAAAATTTAGAAAAGGATCCTATTTTTTTGGAAAAATTACAAAAAAAAAAAAAAAGAGTTCACAAATGTAGAGAGTACTATAGTCTATGAAAATATGAATTTTTTCCTATCTATACCATATATGAAACCTTATTACTAAAAATGTACATATTTTCATTATTACCCGTCATGTTTATATTTTTGCTACAAAATTTATACTGTTCATTAAATATCCAATATTAAGAATTGATTCCTTCCAAATTAGGCGCCTACAAATCTGGAAAATTTATACCATTCATTAAATACCTAATATTAAAAATGATTTCTTCCAAATTAGGCGCCTACAAATCTGGGTATAAATATTTGAATAGCTTATTCCTTCCAAATTAAGCGGACTAAATATTTTTTCAATATTGTTTTAATGGTATCTACAAATTACTACATTTATACTATAATTACACTGCAATCTATATTGAAAAAAAATATTGACTACAAATTTTTTTCTAATCTACAAATTTTTTACAAAAACTCTACAAATAAACTACAAATCAATTTACGTATGTATAAAGCAGTATTATTTTGAAGGGTATCCACAAAATTACTATATTTATACTACAATTACACTACAATCTATGTTGAAAAAAAATGTTGACTACAAATTTTTCTCTTCATCTACAAAAGTTTTTCAAAAATATTACAAATAAATTGCAAATCGGTCTAAGTATTATATAAAGTTATATTGTTTTTAAGGGTATCTACAAAATTACTATATTTATACTACAAATTAAACTACAATCTTATGTGAAAAAAAGTTGACAATAAAATTTGCTATTCATCTACAAAATTTCTACAAAAAACTACAAATAAACTATAATTGCACCCACACTGTCACACTTATAGAAGATTCATATGGCTACCCCATAAATTTACAATTGAAAATTATTGATTGATCGATTAAGGAAGTCTTCTGTATCAGATATCTACTCTCGATCTCGTACTTGTTAAAATTCAGAACAATATCTGACAATTACCAAAAATTACAATAACTGAAACAATGGGTTTCATATTGAATCTCTTTTGCTAAAAATCTGATTATACTCAATGAGTCTCATCTTTGTATTTTTTGAAAAGAAGAAGGAATCGAGAAGAGAAAAAAAATGTGAGGGAGAAAACGACGATGGGATTAGGAGAAAGAAATGTAGGAATTAAGGGGAGAGAAACATGGTACATATGGATACCTTTAATTAAAGAGTAAAATATGCCCATTAATCAGACCCTTAATTAAGTATGATATATGATTGGTAATTTAATATACGGGTTTGTAATTAAATCAAACCTTAAACATGAAGAATAAAAAAATTTCCTATATGGTATAGAAATATACAAATCCCATGAAAATAATTCCTTACAAGCAGTGAGCGGTGTAAATTTTCCTTGAAAGAAAGAATCTACTCTTATTTGGTGTAAATGTTATATATGGATTTTTCAGCCCTATTTAGGGCTCGTTTGGCCATAAATTTTTTTTTTCAAAAAAAAAACTAAAATTAATGTTTGAATATGAAATTTTTTATTTTATTTAAAAATAATATTTAGAATTTTTAAAAAAATTAAAAAATTTCAAAAGACTATTTTTAAAATGTTCACTTCAGATCACTCACAAAAATTCAAAAACAACCCAAAATTAAATTTATGTCCAAATACAAATCTAATTTTTAAATATCATTTTTACATGATTTTTTTTCACTTTTTTGCTGGAATTTTACAATTCTTATGTCGAAACGCCCACTAACATGTGTTTAGAATTATTTCTTTATTGCTAATATTGGAATATTTAGGGCCCATTTGGGCATAGTTTTTTTTTTATTTTTTTCGAATTTTTTGACTCTTTTCCTAATTATTGTTTGACCATAAAAATTTTAAATTTTATTTGAGGTTAAATTTTAATTTTTTTTGAATATTTGAAAAACTTCAAAAAGAAGTTTTTCAAAATTTTCACTTCAAATACTCATAAAAATTTAAAAATTACTTCAAATTGTATTTATATTCAAACATATTTCTAATTTTTAAATCATTTTCACTTGAATCCTTTTTACTTTTTAAAATTTCACAATTCTTTTATCCAGACGCCCACTTAATTACCGCCACAATGATACTGCAAGATCATTTATCTAAATGAAGATATGCTGCTTTTCTCTTTTTCTTTTTTGTCTTTTTTTTTCCATAGTGACCCATTTTTCTTATTTTGGGGCGAGAAGGGTAGGGTGTTGGAGGTGAGAGTATGTTACGATGGTTAATTCCTACCATATTTGCTGCATAAAATAATCTGGTAGCTATATTTAGCAAAATTAGCTGGGTAATTAAGTGTTTTTATCTATGGTGTTCGTTAATTATTACGGGGTCGTTTGGTACGAGGTACAAGAAGGTGTAAGGATGATATAAAATTTTAGACCACCTTAATACTTTGTTTGGCTAACAAATCAGGTATAAGTTATCCCGTTGTTAATTTTAACACTGGAATAACTTATACCTTATAGAAGGTGGGGTAATTAGCACCGGTATAACTTATACATTCTTCTTAGAAATTATGCAATTGTTATTCTTAATACAACATACCAAAAAATGAATAAACAACAATCCCGGCATAACTAATCCTAACATAACTTATCCCAATATAACTTATACCGACATAACTTATACGATATAAATTATATTCCAACTAAAGAACCCCTACATGTATTTAGACATTTCAATTTGGTATTTTTAATATTCAGTTTCTTAAAATAATATATCAATATTATATAAATTTTACATGGTTCAATGTTTTTCTTTTTAGTTTCAGATTATTTGGTCCGATATTTAAGTTTGTTCGATTTGGATACTAAATTGCATAGAGCCATAAACTATAAAATTCTTAATTAAATTACTCAAAAATATAAAAATAAATATATATGTTGATAAAATATTTATCCAAAAACAGCACATATCAACCCTACAGAAAAAACGACACATAAAGAAATAATTTGATTATTGAAAAGGTCTTATTACTTATTTAGAGTTAATTACTAACTTAGAGAATAAGGAAAATAAAATTTTAAAATTTTTATATTTATGTTATACAGTTAGACTTTTCTATAACATTATTTCTATATAACAGTCATTCACTATAACAATCTACTTTTTCAATTATATTTTACCTTTCTAAAATAGCATTTTACCTTTAATAATAATAATATGTATAGCAGAACCTATAGGAGAAGTTACCTTTCTATAACATCCATATAGTATCATTAAGATTCTAATAATAATTCAAATAATATGCACACAATCTTTTGACATTAAACACAGTTTATGTCTTGTATAATATAAAAATCTAAAGATTTGTACATGTTATCTTTTTCATTGGACAAATTTTAAAAAATATTTAGATAGAAAATTTAACTGTTAAGCTTTAAAATTATCTTCAAGGGAATGCTACTCGATATATTTTTGCTTAAAACTTACACATGAATCTTTGCCAATTCAAGCGTTATATCACTACTATATGAATGAAAGCTACAAAACAAGCAATAATTACAAAGTTTTTTCATCAATCTTGAAATAATTTATTTTTCTAGGGAGCTTTAAAATTTATGCCTTAGAGTTTAAATCTTTATATGTTTAATTATAAATTCATTAATTATGTATTAGGGGTTTTAATATTTAATTAGTAAAATATGCATATCTTTTAAGATTTTAAATTTAAATAATTTTTTTATATGTAACATTAAAAAGGACAAAATAATTAATTTTTAGATAATCTTTATTTATACCAGTAAAAAAATTTAAATATCAAATATTGTTGTAGGTGTATAATAACAATTCACTATAAAAGCCAAATAATATCTGAAAAATAAAATAGAGAGGGTTGATTATAATTAATAATATGTATATTGTGCCACATAATATACACAATTCTGTACGGCATCAATATTTTTGAAATACCAAATATCATACCCGATACTAATTAATTTAAAAATTAAAATACCGAATATCTTCTCAACATAATAATTCAATATTTACAAATTGTGCATAATTCTATACGTAAGATTAAAGAACGAGTATTGTGATTAACTACGCAACCTAAGAACGAACAACCGAGAAAATGTAATGTTCCGATAGATTGGAGCAGAACAACTTCCTCGAGAGTTATAAATATGGATTAGTTGGACTATGATAGATGAATATGTTACTTAGGGAATAGAAATATGTGGTTGAAGTGGAGAAGTACAACCGGAATATTATGTGATAGAAGGATGTCTATTAACGATGAAAGGTAAGTCTTATAGAATAGCTATAAGGCCGACTTTGTTTTATGATAGTGAATGTTAGCTTGTTGAATTTCAACACATTCACAAGTTGATTGTTGCAGAAATGCGAATGTTTATATAAATATACGATCATACAAAATTAAATAAGATTAAAAATGATTGTATTCGCTAGAAGTTACAAGTAGCACAAATTAACGATAAAGTGAGAAAAGGTCGTTTGAGATGATTTGGTTATGTCCGCATCGACCTATAGAGGCACGGGTCCATCGATATAAAATCACGATGAGGGAAAGTATTAAAAGGAGACAAGGTATACATAAACTCACATGGAAGGAAATTGTTTTAAAAGACCTATAAATCCTTGGAATCAATGCACACTTAACTAAAAATAGGACATATAAAAAAGAAAAATCTGTAGGTGATACCTACATTTGGTAGAGAAAATTTATTATTATTATTCTTGTTGTTGTTGTTGTTGTTGTTGTTATTCCGAGGGCCTCGGGTGTGTTTCGGATGCTTAACAAGTCATTTTTTGACTTGAGGAGTTAGCAAAATTTGTTGGTTTGCTATTGCAGAGGTTTTGTTCATCGCATTCGCGAAGAGTGTCTTCTGCGGTGGTGGATTTTGTTCGACGCATTTGCGAAGGAGAGTACGTGAACATGAAGGTTAAGGAAGCATGTGCATCGCGGACGCGTGAGTGGGGTTGTGTTCACGAAGAGAGTGAGGTAATTGGGGACCCCGGGTCTTTGGTTTATGCGTTTGTGAGAAGGTCCGCTTTCGCGAATGAGTGAGATTGTTAAGCATCACGTTCGCAAAGAAGTTGTCATGTTTGCGAAGGATTAAGTGGAGGCAGTCTGAGTTTGGTCTACGCGATCGCGATAGGATAGTCACGTTCTCGATGAAGAGAGCACCTGGCATAATGAATAAAAACCCATCTTCGCGATTTTTAGCCCATTTTTCACCATTTTTGAACGGTTTTGAATTTTTTTTAGAGGGATTGAGGAGGAAATTGAAGGGAAACACTTGGAAGTAAGGTTTTTGAACTCAATACTCGATTCTATGGTGATTTCTAACTATTTAGACATCAAATTAGTAGGATTTAAAGCCTAAAAATTGAGGAATTAGGGCTTGAAATTGGAGAATATAAATTAGGGATTTGAGTGGCCATTCGAGGTCCAATTTTGGTGTTCTTGGTATGTATGTACTCGCGGGAGGATAAGGATTTTAGTGATGTAATTTTTATTAAAATCCGAGGCGTGGGTCCGGAGGTCAGGTTTGACTAATTTCGGAATTTTTAAGTTAATTTGATTATTTTCGCTTGGACTTTGTTCCTTTAGCGCGTATTAATGGTATGATACTGATTTTGATTAGATTTCGAGCATTTGGAGGCCCAGTGGAGAGGAAAAGGCATCGTGGGCTAGAGTTTGGACCGGATTGAGATAAGTAATGAGTGTAAATATTGTCATGAGGGTATGAAAATCCAGATTTCACATTGTTGTGCTATTTTGAGGTGATACACACGCTAGATGACGAGCATGTGGTCGTGCACCATTGGGGAATTGTGACTTGGTCCATCCCGTATGATTGTTAAGTCGCGTATTTGATTGAAAATTATTTGATATAGTTGTGTTTTGGAAAGTATTTTCATGTTTTGGGTTGAATTCCATATCTGGGCCTCGTGCCAACTGTTTTGGACCCTTAGGGGCTATTTACTACTATTCCTTACTGTTTTGATTTAATATATGTACTCAGTCATGTTGTATTTTCCTGTTTTCATAACTCAACCATATTAACTCAGTTTTGATATTTTAAAACTGAGCATCTTATTTTACTGTTGTCCGAGTAGCTTGAGAGGTTTCTGACTGATTGAGGCCGAGGGCTTGTGTTGTGAGGATATTATATTATCGGGCTGCGCGCTACAGCATATTGTACTGATTTGCGTTATGTGGGAGGACGAGAGCCTGATTTGTTTTTTCAGAACAACTTCCTCGAAAGTTATAAATATGGATTAGTTGGACTATGATAGATAAGATGTTATTTAAGGGATAGAAATATAATTAGAAGTGGATAAGTATCAACGGAATGTTATGTGATAAAAGAATATCTACTAATGATGAAACGTAAGTCTTATAGAATAATTATAAGACCGACTTTGTTTCAGGGTAGTGGATGTTGGTTGTTAAATTTCTACCATATTCGCAAGTTTATTGTTGCAGAAATATGAATGTTTGTATAAATATGTAGTCACACAAAATTAAATAAGATTAAAAATAGTTGCATTCGCTAAAATGTGGAAGTAGCACAAATAATGATAAAGTGAGAAAATATCGCTTGAGGTTATTTGGTCATGTCCATGTCGACCTATAGATGCACCGGTCCATCGATATAAAACCATGATGAGGGAAGGTATTAAATTTACATGGAAGGAAATTATCTCAAAAGACCTATAAATTCTTGAAATAAATGCACATTTAGCTAAAAATAGTACATAATAATAAAAAAACAATCTATAAGTGATACCTACATTTGGTAGAGCTCTTTTATTATTATTATTATTATTATTATTATTGTTGTTGTTGTTGTTGTTGTTGTTGTTGTTGTTGTTGTTGTTGTTGTTGTTGTTGTTGTTGTTGTTGTTGTTGTTGTTGTTGTTGTTGTTGTTGTTGTTGTTGTTGTTGTTATCGTCGTTGTTGTTGTTATCGTCGTTGTTGTCATTATTTACTTATATTTTCTTTTGCTAACAATGATAATATAAATTGAGTTTAATGAAAGTAACGATCACCTGCCCCTATTTGTTTGGAATTGAGAGGTTATTGTTGCATTTAAATATGTGTTTACAATTAGTTCTTTATGCATGCTAATGGTGGAATATTTAGTTACCACACAGTGAGATATTGCCAAACGATTTGTCTAAGTGAAATTTTTCTCCTTTTCTCCTCTCTTCTTTTGGCCTTCTATTTTTTTTTTTTCCAATTCATATATAGTGCCTTAATTTTTCTTATTTGGGGAGAGGGGGTTGGGGTGCGCAGGTGCAAGTAATTAATACTAAATTACTAAATTTGCTGCCTAAATAATATCTGGCAGCTACGTTTAGCAAATTAGCTAGGTAAGTGTTTCCCCCAAGTGTTTCTAGTTAAGATTAAAGCACGAGAATTGTGATTAACTAGGCAATTTATGAACTAACGACAGAGAAATGTAGTCTCGCAATAGTTGTCTTAATCGATTAATAATTGGACTATACTTTAATGATAAGTATTCTTGGTTGGTCTTCTTTCTTTACTCCAAAATAAAAAAAGCCACTACACATCTTATCACATAAAGTATTAAAAAGGTAGTATATTTTACAGCCACTTGATAAAAGCTGAATGTGCATGTGCCAAAACTAATGTACGAATAATCCTGTTCAAGTTCGCAGGCATTTTGTACGGAGAAGTTTTATTTTGTGCTTTATAGATCTGGCATTAGTTGAAGAATGAGGTTCTTTTTTATTTTATAAAATTATAAATCCCAATATTATATTTTTGGATTCACAAAATTTTGAATATATAAAAATATGAAATAATAAGTTAGTTCATACAATAATATAAATTATATGAGATACAAAATAAAAATTTTCTTTTATACCCTTCGAGGAAAATTAGTAGTACTACCACTATCATTGTCCTTGAAAATGAGCTAACTGTTGACCAATATAATTTCTCTCCTCTATCTCACTCTCTTTCAAAAGCAAAATTTAAGTTGTTGCATCAATCGAAGAGGCAGGAAATCCATATCCTTACCCAGCAACGATTAATATAGCAGATTTTGTACTAACTGTTAAACTGTCTGATTCTTCCAATTATATGATATGGAAAACACAGATACTTTGTCTTCTTGAAAGTCAAGAATTAGTTGGTTTCATTGATAGAACTTACCAATGTTACAATCCGGAATTCTACCATCAGGATTGTGATGACACCTAACATTTCACTTGCTAGGCAAGTCAATGTTAGAACAGTTTATCTATTTTAACAGTTTAAATTAAATAATAAAAATTAATTGAATAATTTGAAGTATAAATGTGGAGTTAAAAATGCCAAATATCTGATACAACCCTAAACCCAGTGTCATAAGTGCACGAGCTACTAGAATGGTACAAATAAAGGTTTGAAATAACATAAAGTTGTCTAAAAGGAAAGTACACAGCTAAATAAAAAGGGAAGAGAACTCCAGGAACGGAGGACGCTAAGCAGTTGTACCTCAAGTCTCAAAAGCATGTCCAATCCGAGCACGCTAATAACCGCTGTTAGGACCGATTCTAAAATCTCCACAAGAAGTACATAGTGTAGTGTGAATACAACCCATCCTATATACTCTGTAAGTGCCGAGCCTAACCTCGACGAGGTAGTAACGAGGCTAAGGCAGGTCACCTATACTAAAACCTTTACGCAGTATATAATAAAGACAAAAAAGGAAAGGGTGAACAAAATAAGACAGTCAACTGAAGATAATAGCTACAACCTCAAGAAATAAGCAGTGTCATATATATATATATATATATCACGCTCTTCATTACCGCGTTATACCTAGTATGTGGGCCCACCAATTATTAATATGAGCTTAACTGGCATAACAATAATTCAAATAGGTATAATACCCTTATTTAAGACGCTATACCTAAACAAATTCCACCATCGGGATTGGTTTTTGCCTTATTTAAAGACGTTAAGGACTTTGTAATAATCCATTCAGAAATATTCTCAAGTCTTGTGGAAAATATCTTCGTTAAGTTATTTTTTATTATGTCATAATGTCTGAAGAGCGAAGAATTAGGGTTCATTATATTTGGGGGTGGGGGGTGGGGGAGGGTGAGGTTGTGGTGGAAAATAACTTAGTAAGCTATAGTTTATCTCCACAGTGTCATGTTAAGTTGCCACTTACAATGGAATATGATAAATTGGTATTATTGTTATGTAATAAAATGAGTGAGCAAACGTTCGGTGAATATTAAAGTGACCGAAAGATATCCATATTTTTTAACTCCGCAAGGGGTTGCTTGTTATGCTGAGTTTGACATCGAAGACGATGAAACTCTGCGAGACTTTTTGAGGACTCGGGATAAATATCGGGAATTTATTGTGATAAAACTGTTGGAAATGTACGTCAAGCCTGAAGATATTCGCAAAGCAGGAATATCACTCAATCATCAGGTGGTTATTTTGGAGCAGTTTTAGCCGAATAGGTTCTGACTAAAAGAGTTTGGCTTGTATAGAAAATCATTCTATCTATGATATGTGCGCTTTGGTTGTATTAGCATGATTTTCAGGTATAGGTTTTGATGAATGACAAACAATGAAGTCAAGTGTCAAACAACGTTATTATATGACAAATAATCAAGATTGAACGCCGAGAAGCATATTGATGACGGAATTGCATATACAAGCCAAAGACGAGCTCCAATGTTCAAGACCGAAGACCCAAGGCGTAGGTCGTTAGGTAGAACCAATGTAAGAGCAACGCTTAAGTTATCTCGTCTTTTGGCTCAACATAGGTCATCATAAATATGCATAAAATTATTTTATTAAATCATATTTGTCATAAACATATCTTATTAAATCATATTTATCATAAACATATTTTAAATACTTCAAACAAAATGATGTTAAAGTTCTCATTTTAACCAAAATGGTTTTTGAAGTAAGTTTTCAATTCTGGAATAGAATAATCGATTATACACTTGAGCATAATCGATTAAAATGGTTTTTGAAGTTAGTCTTCAATTCTGGAAGAGAATAATCGATTATACACTTGAGCATAATCGATTATCTTGTATCCGTTGCGGAAGTTTTCAATTCTGCCCCAAAATAATCGATTATTCAGGCTATATAATCGATTATATGTGAGCAGAGTCTGCTTCCGATTTTGTAACGGTAAAAGGATAATCGATTACACAAATCCTATAATCGATTATCCTTGCATAAAATCAGCATAATTGATTGTCAATTAAGCAACGGACTTGCACCCCCTAACCCCTATAAATAGAGGTCTTTTGAGCTGATTTTAAACACACAACACCTCCCAATATTGATATACATATTGACATTATTTGAGCATCATTTTAGAGCTTTTGTTGAGCCATTTGAGAGACAACTTTGAGTTGTTCATAGAGCTAAATTTGTATCTCTTTATCTACTCTTTTGAGAGAGTTCTTGTTGTAAAAGAGAAAGGTGTTTGAGAACATATCTTCTCATTGATTGTCGGGTTCGCTAAGTACCCTAAGTCTTAGTGTGTGAAGTCTTGTGGTGCGGTATCCACGAGCAAGGTGAAGTCTTGGGGTGCGGTATCCTCGAGCAAGTTGAGGTCTTGTAGAGTGTACATCTACGAGCAAGTGTAACGGTTTGTTAGGAACCCGTAAGCTTAACGGAGTTAGTGGAATCTCGAGAGAGTCTCTCGGGGGACTGGACTAACCACAAGTTGTGGTGAACCAGGATAAATTCGGTGTGTTCTTTCCTTGCTATTTTTATTACCGAATTTATTTTATTCCTGCAATTTTTTAATTCCGCAATATTTATCAATTTTCTCGTGCCGCACTGTTCACCCCCCTTCTAGTGACGGGCATAAATCCTAACAATTGGTATCAAAGCCTAACTCTCTGTAAGCCTTAACCGGTAGAGAGCGATATATATTTTTTTTGTTTGTTGAGAATATTGAACGCAGGAATGATGAGCGAAGGACACTCCACCTATAGCCCTCCACTATTTGACGGAACAAACTATACATATTGGAAAGAGCGGATGAGAATATTCATCCAATCAAATAACTTTCGATTATGGCAAATCATCAAGAAAGGTGAACAAATGCCAACAAATAAAGTTGGGGAAATCATGGTTCCAAAGGAGGAAAATGAATATGATGCCGAGGACATCAGGAAGGTTGAAAGAAACGCAAAGGCCGTCAACTTATTATATTGTGCGGTAAATCCGGATGACTATCGGAAAATCTCGTGTTGCACAACCGCAAAGGAAATGTGGGATAAACTCGAGATCACTTATGAAGGTACGTCTCAAGTCTGAGAATCTAAAATTGATTTTCTAACACATGAATATGAACTTTTTAGAATGAGGGAAGATGAAAACATCGATAGTATGTTCGAACGATTCTCAATGATCGTCAACGATCTTCATGCTCTCGGAAAAGTATACTCGAACAAAGATCTAGTTCGAAAAATCCTACGGAGTCTCACTCCCAAATGGCGCTCCAAAGCAAACGCTATCCAAGAGTCGATAGGAATCACGGACGTCACAATTGATGGACTGCGAGGTAATCTTAAAGCTTATGAAAGCACAATTCTTAATCCGTATCTTAGAAGTAATTCGAATATTGCCTTCAAAGCCTCATCCTCTAAAAGAGAAGAGGTAAGTGATTCGGAAAACGATGATGCTATTACTTCCAATGATATAATTGAAAAGTTTTATAAGTTTATGAAGAAGGAAATAAAGAAGGAAGAACCAAGTCCTTCATGTCAAAATTGTGGAAAACTTGGCCACACCAAATCACATTGTCCAAAATCAAAGGACAAGAAAAAGAAGAAACACCATAGGCGCGTAACATGGGATTCGGACAGCTCGGGCGATGAAACTGCCGCATTATGCCTCATGGCAAACGAAAAAGAAAAGGTAAGTATTTCTAACTCTTACTCGTTTGAAAAAATACAAAATGCCTACGATGAATTATATGGTGAATTTGTTAATGCTTCCAAAACCATAAAAGAATTGAAGAAAACACTCTCTTTGCAAGAAAAAGATTTTGAGAAAACACTTTCTTTGCAAGAAAAAGATTTTGAAAAACAACCGTCTTTAAAAGAAAAAGATTTTGAAAAATTGACTTGTGATAATAAAAAACTAAAAGAAGAAAATGATCTTTTAGAAAATGACAATACTGTTCTTAAAAATAAAATCAAAATTTTAGAAGAAAAAAATAAATTTTTGGAAAATGACAATGTCGATCTCAAAAATAAAATCAAGGAGATGAATGAAGCCTCTTTAAGTGTTTAAAGTTCAAATTGTTCTTCTTGTAGTTCTTTGAAAATAGAGAACATAGAACTTAGAAATACACCAGAAAAATGTAGTGTAAATGTTTCTAAAACAAGTGAAGTAATTAAAAAGGATGATAGAAATGAGGTTAAACCACCTAGAAACGACTCTAGGAATTTTGTTAATAAGTCTAAAACTAATCATTTTAGACACAATTCTAGGAATTTTATTAATGAGTCTAGAATGAATAATTTCAGACCACCTAGAAATGACTCTAGGAATTTCAACGCTTCTAGGAATAACGACTTTAGATCACCTAGAACGCATTTGGCTCAACCAAGACATATGCACAACCCTAATGTTATATGTCATTATTGTAACCGGGTAGGACACATTGCACCCGTATGTTTTGCCAAACATAGAGATTCATATTTTGATTATGATTATTATTTGCCTAACCCTCAAGGACCCAAAAGAAGTTGGGTACCGAAGTGTGCTTGAAGACTACAAAATCGTAGTAGATGCACCAAGCACGGAACCTTATTGCATCGAGGGGGAATTTCGGTTAGTTATCGTATTCTTGATAAAAACGCAATAGTTGATATGTGCTAAAGATTAATATATCTTTGTTAACAAATTGATATTAGTTATTTTTGGTTGAGAATAACAATTGGTATCAATTATTTCGTGTTAAAAATAATGATTGTTTCATGTTTTGATGAATATTTTTAGTTGGTATATTTGCGAAAAATGACCGTTATTATGGTTGGTATGTTTTTACTAACAGTTGGTATTATTTCATGTTGGTATGACTTTTTAAATATCGTCAATGTATATTCCTCATTGTATTTGCTATCTTATATTTGACACTAACAATTGATATACCCAAAAGGGGGAAGTGTCGAAAGGGGATAATAGCCTTTGTATACTTTCTTTTTGCTAATGCCAAAAGGGGGAAGAGTTTCGGCGATATGCATCAAATAAGGGGGAATGTATCTACGTTACAGTATGCCTTATTTGAGGGGGAATTATCATTAAGGGGAATTGTTTGCATGAATTGTATGTTGAGATATAGCATGAATTTAGGGGGAATCCAATATGCATATCTCCTATTGTTTGTCATTATCAAAAAGGGGAAAATTGTAGAAAATCATTCTATCTATGATATGTGCGCTTTGGTTGTATTAGCATGATTTTCAGGTATAGGTTTTGATGAATGACAAACAATGAAGTCAAGTGTCAAACAACGTCATTATATGACAAACAATCAAGATTGAATGCCGAGAAGCATATTGATGACGGAATTGCATAGACAAGCCAAAGACGAGCTCAAATGTTCAAGACCGAAGACCAAGGCGTAGGTCGTTAGGTAGAACCAATGTAAGAGCAACACTTAAGTTATCTCGTCTTTTGGCTCAACATAGGTCATCATAAATATGCATAAAATTATTTTATTAAATCATATTTGTCATAAACATATCTTATTAAATCATATTTATCATAAACATATTTTAAATACTTCAAACAAAATGATGTTAAAGTTCTCATTTTAACCAAAATGGTTTTTGAAGTAAGTTTTCAATTCTGGAATAGAATAATCGATTATACACTTGAGCATAATCGATTAAAATGGTTTTTGAAGTTAGTCTTCAATTCTGGAAGAGAATAATCGATTATACACTTGAGCATAATCGATTATCTTGTATCCGTTGCGGAAGTTTTCAATTCTGCCCCAAAATAATCGATTATTCAGGCTATATAATCGATTATATGTGAGCAGAATCTGCTTCCGATTTTGTAACGGTAAAAGGATAATCCATTATACAAATCCTATAATCGATTATCCTTGCATAAAATCAGCATAATTGATTGTCAATTAAGCAACGGACTTGCACCCCCTAACCCCTATAAATAGAGGTCTTTTGAGCTAATTTTAAACACACAACACCTCCCAATATTGATATACATATTGACATTATTTGAGCATCATTTTAGAGCTTTTGTTGAGCCATTTGCGAGACAACTTTGAGTTGTTCATAGAGCTAAATTTGTATCTCTTTATCTACTCTTTTGATAGAGTTCTTGTTGTAATAGAGAAAGGTGTTTGAGAAGAACATATCTTCTCATTGATTGTCGGATTCGCTAAGTACCCTAAGTCTTAGTGTGTGAAGTCTTGTGGTGCGGTATCCACGAGCAAGGTGAAGTCTTGGGGTGCGGTATCCTCGAGCAAGTTGAAGTCTTGTAGAGTGTACATCTACGAGCAAGTGTAACGGGTTGTTAGGCACCCGTAAGCTTAACGGAGTTAGTGGAATCTCGAGAGAGTCTCTCGGGGACTGGACTAACCACAAGTTGTGGTGAACCAGGATAAATTCAGTGTGTTCTTTCCTTGCTATTTTTATTACCGAATTTATTTTATTCCTGCAATTTTTTAATTCCGCAATATTTATCAATTTTCTCGTGTCGCACTATTCACCCCCCCTTTAGTGACGGGCATAAATCCTAACAGCTTGATCTAAACTTATCTCCACGGGCAAATAAGGAGCGAAGAAATAATTTCTCCTCTAATTTACATAATCAACATGCGGAGTGGTAAACTTCATCTTTCCTTTGTATTACAATATATATTTTTGTGTATTGAACTTGTATTAACATTTCTATATTCCATAAAGGGTACCGAATATATATGAGTTTTACAAGTTATGAACCAACGGGCAGTTGGAATATGCCTAGTTTTGGTGTGTTGAATCATGGTGGTCCATCCGGGAGTCATCATCAACATGATAATGTGCATCATGTGTTATCAACACATTATGATTTGTAAGTGAATATATTAAGTTATATGTAAAATTTGGACCAATTTGAGTAACTCATTATTTTGTTGGTTGTGCAGTAAAAACGAGCAACTTGATGGTCCCGTCCTTACGCAATTGCCCGAAGATGACCTATTTAATCAGGATCTGGCAGATGGGCAGAGTCAGGAAGAGAATAACGATTATGACAATAATACCGATGAGTCTGGAGATGCCACACCTTTCCCTAACAAGGGTGATGATGAGGACGGAAGAGAATGCTGAACCTGATTTGATGAGGGAGTATGCTCTACCCCCATTAGATCAAGAGTGTGGAAGTCCCATGTGCTATTTTATTTAAGGCATATTCCCTACCTTGATCATTTGCCAAGTATTCCAGATGTGGATGCCCTCACAAGGGATATTGACGAAATTCAAACAGTAATGTGAGATGAATCTTGACCAACGGTGCTGTCAAAGGGCATGCTTTTTTCCTAATAAAGTGCGCCTAAGTAGGGCAGTAAAAATATACAACGTAAAAGAATGCCGTGAGATTATTGTATGGGAGTCATCTCCAGATGTATATAAGGTTATTTGCCATAAATGGTTTACAGGCTGTAATTGGGTATTGCGTGCAAGGAAGAAGAAAACAAATATGTGGGTTGCGGGTAAATACATTGGCATCTATAACTGTGAAATGAATACATTCAGTGGGAATCACTTTAACTTGGATGTTGACTTGATTTCTCTTGTCTTGATTCCATACAGTGAAGCCTCCATAAGGTACAAGATCAAAGAGTGTATTACATCTGTCCACCGGGAATATGGGTGTACCATTACCAAAAGAAAACTATTTCTTGGGTAAAATTATGCGTTTGAAATTATTTATGGTAAACTGGAATAAGTCATTTGCATCTCTACCTAGGTACATGGCCGCATTACAACACTTTGCCTGGGACTGCTATTAAATGGAAGCTTGAGCGGAGTCCTGAAATACCAGAACATATATTCAAATATATGTTATGGGCCATCAAACCAGCAAGTGATGGTTTTTCTGTATTGTCGACCGGTAATATCTACAGACGACACTCACGTCTATGAAAAGTATGATATCAAGTTGTTAATCATCGTTGCATTAGATGGTAATAGAGGTATATTTCCCGTAGCTTTTGTTATTTATGCCAATGAAAGCCAAGAGACGTGGACGCTATTTTTGAACCACTTGAAGGAGCACGTTGTCAAACAACGTTCAAGTATTTGTCTAATATCTGATCGGCATGGTGGTGATTTAAGTTTTGTACAGCATTTGCCTACATATCGTGAACTATATGCACGCCACCGTTACTGTGTGAGGCACCTGAAGACCAATTTCCAGACGGCATATCCCAACAAGGACTTGCATGATTTAATGTGGATGGCTGCAACTGATCACCAAGAGTGTAAATTCAGGAGGCGCATGGAATCAATCAGGCAGGAAGACGAAGGAGCCTATCATTGGTTGATACGACATGAGGTTAATATGCATTTAAAATATTAACTACAACCCACACTTTCCAACCTTAGAATTCTCATTTATCATTTCATATCAACTAGAATTTATATTTTGATATGCATATAGTATGACAAGATTAGTATTTCTTTTGCTTAATTAATAACGAACTAAGAAAGTTTTAAGTGGCCAATAGTAATTTTTTTCAAAAGAAATATTACTTTAAGTGGCCAATAATCAATTTGATCACTTTAATATATTATTAATTATTAAGTTTCTCTTCAATATAGATAAATGTCAAGTTTTAATACCCAAAGAAAATTAAAAAAATACTAGCAAATTTCATGAATTTTAAAAGTTTCATGGACTATAATGATGAAATCAACAAATAATGTTAAACCTAAATTAAAAATCCTAAACATATAAGTTATCGAAGCAATTCCCGAATAAAAGATAAGTGAAAGAAAAGTACTAAAAAAAAATTCATGTAACGTTAAAAAAAGAAGAGCTAGAGATATAGAGAATTTGCATTTCAATTGTGAGATTTTTTATCACATACTAAATAAATAGAAGTCGTTCATATGACTAAGAGATTATGTCAAAAGATTTGAAGAAATATTTTTCTAAAGGAGTTGAAGGGGCCGGCCCGCCATAGCCCGCAGTCCTCTCAGGACTGAGCTGATCATTTTAAAGCCCATATAGATAGAGGGTCAGCCTACTCTAACCCACCAAATTTAAAAGTCTACAAAATTCAGGCTGGGCTGAGCTCTAATCCACCAAATTTAAAAGTCTACAAAATTTAGGCTGGGCTGGGCTAGCCCGTTTTGCCAGCTATAATTGCAGCACCTTGAATTGGAATACCAAAATGCAATTAAATTAGCAGAGTGCCTTTGCGTGAGACTCGAAAGTTTAAGCGAGAAAGAGATCAAATCCATGTTGTCGGCTCTCTCCTTCAAGCCGTACGTTTCGACAATTACAAACTTGATGAAATTATTGTGGGGAAATTTCCTTTACTGGTTTATCATTGCAACAGCAATGGGAAGAATATACTTCACATTGCAGTGAGAAACAAAGTAAATCATATTTTTTGGCGCACCTCTTAGAATGCAAGAAGAATTGCGGGTGGTTTGAGGTAATTCATTTTCTCAAATTGTTTCTTGGTAATGATTACTCATTCCATTTTCGAAAGTTAATTTGACTAATTCTCGAAATTGAATTGGATCCGCTCAACTTAATATTTTAAAACTAAAATTTATATATGTAAAAACTATACAAAAAATATTACTGTATAAATTACAGTTCTTCTCTTGTCAATATGATGAAATAATATATTTTAAATATCAGTTAAACTTCACACGATTTAAATTTTGGAAAACAAAATGTTATATATAATTTAGGACAGAGGGAGTATTATATTATATTATGTTACAATTACTCCCTCCGTTTCATAAAGAGAGATAGCTTTGCTCGGCATGGTGTTTAGAAAAAAAGACTTTTGAAACTTGTGGAACAAACTAAAAGGAAAGTAGCTCACTTATTATGAAACAGAGGGAGTATATTTTAATTGTTTAAACACCATATTACAAAGGGGATGTAAATTTTGACTAACATTGCATTTCTGTGTGTGGTATATATACGCAGTGAAGCAGATGTTCCACCTTATTATGAGCGTTAAACAATAAGGATAAAACGGCTAATCAGGTATTTACAATGCAACATGCAAATTTAACGATAGAAGGCAAAAAATGGATGAAAGATACAGCAAGTTCATGTGCAATTATAGCAATGCTCACAGTCACCATTGCATTTGCTGCAGCAATTACAGTTCTTGGTGGCAGAAACTGCAAAAACGGTCTTTCAATTTTCTCAAGAAACGGATTCTTTAGTGCATTCGCCTTCTCCAATACAATATCAATCTCCACTGCCTGCATTTCTCTGCTTGCGTTCGTTTCTATATTTACTTCTAGCTATGCAGAAGATGATTTTCTCCCTGTTTTGCCAACGCGTCTGTTATGGGGACTTCTCACCCTGCATGCCTCAATAGAAGCAATGATTTGGTTGTGCTCTCTATTTTGTGTTCAAGGACAACTATATATGGTGTTCCATGTAGGGTTTGTGCTAGCTGTATCACCATCTTAGCATTTCAGCATTGGCGAGGCCCACTCGTTAATCATCTGTTTTGAGTAGTCAAGAAAAAAGACAATTCTTTGGAGGCATAGTAGATACGTAGATGTTACTGTATATTTCTTGTGCAATTTGGCTATCTTTATGTCATTCTTATTTTATTTCTGTAACTGCGTGGCTTGGATTTTGTGCTAGGATTATGTAAATAAGACATCTGACCTGCTGGTAGTAATGGTTTTGTAATTAACATTGTAGCTACTGAGTCCAATCACAATATAGGAAAGACGCCTCATAAGTCAAACAATACACAACCACTTGGTGTTAAACAAAATTTTCAAGCGATATTGAAGCCAAATGTCGGATTACATTGCTTAAATTACTTATCTATTTCAAATTATTTAGTAAAGTCATTATTCTTTCATTTATAATAGAAAAGTCATTTAATTATGCCTATAATGCTCAGAAAAACACTCAACCGGATTTTTTAAACTTTTAATTGTCAAATATCTACTTTATCCTCTAAGTTATATGTTTTTATCTCTTCCATTTTATTACCTTTTTAATAATATAGTTCTCTTTTTAATCTACATTATGGACTTACATAAAGAAAATATATATTTTATTTATAAAATACAAAAATAAGAAATTAGTTTTCTAGGTTATATATATATATATATATATACAAGAGAGAGAAAGAATAATTATATGATTAAGCATAATTTTCAAAAATATATAACGTATATTATATAATATATCTTTGTTTTGAATAATTAGTTTATATATGACAATATTAAGTGGAGACTAATTGACTTGTGGTCATCATATTCAGCCTTTAAGATAATGGGGTCAAATGAACCCAGCGCTTTAATGCTACCCCCTGACTACTATAGTCTACAAATCACGTACATTAAACAAGCACATAAATTAGTGTTAGAGCATTTACACCTAATGTCTTATACTTCAAAACCACACGTGGGAGGGAGGTAATTTGTGTGGTGACCAATTTTACAATATTATGAAAAGACCTGGTTTTTCTATGTACTCTTTAACTTATTATTGCAGAAGTAGTAAATGCAGAAAGTAAAGAACACAAATATTTTATATGGAAAACACCTGGTTCAAAAGGTGTAAAAATCACCAACTACTTTCCAGTAGGATTTTCCCAAACACTCCACTAAAGTCACTGAACCAAAAACTGCATTTACGGAACACTTTTGTAAACCTAGGACTAACACTAATCCCGTTGTAGCATACAACCTCTAACTATTGCTACAACTTCAAGTTAACTCTAACTTGAAAATTTTGAGTACCTAAAACTATTGCTTCTAGATAAAGCTGAAAGGTACAATATGAAAATACCTACTATAATTGAACTAGAATAAAAGATAGACACTCGAAATTGGTTCTTCGATCTGGTTCATGTAGCTTCGGATTTGCACACTTGAATCACACACAAACTGCTTGCAAAATTGCCTTGCTATTTTGCTCTCAATTCACGTTTAACTTTTGCTTATGTGTGTCACCTGTAAAGGACAACAAAACTAATATTTATAGAGTTAGTAAATTGAGATTGACTAGAATTCTGATGCTACTCTTCCTTGGTGGAAGAGTTCTAGTTGATCTCAACCTCTAACTCCTTCCCTTTCTTAACCCGTATTCTCTTTAGGTAATGAGTCTTTCTCCTTATACAGTATGTAACATTTTCGATCAGGATCAGGAGGTATCACTTCTGTCAAGTTAGGTTTATCTCCTTCAAGTGTATCCCACATGCTTAAGTCTATCCGTATTTGTGCTCCATTGGGATGGACCTGGTTCATGTCCGAGTTCCTGTGTCAATCTTCAAAACTAACCTTTACTTTGGCCAATAAATTCTCCCTTTTTGATGATGAAAAACTCTATACTTTTTATACACTAAGGCCTTGATAGAACTCAGCTCAACATTAGTGCAATGTTAGAAACATTTTCCACTTATCATCAAGGACCATGTTCATTTAGTTATAAACATCACTATTCAGAATATAAAGCACAATATCTTTTTTTCCTTTTGGCATCATCGAAAAGTTGCATAAACAATGTGTAATTTTCATATCTTAAAAATTACTCATGGCCACTGGAGTAATTGCAAATCCATTCATGGATTAATCATCAATAATCAACTATACATTCAAACTATCAAGGAAAGATAAACAGTCAACAAGAGAAAAAGCAACAAACTTCATTGATAGCGAATATGATTCTGTCACAATCCATAAAAAGTAACAAAAAAAGATTAAACATGAGCAGCAAAAAACAAAAATCCCTAATTTATGTCAATGAAAGGTCTAGGCAAGGTTCAGGAAATTAAGGCATAGGAAATCAAGGTTTGAAAGAACTGGGGGTTTGGGTTCTGGCTTCGAGAAAGTTCAATATGTCTTGAAGAATTCCTTTATTCTTCTCATTTTCCTTTGTGAGCTCATTTTGAGAGCATCTTTCTCTGATTCTACGTCTGCCAAACGAGTCTTCAGCCTTGTTATCTCAACTTCCTTTGCCTCATTCTCCTGCAATAGAGCTCTGACCTTGCTATTTCTAGGTGTCTTTTTAGATGAACCAGGTTCATTTGGAATGGCAGTTACCTTATAATAACAAGCAATCAGAGTATTGATACTAAATGGTCTTTGCTTGTGGCCATCTCCCACTTCTTCAGAGGCACCTTATAATAAGTAAGAAAAATAGTGAGAAGAAACCATACGGAGTGGAATGGCCCTTGGAACCATTGATAACTCGATCTATAAGTTTGATTATAAACCCATGCCAGTTGATCTGCCGCCCACTATCCTGACATTCCATCAAAACTAAGTCCATATAGTTGGTAATGTGCCTTCTTTCCTACCTAGGCATCACACACTAGTTGACAAATTCCAACAACGCCTTGTGGGATGGCTTCATTTCACTCTTATACACAACCTTAGCCTCATTTAGTTCTTTTCTATCACAACATTTCTCAGTAATGGCTAGGGATGTAGGAAGGTAGTACACACTTGGACACTTTTGCCTTGTGTAGTCATCATAACCTTTAGAAGGTATACCAAGGATTTCACCCAGCTTTTTTGCATCAAAAGACAATTGAACCCCTTTCACCAAGCTGGTAACTCTTCCATCCTTGACCTCTGCATTTTCCATGAATTCAGTTATCTCATTTCTGGCCAGCCTACCATCTAAACGAAGGACCATGTCCTTCCACCCCTATACCTCTAGCCTTTAATTTCAAGTAGTAAAACCATTCATTCTTCCTCTAAGTTCTTCAAAAGTCTCCCCTTCAAGATAGTGCATTTGCCAAAATTGACCAGTTTTTCGTGTTCAGTATCTGACTCATCCTTCTCTTCACTACTCCAGTATTTTTCTTCAGTAAATATAACTTGTTTGCATTTCACAGCAAACCTTCTCCGTTTAGCCAAAGTAGAAGGTTCAGCAGACTTTGATACATATGAAGACTTTTTTGAGGAAGTCTTGGCTTTCTTGGGCTTAGAGGTCTAAACCTCCACCTCCGTAGTCACATGTTCACCTTGATGGACCAGGTCCATCTCATCCACATAAACAGCCTCAACAAGCTCTGTCACCTTTGCTTTCTCTTTGTCCATCCTTTTCTTCTTACTTTCTTCCATAGCTTTCTGCAACTTCTCCTCACTTTGCTTCAGCTTGCTCCGCGTAGCCCTTCATTTGGGTAGAGGAGTTTCAGTAGTTTCAGAAGAGGCAACCTTTATTTTCTTATTGATTCTTGTTGTGCCAGGAGGCTTTGGAGTTCTCTTTTTCTTGGGGTTATAGCTATCACCTACTTTTTTTCAGAAGATCTACTAGTGTCTCTTCAATAGATGAACCAGGTCCATATGTATGCTTATTAAGATTTACTAGTCCTTCAGTAGCTTTCCCTGATCCATTCCCCTTATTTTCTTGCTACTTTCTACCACCTTTTCTGGCTCAGCTCCACAGATTGCCATTTTAACCATTTCAGAGGTGGGTCAAGAATCAACCACTTCTTTCCCTTTTCCCCTCTCATCACTACGCACACCCTCACTCTCTTTTCTTTTTCTCTTTTATTTTTACCTCATCTCCTTCTTGAATCAGTCATTTCCACATCCACAACAAGCCCAACCAAAACAAATCAATTTTCCAAATTTTTAGCTAGATTAGAAATGACCTAAACAAAGGGATTTTGCACAGATGTTACATGCTCAGAATCAGAAGACCTAATTCTTTCTCCGAGGTTGAGGGGTAGTGCTGGGTTGAGGAGTACTAGAGGAATCTGAGGTGGTAGGTAGAGGAGGTGTAGCAAGGTTATCTCTGAGGATAGTCATTTTCTCTAGATTTTGTGAAGAATTGGGTGATATGATTTTTGGAAGAGAAAACAAAACTTTTTTGACGGCTTTTGAGAGAGTGCCAGTAATAATGATGATGAATTTAAAAGAGGAGTGTACTTAATACACAATATCACCATTTAGTAGTCAAATAAAGTTTAATCACCCTGAAATTTCAGGTTGATAAGTCGATTAGGCTTCCCTAGAATATAGGCATTTTAACACGATGAGGATTATAGTTGAAATGGAACTGGTTCAAACTTAAAAAGATAAGCTTTTGAAGTTTTTAAACATAGGTAGGACTCTTCTCATGAATTAAATATTAGTATTTCTAATTGTGTAGAATGTAAAAAACATACCTTGTTATTCAGATGAACCAGGTTCTTCACTGAGAATCCACTTGATCATGTCTCAATTTGCCAAAAATAGAGAAAAGTTAGTTAGAGATCAGTGAGTCATATTAATACATGGCACATGAGTATAATATTTACAGTCTGAGACTGAGAAACAATTAATCTAGTTATTTACACAAGTTCCAAATTTTCTAACCAATATTTTTTTAATTTTTTTTTCATTTTGCATTCTAAACTGGTTCCATTAGGTAATCTTAATCCTCCCTAATTCTAATATGTTCCTTTCAAAGAAATCTTTGCTCAGCGCTTTTGTAAAGATGTCAGCAATCTACTTATCAGTAGCACAAAACTCTACACTAATCAAGGCTTTCTCATAGTTGTCCCTAAAAAATGGTGCATAACATCTATATGCTTAGTTTTCTTATGATGAATCAGGTTCTTTGTCATACTAATAGCACTAGTGTTATCACAACAAATAGAGATGTAATCAAAATCAACTCTAAATTCCATTATTTGTGATTTGATCCATAGAAATTGAGCACAACATGAAACATCAACAGCGTACTCAGCTTCAGTAGTAGATAAGACCACTGAATTTTTCTTTTTAGTAGCCCATGACACAAGACATAAACCAAGGAATTATGTGATACCTAAGGTGCTCTTCATGTCTACAAGGAAACCTTCATAGTTAACGTCAACATATCCCACTAGGTTAAAGTTACTACCTTTTGGATACCAAAGGTAAAGGTAAGTAGTGCCTTTCAAGTATCTGAATATTCTCTTGACAAGGTCAAGTGGGATTCCTTTGGATTTGCTTGAAATCGAGCACACAGCCCTACACTGAAACCAATGTCATATCTGCTAGCAGTAAGATACAAAAGCAAACCAATCATACCCCTATACAACTTATGATCAACAGATGAACCAGGTTCATCTATGTGCAATTTTGTGGATGTTGCAATATGAGTATGTATTTCCTGTTATTCTTCCATTTTAAATTTCTTAAGAAACTCTTCTATATATTTTTGCTGATGGATCAGAGTTCCATTTGAGTTTTGTTTAATTTGCATGCCCAAAATATTAAGTTCACCCATCATTCTTATTTCAAATTCACTCCCCATTAGTTTTGCAAATTTCTTACTTAGTTTTTCAGTAGTTGCTCCAAAAATATGTCATCAACACATATATATACTACTAAAAGATCTTTACCTTTTCCCCTCAGGACCAGAGTGTTACCAATTTACCTCTTTTGTATCCATGTTAAAGCAAAACTTTTTGATAGTCGTTCATACCATGCTCTAGGAGCCTGCTTGAGTCTATAGAGTGCCTTATCAAGTCTGTATACATGATCAGGACTTTCCTTGCTTTCAAACCCTTGAGGTTTCTTGACAAACACTTCTTGCTTTAGGTAGCCATTGAGAAAGGCACTCTTGATATCCATCCGGTGAAGAGTAAATTCCATGTGTGCAGCAAAAGCTATGGGGAGTCTTATTGCTTCTAACCTTGCTAGCATACATGAAGGAAGTGGTAACCACGACCAGATCTATGGAACTGGTCAATATGGAGATCTGTGGTCCAATGAGAACATTAAGCATAAGTGGTTTAAAATATATGGTGGTGCTTGTTAGTGATTACTCTAGGTTTTCTTTTGTTATAAATAACTAGGTAATCAACTTGCATCAATTTGACCTAATCATGAGACTGAATTTGAAAATTATAAGTTTACTGAATTTTGTGATGTGCATAGCATAGATTCTTGGCTATAACCTTAAACCACCAATTTATCCTTGTTTCTTGTAATAGTTCCATCTTCATCAAGTTTGTTTTTGAAGACCATTTAGTGCCAATTACTGATCTGTCCCTAGGCCATAGAACCAGATGCCAAACTTAACTCCTTTCAAACTGGTTGAGTTCATCTTACATTGCATTTACCCAGTCTGCATTTTGCAAAGCCTCAACAATATTTTTAGGTTCAATAAGAGAAAGCATTGAAAACACAAAGATTCATTAACGAAGATCTAGTTTTAATTCCAGAAGTTGGATTAGTAATTATGTTCTCATTGGCATAAGAACTTTGATACTTGTAAGGTTTCACAAACCAATTGATTTTCGCTTGAAGTTTCTCCCATGTTTTGTTGCTGAGGAACAAGCTCATGGACAAGTTCAATTGAGGAATCTAATTTAGTTCTTCTTTGTTCAGTCCCCCATATTAGGTTTCCCTAGATGGAAGAACCTGTTCCATCACATGTTCCTTCTTCTGGTGCAGCTTCAACTTGGGTTGTGATTTCATTTAAACTTTTTTTCAGCCCAAAAGCTTCTTCTTTATGTTCTTGTCTCTCAGAAAGAATGTTAGTTTCATCAAAAACCACATGTACACTTTCTTCTACACACATAGTTCTTTTGTTATACACTTTATAAGCTTTGCAATGTGAAGAATATCCAAAGAATACTCCCGCATCATTTCTAGGATCAAACTTACCTAGGGGGTCCTTTCCATTGTTGTGCACACATCACTTGCATCCAAAGGTCCTAAGATGGGATATATTTGATTTTCTCCCTATACGTAACTCATAGGAAGTATTCTCTATAAGAGGTCTAGTCATGCACCTATTAATGATGTAACATGGAGCGTTTACAACTTTTTCCTAGAAGCTATGGGGAAGTTTACTAGAAAGAAGCATAGTCCTAGACCCATATCTTTAAGTGTCCTATTCTTTCTTTCAACTACTCTTTTTTTTTTGTAGAGGCCTAGGGAAGAAAAATTATGATCTATGCTATGCACATCACAAAATTTAGCAAACTTATAATTTTCAAATTCATTTCCATGATTAGATCTAATTGATGCAAGTTGATTACCTAGTTATTTCTAGGTTTTTCTAATAAAAGAAGTAAACATGTCAAATGCTTCATCTTTAGATGTTTAAAATAATGACCAAGCAAACCTAGAGTAATCATTAACAAGAACCACCATATATTTTAAACCCCCTCTGCTTAATATTCTCATTGGAGTACAGAGCTCCATATTGACCAGTTCCATCGATCTGGTCGTGGTTACCACTTTCTTGCATTTAAAAGAGGACACTACTTGCTTCCTTCTTGCACAAACCTGACAAACTTTGTCATCCTTAAACTTGATTTTAGGCATCCTTATCACCATGTCCTTGGAGACTAATTTTTTGAGTTGATTTAGACTTGCTTGTAACTTTATTAATAAGTTCTGAGAAATAAGAAATCTTTCATCTACCCACAAATAAAGGGCATCTCAGATACGTTAAGTGAAATTTCTTGTAATGCATTCCAGTAATATTAAAAAATCTATTGATTATATTTAATTATTTCCTCGGCTTTAACATGAAACAAATCTTATCTTTGTTTATATTCTGCCTTGAAATATTCTCATATTCCGTTAAGGTACCGATAACCAGCCTCCGCATTTTTTGTGGCTACTAGTAAAAAATATAACATCATCTACAAAGGAAAAGTGATTCATTTGTGGTCCTTGTCTTGCCATATAAAATCTTTTATATCTTCTTCTTATATGTAGGTTACTAAGCATGGTAGATAGAAGTTCTGCACTTAGCACAAATAGAGAAGGTGGAATTGGATCGCCTTGTCTTAGTCCTTTCAGGGATTTGAATAAACCAAACCTCTGCTCTATCGCTATCATAGAGTACCGGCTTCTTGATATGTGATTACATATTATGTCCACCCATTTTTCCAAAAACTTCAATCTCTTCATAGGACAACATAAGTATTTTCAATTGACTCTATCATAATAGCCTTGGCCATGTCGGATTTTAGTACCACAGTTTCACCCTTCTTTGATTTGAAAATATTCTTTATAGTCTCCTGAGCTAATAGAATATTTTCAAATATTCCTCTTCCTTTAATGAACCTGATTGATTATCTGAAAGGATTCTAGGTAAAAGTGGAGCTAGTCTAGCATTCAGAACCTTTGCTTGAGACATTACATAGACTAATTGGCCTCAACTCTGTTAATTGTTGAGGAAAGTTCACTTTTGGGATCATTAACATACATGTATGCAAGAAAAATCTTTGTATTGGAGCCCATTAAAAAAAGCGACCACTGCATTATAGACTTCTTATGATATTACAGAGCAACATGTTTGATAAAAAAGAGCTGCTAGGACATCTGTTCTTGGAGCATTGTCTATACTTATAGAAAATACACTATATTTGACTTCTTCTATCGTCGGAATTGCCGTAAGCATCTCATTATCATCCTCTGTAACTTGTGATTGGGGGCTCAATGGATTTTGTGGCCTAGAGCCAAAACATAGTAAAAATCTAATTTTATTTTGTAAAATTCATACAATAACCAGATACAAAGAAATTTCTGGGACTTTTGACCTAGTGGTAATTGCATAATGCGTGATGTGTGAATTAGGTGCACGTCACAGTTTGGAACTCTATCATAAATGAACATATGACATTAATTAGGTTGAAGAAGGTTAAATGGGAACGACACTTATCTATTGACTTTTGAACCTTGTACTCCATTGCATTTGGGGATTTCTCTTACAAAGATGAACAAAAAATAATTACTTGCTAATTGATGGATCAATAAACTATGGTGAAACGAAATAGTCAATTCTGAAACTGAGTAAAAATTAGAAAGTGACATTATTAGAAACATTAAAAAACACGAGTGTACATAGAGGAGAAAAAAATTAGATTTGATAACGTTCATATTTTATTAAATGAGAGAGAAATTTAGCAGTATTTATTACTCAACTGTAAAAACGTTAATTAAAACTTTTAAAATATTTTATTAATAATAGTTACATTAAATATATGTGACACATATATTGGGGACCTTAATATTTTTGGGGCCTAAGGCAATGCCTTCATTTGCCTTACCCTTAGGCCGATGTTTCAAATAGTCCGAAACTGACATATCTCCTGAAGCTTAACTATTGACATTGTAGATATATTTTGATCCCCTTCTATCTACACTTTTGTTATCATAATAATCACTTTGACCGAACTTTACAATCCTTTCACCTGAAAAGTCTATTGTGCACTTGACATTATGAATCCTATCATTTATGTAATACCTTCTATATTATATACTATATAATATATTTTACCTAGGTATTTTACTTATAACTAAATTAAGTTAATATATTTTATTTATTATGATTATAATATATTTGTACATTTAATTTTTTTAATTTTAATTTTCAAAAACTCGATGGTTTTTCTCCCTGTGAACTGGGATCCGTTGTGGTAGCTTATTTCTTTGGGCATGCCAAACCGGCAGATAATGTTCTTCCATATGAAGTTGATTACTTCTTGCTCACGAATTTTGGTGAATGCGGCTGCTTCTAAGTATTTAGAGAAGTAGACAGTTAAAACTAAAGGGAATTTAACGTTACTTCGTCCTAGCGGAAGTGGTCTCATGATGTCCATCCTCTATTTGATGAACGACCATGGCGAGGTAATGGAATGGAGGTGTTTACCTCCTTGGTAAATTGTTGGGGTGTACTTTTGAAACTATTCTCACTTCTTTACGAATTCTACAACGTCTTTCTTCATGGTAGGCCAATAATACCCTGCTCGTATGGGGCATTCGAAAGTGCTCGGTCACCAGAGTGACTATTGCAATGGCCTTCGTGGACTTTCTCGAGGACTCGTTGAGTCTAGATTAGGCCCAAGAATTTTGCCAAGGGGCTGCGGTACGTCCTTTAATACAATTCGTTGTTAGGAGGTTGTACTTCGCGTTTGCATTCTCAACTTCTAGGCTTCCTTTTTATCATTTGGGAGAACGCTGTCCTGAAAGTAATTTAAAATACAATTGCGCCAGTCCCAGGTTTAGTTCATAGATTTACCTCGGTGAGATCTAAGGTTGAGTTGAGGAGATGCACCATAATTTTTATCCTTGGAGTTACACTTTTTGTTGTGGCAGATGATAAGTAGGGATTCTAGTTTATTTGACACTCCTTTTTACTTGAGTTTTTATTTAAAATGTATACAAAATAATTTCAGAGGCTTACATGTTGTACTTGTTTGCAGGGATTTGTCAAAAAGGTGACAATTAGTCAAAACCAGATCAAAAAGGAGTGAAACATGCACAAGTACAAAGAACTATTCCAGGCACATTTGAAATAGATCCACTGCAACCACAATCCATCTAGTGTGGTCTGCAATGATGAGATTCAGAAAGGAACATTCTTTGGTAACTCAAGCAATGCGGCCGCAAACCATTTTGTGCGGACCGCAGTATCCTCACCGCGGCCACAAATCATTTTATGCGGTCCGCAGAGATGAGATTTAGAGAGTTATGAAAAACGAAGATTGAAGCAATGCGGTCTGCAAGCCATTTTATGCAGACTGTATTGAAGCCACCGCGGCCGCAACATTTTATACACCCTGCGGTGGGCCATATTCAGATAATATAGAATCAAGCCAAAAAGCTTCAGCGTTGTGCAGACCGCAATACCTCGCCAAGGGTATTTTTGTCAAGAAAATTCGGGCTAGTATAAATACTTTCTTTTCACATTTTAGGACATCTTTTGTAGTCTGTTCAAGACCAGAGCACGTGAACGGTTGTATTAGGCTATTTTGAGTAATTTTTGCTAGATTAACATTGAATCTTCTTTATCTTAGTTTGTAATTAAATCAAATGGTTTATTCTTCATCTATTTATCAGTTTGTTTTCATTATTATGAGTAGCTATACCCATTAGCTAGGGTTGTGGGTCAATCCTAGTGTGAATATTTGATGGGTCTTTTGATGTAAGGATTAGATATTTATGGGTAGCTGATATTTGGACTTATTTGGGTTTTTCATATTGAATTGGTGGTTGCAGACACTAATTTGTGGTATTTGGCTTAGGTTCTTCTTGAGAAACAAAACTTAAGTCTAGGAAAATCAGTCCAACAAGAAATTGAGGTGTAATTAAGAGATTGACAACCCCAATTAAAGGGTTAAACCTAGAGATAATAATACCCGACTTAAGCCAATATTTCTTGCATAATTTGGACACCCAATTGTTCTTGAGAAAGTTAATTAGGGCAAAGTCGCTCAAGCTACCAAGAAGTATAGAGTGAGTAATTCTATACATTGGCTATATTGCAAGCTGTTTCTATTTCTACATCTTTCTTCCTCACTTTCCACCCTTTCTCCCCAACATAACTTCTTTGCATTAGGTTTTAGATCCCGTCAAATATTTACCTAGGAGAAAGTCACTTCTCTAGTGTCCCTGTAACCATTTATAAAACCTTACAAGTAATCATTCTTAATTTAATTTATAGTATCACTAGCATAAATATTAGAAGTAATAATCAACCAAAAGACGATTGGAAGAGTAATTAAAAGCACTACGCATCACTAGTTTAGATAGAAATCCAATTCTCACTTCTAGCTCCCTATGGATTCGATCCCGACCATCTCAAGTAAAAGCTGCTTCGGCTGCTCTCACTACTTTGTAGCGATGTAGGGTTGAGTCTGATTACTTTTTGGCACCGTTGCCATGGAGCTAATGGTTTTGGCTATCTATCTAAATAGTTTTGTGTAATGTTCTTCTTTCCTTCTGTGTTACTAATTTTTGAGTGTCACGAATTTAGGCACAAAATGGCACCAAAAAATGTAGCTCTTGGATATCTCCCCCTGGGAGAGGAGGTAGATAATATTATTGATGATTCCTATTTATGTTTCAAGCTCAAAGAAGAGGCCGCCAGGCCAATGATAATGTTCCAGACCCCCCCTGCCATCTCCAAGCGTGGCTCCTCGAGTGCTTCCCTACCAAGGATATGCTAGTGCAATTGTCCCACCCCTGATCTGGGCGAGCAATTTTCTAATTACAAATGTGATGCTGACATTGTTGGAGCAGCGAGGGTATTTCATGGGTGCTCGCCATCAGAATGCTTACAAACATCTCAAGGGTTTTGTGGATACCTTTTGGGGGAGAAAGTAAACTAATATGTCGAAGGATGCACTTCAGTTGAGATTATTCCCTTTCTAGCTTAGAGGGAAGGCATTGGATTGGCTTGAACAACTTCCCAACCATTTCATCAGTACTTCAGATGAGTTGGAAGATAAGTTCATTGCAAAGTTTTTCTCGCCGGGGCACATGGAAGCATTGAGGGAGGAGAACTTAGCTTTAAAGAAGGAGCCCACAGAATCATTACATGAGATATGAGAGAGATACAGAACCATAGTAGAGGAATGTCCCAACAATGATATGACTGAGACAATGATGCAACTGACATTTTACCAGGGCATTAACACAACAAATCAGTGCATAGTGAACTTACTTGCTTGGGGTAATTTCATGAAGCTGTCTTATGATGAGGCTTGTGACATTCTTGATGAGATGGCTGACACGTCCTTCGCTTGGCAAACTAGAGCCAATGTGCCACAGGGTGACCCCACAGTCACTCACTTGTATAAAGAGCTACATGATAATAGGCATGCAATAGTAGAGCTGACAACAACAATGAACCGGCTAGCTAAGACACAGTTACAATAGGTTTAAAAACCACGCCAAGTAAATGCATTGGAGGGTGTCAACATGCTAATGAAAAAAAGAAGACAAAGGGGTCAACAAAACCAAGGGAGTTCAGATCAACATGAAATGATTGTGGTGGATTCCAAGATGATGGTTATGATAGGCAAAATGAAGAAGTGCAATACGTGAACAATTATCAGCGCCAAAGGGGCAATTCTTCCAACCAACAACAATAGAGACCCCAAGGCAATTAGGGAATTCAACAACAACAAGGGAATAGTAATTGGGGGAACAACAACCAAAATTCCAATTAGGGCAATCAGAACAATCAGGGTAATTGGAATGGCAGCAACAACAACTGGGGTGGTAACAACAATTAGGATGGTTGGAATGGCAATTAAGGAAATTGGAGTAAAGGTTTTCAAAGGCCCCCAATGTATCAACAACCGAACAATCCATCCCCATTTCCATCCCAAGGTCCTAGTTCTTCCCACAATAAAATAGGGAGATTTGAAATGATATTTGAATAGATGATGAAAAAGAATGCAGACTCTGATGCTTAGTTGTCTTCCCGCAATACTTCAATCAGAAACTTGGAGGTTCAATTAGGCCAAATCTCACAGTCCTTGAATACTTTCCCTAATGGGGCTCTACCAAGTGATACGGTAGTTAACCTAAAGGGTGGGAACAACTCCGGGCATTTTATGGAGGTAACACAAGGAGTGGACGAGGCGGTGATGTGAATGCCTCCAAACAAAAAGAAATTTTGAGTGATAAAGTTGAGTTTCAAGCAGATGAGATTCCTTTGGTAGTTGATAATGTGATTGAAAAGAATGTCAATGAGGAAGTGAGGATTGATATTCAAGATGCCGAGGTGGAGACTCAGAATGACGTAAACCCATCTAGGGAACATGTAATAGACATGTCGGAAATGGTTGTGCCTAAAGCCAATGATCCTTTGCCAAGGCCACCTCCAACTTATTCTCAAAGGCATGCGAAGAAAAAAAATGAGAATTAGTTTAACAAGTTTATTGACATGATAAAGAGCTTATCCATTAATGTGCCTTTGGTGGAGGCTCTAGAACAAATGCTGGGTTATGCTAAATTTCATGAAGGACTTGGTGACAGAGAAAAGATCATGAATTGAGAAATTATAAAGATGACCCACCAAGTTAGTGAAATAGTGCTCTTAATGGACCCGAAGTTAGAAGATCCCGATGCTTTCACCATTCCTTGCACCATTGGGAGTGCAGAATTTTCTAAGGCTCTATGTAATTTGGGGGAAAGTATCAACTTGATGCCCTACTCAGTTTTCAAGACTTTGGGTATTGGGAAACCGAGGACGACTTCCATGAGATTGCAAATGGCCGATAGAACTGTGAAGAGACCATTATGTATTATTAATGATGTTCTTGTCCGGGTGGACAAATTTATCTTGCAAGCTGATTTTGTGATCTTGGATTGTGAGGCAAATTATGAGGTTCCATGCATATTGGGAAGACATTTCATTTCCACTAGCAAGGCCTTAGTTGATGTGCAAGTAGGGGAACTCATCTTCCAGGTAGGTAAATGGGAAAGTGGTCTTTCATGTGTGCAATTCAATGAAGCATCCCAACAGTTCTGAAATGTGCTCTTTTGTGGACCTTGTCATAGCAGTGATAGTTGATGATACTAGTGCAATGATCAATGTGGAGCATCCTCTAAAGGCAACATTGTTGAATCTTGATGTAAATGAGGATGAAGGTTGAGTGGAGTGTGTGAATGCTTTTCATGAAATGGGCTCTTACTCTTACGAGCCCAGGAAACTCTCATTGGATCTTGAGAATATGAAGACTCCAATAACAAAACCTTCAATCGAGGAACCTTCAGTGTTGTAGTTGAAGTTGTTTCCTCCACATCTCAGGTATGAGTTCTTAGGCCCTAGTTCAACTTTGCCAGTTATTCTTTCCTCTTGTCTTACTAACATGCAGGTTGATGCCACATTGGTGGTGCTCCAAAAGTGGAAGAAGGAAATTGGATGGACCTTAGCTGATATTTGGGGGATAAGACTCGCATTCTATATACACAATATTATTCTGGAAGATGATGCAAAGCCCTCAATGGAATATCAAATGAGGTTGAACGGGGCAATGCAAGAAGTTGTGAAAAATGAGGTGATCAAGTGGTTGGTTGCCGGGGTTGTGTACTTTATCTCTGATAGTTCTTGGACTTCGCCGGTGCAATATGTACCAATGAAGAGTGGTATAACCATGGTGACCAATGCACAAAATGAGGTAATTCCTACTATTGCTCTGGAAGATCAGGAAAGACCACCTTCACTTGTCCATATGGCACCTTTGCCTTTTCTAGAATGCCTTTTGGGTTGTGTAGTGCACTGGCTACATTTTAGCAGTGTATGATGGCTATTTTCACTGATATGGTGGAAGATATTTTGGAGGTGTTCATGGACGACTTTAGTGTTGTAGAAGACTCATTTGATGAATTCTTGAAAAATCTTGACAAAGTGTTGGCTCGTTGTGAAGAAACCAATCTTGTTCTTAATTGGGAGAAATGCCACTTCATGGTTGAGGAGGGCATAATTATTGGGCATAAAATTTCAAATCATGGTATAGTGGTGGACAAAGAAAAAATTGATGTGATTTCAAGGCTCCCTCTCCCTACTTCGGTCAATGGGGTTAGAATTTTTCTTGGGTATGCGGGGTTCTATCGGAGATTTATCAAAGACTTTTCAAAGTGGTGAACACCTTGTGAAAGTTATTAGAAAAAGATGCCAAGTTTGTGTTCTATGAGAGATGTATGAAAGCCTTTGAGCTTCTCAAGCACAAGTTGACCACCACTTATATTATTACCGCACCCAATTGGAGCTTAACTTTTGAGATCTTGTGTGACGCAAGCGATGTTACGGTTGGGGCGACCTTGAGTTTACGAGTGAATAAAATGCTTCATGTGATGTGTTACCTGAGCAAGACCATGAATGGTGCTCAAGTGAACTACACCATGACTGAAAATAAGCTTTTGGCTATTGGGTTCACAATGGAAAACTTTTGGTCGTATCTCATGGGCGCCAATGTCATAATGCATACCGATCATACCACACTCTTCTACTTGATGACGAAGAAGGATTCCAAAGCTTGGCTGATGCGATGGGTATTGTTACTTCAAGAGTTTGATTTGGAGATTGTGGACCAGAAGGGTAGTGAAAACCAAGTGGCAAACCACTTGTCCCGCTTGGAGGAAGAGGGGAGGTCTTGTGATGGCCTAGAGATCAATGATTAATATTTTCCGACGAACAACTCCTTTCTATGTCAATGAATAGTATGACATGGTTCGCGGATGTTGCTAATTTCCTTGTGACTGGTAAGTCCCGTGTGAGCTCTCTTCTAACCAAATGAAGAAGCTTAAATGGGATAGTTTGGATTTATATTGGGATGAGTTGTACTTGATCAAGATCTACATGGATGGTGTGATCCGAAGGTGTGTCTCGGAGGAGGAAAAATTGAGAATCATAGAGGCCTTTCATTCCTCTCCCTATGGTGGTCATCATGGTGGGGCGAGGATCGCTTTAAAGGTTCTTAGTTGTGGGTTTTTCTGGCCAACTTTGTACAAAGATGCAAGTGAACTTGTGAAGAGGTTCAACGAATGTCAACGAGTGGGTGAATTTCGAAGAAAGATGAGATGCCTCTCAATACCATTCTTGAAGTTGACATTTTTTATGTATGGGGCATTGTTTTTATGGGCGCGTTTGTTAGCTCGTGTGGGAACACATATATTCTTGTGACGGTTGACTATGTTTCAAAGTGGGTTGAGGCCATGGCTTTACCCAATAATGAGGCTCGGAGTTTTATTGCATTTCCCAAGAAGAGCATTTTTACTAGGTTTGGCACTCGTCGTGCAATCATAAGTGAAGGAGGGTTTCATTTCTGTAATAGAGCTTGTGACACCTTACTTGCAAAGTATGGTGTCAATCACAAAGTTTCTACTCCTTATCATCCTCAGGAGAGTGGCCAAGTTGAAGTCTCAAACAGGGAAATCAAGTGTATACTTTCAAAGACCGTCAATGCAAATAGGACCGATTGGTCGAAGAAGTTGGATTATGCTCCATAGGCTTATAGAACTGCTTACAAGACTCTGATTGCTATATCTACGTACTGGTTGGTGTTTGGGAAAGCTTTCCATCTACAAGTTGGGTTACAACAGAAGGCCATGTGGGCTTTGAGGAAGCTGAATCTTGAATGGGATGTGGCAGCGAATCTTCGTGTAGAGCAACTTAATGAACTTGATGAATTTCGATTCCATACCTACTCTAGTTAGTTTTTGTACAAGGACAAGATGAAGTACCTTCATGATAAATATGCTCGTGGCAAGGAGTTCAAAGCGTGTAATTTGGTTCTCTTGTTCAATTCTATGTTACATCTGTTTTCGGAAAAGCATAAGTCAAAATGGAGTGGACCAATCGAAGTGGTGTTTGTGACTCCGTTTTGTGCACTTAACTTGAAAAAAAAATGGGGAGGTTTTTAGAGTTAATGGGCACAGAGTCAAGCACTATCTGGCCAAAATTGATGATAACCACATGGCGGCACTCCTTCATCTAAAGTAATTTGATGGTAACTTGCATCGTGGCGCGACGTTAAATCATGCGCTTCTTGGGAGGCAACCCATGTGTCCTTTTTTTTCTTTTTTTCTTTGATTTTATTTTTAATGTAGAATTTTCTTTTGGACTAATAGTGTAGTATTGTTTTGATGTAGTGCATGACCAAGTTGGGAAAAATGTGCACTCTCTGAAGTTTGCACTGCGGCCGTATTGTATTTCTTGTGATCGCAAAGGCCTTAGTGCGGGGGAAACATTTCAATGCAGTCCATAGAGTTAATTGGTCAAGAATGGGGTTCTCTGAAGTTTGCCATCGCGACCGCAATGCATTTTGTGCGGTCCCCGATGGATCACTGCGGCCGCATTGCATTTTGTGCGATCAGCAATGGACATCTCACCTATGCTTCTGAATTGAGAGTACCGCAGATCGTGGTGCAATTTTGTGCAATCAACGGTGGGTACGTATACTGGGTCCGAGGGTCCTTTTCTATAAGTAGGACCCAGGGCTACATTTACCCTTTTCGCTCTTTGCTCACCAATAGTAAAAGTATCACTGTTCATCAAACGCTAGCTGTGCAAATTCAATCTCTAATCTTCATTCATCCTTACTGCATCTTATCACTAGTAATTTTAAAATTTTCCTAGTTTTTAGCTTTGTTATTTTATTTTAGTTAGTTGCTTTTTTTCTTTTTCTTCCCTACTCTTTAAATTGTAGCGTAGGTTTTGCTTAATAATGTTTAAATTTTGGTTAGTTAATAAAGAAAGTTGATAAAACACCTATGGGATCAATAATATGTGACTTTACGCTAAAAATGAGATGAATATTTGAAACCCAAGGTTGGTATTACTATTCTTGGCTTACCGAGGTTCGTGGTGGATTTATTGAAATCGGTAATGCTTCTCCGCGGTCCGTAATGCTATTTTATGAGAACTGCGATGGTATAGCTTCAGAGAGGTTGAAAGTTGAGGACTACATCCATGATGGATTTTGTGCGGTCCGCAGTGCCTTACTACAGCCGCACTACAATTCTTGCGATCTGCGGGGCCTAAAATCAGAGAGTGGGTAGTTAGAGCCCCACCTTAATATGGATTGCAGTGCATTTTGTGCGGTCCGTGGTGGCCTATTTTCGGCCACACATCATTTTGTGCGGTCTACGGTCTGCAATTCTGCTTTACATTTCATTTGTCTGCAATCATAATCTTCACCTTTTCATTTGATATTATGATACTGACAATAACTGAATGAATGTTCCTTGCAGAAAATGGTGAAATCATGAGGCGTATGTGATAAATAGAAAGGTAAAAGAGAGTCCTCCTAGGGTAGGAGACGAGGCATGATCAGATTGATTCGGCAAGTCTAGCAAGCAGTTAAGGATACCAGGAAGTCCGTAAGGGCTGCTGATAGAGATGCTTCCCATTCGGAAAGTGAGTATGAGCCCTCCCGGGAGGAATCCAACTCCAATTCCGCGCCATAGTATATTCTTGACTAGCCAGAGAGGTACAGATTGAGGGATACATCTCCAGACTCTCCTACTGCTCAAGCTTCAGTTGCTATTTCCTCTTAGTCGTCTGAGGGATCAACTGAGAGCGCTGATAATGGCTCTTCCACCCCTACAGCTTCAACACCCGGGAAGATCTAGTATAAGAAGAAGGAGGGGGTGAACCCCAAGTATGAGGGGTGGCTAGAACTAGAAAACCAAAAGCGTATAAAGATAGATTTATCAATGAAGCGGCCTACCATAAATTCAGAGAATGGTGGCCCAAGAGGAAATCGATACCTGAGCAGAAATTTATTACAAAGGACCTTTTTTGCCTGATAGCCCCAATGTGCTGAGGTAGTTTAGAGAGAGAGAGAGCATGCTAGGACTATTTCATAGGCCACCTTGAGGATGCGAATGAGCACTTGGTGAAAGAGTTTTACACGAATGTTGCCCACATAAAAAAGGGCAATATAGTGACAAAGGTGTGAAATTTAAAAGTAAAGTTTGATGGAAAAACGATAAATGATTACCTGAGCTTCTTATAGGAGGATGAGGCTTTATACATGGAAGGTAGAACTAGGGGAGGATGCCCAGCCGTGGTTAGCAGAGTACTTGGCGATCCCAGGTACCACCCCATCATGGTTGACAACGGGAGTCAAAATTTTGAGGAGAACACTGAACTTCGAGGAAGAAGGGCGGGAAACATTTTTATATAGCAGGCTAGACTCCACCACTCACGAGAACTTTCTTCCTATCTCACGGGCTATAATGGTGGCATCTATCATGGCGGGGTACCCAATCAACACTGAAAATCTTATGTCCAGGGTGATTACACGGGTGGTGAACGAAGGTGATAGATCGTACCCCTTCCCCAATTTCCTGACCATGTACTTTGAGGATCAAGAAGTAGGAAAAAGGGGATTCGATGTGAAGATGAAACCTAAGGCCCGCTTTTCCTGGTACAACCTATAGGTTGATGACAACCCAAAAGGCAAAGATCCGAAAGGTAAATCCACTGCTTCTACTGGCCAGTATAAAGAGCCAGTAGTAGTGGTAGCTTCTACTCAGCCCCCTTCAGCTGCCCCAGACATGGCCCTGGACCCTCCACTTCTACAATTCCAGATATTACTTCATCTGCAGCATACCCTTTAACCGCCCACCCCTTGAGCCAGACCTTTGCCAATATCAACAACTCGATACAAGCAGTGACTTCTAAGCTGTTTGTACTTTCTACTTCGGTGGCAACCCAGTCTGTACCTCCTCAGCCACAAGTCCCACAGTCAGTGAAGTACACTCTGAAGGAGCTTATGGATAACCATAAAAAGCTCCTGGGGAACCATAAATTAATATTGGATGTTGTGGGTTCATTTGGAAAAGCGTTGAACGAGTGAACCAAAAAAACAAAGAAATTGAGAAAGACTCGAGCATCGAAGGAGTTAGTGAAAGAGTTAAGAGTGGAGGTAGAGAAATTGAAAGTTGATTAGTTGCCTTTGGAGATTTTATTGCATGACCCTATTCCAACAGCCTAGCCTGAGCCGGAGCAGGAGACAGAGAGGCTAGCAAAGAGGAAGAGGGTGGTTCCCCATGCTGATGATGCTATGATAGAGTTGGAGGAGACGCACAGAGGTTTATCTATCCAATCTCAGGACCCAGTGCATGCCCAGGACCCATTATAGGCCCAAGTCTCAGTGCAGACACAGGTTACAGCAATCTAATTACAGGTTCCCGAGCAGTCCAAGGACCCAGGGACCTTAACTCATGATCCGATGCAGACGGGGGGCCAATAGGGAGTTTTCTTTACTCTCTATCTTTTATTGATCTTATTTTGGCTAGTTAGTATTAAGGACAATGGTAGCATTCATTTTAGGGGATAGCCCTATTTTGATGACATTGGGTTGTACATATGACACTAATTTTTTTATTTTGATTTCTTTTTGCTTTGGGATATATATAATTTTACTAGTTTATTGCACTTTTCATACTTTGCAACTTTGGTATGTATATATAGTTACCTTCTAATTTATATATTCATCCCCTCTTATGTATATTGGACTAAATCCCCTTTTGTAAATATTCATCTTATTTTTTGCATTTTTTACTAGCTTCTTATTTCATTTGGATAGCTCTTATATTGAGTTTTGCGGTCAATAAGCCTTTGATTTTCTTAATACCATGGTTCTTTCCAAAGGTAGAATTTGTGTGAACCGGGTGGCTCTTCCTGATGATGGATGTCATCACAACCTTTTTAAGGGTTTGAGTATGTGTTCTTTTGCTTTTTGTGTAAATAGTAGCTAGTGAGTAATGGTGCCTCAAGAAAAGCTTCACTTGGGACTAACACATTTGTCTTTGATCCTATGGTCAAAAATAAATTGTTGTGTATAGGATGGTGAAAGTTATGACCTTGAGACTCTTGTGTTGGACGATAATCATTAAGTGGTTTTTCGGGACCATTATGTTGCCCAAACCTTAGCTAAGGTTGTTGTAGGCCCCAACTCTGTCTCTTTATCAATCCTATAGCTTGTGTGGTGAGAATTTGAATTGCAAGTCCAAGTTTTGTGTCGTTAGTGTAGAACTTGCCTTCAATGTTTGTCTAGGAAAACTTCTAAGTGTAGTTTGACTTAAGATGTGATTATAGTCTCTTCTTGATCCGAATGATATCTTGAAAACTTCTATAGCATACCAATGATAATATCCTTAGTCAACCCTGTTTTTCCATAGACCTTGTTCTTTCTAAAAAATCATGACACAAGCCTTTACCCATCCTAAAAAGACCCTCTTTTGGCACCCCGATCTTTCCTTAGCACAAGGAAAAGCATAAGTTTGGGGAGAGAGACGATGAATGCAAAAACAGAGGTAAAAGGTACAAAATGAAGAAAAGAAAAAGCAATAAAAAGGAAAGATAATCAAAAAGTAAAAAAAATGATCAACGTAGAAAAAATTAAGGGATTCAACAAAAGTAAAGTGATGAAAGTTGTGGAAAATTAAGAAAGGAGAAAAAGGTCTGAGATGAATACGAAAGAGTGAAAATGTGTCTCCCTAACCCCTAAGAAAGAAGTTAATGATTCAAGAAGTTAAGAGAATGTGTTCCAAAGTGAAGTAAATGAAGTGTTTAAGGGAAAATGGAACCCAAGTTAAGAGAATGTGTTCCAAAGTGAAGTAAATGAAGTGTTTAAGGGAAAATGGAACCCACTTAGACCAAATAATTCCTATCCTGAACCAAAAACATTCACTATATCTCCACAAAAAGCCCTATATGAAATTGAGTTGATTGAAGCTTACATTAGTCGTGATTCACATAAGGCGCAAGCTTATGCTACTTAGAGCCGGACTTGTGATCTTTCTTTGAGAGAGATGAGTGTGTTTCCACTATCAATGTTCTGAGTGTTACAATCTAAAATTTAGGTTTTCTTAGGGAGAGTTGATGATGTATGAGTTTGGGTTCCACAATAACCAAAGAAGTAGAAAGAGTCTCCTTGATGGGTTGAGTCAATTCTTGATTCTCTTGTGTCGCACTAAAACCATGATTCTTAAAGGAGCGAATGTTGTTAATAATTCATTTGAATTGATGGCAACTGTTAGTCCTAATTGATGCTAGATGAGATCACTTTAGGTCAGATGATTTTCTTGGATTTACTATAAGGAGGTGGGTCATATTAAATTTGTTTGAGGACAAGCAAAATCTTAAGTTTAGGGAGTTGATAACTAGGTTTCTTGTTCACTTTACACTCCTTTTTACTTATATTTGTTAAAAATGCATACAAAATAGTCCCAAAGGATTATATGGTGTACTTGTTTGTAGGGTTTTTCAAAAAGGTGAAAATTAGTCAAAACCTGCTCAAAAAAGAGTAAAACATACACAAGTACCAAGAACTAGTCCAAGCACAGTCGAAACCGATCAATTGCGGTCACAATCCATCTAACGCGGTTCGTAGTGATGAGACTCAGAGAGCTGTAATTTTTGGTAACTCAAGCATTGCAGCAGCAAATCATTTTGTGCGGATCACAGTAGCTTCACCACGGCCGCAAACCATTTTATGCGGTATGCGGAGATGAGATTCAGAGATTCATGAAATAAGATTAATGCCAGCATGGTCTGCAAGCCATTTTGTGTGAACCGCATTGAAGCCACCACGGCGGGGGTGCATTTTATACGGCCCGCAGCGGCCAGATGTAGAGAATACAAAATCAAGCCAAAAAGCCTCAGCACGGTCTACGGTGCATTTTGTACGGAGCGCAGTACCTCGTCAAGGGTATTTTTTCTAGAAAAATCGGCCCAGTATAAATACTTTCTTTTCACGTCTTTAGGATATCTTTTGTAATCTATTGGAGACCAGAGCACATGAAAGTCTATATTAGGCTATTTTGAGTAATTTGTAGCTAGATTAACACTGAATCTTCTTTATCTTAGTTTTTAATTAGATCATATGGGTTACTCTTCATCTATTTATCAGTTTTCCTTCATTATTATGAGTAGATAGACCCATTAGCTAGGGTTGTGGATCAACCCTAGAATGAGTATTTGATGGATCTTTTGATTGAAGGCTTATATGTTTATGGGTAGTTGATATTTGAACCGATTTGTGTTTTCCATGTTGAATTGGTCGTTCCAAACATTAATTTGTGCGTATTTAACTAGGGTTCTTCTTGAGAAACAGAACTTGAGTCTAGGAAAATTAGTCCAACAAGTAATTGGTGTGTAATCAAGAGATTGATAACCCTAATTAAAGAGTTAAACCTAGAGATAGTAATACCCGACTTGATCCTATATTGCTTGCACAAATAGGACATCTAATTGGTCTTGAGAAAGTCAATTAGGGCAAAGTCACTCAAGCTACCGAGAGGTATAGAGTGACTAATTTCGTGCATTGGCTATATTGCAATCCCCAACATAACCTCTTTGCCTTAGTTTTTAAATCCCATCAAGTATTTACCCAGGAGAAAGTCACTTCCCTAGTCTCTTTAACCATTTATAAAACCTTACAAGCAATCATTTTTACTTTAATTTAGCTAATCATTAGCATAAATATTAGAAGTAATAATCAACCAAAAGATGATTGGAAGAGAAACTAAGATCACTACGCATCACTAGTTTAGATAGGAATCTAATTCCCACTTCTAGCTCCATGTGGATTCGATTTCGACCATCTCGGGTAAAAGTTGCTTCGAATGCTCTCGCTACTTTGTAGTGGTGTAGGGTTGAGTCCGATCAGCAACAAATTTTTCGAGGCCTTCTACCTCGTCGTTCTAATTTCGTAAGCCGACATTAATCAAAATCAAGTAACAATTTGCAGATATCAGTTTTGTATTTCTACAACCTCTGCTCTTTGACTAGGAAATTTCTACTGACTTGGTTAACTACGCGCTAGGAGTAGTATCATTGTTTTAGGTTCCTTGCAATATTTTCGAGTGCTAACATTAGTCCTACAATTATTGCCTCATAATTGGCCTCGTTATTAGTCATATCAGGGCACATTATAGATTGGCGGATTATTTTTCTACTGAAGACTTCGAGCACGAGGCCCAGTCTCGACCCGCATGTATTTCATGCCTAGTCGGTTTGCAGGTCTCATAGTTCTTGGTTAGGCATAGAGCATACACGACTTCCTTTTCGGCCTCGGACATTACCTTAGCTCTAAAGTCCGCAACAAATTCGATTAGGACTTGTGATTTGGTAGTGCGAGGCTGATAAGTGATGTCATTTTCACTTATATCTATTGACCATTTGGCCAGCCTCCCCGATCGTTTAAGTTTGTGCAGTATGTTCCTTAATGGAAACATGGTGATGGCCGAGATTGGATGGAATTGGAAGTACGGCCTAAGCTTTCTTGAAGCTACGACAAGGGCCAAGGCCAGTTACTCAAGGTGAGGATATCTCATCTCGATAATGATAAGTGTTTTACTGATATAGTAAATTCGAGGTTGCGTACCTTTGTTTGAGATCAGGGGGTGGTGATGACATGTATTCATTGTGTTCCTTCAGTACTTATTCGCATTCGGGTGTCCATTAGAGGCCATTGTCCTTTTTGAGTATGTTGAAGAATCTGTGACACCTGTCAGACGGCCTCGAGATAAATATGGATAAGGTGGCAATTTGACCCGTCAATTTTTGGACTTTTTTCTTTGAGGTTAGGTGATATGATATCCCGTTGATAGATTAATATGATCTGGATGGACCTAAATTTCGTGTTTTGATGCCAGGAAACCCAAAAATTTACCCGAAGTCATCCCATATTTCCTCAATATTTTAAATATTTTCTTTAGATGGTCGATGTGATCCTCGACCCATAGGGATTTGACTAACATGTCATCGATGTATACTTCCATGGTCTTACTAAGCTACCTTTTAAACATCTTTGTTACCAACATTTGATACATAACCCCCGCGTTCTTTCACCCGAATGGCATGACCCTGTAGCAGCACATTCCCTTATGAGTGATGAATGTAGTTTTCTCCTGGTCATCCTCTTCCATAAGTATCTAGTTGTAACCCGTGTAAACATCTAGGGAGATCAGGCTTTGTTAAAAACGGTGAATTACATGCACATTCTCCACTTCCTATTCTTCTTTTTGACCGTCACCACACTAGCACTCTACTTGGGGTACTTCGAGTCCCTAATGGAGCCATTGGCCAATAATTTCTCCACTTCCTCGTGGATGGCCTTGTTGTTTGCGGGGTTGAACATTCTTTGAACCTACCTTATTGGAGGGTAATATGGTTCGATGTTTAACTTGTCTCTTTGGGGATGCCTGGAATATTTACATGGCTAAAAGTGAATAAATTTGTGTTAGCTATTAAGAATTGACTAAACTTACCTGGGTCTTTGAGATTGCAGCCTATGTAGGCGGTTTGTTGGGTCCGCTAAGATCCTAGAGCGTCAACCATTTTTTAGTCCAAGATGGTGTCCGCGGCTTCTACAAGAAGGGACCTTGATCCTGCTGATTGCCATGCTTCCTTTTCTCTTTCTTTATTTTGTTGAGTAGTTGTATTTTCCAAGGATATCTAATATCACTATGTGCATGTGCGTTGTTCCCCTTGTATGCTGAGCATTCCTTAGGGGTGGGAATTTCATCTCTTGGTATTGGCCGGAGGGGATTGCCTTCATGGGGTGTATCGATGGTTGACCTACTATAATGTTGTACGTCGTATACTGGTCCATGATGTGAAATATGCTCTTCAACGTCACTTTCCAGTGAGGACCGGGAGTTTGATCTCACCCAAAGTCCGTTCAACTCCATTATTAAAACTAGTTAGTCTCATGCAGCCCGGTAGTATTTTGTCTTTGAGTCGCATCTATACGAGGACTCAAGGTTGGATAATGCATGTTTCGCTTCTGTCATCAACTATAATCCTTCTAACATCAGTATCAAGAATGCGTAAAGTAATAACAAGTGCATCATTGTGAGGGAAAGTCAAGTCATTGGCATCTGACTTATTAAATATGATACTCCTTTTGACGTCGCCATACCATTCATCGGTGAATTTATTAGTGGAGGTTAATTTGGTGCCATTGATGGAGGTGTCATCACTACTTTTTATTATCATGTTGATGTTACGAGTAGGAGATGGAGGCTTTGCTAAGCCTGGGCATTATCCCCCCTTTGTTAAGGTGTTTCTGCCTTTGTCACTTAGCAACTCTTTGAGGTCACCTTGTTGCAACAGGTTCATCACTTCTAATCTTAGAGCGTGGAAGTCTTTTGTCTTGTGCCCTCAGCCTTAGTGGAACTCACAGAAGACGTTCGACTTCCTAGTGCTTGGGTAGGACCTCATCTTTGGTGACCAATTCAACTTCGATCCAAGCTTTTCAAGTGCGCAGACCACCTCTTTAGGCGACACAATAAAATTTCAGCAAATAGTAAGGGAACTATACATCGGTCATTTATGTAGATGTTTGATCTTGGCCTAGAGAGGTCGTCTTCACGGTGGAAGTTGGGACGGGTGGTCTGATATAAGATTGATGGCGATCTCTGCCCAATCGTGGTATGATTGGGTAACTCCTTATGTTGTCCCTACGTTTCCTCTTGGGTTCGGGTTGCACTGATATGAGTCATCGGTTGGCCCATTAAGGTCTTATTCATTTTCCCTAACCTCGACACAGTAGTCGTTATGGATCTCGTCCTAGGTGGCCAGTGGGTATTTTATATATGGAGTTAGCAACTTTCTAGTTTCCCTTGACCCTTCTCTGTTAAGCCCGTTTCGGAAGGCTACAATAGTTATTGCTTCAGAGTCATTCGGTAAGGTCATCCTCACACCGTTGAATTGATCCAAGAAGTTTAAAAATCCTTCCTTGGGGATTGACTAATGCCGAAGATAGCGTTACCCTGGTTTCAGTCTTCTTGACCCCGCATGCGCCGTTACAAACTTACATACCATTTTCTCGAATGTTTTTATCGAGTAATTCGGTAGCTACAAAAATCAGATCATTCCTCCGCATCCCCCCCCTCCCCCGTGAGGGTTTCTTCGAACTTTTTAAATAAGATGGAGGACATATATTTTTTGTGAGGTTGTTGCCTTTTACTATTATGGCGTAATGGGTCTTCAAAATCAGTCATCCCGTCATAAATACTGAGGGTAGGGGGAATCTTGAAAGTGTTTGGTATTGCAAGATAAGTTGCCTTCTCCCTGTACGGCTGCTCTACTAACCTACTAGCATCTCTTTTTGGTATCAATTTGGGGGTTACTGGTATTTTGTATACCCGTTCTTAATGGTCTTTTATCTGTTCCTTGAGTTCCCTGCTCTTATTCTTCATTTCCTCCATTTATTTTAACACAGCAGCGAGAGCGTTACCACCGACACTGTTAGTAGTCGTATGGCTATTAACTAAAACTAGGAGGTTTAGTTGATCATCCTGCCCACTCTTGTGTTGGGTCGCAGGGAACCTTGGGGATTCCACGTTCGTGCATTCTCATAATGCTGAACAAGTTATCTGTTAGCTAGGCCTATTGGGGCTTTTCTATGGTAAGTGGTGCACCTTATTCCGCTAATGTGGAAGACCCTTCACCGCCGGGTTTGGTCGTACTACAGAAGGGTGTCGGTGAATTCCCTCGCCTAGGGGATGCCATAGGAGTTGTTTCTTCAACCTGCGTTTTATACCTTTCGTCGATGGCACTCATTAGGTTAAGTGGGATGTTGTCTGCCGCTTTTGATCCTTTTCCTTGTGGAATTTTACCCGGTTACCCGTTCTTGTATACATGTTCTTGATGGTCTTTCATTTGTTCCTTGAGTTCCCTGTTCTTGTTCTTCATATCCTCCATTCTCTTTAACATGGCAGCGAGAGCATTGTCACATGCACTGTTAGTAGCAGTATGGCTATTAACTAAAGCTAGGAGATTTAGTTGATGATCCTTCCCACTCTTGTGTTGGGTCGCAGGGAACCTTGGGGCTTCCACATTCGTGCACAGGACCTTCTTGCTATCACATTGAACAATGTATTTGTTAGTGAGGTCTCCGGGGGCTTTTTCATGTAGGTGTTGCACCTTATTCCGCTAATGTGGAAGACCCTTTGCCGCCGGGTTTGATCGTACTACAGAAGGGTGTCGGTGACTTCCCTCGCTTGGGGATGCTGTAGGAGTTGTTTCTTCAACCTGAGTTTCGTACCTTTCGTCGATGACACTCATTAGGTTAAGCAGGATGTTGTCTGCCGCTCTTGATCCTTTTCCTTGGTCGAATTTTCCCCGGTTACTCGTTCTTGATGGTCTTTCATTTGTTCCTTGAGTTCCCTGTTCTTGTTCTTCATATCCTCCATTCATTTTAAGACCATCACGAGAGCGTTGTCACATACACTCTTAGTAGTTGTATGGCTATTAACTGAAGCTAGGAGGTTTAGTTGATCATCCTGCCAACTCTTGTGTTGGGTCGCAGGGAACCTTGGGTATTCCATGTTCGTGCATGAGACATGCTTGCTCATCACGCTGAACAAGGTATCTATTAGCCAGGCCTCCAGGGGATTTTTGATGTAGGTGTTGCACCTTATTTCGCTAATGTGAAGACCCTTTTCCGCCAGGTTTGGTCGTTCTACAGAAGGGTGTCGGTGACTTCCCTTGCCTGGAGGATGCCATAGGAGTTCTTTCTTCAACCTGAGTTTCGTACCGTTCGTCAATGGAACTCATTAGGTTAAGTGGGATGTTGTCTGCTGCTCCTGATCCTTTTCCTTGGTCGACTTTTCCGAGGTTACCTAACATGGAATTCTTGTATGCGAAGAGAAAGAGAGAACAACTTTGGCGTGTATTAGGTTAACAAGTGACGAAAGTTGTAAATCTGTATGACAACTAATAATTTAACTGAGAAATCCCCACATATGGCGCCAAACTGTATGACCAAAAAATTAGATCTTGACTTTTATAGAGTTTGATTTATAGAAAAATAGGATTAACCATAGTCAATATCAATATTCATAACAGATGTAACACTTTTAGGGAGAATATTTAATGTGTAATATTAAATAAGACTATCCTGGAGCAATAAAGACTTAATAAATGTAAAAGATAGCAATAAATGATACTAAATGGCTTTTAGGTAGTAAATGAGACAAGATTACCTGACAAGGATGAATTCTTCACATATAACTTTTGGCAATGATGGATGATGAAAAGCAAGTGTATTTTCCGATTCTTCATAGATCGAGAAAGATGGGTAAAAGAAAGGACGTGTAAAATTATTCTTTGTTTCTATTTAATAAAGCGAGAATCTTGCGCTGAGAATGTTAATGATATCCTTTACAAAAGTTCTGATCCCCCTTTTGAACTACATCTCTTCCTATTTGTAAAGGCATATGGGTCACGAAAATCTAGATAGTACAACAAAAAAGAATATCCATTAGAATATTCAATAGGAAATCTAATTCATAAAACTGGCTGTCACTTCGTATCGAAGAGGGGTGCTCGGCTTCATCCTTGTCTTCTGTTAAGCCATCTAAACATCGATAACGATTTATATTCCTCACTTAACCTCGACCTTTTGTGATTAGGGTGACAAGTCACGGCTTTTAAAGGTATTACCGCTATTGACCGGATCAAACATATAAAGTTAAGTTTTTCGCCCACATAGTACTAACAATTAAAAAATCATGTTCTTAATCTTTGTCCAATTCTCAGCAGCCTCAATGTCAAATTTCCCTAGAGAAATACACGCAACACAGATATTGTATAAAGATTGACATATTTATTTGCCAATTAAGTATTTTATTAACGTAAAATTAGGTGTAATTAAGAATTGCGAAATGCTTGATTACTTAGTTATTATTTGCTAGAGATCGCAAATATAAGATTGAAATTTGAAGCACATGAATTTTGATTAACAGAGCAATTTGTCAGGTAACTAGTATAATTAAGTAGAATCACATGAATTATTCTTTACTTCGCGCATGTCAAACAGGAATCTTAAGGGCATGTAAAAGATAATTTTATTGCAACATGAAAAAAGTTGCATGTGCATGTCTGCCCAAACCAAATTAAATCTATTACCTTAAATATCAAATATTGCCTCGTAAAATGGAACGAATGGACTATAATTTTCCAATGCATTTGACTTTGAGTTCATTTACGCTTTGTTTGGAGCTAATATGCGTTTTGTCTACAGCTTAAAGAATATTACTCGCTACAATTGTTTAAACTGTGCGGAGTTAGTTTTATTAATTTCGATTCTAACTCTAGTCACGTGCTGCTGCATGTTTCGTTTTATACATTGGAACCAAATTAATGAAACGTGGCCGATAAAAGCAAGACATCATACAATGATTTCATCTTATCTCTTTTTTATTGCAATTTTAAATTTCTTTTTTATTTATTTTCTGCATTATTCATTCGCTAATCCCCTCCCTCCCCCTCCCACACACAAAATTTACTTCTTTTTTTTTTTTTTTGTAATTTCAAATTCTGTTTTTTTTTTTCATTTTTCTGCCACCTTCACCCTCCCCCCTCCCCTCCCTAAAAAAAATATTTTTAAATATATTTTTCAGTTCTTATTTATAAGTTTAAGGTTCAAAAGTTTATAAGTTCTAAAGTTATGGGTTCGAAGGTTTATGTGTTTGAAAGTTTACGGGATAGAAATTTCGCGATTTTGAAAGTTTAATAGTTTGAAAGTTTATAAAAAATGCGGATTCGGATGGTTATTGGTTTGAAAGTTTATGACTTCATATTTATTATATCTAAATTATTAATAAATACTCTTGAGAAGTTATTTTTTTTAATTTACGTACCAAATATTAAAAAATAAATAAAATTATTAGTTGTTTTTCAAAAAAATATTTTTTTGAAAAATACTTTTCACAAAAAAAAATTTCGTGATACCAACCACACCCTTAGTCTCTGTCCAATTTTCCGAGCAGCCCCAAAAATCAAATTTTCTAGATAGGATTACACAACACATAAAAGTCCATATGTTGGGAAATTACTAATTATTCGTTTATAGATAAGTTATTATAAAACTTAGTTAATTCATAAAATATTATTAATATTATCGAATACTACTAGTATTAACCAATTAGCTATTTGTAACAAAAAATTTAATTTTTGATTTTCTTTTGAGTGAGTATTGTTGGAATGGATTGGGTATATTATAAAATATTTGAATATTTTTGATGAATTGATAGATCTTTTTAGGTACTTTAAATTAAAAATTTGAAGTAGAAGATGAACATGAGAAATATGATATCTATATCATACTATATATCATTCGTACATCACATGTATATCGTATCACATGTATATTCATGTATTCATATGTGAGAGATACATGCATGATGCATGTGTCGCAGAAAAGAATTTTAAATTCGATTTTATTTAAGAATTTTGATACCAAACTAATCCAAATCACCTCTAATCTTACTTAAATTTTATATATTGCTTTATCTATATGCTTTCAACGAATTTCAACCATAGACAATAAATCCCTTGCCTAATTTTTTTAAAATTTCTTTTATATCATTGTTAATCAATTTTTACTCTAAACTAGTCTAACACGCTTTCAAACTTCATCAAATTTTATATATTACCTCATTTAAGTGTTTTCAACAAATAGCAACACTACTCTTTGAAAAAAAGCTTTTTAATAAAATATCTTAAAACACGCCTAACTTGAAGCGGACTATTAATTTCTTCCCTAAATTAGACCTAATCCTAATTACCCCTACACTTAGAATAAGTAAATTTAACTACCCCTTGGTCTACCACAAGGCATAGCAAGTGGCATCTGACTGCCTTTGGCGTGTGAGGGTGTACAAAAAATGCCACCTACGCAACTTAAACGGTGAAAAGCCCCCAAATTAATATTCTCCTTTATTTTCCCCATCTTTCCCATGACTATTCTTCATATTTCTTCCTCGTTATAACTTCCTCCATTAAAGCATAACAAGTGGTCTTTCTTTTTCTGTAATTTTTTATTTTTCTTCTTTAATTGCAAAAGTTCTTAGACACATTTCTTATCTTTTTCTTTTCAAGTTTCTTCAAGTTATTGAAGATGAACCTGCTTTGTCGATCAAAGACCCACCACAGTTGGAATGTATTCTGCTTTATTGAAACCCACCACACTAATAAAATACCTAAACCAACAAAATATAAACGGAAACTTACTAAAAATTGTTTAATGAATATTTCTTGATTAGATCCCTAATATTTATAGGTAAATCGAAGGGGAAAATGGGAGAATTATTTGAGAAAATTTGAGAGAGAAAAGAGTTGAGACATAATGATTTAGTTTAGCTTTCGTTTTAGTTCAGGATTTAATCCGTTTTTTATTTTATTTTATTTCTTTTTCTTAATTTTTGTATTGGTAATATAAAATCCCATTATTTCTCCTGCGTGGAGCATACATCGGATAAAATGTCTAACAAGGCCAGCGTGTATATACATTTAACTAAGTTTTATGAGACCAAGTGGGTATTTACATTTATTTATTCAAGTGTAGGGAAGTAATTAACACTAGAAATAGTTTGGGAAGAAGGTGCTTAGTTTAAGGATATTTAAGGTATTTTGCCTATTTTTTCCAATATTTTTTTATTGTTGTATATTATTGGCAATTGTTTTTGGCTATTGTTGATAGCATAACTAACTGTAACATAGGTACATTCCCGTAAGGTTTCCTTTTAAGTTTGTCCATGAATTATTCAGAAAATTACTCAATTTACCTTATGTTACAATTTTGATATATTCATACTTTTGTTGGTAGCACAACTACTTCATATTTATATTTGTCTTTCACGGAATTTCAATGTGAAATAGTTCGCGTATTCAAATTCTTCGATAGAAAACCTTTAAAGTTATCCTTTAATTTTTAATTATGATTTAAAATTATCCTCAATCTGAATTCTGTTAAGGACAAAAATAAAATTATTTTGCGGGGATATGAAATTTGAAATCAGAATATAACAATATGCTTTAAATCAGTGTTGAAATGACTGAACCCACTCATTTAATACGAAAAAACCAATTTATTTAATAAACAAATAGAACTGGTACCTTTTTCAATGAGGTAACGACTCGACCAATCATTTTAGTATTGGTTTCGAAGGGGATACATCAATCCCTAAATTGAAAGCTTAAGTCGTAAGAGTTGATTGTAGTTTGACTTGTGTGAAAACGACTCTGGAATGGAGTTTTAATGGTTCCAATAGCTCCGTAGGGTAAATTTGGTCGGAGCATATCCTGATATTGATTTGGAGGTCCGTATGTCATTTCGACGTTAATTGGCGAAAGTTGGAAAGTTGAAAGGTCTAAGAAAGTTTGTCCGAGAGTGGAATTTTTTATATCGAGGTCAGATTCTAATTCCGTAAGTTGGAGTAGGTCCATAATGTTATTTATGATTTGTGTACAAAATTTGAGGTCATAGGATTTGATTAGAAAGGGTTCGACATCGAATGTAAGTTAAAAGGTTCTATTTTTCGTTAGGCTTGAATTGAGTGCGATTTGTGTTTTTGATATTGCTTGATCTAATTCGAGGCCTAGACTAAGTTCGTATTATGTTTTAGAACTTGTTGATACATTTGGTTGAGGTCCCGAGGCCTCAGGGGTGACTTGGATAATGTTCGATGCATTTCAAAACATTTAAGATGCTGAATCTAATGCTTCTGGTTTCCTTATATGCGATTGTGAGTGGATTAACGCGATCACAGGTAGTTTGGCACTGGGGGGAATTTGCGCTACGTGATCGCAAGAGGAGGTCTGTGATTGCGGAAGGTTGATTTTTAGTAAAACGTGAACGCGTGAAGAAAGTTGTGTTCGCGTAGAAGGAGGGACGAAGTTTCAAGAGCGTTTATTCATCGCGGTCGCGTGGTGTGTTTTGTGACCGTATAGCTTGATGAGGCAATGTTTCGTGTTCGTGTGTGGTCTTCTGCGATCACATAGTGTTAATTTGGTAGCCTGTGATTTTGTACTTGGCGATCGCGAAGCTATTTTCGCGATCAACAAAGAAGAATTTATACCTGGGAGAACTTAAATTTCAAAAAGAGTGTTTATTTTCTTATTTCACAATTTGGACTTTGAGAGCTCGGTTTAAGGCGAATTTTCGAGGGATTTTCAAAGGGATTGTTAGGTTAACAGTTCTTAACTCATTTTTTAAATAAATTTCACTAATGTATCATTGATTCCATCATATAATTAGAGATTTTAGGGTAAAATTTTTGGGGAATAGTGTAGAAGTTCTTAGACTAAATTTTTGAGTTTTTAAAATGGGATTTGAGGTCGGATTTGAATAATTTTTGTATGGTTGGACTTGATATCGAATGAATATTCGGATTTTATAATTTTGGTTGGGGTTCCGAGAAGTGGTCCCGGGGTGACTTTTTGGTGTGATTTTCTTATTCTTTGCTAAGGCCATGCTTTTAGTAATCTATATTTATCGTATGTAATTGTTTTGGCTAGATTCGAATCGTTTGGAGTCGGAAAATCGAGGAAAAAGCCTCCTAGTTGATTGATTTAGCATGGTTTGAGGTAAGTGACTTGTCTAACCTTGTGTGGGAAAAATTCCCCTTAGGATTTGGTACAGTTGTGAATCGTGATATGTGAAGGTCGTATACGCAAGGTGACGAGCGTGTACACGTGCTAAATATTAAAATTTCTGATTTTAGCTACATAGTTTCCTTTTTTTTTTTGCCTTAATTGAGTTACTTTAGTATGTTATAGTCACCATGTTTAGCCTAATTTCACATGTCTACTTGTCTTATCTCTTATTTGCAACTTGTACTACATGTTTAGCTGAATTACTTGCTTTCTTAATTCTGTATCATTATTTAACGGTGGAAATTTTTTAGTTGAAATTGCTATCCTTGAAATATTTTGTTGTTGAGTTACAAAGGCCGTGGTTTTTATTGTGTGGCGTAAGTTTTGAAGTGTCTTTATTTATTATTATGTGTTGGTTTTTGTATTACTGTTGAGGTGATTGTTTGGTTGTGTGCACATGCTTTCTGTCATACTGTTGTTACTATTTACACGAGGTTTCGGACGTGCTGTTGCGATTATTAATACGTATGCGGTGGTATAAGATCTGAGTGTTGAAGCGCATGCGATGAGATAAGATGTGCTTAATACGCGTGGCTAGTAGGGGAACTGCTAGAAGCCATGTAATGCGATGAGGTGCGCTAAAATGCAAGGTGCTATTTTGAGAAAATAATTTTCATAACAAAAAAATGTAAAAGCCCATGCGGTGATATAAGGGAAGACAAGTTAGTTTGATGGCTTAAGACTATGAGGCGGTACTTCGAGAGTGCCCTTGTTGATATTCTCTAATTGTTGTATGTTTGATTTTTGTTTCCTTAACATGTAAAATCCTTGTTTTCCTTTCGTAATTTTATTAGCTTCCACGATTACATGTTGTTACCTTCCGTAAATTCTTTATTATTTCACTTCCCTGTTATTTCCTTATGTTATTATATTTTCTTTCTTTGTTCTTATTATCTCCAGTAGGGCCTTGTCTTGACTTCATCACTACTCTACTGATGTTAGGTTTGACACATATTGGGTACCGTTGTGGTGTGCTCATACTATGTTTCTGCACATGTTTTGTACAGATCCAGGTACATCCAATCACCCTCGGTATTAGCTCTTTGAGTTGTTTGCCTTTGGAGATTTCATGGTAAACCTTCCCATTCGTAAGCCTTGGAGTCCCCTTTTACCCAGTTCTTCCTTATATCTTTATATTTTGGTAGAAGGTGTTATATAGGATTGTTCAGCATTGTATCTACAGCTTGTAACTTATATCTCACCGAGTACTGGAAAATTGTACGTATTCAGCTTATAGTCTATTGATGATATTATTGAGGTCTTGAAAATTTATGTTTTTATTTCATGTTTTCGCATATTGTTAGGCTTAATCTTAGAAACTAGGTGTTGTCACGACATTCTATGGAGGGTATTTGGGGTCATGACAAGTTGGTATCAATGGTCTAGGTTCATAGTGTTATGAGTCACAAGAAGGTTTAGTAGAGTCTCGCGTATCGATATTAAGACATCTGTACTTATCTTTGAGAGGCTATGGAACTGTTAGAAAAAATTTCACTTCATTGATTCCTTATCATGCGAAATCTTTGACTATGGATTCTAAAGTTCTGACTTGTTATTCTCTCACTAATGGTGAGGACGCGTATAGCTAGGTCAGATGACCTAACACCCGCACCCCTACTAGAGTCGTGAGATGTCGAGGCCGGGGTAGAGACCGAGAAAGTACATGTGGTGCAGCCAGAGCACCCGCATGAGCTACTACAGAGGAGCCACTGGTAGCTCTAGTTGGAGGGAAGGCACCTAGGACGCCTGTTACTACACCCGCCCTCCAGGACACTTTTTCCCAGTTTTTCAGCATTTTCGACACTTTGGCTCAAATAGGGTTGATACCACTTGCTCTTGCCACATATCAAGCCGTGGAGGAGCACAAACTCCTGCCGCCCATATCCCAGAGTAGCAGGTCCAGGTTGACCAGGTCCTAGAATTCATATCAGCACAGCCGCTCGCCCCAGTTCAGCCCATGTTTAGGGCAGCAGTTTTGGAGGGGGAGCAACTCAAGCTCGAGAGGTACAAGAAGTACCACCTACTACTTTTAGTGGCTTGGAATTAGAGGATGCCCATGGTTTTCTTGAGGAGTACCACTATATCTTCTCTACTATAGGCATTGTGGAGTCTTGTTGAGTTTCTTTCACCACGTTCCAGCTTAAGGGAACGACATATTAGTGTGGTGAGCATATGAGTTGGGTATTCTGTCCAAGGTAGCTTCACTCACATGGACTCAGTTCTCAGATATGTTCTTGAGGGAGTATGTTCCCTAGAGTCTCAGATACGTGTGGTGTTTAGAGTTTGAGCAGTTGCGACAGGGTTCTATGATTGTGTCGAAGTATGCTATCTGATTTAGTGATTTGACTAGGCACGAACCAGCCTTAGTTGCTGCTGTTAGAGAGCGGGTCCGTAGATTTATCAAGGGATCAACCCAGTATCATATTTAGCATGGCCCAAGAAATGGACATCGCATACCAGGAAGTAGTGTGGATCGCTAGGAAATTACTGGGTATGTTGACTAGGGAGAGAGAGGAGAGAGAGGCCAAGAGGTCTCAAGATTCTGGCACATATTGTGGTACCCGTGCTCTAGTTGCAGCTCTCCATTGTAGGGGCTATGTGAGTCGCCTTGTTCATTCAGCAGTATCAGCTTCCAATAGTATTCCGGCCACTCCAAGGTCTTAAATTCCCAATTATGCACCACCATTATCTAATGCACCTCCTGCACGGGGTGTTTTCAACGGTCAGTCCAGCCAGTCAAGACCAAGACAACCATAGTAGCCATGTCATCCGAGAGCTTGTTTTGAGCATGATGACACTCATGACATGGTTAGTGATTTCCCCAGACTACTCAGGCTCCGCATATTCCATCGGGTCATCAGGCTTCCCAGTCCATGGTCTCCGCACCAATTGTCACCCCACCTGCATAGCCATCTAGAGGTAGAGGTTGGGCAGGCAGAGGTTGCCCTAGAGAGGTATTATGCTCTTCCTTGTATAATAGAGGCTGTTGCATCCGACTCAGTCATCATAGTTATTGTTCTGGTCTGCCATAGAGATGCATCTGTCTTATTTGATCCAAGCTCCACTTATTTATTTGTGTCATCTTATTTTGCTCCATATTTGGGTGTATCCCATGATTCTTTGAGTTCTCTTGTCTATGTGTCCACACACGTAGGAGATTCTATTATTGTTGACCATGTATACCGGTCATGTTTGATTGTTTTTAGTGGTTTTGAGACTAGAGCCGATTCATTGTTGCTCATTATTGTGGATTTTGATATTATTTTGGGCATGGACTGGTTCTCACCCTATCATGCTATACTTGATTGTCACACCAAGTCGGTGACATTAGCTATGCTAGGTCTGTCGTGGTTAAAGTCGAGAGGTACTTTAGATTATGTTCCTACATAGTTATTTCATTCTAAAGGCTTATTGGATGGTTGAGAAGGGGTGTGATGCATATTTGGAATATGTGAGAGATGTTAGTGTTGATAACTCTAACACTGAGTGAGTTCCCGTAGTGAGGGATTATCTAGATGTATTCCCGGTATATGTTCCAGGCATGCCGTCTCACAAGGATGTCAATTTTGGTATTGACTTTTTACTGACCACTCCGTCTATTTCTATTCCACCTTATCAAATGGTCGCAATAGAGTTGAAGGAGTTAAAGGAGCAGTTGCAAGAGTTGTTTGATAAGGGCTTCATTCGGCCTGGTGTGTTGCCTTGGGGTGCTCCAGTCTTATTTTTAAATAAGAAGGATGGTTCTACGCCTATGCATAAAGATTATCCCCAGTTGAACAAGGTTACAATGCCAAACATGTATGAATTGCCACATATTGATGATCTATTTGATCAGTTTACATGGTTCTAGAGTATTCTATAAGATCAAATTACATTTAGGCTATCATTAGTTGAAGATTCAGGAGCCAGATATCCCAAAGACTGCATTCAGAAGTGTAGACATTACGAGTACTTGTGATGTCTTTTAGGCTGACAAATACCCCAGCAGCATTCATGCACTTGATGAAAAGTGTGTTTCAGCCCTACATTGACTCATTCATCATTTTTTGTTGATGACATTCTGGTGTATTCCTGGAGTCGGGAGGATCATGAGCAACACTTGAAGACCGTGGTCCAGACCTTGGGGAGGAAATAAGTTATATGCAAAAATTTCAAAGTGTGACTTTTGGCTTGATTCGGTGGAATTTTTGGGTCATGTAGTTTTGAGTGATAGGATCAAGGTATATCCGAAGAAGATTGCAACAGTGTAGAGTTAGCCCAAACTGTCCTCAGCTACGGAGATCTATATTTTTCTTGGTTTGGCGAAGTATTACCGTCGATTTGTAGAGGATTTCTCATATATTGCAGCACATATGACTAGGTTGACCCAGAACGGTATTCAATTCAGATATACGGAGGAGTTTGAGGATAGCTTTCAAAAGCTCAAGACATCTTTGACTACTGCCAATATTGGTGTTTCTTTGGGTCTTATAATGTATACTGTGATACGTCGTGTATTGGTGTCTATACGGTGTTGATACAGAACGGTAGGTAATTTCCTGTGCATCTAGACAAGTGAAGGTGTATGAGAAGAACTATCAAGTCCATGACCTCGAGCTAGAAGCTATTGTTCATGCCTTGAAGATCCGGCGGCACTATTTGTACGGTGTCCCTTGTAAGGTGTACACCGACCACCAGAGATTACAACATCTGTTCAAACAGAAGGATCTTAACTAACAGAAACGGAGGTGGTTAGAGTTGCATAATAATTATAATATCACCATTCTATATCATCCTGGGAAGGTGGTCGATGCCTTGAGTCGTATGGTGGTGGGCAGCCTAGCATATCCATCGATAGTAGAGAGGCCATTAGCCTTGGATGTTCAGGCCTTGGCCAACCAGTTTGTTATATTGGATGTTTCTGATCCGATCCAAATTTTGGCATGTATGGTTTCTCGGTCTTCTCATTATGATTATGACGACCCCCATCTGTTTGTCCTAAATAACATAACTCAGCACGCCGATGCCAAGGAGGTCATTATTGGAGATGATGGAGTATTGTGGATGCAGGGTAGGCTATGCATGTCAAATATAGATGGTTTATGTGAGTTGATTTTCTAGGAGGATCATAGTTCTCAGTAATCCATTCATCTAGGTGCCGCGAATGTGTATCAGGACTTGAGGCAACATTGTTATTGTTGGAGAATGAAGAAGGACATAGTGGTATATGTAGCTTGGTGTCTAAACTATCAGGAGGTGAAGTATGAGCATCAACGGCCGGGTGGATTGCTTAAGTGCTAAGAGATCCCTGGGTGGAAATGGAAGTTGATAACTATAGATTTTGTTTTTGGACTCCCACGGACTCAGAGGAAGTTTGACACAGTTTGGGTGATTGTGGATCGATTGACCAAGTCAGTTCATTTCATTCCAGTAGTGATGACTACTTACTATTTAGAGCAGCTGGCACAGGTTTATATTTGCGAGATTGTCAGGCTCCATGGCATGTCAATATTTATCATATTTGACTGGGGTACGTTGTTTACATCGTAGTTCTAGAGGGGCGTACAACATGATTCGGGAACACGGGTGGAGTTTAGTACAACATTTCACCTTCAGGAAGACGGACAAACTGAGCGCACTATTCAGATATTGGAGAATATGCTTCATGCATGTGGTGATGGAGTTTGGGAGTTCATGGGATTAGTTCCTGCCACTTGCGGAGTTTGCCTACAACAACAATTACGAGTTAAGCATTTAGATGGCCCCGTATGAGCCTTTGTGTGGTAGACAGTGTCGGTCTCCGATAGGTTGGTTTGAGCCGGGAGAGGCTAGGCTATTGAGTACAGACTTGGTTCAGGATGATTTGAAAAACGTTAATTAATTCAGGATTGAACTTGTACAGCCCAGTCCAGACAGAAGAGTTATATGGATCGGAAGGTTTGCGACGTGGCATTCATGTTTTGGGATTGGGTCTTGCTGTGGGTTTTTCCCATGAAGGGTGTTATGAGGTTCGGGAAGAAGGGCAAGCTGATCCCTAAGTATATCGGACCTTTTAAGATTCTTGAGAGGGTTGTAGAGGTGGCCTATAGACTCGCACTACCACCTAGTCTAGCTACAGTTCATCTAGTGTTCTATGTTTCCATGCTCCAAAAATATGACGACAATCCATCTTATATGTTAGACTTCAGCTCGGTCCAGTTGGATAATGTTCTATCTTATGTTGAAGAGCCAATGGCCATTCTAGACATGCAGATCCGAAAGTTGAGGTTGAAGAACATTGCTTTAGTGAAGGTTCAGTAGAGGAGCAAGCCAATCGAGGAGGAGACTTGGGAGACCAAGCATGTTATGTGTAGCCGTTATCCTCATTTTATTCAGTAGAGGAGCAAGCCAATCGAGGAGGAGACTTGGGAGACCGAGCATGTTATGTGTAGCCGTTATCCTTATTTTTTCACCACTTGAGGTATGTCTCTATACTCGTTCGAGGATGAAATTTGTTTTAAGAGATGAAGGATGTAACGACCCGGTCGGTCGTTTGGAGTGTATTAGCCCTAATATTGCTTTCTCTATATTACATTGTGGTTATATAGTAACTAAATTAGAAGTTAAAGTCGTAAGACTTGACTGTAGTTTGACTTGTGTGAAGACGACTCCATGATAATTTTTTGCCTGTTCCAATAGCTCCGTAGGGTGATTCTGGTCATAGGAGCGTGTCCGGAAGTTGATTAGGAGGTCTGTAGGTTATTCCGACGTTAATTGCCGAAAGTTGGAAGATTTTGGAAAGTTTGACCGGAGTAAGCGTTTTTTATATAGGGGTTGGTTTCGATTTCAAAAGTTGTAGTAGGTCAGTTGTTACATCTCACTCTTCTCATACGTTGAAGTTTCATCTTCAGTTAATTGACATAGGCTCGGGGATGTGATTATCTTGAGGTTAGAATATTTATGCTATTTATAACAAGCGATAAGTAAGTGCCATGAAGGATAAAAGATATACGAATAAAATAAAATGAGTTTCATTGAAGGTTGTTGATTTGGGATAAAATACGGTCCGAGCTATTATACCCGATATTTATGGACTAGTACCATACAAGGTACCATATGATCATGATAGTATGATGTATAAGGTATATTAAAAATAAGTAGGATTTTAAGTAATTTGAGACAATTCTTAATTATGCAGGTAATTAATTAATTATCGTATACTTGACATTACCTAATTAACTAATAAATCTGATAAAGATTAAAATTTCTACCCCACCCCCACCCTCACCCCCACCCCACGTGGCAGCAAGCCACATCTTAGTCAAATGACTTATTCATTTCTTATTAGGTGGCAACCTATTACATTAATGTCAAGACACCTCAATTTTAAGACTTTCAGTACAAACAATATCACAATCAAATGTGAAATTCTACACATTAGCAATATGATTTCTTGCAAATCCCTATACATTCCTAAACAAATACTACAAAGTAACTTCTTGCAACCAATTTCTACAAAAAAAAATCTATAAGAATTATTAGAATCTTAGCAACATAGAAATTTTATGGTTTCAAAGGATACGGTGTAACCTTTTTCAAGAACATCATACGAATTTTTTCCTACTCCAAATATATTAAGGCTAAGCCCTTCCTTGATTTTGGCATGATCTCATAGTTACACGAGTTTGATAACAAGGAATAAAGAAAGATTTATATTTCGAAAATTACATGTATTTTCCTAGTCTTGTAAGTTACAATATTCTCCTTGTCAAGACTTCATACTCAAGTGAGTATTTTCTTTTTCCAGTCAAGAGAGTAGAAAGTCTATATATATAGTATTACAATATTTTCATTACCATCGAGCTATAATCGATAGGCATGCCCCTATTGGGCAATCTCTGATCATATGGTAAGTTATATACCGAGCCTATTATGGCCGAGCACCTATGAGCGAGTCTAGTTGGTCGAGATACAAAGCCTAGTATGGCCGAGCGCCTATGAGCTATGCAGAGAGGTTATATATATATATATATATATATATATATATATATATATAATTTCGTACTGACGTCCCATTCTAGGGGTGTTGCATTTCATGTGTGTATGTTCAGACAGACAGATGGGTAGATCTCCTCAGTAGTTGTTTCCCGAGTTCAGCTTTATCGGTAAGCTCCCCGTACTTCATAGTTGTCGGGTTTAGATGTTTTGTGCACATCTTGTGTATATATGTAGATAGGTTTTGGGTAGATCGGGGCCCTATTCTTATCACAGTAAATCCATCAGCAGAGGCTTGTAGACATATCCTATAAGTTAGTGTAATATATTGGGCTTGTAAGCTCTGTAGGTATATTTTGTTGGCTTGTCAGTCATAGTATTAATGACGGCCATATTGGCCCAGCTTTATGTTGACATTTAGTCAGCGTCAGTCTCTATTCAGCTTTATATTTTGATGTAATGAACCAAAATGTTATCACTTATTTTAGAAATAAATTCTGTGTTCCGAGACCTTAAAACATCCTTTTTTCTCACCTCGATATGTGCGGTCGTGCATATATCGAAGATGCTTTTTATGTGGAAATATGATTAAAATATTAATTTGGCCTTTAAATTTATTTAAGTTGACTTTGGTCGATATGTTTGGGTAAACGAACCCGGACTTGTGATTTGACAGTCCAGGAGGGTCCGTAGGAAAATTTGGAACTTGGGCATATGACCGGAATCTAATTTTGAGGTCTTAAGCCCCATAAATGAATTTTCGAAAGAAATTATTTTACTGAAAATATAAGAGTTGTTTTTTGGAAATTTTATTATATTTGAAAATTTATTGTATTGGGATCGTATTTGGTTTCGGAGCCCGTTATAGTTTCAATCTCACATTTAAGACGAGTTTGTGAAGTTTGATAAGAATTGGAATCCATTTTTTATGAATCAGACCTTCATTTGAAAAAATAGAGATTTTGGGTGTTGAGTAGTTAAATGAATTTGAGGCTTAATTCACAATGGTTTATGTTAGTTTGATGATGTGATCACACGAGTATGTCCATATGATGTTTTTGAGTTAGTATGCATATTTGGCTTGGAGTTCCGAGGGCTTGGGTGAGTTCCAGATAGGTTCCGGGATGTTTTTGACTTAGAACATAGTTGTCGCAGGTTCAGAGAAGTTGCAGATCTCTGAACCCAACTGTGTGGTCTGCAATGGTTTCTTCCCGCCACGATGGGGACTTCGCGACTGTAGAGGGAATAATGCGGTTTACGGGGAAAGGCTTCACAGTTGAGGCCACGTTCGATTTCATGCCGTCCGCGGTAGAGCTCTGTGGCCGCAGTTCCTTTTTGTGCGGTCCGCGGAGAGGGTCTGAGAGGGGTATATTTAAATGGGACTTTCAGTTATTTTTTATTTTTCGAAACCCTAATAACATAAGAGGCGATTTTGCAAACAATCTTTCTCCCCCAAAACACTAGTAAGTGATTTTAACTTATTTGTTTCACTCCTTAACTTCTTTTATCTGATTTCATCCTGAAATCTATGGTTTTCGTGGTGGAATTTGGAATTTTGGGTAAAACCTAAGAATATTAAGACTTGGGGATTTAGACCTCAAATTGAGATTGGATTCCAAAACCAATTATATATCCGGGCTCGCGGGTGAATGGGTAATCAGGTTTTGGTCTGAATGTCGGGTATGGACCATGCGGACCCGGGGTTGACTTTTTACTTTTTGGAAAAACTTTATAAAAAATATTTTCATGCATTATAATTGACTCATTTATCATTTATTGATATAATTAAGTAACTTGTAGCTAGATACGAGCGAATTAGTGGTAGATTCAAGAGGTAAAACGATAGTTAAGGCTTGAATTGTGTTTGTGGCATCGAGGTAGGTGTTTGGTCTTACCTTATCTTGAGGTATTAGGAGTTGTGTCCTATTTTTTATGTGTTATTTATTGATTATGACGTATAGGAATGGTGACAAGTATCTATACGTTGGTGTCAAACATGACCGTGAATCTTATTCTATGACTAGTATGACTCCATTTGTATTGTTCATGCCTTATGTGATGATTTTTATTGTTGAGCAAAGCTTGTGGAAGTAATAGTGATATTTGAACATTGAGGTGTATTGATTCAAGTTGTATAATAAATTGTGGAAGTATAATTGGCAATTGAACCTTATAAAGTATTGGCTCAAGTTGTGAAGTGAGTTGTGAAGTAAAAGTGAAAAAGAAAAGAGAATTATTATATTGTCTCCCTTGCCAGGATATTATTGATTTTAATACTATCTCCCCTGTCGATATGTTGATGCTTTTGATATTGTTCCCTTATCGTGATTTTATTATTGAACTTTTGTTCCCTTGCCGGGATCTTATTGAAATTTTATTTATTCCCTTGCCCTATTGCTTATGATCGTTGTCTGTGTTGCGGAAGAGTGTTAAAGCACGAAGGATGATGCCGTGTATTTTTTTGGTGAGAGACTGTTAAAGCATGAAGGGTGATGACGTGTATTGTTTTTGTAAGGAAGAGTCTAAAGCACAACAGATGATGTCGTGTATATTTTTCTGAGGGAGAGTGTAAAGCACGAAGGGTGATGTTGTGCCGTACGAGGTACCATTCAGTGCCAATTATATTGATTTAATGATGAGGATGAGAGTAAAAGCACGAAGGATGATGTTGTGCACTTGTTTGACTTTTGATTTTCATTGATAATTGAAATATGGTGTTCCCCTTAGTTATTGCTGTTCTTCTATTCTTAATTGATGTTTCCCCATAGTATGTTTCCCCCTCCCATCCTTAGATGTACATTCATGCTTCTATTTTCTGATGTATATGCTTTAACTGCACAGATTTATTTGGTAGTCTGGTCCTAGCCTCGTCAATACTTCTTCGAGGTTAGGCTAGGAACTTATTAGCATTTGGGGTTAGTTGTTATGATACTACACTATACACTATGTGCAGATCCCAGTAGTGGAGTATATAGACCGCAACTTTGGGTGGCTGCCTTTAGTCCATTCCTAGATTCTGAGGTAGTCCTGTAGGTGTCCGCATTCCTTGGCATCTCCTCCTATCCCTTTTATTCTGTTTGTTTTATGTACTTCCGAAACAATATTGTAATAAATATTTCAGACCTTTATTGGTAGTATTCTTGGACATTCTATGGATTTGTGAATTCCAGTCTTGGGTAGTACATGTATGGATTGGCATTGGTATCTTTATTTATATATTATTCTAGTCTTCCGCTTATAAATTCTACTGTTTTATTTAATGTTGGCTATTAATTGTTAAATGATTAAAATAGGAAAAATATAATTTGTTCAAATGGTTGAGTTGCCTAGCATTCACTAGTAGGCACCATGACGACTCCCGAGGGTGGGAAATTCGGGTCGTGTCATTTGCATTGCAAATTGTCTTGCAATGTGGCCCCTGAACAAAACATTACATTATATGTCCAGAATTCCTGAGTCGCAAGTTGGTACACAAGCATATATTGGGCACTAGGTGCCGGTATCGCCCTAAGCTCATGGCATGAAATCTGCAATGTCATTTATGACTTGTGTACAAATTTTGAGGTCAATTGGACTTGATTTGATAGAGTTCGGCATCAGATATAGAAGTTAAAAGTATATAAGTTCATTAGGCTTGAATTGGGTTGTGATTCATATTTTTAATTTTTCTTGATGTTATTTCATGTCTCGACCAAGTTCGTTTAATATTTAGGACATGTTGGTAGATTTGGTTGAGGTCTCGGGGGCCTCGGGGGTGATTCAGACTATATCGCCGCATTCCAAAACATTTAAGATCACTAAATCTAGTCTTCCTGGTTCCTTCTACGCGATATCGAGTGGATTAATGCGATTGTCAAAGGTAGTTTGGCACTAAGGCAAATTTTCTCTACACAATCGCAAGAGGAGGTCTACGATCACGGAAGGTTGGTTTTCAGCGAAATCCAAACATGTGAAGAAAGTCGCATTCGCGTAGAAGGATTTAAGGCCTGCAGCTTCGCACATTTGGTCATCACAATCGCGTGGTATGTTTCGCGATGGTGTAGCTTGATGAGGTAATGTTTCGTGTTTGCATGTGGTCTTCCGCGATCGCTTAGTGTTAATTTGGCAGCCTATGGTTTTGAGCTTCGCTATCATAAATCTGTTTCCGTGATCGCAAAGAAGAATTTATACATGGGGAGAACTTAAATTTCATAACGAGGGTTTATTTTCTTTATTCAAAACTTTGGACTTTGAGAGCTCAATTTAAGGCAAATTTTCTAGGGATTGTTGTGGTAAGAGTTTTTAACTCATTTTTTTAATATTAAATTCCACTAATCCATCATTTATTTAACATGTAATTAGAGATTTGGGGGGGGGGGGGTTAGAAGTTCTTAGACTGAATTTTTGAGTTTTGAAAGGCGAATTGAGGTCAGATTTGACTAATTCTTTTATGATTGTATTCAAGATTCAATATGTGTTCAAATTTTATAATTTTCGAATTTCGAGTCGCGGGCCCATAGCAAAATTTTTGGGGCAATTTTCCAATTCTTTGCAAAGACAATGATTTCATTATTTAAATTAGTTTCTTATAGTTATAATTATAGTATGTAATTATTTTGGCTAGATTTGAGCCATTCAGAGTAGGAAGATCGAGGTAAAGGCCTTTTACTTGATTGATTTAGCATAGTTTGAGGTAAGTGATCTGTCTAACCTTGTGTGGAAAAAACTCCCCTTAGGATGCGGTACTATTATGATAATTTGTGACATCTGAAATCCGTGTGCAAGGTGAGAAGTGCATACACAGGCTAAATATTAAAATTTCTAATTTTAGCTACGTAGTTTCCTTGTTGTGCCTTAATTGAGTTACTTTAGCATGTCATAGTTACCATGTTTAGCCTAATTTCACATGTCTACTTGTCTTATCTTTTATTTGTTACATGTATTTCATGTTTAGTTGAATTACTTGTTTTCTTAATTCCGTATTCATTATTTAACGGTGAAAAATCTTTGCTTGAAACTGTTATTCTTAAAATATTTTGTTGTTGAGTTTGGTGTTGAGTTGCAAAGGCTATGGTTTCTATTGCGGAAAGGTGTAAGTTTTGAAGTATCATTTTATTTATTTTTATGTAGAGGAAGGAGCCGGTTTTCAAATAAGTAAATCAGATCATTCTATGTTTATAAGGAGATCCTGGACCACAGTCTTGACCTCCGATCGAGCTACAAACATAAGTAGATAGGCGGTTAGTGGGAAGAGGGTTAGGTGGGCCTGCCTTTTCAATCAATCGTCGGCCGCTCAATGCCACTATTGGTATGAGTTGTAAGGAGTCTTGGTCTCGATTCAAGCTGGGGCGTCATTTCATTCTCGTAACGGGAATGAGTGCACCGCAAGATCAGACAAGTTATTCCCTCGCCTCGCTGCTGCCTAATCCCACAGCATGCTCAAGAACGAGAGCTGTCTAGGGGCTGGACGGATGTAAGGAGCTTGCTTATAGAAAGAAGATAGGCAATTCTGTCCTCCGGTGGACTGCACTCCACTAAGAGGTTCTTTCTTTTACGTGTTGGTTTCCATGTTATTGTTGGGGTGATTGTTTGGTTGTGTACACGAGGTTTCTGTCGTGCTATTGTTACTATTTGTACGAGAATTCTGTCATATTGTCGTAATTATTGATACGCATGCGGTGGTATAAGGTCTAGGTGTTGAAACACATGCACTAGTTAAGATAGCTTTATACAGGTGGCTAGTAGGGGAACTATTAGAAGCCACGCGGTATGATAAGGTGTGCTACAATACAGGATGCTATTTCGAAAAAAGAATTTTCAAAACAAAAAATAAATAAATAAAGGCCTTTGCAATGATTAGGGGTGGCAAGTTGAGCCCAAACTAGTCTAACCCGTCCAACCCGCCCAGAAATTAATATGTTTAGTTACAAATATTTTAGCTCATGTATCAATTTGAGCTGAGCCCAAGTTATCCCATTATATTTTTATAGCCTATTTGACCCTTTAAGCAACGCAAATACAACCCATAAGATAACGCAAAACAAAAGGTATCTCAACCCAACTTATATAGAAATTTATTTAGTTGCCTCAATTTTACTCTTTTTTTTAGTTTTATGTTATTTTTTATTTTTTGCATCATTCACCCACCCTGCCCCCACCAACCTCAAAACCGCCTCTCCCCTCAATTTTTTTACCTTTTCTTTTGTATTTTTATTTTTTTTCTTTTTTTGCACTCCCCGCCCCCCACACCCCCCAAACCCCTCATTTTTTTTAATTTTTAGTTCTATATTTTTTTTTTATTTTTCTGCATCACCCACCCTTTCCAATACCCCTACCTTCACCTGTAAAAATTTTTTCAACTTACACATTTTAAGGTAAAATATTTTTTTTATGCAAGATGAACATGATTCTAATATGAAATTTATACATTCTTATGTCATATCGGTTTCGTCTATTGCGTGACCAGTCGAGACTAAAACATGCAAGATCAAAGCTCGAACATCGAGTTATATCAATCCAAGGCGCGAAGTTAAATCCTTGAGCTCATGACCCCGGGGCCAAACAAGATCGACACCGAACAAGTTCGAGGAAACTTTGCCGAGCCAAACAATGGAAGGCCGAAATATATGTGATCGATTGAAGATCATAGCAAAAATCTCGGCACATATCAAGGAAAGGACAATTAATTAGCAAATCATGAGATTTTTACCTTGTATAGAATTGTATCAAAAGTAGGATTCCCCTGCTATATAAAGGGAGGTTTTGTCATTTGTAAAGGACATAATAATATGCATTAAAGAGCAGTACACTTTTATATCAAGCTTTCATTATTCTTTTATTATGTTCTGACATCGTTTGAGGCATTTCTTGGCTTGAAAGTGATAAAACTCCAAGGCTAAGGCTGTTCAATTTCTATAGTTTGTATTATTTTCTTATCGTTAATTTCAATATTAATATATTTTCTTAATTTATATCAAGTTATATTACGTATCTTTAAAATCATGTACAAATTCAGTTGTTATCTAATTATTAGGGTAGACTATTTGGCGCCTACCTAGGGCTGAGGATAACATCGGTTGGCTGGTGCAAACTTTCATAACACATACTATTTTATACTTGTTCTTTGGAGAATCTTTGATTCCAGGACCAAAATGACAAACTCTCAATCAACACCATTACACGTTGATAATGATTTCAGCCACCAAAGCGAAAATGATAATATAGCACTGGGGAACGATGTACCCGATCGATCTCGACGGAGTCCCGGTTGTAGATCCAATTGATGGTAACTCAAATGTAGCCAGAAACACAAATTTGGCCGTAGATCCCGAGGGTAGTGTCCATAAGGATGTTCAATTAGCATCTCAAAGCACACATGGAGGCGAAGATGGAAGAATTAACATGCATGTGATCTTCAAAATATTTCAAGCTTAACATGAGGCAATAGCATAGCTCCAGAACCAAAATCGCCCACCGATTAGGGGTTGAGCCCGAGTCGTCTTAGGAAGCTGTTCACAAAGTTGAATCAGTCTCAAGGGAATCGAATGAGAAAGAATTGGGGACCAATCCTATAATCATGAAGATACTCGAGGAACTGACAAAACGAATTGAGTCAAGGGAAAAAAGATTGAGGCAAACGACAAGAAATTAGAAACTTACAACTCTAGGGTCGATCATATCCCAGGAGCATTGCCGATATTGAAGGTCCTGGATTCCAAAAAGTTCACGCAAAAGCCATTTCTTCGAGTGCAGCTCCCAAGCCTATCCCCAAGAAGTTCCCCATGCCTGAGATTCCTAAATACAATGGAACGACCGATCCGAATGAGCATGTCACGTCTTACATAAGCGTTATTAAAGGGAATGATCTAGAGGATGAAGAGATCAAATATGTCTGACTGAAGAAATTAGGAGAGATCTTGTCAAAGGGAGCTGTGATATGGTATCACAATTTATCACCTAATTCTATTGGCTTATTTGCTATGCTTGAAGATTTTTTTGTAATGTCACACGCCAGGGCCATTAAGGTTGAGACCAAAAAGTCGGACATTTTCAAGTTAAGGTAGAAGAACAACAAAATGCTCGGAGAATCTGTCTCAATTCCAACTGGAACAGATGGACCTACCACCGGCCGCTGATGATTGGGTTGTTCAATTCACCCAAGGACTCAATGTGCGAGGCTCTGTGGCTTTGCATCAGTTGAAGTAGAACCAGATAGAGTACCCGATTGTTACTTGGGCCGATGTGCATAATCGGTACCAATCAAAGATCAAGGTCGAAGACGTTTAACTTGGGGCTCCTTCCGAGTCCATTTATCCTGTTAGACATGTCGATAGAATCAAGGGAGATATTGGCCGAAAACCGAGGTTGAATAGGGATCGATGCCAGCCATATAATGGAGATCATAGAAGCAGCGAATCTGGGTTGAATTCTGTATGGAATGAAATAAAGAGAAGTGATAGAGGCCACAACTCTTAAGAGCTTATGAGCAAGAACGGCTTCGACAGCCCTATCGGACCTAAAGAAGCAACGGGATTATCATAATACAACTTTAATGTTGATGCAGCTGCAATCGTATTGGCTATCACACGCATCAAAGATACCAAATGGCCTCGACTTTTACAAATCGATCCATCCTAAATAAATCCATATCAAACGTGCAAATATCACGACACTCATATCCACAGAATAGAGGATTGTCGACAATTTAGGAATTTTTAAGCAACCGAGCTAAGAATCATGTTAGAAACAGAGACTCGAATAAAAAAACCAAGGAAGAAGAACCAGAACACGTCATTCATATGATCATCAGAGAGGTTAATGTTTCTCAAGGTCCAATGTTAAAGCGCACCAAAGTATCCATCACGAGGGAGAAATCTAATCGAGATTATATACCTGAAGAAACTTTGTCTTTCAGAGACAATGATGCAAAAAGAATCATGCAGCCCTATAATGATGCATCGGTAATATCACTACTCATGAATAAATCTCGAGTTAAATGTGAGTTAATTGATCCAGGTAGCTTGGCCAACATCATTTAATTGAGGGCTATAGAATAACTCGGCTTACATTATCATATTGTGCACATAGCTCGAGTCCTAAACGGATTCGACATGTCTTATGAAACTATTAAGGGAGAAATAAAGTTAGCAGTAAACGCAACCGGAACCAACTAGGAGACCATGCTTTATGTGATCGAAGGAGACATGAGGTACAACGCCCTGTTGGGGAGACCGTGGATACATAACATGATGGTTGTGCCCTCAACCCTTTACTAGGTGTTAAAATTCCCAACACCAAAGGGGATAAAAAAAATCTACGAAGAGCAAACCTCGACAAAGGAAATTTTTGCCATCGATGAAGTAATTCCAATATCAACAGTCTTATCGGTAAAGGATCCAAGTTCGAAAGCAAAACAGGAAGCCAAATAGTAATCTGATGCCGACCTCGACCCGAATGGAAAAGAAGGAGACTAACAAAGACAATGATTATGGGGTTCCTTGATCCTTCATAGTCTTTGATGATTCCGACGCTACCAAATCAACGGTCAAAGAACTGGAGTAGGCAAAAACAATCAACCCCGGAAATCCATTAAGGTCTCACATTTTGGCATATTTCATGGCCGACTTTACGTCGCCTTTAATACCCAAGGTCAAAAGAGAGTTGTTAGTAAACTTTCAGATGACTTCAATAATCTGGACCCTCTTTACAGGCGGTGCCCCGAATGCAATGGGGTATGGACTTGGTATCATATTGATGCACCCATCCATTAGAAGTGTGATGTTGACTAACAACTAGGCCGAATATGAGGCCATAATAGTGGGTCTTGAACTATCCAAAAGCTTGGGGGCGAAGGTAATCGAAGCTAAGTGTGACTTCCTCCTTGTGGTAAACCAAGTTAATGGCATGTTCGATGTCAGATAAGAACAAATGCAAAGGTACCTAGATAAGTTGTAGGTAACATTATATTGGTTCAAAGAGTGCACTTTATAGCACGTACCCCAAAATTAAAATCGCGAGGTGATGCTCTTGAAACTTAGGTTCATCGATCAAAGATGACGAGCTTAACTCGAGGGCAGTCATGCAACTCATGAGATCAAAAGTAGAAGAGGCAATGCCGAGATAAACTCCACGAGCCTAACTTGGTATTGGAGAAATAAATACATAGAGTATTTGAAGATCGAGAAACTGCCCACATATCCAAAAGTATCGAGGGCTCTGCACACGAAGGCAGCCTAATTCAGCTTGTTCGAGGGTGAAACCTTGTTTAGAAGAATATTCGATGGCTCGTTAGCAATATGTCTCGGGCTGGGGGATACCGAGTATGTTATGAGGGAAGTCCACGAGGGCACTTGCAGAAATAATTTAATATCTGAATCATTGGTTCAAAAGGTGATGAAAGTTGGTTATTACTTGATCAACATGGAAAAACATGTGAAAGAGTTTGTAACAAAATTCGACAAATGCCAAAGACATGCTCCAATGATTCAAAAACCCGGGGTACTACTGCATTCGGTCTGGTCACCATGGCCATTCATGTAGTGGAGAATGGACTTCATCGACCCTCTTCCATGGGAACCGGCTAATGCTCAATTTATCTTATTTATAATTGACTATTTTTCTAAGTGGGTTGAAGCATTGGCGTACAAGAAGTTCGGGGAAAATGAAGTCATAGACTTCATTTGGGAACACATCATATGTCGGTTCAAGATGCCATTTGAAATTGTATGTGATAACGAGAAATAATTTATCGACAGCAAAGTGACTAGGTTTCTCGAAGATCATTAGATCAAAAGATTCTTACCAACACCTTATCACCTAGTGAGAATACAAGCTGAATCGACCAACAAAACCATAAGAAAGGTTAATCGACGCCAAAGGAAAATATAAGGAGATCCTACCCGAAGTCCTTTGGGTATATCACACAACCTCGAAGTCTAGTACCGGGGCTACTCCATTCTTATTGGTTTATGGAATCGAAGCCCTGACGCCAATTGAAGCCACAGACCCAAGTATTAGATTTGGAATTGGATTAAAAGAATAAAAGGACGAGGCCATGAATATGAGCTTTGAGCTATTGGATGAAAGGCGTGAAGCCGCCCTAGTTCGATTGGCTGTCGAAAAGCAATAGATCTAAGTGTATTAAAATTTAAGGGCCAACCTTCGATACTTTAATACCAGGGACTTAGCATTGAGGAAGTTCACACTAAACACCCATAATCTGAATGAAGGAAATTCGGGTCCGAACTGGGAAGGACCGTACCAGATTCTCGAGGTCACTAGGAAAGGATCCTATAAGCTCAAAACAATAAACGGAGAACAACTATAAAGAAATTGGAATGTAACTCGCCTAAAACAATATGACTACTAAGGTAAGACCTCATTCACACTTGCAGGTGATCAACAAGAAGTAGCACAAAGATTTTAGGTATAAAAGCACGTGTTGCACTCTTTTTGCTTTGAACCGGTTTTATCACAAATGGTATTTTGGCAAGGTTTTTAACGAGGATATAGTAGATCATCCTAACTTAGAATCGAGGACAAATCATTTATCGGTGCCAAAGATAGCATTAACAGTATATAAGACTCATCTACAATCAACCTCGAATACTAGAGTCATTACCTTTGGATATCAACTTTAGCAAGGAAAGAAGCTACGTAGCTGAAGGGTATCAATCGATAGGATTTATTGTAAGGGCCAAAATGGTCAAACGAATCGTGTCCGCATAGGCTGCTCGAACCTTAGTACGAAATATGTATACATATGTTACTATTATATACAAGAATAAAGAGGCGTCTTTTCCTTGCAATCATCTTATGTTTTAAAAGTTCTTCTTTGCATCCCTTAAAGAATTTCCTACTTCTGACAAGCTCAAGGGCCACACTTGTAAACGGAGTTCGAATGATCGCCTTTGGATCGGGGAGTGCCTTTCGAAAACAAACTCGGTCGGACCAATACACTACACCTCGATGGCATAAGACCTATTAGGCAACCCCAAATTTTAAAGGCCACGGGCACCCTCGCTCAGGGACAGTTATCTTGGGCAACCCCGGATAACTCGGGAAAGCAAATCCAATGGGCGGTACCCTAATTAAAAGTCTACAACCACATTAATATGGCTCAGAGAGGTCCGAGACCCGTAACAAAAATTAGGTCTTCAAACAAGAAAAACTTTTATAACTGGTTCTAAAGGCTACCCTTGGCAAACTATAATCTCAGTTACTTACTTTGGGAGGAAATTTTGGTAATACCAAAACCCCAAAATACCTTAAAACAGATTAAGATAAAGGCTAGATTTGTTCGAAACTTCAATTAAAATCTACTTATTTCAGTTCAAGGCATTTTGACCTTTTTGCGAACACAAATGATAAAATAAAGGAAAAATACGAAAGTTGAAAGGGAAAGAAAGCGTTGTATATATTACCAAAAATTATTTTTAGAAGGGCCAAATGGCCCCGATACAGAAATTTACAATAGCCAAAATGGCAAAGACAAAACGACTAAAAAGAACCTAAGTGGACTAATCTTCATCAGGAGGTATCTCGTCACCTTTAGGGCCTTCACCGCCTTAGGTTCCATCTGAATCTTCAGATCCCACGGTATCCTCCTTCTCGGGATAAGACAACTTCTTGTCCATGGCCTCAGACACCCTGGCTTTCTCGATCTCAGCCAGCGGATAGAACCCTTGAGCTTGAAATACTTCAAGGGCCTCCATTCAAGATTTCCATCTCATGTGTTACGCCAAGTTTCTCGCTTGGACCTAAGCCACCTTAGTATCAGCCTTTTGCTGGGCCACCTTCTTATCAACTTCGAGCCTAACCACCACATCCTCTGACCTTGCTGCCTCAAGTTCCTTGGCAAGATTTTCTTGGCCAAAAATTCTTGAGCTCAGTTGAGACCGGATCTCTTCGATTATTTTGGCCTGGGTCAAGGTATTTTCCTCTATGGCTCAGATTTGGGCTTTGGCTGACGCTAGTTGTGCTTAGACAACCTCTTTTTATGAAGCTAAAAGGTCCATATTTTTCTTCCACTCTTCGACCTCAGCTTTAATTGTGTTCACCTATGCTGCTCGATCTGTTCAATCCTCTTTTGTACCTGTAGGTTTGGATCGTTAGCCACTATGTCCAAATTTATTGTCATTATCTTCAAGTACTCGATTTACCTGCTCGACACGCTCGGCATCTCCTTTCGAACCGCTTCTAACTTGGCTTGAAGTTTCTCACTAAGAAGCTTATAGGTATACCTCTTTAAAGTAAGCTCCTGAACCTCTGCCTCATTTTGGTTTAACTCCTTCCGATATCGGAGGAAAGTTTCATGGTGAAGTACCGAGGCCTGCAAGCATAAAGAAAGATGTTATGATTATTTGCAACTTCAAGTATAAAATACATAGTAAAGAGACACTTGAAGTGACCCGATTCAACGCTTGTTGAGCTTCACTAAATATGCATAGCGCTTCCACCTGGTCCATCACAGCCTAGTCCTCTTCGGTCACCAAGCACCGCATATAGCTAGCAACCCCTAGAGGGGCAGAGAAAATGCGGGCATCCTCCGGGATAGATAATATTGTTGACCGCTTTCACTCAAGATCAACAATCAGGGCTGGGAACCGATACACTTACTTTGGGCTCAAAAAGGACCCATTGGGTCACGATGATGGTACCTTCTTTGGCATCTCTAAGTCACTAAATCCGATGACGTCCTTTGAGACGATAGATTCTAACCTATCTAAGAAGTTGTTGAGGTTTGACTCCCTATGTGGCCCCTCGTGAGAATGACCTTTTAGCATACTAGCCTCATTAATCATGGAATCGGAGAATAGAGGAGACCCGGTAAGGAAATCTCACTAAGAACATATTTCAAGGCACTTTCCTATACTCGAAAAGCATCATCCACAACCTCTACCTCAATCCCCCTAGCTTTTGACAAAGTAGCCTTGATGTCGCCCAAAATTTCACCACAAATATAGGTTCTGAGGCGGTCGAAGCAATAATGATAACCCAATGCAAGTTGGGGTCGAATCCATAGGGAGTTAGATTTTGGATTAGGTATACACCTAGTGTGCATGTATGATGTTCTTCAAATTACACTTCCATATTTTCAATTGTTGTTTCTACATCTACTTTTAAACTATTGATGTAATTGTAGAGCTAAGAAATAATATTTTAAGTTTTGGTTGTTTTTCAACTTATGAAAGATCTAGGGTTGCAACCTTTACACAAATGGATACCTAAACGGCTTAGAGCTTTATGGAATGTTTGGTTGATGTGATACAATATAGCAGTCACTCAATTACTCACTCTATACATATCTATAATTTGAGTGATTTTTCCCGATTTGACTTTCTCAAGTCCAAATAGGTATATAAAAAAGCAAGTGATAAATACTCTAGTACGGTCTTACAGTCTCTAGGTTCGACCCTTTAATTGGGGCTGTCGATTTCTTGAATGCATCCCAATTCCTAGGTAGCCAAGTTTTCCTAGACTTAGTCTCTCTTTCTCAAGTAGAAGCTAAGTCAAATAGGCATGAATCAATGCTTGCAACCATCAATTCTCAAATTCAAGCAAGACCTAGGCTAAATATCATACACCCAATCATAAATAGGCCCTAAATCAATCATCCATTATGTACACATACTAGGGTTAGGTCACAACCCTAGCTAAGGGTTTAGATGCTCATGGAAAGTGAAGAAATTAAAGAAGAAACTAAGAGAGAATTTATAATACTTGTTTAAGAAAAGATAATCTAATGTTTAATAGCTAATCCAGAACAATGTTACCTAATGCAGTAAATAAATCAGGTGCTCCCAACTTACAAAGCTTAACCTAATAATGACAAAAGTTCTATTTATACTTAGATGAAAATATATGACAAATTACCCCAGCAGAGATTGTGCGGCCGCACAATTATGTATGCGGTACGCACATTGAGACTTGGATTGACAGATTCTAGTTTTTCGGCAGCACAATTCTGGGTTACGGTCGCACTCCTTCAACTTCCTCGGACCGAACATTTATGAGTATTGCCGCACTTTTGCTTCTGCGACCGCATAATTATAGTAAGTACACACTCATTGACCATAGGCTTTAGCATTGTGGGGCTTCTATAGACCGAACAATTTTGAGTGCAGCCGCGCTCTAAAATATGTTGCCGTACAAAAATGGTATGGTTCGCGTTTCTTCTTGAATTTAAAATCCCATCTCTCTAATCTTTGTCTTTCACTTCCGCACCAGAATTGTGTTGTTTAAACTTTGTCTAACATTTCTTGTCAGGGGTTTTCTTCAGGATCCACAGCCGCACTTAATATGCGGTATGCGTTGTTCCATTTTAGGGTTATTTTGGACCTTGTCCAAAATTACTCCTTAAGTTGATCTTTAGCTCTTTAGCTCATATTCTAACATTCCTGCAAGCAAGCACATTTTCATTAGTTTTTGGGAATAGATTTATGATATTTTGAGCTAAAATGAAAGTAAAAGAGTGCAAATAAGTAGTTAAAATCCGTCCTTATCAATTCATCCAAACTTAAGGTTTTGCTTGTCCTCAAGAAAATAAGGTAATTCCCAAACCCACAAGACACGAACTATTTCAACTAGCCTAAGGCGATTCAATCACGCATCAATTGGTACTAACAATTACACACAACACGTATGAATTATCAACAATGCAATGATTTGACCTTTTTTAGTACAATTGTTCTAATGTGGAACTAGAGCTTCAAGAGTTGACTATATTTATCAAGGACGCTATCTCTATTATGTAGCTCATTGTGGATCTCAAACTCCTCCTCCTCTACTCTCCATTAGCATATCTAACTTTCAAATGCAGCACTCGATGCAAGGATTGTGACAAGTTCGCTCATGTCTCTTAAAATAATGTCGTAAGTACAGATTTAAGTACTATATGCTTGCACCTCATGTAAATCACCAGCTCACTCAACTTGAAATCGTGTATGGATATTTAGGATGTAACACTTTTTTGGATCAAGGTAGGACTAGATGGAATAGAATGGCTTCGTCTTTCCTTAAGCAAACTATTTTCTCTTTTAAACTCATACTTTTTTGACTCTCTAAGTCAATTTATTTTTCTTTCGGTGAACTAGAGGGACATAATGCCACTCCTCCTTGGTAATGAAATTCTATAACGACCCAACATGTCGTTTTGAGAGTTATAGCCACATTTTCCCCAACTATGTTCTTTATGTATTGTTCAGCTGTGTTGAGTTGTATCGAGTTAGTAGGTTTGGGTTCGGAGTAGTTTTGGAGTGAAATGAATACTTAGTCTCTTAGTTAGAAAGCTTAGTTAGAAAAGTCAATCGAAAGTTGACTTTTGAGTAAACCAATTCAAATTTAGATTTTTATGATTTGATTAGCTTCATTGGGTGATTTTAGACTTGAAAGTGTGTCCGGAATACAATTTGGAAGTTTGTGGATGAATGAGGATTGAATTGGCAGAAGTTGGAAGTATTGACATTTTTAGGTTTGAATTCGAGGTTGTTTTGGGTATTTTGGAGGTTCGACTAAGTTCAGATAGTGATTCTATGACTTGTTAAAATTATTGGTTGAGGTCCCGAGGACCTCGGGTGAGTTTTGGATATGAGCTCCGATTTCTTTTTTAATTAAAGAATTAGATATGTATCATAGTTACGGACCTGTGGAAAAAAGAATGATTGAATTTGGATATTGTATGAGGATTTTAGGGTCATTTTACTAAGAATTCGCTGACAGATTTTAAGATTAATTACGCGATTGCCACTAGCAACGTATTTAAAAATCGGTACTATTTGAAAATATTAAAACCTGCATATCTCATTCATCATAAAGTCAAATTGAATGATTCAAAAGCCTAACTTGACTAGAATTTCATAAATAATTCATTGGAGGAATAAAATATGAGTTTCAAAATCGTTTGGCATGAGAAACGAGGCAGAATAGCTGACAGAAAAATATATAAATCTAGGGTTTGTTCGTTCGGTCATGTTTTGAATTAGGGATCACTGATTTTAGCGATTTCGGGGGCGATTTTCACCATATGGATTGGGTAAGTGTTCTCTACTCGATTTTTGTTATATTTCATGAATCCATCATCATTTTAGGATGGTATTAATCTTATTATGGTTAGATTCGGAGATTTTGGAGATCGAGTCTAGAGACAAGGGTATCCTGGAGTAGAATTTTATGCGGTTGAGGTATGTATTAGTTTTAGCTTTGGCCTTGAGTGTATAAACCCGGAGACTTTGATATCGTGTAACTGTTTGGATGTGATGCCCATGCTAGGGGATTAGCGTGTGGGATTTATACCTCGAGGGATGGAGACTTGGTCCGTCCTGTGAGGCCTCATGGCCATCATTTGTGTTTACGTAGTTACTTGTTGTTGAACTTGTCTGCCTTCATGTTAGAGATCATGCTTAGGCTTTATTGATGCTCATATTATTTGTATTGAGTCATAGAAATTATTGTACATGTTTACCTCAATCTCTATTATTTGTTAATTTGTTGTGATACTTGATATGAGTTGTATTTCCTTATTTGTTGACGATGGTGAGGCTAGTGAGGTACATGATTGAGTGACGCCGAGGGCCTGGTTGTGAAGATATTAATACCATAGTGGGTGAGTTTTCCGCATAACAGGTTAGTTGATGGTGCAGGTCCAGGTATTGATACCATAGCGCGTGAGTTGTCCGCGTCGCACGTGAGTTAACCGTGCGAATCCAAGTATTGATATGATGGCACGTGAGTTTTCCATGTGGTACATGATTGAGCAAGGCCGAGTGCGTGGTTATGAGGAATTAATACCATAGCGCGTGAGCTGTCCGCGTAGCACATGAGTTGACCGTGCAGATTAAGGTATTGATACCATAGCACGTGAGTTGTACGTGTAGTATGTGAGTTGACCGCGCGAATCCGGGTATTGATATGGTGGAACATGAGTAGTCCGTGCTTAGCTCTTGGGCTTTGGGAGCTCCTCCGGAGTCTTTACATACCCCAGTGAGCACAGATTGTTGAGTGTTGAGTGCTAAGTGCGAGTGCTGAGTGATGGAGTGACATTGCTGTGAGGTTGCATTTACTTTTGTTGTAGCGTTTATTTGTTAATTTTATTTGTGGCATTTACTGAGTTATGGAATTTACTTGTTTATTCCTGTTATTTTTAATTTGTTAAAATAAATAATTTGACTATTTTACTTAGCTTGTCACTACTCCTCAATTCCTTAGTTATTTTTGCTACTATTGAGGTGGTTGTAGTCATACTATACCCTACACTTTATCTGCAGATACAGGTGAGTTAGAGTGCGGCGATCGTGGATTTCAAGCCGGCTATTTGTTGAGATTGCAAGATAGCTTCTAGTGTCCGCAGGACATTGCTACTCTTTTTGTCATTTCTTATTTTGGACTGTTAGACAATTTATATATCTTAGTGCATAGTTTTAGATGCTCATGACTTAGGGACACCCTTATGTTTGGGACTATTATGTATTTTATATTATTTATATATAGATTTGGTTTAGTTTATCATGAATTAAACTATTGGAAATGTTTTATTAATTTCTTGTAATAGGGTTAGCAGTAATATTTTGGGAAGTAGGCTTACCTTGTAATACGATAGGCGCCATCAAGACCATGGTTAGATTTTGGATCGTGACAAGTTGGTGTCAGAGACTAGGTTAAATAGGTCTCACGAGTCATGAGAGAGTTTAGTAGAGTCTTGCGGATCGGTACAAAAATGTCTGTACTTATCTTTGAGAGGCTTGGGATCTTTAGGAAAACTTCACTTTCTTGAATTATTATCATTCGGTATTGATTCAGCTTGAAGGGTAACTCTTTTAATTCCTTTCACGCATTCGTATGCGCACATGAGTGCTCAATATTAGTTGTGCATCGCATGGATTATGATTCCCTGGATGAGGTACGAGATGTGATTTTTGTTTGTTGATGTTGGGCCAATCTGGAGAACTTGAGGCCAGGTTTTTACTGTAGATTGAGCAATGAGGTGTTGATTGTGTGAGCGTGTGCTCGTGTACTTATATCTTCGGTAGTATCCCTCTTAGTGAAAATACTGGCTGGATGGATACGTGATGAGTATGAAGTGACCGCGAGATGAGTTCATATAATTTGAATGTGATTAGAAGGTATTGCTAAAGGTTTAACCTATTTGAGACTCCATGTAAGTTTTTAGACTCGTTCGAGGATGAACTTTTGTTAAAGAGGGAGGATGTAACGACCCGGCCTGTCGTTTTGAGAGTTATAGCCCTATTTCCTCCATCTATTCTTCTTTATGTATTTTTCATCTGTGTTAAGTTGTATCAAGTTGGTGTTTTGGGTTCGAAGTATTTTTTGAGTGAAATTAACACTTAGTCTCTTAGTTAGAAAATCCAAGTGGAAGTTGACTTACGAGTAAACAAATTTGAATTTGGATATTTATGATTTGATTAGCTTCGTTAAGTGATTTTTGAATTAGGAGTGTGTCCAGAATATAATTTGTAGGTCCGTGGTAGAATTAAGCTGGAAGTGGCGAATGTTGAAAGCTTAGAAATTATTAGGCTTGAATTCGAGGTTGAGTTGATATTTTGGTGTTGTTTTTGGGTGTTCTGGAGGTTTGACTAAGTTCGGGTAGTGATATATGACTTGTTAAAATTATTGGTTGAGGTCCCGAGGATATTTTGTGAGTTTTGGATAGGTTGGTTGTGTTGCGCTCGTTTTTCTTATGTTTCGTTGCTGTTTTTTCAAGAATAAATGTCATCATATTGAATAAATGAGATCTGATTTTGTGGTTTGATTAAAGAATCAGATCTGTATAATAACTACGGACCCTCAACAAAAAGAACGATTGAATTTGGACATCGTATGAGGATTTTAGGGTCATTTAATTAGGTTGCCAGATTTTTCAGATTAATTACAAAATTACCACTAGTAGCGCATTTAAAAATTAGCATTATTTGTAAATATTAAAACCTACACATCACATTCAATATACTATCAAATTGAGTGATTAAAAAGCCTAACTTAACTAGAATTTCACAAAGAATTCATTGGAGGCATAAAATACGAGTTATAGAATCATTTGACATGAGAAACGAGGAATAATAACTGATAGAAAAATATGTAAAACTTAGGTTAGTTCATTCGGTCATATTTTGAGTTGGGGAGCTCAGATTTGTGCGATTTTGGAGGTGATTTTCACCATGTAGATTAAGGTAAGTGTTCTTTACTTGATTTTGGTTATATTTTATGAATCCATCATTGTTTTTGAGATTTGATTGATGATTTCAAAGTGAAATTGAGGGAGTTAGGGTTTGAGTTTTGGAGAGTTTTAAGTGAGTATTTGAGGGACCAAACAAAGTTTGATTTTGATTAATTCTATATGGTTAGACTTAGGAGACAACGAGTTTTATGATTTTGTCATTTTAACTGATTCCGAGACGTGGGCCTGGGGGCCGAATTTTGGCCGATTTCAGATTTTTGGCATATTTTGTAGTTTTTATTGTGGAATTCGATTCTTTAGCACATGGTGATGGTATTAATCTGATTATGGCTAGATTCAAAGATTTTGGAGACCGAGTCTAAAGACGAAGGCATCCCGGAGTAGGACTTTATGCGGTTAAGGGAAGTAATAATTTTACCTTTGGCCTTGAGGGTATAAACCAGAAGAATTTTGATATTGTATGACTTTTTGGAGGTGATACCCATGCTAGGTGATGTGCGTGTGGGTTTGTACCTCGAGGCATGGAGACTTGGACCGTCATGTGAAGCCTCATGGCCATCATATGTGCTTAAGTAGTTACTTGTTGTTGAACTTGTCTGCCTTCATGTTAGAGATCATGCTTAGGTTTTATTCATGCTCACATTTTTTATTTAGTCATAGAAATTATTGTACATGTTTACCGCAGTCTCTATTATGTGCTAATATGCTGTGATACTTGATGTGAGTTGTGTTCCTTTATTTGTTGATGATGGTAAGGCTAGTGAGGTACATGATTGAGTGAGGATGAGGTCCTGGTTGTGAGGATAATAATATCATAGCGCGTGAGTTGCCTGTGTAGCACATGAGTTGAGCGTGTGGGTCCAGGTATTGATATAATAGTGCGTGAGTTCCCCGTGTAGCACATGAGTTGATAGTGCAGATCCAAGTATTTATATTATGGCACGTGAGTTATCCGTGCGGTACATGATTGAGTGAGGCCGAGTTCCTGGTTGTGAGGATCTTAAAACCATAGCACATGAGTTGTTCGCGTAGCACGTGAGTTGATCGTGCGAATCCAGGTATTGATACCACAGTGCGTGAGTTGTCCGCGTAGCACATGAGTTGACCGTGCGGATCAAGCTATTGATATGATGGCACGTGAGTTGTCCATTCTTAGCTTTTAGGCTTTGGGAGCCCCTTTGGAGTCTGTACATACCCCTAGTGAGCACAGAGTGTTGAGTGTATTGAGTGTTGAGTATTGAGTGTTAAGTGCGAGTGCTGAGTGATGGAGTGATATTGTTGTGAGGTTGCATTTACTTTAAATGTTGCTGCATTTATCTGCTACTTTCTTTGTGGCATTTTTTAAGTTATGGAATTTACCTGTTTATTTATGTTATTTTTAAAAATTGAAAGTAAATAATTGGATTGTTTTACTTAGCTCGTCACTACTGCTCAGTTCCTTAGTTATTTCTGTTACTACTAAGGTGGTTTAACTCATACTACACCCAGCACTTTATGTGAAGATCTAGGTGAGTAAGAGCGTGGCGATTGTTGAGTTCAGGACGGCTATCTGTGGAGATTGCAAGATAGGTGCTAATGTCCGTAGGACCTTGCTACTACTTTTGTCATTTCTTATTTTGGACAGTTAGATAGTTTATATATCTTAATTCATAGTTTTAGATGCTCATGACTTAGTAACAACCTGATATTTGGACTATTTTCATGTTTTATATTATTTATACATTGAGTTGGTTTAGTTTATCATGAATTAAATTATGGAAAATGTTTTATTAATTTCTTATAATCGAGTTAGTAGTAATATTTCGGGAAGTAGTCTTGCCTTGTAACATGATAGGCGCCATCACGACCATGGTTAGATTTTGGGTCGTGAAATATTCATTTTTCTCTTTCTATATTTTGTCCATGCCCTTCATCTTTGTTTTTCTTTGAATATTTCCATTCTTTACTTTACTCACTTTCTTTTTGGCATTTTTCTCTTTGTTCTTTATTTCTTTACTATGCCTTCCCGTTTTTTCATTTCTTTCTCTTCTTTGTTCATTTATATCATATTAAAATTCCTCGTCTCTCCCAAAAACATATAGTTTTGCTAATTGTTTCTCAAGAATGCTATGGAAAGATTGGGTTCTAATAGAGGATCATTACAAAACGAATAAACACTTGTAACATGGTTATTGAAAGAAAAAGGGCTTAGGCTTAAATGGGTTGACTAGGAATATCATATTGGTAGCCTATGAAAGATTTCAAATTTCATATAAGATCAAGGAGAGCCTACAATCATTTCTAAAGCCATGCTACACTTAAAATTTCGCCTAGAAAAACATTTTGGGGAAAGTTCTAGACTTTTAGCACGGGTACTTGGACTTGAAATTCAATACCTCACCTCTCGCATTGCTAGATTGCTAAAGAGAATGGAGTTGAGGGCCCACAGCAACCCTTGTTAAGATTGAGAATCACAAATGGCTCGACTGAACGACTCGATGATTATTTAAGTCAACACACAAGAGTCAAAAGGTCTAAAATAGAGATATTTTCTGCCAACAACTTATTTTTAATTATTAGATCGTAGGTAAATGTGTTGGTAACATGTAAAACATTCTTGATAACTTTTTATTCATTACTACTATTTTTGCCTAAATAAAAAAGAAGGGAGTCAATTCCTTAAGAAGGTTCTCACGCCATCAATTGTTGGGAAGAACCACCTACTTCACACAAAACCCACCTTTGTAAAGAACTGTGGCATTAATAAAATCAAAAGATTATTATTCACTTAAAACATAAAAATAAGCTAATGAATCAAAAAGAAACTACTAAAGTAAATAAAAAGTTATACTACTAAGAAAGACAAACTAAACATCTATGAAATAAACTACAGAAAGTAAGATAAATGAATATACAAACCAAGGGAAAAATGAATCTATACATCAAGGGATAAGGGAAGAATATATACATAACCAAAGAGAAAATAAAGTTAAAAGAAAAAAATAGTATAAGAGTTATTACATGCCAATGTCAATGTCAAATCAATCAAAATAGACCACCCCTGAATAAAAATAAGCATTATCCCCAACCCAATGCTTAACAAAAATAAGAACAAGGAAGGGTAGAGAGTTTAGAGAACTCCCAATGTGGTCTCAGCCTTAATGGTATCCGCAACATCCTCGGTCTCCTCCAATCATCACATGGCTAAGGGAAAACAGGTTTGCTGAGCATCTGGAGCATCTCCTCAGCGATATAGGTAGTAGCACTCGGCTCCTCAAACTGGCAGTTTGTTGCCTCTGATGGCTCAGGTAGTGTTTGTGCTCTCTGTGTTGTTGGAACTGCTGGCTCCATAAGCAAGTCAAGTGGTAGATCTCCTACAGATGCTATCTTGGCAATCTCTTCTTAACTTCTCCACTTACTTTTTCAAGCCATCTGTTATCTTTAGCAATCTAGCATTCAATTGAGGGTCCTGATGGCTTCTCAATCTTTAGCAATCTAGCACTGAAATTATGGAACCCATAATGATTGGGTACCTACCATAATAGAAGCCACCAAAACTGCTGGGGAAATGGCAGGTTGTTCTCATTTAAACGCAGATCAATGCGGCTGCACATGAAGGTCTACAGCCCTTTGGCTTCAAAACTTAGGGTGGCCTGGACTATGGGAACCCTTGTTATGAGCCACGGAGGTGGTGGTCATCGAGCAACCAAAATCTTAGCCAGCCATGGGCGAGCTACATCACCTATAACAAGCTTTACCAAATACTGGACCATATGGACTTCTTCAAAGCCCACATAAGCGTTTAGAGAACATGAGTCAAATCTGACTTTCAGGTTTCTCACTTTTGTTGTCTTGGTACCCTTCTTAAAATGAGCCACATTGGCATAAAATTCTTTAACCTAGTGCTGATTTGCATCGCTGGCACTGTGGGTGAACCATTTCCATCACTTTCACTCCCGAAATTGTCTAAGGACATTAGGGTTGCAAATCCTTCATTAAGAAATGTCGATCAAGTGTGAACGATCTTTGGGGCCACCACTCTCAGAATTTGTTGAAGGCAGGTAAGTGACGAATCTGTCTTCCCACCTCGGCCTCTCAAGGTCGCCCATTCGAATGTCACCTCCTCTCCCATCATCTGGGACATCATCATCCTCTATATTGATTTGTGCAGCCTGGGCATGTGCAAAGGAGGGCTTAGAATCTTGAATACCCTCTTCCGAACCCTTAGAAGAACTAGTAGCCGAAAAGGATTCAACTCTCAAGTGGAATTTACCTGGGAGTTGTTCATATTGAGATTGGGTATCAAGCAGTACTTGTACAGACTTACCTTCAAAAACTTCCCTAGACGGGATATACTCACTGGACTTAGAGGGTTCAAGAACTCTATTGGCGGTTGCTTTCTTACTTATGGCTCTCTATATGGCTAGTGGTAGGTTACTTTTGCCTCGGCCTCGGGAGGGTTCTGCCATCTGTTTTGATGTATGAACTCTAACACGTGATCTAACCATTGTCTACAATTCATAACAATAAGTATCAGTTGAGCTCAAAATAGTGTACAAAGATGCATGACACTTGCAAGAATCAAACTACAGAAGAGACAGTGCGGACCGCATAAAAGTGAGTGCGGCCACAGACTTCCAAGTGCGGACCACATAATTTAAAGGGCGGGCGCATAGCTTGTTATGCAGACCGCAAAATTTTGAGTGCGGCAGCACAACCCCATGATCAGTCTACTAGGTCTCTGAACAGTGTGGACCATACAATTTCACTACGGACCGCATAATTTCACTGTGGACCGCATATTTCTTACTGTTAGGGTTCATGCAATATTTCACAAATTAGACATGGTTTGCACAAATTGACAAGATTACTTGTCTACCCGGTCCCTAACGAACATAAATGAAGCTACCCACATGATTTTGAAGCACATATTAAGCATATTTGACATTTTAGGTCTAAAAATAACTAAATTAATCAAAGAAAACAAAACAAAAATTAAGAAGAATGAATAAAAATCAAACATGGATTGAACGTACCAGTAGTGAATGATGTAGGTGAGAATCTAACTTGATGAAATGAGGGAAGATTTAGAACTAATGGAATATGTACTGTGTTTTCTTAGGGATTGGGAGTTCAAAGATCAGGAGTGTGAATATTGGTGAAAACCCTATTTATACTTTGACCAAGTCAGGTCCAGAACTTACTTGAGTGTGGCCGCACAATTTTGAGTGCGGGCCGCACTCTTTACCTGAACCATTGATGAAGCTCTACAGTTTGCACAAAAGTGAGTGCGACCACAGAATTTGTGCAGACTGCTCAATTTTGTGTGCGTTCGCAAATTATTAATGAAATTTGACAGGCCAATCTTCAAAGAGCATGCTCTTTTGGTCTTCCACTTGTGCAACCACACACAAAATTATGCCGCCGCAGAATCATTGTGGGGTCCGCAAAATTCTGGTGCACACTTAGCCAATTTTTCTTCAGAGTATGCAAAACCATTCCTTCATACACTTCAAAACTAGTTAGCACAAGATAAGACCAATCTAATGAAGAAGAACAAGTAAAAGAAAAAAAATACATGGGTTGCCTCCCAAGAAGCACCTGTTTTAACGTTGCGGCACGACGGAGATAACCAATCATTTGAAACGAAGAACCGCCACAATGTGGCCATTATCAACCTTGCCAAGATAATGTTTAACCAGTTTCCCATTGATTCTGAACACTTCATCGTTCTTGTTTTTCAAATCTAGAGCACCAAAGGGGGTTACATTTGCTACTTTAAATGAGCCACTCCATTTTAACTTCAACTTGCCCGGAAACATCCATAATCGGGAATTGAACAATAGCACAGGATCACCCTCTTTAAACTCCTTGTTGTGGATGTACTTGTCATGGAGGTACTTCATCTTCTCCTTGTAAAGGGACGATCTTGTGTAGGCATGATACAAAATTCTTCTAGCTCATTCAATTGTGCACTCTTAGGTTTGCAGCGACATCTCACTCAAGGTACAACTTCTTCAAAGCCCACATGGTCTTATTCTCAAGTTCCACCGGAAGATGACACGCCTTCCCAAACGAAAATCGATTTGGAGATATTCCAATCGTATAGGTCATCTCATAAGCCTAAATAGGATCATCAAGGTTTCTAGACCAATCTATCTAGCTGGCATTCACAGTCTTTAACAAAATACTATTGATCTTCTGGCTGGAGACTTCAACTTGTCCGCTTGCTTAAGGATGATAGGGTTTTGAGACTTTATGAATGACACCATACTTGGTGAGTAAGGTATCAAAATCCTTGTTGCAAAAATGCGAATCTTCATCACTAATAATGGCCCTAGGGGTACCGAATTTTATAAATATGTTCTTCTTAAAAAATGGCACCACACTTTGAGCTTCATTGTTGGGTAAAGCCACGGCTTCAACCCATTTTGATCCATAGTCCACAGCTACCAAAATGTAAGTGTTCCTACAAGAGCTGACAAATGGACCCATGAAATCAATACCCCACACATAAAAAATATTTATCTCCAAAATGGTAGTGCGAGGCATTTAATTCTTCTTTCAGATTCTATCGGCTCTTTGGTATTCATCACAACACTTGACAAGCTCACTAGCATCCTTGTAGAGAGTAGGCCAATAGAATCCATAACTCAACACTTTTGTAGTTGTTCTTGATCAACCATAGTGGCCACCATACGGTGAAGGGTGGAAAGCCTCAAGAATTCCTATTTGTTCTTCCTTCGGTACACATCTTCGGATCACACAATCGGTACATATCCAGAAAATATATGGCTCATCCCAATAATAGTCAATACAATCCCGTTTAAGCTTCTTCCTTTAGTTTGAGGAGAAGTCATTCCGTACACTGTCACTCCCAAGATAATTGGCTAAATCGACAAACCACAAAATCCTAGTCATTGAAATTGCTAGTAATTGCTTGTCGAGGAAGGAATTGTTGATCTCAAGTATGTCATGTGGCCCCTCTCCTCCTCTAAACGAGACAAGTGATCTGCCACTTTGTTTTCACTACCCTTGCAGTGTTCAATCTCTAGATCAAACTCTTTGTGTAGGCGAATGACATTTGGGTCACCTTGAGGAACATTGGATCTACTTTGCCATGAGGATGAGGTATCCACCATCTCATCCAAAATTTCACAATCTTCGACATAAGGCAAGTTCATGAAGTTCCCACTAGCGAATTGATTTACCAAAGATTGATTTGGTGTATTGATCCCCCCTCACCCCCGTAGAAGGTTTTTTGGATCATGGCTAGGTCATATCATTATTCGAGAACTCTTTAACCATTGTACGACATCTTTCCCAAACCCCGTGCAATGACTCATTAGGTTCTTGCTTCAATGCAAGAATCCATCCTAAAGTGTCGCCATATTCCTCGGAGATAAGAATGTGGCAATGGATTTTTCTGCCAACTCGTCCATGTATGGATGGAATGACTGGGAAATCTCTTTAACCTATTCAATGCCATTCCCCATAGAGAAGGTAAATAGCCTCAACCGCGGTATGTCCTAGAGATATTGGTTTGCTTGCTCCCCCAACAAGTATCGATGAACCCTTTGAGACGCTTATAAGCATTTTGACTTGGAGCCTCGATGAAGAAACCCAGTTTCTCAAAAAGTGTAAGCATCATATTGGTGATTTAGAAGTTGCATGCCGTAATGCTAGGTGGGACTATAGCACTTGCATAACCCTTGTTCGGCAACACCTAGTGACATGACACTCTTGGTGGGGGTGGTCAGCCTACCTAGTTTCTTGAGGTTTAAGAGGAACCTCGTCAACTTGGTCATCATCCATGACCTTCCCTATCGGCAAATTCCTAATGGGCTCGTTGTTGAGAGCTATTCTCATACCTATAATCAATTCAAAAACAAAGTTAGTGACTCGAAAGGGAAATAAGACAAATTACACAAAAACCTAGATATATAGCTAAATCCATTAAACTCCCCGACAACGGTGCCAAAAATTGATGTTTCCTTAACTCACACCACAAAAATAGGTTGTGAGGCGGTCAAAGTAATAATAAAACCCAATTCAAGTGGGGGTCGAATCCATAGGGAGTTTGATTTTAGATTAGGTATACACCTAGTGTGAATGTATAATGTGCTTCAAATTACACTTCCACACTTTCAATTGTTGTTTCTACGTCTACTTTTAAACTATTGATTGTAATTGTAGAGCTAAGAGACAATTTTTTGTTTTGGTTGTTTATCAAGTTATGAAAGATCTAGGGTTGGAACCTCCGACTAGATGGATGCCTAACGAGTTTAGAGCTTAGTGTATGTTTGGTTGATGGGATACAATATAGCAATCACACTCAGTTACTCACTCTATACATCTCGGTAGTTTGATTGATTTTGCCCGATTTGGCTTTTTCAAGTCCAACCGGGTATTTCACAAAGCAAGTGAAATGATCTAGTTGGGTCTTACTATCTCTAGGTTCGACCCTTTAATTGGAGCTATCAATTTCTTGAGTTCACCCCAATTCTTAGTTAGCCAAGTTTTCCTAGACTTAGTCTATCTTTCTCAAGTAGAGACTACGACAAATAGGCATGAATCAAAATTTGCAACCATTAATTCTCAAGTTCAATCAAGAACTAGGTTAAAATATAATATACCCAATCATAAAATTTCCCTAAATCAATTACCCATTAAGTCTCCATACTAGGGTTGGGTCACAACCCTAGCTAAAGGTTTAGCTACTCATGGAAAATGAAGAAATTAAATAAGAAACAAAGATAGAATTCATAATACTTGATTACAGAAAGAAATCTAATGTTTAAAAGCTAATCTAGAACAATGTTACCCAATACAGTAAATAAAAATGACTTACGTGCTCCCAACTTACAAAACAGTCACACCCAACCTCGGGAGGCGCGACCGGTGCTCAATTGAGTGAACCCCACTGAGCAAGCCTTATCAAACACTTTCTAACCAACTCAATAAGATTGAGGAATCCAGCTTTTGTTAAATTAGACAATATAACGGGCTATGCAATCAACATTGATAGTTTATTTTATATCACAACCTTAAACCGTAGTTAAGGTTAGTAGATTCCCATACAGTTACAATTTAGAGAAAACATGAGTTTAGAATTACAACATAGTGTATAGACCCATCTGACACCCATACGTGACCCACACCAACGTCTACTAAGCCTATGTTGATACAAAAGAGAAGTTATGACAATGCCGGCAACAAGGCCCTAGCTATACCTCAAAAGTGGAAGTCTACAACAAAAATGTACAACATAACCCCTTGAAGGAGAAAGGGGTTGATAGAGACTTCGAAAGGAGAACACTCCATTAAAGCTCGATCGTCACTATCTGCTATGGAACTACCTACATTAATTTAAAAAAATTGCGCCCTGGCAAAAGGGACTTTAGTACCATGGAATAGTACTACTATGTATAACTAACACCATCTAGTTAGAAAGAACTTTCATACAAGAATAAGGCAATCACGAGTATAGCGCAAAGAAAACTTTAAGTGACAACAATCATTATCAAATAAAATAATCACACAATTTTCACATCGTGCTTCCATAACTTCTATTTCGAGGCATTTCATATTGTTCACATTACAATCGCTATATTAAGCGGAGTCCGATCTCGATCGGACTGGCTAGGTTGCCTCATTTAAGACATTCACTTCAATCACAAATACATTACCATTATGTACGTAGCATGGCATGCGATCTCGGCCCGATCAGCTAGGCCTCCTTACCAAGGCATTTCCCTTTTCAAATCATCATCTCATTTCAATCTTTGTTTCCTATAAATCATTTCACAGGCACTTGGGGCCACAACTATCACATCATGTATTTGGCATTAGGCCGCATTTCACATCATTCCCAATTTCCATGTTAGATTTGTAATTTAGGAAATATGGGCACATAAGAGCAAATAAGATTGTAGGCGTAGATGAGACTTCACATAGATGGCACAACAACGCAACTTCAACCTCAATCTAAGGTCTAAGAATTTTGTCAAGCATTGAGTGTTTATTAAGGTCTTATGGTCTTTTTATGCAAGATTACACTAGCCCTTTCCTCATGCCCCTCTATTTATAATTCTACATATCTTTTAGTAACACATGCATGCAATTTAGTCACCCTTATTCCCATGAATTACCTCACTAATGACCCCTTATAGCTATGTTTAAAATTAACAGCTAAGGTGATGAAGTCTTACCTCTTGGGATGAAGAGTTAGGTGCTTCACTTGATTATCTTCAATATTTTAACAAGGATTTGTAGATCAATGTTGATGAAAGGCACCTCTCCTTTCTAAGACCCTCTTTCTTACTCTAAAAGCACTAGGGCATTGTCTTAAAATGAGCTATTTCATGGGATATAACGACAGGGGGTCAGGTTTAATATCTAGAAATCTGGAGCCCTACTCAGATCTATGCGATCGCAAAGTTGACATGCGGCCCGTAGAATGGACCGCAAAAATGCTCCCAAAAATATGAACAATATGCCTGGGTATGCGACAAGAATGCGGTCCCCATACCTGTTCTACGGTTGCATAATGCACCACATAACTGCTCCTAAAAAATTCCAAGGAGATTATGCGACAACTATGCGGCCCGCATATCGTCTATGTGATCGCATAATTGGCCGCATAGTTGATCCCAAAATTAACCATCACACTGCTTGACTCTGAGGCGACTATGCAGTCCACATAGTAGTTATGTGAGCGTATAATGGACCGCAGAATTGCACTTTTATGGAAAACATTATTCCTTGACTTTTTAATGCATGGATTAGTCCAAAGGGTCCAAACATAAAAATTCTAACATATATTCCTAATTTGGCATTACGAGCTTTCGGGTTTTGAGTAGAAGCTTTTTTTCATGGGGCCTTACATCCTCCCCTACTTAAGATACTATTGAGCACATTGTTCCATTGTATTGATAGATTTGACTGGCAAGAAGTGTGATGATTTTGTGAGTCGGTCCACAATTACCCAAATTGATTCGAACTTGCGCGGAGTGTGAGGTAACCCCACCACAAAATACATGTTGATCATTTACCATTTCAATATTGGAATATGTATGCTTTGAGCCAATCCACTTGGCCTTTGATGTTCAGCCTTCACTTGTTGACAGTTCGAAAACCTTGTCATGAAGTCCGCCACCTCCTTTTGATTTTGTTCCACCAATAAATTTCCTTGAGATGATGATACATTTTTGTAAAACCTGGGTGCACTGAATACCTGGAAGTGTGAGCTTCTGCCACGATCCTTTCCCGAAGACCATCAATATCCGCAACGCATAGCTAGCCTTGGTACCGTAGGGTATCATCATCCATGCCAAAGGAAAAAGCTGTTATCTTATGTTTATGAATCCCATCCTTCAACTGCGCTAATAATGGATCATTGAATTGCTTCTCTTTCACCTCCGCCACAAGCGATGATTCAGCCCTATTCTGCATAATTACCCCTTCTTCACTAGAGTTCGTCAGGCAAACTCCTAAACTAGCCAACTGATGCACCTCCCGGGCCAACGTTCTCTGATACGCCTTCAAATGATCCAAACATCTCATGGACTTTCGACTAAGAGCGTCGGCCACAACATTAGCATATCCTGGGTGATAGAGAACATCAATGTCATAGTCCTTGAGTAACTCTAGCCATCTTCTCTGTCTTACATTCAACTCTTTCTGCTTGAAAATATATTAAAGGCTCTTATGCTCCATGAATACATCCACATAGACCCATATAGATAATATCGCCAAATGTTTGGCGCAAACACCACTACTGCAAGTTCTAAGTCATGGGTCGGGTAGTTCGTTTCGTGATTCTTGAGTTGCCTAGAAGCGTAGTATATTACCTTGTTGTGTTGCATTAACACACAGCCAAGCCCAATCCTTGAAGCATCACAATATACCATAAACCCCTATGTACCTTTTGGAAGGGTTAATACCGGCACAAAATTCAACCTCGATTTCAATTCTTGGAAGCTCCTCTCACAAGCATCAGACCACTGGAACTTAACTGCTTTCAGGGTAATTTAGTCAATGGAGAGGCAAGAGTAGAAAATGTCTCCACAAATCTTATATAGTACCTGGCCAAACCGAAGAAACTGCGAATCTCTATTGGACTGGTAGATCTAGGCCAATTCTTCACTGATGCAACCTTTGAGGATCAACCCTTCCCTTGAGGCGACATGACCCAAAAACGCGACAGATTCAAGCCAAAATTCACATTTCAAAAATTTTGCATACAATTGGTGCTACTGAAGAGTCTGCAAAACTGCCCTAAGATTGTTAGCATGGTCCTTTTGACTCCAGGAATACACAAGAATATCGTCAATGAAAACTATTACAAAGAAGTCTAGAAAAGGCTTGAAAACTCAATTCATAGGATCCATTAAAGCTGTTGGGGAATTTGTTTGCCCAAACGACATTACCAAAAGTTCAAAGTTCCCATATCAAGTCCTGGAAGCTGTTTTTAATATCCTGCTCCTTTATCTTCAATTGGTGATACCCGAACCATAAATCAATTTTTGAAAAACACATAGCATCTTGCAATTGATCAATAAAGTCATCTATCCTTGCTAGAGGGTATTTATTTTTTATGGTGACTTTGTTTAGTTGTCGGTAGTCAATAAACATCCACAATGACCCATCTTTATTCTTTATAAACAAAATCGGTGGGCGCCATGGTTACACACTTGGCAATATGAAACCATTTTCTAACAAATCATTCAATTGCTCTTTTTGCTCTTTCAAATCTGCTGGTGCCATTATGTAAAGTTGAATTGATATAGGCTGCGTGCCTGGCATCACATCAATCGTAAACTAAATCTCCCTATCTGGTGGGATCCTAGGAAGCTCATCTAGAAAGAAATCCGAAAATTCATTCACGACGGGCACGAACTCAAGGCTATGTGCCTTGGCATCAGTTTCCGTAACCCAAACTAGATGATAGATACACCTTTTCTTGATCATCTTTGCGGACTTAAGGTAAGAAATAAACTGACCTTTAGGCACTACATTATCCCCCTTCCATTCAACAACGGGTACATTGGGAAACTTAAGCCTCATAGTTATAGTTCGACAATCAAGCTTGGCAAAACACGAATAAATCAAATCCATTCCCATTATTACATCAAAATTGACCATCCCCAACTAAACAACATTGGCCATGGTATCCCTACCACGTACCATAACAAAACAACCTCTTTAAACTCGATCAGCTATAATTGACTCATCAATCAGTGTAGACACCTAGAATGGCTCATGAAGATGATCCGGTTCTATCCCAAATTCCATAGCAACAAAATGGGTAATATAGGGAAAGGTGGAATCGGTGTCAATAAGTGCATACACATCATGAAATTGGACAGTTGGAATACCTATAACAACATCTGGAGAAGCCTCTGCAGTCTGGAAACCACTAATAGCATAGAACTGGCCGAGTCCTCCTAAACTCTCATACGACCCCTAGCTGCACCACGCCCCGCAAATGTTGGGGTACCTCGAGCTGGAAAGGGGGCTGAAGATGTAGCAGCTGCTGGGCTGGCTGGTCGTGCTATGCCCCTGCCTGATCCCTGGCGGGATACACGACAATGCCTCTAAATATGACCCCTCATCCCAAAACCATAGAATACAGGTAACTCCAAGTAGAAAACCCCTGAGTGCATCCTCCCGCACTTGGGGAATGGGGATCTCTGCTGCCGCTAGGACCTCTCTCTTGACTGACCCCGCTGTTGGGATCCTCTGTTGCACTGACTGGGCCTAAAACAGCTCTACTGTTGTTTCTGTCTAGGCCCTGATGGCCGTGCACTGGCTGAATACTATGCAACTGACTGGGACGACCCTGATGATCCTCCCCGAAAACCTAATCTTCCCCACCTAGTGACTCACCCATATTGCCTGTAGACCGGGCCTTTCTGCTATCCTTTCTCTCCATTCTGTTCTTTTGATTGTGGCTCTCTGTGGCCTGAGCAAATGCTACCATCTTCCCATAATTCATGTCAGAATACAAGGCAGTTGTAGAAGCCTCATTTATAGTCAGGGGATTAAGACCCTAAACAAATCGGTGCACATTCGCCTCCATTGTGGGCAGCAAGTGAATAACATATTTGGATAGACGAGAAAACTCTATGGGGTATTCCGACACAGTTCTACTACCTTGCTTCAGATACTCAAACTCTACCGCACGTTTTGCCCTTGTCTTGGTAGGTAGGAAATGATCAATAAATGCATCGACAAACTCGCTCTACCTCGTCGAAGAGCTCCATCCTCGCGAGTATCATTCCACAACTTAAACCCAAATAGTCCACCCCTTTCAGATGGTTGGAAGCTAACTCTACTCCCTCTGTATTAGTTGCACGTGTAACTCTGAGGGTCCTGTGCATCTCATCAATTAAATCTTGAGGGTCTTCTTCTGCATTGGCACCCGTAAACACTGGAGGGTCTAATTTGAAGAAATCTGTTCACCATGGAACTAGTGGAATCCCCTAATTGGCTAGATGAACTGGGTGCAATATTTGGCCTCTATGCCTAAGAGGCCACTAGGTGAGTTAACATCTGAATAGCTCCCCTAAGATCCCCGTCAAAAATACCAGAACCGAAAGATGGTGTTGGAGGCGGGACATGAGTATCAATAGGAGGGATAGTGGTACCCTTTGCGGGTATAGGAACTGGGTAGTCTGGAATAGAAGAACTAGGCAAGGTGATAGCAGGGCGACTACTCGCACCTGAAATATCAAGCAGTGATTCATCATCCACTCCTGAGGTGGCATTGGCTTCTTGGCAAATTCTTGCTTTCTCCGTAGGTGCCATTTACTAAAAGATAGAACAATGTACTAGTTAGAGGGGGAATAGTTTCACAATTACAGCAAGATCCAGAATATCAAAGAAATATGTTATTCCTACTGCCCAAGTAGCTCCCAGCTTATAGATGTGGTTGACATCATACCGATAAGAAGGACTCTACTAGATACGGCTCTGAGACATCCTAGGACACTTTAAACCTTAGGCTCTGATACCAAGTTTGTCACGCCCCAACCTCGGGATGTGCGACCAGTGCTCAATCGAGTGAACCCCACTAAGCAAGCCTTATGAAACACTTTCTACCCAACTCAATAGGATTGAGGAATCCGTCTTTAGTTAAATTAGACAATAGGAGGGGTTGTACAGTCAATATTCATAGTTCATTTTATATCACAACCTTGAACCATAGTTAAGATTAGGTTCCAAGATCCCCATAAAGTTACAATATAGAGAAAATATGAGATTAGAATAACAACATAGTTCATAGACCCATCCAACACCCATACGTAACCCACACCAACATCTACAGAGCCTTTGTGGATAGAAAAGACAAGTCATAAGAATGCCCGCAACACGGCCCCGGCTATACCTCAAAAGTGGAAGTCTAAAACAAAGATGTACAACATAACCCCTTCAAGAAGAAATGGGCTCACCAAGACATCAAAAGGAGAACACTCCGCTACGCGCGATCGACACTATCAGCTACGGAGAGCCCCCGCCAAAATAGTCGTTAGTACCATAGAATAGTACTAGTATGTATAACTAAACACCATCTAGTTAGAAAGAAATTTCATACAAGAATAAGGCAATCACGAGTATAGCTCAAAGAAAACTTCAAGTGACCGCAATCATTATCAAATAAAAGAATCACACAATTTTCACATCGTGCTTCCATAGCTTTTATTTTGGGGCATTTCATATTATTCATCATTGTTCACATTACCATCACTTTATTAAGCGGAGTCCAATCTCAACCCGACCAACTAGGTTTCCTCATTTGAGACATTCACTTATATCACAAACACATTACCACCTTATGCGTAGCATGGCATCCGATCTCGGCCCGACCCGACTTACTAAGCCGTTTCCCTTTTCCATCAATCATCTCGTTTAAAACATTATTTCCATAAATCATTTCATAGGCACTTGGGGCCACAACTATCGCATCATGTATTTGGCACTAGGTCGAATTTCAAATAATTAACAATTTCAATATTAGATTTGTAATTTAGAAAAATATGGGCACACAAGAGCAAATAAGATTGTAGGCGTAGATAAGACATCACATAGATAGCACAACAACGCAACTTTAATCTCAATCTAAGGTCTAAGCATTTCAATACATGATTCATATTCCTTGTACCTCTTCAAGTTATCAATAATAACACATTGATCATATTTAGACACATCTTCCATGCATATAAGGTTGCAACACCAATTCACATGAAATAACAATTAATACAAGAAACCAAACTTTAATCTTACCGCATTTACACAAGCACAAATGGAGCTCAATTTCTAATAGATGGGATTTTTGCCATACATACCTCAATTGAGCTTTCCCTTAATCCTAAAATATTCCAGAATTTTTTGCACTTCAATCTATTTAGGAAATGTAGCACAATTGAACCCATCATTAGGAAAAGATCATAATATTAGCCCGCTTGAGAATTTTATCAAGCGTTGAGAGTTTATTAAGGTCTTATGGTCCTTTTAAGCAAGATTACACTAGCTCTTTCCCCATGCCCGTCTATTTATAATTTCTACATATCTTTTAAATAACGCATGCATGAAACGTAGTCACCCGTATACCCATGAATTACATCAATAATGACCCCTTATAGCTATGATTAAAATTAAGAGCTAAGGTGATGAAGTATTACCTCTTTGGATGAAGATTTAAGTAATTTACTTGATTCTCTTCAATATTTTAACAAGAATATTCAGATCAATGTTGAAAAAAGGCACCTCCCCTCTCTAGAACCCTCTTTCTCACTCTAAAAGAACTGGGAAATAGGCTTAAAATGAGCTATTACACGAGATATAATGACATGCGATCGAAACTAGAATCTAGAAATATGGAGTCCAGACTCAGATCTGCAATCGCCTATGCAATCGCAAAGTTGACATGTGGCCCACAGAATGGACTGCAAAAATGCTCCTAAAAACTTGAACAATCTACCTAGGTATGCGACAAGAATGCAATCTGCATACCTATTCTACGGTCGCATAATGCACCGTAGAACTATTCCTCCAAAAAATTTCAAGGATATTATGCGACGACTATGTGGACCACTTATTGACTATGCTATCGTATAATTGGCCGCATAGTTGACCTCAAAATTAACCATCACACTGCTTGACTCTGTGGTGACTATACGGTTCGCATAGCTGTTATGCGACCGCATACTGGACCGTAGAATTGCACTTTTCTGGAAAACATTATTCCTTGACTTTTTAATGCATAGATTAGTCCAATGGGTTCGAACCTCTTTACAATTTCTAACACATATTCCTAATTTAGCACTACGAGCTTTTGGGTTTTGAGTAGAAGATTTTTTTTCACGGGGCCTTACAAAAACTTAACTTTAAAATGACAAAAATTTCTTTGTATACTAAGCTTAAAATATCTAACAAAATTTCCCCTGCGGTTGTTGATAGCTAGGGAATATGATGCATTTTACATTCCTTCATGCTCCAGTTTTTATTAGAAATGTATACAAAATAGTCCCAAAGGCTCACAAGTTGTTCTTGATTGTAGGTTTGATCGACAAGGTGACAAGGTGTCAAAGATCAGCTCAAAAAGAAGTGAAACTTGCACCAATACCAAGACAAGACAATGCTCAGGCAAAACAGGGCAAAGGCGGCCGCACACCATTCTATGTGGTCCGCACAAGTGAGGTTCAGAGAGGCTTCTATTCAGGAAAAAAAAGGAAATGCGACCGCACGAGGTTTTGTATGGTCCGCACTAGGATCAATGCGGCCGCACTCGAGTTAGTGTGGTTCGCAGAGAGAAGATTTAGAGAGATTTCAAGTCCAAGTCTGAAGCCCAATACGGTCTACACTCCATTTCATGTCGACCGCACTAGAAGCCACACGGCTGCACTCGATTCTGTGTGGTCTGCATTGCCCAAGTTCAGAGAGTCGTTTATTCAAGTAAGATCACTAGTGCATCTGCACATGATTTTTTGCGGTCCACACTAACCCCACAGGGGTATTTTTGTCTAGATGTTTTAGCTTAGTAATAGCTTTTATTCAATTTTTAGGTTAAGCAGATAGTTAATACCGAAGGCTGCACTCATGATTATGAATATTTAGATGTATTTCAACATTGAATCTTCAAGTTTAATTTAGCAATTAATTAATATGAGTTTTTCTTCATCTATTTCTTTTTTTTATTCTCTAATTATGAGTAGCTAGCCCACAAGCTAGGGTTGTGGCTCAACCCTAGTGCGGATAATTGATAGGTCTTGTGTTTTAGGGCTTAATTGACTATGGGCGTCTAATATCTAAACTAATTTTATGTTTAGTTGTTGAATTAGTGGTTCAAAACACTACATTCTGTTAAGTTGATTTTGGCTCTTCTTGAGAAAGAGAGCCTAAGTCTCTAATATTGATCCAACAAGGAATTTTGGCGTACTCAAGAGATTGATAGCCCAAATTAAAGGGTTAAACCTAGATATATTAATGCTCGACTTGAACCATGATTGCTTGTGCAAAATTTCATACCTAATTGGTCGTGATAAAGTCAATTCAAGCAAAATTCCTCGACTAACGAGAGGAATAGAGTGAGTAGAATCAAGAAATGGTTATATCATACTCCCCAAATGTGACAATCTAGCTCTAGACTCAACAATCCATCAAATTGATGACCTAGGCGGAAGTCACTACCTTAGTGACTTTTAATCACTTAAACAACTCGCAATAGTTTAATTTTAGCTTAGTTTAGGTTAATTGTGTATTATATTTTTTATAAAATTAGAATCATAATCAAAACTAAAAATGTATAGAAGTGTAATTAAGAGCAAATACACAACTCCGCTTTAGGTAGACACCCGACTCCAATATCTAGATCACTGTGGAAATCGATCCCGACCTTAATCGGATAAAAGCTACTTCAATCTCTCTCGCTACTCAATAGTAGTGCAGGGTTGGCTTAGATCACTTTTTGGCACCGTTGTCGGGGAACTAACGGTTTTTGCTATTTTTTTTAATAGTTTATGTTTGTTCTTATTTCCTTATTTGTTACTAATTTGTGTGTGTCACAACTCCAGGCACAAAAAGGTATTAAATGCTAATGATCCTCTTAGAAATGTGATTACGAGGGAGGAGGTTGATGATAATGGAGAGGATGAGGTTCCTCTTGAACCTCAAAGACAACAAAGAGGCCGCCAGGCCAATGCTAATGAAAAAGTTCTAGACCTCTCCTCCGCCACCTCCATGAGCGGTTCCTTGAGTGCTCCCAAACCAAGTCTATGAAAGTGTAATTGTCCCACCCTAGATCCAGGCGGGAAATTTCCAAATTAATAATGTGATACTGACATTATTGGAGCAGCGTGGGTACTTCATGGGCGCTGCCACTAAAAATACTTACGAACATCTCAAAGGGTTCGTGGATATCTATTGGGCGAGCAAGCAAACCAATGTGTTGGAGGACGCACTCTGGTTGAGACTCTTCCCATTTTCACTTAAAGGGAAGGAGTTAGATTGGCTTGAGCGACTTCCCAACCATTCCATCACTACTTGGGATGAGTTGGCGGACAAGTTCATTGCAAAGTTCTTCTCACCGGGACATATGACAGCATAGCGAGATGAGAACTTAGCTTTCAAGTAGGAGCCCACCGAACCATTTCATGAGATTTCGGAAAGATATAGAACCATGGTGAAGGAATACCCCAACAATGATATGACGGAGAATATGTTGCAATAGACTTTCTATCGGGGCATCAACATAACAAATCAATGCATATTGAATCAACTTGTTGGAGGTAATTTCGTGAAACTGACGTATGATGAAGCTTGTGCTATTCGTGACGAGATGGCTGACACGTCCTCCGCTTGGCAAAGTAGAGCCAATGTGCCCCAAGGTGACCCCACATTCACTCATTTGCACAAAGAATTACATGATCATGGTCAGGCGATTGCTGAATTGACAACAACCATGAACAAACTAGCTAAGGCATTGTTGCAACAAGACCAAAATTCTCGCCAAGTGAATGCCATGGAGGGTGTTAACATTCTAGTGAACCAAAGAAGACAAAGGGGTCAACAGAACCAAGGGAATTCAGATCAATTTGACAATGATAGTAGTGGATTTCAAGATGATAGATATGATGGGCAAAATGAAGAGGTATTGTATGTGATAATTATCAAGGCCAAAGTGTCAATTCTTCCAACCAACAGTAACAACAAAGATCCCAAGGAATTTGGGGTAATCAACAACAAAGGCAACAACAATTGGAACAATCACCAACAAAGGAAAAACAATTGGAGAAACAATAATCAAAATCCAAATTGGGGCAATGAAAATAACAATCAGAGCAATCAATGAAACTAGGGAAACAACAACAACTAGGGTGGATGGAAATACAACCAGAGAAATCAGGGGCAAGGCTTTCAAAGGCTCCAAATGTACCAACAACCAAGAAATCTACCAACTTTTCTATCCCAGAGTCCTAGTTCGTCTAGCAATGATATGGGTAGAATTGAAATGATGTTGGAACAAATGATGGAGAAGAATGCAAATTCGGATACTCAGTTGTCTTCTCACAATACTTCCATTAGAAATTTGGAGGTGCAGCTTGGCCAAATCTCTCAGTCCTTGAATACACGCCCTAAGGTTGCTCTACCAAGTGATACGATAGTGAACTCGAAGGGTAGGACAATCATGTTATGGTAGTAACTACTAGGAGTAGATGAGGCGGTTATGTGAATTCCTCCAAACAAATGCAAGTTTTAGGTGATGAAGTTGAGTTGCAAGAAGATGAAGTTCGTTTGGTGGTTGAGAATGTGATTGATGAAAATGTGAACGAAGAAGTGAGGATTGATATTCAAGATGCCGAGGTATAAACCCAAAATGATGTGAACCAGTCTAGGGAACACGTAATAGACATGCCGGAGCCGGTTGTGCCAGAAGACAAGGCACCCTTTCCTAGGCCACCTCCACCTTATCCTCAAAGTCTAGCCAAGTGGAAAAATGAGAATTAGTTCAAAAAGTTCATTGACATGATGAAGAGCTTATCCATCAATGTGCCTTTGGTGGAGGCTTTGGGGAAAATGCCTGGCTATGCTAAATTCATGAAAGATTTGGTGACCAAGAAAAGATCCATGGACTGTGAAACTATCAAGATGACCTACCAAGTTAGTGTTATTGTAAATTTAATGGCTCCAAAGTTAGAGGATCCCGGTGCTTTCCCTATCCCTTGCACAATTGGAAGTGCTGACTTTGCTAAAGCTTTATGTGATTTAGGGGCCAGCATCAATTTATGCACTACTCAGTTTTTAAGAGTTTGGGTATTGGGTAACCGAGGACGACTTCCATGAGATTGCAAATGGTAGATAGATCAATGGAGTAACCATTGGGTATTGTTGATAATGTGCTTGTCCGGGTGGACAAATTATTGCCAGCTAAATTTGTGATCTTGGATTGTGAGGTAGATAATGAAGTCCCGATCATATTTCGGAGACCTTTTCTTGCTCCGGGGAAGGCTCTAGTTGATATGAAAGTAGGGGAACTCACTATTAGGGTGGGTGATGAAGAGGTAGTCTTTCATGTGTGCAAGTCAATGAAGCAACCCAATTGTACCAAACTATGTCATTTGTGGATCTTGTAACGACTGTGATAATTGATGATACTAGTGCAATGATCAATGTGTAAGACCCTCTGGAAGCCGTATTATTAAATCCTGATGTCAATGATGATAAAGGCCGAGTGGAGTGTGTGAATGCTTTACATGGAATGGACTCTTATTCTTATGAGCCTAGGAAACACTCTTTGGATCTTGAAAATAGAAAGACTCCTCTAACAAAGCCTTCAATTGAGGAACCTCCGGTATTAGAGTTGAAGCCATTGCCTCCACAACTCAGGTATGAATTCTTAGGCCCTAGTTAAACTTTACCAGTAATTCTTTCCTCTTGTCTTACTAACATGCAGGTAGATGCCATAATGGTTGTGCTCAAAAAGTGGAAGAAGGCAATTGGATGGACTTTAGCTGATATTTAGGGAAGAAGCCCTGTATTTTGTATGCATAAGATTATTCTTGAAGATGATGCAATATCCTCATTAGAACATCAGAGGAGGTTGAACGAGGCAATGCAAAAATTTGTGAAAAAGGAGGTGATCAAGTTGTTAGATACCGGCAATGTATACCCTATATTTAACAGCTCGTGGACTTCACGGTGCAGTGTGTATCGAAGAAGGGTGGTATGACCATGGTGACCAATGATAACAATGAACTAATTCCTACCTGGACAGTTACCGCATGGAGGGTGTGCATGGACTACCGCAAGCTGAACAAGGTGACCCGAGGTGATCATTTCACATTGCCTTTCCTCGACCAGATGCTTGATCGTCTTGATGGGCATGCCTTCTATTGCTTCTTGGATGGATATTTCTGGGTACAACCAAATCCTGATTTCTATGGAGGATCATTAGAAGACCATATTTACTTGTCCATATAGCACATTTGCTTATTCTTAGATGCCTTTCGGGTTGTGTAATCAATCAGTGACATTTCAATGGTGTATGATGGCCATTTTCATCGACATGGTGGAAGATATTTTGAAGGTGTTAACGGACGACTTCAATGAGGTGGGTGATTCATTTAATGAATGTTTGAAAAATCTAGATAGAGTATTGGTCAGTTGTGAAGACACAAATCTTGTGCTCAATTGGAAAAGATGTCACTTCATGGTTGAGGAGGGCATGGTATTTGGTCATAAAATTTCAAAGCATGGCATAGAAGTTGACAAGGCCAAAATAGAGATGATTTCAAGGCTTCTTCCCGCCACTTCTGTCAAGGGGGTTAGGAGTTCTCTTTGGCACATGGGGTTCTACCGAGGATTTATAAAAGATTTTTTGAAGGTAGTGAACCCTTTGTGCTAGCTACTAGAAAAGGATGCCAAGTTCGTGTTTGATGAGGGATGTATGCAAGCATTTGAACTTCTCAAGTTTAAGTTGACCACCACCCCTATCATTGTCACACCAAATTGGAGTTTTCCTTTCCAGCTCATGCGCAACGCGAATGATGGTGCTATTGGGAAAGTTTTGGGTCAAACTGTTAACAAAATGTTTCATCCGGTCAACTACGCAAGTAAGACAATGAATGATTCTCATAGGAACTACAAGGTAACTGAGAAAGAGTTGTTGGCTACAGTGTTTGCAATTGAAAAGTTTCGGTCGTATCTTATGGGAGCCAAGGTCATAATGCACACCGATCATGTCGCCCTTAGGTACTTGATGTCAAATAAAGACTCCAAAGCTAGCATGATGCGACGTGTATTATTACATTAAGAGTTTGTGTCAATAAGTGATATGTCGTGGTTTGCGGATGTTGCTAATTACCTTGTGACTGGCCTCATCCCATGTGCCTCTCTTCTAACCAAAGGAAGAAGCTCAAACGGGATAGTTGGATTTCTATTAGGATGAACCATATTTGTTCAATATTTACACGGATTGTGTGATCTGAAGGTATGTATCCGAAGAAAAGCACTTGAGTATCTTGGAGGCTTTTTATTTCTCTCCCTATGGTGGCAATCATGGTGGTACGAGGACTGCTTCCAAAGTTCTTAGTTGTGGGCTTTATTGGCCAACTTTGCACAAAGATGCAAGTAATCTTGTGAAGAGGTGTGACAAATGTTAAAGAGCGGGTGGACTTTCGAAGAAAAATGAGATGCCTCTCAATACCATTCTTCAAGTTGATATCTTTGATATATGGGGCTTGATTATATGGGCCCGTTCATTAGCTCGTGTGGGATAACCTACATTCTAGTGGCGGTTGACTATGTTTCAAAATAGGTCGAGGCCCTTGCTTTGCCCAACAATAAAGCTAGGAGCATGGTTGCATTTCTCAAAAAGAAAATTTTTATTAGGTTTAGCACTCCTCGTGCAATCATAAATGATAGGGATCGCATTTTTGAAATAGAGCTTTTGACACCTTGTTTTCAAAGTATGGTGTCAACCACAAAGTGTCTACTCCTTATCACCCTCAAGCGAGTAACCAAGTTGAATTCTCAAACAGGGAAATCAAGAATATTCTGTCTGAAACAGTCAATTCAAATAGGACAGATTAGTCTAAGAAGTTGGACGATGCTCTATTAGAGTATAGAATTGCTTACAAGACTCTAATTGGTATGCCGTATCAGTTGGTGTTTGGGAAAGCTTATTGTTTACTGGTTGAGTTAGAGCACAAGGCCATGTGGGCCTTGAGGAAGTTGAACCTTGATTGGGATGTAGCTGCTAATCTTAGGGTGGAGCAACTCCATGAACTTAATGAATTTAGATTTCGTGCCTACTCTAGTTCATCCCCGTACAAGGATAAAATGAAATACCTTCACGACAAACATACTCGGGGCAAGGAGTTCAAGGTTGGGGATTTGTTTCTCTTTTTCAACTCTCGGATACGTTTGTTCTCGGGAAATATCAGGTCAAATAGAGCGGACCATTTGAAGTGGTGTGTCTGACCCCGTTTGGTGCTTTTGATATAAAGAATAAAAGTAGGGAAGTTTTTAGAGTGAATGGTCATAGGGTCAAGCATTACTTGGGGAAAATTGATGATAGCCACGTGGTAGCACTTCTTCATCTCAAATTATTTAATTTTAAACTGTGTGGTACATCGACGTTAAATCAGGCACTTCTTGGGAGGCAACCCATGTGTTTTTCTTCTTCTTTTTCTTTGATTTTCATGGTAGTATAGGATTTATTTTTGGACTAACTGGTCAGATGTTATAGGATTGTGTTGATGCAGTATCGGACATAGTGGAAAAAATTGTTCAAGTCTCTAAAGTTTTCAATGCGGATGCACTATTTAGTGCAGACCGCACTGATGAAGGATGAAAATATTAACTCTCTGATGTTTGCCACCACGGCTGCATTACATTGTGTGGTCCACAATTGGTAGGAGATATGGGCCCTAAAACGTTTTCTATAAATAGTATTTGAGGCCCTTATTTTAATTTTTTTTATCTTTTAACTCTCAGAGCCTCAAAATTACTAATCATCCCCTCTTTGTACATAACTGATTTCCAAGGCTTATTATTAAACATAGCATCTTTCTTCTGGTAATTCCATCCCTTTTCCATTGTTAATTTTATTTTTTTCATTAGATTTTAGCTTTTGTTCTATTCTTCTCGTATTATTTTTTGATTTGGTAGCTTAGGGTAGTTAATTTCTTATTTAATTTAGGATTAGGTAGTTAAATAAACTGGGAAAACACTTAGGGACCCTGCATTATGTGTAAATTGGACGTAAAGTTAAGATTTCATAAACCTTAAGTTAGTGCTGCAACTGGGCGCTCACTGCGGACCGCAATGGAATATTGCGGTCCAGATTGGCATTTTGTACGCACCGCATTGAAGGATGTTCTAAACATGTTCATTGAAGACCATGGCAGTATTGCACTTTCTGTGATCCGCGGTGCCTCAATGCGAACTGTAGTGACATTTCGTGCGGTCCATAGTGAAATTATTCAGAGAGTGGGTAGTCTGAACCCCACCAATTTGCGGAACGTACTGCTATTTTGTGGGGTCAGCATTGGTCCTTGTGCGGCCGCAATACATTTTGTGTGGTCCAAAATGCATAGATTCAGAGAGTGGGTATTCCGAACCCCACCTCTTTCCGGACCGCATTTCCATTTTTGTATGGTCTACATTGGCCTCTGTGCGGTCGCACTCCATTTTGTATGGTCCGCACGGTGTCTGCAACTGTCTGTAACCTTTTCTTTTCTGTAGCTTTGATCTTAATTGCTTCTACTGATACTAACAAGCCTAATGGATGTTTTTTGCAGAAAATGGTGAGAAAAAAAGGCAAGGGCTCTAAACAACCAGGCAGAAGAGAATCCTCACAAGGAGGGAAATAGAAAGTGATAAGACTAACTCCCAGAGTCCGAAAAAACATTAAAACACAAGGAAGATCATCAAAGCTGCTGATAGAGCTATTGATCCGGGGAGTGAGTACGAGCCTTCCCAAGAGGTATCTTCAGACTATGTGCCATAATTTGTCCCCTGACTGGCCACAAAGAAACATTCTAAGAGACACTCTTCCACATTCCCTCACTGCCCAAGCGTCAGTGAATTTATCTTCTGGGTCGTCTGAGGGCTCAGCTGAAGGTAGTGGGAATGAATACTCCACCTCTCCCAGAGCTTCATTATACGGAGAGGGTGCAGTAGGAGAAGATGGTGAAATAGGGGAGAAAAAGTAGTAGGAGAAGGGGGTGAACCTCAGGTGGGAGGTGTTGCTCGAACAAGAAACTGGAGGTGTGGCAGGACCGGTTTGTGAGTGAAGTGGCTTACTATAGATTTAGGGAATGGTGGCCGGTGAGGAAATTAATCTCGGAGAGGAGCTTTGTTGATACAGACATATTGCCTCACAATCCCAATGTGAGGAGGCAGATCTGGGAGAGATTTGGCTGGGAATACTTTTTGGGTGAGAACTTGGTCAAGTAATTCTACACTAATACTACCCATATAAAAAATGGCACCAAAGTGACCAAAGTGTGAAATTCCAAGTGTTGTTTGATGAAAAAATAATAAATGATTATCTCGGATTTGATGAGGAGGATGAGGCATTGTATTTAGCGAAGATAAAATTAGGTGAGGAGGTCCGTCCTTGGTCGGCACAGTATCTGACAATCCTAGGTACCACACCTGATTGGCTTAATGTAGGAGTAAAAATTTTGAGAAGAAGTTTGAACTTTAAGGCCAAAGGGTGGGAAACATTAGCAGATTGGACCCCACGACTCATGACAACTCCCTCACACTTCACCGGGTAGTTTTGGTGGCATTGATCATAGCAGGGTACCAAATTAATGTTAGGAATATAATGTCTCGGGTAATCATATAGGTAGTTAGTGAGGGTGACATAAACCACCCCTTCCCCAGCTTCTTAACCATGTACTTCAGGTACCTCAAGGTTGTAAAGAGGCCATTTGATATCAAGGTAAAAGCAAAGGCCTTGTTCTAATGGTATAGCATCCAGGGTGATGACAACCCAAAACAGCAAGAAGTACAAGGAGAGTGCCACTACTCTAACTGGCCAGTATGAAGAGCCAGTTGTGGTAGTGGCTCCTACTCATCCTATTTCCACCTCAACAGACATTTTGTTGGCCCAAGTTCAGTTGAAGTTTTGAAGAATGACAAATGAACTCAGTGATGGACCAGGTTCATCTTATGAGACACAATGTATATCAACTTATGCATATGAGATGCACGTGAAGAAGATAAGTCTTAGGGATCAAGCAACAATATCCTCTGAATATTTTCTGAACTGATCGAAAAGATTGCATATGGGATACGGAGAAGAAGTCTTCTTATGAGAGGAGAACACAATTTGGATCAAGGATAAGGGTTGGAGTTTATATTGGTCTAGGACTCAAAGTCGATGGAGGATTAGCAATTGAGTCCCAATCAAACTTTGATTACTAACTTAATAAATAACGAAGATTGTTCTCTTTTACAGGTATGAACATACACAAAAAGTTAAACTAAATTGAGAGCAAAAGAGAAGGGCAATTTTGCAAGCAATTTATGTGAGATTAAAGTGTGCTCCTGCAGCTACTTGAATGAGATAGAAGAACCAGTTCCATTGTGTTTATTCTTAGTCTAGTTCAATTGTAGTAGGTGGTTTAAAATTGTACCTTTTCAGCTTTCATAGAAGCAATTGTATTAGGTACTTCGAGTATTCAAGTTAATGTTAACTTGAAGGTGTTGCAACAGATGAGGCTGTGTGCCCCAATGGGATTAGAGTTAATCATTAGATTTACAAAGAGTTTTGTAAATGCTATTTTGGCTCATTGATCTTAGTGGATGTTTGGGAAAAGCCTACTGAGTAGTAGGTCGTGGTTTTTTCACATTTTGATCCAGGTATTTTCCACGTAAAATCTCTATTTTCTTTAATTTTTGTACTTTTATTTCCACAAACAGTAGTAATAAGAACACCTAGAAGAACCAGTTCTTCTAGATCAAAAATTGGGTACCACACAAATCACCCCCCCCCCCCTTTCTTGTATGATTGACGTTAGGAACATCAACTAGTATCAAAGAAGGTTATCCTTGAAGAGGCTAACACCTTAGGAAAAGATCAATATGAGTGCACCACCTGGGAACTAGGAAGGGCAATCCACTACCAGGCCTCCACTGTCCAATGGACAGTATTACTCTTGGTGGAAGAACAAAATGAAGGATCACATAATAGGGGAAGACTATGAACACTGGGGCATAGTCATTGATGGTCCTTTGGCAACTACAATGAAAAAGGAAGGAGTGGATGTGCCAAAGACAAGGGCTGACTGCACTGCTGAAGACTTGTAAAAGTCGGAGAAAAATGCTTTGTGATTAACCTTACTACTGACAAGGTAGTTTTACAGGTAAAAAGAGTTAATAATATTTACATTATAGATTTGTCAACTCTTTCAGAAAATGAACTCACTTGTGTAAGTTTGTTAGTCAATGATCCCCTCCTGCAGCACAAAAGACTTGGCCATGCCAGTCTAAATAAGCTAAACAAATTATTCTCCAAAGACTTGGTGATAGGGTTACCTAATATTAAGTTCAAGGAAGATAAAGTTTGTGAGGGCAGGTAAGGTCATCCTTCAAATCCAAGAAAAATGGTAAGTACGTCCAAGACGTTGGAACTAGTTCATATGGATCTCTATGGTCCAATGAGAACCATCATTAGAGGTGGAAAGAAAAATGCTATGGTGCTTGTTGATGATTATTCTAGAATTACCTGGGTACTATTTCTGACATCTACATATGAGGCATTTGAAATGTTTACTTGTTTTGTTAGAAAAACTCACAAACAATTAGGAAATCAACTTGCATCCATTAGGTCTGATCATAGAACTGAATTTAAAAATGCAAAATTTGCTGAATATTGTGATAAAAATGGTATAGATCACAACTTCTCTGCCCCTAGTACTCCTCGGCAAAATGGAGTAGTTGAAAGAAAGAATAGGACCCTTGAGGATATGGCAAGGACCATGCTTCTCTCTAGTAAATTACCTCACAGCTTCTGGGCAGAGACTTTAAACATTGCATGTTACATAAGCAATAGATGCATGACTAGACCTCTTATTGAGAAAACTCTCTATGAGTTACATAAGGGAGAAAACCAAACATATCCATCTTATGGCATTTGGTTGCAAGTTCTATGTGCACAATAATAGAAAATACTCCCTCGGTAAGTTTGATCCCAGAAGTGATGAGGGAGTTCTTGGGATATTCTTCAGATAGCAAAGCATATAAAGGTTCAATAAAAGAAATTTATGTGTAGAAGAAAGTGTGCATGTTGTATTTGATGAAACTAACATTCTTTCTGAGAGACAGGAACATCAAGATGAAGCCATTGGACTAGTAAAAGAATTGACTAAAGTAGCATCAAAAGAAGGAACATGTGATGGAATAGGTTCATCCACTCAGGACAACCTAACAGGGGGAACTAATCAGGGAGAAATTGAAACAAACTCTCTACAAGAACCTGTTTATGAACATGTTCCTTAGAAACAGAACAAAGGAGAATTATCTAGTAGAAACCAATTGGTGGTGAAATCCCACAAGTATCAAAGTTATCATCCCATTGAGAACATCATTTCTAATCCAAAATCTGGAGTCGAAACTAGATCACAACTAAAGAATCTGTGTGTATTTGCTGCTTTTCTATCTCTTATGGAATCTAAAAATGTTGTTGAGGCTTTGCAAGATGCAGATTGAGTCAATTTTATGCAGGAGGAACTGAACCTATTTTAAAGAAGTCAAGTCTGGCATCTAGTTCCAAGACCCAAGGATAGATCAGTCATTGGTACAAAATGGGTCTTCAGGAACAAACTAGATGAAGATGGAAAAGTTACAAGAAACAAGGCAAGGCTGGTGGTTCAGGGCTACAGCCAAGAGGAAGGTATTGACTATGATGGGACCTTTTCTCCAGTTGCAAGACTAGAGGCAATCAGACTCCTCATAGTCTTTGCAGCATAAATGGAATTCACTCTCCATTACATGGATGTCAAAAGTGCTTTCCTGAATGGTTACCTCAAGGAAGAAGTGTTTGTGAAACAACCTCCAGGTTTTGAAAGCAAGGAATGTCCTGAACATGTGTACAAGCTGGACAAGGCTCTATATGGGCTCAAGCAGGCCCTAAGAGCTTGGTATGAACGACTATCAAAATTTGCACTGGAGCATGGGTACAAAAGAGGTAAAACTGACAGCACTTTGTTCCTAAGGGAAAAAGGTAAGACCTCTTTGTTGTGCAAATATATGTTGATGACATAATATTTGGGGCCACTACTGATAGGTTGAGTAAGGACTTTGCAAAATTAATGGGAAGTGAGTTAGAAGTGAGTATGATGGGTGAACTAAACTTCTTCTTAGGCTTGCAGATCAAACAAAGCCCAAATGGGACCATGATCCATCAGCAGAAGTATAGAAAAGAACTAATCAAAAAGTTTAGATGAGGTCACTTTAGGGTAGCTAAATTTTCTTGGATTTTCTCTTAAAGGGTGAGCCTTATTTTGTTTGTTTGAGGACATGATAAATCTTAAGTTTGGGAGGTTGATTAATAGGGAATATGATGCATTTTACACTCCTTCATGCTCAAGTTTGATTAGAAATATGTACAAAATAGTCCCAAAGGCTCACAAATTATGCTTGATTGCAGGTTTGATGAACAAGGTAACAAAATGTCAAGATCAGCTCAAAAAGGAGTAAAACTTGCACAAGTAACAAGACAAGACAAAGCTCAGGAAAAACAAGGCCAGTGCGGCCGCACACCATTATGTGCGATCTGCACAAGTGAGGTTCAGAGAGCCTGCTATTCAGGCAAAAAAGCAATGCGACTGCATGAGTTTTTGTATGGTCTGCACTAGGATCAATGCGGCCGCACATGATTTAGTGCAGTCCGCAAAGAGAAGGTTGAGAGAGTTGCCAAGTGCAAGTTTGAAGCCTAATGTGATCCGCGCTCCATTTCATGCGGACAGCACTAGAAGCCACCGCGGCTGTACTCAATTATGTGTCCACATTGCCGAAGTTTAGAGAGTCGTTTATTCAAGTTCAGAGCCTTATTGCGGCCGCACGTGACTTTGTGTGGTCCACACTAACCCCACAAGTGTATTTTTATCAAAATTTATTAGCTTAGTATAAAAAGCTTCTTTTCTATTTTTAGGTCAAGCAAATAGTTAGTACTGAAGGCTGCACTTATCATTTCAAATATTTTAGATGTTTTGAGTAATTTTAGCTGTATTTCAACATTGAATCTTCAAGTTTAACTTAGCAATTAATTAATATGATTTTTTCTTCATCTATTTCTTTGTTTTTTCTCTAATTATGAGTAGCTATACCCATAAGCTAGGGTTGTGGCTCAACCCTAGTATGGTTAATTGATGGGTCTTGTGTTTTAGGGCTTGATTGACTATGGGTGTTTGATATTTGAACTAAGTTCATGTTTAATTGCTGAATTAGTAGTTGAAAACACTAGTTTGTGTTTAGTTGATTTTAGCTCTTCTTGAGAAAGAGAGCCCAAGTCTCTGAAATTGATCCAACAAGGAATTGGGGCATACTCAAGAGATTGATAGCCCCAATTAAAGGGTTAAACCTAGAGATAGTAATGCCCGACTTGAACCCTGATTACTTGTGCAAATTTGCAAACCCAATTGGTCATGAGAAAGTCAATTCAGGCAATATCATTCAAACCACCGAGGGTATAGAGTGAATAGTGTTAGAATATACGCTTAACGGTAGGGGGGGTGAATAGCGTTATAATAAAAAACAATATAAACTTGCGGAATTAAAAATTGCAGGATTGAAATAAGTGCGGTAAGTAAATAATAAGGAACGAACGCACCGAAATTATCCTGGTTCACCACAACCTGTGGCTAGTCCAGCCCCCGAGAGACTCTCTCGAGATTCCACTAACTTTGTTAAGCTTACGGGTGCTTAACAAACCGTTACAAACTGAGAACTTGAGTCACACAAGCCTCAACAACCTTTGCTCGAAGATACCACACTTCAAGACTTCAACTGAAGGAATGAAAACGTTCCTTCATACAACCACAAGGGATTAACACTTCCCTTCAAGTGCATACAAACACTTAGCACTCAAGACAAGACTCTCTTTAAGAGTAGATATGAGTAAAATAAATACGCTCAAGAACACAACAACTTTCGTCAAGAGTTTGGCTCTCAAAAACTTATTAAATGAATAGAAAATGATGAATATGAGAGTATGCAAGCTTTAGCAAGAATATAATTAGTTGTTGTACTTAGAAGACTGATTTTGAGTTGTATTTATAGTGTTCAAAACCCCCACAACCGTTGCCTAATTGCCAATCAAGAATTGCTGATTTTGTGCTAAGATAATCGATTATCTGATTTGCATAATCGATTATTTTCCAATCGTTCAAAAATCATTCCCAGATTTTAAGCAGAATAATCGATTATCCAAATCGTGTAATCGATTACCTGACAACGTTCAAAAAATCATATTCAGATTTTACTTAACATAATCGATTATCAGATTGTGTATAATCGATTACTTGACAACGTTCAAAAAATCATATGCAGATTTTACTTAGCATAATCGATTATCAGATTGTATATAATCGATTATCTTTCAGAGTTTAAAAATACTTCGGCAACGGTCTTTTGCATAATCGATTATGCTATAAGGATAATCGATTATCTTTTATATTTTGAAAACTTCGGACTGCACTGTCTTAACATAATCGATTATCATAAAGTACATAATCGATTATTTTACAGTCTTGTAAAATTTGATAGACACTGCCTCAACATAATCGATTATCATAAGGTACATAATCGATTATCTTGTAGCTTTGAAAAATTTGATGGACACTGCCTAACATAATCGATTATCATAAGGTACATAATCGATTATTGTTCAGCTTTGTAAATCTGGTGTACATTGTCTTAACATAATCGATTATCATAAAGTACATAATCGGTTATCTTTGTCCAGATTTGAGAGGCATGCTTAAAAATCATTTTGGCTAATAAAATGTTTGAAAATTATTTTGCTTTAAATTAAATATGCATGATTTGATAAAGATGATTTTACGAGAGAAGCCAAGTCTTGAGTTAATTGTCAGATCAAGATCACAATTAAAGAACGACTCATGTATAACTTTATTTCTTTGCTTGATCATGATCTTTGTTCGTCTTGTGCTTGAATTATGTGTCAATTGCGCGCTTGTGCTTGGACCTCGTTATATGTCAATTGTGCGTCGTTTGTCATTTATCAAAACCTATAAATATGAACACACGTTTAGCTTAGTGCCTTGAGAACGTGTTTCAACAATTTTCTCCTTTTTGATAATGGCAAACCAATGTCGGGATATGCATATTAGATAATTCATAATGACGATCCAAGACAAGTATATAGATATGCAATTAGTTCCCCCTCAACATATGAATTTCCCCTCAATTTATGCCAATAAATATTAAGTGCATAGCCCTTATTCTTCCCCCTTTTGACATTAGCAAAAAAAAAACATTAGTAAATAACTTGTTTATTGATTAACCAAAAATCGCAATTATAAAAGGGAGAATATAATGTCAACATAATCGATTATTGATACTTGATAATCGATTATGTACTTAAGAGAAATCGATTATTCTTAAAAGAGATCGATTTTTCTGCACCAGTGCTTTATAATTCCCCCTGTCTTTGGGGCGATGCCTGCAAAATAGAATTAGGCGCCTCCGACGCTCAAGTTAGTAATGAAAAACAAAAAATATGCAATGCATGACTTAGATCAACGTGGAGTCAAGAATCCCGAGTTCACTACGAATTCGGAAAAAGGACTCTTTCTCTAAAGGCTTTGTGAAAATGTCGGCCAATTGAGATTTGGTTTCAATAAACTCAATTTCAACATCACCTTTGAGAACGTGATCTCTTATAAAGTGGTGCCTAATTTCAATGTGTTTCGTTCTTGAATAAAGAACGCGGTTCTTCGTCAAGCTTATGGCGCTAGTATTATCACATCTAAGAGGGATATGATCGATACTTAGTCCATGGTCCGAGAGTTGTTGTTTCATCCAAAGGATTTGAGAACAACAACTCCCCGCGGCTACATATTCAGCCTCGGTTGTGGACAACGCAACACTTACCTGTTTCTTACTAAACCAAGAGACAAGAGAGCTACCGAGCAGATGGCAAGTGCCACTAGTGCTCTTGCGGTCCAATTTGCAACCCGCAAAATCGGAGTCGAAATAGCCAACAAGTTGGCATGAGGAACCTTTGGGATACCATAGTCCCACATTTATAGTACCAACAAGATACTTCATTATCCGCTTAACCGCAGTTAGGTGCCACTCCTTCGGACATGATTGATATCGAGCGCATATACGCTAAACATTATGTCCGGTCTACTAGCAGTAAGATAAAGAAGGGATCCGATCATACCTCGATACTTCTTGGTGTCGACTTCCTTACCTTTCTCATCTTTGTCAAGATGATCGGATGTGCTCATTGGAGTGGCCATTGCTTTGGCATTGCTCAATTCAAATCGTTTTAGCAACTCTTTGCAATATTTAGATTGACAAATGAAAGTTCCTTCTTTCATTTGTTTCACTTGCAACCCCAAGAAGAAGGTTAGCTCACCCATCATAGACATCTCAAATTCGCTTGTCATTAAATCAGAAAATTCCTTGCACAAAGCATTATTAGTAGCACCAAAAATAATATCATCCACATAGATTTGAACTAATAAAATATTATTGTTTTTATGCTTAATAAATAGTGTGGTGTCAACTTTCCCCCTAATGAACTCATTGTCCAAAAGAAATTTGCTCAATCGTTCATACCAAGCTCGGGGAGCTTGTTTAAGACCATAAAGGGCTTTCTTAAGTTTGAAAACGTGATCGGGAGATTTAAAATCATCAAAGCCCCGGGGTTGTTCAACATAAACTTCTTCTTGAATAAAACCATTTAGAAAAGCACTCTTTACATCCATTTGATATAAATTGAAATTCATAGAAGAGGCAAAAGCAAGTAATAAACGAATAGCTTCTAACCTTGCTACGGGTGCATACGTTTCTTCATAGTCAATTCCTTCTTCTTGATTGTAACCTTTTGCTACAAGCCTAGCTTTGTTTCTAGTGATTACACCATTTTCATCTAATTTATTTCGAAAAACCCATTTCGTACCAATTATGGTATGATTTTTGGGTCTTGGCACCAATTCCCAAACGTCATTTCGTTCGAATTGGTTAAGCTCCTCTTGCATTGCCAAGGTCCAATGCTCATCCCCAATTGCTTCGGAAATGGTTGAGGGTTTAATTTGAGAAACGAAAGAAGTATGTCCTAAGGTGTTCTTAAGATTGTTTCGAGTACTTACCTTTTGTTCAATGTCGCCAATTACCTTGTCGAGAGGATGGTCTTTGATTGTCCTCCATGCGTTGGGCAGTTTCGTTTCTTTCTCCAGTGGTGGCGCTTCCTCCGATGATTGTTCCAAGATTTCATCTTGAATTTTCTTTGGATTTTCCTCTTGTACTTTGTCTTGAGGACTTATTGTGTTTAAAATACCTGCAAGATCAAAACCAGAATCCTTTCTCGCCAAGCGAGCATTATTTTCGAAAAACACAATATGAGGGGATTCCTCAACAGTTTCGGTTCTATTATTGAATACTCTATATGCTTTGCTACGTGATGAATAACCAAGAAAAATCCCTTCATCCGATTTGCCATCAAATTTTCCCAAATTATCTTTTCCGTTGTTATGAATAAAGCATTTACAACCGAATACTCTAAGATGGGAGAGATTAGGTTTCCTTCCCTTGTAGAGTTCATAGGGAGTTTTCATGAGTATTGGCCTTATGACTACTCTGTTTAAAACGTAGCATGCGGTACTCACGGCATCCGCCCAAAATTGTTTGGGAATCTTAGCCTCATCGAGCATGGTTCTAGCCATCTCTTCGAGACACCTATTTTTCCGTTCCACCACTCCATTTTGTTGTGGTGTACGTGGAGCAGAGAAGGTGTGCTCAATACCGAGTTCGTCACAAAAGTCCATGAAGAGATTGTGATCGAACTCTCCCCCATGATCACTTCTTATGGAAGTGACGGTTGTGTTCTTTTCATTTTGAACACGTTTAAGAAAACATATAAAATTTTGAAAAGCCTCACTTTTGAGAGCAAGAAATAGTGTCCATGTAAATCTAGAATAATCATCAACAATAACAAAAGCATAACGATTTCTACCAAGACTTTCAATGCGAGATGGTCCAAAGAGATCCATGTGAAGAAGTTGCAAAGGTCTTGTAGTTGAAACAATATTCTTAGATTTAAAAGATGCTTTTGTTTGCTTCCCTTTTTGACAAGAATCACAAATAGTGTCATTTTCAAATTTCAAATTTGGAAGACCAATAACTAAATTTTGTGAAACCAATTTGTTTAAAAGATGCATGTTGATATGAGCTACTCTACGATGCCATAACCACATATCGTCTTCTTTACTCATAAGACAATTCACATACTCTGATGAAGAGTTTTCAAGATCAACCATATAGATGTTATCAATTCTAAAACCACGAAGAATAATTTTAAAATCACTACGACGAAAAACTAAGCATTCTTCCGAATCAAACAAAACAAGATTTCCCTTGTCATATAATTGACTTATGCTCAAGAGATTATGTCTTAGACCTTTAACTAGCAATATATGCTTAATGGAAGAAGATTCATTCTTACCGACCGAGCCAATGCCGATAATTTTTCCCTTGTTGTTATCTCCAAAAATAACGTTTCCTCCTTCCTTGTGTTCTAGTTGAAGGAACTTGGATGCGTCTCCGGTCATGTGTTTGGAGCATCCACTATCAAGGTACCAAAGTACACTTGATCCCTTCAAACATACCTACAAGACAATTCAATGAGTTTTTGGTACCCAGGCTGTTTTGGGTCCTTGAGAGTTAGGCGTAAAATGCTGTTGTGCTTGACATGCAGTTAAGTGTCTGTGGCTAGTAAAACAAACAGGAGCAATATGTCCTATTCGACTACAATAGTGACAAATGACATTAGGATTATGCATTCTTCTAGGTTGGTAGTAGTTGGAGGTACGAAAATCATTTGCTCTATTTTTGACAATATGGCTATTGCGCAATCCTTGAAAATCATTTCTCCTACTGTTTGTTCTAGGATATGCAGCATTTCTAGAATAATTTTTTCTAGGTCGAGTATGTCTAGGTTGCGATTGTTGAAGGCCATTTCTAGGCGTTCTAAAATGTTCAGAGTTTCTTCTAGTGTTTGGTCTAGGATGCAGGTTGATTCTAGGATGGTTATTTCTAGGATGAATGTTTATTTTATTTATCCTAGGTTGAGCCTTGGGTTGTTGGGGATGGCTTCAACTTTTTCTTTAGGCTCGTTTTTGAAGCCTATGCCATGTTTGGTCGATTTCAAATTGACAAGAACATCATTCAACTTTTTATGAGAAGAATTGAACTTATCTAGGGTGCCCTTAAGTCTTTCTATTTTATCTTTTAGATGCATGCAAGAAATACAATTTTTACTAGAACTCTCGGGTTTGTCGGCGCTTCTCTTGCCGAAAAATTTGTTTTCTTCTTTCAACTTCTCATTTTCCAAAATCAATTTTTTCAAATCTTTTTATTTCAAAGAGAGTTGTTTTTCAAAATCTTTTTCTTTCAAAGAGGAATTTTTCTTTATGTCTCTAACAGTTTCGGAAGCTCTAATGAATTCACTATACAATTCATCAAAAGCATTTTGCATTTCCTCAAGAGAAAAGAAATTTTTTGAAGAAATTTAACATACCTCTTCTTGATTGTCTTCGTGTGCCATGAGACATAGATTTGCGGCTTCGTCTTCTTCATCGTCGCTTGATTCGTCTCCGGAGTCACCTCCCCAAGATATGTATGCTCGTTGTTTCTTGAAGGGTTTCTTCTCCTTTTTGACATTTGGGCAATTTGATTTAATGTGCCCGATTTCTCCGCATCCATAGCACTTTACTTGATCTCCTTGTTGTTTGCCTTTTCGTTCATACTCTTTTCGCATGAACTTTTGAAACCTCTTAATAACAAGTCCGAACTCGTTATCTCCGTTGTTTGAGTCCTCATCATTTTGAGGTTGAGCCGTGCTTGCCTTGAGGGCGATTCTTTGTTTCCTTTGATCATTAAACGGAGGGTTAAGCATAGTAGATTCATAGGTTTTAAGATTACCTCTTAGTCCGTCGATGGTGACATTTGAAACGCCGATAGACTCTTGAATCGCGTTGTCCTTGGAGCTCCGTTCCGGAGTGAGACTTCGGAGAATTTTTCGGACAAGTTCCTTATCCGTGAAGGTCTTCTTAAGAGCATGTAGGTCATTGACGATTTTTGAAAATCGTTCGAACATGTCATCGATCCTCCCGCTTTCCTTCATGTGAAACAGTTCATATGCATGGGTTAGAAAATCAATTTTAGCTTCTCTTACCTGGTCCGTACCTTCGTACGTGATTTCCAGCTTATCCCACATTTGCTTAGCCGTTGTGCAACATGATATTTTTCTGTAATCATCAGCATTTACAGAACAATATAATAAGTTGATGGCTCTAGCGTTGTTCTGCACTTTTCGGATATCATCCGCATCGTATTCATCTTCGGATTTTGGAACCCATTCATTTTCAACCTTTTTGGTTGGAATTTGTTCTCCCTTCGTTATAACCTTCCATAGATGAAAATTATTCGATTGGATGAATATTCTCATCCTCTCCTTCCAGTACGTATAGTTTGTGCCGTCGAACAGTGGTGGTCTGGTGGAGCATTGTCCTTCACCTGTTCCTGCATTAAAGTCACGAGTAGAAGCCATGGATTGTTTCTCTCAAACGGTTAAGTCTTTCAGAGAGTTGGGCTCTGATACCGATTGTTAGAATATACGCTTAACGCTAGAGGGGGGGTGAATAGCGTTATAATAAAAAACAATATAAACTTGCGGAATTAAAAATTACAGGATTGAAATAAGTGCGGTAAGTAAATAATAAGGAACGAACGCACCGAAATTATCCTGGTTCACCACAACCTGTGGCTAGTCCAGTCCCCGAGAGACTCTCTCGAGATTCCACTAACTTCATTAAGCTTACGGGTGCTTAACAAACCGTTACAAACTGAGAACTTGAGTCACACAAGCCTCAACAACCTTTGCTCGAAGATACCACACTTCAAGACTTCAACCGAAGGAATGAAAACGTTCCTTCTTACAACCACAAGGGATTAACACTTCCCTTCAAGTGTATAAAAACACTTAGCACTCAAGACAAGACTCTCTTTAAGAGTAGATATGAGTAAAATAAATACGCTCAAGAACACAACAACTTTCGTCAAGAGTTTGGCTCTCAAAAACTTATTAAATGAATAGAAAATGATGAATATGAGAGTATGCAAGCTTTAGCAAGAATATAATTAGTTGTTGTACTTAGAAGACTGATTTTGAGTTGTATTTATAGTGTTCAAAACCCCACAACCGTTGCCTAATTGCCAATCAAGAATTGATGATTTTGTGCTAAGATAATCGATTATCTGATTTGCATAATCGATTATTTTCCAATCGTTCAAAAATCATTCCCAGATTTTAAGCATAATAATCGATTATCCAAATCGTATAATTGATTACCTGACAATGTTCAAAAAATCATATTCAGATTTTACTTAACATAATCGATTATCAGATTGTGTATAATCGATTACCTGACAACGTTCACAAAATCATATGCAGATTTTACTTAGCATAATCGATTATCAGATTGTATATAATCGATTATCTTTCAGAGTTTAAAAATACTTTGGCAACGGTCATTTGCATAATCGATTATGTTATAAGGATAATCGATTATCTTTTATATTTTGAAAACTTCGGACTGCACTGTCTTAACATAATCGATTATCATAAATTACATAATCGATTATTTTACAGTCTTGTAAAATTTGATAGACACTGCCTCAACATAATCGATTATCATAATGTGCATAATCGATTATTTTATAGCTTTGAAAAATCTGATGAACACTGCCTCAACATAATCGATTATCATAAGGTACATAATCGATTATCTTGTAGCTTTGAAAAATCTAATGTACACTGCCTTAACATAATCGATTATCATAAGGTACATAATCGATTATTGTTCAGCTTTGTAAATCTGGTATACATTGTCTTAACATAATCGATTATCATAAAGTACATAATCGATTATCTTTGTCCAGATTTGAGAGGCATGTTTAAAAATCATTTTGGCTAAAATAAAATGTTTGAAAATCATTTTGCTTTAAATTAAATATGCATGATTTGATAAAGATGATTTTACGAGAGAAGCCAAGTCTTAAGTTAATTGTCGGATCAAGATCACAATTAAAGAACGACTCATGTGTAACTTTATTTCTTTGCTTGATCATGATCTTTGTTCGTCTTGTGCTTGAACCTCGTTATGTGTCAATTGCGCGCTTGTGCTTGGACCTCGTCATATGTCAATTGCGCGTCGTTTGTCATTTATCAAAACCTACATATATGAACACACGTTTAGTTTAGTGCCTTGAGAACGTGTTTCAACAAATAGAATCAAGAAATTGTTATATATCATACTCCCTAAATGTGACAATCTAGCTTTAGACTCAACAATTCGTCAATTGACTACCTACGGGAAGTCACTACCCTAGTGCCTTTTAATCACTTTAACAACTCGCAACAGTTTAATCTTACCTTATTTTAGTTTAAGTGAGCATTGTAGTTTTATAACATTAGAATCATAATCAAAACAAAAAATTTGTAGAAGTGCAATTAAGAGCAAATACATAAATCCGCATTAGATAGACACCCGACTCCAATATCTAGCTCCCTGTGGAAATCGATCTCGACCTTAGTCGGGTAAAATTTGCTTCGACAATATGCGGTCCGTACATTAACACTTGACTTGACAGGTTCCAGTTATGCGACCACACAATTCTGGGTTGTGGCCGCACTCCTTCAACTTATGTGGACCACACATTTATGAGTGTCGGCACACAAAAATGGTGCGGTCCGCATTTTTTCTTGACTTTAAAATCCCATCTCTCTCATCCTTGTCTTTTACAGTTGTACCATAATTAAGTGGTGCGCACTTTGTGTAGCATTTCTTGTCAGGGATTTTCTTTAGAATCTATGGGCGCACTTAATATTGTGCGGTTCTTATTGTGCCACTTTAGCCTTATTTTGGTCCTTGTCCATATTACTCCTTCTTGCGTTGATTTTTAGCTTTTTAGCTCATATTCCAACACTTCTGTAAGCAATCCCATTTTATTAGTTTTCACGAATACCTTTAAGTAATTTTAAGCTAAAAAAAAAAGTAAAAGAGTGCAAATATAGAGTCAAAACCCCTACTTATCAAGTCTCACCGCATTCTGGTTCGGAGATCCCTGCCAATGTCTTCTCAACAGCCTCCCTAGCTTAAGGCAAAGCAGTGTAAGCTCACACCTGAGCCACTAGCTCGAAATTGTCTTCTTCTTCTTCTAACTTATCCCTCAGTTATGATTAAGTCTGATGGGAGGCGTCGGTATGTTTCTTAGGTTTGCACGCCAGCCTTTTTTTATTTCTAGTTCTTCGAGCTCAGGGAACTCGAAGCACCTTTTATCTTTTTCTCTTTATCCTTCTTCAGAGCATGAGATAAGGGGAGGATGATTTCATCTGTAGATGGGGGACTCATCACAGCATCCGTCCCGAGGCCTACAAAGAAAAAGAGATGAGTAAGCTTGGAAAGAAATCCAAGTGATGTCAATTCTAGGAAAGAATATTACCGTGAGAACTAGCCTCGCACTGACCATTTGAAAGTTCGTGCCATGCATGCTCGAAGTAGGTCTTCTGTGATATGGTGCCCTCGACCCACTCCTTGTGTCAAGGAACATCTTCCGATATCTGAGCGACAGCTGCACCATAGAACATTGATTCAGTAAGAGGAAAGAGAAAGGCCTTGAGCAAACTCTTAAAAATGAAGTCATACTTATGTTTCGTGTTTTTCTGGGGAAATGGAATTTCCCCTGCCAGGAATAGATTTGAGTTCCTCACTTGAATGAACCAACCCAACCAACCTCTGTCTTGACCTTCATTTATGCTTGAGAATGGGGCCTTAGTAGTCCGACGGGGAAGCTTTATCCATCCCCATTCGTAGAGTCGGGGATTTTACGGATGCATAATATGACCGATGCTGAAGGGGCAGTTTCGAGCTTGCTCACAAAGAAATGAAACAGAATTAAAATCCTCAAAAATGGAGGATGAATCTGCCCGATCATCACTTAATACCTTTTGCAAAAGGCTATGATAATCGGGTCTAGAAGGCCCAACGTGAAGGGATAAATGTAAACACTCAAAAAACCCTCCATGTAGTTAATAATTGATTCCTCGGGCGGGCACCACCACGTGTTTACCAGCCTAATTGAAATCTTCTTTGACTTTAGAGAGGAGATCGTCAGTGATAGAGCATATATATATCGAGACCGGCTCGCATCGACCTGGTATGGAAGGGGTTTTCTCGATCTTGAAATCGGCCCTAGTTGGACACCTCATAGGAACAAACGAAGTCAAAGAGGGCCCCGATGTTTTTTCCTCGATAATAGTAGACAGAGGCTTTTCTACTTCAAACAGTCTCGAGGAAGAGGGAGTCTCCTTTTGAGAACAGATTTAGAAGCTTTGCCATCGCTTCTGATTATGGGTGAAGAGATGGTATTAATTAACGAGGGCGTGAAATTCGCAGATAGTTTATGAAATTTTTTAGAAAACTATTAAGGAAGAAGTTTTAAAACTTGAACCAGAAAAATGGAGGAAGAAGAAGATGAAATTTTTCTTATAAACACAAGAACAAACGTTTGAATGTATAAGTTCTAATGGATGAAAGATAGAGTACTTATAGTTTGCAAAAGGCGGTTCAAAACCCGTAATGGCTGACCAAAAACTGGCACATATTTAATGCCTTGGAGACTGGACCGATGGGACGTTTCAGTTACATTTTGTCTCTTATGTCATGATTTATCAGAGCAAGGGTCGGAAGTTCATATAGTTTCTCGTCGTCTTCTCTCCGAAAAACGAGAGAACTATTTGTATTAGGTCGAAACCGGGTTCGTCTATTGTGTGACCAGTCGAGACTGAAACATGACAGGTTAAAGCTCGATCTTAGGTTATATAAAACCAAGGCACGAAGTTAAATCGTTGAGTTTGTGACCCCGGGATTGAACAAGATCGAGGGGAATTTTCCTATGCCAAACAATGTAAGGAAATACTTGCGATAGGTTGGAGATCACGGTAGAAATCTCAGCATATATCAAGGAGAGTCTGATGAATTAGCAAATCATGAGAATTTTTACCTTGTATAGAATTGTATCAAGAGTAGGACTACCCCACTATATAAAAAAATGTTTGATCATTTGCAAAAGACATCATAATACGCATTAAAGAGCAATATATTGTTATTTCAAGCTTTCGTTATCTTGATATTCTATGCTGACATCGATTGAGGTACTTCTTGGCTCGAGGGTGATAAAACTCCAAGGTTAAGGTTGTTCAATTTGTGTGTTTTGCATTTATTTTCTTATCATTAATTTCGATATGAATCTATTTTCTTAATTTGTATCAAGTTATATGACGTATCCTTCAAACCGCGTATAAATTCAACTGTTATCCGTTTTGTAAGGTAAATACATATAATAAAATACTACTACTATTAAAATGTAGCACACTCTCTTTACAAGGTAAGGGTAGATCTGGTATGCATTACTATTCCACATATCTCATTTTTGAAATTGGCTTATATTTGTTTTTTATTTGTTACTCCCCTCGTTTCAAATTAAATGAGGTAGTTTGATTCGGCACAGAATTTAAGGAAAAAAAAAACTTTTGAAATTTATGATCTTAAAAGCTTAAGGAATAAAGCTTTGTGGGCCCATGACTTTTGCGTGGTTATAAATACTTTTCATTAAGGATAAAATAGGTAAAATGAAGAGTTTAAAATTGAATTATTTTTAAATTTAAAAATATATTATTTACTTATAGTATGTACAGAGTACAGTAGTATGAAACAACTCTTTAAAACAAGTTAGCGGTGTAAATTTCCCTTCAAAGAAAGTACCTACTCTTATTTGGTTTATACACGTTAGATATGGAACTATTTATGTACGCTAATATTGGAATATTACTTACCACACTGTGAGACCATCTAAGTAAAAGGAGTCCGAAATCTAAATATTATATTTTTAGATTCAAATACATTAATAACTATAAAAAGAATTATATATTTATGTATAACATTTAAATATAAGACACTATATTTTAACTCTAAATTTTTTCGTTAAGATATAACGTCTTCTATTTATACGCTATATATAATGTATGAAATTACCATGTTATGCATCAAATCACTGGATGGCCTAATGGTTGAAGGGTAGTTATGAATATAGTTTTATGCTTGTGGTACAAGGTTTGATCCCCTACACCAATATTTTTGTATTTTCCTATTTCTTTATATTTTTTTTCTTTTCAATTTAGTTTAAGTGTTTAAATATAAATACTTTAATAAAGAAGTCTTTTATTATTTATTTAAAAAATCAACCAATACTTTTAACGGTTAAGGGCCAAATATATCCTTGTACTACTAAAAATAGGCCATAATTATTATCCGTTTGAATTTTTTATCAAATATGTCCTCACCGTTATACATTAGGGCCATATATATCCCTCAGCCGTAAAAACACCCTTCCATATTTTTTAGTAGCACGTGGCATCTTATGATTGGACCAGACGACCCGACCTATTCCTTTAATTAAACATGCCCCGACCCATTCCTTTAATTAAACCTGCCCCTCCCCATTCCATATTTGCCTTCTCCATTACCTATTCTAATATTTTTTTCCCCTTCAATCTAACGGAAACTCAGACCCAATTTCACTCAAAATTAAAAAACTTGCCACAGGCGGTCATATTCATCATCCCCAAATAGAACTCTATATCCCAATAAAAAATCAGAGAAATTGATTTTTAATTTTCTCAAATGCATAATTGTTGCTCTTGTTCTTCCTCTTTATTTGTTTTCTCCTATTCCTCGGCTTGACCGCCCCTTGTTCCTCTCCATTCTCTCGTCACCTCCACTGTTCACGTTGTCGAAATGTTGGTCAAGCCACAGAAATATTAACTCAGAACCTCCAAATGGGAAGATCCAATTAAATTTTACCTAAAAGTTATCGATCAAAAATGAATATGTGCAAATTGAAATACATTCATGAGTCTTCAATTAAGGTAACTGAAAACAAAACAAATATCGATTTAGACTCTTACCCATTTAGATAATTGAAGATCAATTAGCTCTTGGTAGCTTGTGGCTACCTGCTGCCTGCTGTTAGTTTGAGTTTGGTTTTGGCTATCACTTGTTTTGAGTGATAGAATACAGAGAAAAAGAGAGATAGAGATTTTTTATTAATTACCAAGTACAACCATTATGTGCAGAGAGAAAAGGGGAAGGCGTGGAAGATGGGAAGGAAAGATCAACCCATTTGGAAAATAGCAAAGGACGAGTGGGGGTCATAGTGTTTAATACGCTAGGTCGGGACGAGTTTAATTTAAGGAATGGGGCGGGTCGTCTGGTTCAATCATAAGATGCCACGTGCTACTAAAAAATATGGAAGGATATTTTAACGGCTGAGGGATATATGGCCCTAATGTATAACGGTGGGGACATATTTGATAAAAAATTCAAACGAAGGATAAATATAGCTTATTTTAATAGTACAAGGATATATTTAACCCTTAACCGTACTTTTAATAGTTATTATTTTGGGCTATATGTAAAACAAAATTATTTTTCCTTTATTTTTAAATTAGTATTATAAGTTTTATTTTATAGTTAAAATTTTCATAAGAGAATAATATATATAAAAATTATAATTTTAACTATTAAATAAAACTTATAATTCTAATTTGAAAATAAAAGAAAAAAAATAATTTTATTTTACGTGTAACACAAAATAATAACTATTAAAAGTATTGGTTAATTTTATAAAGAAATAATAAAAGGCTTCTCTATTAAAATATTTATATCTAAACACTTAAACCAAATAATGAAAAGAAACAAAAAATAAAAAAGGAATAGGAAAATCAAGTTGTGGAGTAAGGAGGCGATGCTCTCGGCGCATTTTAGCAGAGCAACATAACAGTACCATACACGGCGCACAATAGCAAGGTGCAATTGACGCCGGAAATGGCCAGACGCCGGCGAAATGCAGCTCCGACGACCAAAATAACTCATCCTCAGCTCGTCACCCCTGCTCACGGTGTCACTACGACACTCGAAACCCTGACATTTGGGAAAATCCTCCCACAGAAGTACCAATCGCCAGTGATTATACATGCAGAGGTTGAAGAAGCTAACAATACACTTCCGAAGGGTAATGAAGAGTTGATTAACTCGACTGCGAGGAGATTAGAATTTTTTGAATTGAATGAACCTGCTAAATCAGTACAAACTGCTGCTGAAGTTGTCAGAGGTAATCGAGATGCACATATGGGTAAGGTACTCTCATTTGTTCCTCCTTCTGATCGTAATGGGAAAAAAGTTGTGAAGATTAATGAGGAAGACCTTAAACCTCAGATGGATTACTGGCAGAATGCACTGATTGGATTTGTAATAGGTGATAATCCCAGTGAGAGGAATATGGTAAGCTTTGTCATGCATGTATGGAACTTTGTTGCTAAACCTCAAGTTTTAATGCATGCTGAAGGCTATTGTATTTTTCGTTTTAATAGCACTGAGGATAGAGATCTGGTGTTGCAATCAGGGCCTTACACCTATAGAAATAAGCCGATGGTTTTAAAGCCCTGGGAGGTTGATTTTGATATTCATAGTAATGTTCTTAGCCATGTTCCAATTTGGATTAGATTTCCTGGCCTTCCAGCGGGCTACTGGTCTACTAAAGTTTTAAGTAAAATGGCCAGTGCAATTGGTAAGCCATTATACACTGATAAATTCACTGCACATTATGAGAAGATCTCATTTGCCAGAGTTTTAGTTGAAGTAGATGCTGCTTATCCTTTGCCTGACAAATTGGAAATTGAGACTCCTTATGGTTCAAAAATCCAGACAGTTGAGTATGACTGGAAGCGTTGCTTTTGCAACCATTGTTTGAAGTTTGGGCATGGCATGTTTGACTGCTGGTATTCTGCTGAGAACAATGAACATAAGGAAGTGAAATAGCTGGATAAACTACCTAGGCAGAAAGGAAAGGGCAAACAGCTAGGTAAAACATGGCAGGTCAAACAAACTGTAGCAGAGGTGCAGGTAACTCATGAGGAAGCTGCAATAGATAAAGTGCTGGGAAATCAGATAGTGCAGGAATCTAGTAGAATAGATGAGAGCCTATCCAATTCTCAGCAGATTGCACTGACTGAGGCTGTGTGTCAAGGGGTGCTTGTTACTACAGGTAATGGAGTTACTGACCAAATGGTTGACAACTATGACAAGGGAAAGGCAACAATGAATGTGGAGAGTAATAGGGTCCAACAGATTGATCCAGGACCCTCTTATAGAGGTTCCCCTCCCCTTCTATGATTATAGCTACTTGGAATATTAGGGGCCTTAACCAGCCCCATAAACAGAAGGAATTGAAAAATTTCCTTGCTGTAAATAAAGTAGATGTCATGGGAGTAGTAGAAACTAGAGTAAAGGAGCCCAAAGCCAAGAAAATACAGGACAAGGTGGCCAAGGATTGGAAGGTACAATGCAATTATTCTAAGGCTACTAATGGAAGAATCTGGTTACTGTGGAAGTCTTACATTCAAGTACATATCTCTTCTATTACAGATCAACTTATTCACTGTTTTATTGATGACACAAGAACACAAATCAAAATCCAGTTTAGTGTTATATATGGTCACAATACTGCACCTCTCAGAGTTCAACTGTGGCATGATCTCAGAGCTATACATGGTTCCAATCAAGATGCTTGGCTAATTAGTGGTGACTTTAACTGTGTCCTTAACTCTGTGGACAGAATTGGTTCCTTAGTTACTGAGGCTGAAGTGAAAGATTTCAAAGATACAATGTCTGATTTACAACTTACTGCTTTAAGAGCTACAGGTTGGCATTATACTTGGACTAATAAGCAAGATGCTGATACTAGAGTATATAGCAAGATAGACTGGGCACTGGGCAATTATCAATGGTTGCAGCAGTTTGGACACTTGGAAGATGACTACATGAACCCATTGGTCTCTTATCATTCCCCAATTCTGGTTGAATTTGGTGATTATAAACCACTGCATCCTAAACCTTTCAGGCTATACAATGCTGTTATGGAACAGGTTCAATTTCATGCATTGTTAAACAAGTTTGGGAGCAGGATTATATAGGCTCACCAATGCAGCAGATTTGGAGTAAACTGAAGGCAATGAAGCAGCAACTCAAAAGTATAAATAACCACATGGCAACCTACAAACAGCAGATTGTTCAGGCAAGGGAAAGGTTTGGCAGTATCCAGGTGCAGCTGCAAAGTAACCCTCTCTCACAAGAATTGATAAATGATGAAAGAGATATACTAGAAGAACTTGAGAAATGGAACAGTGTGGAGGAACAAATAATGAGGCAGAAATCCAAAGCTCTATGGATTGAATGTGGTGATGCAAATACTAAGTACTTTCATGCACAATGGAGGATCAGGACAGGCCAAAATAATATCACTTCTATTTATACTGACACAGGTATAAAACTAACAGATCCTCTAGCTATGGAACAGGAATTCCTGAAGGTGTTTCAATCATTAATGGGGGAGTATGCTCCTGAACTTCTCTGTGTAGATACCAGCATTATGAAGGAAGGTAAATGCCTTACACTTGATCAGCAGAGAGCTCTTATCAGACCAGTTACTGTGGAGGAGATTACTGCAGCTGTAACTGAAATGCCAAAGGATAAGTCTCCAGGAGTAGATGGCTTTCCTATTGAATTCTTTACTAAAAACTAGGAGGTGGTGCAAGAAGATATACTATCTACTGCTGAGGAGTTCTTTGAAACCTGCCAAATGCCACATATGATTAATACCACTACAATAGACCTTGTGCCTAAAATTAAAACTCCTACCACTCTAAAGGACTTTAGACCTATTGCATGATGTACTACACTGTACAAAATCATATCAAAAGTCATTACCAGAAGGATGAAGGCTGTGATTGGAGAATTGATTGGGCCTGCCCAATCTGCATTTATTGAAGGAAGGGGTATTATGGATAACATTCTACTTAGCCATGAATTTTTCAAAGGATATTCTAGGAAAGGTGTCTCTCCTAGATGTGTTCTTAAAGTGGACCTAAGGAAGGCATATGATACACTGGAATGGAGATTCCTGAAGCAGATTCTAATAGCCCTGGGATTTCCAGCCAAGTTTACTGCATGGATCATGGCTTGTGTCTCATCTGTCTCATACTCATTAGTAATGAATGGTGGCCTTACTAAACCATTCATTGCTAAGAGAGGCATAAGACAGGGGGATCCTATGTCACCTTATCTCTTTGTATTGGCCATGGAATATCTTAACAGATTACTCCAGCAGCTGCATAAAGATGGGAATTTCAATTTTCATCCTAGGTGGAGGAAGCTCAACATATCCCATGTCTGTTTTGCTGATGACTTGCTCATGTTTTGCAGAGCTGACTTAATATCCATCCAGATATTGCACATGACTTTTCTTCAATTCTCAGCAGCATCTGACCTTCAGGCTAATGTAAGTAAACGTGCAATCTATTTGGCTGGAGTTCCACTGGACATCAGAGAAGAGATTATTGCAGTTCTGGGATTCACTGAAGGACATCTCCCTTTCAGATATTTAGGTGTCCCTCTGGATTCAAAGAAGTTGGCTATTCATCACTATTTGCCTCTTATTGAGAAGATTACAGCTAGAGTCACTTGCTGGTCAGCTAAACTGTTATCTTATGCTGGCAGAACTCAACTGATTAAGTCAGTGATCTTTGGAATGCAGACTTACTGGGCTCAGGTGTTTGTTATACCCAAGAAAGTCTTGAAGACTATAGAAGCAATATGTAGAACTTCTCTCTGGACTGGTAAAGCTACACTGTCCAGAAGAGCATTAGTTGCCTGGGACAAGGTATGCCAACCTCTTTCTTCTGGTGGACTTAATATTCTGAGGTTTGATGTCTGGAACAAAGCAGCCATAGTCAAATTATTATGGGATTTGGCTTGGAAAAAGGACTGTTTATGGGTCAGATGGGTGCATACTTATTATATCAAGAATAGGAATGTTGACACAGTTGCTGTACCAACTACCACTTCTTGTGTGATCAAAAAGATTCTGGACAGTAGATCCTTGGTAATGGACAATGTTCAGTTGTAGGGTACTCTTACATGCAGGCTGCAAAGTATATGCAAGTTGGACAAGTTTCATATTCGCAAACTGTATATTGCTCTGCTGCCTAGCTTCACTAAGGTTGCATGGAAAAACTTAATGCTTATTACAAATGTTCTTCCTAAGCACAAGTTTACTGTTTGGCTAGCTGCTCAGCACAAGCTTCCCACAATTGATAGATTACAGATTATGGGCATACAAGTTCCAATACTGTGTGCATTCTGTAAGCAACATGTTGAGGATTTCAAGCACCTGTTTTTTGAATGTTATATCACCAACAGATTATGGGTGAGAATTTGTGTATGGCTGGGACACTCCAGGACCATTGGTTGCTGGGAAAATGAGGTACACTGGATTTGTAGCAAGGCTAGAAGCAAGCAATGGCAAAATGCTATCACAGCAGCTGCTTTTGTGACCACTACTGCTATCATATGGAGGGAAAGGAACCATATTCGTTTTGAAGGTGCAACTTTTGTAGAGGATTTGACATGTCAAGAAATTGCAACACTTCTACTTCTTAGAGGCAGAAAATGCAAGAATTGGCAGACTGGATTGAGCAAGTTAAACTCTTACCAGTAGGTTGCTTACTTAGATGCATACTTGTGTATAGATAGTAATAGACAATAGCTTACTGGAGCAGTGTAGTAGTTAGTCCATACTACTGCCAATCTTGATACATTGTAAATATTTTTTGATATTAATGATATACGACAGTTTGATCCAAAAAAAAAAAGGAATAGAAAAATACAAGAATGTTGGTTAGTGGTTCAAAACATGTACCACAAGGACAAAACCATCTTCATAACTACACTACAACTATTGGACCGCCCAGTGGTTTCATACATAATGCGGTGATTTCATACATTATATATAACGTATAAATAGAAGAAGCTATACCTTAACGCAAAAAGTTTTCATTAAGGTATAATGTCTTGTATTTAAACGCTATACATAGATATGTAATTTTTTTTACACTTATTAATGTATTTTGAATCCAAAAATACAATATTAAGGTTCCGGTCCTTAAGTAAAAGTCTTGCTTCATTTCTTTTTTTTTCTTCTTTTTTTCTTTTTTCATAATGCCTCCATTTTCTTTTATTTTCTTCTTTTGTTGGGAAAGGGGAGTGGCCGCGTAGGGTTGGAGGTGCAAGTAGGTTAATGCTCCCTCCATCCACTTTGACGTTTTACATCACTTCAGAAATAATAATTGAAGTGTATAATTTACTATGATGCCTAAATTAATTGATGCATATTTATTGGATTTAAAAAATAATTTAAAATAAGTAATAAATAGTGTGAATATGACAGAAACATTTATTTTTAACTTCTCTTAATATGTATAAAGTTACACGTAAAAATAAATATCTATTTTTAGTGTACATGTCAAGTAAAAGTGGATAGATGAGAGAGTATTTGATTACTATAAAATTTGTTGCATTGGCATCTGCGCTTAGCAAATTAGCTAGGTAAGTGTTAATTCTGGGTTTTAGATTAAAGCACGAGAATTGTAATTAACTAGGCAACTTATAAACTAACGACAGAGAAATGTAGTCTTGCAATAGTTTTGTCTGAATATATTGGATTAGAACAACTTCCTCGAGACCTACAAATATCGATCATTAATTGGGCTAAACTTTATAATAAATAGTTGTCGTTGGTCTTCTTTCTTTACTCCAAAAAAGTACATTTTACAGCAACTTGATAAAAGCTGAATGTGCATGTGCCAAAACTAATGTACGAATAATACTGTTTATGTTCGCAGGCATTTTATACCTTCGAGGAAAACTATTACTCTCATTGTCTAAACGTTGACCAATATAATTTCCCTCCTCCGTCTCACTTCAAAATTTAAGGAGTTATTGCATCAATGGCAGAGGCAGGAAATCAATATCCTTACCCATCAATGATTAATATAGCAAATTTTGTAACTGTTAAACTGTCTGATTCTTCCAATTATAGTCTATGGAAAACACAGATGCTTTGTCTTCTTGAAAGTCAAGAATTAGTTGGTTTCATTGATGGAACATTAATCCAAACACCCTTATTAGAAAACCCAGATAATTACTTGAAGTGGAAAAGAAGTGATCGGCTTGTTAAGGGATGGATTCTTGGCTCTCTCACTGAAGATATGCTTGAGTATGTGTCTGAGAAAGTCAATGCCAGAGATGTTTGGTTGGAATTGAAGGAATGCTGCCCTATATATCTAAACCATTTGGAAGGTTAGATTTCTTCTTCTTCTTCCCGGTTAAAACTCTTTTACATATATTACAAATTCCATTTACTTAATTACCAACAAAGATACTTGCTGCACAATCGGTGAACCTTATAGCTTTAGTCTAAACTCTGTATTTGTACTAATTGTTGGAAACACGTTCTCAATGCAATATACTAAAACGTGTGTTCTTTTGTATAGGTTTTGATGAATGACAAACGAAGCGAAAATTGATATATGACGAAGTTCAAGAAACAAGCGCACAATTGATATACAACGAGATTCAAGCTCAAGACAAAGTTTTATAGTTTAATTGAGTCATTCTTAATTGTGATCTTGATCCTACAACTTGACTCGTAACATGGCTTCTCTCATAAAACTATTTTCCAAAATCATGCATATTTAATTTAATGTCAAATGATTTTAAATCATGCATATTTACAGTAGTCAAAATAATTTTTAGACATGCCTTAAAAATCTGGACTAAGATAATCGATTATGTACTTATGATAATCGATTGTTTTAAGCCAAGACTGCATGACAATCGATTGTGAACTAATGACAATCAATTGTGAGTAAGACAGTGAGCATCAGGTTTTTCAAACCTGCATGACAATCGATTGTGAACTAATGACAATCGATTGTAACTGAGGCAGTATCCATCAAAGTTTTTCAAAACTCAGAATAATCGATTATGAACTAATGGTAATCGATTATGTTGAGACAGTGTCTTCAAGTAATTTTCAAATTTATTAAATAATCGATTGTTACATTGAACAATCGATTGTCAAAGAGACAGTGTCTAAAATGTTTTTCAATAAGTAATCGATTGTTGACATTGTGCAATCGATTGTGAAGCTGACCGTTGTCGTAAAGTTTTCAAATACCGTCAGGTAATCGATTATTGATTCTGTATAATCGATTGTTTTGATTAAAATCCGGAAAAGATTTTTTGAACGTTATTGGGTAATCGATTATTGATTTTGTATAATCGATTGTTTTGATTAAAATCCGGAAAAGATTTTTTGAACGTTGCTGAGTGATCGATTGTTGATTCTGGATAATCGATTGTTTGTGGTAAAATTTGGAAAGGATTTTTTGAACGTTGCCAGTAATCGATTATGAATTGTAAGTAATCGATTATCAAGCGTAAAATCTGGGATTGAATTTTGATCTGACTGGCAGACAATCGATTGTTGGGGTTTGACAATCAATTGTCAGTGAGTAAAATCAGCAACTCTTAATTGGCAATTAGGCAACGGTAATGCCAAGTTTTTCAACTATAAATACAGCTTCATTTTAGTGTTTTAAACACAACAACATACTACAACTGATCATTACATTGCTATAAGCTTGCATACTTTTGTTTATCATTTTATATTCAATTTCATAAAGCTTTTGAGAGCCATATTCTTGTCAAAAGTTGTTGTGATCTAGAGCTTACTTCTTTTACTCATATCTACTCATTAAGGAGTATTTTGTTTGAGTAGTTAGTGTTTTATACACTTGTAAGAGAATTATGATTCTCTTGTTGTAAGGAACTTGTGTTTCCTTGGTTGAAGTCTTGGAGTGTTGTATCTCCGAGCAAAGGTGTTAAGGCTTGTGTCCTTAAGTTGTAAAGGTTTGTTGAGCACCCGTAAGCTTAACAAGTTAGTGGAAAATCTCGAGAGAGTCTCTCGGGGACTGGACTAGCCACGTGTTGTGGTGAACCAGAATATATCGGTGCGTTCTTTCCTTTTTGTTTATAACTCACTTATTTATTTCCTGCAAATTTTAATTTCCGCAAGTTTATGCTAAATTTTATTATAATGCTATTCACCCCCCCCCCCCTCTAGCGTTAAGCGTATTTTCTAACAATTGGTATCAGAGCCATACTCTCTGAAGACTTAACAGTTTGAGAGAACCATCCATGGCTTCTACTCGTGACTCTTTTGCAGGAATTGATGAAGGACAGTGCTCCACACGACCACCTCTATTCAACGGTACAAATTACACGTACTGGAAGGAGAGGATGAAGATCTTCGTTCAGTCCAACAGCTTTCACCTTTGGAAGGTGATAATGAAGGGAAACCAAATTCCAACAAAGAAGGTGGAAAACGAATGGGTTCCCAAGTCCGAGGATGAGTATGACGCGATGACATCCGAAAGGTTCAAAATAATGCTAAAGCAATTAATTTATTATATTGTGCTGTGAATGCTGACGATTACAGGAAAATATTGTGTTGCACAACGGCAAAGGAGATGTGGGACAAGCTAGAAGTTACGTACGAAGGTACGGACCAGGTAAGGGAAGCAAAAATTGATTTCCTAACTCATTCTTATGAATTATTTCACATGAAGGAAGGTGAAAAGGTGGACGAAATGTTTGAGCGATTTTCAATAATCGTAAATGACCTACATGTTCTCAAGAAAACATTCACGGATAGAGAGCTCGTTCGAAAAATTCTTAGAAGTCTCACACCGGCATGGAGATCAAAGGCCGATGCAATTCAAGAATCCATTGGCGTTTCAAACGTCACCATCGACGCACTAAGAGGTAACCTTAAGACCTATGAATCTACTATTCTTAACCCTTTTGTTGATGATCAAAGAAGGCAAAGAATAGCTCTAAAGGCGAGCACAAGCCAACCGCAAATTAATGAGGAAGGAGACAACGAGTTTAGACTCGTTATCAAAAGATTTCAAAAGTTCATGCGCAAGGAGTATGAACGCAAGGGCAAAAAGCAAGGCGAACAAATCAAGTGCTATGAATGTGGTGAAACCGGGCACATCAAATCAAATTACCCAAACATCAAAAAGAAGAAGAAACCTTTTAAAAAGCAACGTGCATACATTTCTTGGGGAGGCGACTCCGGAGATGAGTCAAGCGAAGGAGAAGAAGACGAAGCAGCAAATCTTTGCCTTACGGCACAAGAAGACAACAAAGATGAGGTATGTCAAATCTCGTCTAAAAACTTCTTTACTCTTGAAGAAATGCGAACTGCTTTTGATGAATTATATGCTGAGTTTACTAAGGCTTCAAAAATTGTTAAGGGCATAAAAGAAAATGCTTCATTAAAAGAAAAGGATTTTCAAAAACAGCTTTCTTTGAAAGAAAAGGATTTAGAAAAACTGGTTTTAGAAAATGAAAAGCTGAAAGAGGAAAATAAGTTTTTTGGAAAAAGAAGCGCCGATAAGCCCGAAAATTCTACTAAAAATTGTTCTTCTTGCTTGCATCTCAAAAATGAGGTAGATAGACTCAAAAGTACCTTAGATAAGTTTAATTCTTTCCACAAGAATTTGAATGAGGTCCTTGTAAATTTGAAATCAACCAAGCATGGCATAGGATTTAAGAATGAGGTTAAAGAAAAGGTTAAAGCCAAACCCCAACCACCTAAGGCCCAACCTAGGACTAATAAAACAAATGCTTATCCTAGAAATAGCAATCCTAGAACCAATATGCATGCTAGACAAAATGTTGAAAGTTTTAGGAGACCTAGAAATGACTTACCACCTAGAAATAGTTACCCTAGAAATGATGCATATTTTAAGCCAAATGTTGAACCTTTGAGAAGACCTAGAGATGGCCTTCAACCGAGAAACAATCACTCTAGAAATGTTGCCCATCCTAGAGCTCATAGTAGGAGAAATAATTCTCATGAAATGCGAAATAGTCATAGTGTTCAAAATAGAGTAAGAAATTTTCATCCGTCTAGTTACTATGAACCTAGAAGGATGCATAACCCAAATGTGACTTGTCATTATTGTAGACGTATTGGTCATATTACTCCTGCATGCTTTACACATCATAGACATATTACTCAATCACATCATTATAATATGCCTAACCCCCAAGGACCCAAGATGGCATGGGTACCTAAAGAACATTAATTTGTTTTGTAGGTGTGCTTGAAGGGATCAAGTGTACTATGGTACCTTGATAGTGGATGCTCCAAGCATATGACGGGAGATGAATCCAAATTCCTTCAATTAGAGCACAAAGAAGGAGGAAGTGTTATCTTCGGTGATAACAATAAAGGAAAGATCATCGGCATCGGCTCGGTCGGTAAGGATGAAAATTCCTCTATTAAGCATATATTACTTGTTAAAGGATTAAAGCATAATCTCTCGAGCATAAGCCAATTGTGTGACAAGGGAAATCTTGCTTTATTTGATTCGGATGAATGCTTAGTGTTCAGATGTAGTGATTTCAAAATTATCCTCCGTGGTTTTAGACTGGATAATATTTATATGGTTGATCTTGCTAATTCCTCACCCGATTATGTTGATTGTCTAATGAGTAAAGAGGATGATACTTGGCTATGGCATCGTAGAGTAGCACATATCAATATGCATCTTTTGAACACATTGATTTCTCAACACTTAGTTGTTGGTCTTCCCAATTTAAAATTTGAAAATGACTCTATTTGTGACTCGTGTCAAAAGGGGAAGCAAACAAAAGCATCTTCCAAATCTAAAAACATTGTTTCAACTTCTAGACCATTGCAATTGCTTCATATGGATTTATTTGGTCCTTCTCGCATTGAAAGTCTAGGAAGAAATAGATATGCTTTTGTGATTGTTGATGATTACTCGAGATTTACTTGAACTTTATTTCTTGCCAAAAAAAGTGATGCTTTTCAAAATTTTAAATATTTTCTTAAGCGTGTTCAAAATGAGAAAGAAACAACCGTCACTTCAATTAGAAGTGATCATGGGGGAGAGTTTGATCACAATCTCTTTGCGGACTTTTGTGATGAACTCGGAATCGAGCATACCTTTTCCGCTCCACGTACACCACAACAAAATGGGGTGGTGGAAAGGAAAAATAGGTGTCTCGAAGAGATGGCTAGAACCATGCTCGACGAAGCTAAGATACCCAAACATTTTTGGGCGGACGCCGTGAGTACCGCTTGCTATGTTCTAAATAGAGTAGTAATTCGGCCGATACTCATGAAAACCCCCTATGAACTTTATAAGGGTAGAAAACCAAATATTTCCTATTTTAGAGTGTTTGGTTGCAAATGTTTGGTTCATAACAATGGCAAAGACCAATTGGGTAAATTTGATGCTAAGTCGGATGAAAGTATTTTCATTGGATATTCCTCACGTAGTAAAGCATATAGGGTCTTTAATAAAAGAACCCAAATTGTGGAGGAATCCCCTCATGTTGTATTTTTCGAAAATAATGCTCGCTTGGCGAGAAAGGATTCCGGTTTTGATCTTGCAGGTATCTTAGATAGCTTGAAAGACAAAATACAAGAGGAACCACCCAAGGAAAATAAAGATGAAACTGAGGAACAACCAACGGAAGAAGCGCCACAATTGGAAAAAGAAACAAAAGTGCCAAATGAGTGGAGGACGATCAAAGATCACCCTCTTGAACAGGTAATTGGAGACGTTGGAGACAAGGTAAGTACCCGAAACTCTCTCAAAAATACCTTAGAACATACTGCTTTTGTTTCTCAAATTGCACCCAAAACCATCTCAGAAGCAATTGGGGATGAATTTTGGACCTTGGCAATGCAAGAGGAGCTTAACCAATTCGAACGCAATGACGTTTGGGATTTGGTGCCAAGACCCGAAGGTCATACCATAATTGGTACGAAATGGGTTTTTCGCAATAAACTAGATGAAAATGGTATAATCACTAGAAACAAAGCTAGGCTTGTAGCAAAAGGCTATAATCAAGAAGAGGGTATTGACTATGAGGAAACATATGCTCCCGTAGCTAGATTAGAAGTTATTCGCTTATTGCTTGCATTTGCCTCTTCTATGAATTTCAATTTATATCAAATGGATGTGAAAAGTGCTTTTCTAAACGGTTTTATTCAAGAAGAAGTTTATGTTGAACAACCCCCCGGTTTTGAAGATTTTAAATCTCCCGATCATGTTTTCAAACTCAAAAAGGCTCTTTATGGTTTAAAACAAGTTCCCCGAGCTTGGTATGAAAGATTTAGTAAGTTTCTTTTGGAAAATGATTTCATTAGGGGGAAAGTTGACACAACTCTCTTTGTTAAGCATAAAAATAATGATATTTTGTTAGTTCAAATATATGTAGATGATATTATATTTGGTGCTACTAACAATGTTTTATGCAAGGAATTTTTCGATTTAATGACAAGCGAATTTGAGATGTCTATGATGGGTGAGTTAACATTCTTTTTGGGATTACAAGTAAAGCAAATGAAAGAAGGTACATTCATTTGTCAAACCAAATATTGCAAAGAATTGCTGAAACGATTTGAGATGAACAATGCAAAAGAAATGGCAACTCCCATGAGCACATCCGATCATCTAGACAAAGATGAGAAAGGTAAGGAAGTCGACACCAAAAAGTATCGAGGTATGATTGGCTCTCTTCTTTATCTTACTGCTAGTCGTCCGGACATCATGTTTAGCGTGTGCTTATGCGCTCGTTATCAATCGTGTCCGAAGGAGTCTCACCTTACTGCGGTAAAACGGATTTTAAGGTATCTTGTTGGTACTACAAATGTAGGTCTATGGTACCCAAAAGGCTCTTCATGCCAACTTGTTGGCTATTCCGATTCCGATTTTGCTGGATGCAAATTGGACCGCAAGAGCACTAGTGGCACTTGCCATTTGCTCGGTAGCTCTCTCGTTTCTTGGTTTAGCAAGAAACAAGTAAGTGTTGCGTTGTCCACAACCGAGGCTGAATATGTAGCCGCGGGGAGTTGTTGCGCTCAAATCCTATGGATGAAACAACAACTCTTGGACTATGGCCTAAGTCTTAATCATATCCCTCTTAGATGTGATAATACTAGTGCCATATGCTTGACGAAGAACCCCGTTCTTCATTCGCGAACGAAACACATTGAAATTAGAAATCATTTTATTAGAGATCACGTTCTCAAAGGCGATGTCAAAATTGAATTTGTTGAAACCAAAAACCAATTGGCATACATCTTTACAAAGCCTTTAGAGAAAGAGTCCCTCTTCCGAGTTCGCAGTGAACTCGGGATCCTTGACTCCACGTTGATCTAAGTCATGCATTGCATTTTTTACATGATTTCTAACTTGAGCGTCGGAGACGTCTAATTCTTTTTTGCAGGTATCGACCTAAAAGTAGGGGGAATTATAAAGCATGACGCGCAAGAATCGAGTCTTCTTCAGAAAAATCTGTTTCCCTCATCTAATAATCGATTATCTCGTATCAATAATCGATTGTAATGCTATCATTTGAGCTAATATACTCTCTTTAAATAATCACACCTTCTTTCCAATAAATAAACAAGGTTCATTTCATCTTTGGCATCTTATTATTATTTTTGCTAATGGCAAAAGGGGAAAGATAACGGGTATGATGCACTCTCAAGTTATATGCTTAAATTGAGGGGGAATTCTCAAATTGAATGGGAACAAATTGCATACTTGTTGTATGTATATACTTGTCTTGAATCGTCATTATAAATTGATTGTCTTGCATATCACGCTTAATGTTTGCCATTATCAAAAAGGGGGAAATTGTTGGAAACACGTTCTCAATGCAATATACTAAAACGTGTGTTCTTTTGTATAGGTTTTGATGAATGACAAACGAAGCGAAAATTGATATATGACGAAGTTCAAGAAACAAGCGCACAATTGATATACAACGAGATTCAAGCTCAAGACAAAGTTTTATAGTTTAATTGAGTCATTCTTAATTGTGATCTTGATCCTACAACTTGACTCATAACATGGCTTCTCTCATAAAACTATTTTCCAAAATCATGCATATTTAATTTAATGTCAAATGATTTTAAATCATGCATATTTACAGTAGTCAAAATAATTTTTAGACATGCCTTAAAAATCTGGACTAAGATAATCGATTATGTACTTATGATAATCGATTGTTTTAAGCCAAGACTGCATGACAATCGATTGTGAACTAATGACAATTGATTGTGAGTAAGACAGTGAGCATCAGGTTTTTCAAACCTGCATGACAATCGATTGTGAACTAATGACAATCGATTGTAACTGAGGCAGTATCCATCAAAGTTTTTCAAAACTCAGAATAATCGATTATGAACTAATGGTAATCGATTATGTTGAGACAGTGTCTTCCAGTAATTTTCAAATTTATTAAATAATCGATTGTTACATTAAACAATCGATTGTCAAAGAGACAGTGTCTAAAATATTTTTCAAAAACTGATAAGTAATCGATTGTTGACTTTGTGCAATCGATTGTGAAGCTGACCGTTGTCGTAAAGTTTTCAAATACCATCAGGTAATCGATTATTGATTCTGTATAATCGATTGTTTTGATTAAAAATCGGAAAAGATTTTTTGAATGTTATTGGGTAATCGATTATTGATTTTGTATAATCGATTGTTTTGATTAAAATCCGGAAAAAAATTTTTGAACGTTGCTGAGTAATCGATTGTTGATTCTGGACAATCGATTGTTTGTGGTAAAATCTGGAAAGGATTTTTTGAACGTTGCCAGCAATCGATTATGGATTGTAAGTAATCGATTATCAAGCGTAAAATCTGGGATTGAATTTTGATCTGACTGGCAGACAATCGATTGTTGGGGTTTGACAATCGATTGTCAGTGAGTAAAATCAGCAACTCTTAATTGGCAATTAGGCAACGGTAATGCCAAGTTTTTCAACTATAAATACAGCTTCATTTCAGTGTTTTAAACACAACAACATACTACAACTGATCATTACATTGCTATGAGCTTGCATACTTTTGTTTATCATTTTATATTCAATTTCATAAAGCTTTTGAGAGCCATATTCTTGTCCAAAGTTGTTGTGATCTAGAGCTTACTTCTTTTACTCATATCTACTCATTAAGGAGTATTTTGTTTGAGTGTTTAGTGTTTTATACACTTGTAAGAGAATTGTGATTCTCTTGTTGTAAGGAACTTGTGTTTCCTTGGTTGAAGTCTTGGAGTGTTGTATCTCCGAGCAAAGGTGTTAAGGCTTGTGTCCTTAAGTTGTAAAGGTTTGTTGAGCACCCGTAAGCTTAACAAGTTAGTGGAAAATCTCGAGAGAGTCTCTCGGGGACTGGACTAGCCACGTGTTGTGGTGAACCAGAATATATCGGTGCGTTCTTTCCTTTTTGTTTATTTAACGGACTTATTTATTTCCTGCAAATTTTAGTTTCCGCAAGTTTACGCTAAATTTTATTATAACGCTATTCACCCCCCTCTAGCGTTAAGCTTATTTTCTAACACTAATTAATTAGTATTAACCATATTTAGCAGAAGGTAGCAGAGTGCAACCAATAATTGAGGAATCAACAGAAGATTACAAGTACTACTTGCCATTATACAAGGCTTCATTATGTGGTGAATGGGAAAAAGCAAAAACATTCTTGAAAAAAAGACAATGAAGCAAGTGGAGCTCATATCACTTCCTTTTCACAAACAGCACTTCGCATTGCAGTTATGTCAAAGAACGATAATGCTAAGTTTTTCGTAGAAAATTTGGTGGCTTTAATGGCGGATGATGGTTTAGCCATAAAAGATAGTTTCGGGGAAATGCCTCTACATTATGCTGCTCGGTTTGGCAACTTAGATGCTGCAAAAATTCTAGTCAACAGAAACCCTTATTTGCCTCATATTGCATCCAAATATGGCCTTTATCCGATTCATCTAGCAGCTGAATATAGTTATAAATCTGTAGATCTGGTTCATTACTTCTTCAGTGTCACCAATGATCTTGCTCCTTATACTGGTCGGACTGGTGTTAGGCTGCTTTATCAATTAATCTGCTCGGACTTGTACGGTAAGCTACATATCTTCTATAGCAATTTACTATAGTTTTTCTTAATTTTAAATGCAGGAGTGGATTCACAATTTAAAATTAACTGGTTCAACTTTGGTCAGAAGTCAATGTACTATACAAGTATGGGTCAATCTAACAGTCGTTAAGATTTTTGTAAGTTTTTAGCATTTATATTATGTGTCTAAAGTTTTAGGTTTAGATGAACCTTCGAGTACTATACAAGTATGGGTCAATCTAGCAGTGGTTTCAATTTGTTCATTATTTGAAATGAACCCTCGAGTACTATTATCGGAAATTTCTCACTTATACTATTATCTTGGTTGAGTAGCATTGCTATTTTTTTTTGATATTTCCTCTGGACTTGTGACAGTACTAGTGGTAGATGCAATAATAAATTGCTTGAAGCAAAAAGTAAGAAGAGCCAGTACTACCCCTCAGCTTGTTTTCCTTTTCTTTTTAAAAGTGGCCCCACCATGCATGGAAACTTGAATGTGGAATATATATCATCAAAGGAGCTGGTACTTGGTAAGGTTACAATAACAATAATCTAATAAAATATTATTAATACGCTTTGTAAATAATAATGTATACACAGATCTTACATCAATTCCAAAATAATAGAGAAATTATTTTCGAAAAATCCTTGAGTCAAAAAAATAAAAAGATAAAAAAAACCAATATTAATATCATCACGTAAATCATAAAAAGAAAATAAGAACAACATAAAATCCAAAAAAATACAAACTGTACAGTTAGAGATAATTAGTTAAAAATAACAAAGTTATTCGGTTTGACCTAAAGGTGGCTAACGGTTCAACCGGTCCGGGCCGGGTCGGATTTTGTTCGACCCGTCCGGGTTCCGGTCCGGTCCGGGCCGGGTTGAACAGTACCGGGTTTTTAAGGGGCCGTGTTGGTTCGGGTTAAAATTGAACCATACGGGTTACAGGTTGAAAGGGGCCGGGCCGGGTTTAGTATATTTTCAATTTTTTTTGAAATTAAGTATAACTATTAAGTTATAATTATATTAATACTTTGTAATCATTGAATGAAATCATGAATACAAGTAAGATGGGAAAAATTTGCACTTATTGCAAGTGCTACTTTATTTCTCAATTTCAAATTAATAAGTAGAAAATAAAATGTTTACATTTTTTCTAACAAGTAAACTAGTGAAGTAGTAATTTCAAATGTTTTGCATCGCCTTAGCAAGTTCATCATAATCAATATGAACTGATTGACCTTCTTCTAGAGAGTTAAATTCCGAAGGGTTTTCATGGGTTAATATATCTCCAATTTCTTCGTCTTCTGGGCTATCAACATCTTCCTTTCCTTGATTTCTTCGTTCCGATCTAATCCAATCTCTTAAACATACTAAAACTTCCAAAGCATTGCTTCCCAATGAGTGGCGGGTGTCTCCAAGTTGTTGTCTTGCTTGGCTAAATGCACCCTCCGATGCAACGGTAGAAATTGGCACATTCAGCACGTCACGAGCCATAGCGAAAAGAACAGGAAATTGTTTTGCATTTTCATGCCACCATCCCAACGGTGAAAAGTCCTTTGTGCGAGGCTCCTTTTGCTTCTGCAAGTAGAATTGAAGCTCATCAATATTCCTGCTACTGGTTTGAGTGTTAGAAAATGTAGAAAAAATATTAAAACTATCAAGGCCTTCATCATCCACATTAGAAGAACTGCTACATTGCATAGCGGGATTAACATTGTCAGAAGCACGAGTAGTATTATCACATTCATTTGCATAATAATTATATAGTTGTTGCAAATATTCATTTAGTTTGTTCATAGAATCATATAAAGTTGGGGTTTCAGATTCTCCAATCTCCATATAAGTATATAAAGCATTCATTAATTGGTGACAATCAGACATTTTAATAGAAGGATTTAAAACTGCACCAATTAAGTAAACTGGAGGAATTGGAAAGAAATATTTTTTGAATTTCGCTTACATATTTACAATAACATCCATATATTTTTCTTTCTTCTTAAATTCATATACAACAACAACAACTACCCAGTAATTCCCACCAGGTGGGGTAAAGAAATTCATATAGTAGCAAAGAAATTTCAGCTATATGTACTAAAGCCATAGTAACAGTTGGGTAATATGCGCAAGAAAACACAACAGTAGCAGTATAAAATGGCCATTTTTGCAAAGAAATCCGTTGGCCAACGGATCTGTAGCCGTTGCCAACGGACGTGTGGGCCCCATCAATTCAAAATTTAAAAAAAAAATTTTAAAAAAATGTTACCGTTGAACCGGGCCGGTCCGTTCCGGGCTGTACCGGTTCACGGTACTGTTCATCATACCGGGCCGGTCCGGTCCGGTTCCGAATAAAAAAAATTTTAACGTACCAACCCCCTACCCCCTTTGAACCCAGCCCAGCCCGGCCCCCCTACCGGTCCGATCCGGACCGGTCCCGGATCAACCCGGCCCGTTGACGGTTCTAGTTTGACCGAATCCATAAACTAAACAATAGCTTCGCCCTGTCAATTGGCATAAGGTTTACTTCTTTGGTGCTCTGCCTTCGAAGTTTGTCTCTGATTTTTAAAGCATTTATTTATGTTGCAGATTTTGCGACGTATCTGGTAAAATGTTATCCTGATTTGGCAAAATATACTTCAGATGGATCATCTCCTTTGGCGCAGCTGGCTACAAAAACGTCAGCATTCGTTGGTACAAGTCATATAAGCTCTCCGAAGCCACTATCTTGTAAGTTAATTTCCTTTTTTTTCTTCGATTAATATATAGACACTGTTATCGTTAATTTAAAATAAAACAAAAATAGAAGAATTAGTTAACCATGTTCTTTCTGTATTTTTATTACCCGAAAAAGATATAATGACAAGCGCTACATCATGGATTTTCCAAGATAGAGCAAATGCCAATGATATCGAGAATGCAGTCAAAGAAGCATTACTGAATAAGCCAAAGACCAACTGTACGTCTAGCTATATATTATCTCTTCTATTTTACCTCTTTAATTCAAGAAATTTTTAGTAAAAAAATAAAAAATATTTAGAAGATATTTTGCGGTACAGAATTACTTTTTTTGAAATACATGAGCTATACCATTTTTTTTTGCACATTACTTCGGTTGCTTTCCATAACTTTTTCGTCATTTTGATTCCGGACTCAGAATTCATGATACCACGTACATTTAACTTTTGGCCCCTAAAGTAATTCCTTTTACTTTGTAGTCCCTCAACTTGTTACGTCTATTCTTGCATCGCAGCACCTGAATTGGAATATATCCGAGACAAAGAGTGGAAATTCCAAAATGCAATTAAATTAGCAGAGTGCTTTTGCGAGAAACTCGAAAGCTTAAGCGAGGAAGAGATCAAGTCCATTGTTGGTGGTCCTTTCCTTCAAGCCGTGCGTTTCGACAATTACAAACTTGTTGAAATTATTGTGGGGAAATTTCCTTCACTGGTTTATCATTGGAACAACAATGGGAAGAATATACTTAACATTGCAGTGGAAAATCGCTGTACAAATGTCGTTAACTTGGTCAGTCAAATGACTCAGCACATACATCACCTCATGACTTCATAGGATTCATTCAATAATACGATGTTGCATCTGGCTGGTTGCCACCTGAAAACAAAGTAAATCATACTTTGGGCGCAGCTCTTCGAATGCAAGAAGAATTCCGGTGGTTTGAGGTAATTCATTTTCTCAAGTTGTTTCGAAAGTTAATTTGACTAATTTTCGAAGCTAAATTATATTACATCAATTCAATATTTTAAATTGATATGTATTCAAAAAGGGTATCTCTAACCCTTGCATCATGTTTTTACATCAAAATGGTACTAATTAACTCCAACCCATTATACAATTTTTTAACCCAAAAAAGAATATTCCTTTTATATTCTTCAGTCTTTTTTATATTATATTATTTTCTTCATAAAACAAATCGTTTCTTTTTTTCATATTTATCCCATATAATCCATTTTCTTTCTTATATAACCATAAAATATAAAATTATTTTATACCTTTACTTTTTAAATAATATAAATTATAAGCAAATACTATACACTATACATATTAAGATATAATTAAATAAATATTAAATCATGGTAAAATTTTGTTTAACATTATGTTATTTATTAAGAACATATTATATTTCACTTTTGCACTTTAATTTTCATTTTTTGACGGTTATATATTTTTATACAATTATAACTTATAATAAGATTAACTTACAATTTTATATAAAAATGAATAACGAAAATTAATTTATAAAAGTTATACACCAAAATTAAAATATAAATTTAATATTATAAAGATACTATATAAAAAATGTAATTAATTACAAAATTATAATATATTAAATTAGAAGTATTATATAATAAAAGATAATATTTGTTATAAATAGAACTCTATTTAAGGTGAATGTCTATATTTAGAGAGATTCTAGGGTTTACTACTAGGTGGCTAAGTCACCACCTCCCTATAAATATAGGGGTTCTATTCCATTGTAAACCATCCCCAAGTATCAATAAGAATACTCCTCTCTCTACTTTTCTCTCTATTGTTCTTGTTCTTGTATTATTGTTCTTGTTCTTATATTATTTCATAACACGTTATCAGCACGAGTCTCTAACCAATTGAAATTTTCGATTATTTTAACTTTTGTTTGTGTAGGGTTTTTGCTTCATAGCTGATTCGGCTCTCTCAACTCAATCGCCGCCTTTTTCTAATTTCTATACGGAAAAATAGAAGAGATGGTATCATCATAAAGTAATGCAACGGGATGGAAACTCAAGAGATATATTTGATATCACAACATTTATTGGTATACCTTAAAGGTAAGTAATTTACTTTTCCCTTTCAAATTCTTGAAATTCTACGATTTGATTTTATATACAAACAAAGACAACAAAGTTTGATTATAACTCTAATGGAGTTCGTAAGAAATTACACTCACATGAAGTGGTAAAATTTCTATGCCTTGCCATGATCAAATTCATGTATGATTGTGGGCAAAGAATTAAAATTCCGTCCCATTGAATTTGCTCCATTCCCTTTAGAGAATGTGGTAGCAATATGTGATAAGTCTGAAAGAAGACAAAATTATTACCATGATGGTATCAATGAATGTGGACGTGGCAATAGACGGAATTATAATCGTCATTATGATCCATTCCCTGAAGTGAATGTGATAATTGTAATAAAGCCTGTAAGTATGAACACGCTCTTGATGTAATTGTGTCTTATGTCTAACATTATGAAAAGAAAGTTCGTTGCCCTTGAAATTTCGGGCAAGAACTATATGGCATGGGTGTTGGATGCTGAAATCCACTTAGATGCTATGGGTCTTGGAGACGCCATTAAAGAAAGAAATAATGCATCCACCCAAGACTATGCTAAGGCCTTGATTTTCTTGCGCCATCACCTTGATGAAGGTTTGAAACTGTGCTAAGGCCTTGATTTTCTTGCGCCATCACCTTGATAAAGGTTTGAAAATTGAATATATCACAGTCAAAGATCCACATATCTTGTGGAATGGCTTAAAGAAGAGATATGACAACCTGAAGTTGATCACTCTGCCACAAGCACGATACGATGAGAATCCAAAAGCAAATAGTTCATAAACTATATATTATCGTTGCGGTGGAAAAGGGCAATGGTCAAAAGCTTGCCGTATACCAAGACATTTGGTTGACCTTTATCAAGCATCTCGAAAAAGTAAAGGCCCTGAAACATATTTTGTCTCTGACGACAATTTTGACATCACCCACTTGGATGTGGCAGATTTCTTTGAGAAACCCGATGGGAAAATAGACCACCTAATCGGTGATGGATCTGTGATGAAAGAAGATGGAGTTGTTTGATTTTACTTCACTTATTTGTAATAGTTAGTGAATAAACTAATAGTCATTAGTATCAGCTCGTATTAGTTAGTTTATGATATAATGTTAGTATTAGTTCTTTAGAATGTTTCAATATGCTCAGATTTCAATAATATTTTTATTTTCCAGTTGCGGTAATCGACTAACCTAACAGTTAGTCGATTATCTAATATTTCGCATTAAAACTGCAAAACAATCGATTGTCAATGTTCAACAATCGATTGTCTATGTTTAACAATCGATTGTCTTAAGACAGTGTGATCTGGAATTTTTTCAAAACAGCAAATAATCAATTGTCTATGTTTAACAATCGATTGTCTTAAGACAGTGTGATCTGGAATTTTTTCAAAATAGCAAATAATCGATTGTCTATGTTTAACAATCGATTGTCTTAAGACAGTGTGATCTGAAATTTTTCAAAATAACAAATAATCGATTGTCTATGTTTAACAATCGATTGTCGTAAGACAGTGTGATCTGAAGTTTTTCAAAATAGTCAACAATCAATTATCTATGTTTAACAATCGATTGTCTTAAGACAGTGTGATCTGAAGTTTTTCAAAATAGCAAATAATCGATTGTGTGTGTTTAACAATCGATTGTCAATGTTCAACAATCGATTGTGTGTGTTTAACAATCGATTGTTTTAAGAAAATGCTTAAACTGAAATTTTCAAACTGCAAAGTAATCGATTATGGAAAACATATAATCGACTATCTGATTTAGTTAGTCGAATAACCTCAGCAGATTTCGAAAATATTGTTTAAATGTGAAACAAACGAATTGAACTTGTTTATTCTCATGTTCGTATATTTTCTTTTTTATGGCAAACTATGGGAATTAAATTGATTGAAGGCTCCTAAAGAGCAACTATAACTCTGCCTAAAGGAACGATATTTTAGAGAATGCAATGTTCTCCTCCAAGTCTAAGAAGAACTTGTTGAGTTTTAATGATATCAGTCAAAATGTTCTCCTCCAAGTCTAAAAGGAACTTGTTGAGTTTTAAAGATATCATTCAAAATGGATATCAGATTGAGACAATACATGAGTATAATCTTGAATACCTCATTTACTCATGAAAACGAGGCTGCCCACTTCGGCTTGGGGTCACGCCATTTTGCATGCAACAATTCTAGTTCGTCTCTGACTGACGAATTGACACAAATATTCCCCGTTGCAATTGGTTTTGGGTCATGAATCTAATATGTCCTATTTAAGAATCTTTGGATGCGCAGTATATGTGCCTATAGCACCGTCATCCCGCACCAAAATGGGTCCGCAAAGAAGGTTAGGAATATATGTTGAGTTTGAATCGTCCTCCATTATTCGCTACCTCGAAACATTAACAGGGGATTTGTACACTGCACGATTTGCAGACTGTCAATTTGATGAGACACTTTTTCCAAAATTAGGGGGAGAAGTTGGTGAAACCAAACGCGAAATTTTATGGAAAAATGCATCATTATCTCATCTTGATCCACATACCTCTATTTGTGAAAAAGAGGCGCAAAATATTATCCATTTGCAAAGAATAGCAAATCGAATGCCAGACGCATTTACAGATTTGAAAAGGATAACAAAATCACATATCCCCACAGTGAATGTGACAACATCTGACTCACGAATACATATTCATTATCGGAAGAATATGAACATGAAGTTGGTATTGAATATACCACCCTCACCCCTAGAAGGAGGTTTGAGATGATACCACACTCACCCCTAGAAGGAGGTTTGAGATGATATATGGCATGAATGATCGTTGGTCACGTAGCTATTGTACGCCAAAGTATTTTGGAAATATGACTATTAAAGGACAACGATAATGCAAGAAACATATCTTGCATATAATTTTGACCATGACCATAATGGTATAACTTTCTCTTTAAAAGAGATATTCACCACATGGATGTTGATGAATCTGTGATAGTACAAAATTAATTGAGAGCTCTAGAAGAGCCAATCACTATGTTGGAGAAACACAATTGAGTATTGTGCTGTAGTAAGTCTCAAAGAAACTTATTCAGTTTCCAAAGTACAAGCGAAAGCGATTGATTATATTGAGACTATAAATGAAGGAAAGATTTGATATCTCCTATTACTACAACTTGTAGCGGGATAATTTGTATATGAAAAGCTACCCGCTTCATTCTCCAATTTGTACTACACAAACAAAAGAATGCCACAATAAAGTGGATATCTATTGGTATAAAAACCCATGTCATAATAAACCTGAAGTTTATTGATAAGTGCACATGTCATGGTGTAAATTTGAAGTTTACCAATATCGATAATTTATTCAGTCGGCATTCGGGTTAGCCATCTCATTTTAAGTATGATGTGCAATAATAGAGAATTCACATGAGTGAATATTAAAGAACTAGAAAGTTCTTTATGAATTCTCTTGTATCACTTGTTCTCATTAATGAACTGACCAACTAAAGAATTCGGGTTGAAGCCCATAAATTCTGAAAATATCAAAGGTGAAAATGGGCCCATTCACCTGCCATGTATACCACATATGATGCATCTATGAAATGGTTACATGCGCGATTGTTATTAACCCGCAGCCTGGCCGGTGCTTGCGAGGTAAATTGCTCAGTAATCTAACTTCGAGCATAATTTCCAGATTTTCTACTCAAGATAGTTCATCTTGATAAGTTGGTTTATATCAAAGTTGGTTTAGCAAGATAATTATTGAGTGCCTCCACTTAATAGCTAAACTGTTTCTTATGAGAACAAAGTTATATATATCAGTTTGATATACGTTGTATACGAGAGTATATTCTCCCCTCACAAGTGGTTCAGGGTCAGAAACCAAATAATTTCATCTTATTATTAATGTGATGTGTATATTGACATGATAATGCACAAAGATGATTTCCCAAAGTTGAGGAAACAAGTTAGCTTTTCTAACATGAGGGGGAGACATGATAAACACTTGAGAAAAGGTTACATGGGATGAATTATTGTTTGTATATATAAATCCCCGAATATCATGAACCTGAAGTTCATAAAATGGATAATTCAATTGCAACATATTGCAAAGCATGCTATACGCATTTGCTGACCCAAAGAAAGTAACTATATTCTCACTACAAATGCTCATATTAAGTCCCAGAAGGACAAAGTCTTTGATACGCTTAAAGCGTATAGACAAATACTTGATTCCATATGAAAGACATGTAGATTTGGACATATAGTTCAAATACTTGAAAGTATAAAGTCAAAGGTATGTATAACCAGTTTTCGATATCTTATTTGTTTAGCATGACATGAAAACTTGATATGCATCTAAAGTCTATTATGTGATTTATATGACTTAACTTGAAAGATTTAAGTTGCTTAAAGCATACACAATTCTTGGTCCTGAAGTACCACATCCTAAGTACAATTTGTGTACATATGTATCTTGCTATAACTATAAGCATGATGGCATTGAGAATACATCTATGAAGATATTGAAGAGTCATTCCACGACATTATATGAAGATGTTCATATCTATCAAGAATGATGATTTCAAAGTGCGGAATATTTATTCAAGTCAATATGGTTGATTTATTTATCAAACATCTACCAAAGATTGTTTGAAGATGGTGCACAAGATTGGAATGCAAATGCTCAAGGATATAAATTGATGTTCTTATCAGGGGGAGTTAATGCGCGTTGTACTCTTTTTCCCTTACAAGGTTTTGTCCCAACTGGGTTTTCCTTGCGAGGTTTTTAATGAGGCAACCAATAGGCGCATATTCAAACATGTGTACTCTTTTTCCTTTTCTTAAACTTTTTCCCATTGGGTTTTGTTTTAGTTAAGGTTTTAACGAGGCACATTATTGAATAGACATTCAAGGGGGAGTGTTATAAATAGAACTCTATTTAAGGTGAATGTCTATATTTAGAGAGATTCTAGGGTTTACTACTTGGTGGCTAAGTCACCACCTCCCTATAAATATAGGGGTTCTATTCCATTGTAAACCATCCCCAAGTATCAATAAGAATATTCCTTTCTCTACTTTTCTCTCTATTGTTCTTGTTCTTGTATTATTATTCTTGTTCTTATATTATTTCATAACAATATTAAATTAATGATGAATAATAATGGTGTTGGGTTGGAGAGAAAACACCAAATCTTACGTGTCAAAATTGGTATTGTGTTGGAGATAATCTAAGAAAAGTATTACTATAAGTTATAATTCTTCTAATGTCAATATAATGAATTATAAGATAGTTTAAATATCGGTCAAACTTCACATGCTTTGAATCTCGGAAAACGAAATGTTGCACATAGTTTGGGACTGAAAGATGATGTTATCACTATTTCAATTTTTAAACACCATATTTACAAAGGGGATGCAAATTTTGACTAACATTGCATTTTCTCTCTATGTGGTATAGACAGTGAAACAGATGTTACCACCTTCTTATTATGAGCGTTTAAACAATAAGGGTAAAACTGCTCATCAAGTATTTATAGAACAACATGCAAATTTAAAGATAGAAGGAGAAAAATGGATGAAAGAGATAGCAAATTCATGCGCAATACTGGCAATGCCCGCAATTACCATTGCATTTGCTGCATCAATTACAGTTCCTCGTAGCAGAAACTGCGAAAACGGTCTTCCAATTTTCTCAAGAAATGGATTCTTCAGCGCATTCGCATTCTCCAGTACAGTATCAATCTCCACTGCCTGTATTTCTCTGTTCGCGTTCATTTCTATTTTAATCTCAAGCTATGCAAAAGAAGATTTTCTCCATGTTTTGCCAAAGCGCCTGTTATGGGGACTTCTCACCTAGTATGCCTCAGTTGAAGCAATGATGCTAAGCTTTGGTTGTGCGCTGTATTTTGTGTTCAAGGACAACTATATCGTGTTCTATGTAGGGTTTGTAGTAGTTATATTACCCATCTTAGCATTTCAACATTGGCGAGGCCCACTCGTTAATCATCTGTTTCTTGTAGTCAATAAAAAAGACAATTCTTTGGACGCATAGAAGCAGAGGCAGCACAACGGTATTGAAGGCCTAAAGCCAAGACTTAACTGTAACACCCCGTCAATTTTCGTGATTCTTTTTAGAACTATGATAGTCCACTGTTAGATTTAGTGCTACCGTTTCGGTTTCCACCATATTTTAAGGTATTTAGTATTCTTTTCTTAACTTTGATATTACTGTTCATTGGACGTTCATTTTGGGATATATCAGATGTATATTATGACTATAGTGAGTTGGATAGTGCTATCAGGATATGTTTTTCACTCTTAAATTCATGGCACGAGTTGTTATAATATTGAGGTTTAGCTGTACGTTTGAAATTTAGGGAATATGAAATTTGACTCGCCAATTGATATCAAGATTGAGTTTCAACCTCCCAAAAAGAAAACATGTTGTACAGATTGAGGCCATTAAATGCCGTTTGATCGGTGCTCTAGATGTTGTAAGGTTGAAAAATTTATAGTTAGCGAAGCAAGTGAGACTTTAAGCTTCGATACTTGCTCTTTCTAAAGCTCGTTTAGAAAATATGTTTTATCTATCTCGTCTGTGTGTTAGGACAAGCGTGCGTTTGGCAAAATCGATGGTCTTAGACTAGCCGCAAATATATTATTTTATGAGAAATATTTGATACTTTGATATGGGGGTGCATTGTTCCCAGGCTCACTTTGATATGGCTGTGAGTCATGGTGTTGAATTTGATAGTTTGAACGGCTGTGAGCCATGATGTTGAGTTTGATACAGCTGTGAGCCATGATATTAGGGCATCGTGTATGCCGCCGTAATATATTGGGGCATTGTATATGCCGCTGTGATAGATTTGGGGGCATTGTGTATGCCGCCGTGATAGATTTGGGGCATTGTGATGGAGTCGATGCGTAAGCTGAGAAGGGGCAGAACTATCGGGCCAGACGAAATTCCGGTTGAACTTTGGAGGTATGTGGGTAGAGTAGAATTGAATAGCTTACTGGGTTGTTTAATGTTATAGTCAAGACGAATAAGATGCCTGAAGAGTGGAGATGGAGTACAATGGTTCCGTTGTATAAGAATAAAGGCAATATTCAAACCTGTAACAACTATAGGGGTATCAAATACTGAGTCATACAATAAGAATTGGGAGAGAGTGGAAGAAATGAGGTTGCGAGGGGCGGTGTTTATTTCAGACAACCAGTTCAGGTTCACACCGGGGCGTTCTACCACAGAAGCTATCCACCTTATTAGGAGGATGATTGAACAGTACAAGGATAGGAAGAAGGATATCCACATGGTATTTATTGATCTGGAGAAAGCGTACGACATGGTTCTTAGGGAGGTCATGCGGAGTTGTTTGAGGGCTAAACGTGTTCCGGTTTCCTACATTAGGGTGATTAAAGACATTTATGTTGGAGCTAAGACTCGGGTTAGGACAGTAGGATGCGATTCCACGCATCGTTTTGGTTGTGACGGGGTTGCACCAAGGGTCTGCGCTAAGCCTATTCCTATTTGCCCGGGTGATGGACGCACTAACTCATCATATTCAAGGGGGAAGTCATGGTGTATGCTATTTGCTAACGACATAATTTTGATTGATGAGACACGAGGCGGCATCAACGAGAGGCTGGAGGTTTAGAGACATGCCCTTGAGTCTAAAGGTTTCAAGTTGAGCAGGACGAAGACGGAATACCTCGAGTGCAAATTTGGGTCGAGTTGACGAAAGCGGGAGTGGACGTGAGGCTTGACTCTCAAGTCATTCCTAAGAGGGGTAATTTCAAGTACCTTTGGTCAGTTATTCAGGGGATCAGGGAGATCGACGAGAATGTCACACACCATATATGGGTGGGGTAGAAGAAGTGAAGGTTAGGATCGGAGTCCTGTGTGACAAGAAAGTGCCATCATTACTAAAAGGTATTTTTTATAGAGCAATAGTTTGTCCTGACATGTTGTACGGGATGGAGTGTTGGCCGGTTAAGAATTTACACATCTAGAAGATGAAAGTAGTAAAGATTAGGATGTTAAGGTGGATGTGTGGGCACACTAGGATAGATAGGATTAGGAATGAATACATTCGAGAGAAGGTAGGTGTGGCCTCCATGGAGGACAAGATGCGGGAAGCAAGACTCAGATGGTTCAGGACAAGATGCGGGAAGCAAGACTCAGATGGTGCAGACATATTTAGAGGAACACGGATGCACCGGTGAGTAGGTGTGAGCGACTGGATATGGTGGGCACAAGGAGAGGTAAAGGGCGACCTAAGAAGTATTGGAGAGAGGTGATCAGGCAGGACATGGCGCGACTTAGGATTACTGAGGAAATGTCTCTTGGCAGGGAATTATGGAGGTCGAACACTAAGGTTGTATGTTAGGGAAATATTGTGAATATTTCTACAGTGCACCAGAGTGAGAGTAGCCAGTTAGGATTTAGTTCTAGCATACTAGAGGTTATCTACTAATGTAAGGCTTTATATGCTAGTTATTATTGTACTTTGTATTTATTTCGTATTTCTTATATTGCTGTTATTTTATTATGATTACATTGATGGTACTAATATATTATTTCTTATTGCCTTCTTGAGCCGAGGGTCTCCTAGAAACAACCTCTCTGCCTCTCGGGGTAAGGGTAATGTCTACATACATATTACCCTCCCCAGACCCCATTTGTGGGATTACACTAGGCCGTTGTTGTTGTTATTGTTGTGTATGCCTCCGTGATAGATATTGGGCATTGTGTATGCCACCGTGATATATTTGGGGCATTGTGTATTCCATCGTGATAGATTTGGGGCATTGTTTATGGCGCCATGATAGATTTGGGGCATTGTGTATGCTGCCGTAATATATTAGGGCATTGTGTATGTCGCCGTGATAGATTCAGGGAATAGTGTATGTCGCTGTAAGATATATTTGGGGCATTGTGTATGCCATCATAATATATTAGGGGCATTGTGTATGCTGGCGTGATAGATTTGAGGCATTGTGCATGTCGCTGTAATATATTTAGGGCATTATGTATGCCGCCGTGATAGATTTGGAGCATTGTGTATGTTGTCGTGGACTCGTGAAGGTGTTTGGTTAATTTTCTGCACTGCCGTTAATGACAAGTTCTTAGTGTAGATTGTGTTGAGATATATTGTTGTTGAATAATTTTTTGGACTTTATAGATCTATTCATATTATTTCTGTGCTCGGTATGTGTTTGTATTTTCTAACACTTGTTCCATAGGTAACTAATGTGGCGGTCAAGGATCTTAGTGAGTTTTTACGTATAACTCAAAGACATCATGTGAATAAAAGTTAAAAAAAAATCTTTTGGCAGCCTCCACAAACAATGCGGTGGCTCAACTCAATAACTGGATTCACTCTAGCGAACTCGTCAGCTACTAGCTCTAACTCACACCTTACCTGCATCTCTTATGCATATATCATTGTGGGAGATAGAGCTAGTAGCTGACGAGTTCGCTAGAGTGAATCCAGTTATTGAGGTGAGCCACCACATTGTTTGTGGAGGCTGCCAAAAGAGTTTTTTTTTTACTTTTATTCACATGATGTCTTTTGTAATCCTCTTAGATGCTCCATGGTCTAGTGTGAAAATTAGGCTAGAGTTTTGTTTTTCCATTTTGATAGTTATTATTCATAAATATATACCAAATAATTTTGATCATTAATTAATTATTTTTCCTTCTATGTGATCGCAGGGGAATAAACGCAATCGCAATGTACAATGTTGGAGCTAGGGTAATCTCTTCAACGCACTCTCCATTATAGGACCGCGTTTGCGGATGTCGAGTAGCTTGTGTAACGTGGTCGCGTGCCTAGAAATGCGATCACATATCAGCGTGGGTGATGGGAAGAGATGTCTTCGCGTTCGCGTGTATCAAGGAACGTCCCATAGCTCTTATTCCAGTGGTCTGTGCATTCACATGGTTTGCCTCGCAAACGCTTTGGGTATTTTGGGTAGTGCCATTTTTCTTTTCTTCGCGATCATGTGGTTGTTCCATGATCGCGATGCATATGATTGTCTAATGAATGATAAAGTACTTTATTTCGGGGGTTTCAGCCATTTTAGCATATTTGGAGCTATAAGGCTCAGATTGGAGTGATTTTTGAGGCAATTTTCACCATGTGGATTAGGTTCAGTATTCTATACTCATTTTTGATTTTATATCATGAATATATCTTCGCTTTTGGCATTTGATGGAGGGCTTTAAGAGAGAAATTTTGGGGGTTTTACCTAAAGTTCTATAATTTGAATTTTTGAGTTCTGAACGTCGATTCATAGTCGAATTTGAGTAAAACTATATTGTTGGACTCATAATTGAATAGGTTCTCGGATTTTTTGAGTTCATCGGGTTCCGAGGAGGGGGTCCAAGTTTGACTTTTGGGTTGATTTTGGGTTTTTGATTAAAGATTTGACCTTTCTCGATTAAGTTTGTTCCCTTTAGCATTATTTGATATATTTGAGTAGCTTTTGGCCAGTTTCGTACCGTTCGGAGGTCAGTACGCGCGAGATGGAATTTTGGAGCATCGTTTGGCTTGCTCGGTATTAGAGTTGTCTTGTTCGAGGTAAATAACACTTTAAACTTGGTGTTGAAGGTATGAAACTTCGAATTACATGTTATGTGATTGATGTTGAGGTGACGCACATGCTAGGTGACAAGTGTGTGGCGTGCATCGTGTGAACCGTGATTGAGTCGATTCCATGGAACTGTGTAGCTACTTTATCTGAACATTTCTATTGTACTCTACATGTTAGAGCATTTGAGCTGTAATTTATGCTAGAAAATCATGTTTAGGACATATGCTGGTACTATTGGGACCCACTGTGGTCGTTCTTTGTTGTTGAATTATTTTCTTAATTCCAGTTATGTACTCAGTCGGATTCGTTATTTCATATATTATGCTAGTCTCTATTATCATATATTATCACATCTTGAATCATTGATTAAGGCTGCTTATCTTGAGTGTTGTGAGCCCGAGAGACTGGAGAGATCGATGACTGAGTGAGGACGAGGGTGTTTGTTGTGAGTGATATTTATGGAAACAAATTGCATGCTACAACAGACTTTTGATTCACGTCAGGATTTGTCTTATTATAGCGTCTGGTTTGGATCGTCCCCTCCAGAGTATGCATATCCATAGTGAATGCAATTACTAGCAATCATTTACATTTGGGCTGAATCTGCCCTAGTTTTTTGCATTTTGGTTCATTTGCATTGGGTGGATCTGACTGGTTTGTTTGCATCTTTGGCTGGATCTACCTTGGTTAATTTGCATTTGGACTGGATCTACCCTATACAATACTGAATGACTAAGTGTGCTAATTATTGAGCATACCGAGTGAGAATACGAGTTAGTGAGATTTTGTATTCTAGAAGTGTGAGTATATGCGTTCATCTCCGAGATGCATTGGATTTGACATACGTACTTGAGATACATGCATAGAGATGTATTTTCTTCTGCTACCCGATTTTCAGTGGCATTCACGAGTTCACCTGTATATTGACATGTATGCATAAGATATATTTTTCTCATGCTATCTGAAAATAAAATATCTTATTTATTGTTGAAAGGCTTTTTGGGAAAAATCACAATTTTCAAATGTACTCATATATTTTTGGGGTTTTCATTTGGGATATACTTTATAATTGAAAAGCATGCCTATTTTCTGTAACTGTTGTTAAGTTATTTCGTGTACCATCTTTATTATGTTGTCATGAATTATTGCTGGTTATTGGAGTTGCACTCTGATTCTTGTCCCAGATCGTCGTTACTTTCAACCTAAGGTTAGGTTTGTTACTACTAAGTACATGGGGTCTGTTGTAGTCATACTACACTTCTGCACATTTCGTGCAAATGTTGCTGCATATGGAGGGAGATGGATCGGAAGAAGTATCCGAGTTACAGTTATGGCTATCGCTAGTCCTTGGTAGCATTAGATTCAAATTCTATTCATTTACAATTCAAAAAAAATGTTGTAATTATTTCAATTCAGTGTTTCTAAAACTATCTAAATTTTAGACACTCATGATTTGTACTGCCAGTCCTTAGGAAATTGTATAAAATTCAGTTATCTCATCTTTGTCTCACATCAGCATTATTATATTGTGTTTCATAAATAATTGGTTTATCTAGCATGTTGAATTAGGTATCATCACGACAGAATTTGATTTTGGGTCATGACCCAGTAATAAGTGACAAGTAACAAGTTAAGGCATAGAAAAAAAGTAAAGTATGTAGCAGTTAAGACATAGAATAAGATAATTAATGGAATACGGAAAAATATGAAAACAATTTTTTTTAACAGCATATATACACTCGTCACCTTGCATATACGTTATTACACACGTAATTCCCATAATATATAGTTCACTACAAGAAAGTAGGCCTACAGCGACACTTAATTAATGACATTTATAATAAATGTGGGAAAAGGGCTTATTTACTGATATTTTTCAAGTTATGTTGTAAAATTAATGACATTTTTGTAAAGATGTTAATACTATTGAGACTTTAATTGTAAATATTGGAATATTAGTTGTTATTTTGTGGCATTTAAAAATAAATGAAGTAAATTGTAACTATTAAAATTTACTAATTGAAAGTAAAAAAATTTAAGAGCCCCCTAGCGTTCTCCTTTCAGAAAGGAAAAAAAATCTAGGTTCTTCTCTTAGAATTCCTAGCAATTTCTCCCCTTTCCCAACCCCCAAGACACATATGTCACTTCTACAGCAAGACGCAAGCTTTGCATCATTTTTCGCAAAATTCTCAAGCATTTAATAGTTATAGCAGCAAGACACAATCTTTGTACAAGCCTACAGGAAATTTTCTTTTGGGCTTGCTTCATATAACTTTCAGCACCCCAATCTATTTATGTTTTGATCAAGGGTACTGCATTTTTGGGTAAGTATTTATTTCTATTTTGTTCACTCGACTTAAGTAATTAAACGCATTTAAATGGTTGCCCTCTTTTATTTTATTACTATGATATATTATGAATTTTGGTACTGGCTAATGATTGGTACTCTATAGTTGGGAAGAGATAGTGTATACACTCGAAGAAGATAGAAATTGTTTAATTTGTTGGATTTGTTCTATTTTTGCTTCTATTTTGTCACTTTTTGAATCCGAGAAACAAAGCATTGTTCTTTTAGTTTGAATAACCATCTAAGGAGAGTCTGGAGCATCTTATAATTTAGGAAGATCTAAAGTCACGAGGTTTGAAGGATGATACAACCTGCTTGGTTGTTGATACTATTCCTTATGACTATCATGCCTTGCCTACTCTTATGAAGATATAAAATTTGGTTGTAAGAGATATTTCTAGATTAGTGTAGGTGATAAAAATATTTAGATATTTTGTAAGAAAAGTGTGGAGTATTCTAGAAGACGAATCTCCACCGTAGGATTAAATAGATCATGACCGTCCATTGAGGATGTGGAAAGCCTATATATACCTACCCCCTCCTTCACATTTGTATTATCCAAAAAATCCAAGTCTTCTTGAGTTAATAAAGTATTCTCCAAGTTACTCAAGTAAGTCTTCCACTTTCTTAGTTCTAGTATTTTTGGAGCTATATTTTCTTCTTCGTTCTTCTTCAATTGTGGTTGTGAGTCTTGGGCTAGTGAAGCATAATTCACTACTCTAAGGAAGCAATTTCCGGAATTTAGGAAGTTGTTTTTCTTCACATGGTATCAGAGCTACAAGGGTGTTAGCTTGGAATCTTGTCAAGTCACTCTTGGTGAAGAAGTTCGTTGGCGTTCCAAAAATGGATTCAAGTGGAAGAGTTGTCGGCCTTGGAATTGAGGTGCTTAATCAATCCAATTACAAGGTATGGAAGTCTTGCATGGAATCTTATATTCTTGGAGAAGATTTATGGGAGGTTGTTGGTGGAGACAACAAGGTTGCCCCTACACCCACGGATACTAATGCCGATGCCGTAAAGAAGTGGAGGACTTCAAACGCAAAGGCAGAATTCGTGTTGAAGAGATCAATCTCTCACGATCTATTTGATCACATTGTTGGGTGTAAGTCTGCATCTAAGATTTGGTATACTCTAAGTGCATTGCTTAACAAGAGAGAACGTTGCTCGGCTGCAATACTTAGAGAATGAGTTCGCACAAACTACTCAAGGTGAGCTCTCAATCTCCGAATTTTTCTTAAAAATTAAAAATATTTGTTCGAAATTTCTGCTCTTGATCCGGAGGAACCTATTTCAGAGGCTCGAATGAAAAGGAATATTATTCGAGGATTAAACAAAGAATATATTCCTTTTGTCACTTCTATTCAGGGGTGGGCTAATCAATCCTCCCTTGTTGAGTTTGAGAATCTTCTCTCTTCTCAAGAGTCTCTAGCAAAACAAATGGCTGGAGTCTCCTTATCCTTTCAAGGTGACGCCTTATTCTCTGGAAAGAAGAAAGTCTATAGACCAGAGAAGAAAAATGAAAGAGAGAGAAGAAAAGATGAAGGGGGAGAGCCACCAAAGAGTGCCAACGGGAAAAGAAGAATTATTCGATGCTATCGGTGTAACTTGCCTGGACACATCAAGAAGAATTGTAAGGTGAAGCTAAAGGGAGGAAATGTTGTTGATAAAGCAGAACAAACCGAAGAGAATTGGGGTGGTTGCTTCTCAACAGAAACTACTTCGGTAAATGCTTACGCTAGCATCAACTTCAAGGATGACTGGATCGTGGATTCTGGTTGCAGTCATCACCTTAGCGGAGATGACTCAAAGTTCACATCTCATCATAAACATGAAGGTAACGAAGCTATTATCACCGCTGATAATACTGTTTATCCGGTAGAAAAAGAGGGTACAATCATTCTCAACAATGGCGGAGATCCTATCACTATGAAGAGTGTGTATCATGTACCTGGGATGAGGAAGAATCTTTTCTCAGTGGCTAACGCTGTGGATGCTGGGCACTATGTTCTGTTCGAGCCAAATGGAGTGAAGTTCTTCCGAAATATCACTAAGGTGGAAGGAGATGTCATCCACACCGGTAAGCGAGTTAAAGATTTATTTGTTTTGTCAGCATCTACATCTTATGTTGACAAGATGAGCACGAATGACAATGCATCACTTTGGCATGCTAGACTGGGGCACCTTAATATGGATAAGTTAAAAGTCATGGTAAACAAAAATTTGGTTGATGGTTTGCCTCATATCACTACTTTTGGTAGTGGAACATTATGCGAAGGGTGTCAATATGGTAAGGCGCATCGTCTTCCATTTGATAGATCCCAAACAAGATACGAGGCACCACTAGAACTCATTTACATTGATGTGATGGGTCCTACACGTACACCTACCTTCTCTGGTTATCGCTATATGGTGGTATTTGTTGATGATTACACACGATATACTTGGGTATATTTCATGGTGCAAAAATCTTAAGTATTTTCCAGATTTTTGGAGTTCAAGGAGAAGGTCGAAGGTGAGTTTCAGAGGAGGATAAAACGGCTGAGGACTGATAATGGGGGAGAATATACTTCCCAGGAGTTTAATCAATTCTGCTCGAGGCAGGGAATACGAAGGCAGCTCACATGTGCAGAGACTTCTCAGCAAAATGCCATTGCAGAGAGGAAGATTCGACATCTTACTGAGACATGTAAGAGCTGGTTATATGCTAAACATTTGCTCAAAGTTCTTTGGGCCGAAGGTATTGCTTGTGCGGCATATGTGATTAATCGGGTACCACTCAGTCCGATTAATATGAAGTCCCCGTACGAAATGCTCTACAACGAGAAGCCAAATGTGAAAGACTTTAAGGTCTTTGGATCGATCTGCTACGTCCACATTCCAGATTCACAAAGAACTAAACTAGATGCTAAGGCAAGGAAATGCATCTTCATCGGTTATGATGAGAGGAAGAAAGGCTGAAATGCATAGATCCCGAGACAGGCAAGTGTAAAGTATCTCGGGATGTAGTATTTGATGAAATCTCTTCCTACTACAGTCCCGGTGGTGTTCCTGGAGATGCTCCTTCACCAGCTATAGAACATGAAGAGATGCCCGTAAGTCTTCCGGTGACTTCTTCAGCTCCTTGCTCCAATATTTCATCATCGCCATCATCACCAATGACGTATAATAGTACGTCATCTTCAGAAGCAAGAGATTCTGGTGATAGGGGGAGCAAGGTTACTTCTCGCGTGGATGAACAAAGGGAAAATATCAACCTGGAGGAGACAAATGGTCAAAGAAAAACTCGATATGGAAGGCAAGTCATCAAACCTATTCGCTACCGAGATGGCAACATGGTAAGCATCTATCATTGCTTCAGTGCAGGTCCTACTTATGAAAATGAGCCTTCTTCCTATAATGAAGCAAAAGGTGTTAAGGAATGGGAAGAAGCTATGAATGAGGAGATGCACGCACTTGTGAAAAATGAAACTTGGGATCTTGTGCCAAAGCCCAAGGATGTGAAGCCGGTATCTTGCAAGTGGGTGTATAAACTAAAGAAGAAGGCAGATGGGAGCATTGATAGATATAAAGCAAGGTTGGTTGCACGAGGATTCTCTCAAGTTTATGGAGAAGCCTATGAGGAGACTGTTAGCCCAGTGGCGAAGATGACATCAGTTCGAGTTGTGATCTCCTTGGCGGCATCACTTGGGTGGAAGCTATGTCAGCTTGACGTGAAGAATGCTTTCCTGTATGGCGAGATTGATAAGGAGATCTACATGGAACAACCTTTGGGCTACATTTCTCCTACTCATCCAGACTATGTATGCAAGCTGAAGAAAGCGCTTTATGGACTCAAACAAGCTCCCAGAGCATGGTACGGAAAGATTGCTGAATACTTGCAATTTTGTGGCTATCTTGCATCAGACTCAGATTCTAGCCTGTTCGTGAAGAAGCAAGGTACGCTCCACATGATTGTGCTACTATATGTGTATGATATGATTATTACATGTAATAACGAACAGGAGGTTGCAAAACTGCGAGCTGAACTCTCGATCAGATTTGAAATGAAAGATTTGGGAGAGCTTATTCACTTTCTTGGTTTGGAAGTGAAATATGTGAAAGATGGAATATTTCTTTCACAAGAATGCTATGCGAGGAAGCTTGTGGACAGGTTTGGAATAAACACAAGTAAGCATTGCTCTACTCCTCTTGAGCCTAACATAAAAATTAGGCGTGATGAAGGAAAGCTTTTACCAGATCCACGTCCTTATCGGGCTCTTGTTGGTAGCTTGATCTACTTGACTATTACAAGGTCAGACATTTCATTTTCTGTTGGACTTGTTAGTCGCTATATGCAAGAGCCACGGAAACCTCACTTTGAAGCAGCGAAGCGCATATTGAAATACGTGAACTCAACATATGACATGGGACTTCTTTACAAGAAAGGAGCTAATTTTTTACTACTTGGGTTCACTGATGCTGATCTAGGAGGTGACTTATATGATAGAAGATCAACTTCCGGTTATGTATTCTCATGTGGTTCAGCATGTGTTTCTTGTTGCAGTAAAAAGCAAGACTCGGTCTCGCTCTCTACTACTGAAGCGGAATACAAGGCTTCTACTCTTGCTGCTCAGGAATGCACGTGGCTTCGTCGGCTTGTTGGGGATGTATTCTCACCAATTCATAAGCCTACAAAACTTCTTGGTGACAATCAAAGTGCTATAAAGTTGGCTACTAATCCGGTGTGTCACGCAAGAACAAAACATATTGAGATTGCGCATCATTTCATCCGAGAGAAGGTTCTAGATGGTACCATTGAAGCATTGGAGGTTCGGAGTAATGATAACGTTGCAGACATCTTTACAAAGTCTCTTTCCAAAGGACCATTCGAGGATCTCCGTGGCGAGCTTGGACTTGTCTCCAAAAGTTCATTTTAAGGGGGAGTGTTAAAATTATAAAGTGTAACTTTTGGAAAACATAGAATAATGTAGAATATTATAGAAGTTAGGAGATATTTGTAAGAGATATTTCTAGATTAGTGTAGGTGATAAAAATATCTAGATATTTTGTAAGAAAAGTGCGGAGTATTCTAGAAGACGAATCTCCAACGTAGGATTAAATAGATCATGACCGTCCATTGAGGAGGTGGAAAGCCTATATATACCCACCCCCTCCTCCACATTTATCATCCAAAAAATCCAAGTCTTCTTGAGTTAATAAAGTATTCTCCAAGTTACTCAAGTAAGTCTTCCACTTTCTTAGTTCTAGTATTTTTTGGAGCTATATTTTCTTCTTCGTTCTTCTTCAATTGTGGTTGTGAGTCTTGGGCTAGTGAAGCATAATTCACTACTCTAAGGAAACAATTTTCGGAATTTGGAAAATTGTATTTCTTCACACAATTATCTTTGGGAGGAGTCAAAAAATTATACATATAACAAAACTTTCTACTGTTAGTATTGTGGCTGAATTATTTGAGAGGACTCTGCAGTGTTTGTCGAAGGGTAAGCTTTATATGTTTGTTTTAGTGCAAAATCTAATCAAACGTAAAATTGACATCTCATTATCATGTTGATACATATTTTTAGGAGTGTGTACCATATCAACTTACCTCGCTCCGCAATCAATTCAAAGCTACTTAATATCATAAAATAATACTAAAAAAATCAATTATAATATATAAAATTAAGATCTTTACACTTTTTTTCAAAAAATCAACAAAAGCTAACCCATTCACAAAGCGGAACTTGAGATTTTTAATGCAATTACACCAGCTAATCAGACTTGCATTTTTAGCTGTAGAAAGATAAAACTGGAGAAGTACCAAAGGCGATTAGGCTATCAATTTGCACCCTCTCCCAAAATACAGACCACCCATGCACATAGGGGAACTTGAGATTTTAATTCATTGAGAACAGGACATAAAAATACATACATAAACTTTCACACACAAACACACCCATAAAAACAAAAAATATTGCATAACAATAAGAACAAACTCGATTGATGTTGGGTGGCCAATTTAATTTGCAAAACAATTTCTTCTAGGGCTCAATAGAGCGGTGTATACTCTCTCTGCCGGAGATGCCAAAGCGGTTTGTACTCCTTCCGCTAGAGATGCCAAGTTGAACTGGTGCAGAAACCACAACTCCAAAGAGTGGGAATAGCCATGCATCTCCAAAGTGAGATGATAGGATGATATAAACTGGGGCGTCCCTTTCATAAATCAAGTAAAGCAACTGCGCTTTAGGCCCCATATTAATGGAGGTATCACTTTTTTTTTGTTACACCTAATAAACTATGTATAAATTTTCAAAAAAATCTGTAAAATAAAAAACAGTTTGATTTTTTTCTTTATAACAAATATAGAGAAAAAGAATTTGCAACTGCTATGATTACTACCAAGAAAATTGCACTAGAAATATCGAACCCGAATTTAAGAAAAATGTGATGTATAGGAAGCAATAATTTGATGAATATTGATAATGCAATCACAAAATCTTTTGAAGAGTCCTTTAGAGTTGATTACTTGTATACATAATAGACGAGACTATTTTTTTCACTTCAAAATAGATTTGAACAATTTGAAGCATATGAAAATATTTTTGATTTTCTAGTTGGCGGTAAAAACTAAGATCATTGGATGTTAAAAATTTAAAAAAATATTACTTAATCTTGAATATTCCTTAAAGCATAATGATATGGTTTGGATTTTTTTTTTTTTGGATTAAAAGTATTAAGAAAAACACAGTACAATTAGAAGATAGTAGTTTAATTGATACACTTAGTTACACAAAAAAAATTAATTCTTTTTCAAATGCCTAAATTACTTGTGGAATAATGTTAATAACTCATGTTACCGTTGCTTCAGCTGAAAAAATATTTCAAAAATAAAATTAATAAAATCTTAGCTAAGACCAACAATGTCACAAGAAAACTTAAATAAATTAACTATGTTGTCAATTAAGAAATATATATTAAGAGTTATTGATTATAAGAAAATTATTAATAATTTTGTATTCAAGAAAAACTAAAAAAAATAGATTTCAGATAAGATTTTTTTCTAATAAAAGTTAAGGCCCTAATAAAGTACAAAATTCGTCGGACCCCGTCTCTTAGCATAAAGCAAAAGAAGCCAATGGAAGAAGAAGCCATCTGTTCCGCCGAGGAAGCACAAGATACAGCGTCGCACAAAAGCTAATGACCATGAACAATATGGCGACAATAAGTCCCCTAGACAGACTGGTGGGCAAAACAAGCATAAAATCCTCTGTTGCCTTATTAGATGTTAAGTTAAAACAGAAACAAACGCCAACAAAGAATTGGTAGAAGTGGAGTGATATTCTATTCGTAAGGGCGAATAAGGAGAAAGCAACTCTTTTTGAGAGAACTGGAAACCCACTGTCCTGATTGTTGCCGCCTGGAACTGTAATTGCTGCTGCAAAAGCAATTGTTGCAATAAGTGCTGCTATCAACGGGCATGAATTTGCTGTATCTTCATCCATTCTTCTCCTTCTTTTTTCATGTTTGCGTGTTCCTCTTTAAATACATCACCAGGAGTTTTGCCCTCATCGTTCAATTTCTCATGGCGTGTAGGTGGTACGAGCTGCTTCACTTCCATATGAGTGAAAAAGTCTCCTGCCCCGTTATCTCTAGTTTGATAAATTTTTTCTGTACAGCCTTTGTTAAATTTTTGCTTGTGCCTAACTTATCCTTTGGAGTATTTCAATCCTTCCCTACAACACATAAGAACACATTCATACTTTTGCAAATATGTTAACTGTTTGAAAAATTACCTCAAACCACTGCAATTCTTCTCGCATCTGAAGACCCGCACCAGGAGTACGACGATATAGTTCGTTTTCAGGCTACAATTTCCCAGCCAAATGCAATATAGTATTGTTAGAAGAATCAACTGAAGTCATCAGGTGGTGCGAATGTTGACTCATTGCATACACCAAATTAAATACTTCTGCACCGCGATTTTCTACTGCAATGTGAAGTATATTCTTCCCATTTTTGTCGCAATAGTAAACTGATAAAGGAAATTTTCGCACAATAAATTCTCGCAAAGACATTCTGCTAATTTTACTGCATTCCAGTGTTCGCACGCTTTGTATTGAATGTATTCCCCTGCAATGCAAGAACAGACATACTATCTTCAGGGGCTGGAAGTGCGAGGAAATTACGAGTACTCAATTTTTAGCTTTTAGCTATACACTTTAAATTATTCTTTAGATACTAATTAGGCCTAACAAATAAAATTTCGAATGTTTGTTACATATCGTTTCATAATGTATTGTATTGTACTGTATTACATTGTACTATATCGTTTGATGAATATAATGTTTGGATAGACTGTATTGTTTGCCACGTTTCATGATATCATGCACCACCAATATGAAGAATAAACTTATAATATTGTAAACAAAATTATGATAGAATTATTATATAAAAAAATAGGAAATATGATAAAATAAGATTATTTATTAATAATGAAGGGCGAGATGAGAGAAAAATAAGGTAACGGTGTGACCACACTAAATTGGTTGTCACATAGAATGGTCATTTTTGCCGTTATATAACAATGGATTTAACAATATTATACGATAAAATTTAAGTAACAATCAAAATAAATATTTTATTTAAAATAATCATACGATACAATGCAATAAGTAATAACCATCCAAACAAGCTGTAATTCTTTTAAGGGATTTTTATATATATATCCCATATAGCAAACATTATAACCATTCATGTTTAAGGTTTGTGTTTATTACATTTAAGTATACCATCTTTCAATTTATGTACCAAAATTATATTTAAGGTTAATGATCAACTCATTAATTATTTGCTTAATTTGTGGAACAAAATCTTTTCAAACTATTAATTAGATGTAGGCTAACTGTTTGATCAATTGTCTTATCCATAAAATTGTGCTGAATTTCATATATAACAATTTTGTTAAGATCTCTTTAATAGTTGGGATTTTTCTATTTGAATCGGATAGAGAGTGTAACATGATACAGAATGTATTGTTAAATGGTTAATATCATATTTTCATGAGATTTAGTTTCGTTAGTAACCATTAGCGACTAAAATTATTTTTTTGGTCAATATAGATGATTTGAATTTCATTAGAATTGAGGATCCTAAAATATGATATATTGATTAATTAAAAAGAGATCAGAAATTTAACAATTCAAAGAAAGAGAGTTCTTATTATGATAAATACCAAAATTATATTTAAGGTTAATGATCAACTCATTAATTATTTGCTTGATTTGTGGAACAAAATCTTTTCAAACTATTAATTAGAGACTTGATTTGTGGAACAAAATTTTTTCATATTTGTTGTTTTACATGTTCACATTTGACTACATTGCTCCTTCTTCTTCTCAGATCTACGCTCTTTAACGTTCTTTATTTTTTTTCCCCTCGTACAAGTTTTGAAGTTTTGGCTGAGATAGATCACAAAATTTAGAACAAATTTACTATTATAACTAATCCTTTTTTAGAAAACTATACACCTTTCGTCCAGGGTAGTTTAGTTCGTGAGCGTTATTATATGCAGATTATGAGATAAGCGGTGTAACACTATGTATAATAATCAATGGATTATGTCAGTCAGGGACGGATCTATATTGAGTGAAACGGCGTCAGGGAACACCGTTTCATTGGAAAATTAACTAAATAGATGTGTCAAAATGATGTCAAAGTCCCAAACCCTCTACAAAACCATTTTCTCTCTCTGACTGCTTCAATTTCATCCGCCATTTCCGAACCCTCTGCAACCATCTAACACAGTATGTGTATGCTTATTTGTAGTTTAATGTAGTTTAATCTAATGTTTTTTTGGAACTGTCACAGTTGACTCAAATTTGATTGGCAAATTATACTGTTGAATTAAATTTGTAGTTAATTATAGTTTTTTGTATTTTAATGTAGTTTAATGTAATATTTATTTGGAACTGTCACTGTTGACTCAAATTTGATTGGCAAATTATAATATTGAATCAAATTTGTAGTTAATTGTAGTTTTTTTGTAGCTTCTTGTCTTGAACCATGAAGAATAATGAATTGACGTTGCATAGAAATGCCATTTGTAGTTTTCAGCAACTCATACCATCCAGTAGATACAAAAAAATACGTTATTCAGACATATTTTTCAACTGACGACGATTAACTACAAGTAACTACAAAGTCCATATAGCTACAAAAATTTAACTACATTTTAAAAACACACTGAAAACACTGCATATAACCTTAACTACATTTACCTACATTTGACTACATTTTAAAAACTCACTGAAAACACTTCATATAACCTTAACTGCATTTACCTACATTTGACAACATTTTAAAAACTCACTGGAAACACTTCATATAACCTTAACTACATTTACCTACATTTGACTACATTTTAAAAACACACTGGAAACAGTGCATATAATAATCACTTTTTAACTATAAAATTTTACTGGATTTGTTATTGATGTTGATTACAAAATATTAATAATTAATCACTAACTTCCTATAGGTTTGTTTTTTCGGTTGGAGATGACTTAAGACATGATTAAAAAAATAGAAAAGCCAAATCTTGATCAAACTCACCGACTTTCGTTAAATAACTTATCTTGTCATGCGATTATTAAATAAAAAGTGTTAGACTTTGATGACGAAATTGAAATCTTTGATTTGTATATATTTTAACAGTACAATTATTTTATATTTTCTTTGTCTAATTCTTTTGGGTTTTTCTATGTAGAGAATGCTTCATTTTCGTACTATGTAGCATTCTCCAATGCAACAGTCATACGAACTGAATAATAAAATCATCATTAAGAAACTAAACGACACTAACCCAATTTTTTTTTTTTGGAAAAAACCTATGTGGCTCCGAAGAAATTCGAACTGATTAAAGCTATGCTTTTTCAATTTCCCAAGAATGATCAAGCATAAACATACTAAAATGATCAACCTTTCACATATACTAATCATACAAAGTGAACAAAAACAAACCCAAATATGGATTAATAAAAACTTACACGACAGAGAAAAATCAAGACTTGCTAAAGTACCAGCTTTTCAATTCTTGTGGATATATTTGATATAAAAAAAGTTATAGCACTGAAGAGACGAGTGAGGTTGTGGCGAGATTAGGAGCATTTAATATGTTACCTTAACTGATTTAGCATTTATTTGGTAGAAAATCAAAGATTAATTAGAAGCCATAAAGATAGGCGTTATTTTAGGCTACAATTTATTTCACATAGATTTGAGCCTTAATTATCTGGCGTTAATTTAGGATGAAAAATCAGCAAATATTCCGTTTGGTATATATTATGTAACAAAAACATGGGATATGAGGGTAATAACCAAACAAAGCACAATAATGGTAATAAGGTTTGTTATATGGGATGTATAGGTAAAAATCCCTTCTTTTAATGGTTAACTTTTAAAAATTGTACCAAGAGATTACTTTGCGTTGAATGTAAAGGAATAAAAGTAGCATTTGACAATACTGCACTAAAGGAGGACTCTCTTTTTTGTGAAAGCTGCAATTACAGTTGCATTTAGAAGTAATTTTTTCATAACAAGTAAACTTTCCTTTTTTAGGTGAAAATTATCTTCATCCTTAAGTGGGAGTGGGGACGATAGATATTGTTCTCACCTATTTCCGTTAAATTTGTAGATGCCCATTTATACTAGATTATATCTTTTTCTTCTCGTACTGAAAAGAATCGATCTTGAGCCTAACTCAACCCCAAAAGTTAACTTATGAGGTGAGGATTGCCCAAGCCATATAAGGAGACCAAGGACCTCAAATCCCTCTGATGTGGGACAACTCAACACCCACCCCCCTCACGCCCAGATCTCTGGAGCATGGACAACATAAATGGGGGCCCAACATCGGTAACAATAATTGGGATGGGCCTGGCTCTGATACCATGATAAGAATGGACATTGAGCCTAACTCAACCCCAAAAGCTAGCTTATGAGGTGAGGATTGTCCAAACCATATAAGGAGACCAAGGACCTCAAATCCCTGGGACAACTCAACACCCCCCTCACGCCCAGATCTCTGGAGCGTGGACAACATAAATGGGGGTCCAACATCGGTAACAATAATTGGGATGGGCCTGGCTCTGATACCATGAAAAGAATGAACCTTGGGCCTAACTTAACCCTAAAAGTTAGCTTATGAGGTGAGGATTAAGGAGACCAAGGACCTCAAATCCCTCCGATGTGGGACAACTCAACACGTACTTTCTAATATATAATGATATGCTTTTCTTTTTCATTGATCAATGTTATGGAATAATTACATATAGAACAATTGAAATATTATTGTTAGTTTTAAGAAAAAAAGAAGGGCATTGAAAAATAATAATTAAGCATGTTAGTTAATATATAATCTTAAATAATGAAAGAATGGACAGATCATATAAAAAATTAGAAGAAAAAAAAATCCTCTCTTATAATTAAGTAATTTTATTAATAGCAATCAAAACTCAAACATCCATTCACAATCGATAAAAAAAAGAGAGTAATATAAAAACAATATATAGTTCAAACTAGAGATAGATTTTATTACAAATTCCTAAAAGGATTCTATTATACATTTAATGAAATAAACGTATAATTTAAAAAAAAAGATTTTATAACAAATTCACTGCATTACTTATTTCTTTTCAAAGTATGACCATCTTTCACAATAAAAAAAGGGAAATTTCACATAAAAACAATCGGGTTTCCTACTTTCAATTTTGTAGCTCATATTTCAATTTACAATTAACTACCAAAAAAAATAATAGGCTAATACCCAACATTCAACTTCAATACGTTCTAGAAATTACTATTTAATTTTTTAAAAAGATTTCTCAAGCTTTTAAGTTAATTTTCAAATCAGTAACTGTGACTCAAATATTAGCTCAACAAACCAAATCCATTTGGGTGGTGAAAATTAGAGTTTTATCAAGCTTAAATATGTGGGCTTAAATTCCATATTTGATTTTATGAGAAATTTGGAGTGAGTGTTATTTAGATTTGTTAGAAATAGTAGAAGGAGGCTGAATATAAAATTTGAAGTCATTTAATGGAGCTTTGGACTGGTTTAGAACAAGAAATGCAACAGAAAATCGTGAAAGAAGTTCGTCTAGGAATGATTGTATAAAGGTGTATAAAAGTGTATAATAATGTATAAGATGTGTTTACTAGTATACATAATTATACAAAAAACTGACTTTGTCTTCTTTCTTGCGTTTTTTCTGAAATTTAACTCAAATCTCGCACAAATCTATTCCAAATCACTTCAAATTTAAATTTTAAACTTCTTTTTGATATTTTCAATCAATTGGAACGATACCTAATTCAAACAACTAGCAAACTCAAAAAAATCAATTTTCAAAAGCAAAAATTTGAATCGCCTTCAATGGTAGACTTCTACTCTTCAATTTTCTTATATTGCAACCAGGTGACACATGGGGAGAAGCAGTAATGGCAAACGACTCCTTGAAGTATATGCAAAAGATGTGAGAAGAAGAGAGGGTAATAGCAATGGTTGTAAGAAGACAAATTTAACTACATAACTTTTAAAAGCATTTGTTGTAAGAATACAAATTGTGAATTTGCTAGTACTTTTAAAATATGTACAATATGAATTAAGTTGGGTAAAACATAAAAAAAACATGAATTACTTTTTGTTATAGTGTAAAGTCGCGTGTATTTTTTTTATAATTCTTTCTAAAGAAAAAAGAAGCTAAAATATACGGATAAAACAAAAAAGTAACTGTATCTTAAAATTTTCTGATATAGGAAGGAACTTACCATATTCTCTTCTATGCAAAATCCGGGAAAACAACTTTGTGTCATCTGTACGATACAGAAAAAATTTAAGTATTAGTTTAACTTCGCCTATAAAAATACATGGTAATCGTAAAGTTTCACTTAGCCACTTTCTCTTTCATTTTTCTTTTCCTCATAACCTTTTCAATTTATATGATTGCAAATACAACAACAATAGCCCAGTATAATCTCACTTATTAAGGTTTGGGGAGGGTAGTATTTACGCAGACCTTACCCCTACCCTGGGGTAAAAAGGTTATTTCCAAATAGAAACTTCCGGAATTTTTACCTCCAAAAATTTCCCCCCTTGCTCTTAGGGAGATTCGAACTCACAACCTCTTAATTGAAAGTGGGTAGCTAACTACCAGGGCAACCCCTCTTCTCTAATTTATACGATTGCAAATGTCTTTTGGAATATGCTGACAGAAACACTTATCCTTTGGAAATATGCATTCTCCTGTCTAATATGAGGGAGATAGCAAGCAGCTGGACGACATCTGTATCTGGCAAATCGAGGGTATCATGGTCATTTCAGGAAGCTCGTAGGTATCTGTATCTTTGGTTTACTGTAGCTACTATGTGAAATTTTGAGCATCCTGACTAATATGTCCTGGGCCCCACTTTGACGTGCATGACTCTCAAGTCAGAACAATTTGTTCTGCTTTCACTACTTCAATTTGAGAAGTGGGTCCCCCGTTGAGCCGCAGGTATATTCTCCCTTATGTTAAGCTTCTTGTTTGGTACAGTACCTTTTGTTAGGTTAATTCTTCTTTCACATATGCATAGCTATATCTTATTTTAAATTATTGCTATTAAGTTTTTTTCTTTTTTGGTATTTTCTGTAATAGTGTTGCACAAATTTTAAATTTTTATTGATAGACTATGTTGGTTTATAAGTTGGAACGTGTATGGTTTCATACGTTAACAAAACTAATTTTATTATACAAATGTTACTTTGTTATTATATTAAAGTTTCAAAATTTTATCTAATTAGTATGCTTATTCATGAATTAACTTAAATTTAGTATTATACAAAAAGAACATAACTAATCAATGTTTTACTTAATTTAGCAACAAAAAAAAAGGACTTGGGTAATAATGACTACAGTAATAACTAAAAATTAATTTTTATGTAAACTGTTTATCATAATGTAAATTTGATCAAAAAGATTCCAGTAAAAGTAAAAACAAAAGGAGAAAATTATTATTTCATAATATGAATTTTAAAGAAAAGAATAGTTTACAATAACAACTACGATCAGCTCCAATCAAGTTAGAGTCGACGATATAAATCATCACTCGTTTCGTTAAGATCAACTCATAAATTTATTTTTGTATTTAATAATAAATTTATGTTTGCTAAACTTTCAGTACCTTTTATATGATCTTATTTTGAAAGAACGTTTACAAGCATTTCGATGAAGAGATAGTTTCTGAATAATCAACCCCATACGTATGGGCATACCCTTTAGCCACAAGTCTGACTTTGAGTCTTTTCACAGAACCATCTGGATTAACCTTAACTAGAAAGACCCACTTACATCCTATAGATTTCTTTCCTTTGGGTAAATCCACTAGATCCCACGTCTGATTTTCATCTAAAGCATGTATCTCCTCAGGCATTGCATCATACCATCCAGGGTGATTCAAGACTTCTTTCACTGTTTTAGAGACAGAGATGGAGTCTAACAAGGAAATTAAAGAACGAGATGTAGGAGAGAAGTGGTTATAAGAAACAAAATTAGCAATGGAATATGTGGATTTACAGTGACGTATACCTTTGCGAAGGGCAATAGGAAGGTCCAAAAATTTTGAAGTATCAGACGGAGGAGGATCCGATGACGAAGCAACTGGTGTAGGACATGTATCATTGATCCCTCATCTACTAGAGTACACTTGAAAAATTGGCAGTCTTGTTAGCTCAAATTGAGTAGTTTCAGAAGGCATAACGCTTGTCTGATGCTCAATAGAAGAACTGGGAGATGCAAGAGAAACATCATTTGATTTTTCTATCAAAGCATTGGTGACTTGATAGGCTAACCAATCATCTTCCTCTTCTTGACTTGTAGAAATAGGAGATGTGTGGAAAAATGGTGTAGTCTCCGAGAATGCCACATCAGTTGACACTAGATATTTTCTAAGGTCAGTAGAGTAGCAACAATATCCTTTCTGAAATCATGAATATCTCAGAAAACACACTTCAAGGCCTTGGGGTTCAACTTGGTAACAAATGGTCGAACATCTCGAACATAAAATGTGCTTCCAAACACCTTTGGTTCTACAGGGAATAATGGCGTGTTCGAGCAAAGAACACTGTAAGGTATACCACCACTAAGCACGGTAGATGGAATATGATTAATCAAGAAACAAGTTGTAGAGACTGCATCTACCCAAAATTATTTAGGGACCTTCGTCTGGAACAAATGTGCCCGAGCTGTCTCAAGTGGATCCTATTCTGCTGCACAGAAACTCCATTTTGAGAAGGTGTATCAACACAAGATGACTGACGAATAATCCCATGTTGTCTCATGTAAGACTGAAATGATTCTGATATATACTCTTTAGCATTATCATTCTTTAGTGTGCGTACATTAGCATGAAATTGAGTCTTAATTTCAGCACAAAAAGCACAAAAGTGAGAAAACACTTCAGATCGATTTTTCATAAAATAAATCCACGTCATCCGAGAAAAATCATCCACAAAAGTAACAAAATACTTAAACCCAAAATTGGACACAACTGGACATGGTCCCCATATATCAGAATGAACTAATTTAAATGCAGACTCTACTCGTTTATTAACTCTAGGACCTAACGAGATGCGTTGACTTTTCGCAAACTGACATGACTCACACTCCAGTGAAGAAACACTATGGAACTGAGGGAAAAGCTTCTTCAAAATAGGCAGAGAAGGATGTCCCAATCGATAATGTGCTTCGAATGGAGACATGACACTAGAGCGGGCAATAAATCGAGGCACCCGTTCATCAAGGATATAGAGGTCATCAGATACATGTTCTTTACTAATAATCTGCTTCATCACAAGATCCTAAAAAAACAATTATCAGGGAAGAATAAGGCACAACAATGTAAGTCTTTGGTAAGTCTACTCACTGAGATCAAATTAAAGGAAAATTTTGGCAGACTTAATACAGATGATAGAGTAATAGAAGGGGTTGGTTTAACTGTCACAGATCCCTTAGCATTGTAGGTTGACCCAGTAGCTATGGTACAAGAGATGGTGATTTATGGGGACGAAACCTTGCAAAGGTACTAGGATTACCTGACATGTGATTTGTGGCACCTGAACCAATCACCCATTTGTTTGAAGCAGATACAAGACACGCTTTACCTGCTTCAGCAACAGCAACAGAAGTGGATTCCTTTAGTGATTCTTGAAAATGAGAAAATTTAGCAAATTCCTCCGCCGAGACAAGAACTGTTCTATCAGATTATGGGCTAGGATCAACTGCAATATTAGCCTTTGCTCGAGTGCTATTTTGATTACAATTCAGCAATTTCTTACAGTTCCACTTCCAATGGCCTGGCTCATGGAAATAATGAAATACATTTTTACCGGATTGCGTTTTATTTCTTCCTCCCTTGAAATCAGATCTTCTTGGATCATTTCCTTCTCCTCTAGCAACAAGGACATTATGTTGAACGGATGACAAATTCTCTGTGCATAGTACCCTACTAAAGACATCCTTAAGAGATGAAATTTTAGAGCTAGACAAGATTTGAGAGCCTTCTCAAATTCAGAAGGGAGACCGGCTAAAAAGCTCATTATGGCCATCTTCTTTCTCTAAGTTTGTTGCACCTTAATATAAGCACTGAACGGCAGAAGCATATTTTATTCCTCAAAGGTGTTATTATAATCCATGAAACAAGCAGTGAGAGTTGTATTCCCCTTTTCAACACGATAAAACTTCTTGCATTCATCATAGATTCGAGATATATTCCCTTTCCCATAATATAAAAACTCCAAATAGTCCATTAATTCTTTGACAAACTCACAATGAGTAGTCAAACCAACAACTTCACTATTAATAGAATTTCTAATTTGTAAAAATAACCTTGCATCATCTCTCATACATGTTTTTTTAGTTCCATCTGTAGGGGGTCTTGAACTAAATGGTCATCTTTCTCAACACTATGTATAAACTCTAATAGTTTTACTCCATTCTAAATAATTAAAACCATTTAGTTTATGTTCTGTAATTTTGGACATAGCAGGAACAATATCAGTCATTGACTTTTTATCAATTATTTGTGCATAATAATGAACTCCCCATATCCTTTTGATTGGTTATATTTGATCACATAGACTAATTCATATAATTGAGTTTGGCCGGGACCTACAGTTATGGACCTCGAAGAGTGTCTAACACCTTCTTTTCGAGGTATTGTTGAGCCCTTACTCGATCTTTGGTAACACAAACTAGTTAGACAGAGTTATCTGCAAATAGGTGCCCTAACACACCTTAATCCGTTTGTGGCGATTCTCTCTATTTGAAAGCGAGATTCAAACTCCCGCAGCATCTTGTTTTCTTTTTGTTTGATTTTGTAGACGTCGGATTTCCTTGTAGCTACCTTGATGGAACTGGTATGTGCCTTTATAAAAGAATCTGCTAGCATGCAAATGAGTCTATGGAATTCGGAGCGAGGTTGTGATACCACATCATGGCCCCTTTTGAAAGTGTTTCTCCAGACTTTTTTAGTAGGAAAGATTCGATCTCGTCGTCCTTTAGGTCGTTGCCTTTTATCGTACAAGTGTACGCTGTTACATGCTCGTTGGGGTCCGAGGTCCCATTGTACTTCGGAGATCGGGGATTCTAAATATCTTCGAGATGGGCTCTGGAGCGGCATTTGATGGGAATGGCTTTTGTACGAATTTCTTAGAATCAACACCCTTCAGGATTGGGGGTGTGCCCGGGATCTGGTCAATCCTTGTGTTCTATTTCTTGAATTATTATTTCTGAATTAGACCGATTTTTAAGACTAGGCCGAAGAGCCCTTATGCATGTCAGATCATTTAAGACAGCATAAACATAATTGTATAAGAAGAAAAGGAAAAACAAATAAAGAAAAATGAAAACTATCAGCACTGCTGGAAAAGAAATTGCATTTCATTATAATCAGAAAGATAATAGAGATTATAGAGATTACACCTCCAAACGGACGGAAATAACAACTGATTAACAACCCTTAAGCTAATCCAGACTAGACTGAAAGAAAAATCAAAGCCGACTACCACGACTCCCTCCGAGTGGGAAGAGGAGTGGCTTCCTAGTTGTTGACTTTAGCACGTGCTCCAACAAACTGCACATCTTTTTTGCTTGATCCTTCTCTGGCCTCAACCATATTTACCTCATTGAACAGCCTCTCGAACTCCTTATCCAAATCCCCATCTGTATCAATCAGCGGACCGACAATCTTTGGCACTGGGCACTTGCTAGTATTGGGCTTGACAAACGACCTGGACAACCTTGGGACGGCCTTTGGGATGGCCCAGGCCCTCTGCTTTAACTTTCAGGCTCGCCTTATATCTACAGTTGTAGGCTTGAACCCTAAACTGAAAGTGTTCAGGTTTTTAGGGAGAGATATCGGGTGCATGATGCCTTGCAGAGAAGCACCCAATCCCTTGTCGGGCATGAACCATTCTTTAACATTTCTGAAGCTACCATGACTGACGCGGTTGCTATCTTTAGAGTTGTGACAACCTCAACTTCCGGGATCTTCTCAACTGACACTGTTTCGAATACCTGGTAGACCCATTGACATTTGCTGTCTTCAGATTCAATAAGCGGTACGATGGTATCACCCAAAACAAACTGATTATATTCACCATGTACTACAATCTCTTGTATGTACCATTCAAATTTGACCATCTGGTGCAAGGTAGATTGCAATGCCTTAGCTGCGTGAATCCAAGGCCTACCCAGCAATAGGTTATAAGAAACTACCACGTCCAACACTTGAAACTCCATGGTGAATTCAACGAGTCCTATTGTCAATTCCAGCATTATATCCCCTACTAAGTATTTGCCTCCTCCGTCAAAAGCTTGCACGCAAATGTTATTCTTGTGGATCCTTTCATTGTCCACATTCAGCTTGTTCAATGTGGAAAGCGGGCAAATATTCGCACTGGACCTATTATCGACTAGAACCTGGGTGACCACAGCATATTCACATTTCACGGTTAAGTAAAGGGCCCTATTGTGCTCGGTGCCTTCCATGGGCAGCTCATCGTTAGAAAAAGTGACTCGATTTACCTCGAATATCTTGTTTGAAATCTTCTCCAAATGATTCAATGTTATCTTGTCAGGGACATGGGCTTCGTTCAAAATCTTCATCAATGACCGGTGGTGTTCATCTGAATGGATTAACAAGGAAAGTAAGGAGATTTGGGTTGGTGTTTTCCTCAATTTTTCTATGATGGAGTAGTCCTGCATTTTCATTTTCTTCAAGAATTCTTCTGCCTCTTCTTTTGATACAACTTTCTTCACCAATTCTGGGTTATCCTTGGGGATCCTGCTCTTCCTCAACTACTCAGAGGAGAAGTATCTCCCTGACTGGGTCAAACCCCGGGCTTCACAACCTTCTTCTCTAACTTCCTTCCCTTTGTACATCACTATTGTTTGTTCATATCTCCAAACGGCTTTGTTGTTGACGATTGGTGGCTGGATTACTAGTTTTACAATGACAGGCTCTATGCGACCACCTTCCATGACTATGACGGGTTCCCTAGATGCCCCATGTGCTATCATCTTTACCTTTTCCTGCTTTGGTGCAACCATGCTTGATGACCTTCCTTGAACCACAACATTACTGACGTCTATTTCCTTCATCTCGATCACTGACGTCTCACTGCTCATACTCTCAATTGGCTTGCATTCGCTAGATTTGATCATCATTACAGTTTGTGAGGGATTTTTTGAATCTCCTCCCTTGTCCACTATCTCAATCATGTTGGTATTTTGATGGGCAAGCAACGAGTTTTGGTTAATGTTGGGTGCTTTCGAAGCTTGCACTTCAATCCGGTTGGAGTCAGTAAGTTCCTGGATAGCGTTCTTCAGATGCCAACACTTTTCGGTATCATGCCCTGGAGCACCGAAACAGTATTCACAGCTAATAGAATAATCTAAATTTCTTGGGGGAGGGTTTGGCAATTTTGCTTCGATCGGCCTCAACATGTCTAGCTGCCTCAATCTGTGGAACTGGTATGTATCCCAATGGCGTCAAAATTTTTCTTCTTCTGAACTCTCACGGTTTTTAGAACTTGGTTGGCTCGGAAAGCTGGTATGAGAGGTTTTTGGTATATGCTTGTGCATGATGAACTGAGAAATGATGTTCTAACAGTGGATAGTAATGTTATGGTGGGCCATATGAAGTGTGTGGGTATGTTTGGGGATGAGGACGTGGTTGGCTATAATGGGATGGAGCCCAGAGCCTGAACCAAGCTACCGACTCAACTGTCGCTACTTCCTCCTTCTTCTTCTTTCCAAATGTTCCCCCAGTCCCACGTTGGATAGCCTGAGTGGTCGCTTTAATTGTAGAGTAACTCATGATCTTGTTGGACTTGAGTCCTTCCTTGACCATAATTCCCATTTTAACTACCTCGTTGAATGTTTGAACCACTGCCGACACAAGATGCCCGAAATATGTAGGCTCCAAAGCTTTCAAGAAATAATCTACCATGTCACTCTCCTTCATTTAGGGGTCGACCCTGGCCGCCTGTTACCTCCAATGAAAACCGTATTCTCTAAAGCTCTCGTTGTGCTTCTTTTCTAGTTTTGTCAAAGACAGACAGTCTGGGACAATTTCAAGATTATATTAAAAGTGAAAGGCAATGCTTGTGCTAAGTCATCCCAGGTGTACCATCGAGTGTGATCCCGCTGGGTGTATTACTCCAATGCCGACCTACTTAAACTTTTGCTGAAGTACACCATTATCAATTCGTCTTTTCCCCTTCTCCTCTCATTTTGCTATAAAAACCCCTTAGATGTGCAACTTGATCGACGTGTCCATCATATAAGTCAAACTTGGGCATCTTAAAACCTAGAGACAACTGCACATCTATAAATAAACAAATGTCCTTGAACGGCACACTCACCTGGCCACCTAACCCTCGCATATCCCTGAAGAATTGTTCTAAAATTCTGACCTTCCTGAGCACCTTCTTTTTCTCGGGATTTTTGATAAGTTTTTCAACCCTCACCGGGATTTCGAGATGGGGTGCATAGGAGTAAGGTTCATGGGTTTTGTAAGAGGGTTCTGGTGGGTGGTATTGATTGTCATGAGCTTGAAGCAGAGGCTCACTTGATGATCTGTAGAGTGTGGGAGGAGGAGGTGCCATATAAATGGGAGCAATTGGTGGAGGGGTGAGGAACATCTTTGGGTAGTGGAGATGGGGGTGCTTGAGAGGTCGTATCCTGGTGTTGCACGTAGAAGGGGGAACTTGGGGGTGGATCAGTGGTGGAATGGTCATGAGCTTGGGCAAGTGGTGGGATGAAGGTTCGATTAGCAGGGTAGGTCGATGGTGGCTGCCCCCTCACTTAGCCTGATACATCTCAGCCATTTGGTGTTTCAGTTTGTATATTTCCTCCTTCATGGCATTAACGTCTAGTTCCTCTGCCTCTTTCGAAGGGTCAATGATGCTGACATCGATTTCCTGATTTGCCATGATCTGCTTGATCTTAGACTGCGTGTTGTAGGAGTGGGTTGCCAGAATTTCGCAAGTACTAACCACCTGTTTGGACTGGATTTCAACAACACCAAAACTTGTTAATGGTTAGGCTTCAACATGTAAGCGGCCACATATTTGGGACTAATGCACCTAAACAGTTATTGGTCACTACATAAACCGGTTGCTTGCGTCATCCCGACTCTTATTCTACGCCACTTTCTTCTCTCTTTTTCTTCATATGTTTCTTTCTTCTTTCCTCAACCATTTTATTCTCTCATTCTCTCCTTTATTTTACCAATGTTTTCTTATTTTCTTTCTCTCTTCTTTTTTTGGGGTTATGGTCGAATCATATGGAGATTGCCTACGTATCATGACCCCGCATAAATCAGACCGAGCGTAGTTCTTGCAGATGAATGCATGAAATAATTTTTGTTGGAATTTTCCATTTTCATAAATCAAAACCTCATATTACAACATTTGACAAATCAGTACAGGAAATATTTTGGACTTTTCAAATTTCACAATGTGAAGCATTTGATTACAATTACTACAAGGACATTAACAGACTCTAACTCAACTGGAAACAACCGACTTAGACTCAAAATGCAAACAATTGACTTGACGACCTACTACGACTCAAATAAAGAAAACTACAGACTCTTAAATTTGAAAAATCATGAATATATTAAAGCCTCTAATACTCCTAGGGCCTGCGGACATCATTCGGCCTCGCCGTAGGCCTATATGCAAAATCCCTTTGGAGGTGGTGGAGGCTTCCTATACTTGGCGAACAAAAATCATTACTGCAGCAAAGAAGGTGCTACAAGTCATGTCATCACATGCGTGGCACTTCGTGGTAATATAATCGGCAATAGCTTTGATCCTCTCTCTAATTTTTCCCTTTTCTTGAAGCAATCATCCTATCTGATCACTTCTGGCTTCCAACAATTGGGAGTCACGAAGATGTTGATTTTGCAGCTGTTGTAGTTTCTCCTCCATTTGGGCCATCAAACCATTGCAATGTTCCCTATCAGTTTTGAAATCTTTGGCTTGTCTAATTGCCTCGCCCTCAAGGGTAGTCAATTTTCTTCTCAGATTGGTAATAGTTTCCTCGTAGTTTCTTTTCATTTATCTCACAAATTGGGCCCTCTCTTCTGCTTTCCGTGCCCACTGCGCCTGGACATTTTCTTTTCGAATTTTTCCAAGTCTTTCTGGCATTCCAAGACGTGCCTTTTTAGTCCACTTATCAACCTTTCATCGGCTCGGCTTCGTTCCTAATTGTTGGATGCTATCTTCATTTGTCGGATATGAGCCTTAAGAGCCTCATTTTCTTGGGTCTATTTCTTTATATCACCTTCAATTGTTGCGGCTTGCAAGCTTTTTTCAAATTGAAGATCCCGAACTTGCTTTCCCAATGCTCCTATCCTAACCCTGTATTTATTTTCTTTGGCTACCCAATCTCATTGCGCCTGGGCTCCCACAGTGAATTGTTGGACATACGGCCTCTTTGCAGGCCTCCAAGGGATATGGAATCTTTTTTCAAACCAAATCATATATTTAGGGTCCACTTCACCTCTAGATCGACCCCGTACTATGGTCTTAGGCTCAAGAAACCTGCATTCGTACCATATTTCGCAAATTTTTCCTTCTGGAAAGGCAGCCTTTAGGCCTAGTTTGATGACTTGTTTGCTTAGATCTTCGTCACCGTGGACGATTTGTAATCTTCCCATTTGGCGCAAAATCCTGTAGGGAGCATAGGGTTGGATGCTCTGGATGTCCATAAAGAGAATATAGGGTAATTTAGTTGATGTATATACCGCCTCAGTAGCAGGAAGCCAACCGAAAGCCCACTCAATTTTGTCAGCGATCAAAGAACTCAAACATGATAGCCAAGCCTCGGTACCCTCAGGGAACTCAATACATGTTACCCGGGTTTTAAACTCTTCAATACAGCTCAACTCAGTCAAACCGCAGTTCATGTACCCAGTCCGGTGATAGAGGTGCTCTTACATCGACAGCTGTAGTATCAATTGCATCCCAGGAAGAATTTTCTACCTTCTTGACATATAGTCAAGGCTTGATAGATTTCGGATACGATTAGAGGAACCACCTTGTTATTGGCATTTTTGATTGCAAGATCTAGCATTCCTACCAGGCCTATCTCTATATGACCATCTTTTCTATGATAGACTACAATCCCAAGAAAGTTACAAGGAAACCTAAGGCCCGCCTTGCCTCCCACTTGTCTCTGTTACCGGTGTGGGTTAGATCGGTGTTTGGCTCTTCAAAACCTTGGCGGTTGCTGTATCAATGATACAAGAAATGGAGTGTGCAATATCCTTCTGATATATTTCCATCCCGAACATGCCGACTAATACTTAGCAAGTCAAGGAACTTGTGGGGAGTTATGGGTCTTGGCACCAACAGATACTTGCTTCTAAGATTTCCATTGAGGCCTGCATAACTCGCAACTTCCTCCAGTGAAAGTGTGAGCTCGAAGTCAGAAAAATGGGATACATTCCGGGTACGGTCCCAGAAAGGTATCAAAGCCTCAACTATGTCCACCCTTTGTTTGATCTTTAATAAACCGACGAGGCCTCCCAGAACCTTTTCCATTGTTTCTTTGCTGCCCGTTCCTAAGTCATTCCACCACATGTGAAGCTTCAAGGGGATTTCTGTAAGAACTGTGAAGGGTTCAATTTCGTTCGTGCTCATCCTGCACATTTATTAAAGTGATTTAAAAACTTGTTTTGACCTAGAAAGGAAAACGACATCATATTTTCTTCAGAAATTTCTCAATTTTATTTCAAAATAAGATTTTAGTTTTGCGGATACGGCCTTTTGGCACCTCGGGGAAGAAGATTTTAAGGTTGTGCCTGCTAACCGTTGAAAATGACTAAAGGTGGTTGTTCTTGCAAAAGCATCCTACCGGCGCCCTTTTAGGGACATTCGGCTTATTTTAGACAAGAATGAATCACCTGGCTTATATATGGCCAAAATCAAAGTTTTGTCTTTTGGTTATTTTTGCAACAAGGAAGTTGGACCCGATGGGGGTTGCCTACGTATCTCACATCGGGCAAATTGGATACGGGCTAGAATAAGAAAACAACTAATTTTTAGAGAAAACATTTTCCTTTTTTTTCTTTCTCTTTTGTTCTGAAAAATGATGAAACATGTAAACTCTTTTTGGATGTTTTTTTCTTTTTTTTTTAATCTGAGAAAATGATGAAAAGGTACAAAATCTTTTTGAACTTTTCATATGTCTTTGTCTCAACTTTTTTTAAATAAAACATAACAAAAACATGATTAGACCCTACTAAAACTATTTTCGAAAACAACTCTTTTCTTCTTTTTCAATTCATAGGCCAGAACAAAAAATTTCCATTGACAAATTGAATAAACAAAATATTTTTTTTGTTTTTTTCCTTCTTTTTGTTTTTTTTTCTTTTCATTTTTTCATTGGCAAACAAACTCTTCCCCTCTCTCAACCTTTCCCTAATATTCATAAGCCGGTCAGTATGCAAAATCTGGTATAAATGCACAAGTAGCACGCAAAGTGCATCTGGATGGTCCATTATATTAGGTACACCTGTCCTAGACGGACCCAACCCTTGTGTTGAGTCCCTTAAGTTAAATGCACGTGATGCAAACAAATGTTTCTTGTAGGGATCCGGCATGAGCTTTTGTTATACTAGGTTTGAGCCTCGGGTTTATTGTTCTAGACCTGGCTTAGCCGAGCGGACAACTCGGGTCGAGGGGGGGCAGCGTATCGGGGATACAAAAGCTCTGTCGGCTTAACAGCTTGTCCAAACCTCATTATAAATTGAGACAAAACTCTTAATAGAAGATAGATCACATAAAGTGCACCCTTCTCCATGATTTAGAAGACTTAGAGAGAGGAAGGGTTCATAACAATTTTATATATACAATTCAACAAATATCAAAGCGGTAAAATATTTAACACATATAGCGTGAAACATGTGGTAAAATCAGAGAAAGCCAAATATAAAAACTATCATAAGCTCGAATTCTTGAACCTGAACCAAAGATTCTAGGTTCGTTCCCCAGCAGAGTCGTCAGAGCTGTCACACCTTCTTTTGGCTTACTACAACCCCGCAAAGGGCGTAATAAAGGGAGTTTCCAATTTAAGGACAATCGAAACAAGATTTATTTTATTTAGATATTTGAGAGTCACGACTTATGATAATTAATGGTATCCCAAGTCACCGGTTTAAATCCCGAATCGAGGAAAGTTTGACTATGTTAAACAATCAGCGAACCAGAAATTCAGGTATGGAATTCTGTTAACCCTAGAGAAGGTGTTAGGCATTCCCGAGTTTCGCAGTTCTAGCACGCTCGCTCAACTATTATATTTGGCTTATATATGATTTTTAATACATGTTATCCAATAGTTCAATTATTTGAATTATTTGCCACTTTTACTTAAAAAAATTTAAGAAATTGAACGCTGTTTAAAACATGCTTTTAGATCACACCACATTAAATGCACCCGGATCCTCGACACATTTTATTCAACATTTCGGTATTGGGATTTGGGTCGCATTGGATGCACACCCGAATTTAAGAAAGTAAGATTATTAAGAACGCGCCTAAAGCATCTAACGCGTTGTTAACTTTGCGGGAGGCCATGAAAGTTCGCTAAATAGAACGTCTCGAGTTCTAAGTATTTTAATGAAGTAACTAAAGAGGGCCACGCAATTTGTGATTTTTTGTGGCGTGGCGCACCTCTTTTATTTTAAAGGCCATTCTAAAACGAGCTATTATATTCTATTAGATCTCTAAATGCCTAATTGATTAGTTAACATCATCAATAAGCTATCAATTTAGGAATTCGGGCCTCAAGATCAAGTCTAAATCTAAACAAAAGAATCTCCATTTTTCGAAGACTCCTTTAATTCAAATATGCTACTTATCTTGGAAGGCTTAAATTTGCATTACTCGAATTAAATAACAACTTTTAAATGAATTGCGGTCACTGGGCTTCAAGATTAGCCAAAGGAGGAGGGATTTTAGTCAAGTTGTAAAAAAACCACTGGTCAGTCATGTGGCTTTGCATAGGCCCAAATCATTCAGAGCAGGCCGTCAAGCCTTAGCCCATTTGCAAACCCCAACCAAAACTGGACCTTAATTAAGTTTTAAGGCTACTGAGTTTATTTTAAATCCGAGCTTAATGAAAAGTACTTTCGAAATGGAAACGTAAAAGCATGCTTTCTTTTAAAGTTCTGAACCAGTAACTTCATCCAAACGCGGAAGATTAGAACTACTCTAAACTAAACACTTGATAATCATGTCACAAGGCATTATACTATAGAATTTTTAATTACTCCATTCCACTAAGGAACTGCCCAGCAAACCTCCAAAATGGAAATTATAAGGCTTATGTTCGCCTCCTTAACACTCACAGATGCATCAAATCATGAACACTATAATGGAAACCCCTTTATTACAAAATTCAAATACTCAGTTATAGTAAAAGCAACTAAAAAAAGCACAGTGAAAGGTGAGTCATTGCCGAAGGTGAATCAATTATAACCTTCTCACATACATCTAACACCAATTAATATCACTACGATATGTAGCCTAAATAACTTTAATATTCAGAAATAAGACATGAAACTAAAAAAACAACTAATTCAAAGCAAATGGTCCAGCGCTTTCACATTCCAAAGTCCAACTCTCCATTACATTCAAGTGATATCCATAAGTGTCAAGGAATACCTGGATAGAGTAGGAAACAAAGAGGTAAAAGGATCAGTAGTCTACAGCAATAAAACCAGCAGCAGAATTCAAACCCAGACCCAACAAAAACAACAGAAATAGCCATAGGAAACCAATGGAATAGTAACTACCCAACAGAACTTGACCCAAAACTTGAAGTATTCAAATTTAAACTATCAATCTCGGAAGGAATCAAATGTGCTTTAATCTAAATATTTCAACACTCAAACCACAGAAATTAATGGAGTCCTATTTCTTAGACTTTTTAGCCGTGAGTATTTTCTCAGAATTTTATCTCTTCGGGTCTTCTCTAAACTTTTAATTTTTTGTGTGTGTTTTCAGATTTCTTGCTTCTAATCCCTGGCTTGAAAGGCAAGTTTGCAATGCCTTTATAGGCAAGCAAATAGGGCATCCCACTGTTTTTAGTTTTGCACCCTTAGTCCTTCTTTTATTTCCAATTTTTAACTGTTTAGTCCCTTATTTATTATCTTGTGGGCTCAAGTTTTAACACGAAGCTACTGAAATTTTAACTAAAATCGTCTTCTAGAAGAGTCTAAGAGGTTCCAGTTTCAACTACAGCATTATTCTCTATTTGAAAATGCCTATACTAACCTTTACTTAATCTGAAATTTACCAAACCAACCAAACTAACACTCAAACTGGCTAATCTTAGTCCAAACTAATCAAAGTTAGTCAAAATAGCGTTGGAGTATTTACCTATATCCAAACCAATCAAAAAAGGAAAATCAGTTTACCTAAACACATTAATTCTAACTAACCTAGGATAATCGATGAACTAACCATAAATGCACGGGACTAAGATCAATTCAACCATAACATCCATGAATCAGTTAACTGAAACCAAATACCTAATACAAATCAAAATAAAACAGAATCAAATCAAATCAAAACAACTACTAAGACAAATCAAAATTAACAGGAAGAAAATTAAACCAGCTGAAAAGACTTACTAAATTAAAATAGATGACGACTCAAAGTAATTAAATCATGAAGCAAAACAATCATGGGGGCGAAATTAATAACAAAAAAATTAAGAAAACTCACTGGTTTTGAGCGTTTTACTTGGCCGGCCTTGGGTTTGATCCTCGAATAATGTTATGTACTTGTTCTTTACCAAGAACAACACATAGCATTATTTCGGACCCAAATCAAACACTGGCAACCTTGGAAACCCGAACAGCCTTGAAAGACCCCTAGATTTAAGAATTGTGAAATTCTAGATGGTTTCGAAGGAAATTAACGACATATTAAGCATGAGGGAGGGAAAGGGGTTATGGGTTGTTATTTTGGTGGTATTTGGGTGGTTTTGGGGTTTGACCATTTCCTTTGATTTATGATTCGAACACATCGGCTAGGAATTGAGGGAAATAAAGTATAGATTTTGGAAAGAGAAGAAGGAGAAGCACCTGGGGTGTTAATCCGGTAACATTTAGAGGTGGCGCCGCCATTGGCTGTGGAGGAAACGACCACTTATTTGGATATTCGACGGTCTTGAGGATATTCGATGGAATTGGAGCTCGAATTTGGGTAGAGGAGGTCAAGGGGGGACCGGCGGTGTTAATTTCAGACTGTTTGGAGCTCTACCGCCAGTGGAGGCCATTTCCGTCCGGCGGTATTAAGGTTACTGTGATAAGGAACAATAGAGACGGATAGGGGAGGGGGGAACGTGTTTGGACATATATATATATATCAAACCCACCCTAGTTGACACTAGTTCCATCAAAGAACCTAGACGGCTCTGATTGAATTAGACCAAACAGTGTCGTTTTAGGACTGGGTGGAGGGGGCGGACCGAGTTGAGATAGGTTTGGGTCTGGATTAGGGAGGGTTTGGGCTGGTTAATTCTTGCAAGAATGGCTCAAGTTTGTCTTTTAATTTAGGCCACATTTTGAATCCGTAATTCCTAAATGATTTTATTAATTCCCAAATGATTTTAATAAAACCAAAATAGCAAAAACCTGATTTAAATTGAATATCAATCTAATTAAACAATTAACTAACCCTAATTTTAAAAGACAAATTTGAGATTTTAAAAGTAAAAATGCAGAAAGAACCGTTTTTGTTATTAATATTATATTTTTTTCATGCTATTAATTAATCACTAACTAAAATGTTAAAACTAGCATCCTAAGTGCAAAAATGCTATGTTTTGTATTTTTGTAAATTAAGATGTACTCAACATGCAAACCAACACAATTTATTCAATTAAATTCTAAAAATCACACAAATCCAAATTTTACAAATTCATTGGAGTAATTTAAACTAGGAAAAATTCACATGCTCACACTTGGTAAGGATGAGATTAAAAGCACTAAGGGTGATGCCGTGCACATTTTATTATATCATTGCTTGGTGAAGATGAGAGTAAAATCACGAAGGGTGATGCCGTGCACTTATTGACTTCTGATTCTTCATTGATGTCTGAATTATGTTGCTTACTTTGTTATTTGATAATTTTATTCGGAGTTGTTACTTTTCCCACAGCATGCTCCCCCTTCTATATTGACTGGTTAATTCCTGCATTTCTTTTTCGCTGTATATATATATATATGAACTGCACAGGTTTAGTTGGTAGTCTGGTCCTAGCCCCGTCACCACTTCGCTGAGGTTAGGCTAGATATTTACCAGAACATGGAGTCGGTTGTGCTGATACTACACTCTGTGCTCTTTTGCACAGATCCATGTGTCGGAGCAGCTTACGGTGCACAACAGTAGTAAGGGAGCCGACCTTCAGTCCACGAGACTTTGAGGTAGCCTTACTGGCATCCGCAGACCCCGACGTCTCTTCTATCAATTTTTGTATTCAGTTGACATTTGTATTAAAGATAGACTATGTCCTTTATTTCAAACCCTTATTTGTAGTAATCCTAGACTGTCAGTGTATTTTTGTGACACAAGGTGCTGGGTAGGGACTTGTATTGATTTTCCTAGACGTTTTTATATTTAGTTCAGACCTCCGCTAAATTTTACTTCTCGTTGTCTTTTAATTGCTTATTCATTGATAATGTAATTGCTTAATCATGTATAAAATATGATGGTTTGATGTTTGCAAAGGTTCTTGGCTCTCCTAGCCTCCACGAGTAGGCACAATCACGACCCTGAGGGTGGGAAATCCGGGTTGTGACAAGTTGGTATCAGAGCTCTAGGTTACATAGGTCTGATAACTCACGGACAAGCTTAGTAGAGTCTGAGAGATCGGTACAGAGACATATGTATTTATCCCCCAAATGCTACAGAGTTAGAAAAAGTTTCACATTTGTTCTTCTTGTCGTGCGGTTTGATTTATCAATGCTAATTGAATTTCTACTATGTTCGTCCATAGATGGCGAGAACACGCGCTTCTTCATCTACTAATCCGCTGTCCGAGCCCCAGGAAGTTCCCACTAGGGGAAAAAGGTGAGGGCAAGGTTGTGCTAGAGGCTGAGGTAGGGGCAGAGCTCAACCCCCAGCAGCATCCCCGGTGGTCCAGCCTCAAGTTGACTTTGACGAGGAAGTTCCGACCCCATCCCCAATAGTTTTGGTGGGCCATGCTCAGGTCCCAAAGGCTTTTATTGCTACCCCAGTTCTTCAGGACGCTCTGGTGTGATTGGTGGGTCTTATGGAGGGTGTCACCCGAGCAGGTTTGCTTCCTGTAGCACCAGTCATCTCTCAGGCTGGAGGAGGGTCCCAGACTCCTGTTAGTCATACTCCGGAGCAGGTAGCTCCCCAGATTCAAACTCTAGGAGTTCAGCCAGTTGGAGTAGCTCAACCGGTTATGGTAGCCCAGATCGGTGATGGGGAAGCTATGTCTGCCGATGTTTTATGGAGATTAGATTGGTTCACCAAGCTCTTCACTACTACCTTCAGCGGTGCATCTACCGAGGACCCTCGGGATTATTTAGACAGCTGCCATGAGGTTCTTCAAAACATGGGTATTGTTGATACCAATGGGGTTGATTTCGCTACATTTCGTTCGTCTGGATCCGCCAGGACTTGGTGGAGGGATTATTGTTTAGCTAGAACAGCAGGATCGCCAGCCTTGACCTGGGAGCAGTTCACGCAGCTATTTCTGGAGAATTTTCTCCCGATTATATAGTGAGAGGCCTATCAGAGGCAGTTCGAGCGTCGCCAACAGGGATCCATGACAGCCACCCAGTCGAGACCAGTTTTATTGATTTGGCTCGCCATGCTCTTATTATACTTCCCACAGAGAGGGACATAGTGAGATGGTTTGTTGATGCACTCATCTATTTGATTCGTCTCCAGATGTCCAGAGAGGCTGGGAGCGTGATATCTTTCCAGGAGGTAGCCAATGTGGCTCGGAGTATTAAGATGGTATTATCATATGGGAGTGGTCATAGGGCAGACAAGAGACCATGTTAACCATGCAGATTTAGTGGTGCCTCATCTGGAGGCACAGATACGTATGATAGTGGTTATCCTTCTAAGCCTTTTCAGCCAACCCTCCAGGTTTCTCACGGTGCCTCAAGTGGCCGTGGTACTCATGCACACTATTCTGAAGCATCCCTTCAGTGCACCGCCAGTTTAGAGTTTCTGTGGTGGTCATTCAGGTCGACAGGGCCATCAGAGTCAGTAGAAAAGGGCTTGTTATACTTGTGGTGACACAGGTCATATTGCTGGTTTTGGCACTCGAGCACCAAGCAGTTCTCAGCACTAGGATTTTCATGCCATAGTTCAGGTACCAGGTATTCCATAGCCCCCCCCCCCCCGCCCACTAGATGTGGAGGTAGAGGTGCAAGAGGTGGAGGTAAAGGTCATAGAGGTGGAGCTCAGACCGCCAGAGGTGGAGGCCAGCCAGCAGCAGGCCGTCCCAGAGAGGTAGATCATAGTTGTGGGGACCGACCCCGATGTCATACTCTTCAGGAAAGGCCCGAGGCAGAGGCTTCATATGCAATTATTACAGGTATGGTTTTGGGTTGTGATCGAGATGCTTCAGCGTTGTTTGATCCGGGTCGACATATTCGTATGTATCATCTTATTTTTCCTCGTGCTTTGTCATGCCTAGTGATGTATTGGGTATTCCTATTTATGTATCTACACCAGTGGGTGACTCTATTATGGTCGATCGAGTCCATCGTTCTTGTGTTGTGGTGATTGGGGGTCTTGAGGCTCATGTAGATTTGTTGTTATTAGACATGGTTGATCTCAACATTATATTGGGTATGGACTACTTATCACCTTATCACGCTACTTTGGACTGCCATGCCAAGACTGTGAACTTAGATTTTTCGGGTATGCCTCATTTAGAGTGAAGGGGAACTCCTGGTCATTCTACCCGCAGTGTTATATCATATGGGAAGGCTCAGTGTATGGTCGAGAAGGGGTGTTTTTCCTATTTAGCATATGTTTTTTATTCTAGTTCTAAGGTTTCTTCCATTGATTCGGTGCCCGTTATTTATGAGTTTCCTGATGTTTTCTCTTCAGACCTGCTGGGTATGCCACCCGATAGGGATATTGACTTCTGTATTGATCTAGTTCTAGGCACTTAGCCCATTTCTACCCCACCATATCGTATGGCCCCATCGGAGTTGAAAGAATTAAAGGAACAGTTGTAGGATTTGCTTGAGAAGGGTTTCATTAGACATAGTGTCTCACCTTGAAGGACGCTGGTGTTATTTGTCAAGATGAAGGATGGGTCAATGAGAATGTGTATTCATTATCGGCAATTGAACAAGGTAACGATCAAAAATAAGTATTTGTTACCGAGTATTGATGACATGTTCGACCAGCTTCAGGGTGCCAGGGTATTTTCCAAGATTGACTTGCGATCTGGCTACCATCAGTTGAGGATTAGGGCGTCTGATGTCCCTAAAACAGCCTCCCACACTCAGTATGGGCATTATGAGTTCTTGGTTATGTCATTCGGGTTGACAAATGTCCCATCAACTTTCATGGACTTGATGAACTGAGTGTCCTGGACTTATTTGGACTCATTCATAATAGCTTTGATTGATGATATATTGATATATTCCCGCATCTAGGAGGAGCACGAGCAGCACCTTAGAGTGGTTCTTCAGACTCTGATGGATAGTCAGTTATATGATAAGTTCTCGAAGTGTGAATTCTGGTTGGGTTCAGTTGCGTTTTTGGGTCATGTTATATTAGCAGAGGGTATTCAGGTGGACCCAAAGAAGATTGAGGCAGTCAAGAATTGGCCTAGACCAGCATCAGCTACAGAGATTCGGAGTTTCTTGGGGTTGGCGGGCTACTATCAACGGTTCATGGAAGCGTTTTCATCTATTGCAGCCCGGATTACCAGATTGACCCAGAAGGGTGCCCAGTTCAGATGGTCGGATGAGTGTGAGGCAAGCTTTCAAAAGCTCAAGGTAGCCCTGACTACGGCACCTGTGTTGGTTTTGCCCACAGGTTCATGGCCTTATACAGTCTATTGTGATGCTTTCTATGTTGGTCTTAGAGTAGTCTTTGTCGAAACACGTTCTCAAGGCACTAAACTAAACATGTGTTTCATATTTGTAGGTTTTGATAAATGACAAACGATGCGCAATTGACATATGACGAGGTCCAAGCACAAGAGCGCAATTGATACATAACGAAGTTCAAGCACAAGACAAACAAAGATCAAGATTAAATAAAGTTATACATGAGTCGTTCTTTAATTGTGATCTTGATCCGACAATTGACTCAAGACTTGGCTTCTCTCGTAAAATCATTTTTATCAAATCATGCATATTTAATTTAAAGCAAAATGATTTTAAATCATGCATATTTATGTTAGCCAAAATAATTTTTAAACATGCCTCAAAAATCTGGACAAAGATAATCAATTATGTACTTATGATAATCGATTATATTAAAGGCAGCTGCAAGACAATCGATTGTGAACCGAATGACAATCGATTGTGTTGAGGCAGTGTCCACCAGAATTTTCAAAACTGCAAGACAATCGATTGTGTACCATATGACAATCGATTGTGTTGAGGCAGTGTCCATCAGATTTTTCAAAGCTACAAAACAATCGATTGTGAACCTTATGACAATCGATTGTGTTGAGGCAGTGTCTATTAGATTTTTCAAGACTGAAAAATAATCGATTGTCTATATAGTATAATCGATTATGTAAATGAGTTGCCAAAATATTTTCAAACTCTGTCAGGTAATCGATTATAGGATTTTAATAATCGATTGCTTTAAGTAAAATCTGAAAAAAGATTTTTTGAACGTTGCCAAGTAATCGATTGTATATTTCTGATAATCGATTGTTTTAAGTAAAATCTGGAAATGATTTTTTGAACGTTGCCAGTAATCGATTATACGTCTTAGATAATCGATTATGCTGCGTAAATTCTGGGAATGATTTTTGGAACGATTGGAAAACAATCGATTGTGCCAATTAGACAATCGATTGTCGTAGCACAAAATCAGCAATTCTTAATTGGCAATTAGGCAACGGTTATGCATGTTTTTAACACTATAAATACATCTTCAAATCAGTCTTCTAAGTACAACAACTGATCATATTATTGCTAAAGCTTGCATACTCTCTTATTCATCATTTTCTATTCATTACATAAGTCTTTGAGAGCCAAATTCTTGACGAAAGTTGTTGTGTTCTTGAGCGTATTTATTTTACTCATATCTACTCTTAAGGAGAGTCTTGTCTTGAGTGCTAAGTGTTTTTATACACTTGAAGGGAAGTGTTAATCCCTTGTATTGTAAGAAGGAACGTTGTGATTCCTTTGGTTAAAGTCTTGAAGTGTGGTATCTTCGAGCAAAGGTTGTTGAGGCTTGTGTGACTCAAGTTGTCAGTTTTTAACGGTTTGTTAAGCACCCGTAAGCTTAACGAAGTTAGTGGAAATCTCGAGAGAGTCTCTCCGGGACTGGACTAGCCATGGGTTGTGGTGAACCAGGATACATCGGTGCGTTCGTTCCTTATTATTTACTTATCGCACTTATTTCATTCCTGCAATTTTTTTAAATTCCGCAAGTTTACGCTGTTTTTATCTTAACGCTATTCACCCCCCCCTCTAGCGTTAAGCGTATATTCTAACAATTGGTATCAGAGCCCAACTCTCTGAAAAACTTAACCGTTTGAGAGAAACAATCCATGGCTTCTACTCGTGATTCTTTTGCAGGAATAGGTGAAGGACAATGCTCCACCCGACCACAACTATTCGATGGCACAAACTATACGTACTGGAAGGAGAGGATGAGAATATTCATTCAATCGAATAATTTTCATCTGTGGAAGGTTATAATGAAGGGAGAACAAATTCCATTCAAAAAGGTTGAAAATGAATGGGTTCCAAAATCCGAAGATGAATACGATGCAGATGATATCCGAAAAGTGCAGAACAACGCTAAAGCCATCAACTTATTGTATTGTGCTATAAACGCTGATGATTACAGAAAAATATCATGTTGCACAACGGCGAAGCAAATGTGGGATAAGCTGGAAATCACGTACGAAGGTACGGACCAGGTAAGAGAGGCTAAAGTTGATTTTCTAACCCATGCATATGAACTGTTTCACATGAAGGAAGGCAAAAGGGTAGATGACATGTTCGAACGATTTTCAAAAATCGTTAATGACATACATGCTCTTAATAAGACCTTCACGGATAAGGAACTTGTCCGAAAAATTCTCCGAAGTCTCACTCCGGAATGGCGCTCCAAGGCCGACGCGATTCAAGAGTCTATTGGCATTTCAAATGTCACCATCGACAGATTAAGAGGTAATCTTAAAACTTATGAATCTACTATACTTAACCCTCTTGTTAATGATCAAAGGAAACAAAGAATCGCCGTCAAGGCAAGCACAAGTCAACCTCAAAATGATGAGGACGGATATAATGAGTTCGGACTCGTTATTAAGAGATTTCAAACGTTCATGCGAAAAGAGTATGAACGAAAAGGCAAACAACAAGGAGATCAAGTAAAGTGCTATGGGTGCGGAGAAATCGGGCACATTAAATCAAATTGCCCAAATGTCAAAAAGGAGAAGAAACCCTTCAAGAAACAACGAGCATACATATCTTGGGGAGGCGACTCCGGAGATGAGTCGAGTGAGGAAGAAGAAGACGAAACCGCAAATCTTTGTCTCATGGCTCACGAAAACAATCAAGAAGAGGTATGTCAAATTTCTTCCAAAAACTTCTATTCTCTTGAGGAAATGCAAAATGCCTTTGATGAGTTGTATAGTGAATTCATTAAAGCTTCCAAAACTGTTAAAAACATTAAGGAAAATGCTTCTTTGAAAGAAAAAGATTTTGAAAAACAACTCTCTTTGAAAGAAAAGGATTTGGAAAAACTGATTTTGGAAAATGAGAAGTTGAAAGAAGAAAACAATTTTTTCGGCAAAAGAAGCGCCGACAAACCCGAGAGTTCTAGTAAAAATTGTACTTCTTGCATGCATCTAAAATATGAGGTAGAAAGACTTAAGGGCACCTTAGATAAGTTTAATTCTTCTCATAAAAATTTGAATGAGGTTCTTGTTAATTTGAAATCGACAAAACATGGGATAGGTTTTAAAAACGAGCCTAAAGAAAAAGTTGAAGCCAAACCCCAACCACCTAAGGCTCAACCTAGAATAAATAAAACAAATGTTCATCCTAGAAATAACAATCCTAGAATCAACATGCATGCTAGACCAAACACTAGAAGAAACTTTGAACATTTTAGGACACCTAGAAATGGCCTTCAACCTAGAAATAACTATTCTAGAAATGATGCATATCCTAGACCAAACACTAGAAGAAACTTTGAACATTTTAGGACACCTAGAAATGGCTTTCAACCTAGAAATAACTATTCTAGAAATGCTGCATATCCTAGAACAAATAGTAGGAGAAATGATTTTCATGAAATGCGCAATAGTCATATTGTCGAAAATAGAGTAAACAAATTTCGTCCGTCCAACTACTATCAACCTAGACGAATGCATAATCCTAATGTCATTTGTCATTATTGCAATCGAATTGGACAAATTGCTCCTGCTTGTTTCACTAGACATAGACACTTAACTGCATGTCAAGCACAACATCATGTTACACCTAACTCTCAAGGACCCAAAACAGCTTGGGTACCAAAGACTCATTAATTTGTCTTGTAGGTATGTTTGAAGGGACCAAGTGTACTTTGGTACCTTGATAGTAGATGCTCCAAACACATGACCGGAGACAAATCCAAGTTCCTCCAACTAGAACACAAGGAAGGAGGAAGCGTTATTTTTGGAGATAACAACAAGGGAAAAATTATCGGCATTGGATCGGTCGGTAAGGATGAACCTTCTTCCATTAAGCATATATTGCTAGTTAAAGGTCTAAAACATAATCTCTTGAGCATAAGTCAATTATGTGACAAGGGAAATCTTGTTTTATTTGATTCGGCTAGTTTTTCGCCGTAGCGATTTTAAAATTATTCTTCGTGGTTTTAGAATGAATAACATCTATATGGTTGATCTCGAAAATTCTTCGTCCGAATATGTGATTTGTCTTATGAGCAAAGAAGATGATATGTGGTTATGGCATCGTAGAGTAGCTCACATCAACATGCATCTTTTAAACAAATTAGTTTCACAAAATTTAGTTATTGGTCTTCCAAATTTGAAATTTGAAAAAGACTCTATCTGTGATTCTTGTCAAAAAGGGAAGCAAACAAAAGCATCTTTTAAATCGAAAAATATTGTTTCAACTACTAGACCTTTGCAACTTCTTCACATGGACCTCTTTGGACCATCTCGCATTGAAAGTCTTGGTAGAAATCGTTATGCTTTTGTTATTGTTGATGATTATTCAAGATTTACATGGACACTGTTTCTTGCTCACAAAGGTGAGGCTTTTCATAATTTTAAATGCTTTCTTAAACGTGTTCAAAATGAAAAGGACACAACCGTCACTTCAATAAGAAGTGATCATAGGGGAGAATTCGATCACAATCTCTTCGCGGACTTTTGTGACGAACTCGGTATCGAGCACAGTTTCTCTGCTCCACGTACACCACAACAAAATGGAGTGGTGGAAAGGAAAAACAGGTGTCTCAAAGAGATGGCTAGAACCATGCTCGATGAGGCTAAGATTCCGAAACATATTTGGGCGGATGCCGTGAGTACCGCATGCTACGTTTTAAGCAGAGTAGTCATAAGGCCAATACTCATGAAAACTCCCTATGAATTCTACAAGGGAAGGAAACCGAATATCTCCCATCTTAGAGTATTCGGTTGTAAATGTTTTATTCATAACAATAGTAAAGATAATTTGGGAAAGTTTGATGCCAAATCCGATGAAGGAATTTTTATTGGTTACTCTTCACGTAGCAAAGCATATAGAGTATTCAATAATAGAACCGAAACTATGGAGGAATCCCCTCATATTGTGTTTTCCAAAAATAATGCTCGCTTGGCGAGAAAGGATTCTGGTTTTGAACTTGCAGGTAGTTTAAACTCAATGAGTCCTCAAGACAAAGTACAAGAGGAAACTCCTAAGGAAATTCAAGATGAAATCTTGGAACAATTATCGGAGGAAGCGCCACAACTGGAAAAAGAAACGAAACTCCTAACGCGTGGAAGACAATCAAAGACCATCCTCTCGAACAGGTAATTGGCGACATTGAACAACAGGTAAGTACTCGAAACACTCTTAAGAACACCTTAGGACATACTGCTTTCGTTTCTCAAATTGAACCTTCAACCATCTCCGAAGCAATTGGGGATGAATTTTGGACCTTGGCAATGCAAGAGGAGCTTAACCAATTCAAGCGAAATGACGTTTGGGATTTGGTGCCAAGACCCGAAAATCATACCATAATTGGTACGAAATGGGTTTTTCGAAACAAACTAGATGAAAATGGAGTAATCACTAGAAACAAAGCTAGGCTTATAGCAAAAGGCTATAATCAAGAAGAGGGAATTGACTATGAAGAAACATATGCACCCGTAGCAAGGTTAGAAGCTATTCGTTTATTGCTTGCTTTTGCCTCTTCTATGAATTTCAATTTATATCAAATGGATGTAAAAAGTGCTTTTCTAAATGGTGTTATTCAAGAAGAAGTTTATGTAGAACAACCCCTGGGCTTTGAAGATTTTAAATCTCCCAATCATGTTTTCAAACTTAAAAAGGCGCTTTATGGTCTCAAACAAGCTCCCCGAGCTTGGTATGAATGATTGAGCAAATTTCTTTTGGAAAATGAATTCATTAGGGGGAAAGTTGACACCACTCTATTTGTTAAGCATAAAAACAATGATATTTTATTAGTTCAAATCTATGTGGATGATATTATTTTTGGTGCTACTAACAATGCTTTGTGCAAGGAATTTTCTGATTTAATGACAAGCGAATTTGAGATGTCTATGATGGGTGAGCTAACATTCTTTTTGGGGCTGCAAGTAAAGCAAATGAAAGAAGGAACCTTCATTTGTCAAGCTAAATATTGCAAAGAATTGCTAAAACGATTTGAAATGAGCAACGCAAAAGCAATGGCCACTCCCATGAGCACATCCGACCATCTAGACAAAGATGAGAAAGGTAAGGAAGTCGACACCAAGAAGTATCGAGGTATGATTGGATCTCTCCTTTATCTTACTGCTAGTATACCGGACATCATGTTTAGCGTGTGCTTATGCCCTCGTTATCAATCATGTCCTAAGGAGTCTCACCTAACTGCAGTGAAACGGATATTGAAGTATCTTGTTGGTACTGTAAATGTGGGTCTATGGTACCCCAAAGGTTCTTCATGCCAACTTGTTGGCTATTCCGATTCCGATTTCGCTGGATGCAAATTGGACCGCAAGAGCACTAGTGGCACTTGCCATTTGCTCGGTAGCTCTCTATTTTCTTGGTTTAGCAAGAAACAAGTAAGTGTTGCGTTGTCCACAACCGAGGCTGAATATGTAGCAGCGGGGAGTTGTTGCGCTCAAATCCTTTGGATGAACAGCAACTCTTTGACTATGGCCTAAGTATCGATCATATCCCTCTTAGATGTGATAATACTAGCGCCATATGCTTGACAAAGAACCCCGTTCTTCATTCAAGAACAAAACACATTGAAATTAGGCATCATTTTATAAGAGATCACGTTCTCAAAGGTGATGTTGAAATTGAATTTGTTGAAACCAAAAATCAATTGGCCGACATCTTCACAAAACCTTTAGAGAAAGAGTCCTTCTTCCGAATTCGTAGTGAACTCGGGATTCTTGACTCCACATTGATCTAAGTCATGCATTGCATTTTCCCTTTCACATGATTACTAACTTGAGCGTCGGAGGCGTCTAATGTATTTTTGCAGGTATCGCCCTAAAAGCAGGGGGAATTATAAAGACTAGTGCAGAATAATCGATTCCTCTTTAATATAATCGATTTCTCTTTAGTATATAATCGATTATCAAGTATCAATAATCGATTATGTTGACATTATTTGCTTTATTATCCCTTTTATGAAGTTGAAATTTTTGATTAATCAATAAACAAGTTATTTACCAATTTTTTTGCTAATGTCAAAAGGGGGAAGAATAAGGGATATGCACTTAATATGCACTTAATACTTATTGGCACAAATTGAGGGGGAACTAATTGCATATACTTGCCTTTACTTGTCTTGGATCGTCATTATGAATTATCTAATATGCATATCCCGATTAAGGTTTGCCATTATAAAAAAGGGGGAAATTGTTGAAACACGTTCTCAAGGCACTAAATTAAACGTGTGTTCATATTTGTAGGTTTTGATAAATGACAAACGATGCGCAATTGAAATATGACGAGGTCCAAGAACAAGAGCGCAATTGATACATAACGAAGTTCAAGCACAAGACAAACAAAGATCAAGATTAAATAAAGTTATACATAAGTCGTTCTTTAATTATGATCTTGATCCGACAATTGACTCAAGACTTGGCTTCTCTCGTAAAATCATTTTTATCAAATCATGCATATTTAGTTTAAAGCAAAATGATTTTAAATCATGCATATTTATGTTAGCCAAAATGATTTTTAAACATGCCTCAAAAATCTGGACAAAGATAATCGATTATGTACTTATGATAATCGATTATATTAAAGGCAGCTGCAAGACAATCGATTGTGAACCGAATGACACTCGATTGTGTTGAGGCAGTGTCCACCAGAATTTTCAAAACTGCAAGACAATCGATTGTGTACCATATGACAATCGATTGTATTGAGGCAGTGTCCATCAGATTTTTCAAAGCTACAAAATAATCGATTGTGAACCTTATGACAATCGATTATGTTGAGGCAGTGTCTATTAGATTTTTCAAGACTGAAAAATAATCGATTGTCTATATAGTATAATCGATTATGTAAATGACCGTTGCCAAAATATTTTTAAACTCTGTCAGGTAATCGATTATAGGATTTTAATAATCGATTGTTTTAAGTAAAATCTGAAAAAAGATTTTTTGAACGTTGCCAAGTAATCGATTGTATATTTCTGATAATCGATTGTTTTAAGTAAAATCTGGAAATGATTTTTTGAACGTTGCCAGTAATCGATTATACGTCTTAGATAATCGATTATGCTGCGTAAAATCTGGGAATGATTTTTGGAACGATTGGAAAACAATCGATTGTGCCAATTAGACAATCGATTGTCGTAGCACAAAATCAGCAATTCTTAATTGGCAATTAGGCAACGGTTATGCATGTTTTTAACACTATAAATACATCTTCAAATTAGTCTTCTAAGTACAACAACTGATCATATTATTGCTAAAGCTTGCATACTCTCTTATTCATCATTTTCTATTCATTACATAAGTCTTTGAGAGCCAAATTCTTGACGAAAGTTGTTGTGTTCTTGAGCGTATTTATTTTACTCATATCTACTCTTAAGGAGAGTCTTGCCTTGAGTGCTAAGTGTTTTTATACACTTGAAGGGAAGTGTTAATCCCTTGTATTGTAAGAAGGAACGTTGTGATTCCTTTGGTTGAAGTCTTGAAGTGTGGTATCTTCGAGCAAAGGTTGTTGAGGCTTGTGTGACTCAAGTTCTCAGTTTATAACGGTTTGTTAAGCACCTGTAAGCTTAACGAAGTTAGTGGAATCTCGAGAGAGTCTCTCGGGGACTGGACTAGCCACGGGTTGTGGTGAACCAGGATACATCGGTGCGTTCGTTCCTTATTATTTACTTATCGCACTTATTTCATTCCTGCAATTTTTTTAAATTCCGTAAGTTTACGCTGTTTTTATCTTAACGCTATTCAACCCCCCCCCCCCCTCTAGCGTTAAGCGTATATTCTAACAATCTTGATGCAGGATAGCAAAGTTATTGCTTATGCTTCGAGGCAGTTGACGATTCACGAGAAAAACTATCTGGTTCATGATTTAGAGTTGGCATCCATAGTTCATGCACTGAAGATTTGGAGGTATTATCTGTATGGCGTGGCATGTGAGATGTTCACTGATCATATGAGTCTCCAGTACTTGTTCAAACAAAAGGAGTTGAATTTGAGGCAGAGAAGTTGGTTGCAGTATATGAAAGATTATGATATCACTATCTTATATCACCCGGGAAAGGCCAATGTAGTGGTCGATGCTTTGAGTAGGAAGTCAGCCAGTATGGGCAGTCTTGCTTATATTCATGTCGGTAAGAGGCCGCTAGATTTGGATGTTAAGGCTTTCGCTTGTTGTTTTATGTGTTTTCTCTCCCAGGTTATCGGTTGTGTAAAAAAAAGCGCTTCCCCTTTTTGTTAAAGCATGAAAGGAACTTTCCCTCTACCAGTTCTTCCTGTATTTTTCCCTCTTCCTTTTACCTTTTATTTTTCTTTTGCTTCCAAGCATCGGGCATTGGCCTTATGGTTTCTTCCTGTAGGACGGACTGGGAGCCCTGAGCCTAGCCATGCCCTGAGGTCGAGTCGATGGCTCCTCCGAAATAATACTCTTAAGGTCGAGGGCTTCCCGAAGTCCCTTGATTTCATGAGTTGTGTGGGAGCCCGAGATGGTTCTGTCGGTTCACTCCCCAATGGTAAGATGACGTTTAACAAAACCAAAATTTATTGGCCTTCTTTGGGCAATTAAGCAGTTGTTGCCTGGCCTCTATATATTTATCTGGCCGCCCTTCAAGCGACTTTGCAGTTGTTTTTTAATCCTGTCTCCTTTGCAGAGCCTGGCACTTTGTGTGAGTTTCTCTATTTCTTCGCTTCAGAGAGTTCTTGCCTGGAACTTCCCCTTCTTCTCCTTATGCCGTCGTGAGCATGGCAGCTGCCTTGACATCTGATCTTCGGGTGAAGGGGACCCCTTCCTATGCTCCTCCTTTTGTTGGGGCCAACTGTCTTCTACCAATGCCGGGGGAACGAGACCTCAAGTGTCTACCTCGAAGAAGGTTGCCACGCCAGGGAAGCCTCCCAATGTTCCGGGCCATCGGGCGCATGTGCCAAGGATTATCTCGTCTGAAGGGAAGGAAGATCTTGGAGCGATCAAGAGAGAGTGTGGATGGGGGGAAAGGTGTGATTCTACAAGTACCTTCCCCCAAGGAGAGTGTCAAAACGTACGTTGAGGTTTTTGTTGAGCGTTATACCCATGTTCATGCGTTGGGTCCCCCGGACCTTCTTTTTGGAGGATAGTGTAGTCGATGAGATATTATGTTGATAAGGCTGGGATAGAGCTCACTCTTAATCACCTTATAAGGTTTTACTGAACATTGCATTATCGGGGCCTAGTTACTCTTCAGCGTAGGTCCACTCGAGATCCTTCGATCGACAGTGAGGACGATAAAGATCGCGGGTTGATGAATTGGTTCGTTCGAGTTTGGGCGATCGAATCATCCCCGGAGAATTCTTACCATTCCCTAAGAAATGGAACTCCACGCATAAGTACTTTGTCTGTACTATTTTTCTCTTTTATGAGGTTGGCCTCGTAGTGATATTTTCCTTTATTTTGCTTACAGCAACTTATTGGATGCCCGACAAGGCTTCTGACTTAGCCGAATGGTCTCGTAGGTTGGCAGCTAGCTGGGCTCATGATAAGTACCGGTGGCGAGATATTTCGAAAGGGAGATGGGAGGCGAAGCACTATGGTATGTGCCTGGCGTTTCCCCTATTTTTTGTGTATGGCTTCCCTTTTGCTGAGTCGCTTAGTTTATCTGTCGTAGGTGCTCGGAGTTTACTCAAGGAGAGACTGGATTCCCGAAGGGGAAGGAAAGATTACTGGCTCAAGTGTCAACGAGTGTTGGCAAAAGAAAAGATGTTCCTCGGTGCAAGAAGGCTTGCGGCCAGATGCCCTCTCTATAGCGGCCGAGAGGGAGTGGCTTGGTAGGCCGGCAAGCTTCCGGGATTGATGCATCATCCGAGGTCACCTCAGCCTTCAGCAGAGGCTCATCATTATAGCCTCGTGGTAAGTTTTCGGTCATGGGAGGAATGATCTGGCCCCATACCCCTTTCTCTTTCCTTTACTCACCCGATCCTTCTTCTTCAGGCCTTTAATAGGCTCAAAATGACGATGCTTCACTATGAGGCTCTGTTACGGGAGGCCCGAGAAAGGGGAAGATACTTCGAAATTCTTTGCGCAGTAGACGAAAATGAGCTCGTCATTTTATAGCGTGGGGTGGGCCGAAGCCTGCTCGGGAAACCCTCCTGTTGAAACAGGGATTCCTTATTTGGTGTTGGTCTGCATCCCCCTTTTCTGTCCTGTTGTCGCTGACGTGACGCAATTTTAGTTAAAGGACAAGGAGAACGAGTTGGAACAACTCTAGAGCAAGGTCAGCATGAGCAAACGTGACTTCCCTGAGCTGTAGGCGCGTGTTGGTGCCCAATTCGAGGCCAAAGAGAGGGCTCAGGACGCGATATCCTCTCTCGAGATGCAAATTTGGGCCGCTCGTGCAAGTTTGGCCAGGGCAAAGATGATCGTGAGGCTCTCATCTGAGCTAGGGCAAAAACCAAGGCGGTGAACATCCGGGTCGAGTTTGTGATAAATAATACCAGGGCGGTTAGGATATGGCGACTCATTCAAGGAGTGTTGCTACCGCTAATGTCGAGCTGAAGAAGGCCTTGGATCGTGCAATAAATCTTAGGGAGTACGAAAGGTGAAGGTCTTGGAGGGAGACCCTCAAGGAGATTCATGCCAGCGGCTTCAATCTTTCAGAGAAGATCGGAAGAGCCAGAGGAGAGGAGTTTGATGCCAAGTTCCAGATATCCGATGATGAAGGAGACGAGGAGGAGGTCGTTGGGCCATAGCTGCCGGAAAAAAGGGGGAAGAATATTCCCTGCCTTCTTTGTTTTGCATATATTGCATTCATTATACCATGCGGGCGGGGATTGTGCCTTGCCATCAATATGTAATAATAATATGGGGAACCTCGCAACTTATATCTTCTGATTTTCTGCTCGGTGGCATTTCTATCGGGTTGAGTTGATCCCGAGTTCGCCCTTGGACTTGTGCGCTTCAACTATTTACGGGCTCAGTCTGCAAATTTTGTCGTGATTCATGCTATAATTTTCCCTCACATTTAATGGAGACCCTAGCGACAGTAGTATTTCTACCATGCCGTAGGAATATCACAGTCTTGGGGCCCAGTCTCATAGTTGCATTGCGATCCGAGCTGTAATAACCCCTTAGATTTTACTGCGTTTCCAGTGATGGTGGCATTTATGTCGTGCCCTTAGGCATATTTTCATTTTCCAGGTCCAATCTCCGAATCACTTTGTGATTCAAGCTGTAATCGACCCCTAGCTTTTATTCAATTTCCGACGATGGTATGGTGGCACTTATGCCGCTTGGTCTTAGAGACATTTTGATATGTAGCCCGTAGGCGTTGCATAATTAACTATTTTGGATCTAGTCTCCAAGTCGCTTTACGATTCGAGCTCATTTTAATCGTCAAGTTGTCATGATTTTTTAGGTAGAAACAATGGCTCTTATGTTGTCTGGTCGTAGAGACCTTTCAGTATGTGGCCCGTAGGCTTGCTTAGCTGATGACAATGGTTCTTACACTATTTTTTTCCTGTGGGCTTTGTGTAGCCTTTGTATCTGCTCATTAAGTTCTTTCGGTGATATTTTGCCTGTCCCATCGTTGGTTCCAGAGGAACCTCGATTTCAAGTTGTTGTCGGCGATGATTCGAGCACCTCGTAAGGTTCATAGCTCGTAGGTCGAGTAGATCGATGCTTTGCATTTTTGGAGCCGACATTGACGGGGCTCGTTCTTGCCTGGGAAGAGAAGCCTGTTTTAACCGGTTCTTTTCGAAGTATATTGGAGTAATGGCCTATGATTTTTTAGCAACAATTGAGCGTCCTCAAGTTGCGTTATTTAGGCTGTGTCAGCTATTTCGATCGTAATCATATGCGTTTGGCCGTAGTCATTTTTTATCCCTTAGTGATAGTTCAGGTGTCTATGTCGAGGGCATGCCCTTTTGGGATTCATAAAAATGCGACATATGGCCTAAATATCGGGATTTTCATGCTTGTTGAGGTCTTACAGTTTGTCATGCCTATTGAGGTCTTTCAGTTTGCAAAATATATCTGGTTGTATCGAGGTTGCCCACTAGGGTCTTACAGTTTCAGATTTTTCTAGTTGTATGGCGATTGATAGCAGTCATCGAGTATGTTTAAGCTTGAAGACAGCTTCTCGTGAGCTCAGAGTTGCCTTCAGGAGCTTGGTGAGCATGGAGTTTCGACCTTGGGGTCGTGCAAGTTGTCGAATTGCTTATATTTTGTCACCGATTATGTCAGATTAGTTTAGGCTTGAATACCGCCTTTTGTACACTTGGATTTGTATCACGAGGGCTTTGTGAGCCCTAAGTCCCGACCCTGGGGTCATAGGGGTGCCAAATTATTTAATTCTCTGAGTATATCATATCCGTTTTATTGTGAAGGATTTGCCGCTAATTTGTCGAAATAATCTTTCTCGAAATAGGAATGCTGAGAAGATATTCTTTATTGCTTGGAGCAGATATAGGCCGCGATGAAATTCCAAAAATATATATTTTTTATGCTCGGCGTGGATATAGGCTATAAGTACATATGGTCTTGTTGTAATGAGCTCGACCCCTACGGGCTCGACTTCTCCGATTGCCTGAACCACTTGTATGGTTCTGTTTCGAGAAATAGCCCACCATTTATTAGCCCGACAATAGGAGAAAGCCGTCGCGTGTCACCCGACTATATGAGGAAGCCCACTGATCTCGTCATAGCCCTTTCTAAAGGGATGCTGCTCTGCTAATAATCTTGTTGGTGAGACCTATGGGTTGCAAACCCGTTTGAGGGAAGAGAGCTCAGTGGATCCTGCAGGGGCCTCGAATCTCCGAGTGGAGTTTGTGATTTTCAAATGTGTTGGCTGACTGCCTGCATATAGGTTAGTAAAAAGAGAAAAGACAATCAAAGGAGTGGAGTAGTTCATTTTGTTGCGGGATACGTAGGCGCCGTTTTGATATTTGACACTCACACCGGCGGCTTGTTGGATGGCGAGGGATTTCCTCCTATTGCGCGTAGCTTTTCCTAGAATGTCTAAGCTCCACCCTTGTCGAGGGTCCCGTTCTCTTTGGCGGAGAGGTGTTGACAATGCCTCCAAGCAGTGTACCCACCGTCATTCGAATAACATGTCTGCACTTCCTGGGTCAGCATCCCGGTTCGAACTCAAACGAGCTGTATAGAGGGAAGCTATTTTTCCGATAGTTTTGGCAACCGGCATATTGAGTCCACCAATGGTTTGAAGTGCGGGGGTGGTTCAGTTCGTCGATCCAAACTGCCCTATCGGCTTTGGCCCGACGTCATTGGCATGATTAGCCAAATCGTCTACATTCACGGTTATGCTTCAATTTTTATAAGATAAATGAGGAAAAAGAGAGGTTATCAGTGTGTTAATAAGAGGCTGAGGTAGAGTCTAGGCATCCCTTCCTTTGGATATTGGGGTACTCATTGAGTATATTCCCATGATCCGCCGCCCCGGCAGTGGATACTTTCTTTCAGCATTTTCCGGACCTTTCAAGGGAGTTGTCACCCTTTTATTGCCATGGAAACACATTGTGACTCGTCGTCTTTATCTTTCCTGGTCTTCTTCCTTCTTGACTGCTCGATGATACTTAGTGGCGATCCCCGTTGAATAGTACGGTCGTTGATTTCTCGAGCTAGCAGCCTCATGCACCTTGTGGTTCCTGCGCCGAGCCATATTTCTTTTGCGAGGGTTTTGGTCAAATGGGTTCGGGCCGTCAGCGTCTCGGCTTCACTTATGGTGATCACGATATTTGGTGTAGCGATGCAAAAATCGCGCCCAGCCGGGCGGGGTTTCCTTACCAGGTGTGCTTTGTTGAACCTGGTTCTATGGGAAGTTCTTCGAGGAGGCTGCCTTCGGGCCATCTCCCTGCCATTGTGAGGTGGTTGCACCTCAAGTAGTTCCTTGCACCAGTCATTTAGGGATTGCTACCTTCGAACGTGCTTGCGAGAGTGGTGGAATGCCCGTAGGGGGCCATGGTCCTATCGCATCTGGGGAGTCATGGTGTTTCGGGTTTCTGCAGGGCGAGTACTGGAGCTGTTCCCCCGAGAGGGGATTGTTGCGGAAACTCCACAAACCTGATCTGATCATTTTGAGAAGATTCCCCAGTATCTCTGCCGCGCCGGGGTTGGTCACGGGTTCATTGTCATTTGACCTCTTTGATACCAAAATTATGTTTCGCAATTTCATAATCCAATTTTTCAATGTCTAAGTGACCCTCAGCGTAAGAAGGTGTCCTCCCTGCTGTTGCGTCGGGAGTCTCCGGGTGGCTTCGCAGTTGAGCGATGGCCAGTTGTTGTTCCTGCAACCTTTCAAGGATAATATGAAAATTAACTTCCCCTTCCAACTGGGTCAGGGTTTTTTGAGCTTTCTGTCGGTCAGCGGGTTGTATGCCATTGTCAGTGCGTGGGGCTTCATTGACTCATTGTGTGCCTTGCAAGCCCGGGTCCGCTTGACTCGGCCCAAATGCGTTATGAGGGTCTTGTGGCGTCGCGTCAACATTGGAATGGCCGTACTACTTCCACTGTGATTCTCGAGGTAGTCGTTCTCGATTTTGTTCACCGAGTTAGGCATTAACCTGAAATCGGAAGATCTCGGACAAGGAAAGAGTGAAGGATAACGTGTGTTTACGTGACAAAACCAGCAAGAAAATAATCATTATTACTTTTAGCCCCACGGTGGGTGCCAAACTGTTTACCGTGAAAACGGTAACAACAATTAAATTTGTAAATGGGATTCTAAAAATGCGTGATCTATTCTCAAACTAGTTATTAGGGCAGTTGATGCAAAAAATGTTAAGTATAGCGCTAAAATGTGAGCTAAGACGAGGCAGTAAGCAAAACGAAGGGGCTTGTTGCCCAAGCATGGAGTAGATCGATGGAGGCCTCAAGGCTGAGGCTTGAGCCGGGATCGAGCTATCGAGGACAGTCAGGAAAGGGATAATAGACAAAGATACGATTAAGCAAGGTTCTTTATGTCCATTGCATAGCTATACGGGTGCGAAGCAAGTGAGAAAATAATGAATGCGAGATGGCCTTGGGTTAGCGAGAATAAATGGCTTAGAAGAAGAGAGAGAGAGAGAGAGAGAGAGAGAGAGAGAGAGAGAGAGAGAGAGAGAGAGAGATATTATTTCACTTATGGAAAAATAGAGCAACATCAGTTCCCTACAAAGTGGTATGGATTCCTTTATATATGCGGGGGAACGCGACATGGTGTATGATGCGTTAAATGTAAAGGCACGGGGATTAGGCGGCTAGGCATGGCATGGTGTTGTGTTAGGGACTATCTACTCCAGCTGCTCATCTCGGGAGTTCCCCATCTTCGTAATTCTCGCCGGATCGCGGGCGGATCCCTGAGCCTTGAGACCACTGCAGGACCGCAAATGATACTCGAGATAGAGAGCCCGATTCTGATTTCGCAACCTCGAGGTGTCGTCTCGATATTCCGAGTAGGCCTTAATGGTGGGATATGAATTATTTTGATTTGGCCATACACATATATCTACCTAAATAACTCAAATGTAAGAGAAGAAACCATTTATCTTGACCAATTATGTATACGCCATAATTAAAGAAAGGATGACTTAGGAAAATATGAAACTACAAGAGTATACACAGATTAGTATCACTCAAGTGCAAGCATTATAAGAACGTTGGAGCTGTTTGTTTTGCACTATATGATTGCTCAAATGAATTTGATGTTTATATGTAATCTTTGATTTTCCTTTCAAGGATGTGTAGTGCACTGGCATCTCTTTATTCTGTAGCTCAGTTTTTTTTTTTTTTTTTGTGCTCAATATTAACTTCATCGTTCTTATCTCTTAGAGTATCATTTATTTCACCAAGTTCTAGCGACTATCAATTATAGAGTATTATTAATGTAGTTTCATATGGCCAAACTTGGATGTTCTGATCTGGTTATTTTGAAATAAAGAACATTTATAGAAGTGATCTCATTTGTGAAACTGGATTGCACTTGGTTGTACCAGTCGTAGTTTTTCTCAGTTCTGCATCACCGTTTGATTTCCGTATGTAAGGGAAATTGAGGGAAATAAAAGCTGCGACATTATATCAAGAATTGAAGAGGCAAGTTGAGGGAAATAAAAGCTGCGAGATTACATCTTCCTTGGCTCAGTAGAATGCATTTTGTTGTAGCTATAAATTCTGGAAGCGTGTGAATTCAGGGACCAATAAAAAACCATTGTTGCAAATACCATACTGAGATTGAGCTTAATCTTGTAAGAGAAATCAATGGAGTTTTAGTAACTACAGATATCATGAAGACTTTTACAAGTTTCCAAGTATGCGATAGGGTGAAACTGTAATAGTTATAGCATGAAAGGCATGCAAGCCTATGGCATATTACCTTCTGTCATTCAGATCATGTTCTTTTTAAGCTATATTTTATATTAATTTGTTCATTAATTTGTTGTAATTGATGAAAGTCATCCACCAAATTAGGTGACCACTAGCTTTATTGGCGCGATATAGGTGAGGATCAATTCAAAGTGCCCTTAGAATTATTGGCCCGTGCTGGCACGACTTTTTCAACCTAGTTGGGATATTAAAGAAGAAATTTTTACCTTATATAGCAAATGTTAACACCTTATTTATATTAATTAAATATCATTTAATTAAATTATATTCAATAGATACCTTTTATGGTTTATAGTAAGCAACCTCCACTTCCAACCGAGAGGTTGTCAGTTCGAGTCTCCCCAAGAGCAAGGTGGGAAGTTCTTTGAGGGAATGATGTCGGGGGTCTATTTGGAAATAGTCTCTCTACCCCAGGGTAGGGGTAAGGTCTGCGTACATACTACCCTCCCCAGACCCCACTAAGTGAGATTATACTGGGTTGTTGTTATATATACCTTTTATGGTTTATAGTAAAATTTTAAATTTTAATTATCTTCTACACTTAAGCCACTAAACACGTTATTTTTTTTATTTTTCTCTCTCCCTTTTCAGATTTTTCTCTCTCTTATTTTGATACACTCTATTCTCTTTCTCATTCCCTGTGAACACGCCCAAAACCAAAGAAACCTCTCACCCACACTGCTTTCTTCTTCCCCAATCTCGGAATGAACCCTAATTTTCTCTCGATTGTTGTCATTTGTTTCTATAATTAGTGTGGTAAGTATTTAAATTTTTTATTTATTTTTGCTATCCTTGTTTATTCTCAAAATCTATAATCACCAAGTTTTCTCTAATCAACAGTATCCAAGTATATTCTCGCAGTGTCTGATTCAACATCCCGCAAGTTGATTACCAGAGGTATACCTACTAAAATTCTCACTTTCGATGGGCCCTCTTTCTCCTTGCAAATCACTCAAGGGGAATTGGATGCAAGTTTAGCCAAAAATATGACATTGGAGAAGAAAACAAAATGTCGCCATGACAAGTTCAAAGAAATCCAAGTTGAGAAATCTTTGAAGGAAACAAGACTTCCCATTGTGGAAAAGAGGAAAAAAGCATATTTCTGAAGCTTCATCTATCAAGAGGAAGGAAGTTGAAGCAAGTAAAAGCTCGGATACACTAAAAGAAAAGGTAATTTCTGATGTATTCATCTGTATTTATATGTATGAACTTGTTGACTTCTCTATTTTTTATGTATATAAATACATGTACATGTATTTATATTTATTCAAAAGTGAAATTCAATGTATTTTTGTACTTACATAAATCAATGATACATATATGTATATGTATTATGATATATGCGAATTTACTTTTATTGAATTGTATGTTGCATAATGCATTTTAGATTTATTTAGATGTATTCTAGTTCTTTTACTGTTTTTTACCTTAATAGACTGACCTTTCCATATTGCATATATTTGTATTTATAAGGATTTTCAAAGTTCTCATCAGTATTTTATCTAATTGCAATGTCTTTATTTGTTGTATGCATATGTAGTATATTAGTACATATATTTCTATAACTGATATCTTACTCCAGCTTGTTTTTACAGTTTGAATTTAGTTGTATTTATATGTATTCATATCAGTTGTACTATGAAATATGTGTTGTATTCAGTTGTATTTATGTGTATTTATTCTTGTTAAATGCAAGGAATTAAGCCATTTGTGAAAAATAACCTATATTTGCACCGCATATCAGTTTATATACTAACACAAACATAGTCTTCAAGCTAAAAGAAAATCTTACTCTAGAGCAGTACAAATAACTGGGTAATACTTGTTTTGGAAATTTTCTTCAAATGAAGTGTTGTGAAGTCCAACATCAACTCTTCAGATGCTTCATGTCTCTCCAGTTAGAAGGAAGTCCTGACAATGTATTTGCAATACACGTCAATGGTATTCCATTATCTTTCTCAATAAGGGAGTTTGGGCTTGTGACTAGCCTCAAATATGTTGGTAACCCTTCTGATATTGAGTTTAATGAATAGGTTCCTAACCGGATTATTTAGACTTACTTTGGAGGTGTCAATCTTGTCAAAAAGAAAGATTTGATAAAATGCTTTGCTGACAAGAATTAGGATCACGACAACGATGGGGATGCCTTAAAGATAGTTGTGTTATATTTAATACACACTTTCATTTTTTTCATCCGAGAAGAATAGTTAAACCATCCCAAAGCTATATTTTGACTTGATCAAGAGTGTGCGCTATTCTGAATATCCATGGTATATAAAAGCATTTGAAAGCCTGACAAAATCTATTAGTAAGAAGATGGATGCTCAGAAGAAGTACTACATGATAGCTGGGATGTCTCTAACTATGCAAGTGTAGTTATATGAGTGTTGTTCAAATGTTGATCCCAAAATTACACTCCGAGTTGATAACGTGGTCCCCAGAATACTCAATTGGATATCCACCAGAAATCAACCAAACTTTGCTTATCTGATGAACGGCATGTTCAATCACAAGGAAAATACAATAATTTACAATTTCTATCCTGGCTAATTTATAATTCACTAATTATTAATGCAACATATAGTTGCATACAATTACTGCTGCATATAGCTGCATACAGTTGTTGTTGCCTTCATTATTACTGTTGCATACAGTTGCATCTAATTTACTAATCATTAATGCTGCCTTCATTTGAATACAAATAACATTTCGATTCCAGATTTGCATACATCCATTGTAGTAATACTTTGATTGTATTTCATTTTTTCGATTGTTTACAAGGACATCCATCCAACTGAAATAGAGTTTTCCGCTATTCAAATTTCTCAAGTAGGCATTTCTGTTGAGAACATTCCTACTCCTACTCATTCAGACAAGTCGACGGAGGATTCAGATGACTTTCCTCCTACCAATGATCTTCAGTGTAAGAAGAAACATGCTGCAAGTGTTGGTCCATCTTCATTACCGCCCCACAAAAAGCGCAAGGAACAAATTATTCATCCCTCAAATACAGAGACTTAATCCAAGATTCCCCCTGTTAGTGTATCTGAAATTGCACAAAAGTTTTTGCATCACAACAAGCCAGCAAATTCTAAAAATGATGAAGTATCTTCTTAGAGGAAAGACCTAAATTCATTCAAAGAATACGTGAGTTTTTTATCCACATATTAAACATCACATTTTAGTGCTTAACATTCGTATATTTTTAGCGCACTTTTCTAATTATTTCTGTCTTGGTAAGGTTGTGGGCAAGTTCAAGTCTCTGAGATCATCGATCAACGATAATTTTAAGATGCTTTCTGACCATCTTCAAGACAATCAGCAAAAAGAAAGCTTACACCGGAGAAAGAAAACCACAGGGAGATGTGATGATGGTATTGACATGCCATATGATGCCAACTTGCAAGATATTCCATATGGTCACAGACAGACTGATACAGTTGTCGGCGATAATGTTGGGGTTTAACATTTTTTAACATCTTTAGTATATGTTTATATCTCATGTTTGCTCTTATTCGGATTAATCATATATAACACAATTTGTAACATTATGAAATACAAGTATATGCAGAATACTTCAGTATTTTTAATTATCTTAATCCTATATGAATTTATATTTTCTTGACATTATTGATACATAATTTTTGTGATCTTCGCATGTTGTATCTAGATGTATTCATATATATTAAAATATGATACTCGTATATATTTAAGCTTTCTCTATATAGTAATGTTATTACACAGCAGTTACATGCATTTAAATACTGCCCCTAACATGTAATGTATTTATATGAATTTAGATGTATTCTTAACATGTTGTCCAATGTATTTAAATTATCCACTTAAATACAGACTCAACAAAATACAAATTCTAGATCAAATATGTATTCTATTATATGGTCATACAGTTAGTTACTATATGTATAAAGGTCATTTATAATACTCTAACGTTGATGTCTACGTCTAACATAATACAATGGTTAATGCTCTTTGTGTGGAGTCAAGAGTGGAGGGGAATACTACATTCGAGGTGTCGTTCAACATACCACCTATAAGCCAAGATGGTGTATCTACAAATTACTATGTATCGCAATTTTGAGTTGGACGACAATTTTCTTCCAAGTCAAATTCCAGAAACTAGAATTCTGATACACAATAGTACAAAAATGTTAAATCAACCCCATTACTATCTCATTGGAATCGGCAACCAAGTAGATGGTATTCTTCACCTTACGAGTCTAACTTCGACTCCACAGGTTAGTGTTTTATAAACTTATGGTTTATTTCCCCATGGTATTAATAATATTTAGTCTTTATTCATGAATTCGATTAACAACATGTACCTCAGTAAAGTTGACCCCCATATTTGAAAAAAAGACATCCCTTTGTGGATGATTCAATACCGAGGCCACATCCTACATTAATCATTCAGGAATACAAGAAATGGATTCATGATTTTCTCGCTAGACATGGACAGAAGTGAGTTTTTTCCCCGACATGTCTATTATGTACTTATATATTTAAAAATGAATATAATATTTTTTATATCATAGTTCTAGTAGTAATTTAGAAGACCATTACAAGAAGAACAAGTCAACACTTCATATACTATTGGATTTTGGAGTTGATCAAGTCAATTCAAAAAAATGATTTTACCTTCTATTGTTTGACGGTAAACTATGGGATGACAATGTAAGTTTTAACCCTTCAAACTCCACTATAATTCATTTCTTTAGGATTGGTTTGTCTAATTTTATAATTCACAAATTGATCTCTCACACAAATTTGTACTTAGATGTATCTTTTACATCTGATGTATTTAAGTGTATTCAGATGTATTTTACTAGTACTCAGTAGATGTAAATAATAGATGTATTTAACTGAATATGTATGATGCATTTAATGGCCTTATTTGTCTTGAATAACAAATGTGTTTAACTGTATTAAGATGTATTTTATACATACTCAGTAGCTTTAATAACAGATGTATTTAACTGTATTCAGAAGCTTTACTAATAGATGTATTTAACTGTAACGACCCGGCCGATCATCTTAAGAATTAACACCAAGATCCCCTATTAACTGTTTCCCCTGAGTTTATTTCTACTATTTGATTTGCTGGGATGTTCGGTTTTAAGGTTCGGAAGGTTTTGTGACACTTAGTCCCTATATCAGAGCTTAAGTGTTGAAAGTTGACCATAGTTGGAACAGTGTGAATACGGCCTCGGAATAGAAATCTAATGGTTTCTTTAGCTCCGTTAGGTGATTTCGGGCTTAGGGGCGTGTTAGGATTGTGTTTTGGAAGTCCATATATAATTTAAGCTTGAAATATCGAAAGTTGAATTTTTGAAGTTTTCGGTTCGATAGTGGGATTTTGATCCAAGAGTCGGAATGGAATTCCAAGGTTGCAGCAGTTCTGTTATCTCATTTGGGATGTGTGTGCAAAATTTCAAGTAATTCGGAGGTGGTTTGATTTGGTTTTTGATCAAAAGCGGAATTCGGAAGATTTTAGAAACTTAGGATTGAATCTGACATGTTTTGTTGTTTCAATGTTATTTTAAGTGTTATGAAGATTGGAAAAAGTTTGAATAAGGTTTTTGCATATGTTGATGCCTTTGGTTGAGGTCCCGGGAGCCTTGGGGTAATTTCAGACAGTTAACGGGGAGTTGAGAAAATATAGCAGCTGCTGTATTTTTGCTGCTTCTGGTATTTTTGCATTTGCGGTTTGAGGACCACAGATGCAGTGACCGCAGATGCGGTGCCGCAGAAGCGGCTACGGAGACCACAAAAGCGGATTTTTTCCTTGTCTTCAGGTTCCGCAGATGGGGAAGGAATACCGTAGAAGCGGTGGCACATCTGCGAAAGGGTAATCGCAGATGCGGTTTTTGGTCATTTAATGGAAGTCACAGATGCGACTAAGTTTCCGCAGAAACGGAACCGCAGATCCAGTCCCAGGGCTGGAAGTGCAGAAGTCGCTGCGCAGAACATATAAATAGTTGCTTTCGCAAATTTGAGGGATTCTTTCAACATTTTCATCTAGGTTTGAAGCTTTTAAGAGAGATTTTTGAGGAAACTAAAGGGGAATTACTTGGAGGTAAACCTGGACTTCATAACTTGTTTTTATGTGATTAAAGACCTAATTAGTAGTGAGAAATTTGGGGAATTGGGTAATTGGGCAGTGAGTTTAAGAGGCCTTTAAATGAGGATTTGAAGGGTCATCCGGACTCTAAATTTCAGTGTTCTTGTCGTGTATAGACTCGTGAGTGTGGGCACGTAATTTTGCCCTACATGAGAATAACTCCTAAAAAATAGACCAAAAATAGTTTTTATTAATTCTAGGAATTTTTCTTTGTTTATTTGCATTTCATGCGTTTTTAACATTTTTATCAACAAAATGGTCATTTTTACATATTTATCTTAGTATTTAAATTAGCATTTTTCTTTAGTTAAGTAGTTATTTTAATGTTAAAAACATAAATAAATAGTTTTTTTTCTACAAAAAATAGAATAATATAAAAATTTTAATTTCTATGATCGTTAATTAAAAAATATAAAAAAGGAAAGAGAATAAGGATTTAATTGCAATGAGATTTGAATTTAAGCAATTGACTCATTTTTGAAACCAAACTAGCCCAAACCATAATTTTTCTGCCCAAAACCCACATAATCCAAGCCTATTCGCTAGCACATAATCCATGGGCACATACCCCTATCGTAATCCCTACCCTATATATTATTATATATACAAACACACAAAGGAGGACACCGGGGAGATCTAAAAAAAAATAGAGAGCGCCACAACCAAAAACGACCACCCCATCTCAACTTTGAACGATGGTCTTCTTCATGAAGGCTTAAGAGAATATGGAATTTGAGGCGGCGGTAAGCATTGCTTGGAGGGAACAGTTCGTGGATATATGTCCCTATTACCTTGATTGTTTATAGATTTCAGATCCCAATAGAGGAGTTTTGACTTAAGATCCATTGTCTTTTACATATATATTCGTTTATTCCTTCTGATTTCCTACACTACACACACACAGTCACGCATCTTTTTCCTTCCGGCTGAGTGTCAAGGCTGAAGAGTCGAGGTCTTCCTGTGTTTCATCGACTTCCGGCAAGCTCCGAAGTCGAAGTTCCGATGGTCTTGGTCACGTCTCCATCCGATTAGAGCTGCAAACTAGCTGAGCTCAGATTCATTTTTGGAGAGGCTTATTCTTTTTTTGTCTTTGCGCCGCTATAATCAGGTATTGCACTTTGGTTAAATAATATGAAGTTCATATTTGTTTGGATGAGATTTGTATGAAATTGTTCTCGTTCATCTGCTTCATTTCTACGATTGATTGATAGTTATTTTGTTTTCTTTCGCGAGTTTGCTAAGCTAGTGTAATTTGTGTGAAACGTGGAGATGCATTTGAAGTTTGAGTTTAGTTGGCTTAGTTGAATGAATAATCTGCCACTTTAATATTTTGAGTTCCTGGAGCTTATTTATAATTCTTAAAATCTTAGTAATCCCGTAGTAATGCTTATAGAAGTTTGCAATTATTTCCATTTGTTACGTTGATGTATGAAAATCATGTGGAAAGGCAATATTCTTTGTTTAGTTTGTCAAATTTGTCGAATGGACATTTGAAACCTCAAGTTGCTTTGGTGTAGTTGCATGCCAGAGAGTTATTTCATTTGTGGCAAATATCGATAGCATTTTGTAGTTTATCTTCAAGCGAAAAGTGGAGAAAGAAAAATGGAAAAAGTGGAGATCATTCTGGTGGCACCTCTCAAGGGTGTGGTCAGGCGTTCAGTGAAGTGGGTAAATACTATCGAAGAAAAATACATCTTCTAGATTATCAAAGGTTTAATTAGTTAATGGACAATTACTTGGTACCTGTGTTATAGGAGGTAATAAACCCTTTAAAATAATTCGAGGTGAATCGTACCAAATAAAATTTCAAAACTCATTACCCTCGTTTAATTAATTTTACCCCTTTAGAAATCGAGGAGTGTCATTAGCGAATTTCTCATGGCCCTCCCAAAGTTGAAAGTGTGCAGTTGCTTTAGGCGTGTCTTTAAAAATCTTACCTTCCTAAGTATGGATGGCATTTATGTAAACCAAATCCAAATCTCAATAAAGTTGAAATATGTCAAAAACCGTGGGTGCATTATGTGACGTGGCTCGCGACATGTTTTAACGACATTGCAATTTTTTTAAAAAAATATTAAAAGTGGTAGAGAAATATTTTAAAATGGCACCATATGATGAACGTGTATAACATCAGAGTTGTTAGCCAATTATAATAGTTTAAGCGATCATGCTAGAACCACGGGATCCGGGGGTGCCTAACACCTTCCGCTGGGTCAACAGAATTCCTTACTCAAAATTTCTGGTTCGCATACTTCAAAGGAAAGTTGAATTTTCCTCGATTTGGGATTTAAAATAAACCGGTGACTTGGGACACCAAAAGCAAAACATATCCCAAGTGATGACTCTGAAATAAATAAATAATCTCATTTCGAATAATGTCACTTAAAGTGGAAAAACTCCCTTATATACCATCCTCCGGGGTAGCCGTGTAAAAAAGGAGGTGTGACAGTAGTGTATGAGGTTTCTGAAAATATAAATTTCACCCGATTCCGAGACGTGGGTTCGAGGGACATTTTGGTCATTATATATAATTTTTTGTATTAGCTTAGACTTTAATTGTAGAATCAGTTAGTTGAAGTGTTATTTACATTATGCAATTGAATTGAACAGATTTGATCCATTTGGAGTTGAGTACTCGTGGCAAAGACGTGGTGTCGGGTTGATTTTGAGCTGGTTCGAGGTAAGTGGCTTTTCTAACCTTGTTTGGGGGATCTTCCCCTTAGGATATGATATATTTGATAATTCAAATGCCTTGTATGTGAGGTGACAAGTGCATAGTTGAGCTAATTGTTGAAAATCCGATTTTACTTAAGTATTTAAATTGAGTTCCTTTCTTTCATATTTATTCTACTTGCGAACTTAGCTTGTTGTTAGTTAGGAAAACATGCTTAGTTGACTTAATTGTCTATTTTCATAAACTGCCTTAATTGCATTACGTGAAGCATGTTATGCCAGAATAAACTTTTTACCAAGCACAAAATTACCATTTATTTTAATATTCTTGAGTTATTTATGTGTGTTTTAATTTGGGACTAAGGGACGTCATTTACGGAGATCCCTGCATGTATTTTTGATCTGGACTGAGATGCGGGATACTAAGAGATCCCTGGCACATATATTGAGGATATCGAGAGATTATCGGGATACCAAGAGATCTCTAGCATATATTGAGGATACCGTGAGTTCCTCGGGATACCAAGAGATCCCTGCCATATATTGAGGATACCGAGAGATCATCGGGATACCAAGAGATTCATAGTGTATATATTGAGGATACCAAGAGATACTCGGGATACCAAGAGAAACCCGGTTATTATCCTTGTTGTGGGTGGTATTTCCTTGTGATTGTATTTATACTCTAATTCTGTTATTGTACTCTTATTATCCTGTATAGACTCTTACTGTAGATTTTCAATTATATTGTTATCTTATCCTATCATTTTGTTATTTATTAACCTCAGCAAGGCCCTGACCTTTAAACATAATTACTCGATCGAGGTTAGACTTGGCACTTACTGAGTACCACTGTGGTGTACTCATGCCTCATGTTTTTCATGTGCAGATCCAGGTACAGCTGATCAGGCCTACCATCCTTGAGGGAGGGGACTGCTTAGAGACTCTAAGGTACATCTACCGCGTCCGCAGACCAAGGAGTCCCTTTTCATTCCTGCTTTAGTATTTAGCCCTTCTGTACTTTTATGTTGTTAGACATTCCGGAGTTAGAGCTATGTAGCATTTATCTTAGCTTGTGATTCGTGGGGTTCCGGGTCTTCGATTAAGATATTGGTTTTTGAGACACATATAAATACATGGCGTATGCCGAGTGGCACATTGAACATTGTTATTGCTTTAATTCTGTTTTTAAATCATTTTATTCCCGCAAGTTTGGATTTCTTCCGCAATTTAGGCTTATCTAGTCTTAGAGACTAGGTGCCGTCATGATGGTTCACGGAGGGAAAACCGGGATTGTGACAAGCTGGTATCAGAGCTCTAAATTTATAAGAGTCATGGATCACAAGCCGGTTGATTAGAATCTCGTTGATTGGTACGGAGACATCTATACTTTTCTACGAGAGACTACGTAACAATTAGGAAAATTTCACTTCATTTGTTTCCTTGTCGGGAAAGATTTTTGATATCACAGCTTAACTTCTGTCTTTCTATTCTCTCATAGAAGGTGAGAACACATGCTACTCGAGATGATCAGGCACCTGCGCCCCCTACTACAGCCGTCAGAGGTCGAGCCTGGGCTAGAGGCCGAGGGCGCGCATGTGGTGCAGTTAGAGCACCTGCACAAACTGCCATCGAGGAGCCACCAGCTCTGCCCGTCGGATTCCAGACACTGGACACACCTACTGCTACTACCACGCCAGCACTTTAGGAGACTCTGACACAGTTTATGAGCATGTGCACCACTTTGGCTCAAGCAGGGTTGATTCCCCTTGTTGCAGCCACATCCCAGGCCAGTGGAGGAGCACAAACTCCCGTTGCCCGCACTCCTGAGCACCGAGTGCATGTTTATCAGGTCCCAGAGATTATAATGTACCGCCTATAGTGTCAATTCAGCCTGAGGATAGGCGAGCTGCTACAGATGATGAGCAGCGGATACTTGAGATGTTCAAAAAGTATGATGTATTCAGTGGGATAGCATTAGAGGATGCCTTGGGATTTTTGGAGGAGAGCTACCATATCCTCTTACTATGGGTATATAAGGATCGAGCGGGGTTTCATTCACTACTTTCTAGCTTCGAGGAGTTGCCTATGAGTGGTGGCGCACCTATGAGTTAAGCAGTCTAGACGAGGCTATTTGACTGTCCTGGACTCAGTTTTCAGACCTATTTTTTAGAGAGTTTGTTCTTTAGAGCCTCAGAGATGCATGGAGTGCTGAGATTGAGCAGTTTTTCCAGGGTGCTATGACTGTCTTTGAGTCTGTTGTCCATTATACTAGTTTGGCTAGGCATGCACCGGCCTTGGTTTCTACTGTTCGCGAGAGGGTTTGATGGTTTATTGAGGGGTATATTCCCATCATTAGGTCTAGCATAGCTAGTGAGTTGGAGATTGATATTCCTTATCAGCAGGTGGTGAGCATTGCTAGAAGGATTGAGGGCGTACCTCGGCTTCAGGTCATCATGGTAGGGTTTATACGAGTCACCCTATTCATTCAACTCTTCTAGCATCAAGTAGTGCTCCAGCTCCTCCTAGGCCTTAGGAGCCTTATTATACACCTTCAGTTTCTAGCGTGCCTCATACGCGAGGTGCTTTCAAATGTCAGTCCAGTAGATATGGCCCTAGCCAGTCACAGCCACTACATCCTTCCAGAGCTTGTTTCAAACGCCACATGTTGAGGGATCTCCCTAGACTTGGGAGGGGTGCACCTCCACAGACTTCTCAGCCACAACGTGCCCCGTAGAGGTCTCAGGCTATGATTACAGCTCCAGCTACTAGCCCATCTGCTCAGCAAGCTAGAGGTGAAGGTCGGGGAGGTATAGGTTACCCTCAAGGGGAGGCCAGGTCAGATACTATGCCCTTCCTACTTGTACCGAGGTTGTTGCCTCTGATTCTGTCAGCACAGGTATTATATTGGTTTGCCACAGAGATGCATCGGTTCTATTCGATCTAGGCTCTACTTACTCTTATGTGTCTTCTTATTTTGCTCATCATTTAGGTGTACCTCATGATTCTTTGAGTTCCCTTATTTATGTTACTACTCTTGTGGAACTCACTTGTTGTGAACCACATTTATCGGTCGTGTTTGGTTACTCTCCATGGTTTTGAGACCAGAGCCAAATTATTGTTACCCATCATCATTGATTTCCATATTATCTTTGGCATGGACTAGTTGTTGCCTCATTATGCTATTCTTGACTGTCACGCCAAAACCGTGATGTTGGCTATGCTAGGTGTACCGCGTGTTGAGTGGAGGGGTACCTTATATCACACTCCTAGTAGAGTTATTTCTTGCCTTAAGGCTCAGTGTATGGTTGAGAAGGGGTTTGACGCGTATTTAGCTTATGTGAGAGATGCCAGTATTGATACCCATTCGGCTGATTGAGTCCCAATAGTACGAGATTATCTCGATGTGTTCCCAGCTTATCTTCCAGGCATGCCGCCTAATAGAGATATCGGTTTTGGCATTGATCTGTTGCCGGGAACTCAACCCATTTCCATTTCTCCGTATCATATGACTCCTCCTGAGTTGAATGAGTTGAAGGATCAATTGCAGGAATTTCTTGATTAGCGTTTTATTCAACCCAGTGTATCAGTTTTGGGTGATCCTATCTTGTTTGTGAAGAAAAAGGATGGTTTTATGTGTATGTGAATTGATTATTGCCAGTTGAACAAGGCTACGGTGAAGAATCGTTATCCTTTTCCTCGTATTGATAATCTATTTGGGGCACATGGGTGTTTTCTAAGATTGATTAGTGCTCAGGTTACCATAAGTTGAAGATTAGGGATCCATATATCCTAAAGACTACTTTCAGTACTCGGTATGGTCATTACGAGTTTCTTGTTATGTCATTTCGGCTTACCAATGCCCCAACAGCTTTTATGCATTTGATGCACAGTGTATTCTGGCCATATCTTGACTCTTTTGTCATTGCCTTTATTGATGAAATTGTGGTATATTCCTGGAGTTGGGAAGATCATGAGCAACACCTGAGGACAGTGCTTCAGACTTGAGGGAAAAAAAGTTATATGCAATGTTTTCAAAATGTGAGTTTTGGTCGAATTCTGTGGCATTCTTAGTCCACGTGGTATCGAGTGAGGGTATTCGGGTAGATCCAAAGAAGGTAGAGGCAGTGAGAGTTGGCCCAAACCATCCTCAGCTACAGAGATATGCAGTTTCCTTGGTTTGGCAGGTTATTACCATCATTTTGTAGAGGGGTTTTCATCAGTTGTAGCCCCTATGACTAGACTGACCCAGAAGGGTGCTCCGTTTTAGTGGATGGAAGATTGTAAGGCGATCTTTAAGAAACTCAAGACAACTTTGACTACGAACCCAATTTTGATATTGCCTATAGGTTTGAGGTCTTATACGGTCTATTGTGATGCCTCGAGGGTTGGCCTCGCAGCGGTGTTGACACAGGACGGTAGGGTGATTGCCTACGCATACAAACAACTGAAGATATATGAGAAGAATTATCTTGTCCATTATCTTGAGTTAACTTTCATTGTTCATGCCCTAAAGATTTGGATCCATTATCTATACGCTGTGCCTTATGAGATTTATACTGATCACCAGAATTTGTAGCATTTGTTCAAGCAGAAAAACCTCAATTTGCGTCAGAAGAGATGGTTAGAGCTGATACAGTATTATGATATCACTATTCTGTATCACCCGGGCAAGGCCAATGTGGTGACGGATGCCTTGAGCTGCCGGGAAGAGAGTTTGGGGAGGTTGGCTTATTTACCAGGAGCAGAAAGGCCTATGCGATAGATGTTCAGGCCTTATCCAGCCAGTTTGTGATATTGGATCTTTCGGAGCCTAGTCGGGTTCTAGTTTGCATAGTTTCTCGATCTTCCTTATTTGATCGTATCAGGGAGCGGCAGTATAATGAACCTCATTTGCCTGTCCTTAAGGACAAGGTTCATCGTGGTGATGCCAAAGATGTGACCATTGGCGAGGAAGGAGAATTGAGGATGCAAGGTCGGGTTTGTGTACCCAATATTGATGGGCTTCGGGAGTTGATTCTAGAGGAGGCCCAGAGTTTGTGGTATTTCATTTATCCGGGTGCCGTGAAGATGTATCAAGACTTGAGGCAGCACTACTGGTGGAGGTGGATGAAGAATGATATAGTTGGGTTTGTAGCTCGGTGCCTTAATTGTCAACAGGTGAAGTATGAGCACTAGAGACCAGGTGGATTGCTTCAGCAAATACAAATTCCAGAGTGGACGTGGGAGCGGATCACCATGGACTTTGTATCTAGGCTCCCACGAACTTTGAAAAAGTTCGATGCCATTTGGGTTATTGTGGAACGACTGACAAAGTCCGCTCATTTCATTCCTGTGTACTACTTATTCTTTGGAGCTGTTGGCAGAGATCTATATTCGGGAGACCATTTGTCTGCATGGTATTCCAGTTTCCATCATTTTGGATAGAGGTACTCAGTTCACATCATGGTTTTGGAGGGTCGTACAGAATGATTTAGGTACTCGAGGGAGTTGAGCACAACATTTCACCCTTAGACGGACGTACAGTAAGAGCGCACTATTCAGATTCTTTAGGATATGCTCTGTGCGTGTGTGATTGAGTTTGGGAGTTCTTGGGATCAGTTCTTGCCATTGGCAGAGTTTTCTTACAACAACAGCTATCAATCCAGTATTCAGATGGCACCGTATGAGGCCTTATATGGTAGGCGGTGTAGATCTCCGGTGGGTTGGTTCGAGCCGGGTTATTGGGCGCGGACATAGTTTAGGATGCTTTGGAGAGAGTCAAGGTGATTCAGGATAGACTCCGTACAGCCTAGTCTAGACAGAAGAGCTATGTGGACTGGAAGATTCGAAATGTTTCCTATATGGTTGGAGAGCGGGTTCTGCTCTGGGTTTTGCCTATGAAGGGTGTTATGAGATTTGGGAAGAAAGGGAAGCTGAGTCCGAGGTTTATTGGCCCTTTTGAGATATTGAGGCGTGTTGGGGAGGTTTCTTATGAGCTTGCCTCACCTCCCATCTTGGCAGGAGTTCATCCGGTATTCCATATTTCGATGCTCTTGAGGTATCATGGTGATCCGTCGCACATGTTTGATTCCAACTCAGTCCAATTGGACAAGGATCTACTTATGTTGAGGAGCCAGTGACAATATTGGTCAGGCAGGTCAGAAAGTTGAGGTCAAACAACATTGCATCGATAAAGGTTTAGTGGCAGGGTCAACCGGTCGAGGAGGCGACCTGGGAGATCGAGCGGGATATGCACAGCCGTTACCCTCTACCTTCTTCGGATCCACCCGAATACCCTCACTCGATAAAATGTGGCCTAAGAATGCCACGGAATCCAACCAAAACTCTCATTTTGAAAACTTTGCATATAACTTCTTTTCCCTAAGAGTCTGAAGCACGGGAATATACCAGAATGTCATCAATAAAGATAATGACAAAAGAGTCAAGATATGGTTGGAATACACTATGCATCAATTTCATAAAGCCTGCTGGGGAATTGGTCAGCCCAAATGACATAACAAGAAACTCGTAGTGGCCATACCGAGTCCTAAAAGCGGTCTTCGGGATAACTGGCTCTCGAATCTTCAACTGATAGTAACCTGAGCACAAGTCAATATTAGAAAACACCCATGCGCCCTGAAGCTGGTCAAACAGATCATCAATATGAGGCAAGGGATAACGGTTCTTCACTGTAGCCTTGTTCAACTGGCGATAATCAATACGCATATGCATAGAAACATCATTTTTCTTCACAAACAAGACAAGAGCACCCCAAGGTAATATAGTGGGTCGAGTAAAACCCTTATCAAGCAATTCCTGCAACTGATCCTTCAACTCATTCAACTCAGGAGGAGCTATACAATACAGAGGAATGAAAATAGGCTGAGTGCCCGACAACAAATCAATGCCAAAATCAATATCTTTATCAGGCGGCATGCCCGGGAAGATCAGCTGGAAATACAACGAAAAAGTGCACTACTGGAACTAAATCGACTGAAGGGGTATCAATACTAACATCTCTCACATAGTCTAGATATGCGTCACACCCCTTTTCAACCATACGCCAAGCTTTAAGGAAAGAAATAACTCTACTAGGAGTGTGATCTAAAGCACCCGTCCACTCAACATATGGAATACCTGTCATAGCCAGCGTCAAGATCTTGCCATGACAATCAAGAATAGAATAATGGGGCAACAACCAGTCCATGCCCAAGATAATATCAAAGTCTACCATGCTGAGCAACAAAAAACCGAATCTGGTCTCAAAACTACTAAGAGCAACCAAACACAACTGATAAACGCGGTCCACAATAATAGAATCTCCCACAGGAGTAGAAACATAAATAGGGAAAATCAAAGAATCCTGAGATACACCAAAATGCGAAGCAAAATAAGAAGACACATAAGAATAAGTGGAGCCTGGATCGAATAAAACTAATGCATATCTGTGACAAACCAGTATAATACCTGTGATGACAGAATCAGAGGCAAAAGCCTCGGTATAGGTAGGAAGGGCAGTATCGTGCCAGGCCTCCTTCTCTAGGGTGACCTCTACCTCCCCCACCTCCACCTCTAGCTGGCTGAGCAGGTGGGGTAGCAACTGGAGCTGTAACTATGGCCTTAGAACTTTGTGGGGCACGCTATTGCTGAGAAGTCTGTGGAGGTGCACCCCTCCTAGGTATGGGGAAATCCCTCACCATATGGTATGTGTCACCACACTCAAAACAAGATCTAGGAGGACGTGGTGTCTATGTCTGGCCCGGGCCAAGTCTACTGAACTGACATCTGAAAGCACCCCGCGCAGGAGGTGCGCTAGAAACTGGAGGTGCATAATAAGGCTCCTGAGGCCTAGGAAAAGCTGGAGCACTACTAGTTGCTGGAAGAGCTGAATGAACAGGGCGGCTCATATAACCCCTACCATGACAGCCTGCAGCTAGGGTAAGGGCACCAGAAATAATGGCCTAACTCTCGAGACCTCTTGGCCTCCCTCTCCTCTTTCTCCCTAGCATGTATTCCCTTAATCCTCCTAGCAATGCTCACCATCTATAGATAAGGAATATCCATCTCCAACTCGGGAGCCATGCTAGACCTGATGTTAGGAATAAGCCCCGCAATAAACCAGCGAACCCTCTCGTGAATAGTAGAAACGATGGCCGGTGCATGCCTAGCCAAGCTAGTATAATGGATAGCATACCCTAAGACAGTCATAACACCCTGGCGCAAATTCTCAAACTCGGCACGCCATGTATCTCTAAGGCTCTGAGGAACAAACTCTCTCAGAAATATATCTGAAAACTAGATCCAAGTCAAGCGAAGCAGCCTCGTCCGGACTGTCTAACTCATAGGTGCACCACCACTCATAAGCGGCTCCTCGAAGCTAGAAAGTAGTGAATGAACCTCGCTCGATCCTAATATACCTATACTACGGAGAATACAGTAGCACTCCTCCAGAAATCCCAAGGCATCCTCTGATGCTAACCCACTAAATATAGGAGGATCATATTTCTTGAACCTCTCAAGTCTCTGCAACTCATCCTCTGAGGCCGTTGCCGGTCCTCGGGCTGAACTGGCACTGCAGGCAATATAGGAAAAATCTCTGGGACCTGATCAACATGCACTCGCTTCTCAGGAGTGCTGGCGGCAGGAGTCTGTTCTCCTCCCCCGGCCTGGGATATGGCTACAACAAACGGAAGCAACCCTGCCTAAGCCAAAGTGGTGTACATGCTGATAAATTGTGCCAGAGTTTCCTAAAGTGCTAGCGTGGTAGTAGCAGTAGGTGTGTCAGAGGCCTAGACCCCGACTAGCACTACTGGTGGCTCCTTGGTGGAAGCTTATACAGGTGTTTTAGCTGCACCACGTGCACGTCCTCTACTTCTACCTTGGCCCCGGCCTCTAATAGTTGCAGTAAGGGTTGCGGGTGCTGGATCACCTCGGGTAGCACGTGTTCTCACCATCTGTGAGAAAATAGAAGATAGAAGTTTAGAATTGTAATATCAAAAATCTTTCATGACAAGGAAATTAAATGAAGTGGAAATTTCCTAACAGTTACATAGCCTCTCGTAGACAAGTACAGATTTCTCTGTACCGATCAACGAGACCCTAATAAACCGGCTTATGATCCATGACTCCTATGAACTTAGAGCTCTGATACCAAGTTGTCACGACCCAATTCGACCTCTATGAACTATCGTGAATGCACCTAGTCTCTACGACTAGGTAAGCCTAACAAATACAGAAAATAAACAAAACTTGCGGAATTAAATAATCAAAAGCCGAAAATAACTGAAGGAACAATGTTTAAATGTCGCTCGGCATATACACACAACTTCTCAAAATCTGATATACTATCCCAAAACCTAGAAACTCATGGATCCACAAGCTAAGAAAATACTACATAGCTCTAATCTCTAGAATTTCTAGCAAGAACAGAAAACACAGAAGGGCTAAATACTAAATGCAGGAATACAAAGAGACTCCATAGTGTACGGACGCGGCAGATATACCTCGAAGTCCCGTATGATTGTCTCACCTCAAAAATTGTAAGCCTGAGTAGAGGTACGTGGATCTGCATATGGAAAACATGCACAGAAAGGGCATGAGTACACTACAGCGATAATTAGTAAGTGCCAAGCATAACCTCGATTAAGTAGTGACGAGGAAGTTCAGGGACCTACTGAGGTTAAATAAAAGATATAATCTGACAGTATAGAATAGACACAGTATAAGTATGAGCATAGTGAAAGTAACACAAAAACAAAGGACAACAACAACTACATAGAAACTATGTAAACACCGAAGGGAAATACAGCTCAACTCCAACAATATTAGCCAGGGATCTTCCAGGATACCGTCCTGAAGTCCCAAATATACACATCCAATAAGTCTCTCGATATACCCTCTTGTAGTCCAGCTCATAGAACATGGGGGGTCTACCGGAACCCCGTACCGTAGTCCCAAACATAAATACCTAGTATTGGAGGAATCTTCTGGGTGCATTCTCGTAGTTCCATATCACTGTGTAGGGGTATCTACCGGAATCCCACATCTGTAGTCCCAAATGTAAACAGAAGGGGGGGGGGGGGGGGGGGGGGGAGCCAACGGAATCCCACATCCATAGTCCCAATGTAAGAGGATTGCTCGGAAAATATCAAATTTCATATTAAGGCAAACAAATAGTCTAGCCTAGCATGCTGCACAGACTTCAGGTAAGGCTGTTAAACAAATAAGGGAATTTAATCACTTAGGCATACTTCTACAAAGCTAACATAGGCTTAAATAGTGCAAGAACTAAATAGAAAGGTAACATGCTAGTAATACTTAATGACAAATCGGATTTCCAACAATTAGCACAACTACGCACTCGTCACCTTACGTACAAGGTGTTTCAAGTATTAAATATACCAAATCCTAAGGGAAAATTCCCCTACACAAGGTTAGACAAGCCACTTACCTCGAACAAGTGCAAGTTAACCCGAACCACTTTTTGCCACGAGTATCCGACTACAAATGGCCCAAATCTATTCAATTCAATTGCATATTGTAAATAACACCTCAAGTAACTGATTCCATAATTAAATTCTAAGCTAATACGTGAACATAGGTAGAATAACCAAAATGCCCATCAGCCCCACGTCTCGGAATCGGGTAACATTTATGTTTTCAGAATCCTCACACTCTCACGAGGTCATGCATACCAAAATTGCCAAAATCAAATCTCAAATGGTCCCTCAAATCATCACTCAACGGTCTCCAATACTAAGCCTAGTATTCCCCGGTTTTCACCCTTAATTTTTATAATTTCTAGCTCTAATCAGAGTAATAGTAGCATTAGAACAAGTTTTAGGTCCAAATCCATTATCTCAATGAAGTTCCCTTGAAATCCCTCCTTTAAATCGTCCCAAAAGCTCCCAAGTCGAGATAAAAATAGTGAAATAAACCTCAAACTCTAGGAACCCCTTTTAAAAATAATGCCCAGTTGTTTTTGCATGTGCTACAAAACAAATGTCGTATCGCGATTTCCTACTTAAAGGCCAGAATCCGCATCTGCAGCCCTTTACCCGCAGGTGCGGTACCGCTTCTGCGGAAAATATACCGCATCTGTAGTTCCTGGAAAGATGGCCAAAATTCCACTTCTACGGCCGCTTCGCCACTTCTGTGGCATCGCACCTGCGGAAACCAAACCGTAGGTGCGGTTATGACAGCACCAGCAGCTAAAGCTGCAACTTAAACTCCAAATTTCCTCCGTCAACCATTCGAGTTCACCTCGAGGCACCCGAGACCTCAGCCAAAGCCACCAAAAATTCACAAACCACTACCCAAACTTGTACCAATCCTTAAAATACCTAAAACAACATCAAAACCTTGAATTAACCATGGATTTAAGCCTAAGAACTCCAAAATCTCAAAAATACGCTTTCGATCAAAAAGTATCAAACCTCATCCGCATGACCTGAAATTTTGTACACACGTCACGTTCAATACTACGGAGCTACTCCAACTTCTGAAATTACATTCCGACCCTCAGATCAAAATCTTACTATTGAACCGAAAACTTCAAAATTTGCCCTTTCGGCATTTCAAGCCTAAATGAGCTATGGACCTCAAAAACACAATCAGACCACGCCCCTAAACCCAAATCACCCAACGGAGCTAACATAACCAACGAATTTCTATTCTGAGACCATCTTCACACTGTTCCGACTACGATCAAGTTTCCAACACTTAAGTTCTCATTCAAGGACAAAGTGTCCCACAACTCTCCGAAATGCAAAATCGAATGTCCCGAAAAATTAGAATAGCATAAATAAACTTGGGAAAGCAATTAATAGGGAGTTCTGGCACTATTTATTAGTACGACTGATCGGGTCGTCACGGTGGAATGGGCCAAACGCGTTGGTAGATTAAATAGATGCATCTTTGGTTCGTGCCATTCGACCCTCTAGTAGAGCACAGTCTAAATATTGTTGGATCGATTCGAACGTCCTCGGCATTACGCATGCTTGTATTGCTTACCTTGGAACTTATTGAAGTTGTTATTGCCTCTTCCTGGATTAAGAATATTTGTATAAATGATGAAAATGAATTTGGAAATTTCCTATATAAGAAAGAATTAGTTACTTACTTCAACCTATTGAATTACTATCATGTTTATATAACTCTACTATTTAATATATAATTGATATAACATTATTGTAACACTAGTAAGTGTCGAAGTGGACCTCTCGTCTCTACTTCTTCGAGATTAGACGGGATACTCATTGAGTACATGTTGTTTTCATACTCATACTACACTTCTGTGCATTTTTGTTGCACTGGCGCATACATCTATAATGGTCTAGTGGGCATAGCAGCATGGTTGATACGGAGACTTAGGTGAGCTCCACTTTCCGAGACATCCGCAGCCAGCAAGTCTTTTTCAGATTACTAAAAGTATTTGTTATCCAATATTGTATTTCGGACGATTGTTGTGTTACGTTATTTCTTAGAAATTGCTCATGCACTTGTGATACCGGGTTTTGGGATGTCCATGGGTTTATTCGAAAATATTTAAAGAGAATTTAATTAAATTTTTTTGTCAGCTTGCCTGATAGCGGTGTATGGGGCCATCATGACCATTAGTGGATTTTGGGTCGTGACAACATGGTATCAGAGCACTAGGTTCCCTTAGGTCTCATGAGTCATGAACAAGTCTAGTAGAGTCTCAAGGATCGGTACAGAGACATTTATACTTATCTTCGGGAGGCTGCAGGGCTGTTAAGAGTACTTCCCTTCTTGATTCCTCATCGTGCGATTTGATTCCTTGAGGCTTATGCCCCTGTTTCCTTCTTATTCATCTTACGCGACGAGAGCCGTTGGTTATATATCGAGTATTGAAGGATTGTAATGGTAGTACGAATGATGTGTAGGGTTGTTTGAGCTATTATCGTTGCCTTGTGGAAGGATATTCTATCGTTTCAGCTCAGTAGCAGTACTTCTGAGAGCTCTGAGGCTAGGCACAAGTTTCCATGATATTTATGAACAATTGTTTTGCAGTATTGATAAGATTGTAGGATGTTTGCTTACGTGTCAGGGCAGTGAATGACTTGAAGGGAGCTTTACTCAGTACATGATCTAGAGATTTGGTATTTATTTCCGGTAGGAGAAAGGCAATCAGGCTAAGAATGTTCATATTCGGGTTAATGGGATAACGAGGCTTGGTATTTGCAAGCGTGATGGAATTTTCATCTATGTTGAGGTGTCGTTATACATGTTGAATGTACTAGGTTTGCTGGTGTTATGATCTTCTACAATTCGCCTTTAAAACAAAATATTGAGAGATAATATTGAAGAAGCGACTGCTAGAGATCTCGGGATGCGGTAGTTCGGGATTGAATTGGTGTTTCTAATGTAAAGCGGTGGTTAAAATTTATAGAAGTCCATGTATATGAAGTGAAGGTCAAGTATTCGACTAAAGGGGTGAGTTTCACCAAAGTGGGATAATGGTGGAGTTGCATATAGGCTTGTGGTAGGATGACCATGCACTTTAAGTAGAGTTTGGAGTGATTTGGGAATTTTAATGATTGGTGATTTGGGCCTACAGATTAATTTATAGTATGTACTATTATGCGGTAGGAGATTTGATATAACGGAAAGGAGATGCTTGAGATGAAGAAGGTACGACCTAACTTTGAATTGAGAGGATATTGCCGCACATTCAATTGGTGTCCATGAAGGGTGAATGGACTTGTGCAGATAGAGGGTGAGCTCAGACTCGGCATGGGTCATTGATGTCGTTGTGATTGTACCCCATGCAGTAGTGTTGGAAGATATCGACACGTAAATCCCATAGGTGGGTAATCTCCAGTGAGCAGATCGGTGGTTGTATGGTTGGCGAAGCTTCTGCGAAGAATTTTATTGGTTATATAGCAAAGGGATCGATCGTGCGAATGTGTTTGATGATTTATAGTATAAGAAGGGGTTTTACAGAAAGATTACGAGAATTTTTGCAGTTGATTGCACAAGCTTATGTCAATAAGAGATAAAGAATCCTGGTGAATTCTAGAGTTGTATAATAGTGGCTTCAGGCTAAGTAGGAGAGTCCCACCGCCTATGGTAGGGTTGCATGGTTAACTACTTGCAAGGTTTCTTGTTATTAGCATATTGATGGGATATTTCAGCAACGGGAAAAGAACACAAGTGATAATTTGAGCAAAATAATTGTCTGAGGTGTGCTATGGTTGGCCTTATTGTCTCATGCTCAGACTTGGGGAAGGATTCAGGATTTATGCCTTGTGTAAGTGCGTGTTTCAGGGGAAGTGATTCTGTCGGGTGCTTTACTGAGGGGGTACGAATGTGCTAGAAGAATCGTGCAGTTGATTATATTCGGGGCCATGTCATAGTGGGTGTCTCTCAAAAATGGTCCTAGTAAATTCAAAGGGGTAGAGTCTGGTACCTAATGATTTCGAGCCTATAGATGCGATTAAGAATCAAGCTTTTGTAGCAGCTTATGAGAAGAGACCCAAAATGTTCTATGATGTTTTGACCTGTAGTGTAGCAATTGGGAGGTATGAAATGGTTCGTGGGATTTGAGACAGCAAGGTCTCGTGATTCACGGTTACCCGGGATGAGTGCAGATAGAGTGTGTTATGTGTTGAATGGAGTTATTATTTCTGATTCAATCAAGGATAAATTGGAAGAAGATAGAATGGCTAGCCATAGTTGAATTGGCATATTGGTGGTAGTAATCAGTTCCTTCAGTAAATCATGAAAGTGCTTTGTGGCGGTCCGTGCGAGGTCTTTCGGTCATCGTAATTGATGTTATTCGGGAGTATTCTACTATTATGGCCTGCTATGTATAGGCAGATCCTGAACGGCTATGGTAGCTTAGACTACTACTTAGAGATTTACATATTTTACAGTTGTAAGAATTAATTGGTGTATTGCTATGGTTCTCCTAAAGTGAGTTAAGTGAAAGGTTTTATATGATGAAACGTTAATCTATTAATGGTTCCAGAGTTATAATGGAAAGCGTGCTCTATCGAATATTGCCATGTTGGGTGCGGTGAGCGGTATGGAATTTGAAATAAAGATCAAGGTTGCAGTTCAGTGTTAACAAGGATGTCACGAGCTCGGATGAGCAGGAAAGTAGTTTCGATGTTTAGAGTAAGTTGGTATTGTTTTCAGCGTCACATGAGATCGATGTTTTTTGAAAAAAAGCCTTCCATCCTGGTTAAGGATTCTTGATCGCTTTTTAGCGTTAGCACAGCCTGTGGTTTGGATGTACAAACCTGTTACCTATCATGGAAGGTTGTGGGGGCGTGCCTCACAAGAAGTTTGTATGAGTGTGGCATGTAGTCACTTTATTGGTTGAAGAGTTATGTGAAGTATGAAGATTGTGGTGATATCGTTGATTTGGGAATTGACTCCTGGGAGCACTTAATTTATTGGGTTATGGTCTGTGGATAATTACTCCGGTTATGATGGTTGTTCGTATGTGTTATGAGAAAAAAGGGAATTATTATGAAACTTTGAAAGGTTATTAGCCTACTTCAGTGTGATCAGAATCGGTTTGAGGTATGTCGATGGATCTGAATGTGAATATGGTCTCTATATCAGGCCAGATGTGTTCATATCATCAATACACTTCTTGTCGGGGTACTATTTCGACGTTAGCTATTTCATGTAATGATATATTACGCCATATGAGTTATGAGACTGCTTGGTGAATTTCTTATGTGTTGAGGTTCCGAATAGAGATGATGTTATATGAGCAGGATGGCTCTCAAGATCCAAATCGTATATCGTACCTCAGTTGCACTTGAGTTTTATAGCCTATGGCACTATATGTCTCCCTAGGGATGGTATTATGCACTCACGTTCTTGTGACCAATATTTGGTATTTTGTTGTAATGAGCAATTCATCTTGATATATATCTTCTTATGTGAATTCTAGGTGTAGATCGAGTGGCACGCCGCCATCGGTATGCTATTTGTCGGGTTACATGTCGCAAAAATATAATGTTGAGTACAATTCCCTATATAGGTTTATATGTGTTTTGTTTCCTATTTTTCTTAGGAAAACTCATATTAGTTGTGTGTTGCATTGCATGTATGATTCACGAGCGAGGGGTCAATTCAATCATGTTGACTGCGTCATATGTATGATTCGCGAGAGGGGTAATTGGATTTCCTTTTTAGAGTTCGCTTTCCTTTTGTATCGCATTCAAATTGGTAGCCTATTGGCACATTCTGGCATCATATGAGATTGTTGATTATGTCCAGGGTGGCTTATTGCCTGAGCAATTCGTACTGGGTGAGAAGAGATTATTAGATTTAGGATCATTGCAATCTGATTACATGAAGTATATTAAGGAGCTAAGATCATTATTTGGTTCAGGATGAGGTGATGGTTCTAATTAGGAGTATAGACCCAATGAGTTGTTGATTCGACAAATGATTATGAATTTCTACATATTTCTTTCATCGTGGCGGTATTGTAAGAGTTAGAGCAAGACCTATGTAGGTCATGAGGTGCAATGGGAGCATAGATTCGTGGAATTTTGATTTATTTGATCAGAGAATGTTATGGGGTCCTATGAGTAAAGTTGTACAAGTTGTAAATTCAGCTAAGGTACGCAGTCATGTTTTGGTGATGCGTGTACCTATTGATACGGTGTTCGTATGTTGGAACAGGCCTGGCAGAGAATTCCAGATGTTGGAATTGGGATCTAAGGCTTATTTGCTTAAGTGAAAAAGGATATCTTCAGATTGATCGAGCTAGGATGCCCAGCTGAGTTGTGGTAGCACAGGTAGGTGCTCGAGGTGTTAAACAATGATTCCGAACAACCCCAACATAGTTCTTAGCACGTTCGAGGACGATATACGTTTAAGTGGGAGAGAATGTAATGAGCCAACCGTTCGTTTTGAGCTCTAGCGCGCCGTTCAATAGTTTAAGGTAGTGAGAAACTTCATTTCAGGTATTATGACTTGTACGCGTGGTCGAAGTTGAATTTTGGGAAGTTCGGAGTTGATTTGGTAAGAGAATTCTCATTTGGTAAGCTTTAAGTTGAAAGAACTAACTAGGATCGGATTTTTGAGTAAACGATATCAGAAACGGGATTTGAAGGTTCCAACAGGTTCATATGATTATTTCGGACTTGGGCATATGGCCGGATCACGTTTTGGATAACCCGGGAGCGTTTTAGCGCCTATTGTGGAAGTTAGCCTTTTGGAAGAAATCTCATAAGTTTTGATTGAAGTGCATTTCAGTGTTATTGATTTTCGTTCGGGAATTCGAGTCTGGGAGTAGCTCCGTATGGTGATTCTGTTGTTGGAGCACGACCGGAAGTGAATTCGGAGGTCCATGGGTCATTTTGGAATCATTTGGCTAAAGATAGAAGTTTGAAGGTTTTCGAGAAGTTTGACTGGAGGTGAACATTTTGATATTGGGGCCGGAATTTGATTTCAAAAGTTTGAGTAGGTCCAATGTCGAATATGACTTGTGTGAAAATTTTGAGGTTAATTGGATGAGATTTGATAGGTTTAAACATCGAAAGTCGAAGTTTGAAATTTTAAAGTTCATTAATCTTGAATCGGAGGGAGATTCATGGTCTTAGCATTGTTTGATATGATTTCCGGCCTCAAGCAAGTCCGTAATGTATTTTGGGACTGGTTGGTATGATTGGTTAGGGTTCCGAGGGCCTCACGTGAATTTCGGGTGGTTAACAGATCGAACTTAAGCTTGAAGGAAGAGCTGAAAGGGTCTGGTTGCTGGTGTAACCGCTTCTGCGGAGGGTTCAGCGCAGAAGCGGCCCTGCAGAAGCGAGGAAGGGAACCACAGAAACGGTTATAAGTGAAGGGATCAAAGGCCGCAGGTGCGAAGGAATTCCCGAACATACGCGATTGCAAATGCGGTCGGTGCAGCGCAGAAGCGGGTTGTGGTATATGGAGGAGGACCGCAGAAGAGGTATTAGACCTGCACCTGCGGAACCGCAGAAGTGGCCAGGTGACTGTAGGTGCGAAAATGGCTGGAGGCAGTAAGTGTTGTAAAAATTGGGATTTGGCCATTTTCTTTCACCTTTCTCTTGGCTTGGGATTGGAGGGTTTCAAGAGGGGAATTTTATCATCAACAATAAGGTAAGCTATCTCCACCTATCTTGAGTAAAATACAGTGATTATATACGGATTTGAGCATGAAATTGGTATAAACTTGGGGTCTGAGGGAAAATCTAGTAAAGTAATATTTTTGAAACTTTACCACGATTTTGGGTTTGAAATTGAGAGTAAATTATATATTTGAATTCGTGAGATTATGGGTAAGGTTTATCTTCGAATAATTTTGGAATCCGAACACGTGGGCTCGAGGGCGTATTTGTCAACTTTTTGATTAGGTTAGGAATTGTTATAAGTTGGATCATTAGGGGTAATTGAGTATATATTAATGGATTTATATAATTATTGGCTGGCTGTGGAGCTTTGTTCATCTATTCGAGTCTTCGGAAGAACACAGAATGCCGATTATGGATCTTCAGAATGAGGTGAGTCTCCTTTCTAACCTTGTAAGAGGGACTTGTCCCCATAGGTAAAATAATTGGTTATGTGCTCCTATTTGTGGGGGATACGTACGTACGAGGTGACGAGAGTCTGTGCGTAGCTACTAATATGCGTAAGTCCGAGTAGTCTAGGACCCAAAAGCATGCTTTCTCATAATACTTGCAACCTTGTTGACAAACTTAAAATGCTTAAAACATATCGATCGTGTAAATGAATTCCTAAAAAAGGCTAGATATTATTTCTTGACTTTTAAAAGAGAAACTTGCCTTGTCCTGAATATTTGCTCATTGATGAATTATTGATTTTATTGTTTGAATGTGTTTATCTATTGTGGAACGGGACAAAAGCCTCGGTATATTAAATAGATGCATCTATGGTTCGTGTCACTCGACCCTCTAGCAGTCCACAGTTTTAATATTGTTGGATCGGGCCGAACGTCCTCGGCATGATTTGTGCATGCCTGTATTGCTTGACTTGGAACTTATTGAAGTTGTTATTGCCTCTTCCCGGCTTAAGAAGATATGTATAAATGATGAAAATGAATTTGGAAATTTCCTATAAAAGTAAGAAGTGCTTACTTGCTTCAACCTATTGAATACAATCATGTTTATAAAAGTCTAATATTTAGTATATTATTGATATAACATTATTGGACCGCTAGTACGTGTTGAGTTGACATCTCGTCTCTACTTCTTCGAGATTAAAGAGGATACTCATTGATTACACGTTATTTACGTACTCGTACTACACTTATGTGCATTTTTTTGTTGCACAGGCACATGCATCTCTAGTGGCCTAGTGGGCGTAGCAACATGGTTGATACGGAGACTTAGGTGAGCTGTACTTTTCGAGATGTCTGTAGCCAGTAAGTCTCTTTCAGATTACTGTATTTATTTTTTGTCCAATATTGTATTCCGAATGGTTGTTCTACTATATTATTTCTTAGAAATTGCTCATCCACTTATGACATCGGGTTCTGGGATGTCTATGGGTTTGTTCAGAATTTTAAAAGTTGTTAAATGTTTCATTATTTATTCAGTGGAATTTACTATGTATTATTTAAACGTATAAAAGAAGTGGTTTCGAAAATATCTAAAATGAGAATTTAATTAAGTATTTTGGTTGGCTTGCCTGACAGCGGTGTCCGCTGCCATCACGACCCTTAGAGGATTTTGAGTCATGGCAATTTGTATTGAATAAAAAATATATTTAACTGTACTCGGATGTATTTTAATAGTACTCAATAGCTTTAATAACATATGTATTTAACTGTATTCAAATTTATCTTACCAGTACTCAGTAGTTGTAAATAACAGATGTATTTAACTGAATATGTATGATGTACTTAATGGCCTCATTTGTATTGAGTAACAAATGTATTTAACTGTATTCAGATGTATTTTAACAGTACTCAATAGCTTTAATAACATATGTATTTAACAAAAACTGTATGATGTATTTAACTAAGTATTCACTTATTATATTCAGTATCTTTTCCTTAATTTCATTCATTGTACTAACACTATGTTATTAAATTTTTATATAGCATATTGACGTCATATTCTACTATCTGAAAAAGAAGGAGAAGTAGAACCAAACAACCAACTTCAAGTATACAACTGTTGATTATATATTCAAGACAAGAATCGCACAAATCTTTGACAGCTATGCCGATCCAGATAGTAATGCAAATGTAGCCAAAGAAAAGGATATGGTATGTGAGTACATAAGGGTCTACAGATTGCTAACTAATGTACCTTGGCATTTTTTTGATAACCCGTCAACTTGAAGGACAAACTACACTAGATATTGGTTGTGGTCTCATTCAAGGAGAGATGTATTAAAGTGTATGAATCATACAGATCTGCAGTTCATGATGCCTATGTAGCTTCTGAGATAGATAAGCTTGTACCTCTGTATCTATCAATCAGTTGCTTTTATAGAGATAGTCAAGGCAGAGATTGGTCTTCTTACTCAGCATACACTGACAAGTCAAATACTGATCCCTTTGAAGTTGTTTTCATATCAAATCTACCTCAACAAAAATCTGGGAGCATGTATGTATTCAATCATCATGCCTGCATCATTTCAAAACTCTAATTGTATGAATTACTTTTAATTGCTTCAATCAACATTTTTCAGGGATTATGGGGTGGATGTTGCGGTATGTGTAGAGTTTCTGAGCACTATTGGTGAGGTTCCACAAACAACATTTGATTCCAATCTACTCCCTCAAGGATATGGTGCTATTTTCTAGGACGATGCTGTATGGAAGATAGACGTTGATGCCATAAGCAAGAATGAAGCATCCTCAAAGATTGTTAGGCAAATTACATACTCAGATTCAAAGTTACAGATGATGTTAGAGTAGCTTTAGGTGAATGTAGTTTTGGAAGGTTGTTTTAGGTGAATACTAGTTTTTTGAATAGTTTTTGGTGAAGATGGTATTCATTTATAATAAACCATGTTTTAATCACTTTATCATCAATGTTCATATATGACAATTGTAACTTTTCAATCTATGTTTCATTGTTTTGTTCATAAGTATTTATGTGTAGACTAAAGTTTTTATTCATACGTATCTTACAGGATATATTCATATGTATTTAACATAAAGTATTTGTAGGTATTAAGATTCACTCACTTTTCTTGTATATCAAAGTTAGAAACTGTATGTTACAGGTCTATACGTATGTACTCAACTTGATGTATTTATTTTACTTAAGCAGGTTATATTCATAATTATACAAATGTATAAGTAGTTGTATTCAGCACGGTTTGATTTATATATTCAAGAAAGACACAATGTATAATACAATTTGTATTTTTGTATATATTCAACATTGTATATTAGTATGTAATCAGCTCCTCACGTGTGTATTGTATATCCAATTCATAGACCGAATAATACAATTGCTATAATTATATATTCAGCATATTGTATATGTATTTATTGAAATTGTTATATTATAGCTAAGTATATAGTTGTATTCAGATGTATTGTGGTTGATTATGTATATACAACTCATCCACCGTCTATAATAGATTGTCTAAGTATCTGTTGAAAGGTTGTATTTGAATGTATTCAACACAATACTACAACTAACTATATCCAGTATCTATTCACGAAAATGTTCAAAAAGTAAAAATTCACAATGTCATCGGAAGTAATGACAAATCGTTGGAGCAATAATACATGTAAGAGTGTTAATCCTACGTGGAGTTGTGACGACCCGGACGGTCATCTTAACAATTAACAACCTGATCCCTTATAACTGCTTTCCCCGTGTTTATTTACGCTATTTTGATTTGTTGGGATGTTCAGTTTTAAGTTTCGGAGAGTTTTGGGACACTTAGTCCCTAAATGAGAGCTTAAGTGTTGGAAAATTGACCGTAGTCAGAATAGTGTGAAGACGGCCTCAAAATGAAAATCTGATGATTCCGTTAACTTTGTTAGGTGATTTCGGGCTTAGGGGCGTGCTTGAATTTTGTTTTGGAGGTCAGTAGTTAATTTAGGCTTGAAGTGCCGAAAGTTGAATTTCTAAAGTTTTCGGTTCGATAGTGAGATTTTCATCTGAGGGTCGGAATAGAATTCTGAGAGTTTCAGTAGTTCCGTTGTGTCATTTGGGATGTGTGTAAAAATTTCAGGTCATTCGGTGGTAGTTTGGTTGGGTTTTCTATCAAAAAGTGTAAATTTCGAAGATTTTAGAATTTCTTAGGCTTGAATCCGATGCGAAATTGGTGTTTTGATGTTGTTTTGAACGTTCTAAAGATTGGAACAAGTTTGAATAATGTTTAGGATTAGTTGGCATGTTTGGTTGAGGTCCTGGTTCCTCGGGTGTGTTTCGGATGCTCAACAGTACATTTTGGAACTTAGAGAAATTGCAGAAAGAATTGCAGCAGCCCAGTTTTGATTTCTTTCTTCGCGTTTGCGCGTGGGCTCTCGCGTTCACGAAGAGGAGATGGGGATGGGGAAAGGTTATGCTTTGCGTTCATGAAGTGTATCACGCGTTCGTGAAGGGTTAGCAGGTGAAGCTGAGGATTAGCCTTCGGGTTCGAAAGGGAGTCTTCGCGTTTGCGAGGGAGCTCCGCATTCCCGAAAGGGCTAAGGTCTTATGCATCCCGTTCCCGAGGTGATGCCGTGTTCGCATAGAGGAAAGTTGGGTGGATGGGTTAAGGTTTATTTGTCCTTCGCGTTCACGGAACGGTGAGTATGAGAGCTAAGCCTTCACGTTCGCGAGCTGTGTGTCGCGATCGTGATGAAGGAATTTTGGTCAAAGTAAATTTGTTCTTCCCAAACGCAAGACGTTGACCGCGTTCACGAAAAAGGATTTGATGCCTGGGCAGAATGTTTTAATAGCCATTTGGTCCACGATTTTAGGGTTATCTTCCACTATTTTTGAGCAATTTTGGAGCTCTTTGAAGAGGATTGAAGAGGGATTCAAGGGGAATCACTTGGAGATTTAGGCTATTTGGAGTCGAGAACTCATGGTAAAGACGTGGTTTTGGATTGATTTTGAGTTGGTTCGAGGTAAGTAGCTTGACTAACCTTGTGTGGGGGACTTTTCCCTTAGGATTTGGTGTATTTGATATTTGAAATGCCTCGTACGTGCTGTGACGAGCACGCACTTGTGCTAATTGCTGAAAATCCGTTTCCTTAAGTAATTAAAACTATGTTTCCATTTATTTCTGTCATTACTACTTGAAATTTAAGCTTGTTGTTAGCTTAGGAAAGCATGTCTAAATGACTTAATTGCCTATTTGCTCAGATTACCTTATTTGAATTATGTGTATCATGCTAGGATAGAAATAATTGTTTTGACTTGATATGAAGTTGACAATTTATGACTATTCTTTGTGTTGTTGTTGTATGCTTACATTGAGTCTACGGATGTGGGATTTCGGTAGATCCGCCTACAACTTAGGCTGCTATTACAAGATAGAGAGGCTGATGTTTTCTTGTTTAGGGGATTGTAAAGGTGCCAATGAAATTGCCCTTTTTTCCCTTCCAAATATAATAGGATAATTTGTAACAGATTATGCTTTTTGTATATATATTCCTAGTCTTAGGTATCCACTACACAAACTGATACCTCAATAGACTCGACCAATTGGTCAAAAATTATTTGTTTGTTTCATAATTTTGTTCTAGTTTCAGATTACTCAAATCTCGTACTTACTTTTGAGCAGCATAAGTGCAAAACCAAGACTTAATATCCCACGCGGAGTTAGCATTTGACCGAACTCAGTAACGGATGTGGGATTCCAGTAGATCTCCCTTGTTTGTTTATTGGGGACTACAGATGTGGGATTCCGGTAGATTCCCCTGCACAGTTGTATGGAACTACAGGAATGGACCTGGTAAACTCCCCCAGTACTGGGTAGATCCCCGTGCATTGATAGTTGGACTATAGGACGGGATCCCGGGAGATCCTTTGGATATATATATATAGATTCCCCTGCACAGTTGTATGGAACTACAGGAATGGACCTGGTAAACTCCCCCAGTACTGGGTAGATCCCCGTGCATTGATAGTTGGACTATAGGACGGGATCCCGGGAGATCCTTTGGATATATATATATATATATATATATATATATATATATATATATATATATATATATATGTATATATATATATATGTATATATATATATATATATATGATGGACTATGTAACGAAATCCCGAAAATCCACTGGATAGTTGTAATTGGGACTACAGGACGGTATCCTGGAAGATGCCCCGGTTGTTAGCTCTGTGTTGAGCTGTATTTCTTTCACGTAATTTTGTCTATGTTCTAGTTGTTGTTGTTCGTCCAGTTCTATGTTATTTCGTATTGTTTTATTCCACATTGTTAACTCTTATATCTTATCTAACCCCAGTAGGGCCCTGACCTTCTTCGTCACTATCCAACCGAGGTGAGGCTTGGCACTTACTGAGTACCGATGTGGTGTACTCATGCCCTTTCTATGCATGTTTTTCATGTGCAGATCTAGGTAATTTCACTCAGCCTTATCATCCTTGATGCGAGACACTTCTATAGAGACTTCGAGGTATATCTGCCGCGTCCGCAGACTGAGGAGCCCTTTCTATTCTTGCTTTTTAGTATTAGCCCTTCTGTATTTCTATTCTTTGTTAGACATTCTGGAGTTAGATCTATGTAGTATCCATAGCTTGTGATTCATGGTTTTTTGGGTCTTGGATATATGTATTGGTTTTGAGAGTTAAATTCAGTGTATGCCGAGCGGCATTTTTAAACGTTGTTTATTACTATATTTCTGCTTAAAATTGTTTTAGTTCCTCAAATTTGGTTTTTCTTCCACAATTTAGGCTAACCTAGTCGTATAGGCTAGGTGTTGTCACGATTGTTCACGAAGGGCAAACCGGGGTCGTGACAGGAGCATTTCTACACATTTGCTTATTATGTCCTCCCTGCCCACATATGCTACATGAATGTTGATTTTTCGGCTGCAGCAATTCATTGAAAGGTTTATCACGCTTCTTCTTTGGCCTTCCAGGAGGTATTTTCTATTTGGGTGGTAATACAACTTCCTCTGCAACATGTGCTGGTATATTTCATTCATTTTTGTTTGGCAGCCGGTGCACAGGCACATGATATGTCATTAATTTGATTTGTAATGGTTAGAGCAATAATATTCTGGCATTAGAAACTTGCTCTTCAATACAGCCCAAGCATGTGGGCATGGTAACCCATCAACTTGGAACCTCTCGCAAATGCATTTTCTCTCTGACAGGCAGACGGTGTAATTCCTCCCTTCATCAGTAACCATATGTAAGTATTCAGTCGATGGTACCACCTACATTTAAACATAGACCTATAAGTTTTGAGCACGTATAACCAAAAAAAATCATTTATATACCATAGAATAGACGTATTAACTATATATCAGTGTGAATTAAATCAAATATGTATTAAATACTAACATATTTCTATATGTATAATGTAGAATTATTAAGTTAAATAATGCATCATATATGCATAATGCATAATTATTTCAGTTAAACAAATGTATTTCTATATGTATAATGTAGAATTATTCAGTTAAATACAACTGAAATGTTTGAATACAAAAGAATACATCATTTATGCAGACCAGAAGATTATAAACTTGTCATGACCCCGATTTGCCCTCCGTGAACTGTCGTGATGGCACCTAGTCTCTACGATTAGGTAAGCTTAACAAGTGCGGAAAATAAATCGAAACTTGCGGAAATATAAATCTAAAACCAAGAATAACTAAAAAGGGAGGGGTATATAAAATACCGCTCGGCATATACAGCACAATATCTCACACTTCTACATCACTATCCCAAAATCCAAAAACTCACGGGAACACAAGCTAGAAGAAATACAGTAAAGTGCTCTAATCTCCAGAATGCCTACATCAACAGTACGATAGAAGGGCTAATACTACAAGATAGAATAAATATGGAGAATCTTCAATTTACGGACGTGGAAGATGTACCTCGAAGTCTCCAAAAGCTCTCCCTACCTCAAGGATGGTAAGCCCGTGCAGAGGTACCTGAATCTGCACATGAAAAACATGCACAGAAAGCGAATGAATACACCATAGCGGTATTCAGTAAGTTCTAAGCCTAATCTCAATCGGGTAGTGACGAGGAAGGACATGGCCCTACTGAGGTAATAATGATAAAATTACATGATAAGTTAAACAGTATATTGGAGAATCTACAGTGAGAGTCTATACAGGATGAAAAGAATATGATAACGAAAACAGAAATAAAGGCAGAACACAAGGAAATGTTGCTCACAACAAGGATAATAACTAGGAATCTCTTGGTATCTCGAGGATCTCTTGGTATCCTCAATATATATATGGCAGGGATCTCTTGGTATCCTCAACACTCGTACCAGGGATCTCTTGGTATCCCGCACCTTAGTCCAGATCATAAAACGTGCAAGTAATCTCCCGGGATGTCGTCCCGTAGTCCCAAATTAAACACACAACAGCATCTCAATAATATCAAAATAAATACTAAGTTCGTACAAGTAAACAGTTAATTCTAGCCTAACATGCTTCACGTAATGCAATTAAGGCAGTTCAAGCAAATAGGCCAATAAGTCAGCTAAATATGCTTTTCCAAACTAACACAGCTAACTTTGCTATATATGACAAAATAGGTAAGAAGGAACTCAGCTAGAAAATCTTAAAGTAAAAATCAGGTTTTCAACAATTAGCTCAAGTACGCGCTCGTCACCTCACGTACAAGGCATTTCAATTATCAAATATCATATCCTAAGGGGAAAGTCCCCACGCAAGGTTAGACAAGTCACTTACCTCGAACCGGCTCAAATCGACTAGAAATCACATTCTTGCCACGAGTATCCAACTCCAAATGGCCCAAATCTACTAAACTCCATTTCATAATGTAAATAATACTTCAAGAAGCATATTCTAAAATTAAATTCTAAGCAAATACGCGAAATTATATAAAATAATAAAAATGCCCTTCGAGCCCACGTCTCAGAATCAGGTGACATTTATATATTGAGAATCCTCACACTCACATGAATTTATTCATATAAAAATCTCTCAAATCGGATTTCAAGACCCCAATCAAAACTCATCTCTAGGTCTAAGAACTTTTCCCCCAATTTCTACAAATATTTCGAAATTAAAGGATGAATTTAGGTGAAGATTCATGGAATTTAGTCTAAACCGAATAAGAATCACTTACCCAAGTCGCCCAGGTGAAACCCCCCTAAAAAAATTTGATCTCCCGAGCTCCCAAGTCCAAATACTAGTAATGGTCTAAACCCTCGATTTTGTGATTAAAAGAAATCTGCCAGATATTTTGTGCATCGCGATCGCGAAAGGAGGATTGCGATCGCGAAGAGGAAAAATTGAAGGTCCTTGAATTTGTCTATGTGAACACGATATGATGTATGCGATCTCAGAAGAGGAAAAGGAGAGGCTTACGCGTTTGCAAACAAGGCCACACGATTGCAAAGGGTAAAAAGGCCACTGAACCACCAGCTCCAATTCTACGATGCGAACACGGAAGAGGGAACGCAAACGCGAAGAAGGAAAGAACAGACTTTCGGGATAGCGAGCCAAAAAATGCAATCGCGAATAAAATTTTGATCACCCTCCAGAATTACTCTACACGAACGCGGAGGAGAGGTCGCGAACGCGATGAAGGAAACCAGATACCAGATTTTCTACAATTCTACAAGTTCTGAAAATGACCCGTTGAGCATCCAAAACAGACCCGAGGCCCCCGGGACCTCAACAACACATACAAACATATCCGATAACATCATTCAAATTTGTTCCAACCTTCGGAACACCATAAACAACATCAAAGCGCCTACGTTATCGAATTCAAGCTTAAAAATTCCAAAAACTCTAAAAACACATTTTCTATCAAAAAGTCTATCAAACCTCATTCGAATGACTTGAAACTTTGCACTCACATGCAAAATGATATAATGGAACTACTGCAACTCTTGGAATTCCATTCCAACCCTCGGATCAAAATTTCACTTTCGAACCAGAAACTTTCAAAATTCAACCTTCGGCATTACAAGCCTAAATTAGCTAAGGACCTCCAAAACACAATCCGAACACGCTCCTAATCCCGAAATCACCTAATGAAGCTAACGGAACTATCAGATTTTCATTATGATGCCGTCTTCATATTGTTCCGATTATAGTCAATTTTCAAACACTTAAGCACTCATTTAGGGACTAAGTGTCCCAAAACTCTCGAAAACTCAAAACCGAACATCCCGGCAATCACATTAGCAGGAATAAACTTGGAAAAGCAATTAATAGGGGATCAGAGCGTTAATTCTTAAGGCGACCGACCGGGTCGTCACAAAACTATAATTACGTCTTAGCTTATGAATACACTATTAACAATGACATTAAAAAAAAACTTACAGTCATGCGTGTGGACATTTCCTCATTCAAATTTAGCATCTCCTGCTACTTTTTTTCAAGCGTTGTGTAAGTTTGTGTAGCTTATTTGCGATTACTGCAATTCCAACATCCAAACATCTTCCTAACTTCTTCGATGAAGTCGTATATTGACAATTCTCTTGCTAACACTAGTGCGACATTGATTGACTCAGTAATATGTGACGTCATGGTCCATCCCATGTTAATAGGTGCATATAACCTAGCCCACTTTACGTATCCATCTAACTCCAAGTATTCTTTCACCCAAATATCTACCTTCTCCATCAGACTGGTAAATTCAACCTGTGTGTATGTTTTTGCCATAGAGAAGTATATCTCGCTCAACTTTGCATGGCTATTTTTGAATTTCTTATATACGTTATTCCATAGATGCCATATACAGGAAAAATGCGGTACATATAGATACACTTTCGATGCATGTTGAATGATACTCTCATCTATCTGAAACGATGCACATGTTTTCCCTATCACTGTATGTTATCTTGAATTGCTCAAACAACAACGTCCAAGCAGCATCATTCTCTCAATCAATAAAACCATATGCTAGTGGCAGTATATGACCTGTAAAGACAATTGCATACATATTTTAAAATATGTATTTCAATCTTTACAATATTAACAAAATTTATTATAATTCACATACTCACATGCACCATCCAACGTGCTGGCCGAGAGGAATGTCTCGGCATAGTAAGATATTAGGTGACTTCCATCCAAAATTACAATGGATCTACAATGATCAAACCCCTTTATAAAAGCATAAAAAGATATATACACATACATGAACTCATTTTTGGGTAATTTTACCATTCTAATGTGCAAATCTGGATATGTCTTATCCATTGTATATACGTATCCTGGTAAATTTTTGTATGAATTAGCCGGTTCACCCTTCAAAAAATATATTGCCTTTTCAATAGCCCGCCACGCCAACATGTAGCTAACATCTACACCTAAATCTGATTTCACATTATCAATTATATCTTTTGGGGTGTATTTTCTCTTATGATTAGTAAGTTTAGGCCTAATCATACCACTTATAAGGCTGCTACTTGCATGTTGTTGCTCATACACCTTGTCCTACAACGGACTTTTATGACTATCAATGAACTCTCTCACTTTGAATTGTTCTTATTTATTAATGCTCGAAGCCTTAAACCTCCATTCATAATCTTCTAACATACATAATAATGCATAGCTGCAAAGAATTTATTATTATACATATGATTAGCATAAATTCTTATAAAAAATCACTCATATACACATGAATACAAATATGCCTATAGTTATTTATGGAAATAATATAACTGAATACACTTATAGTTATATACATAAATTTGTATATGACTAGTAAACCAAAGAGGAAAACAATGAGAGCCACTGTAATAAGTTTATACAATTAAAATACACAATAATACATGTATTTGAAGACCATAAAAAATTAGTTAACCACATTAGTGAAGATCAATTGTCTTACACATATTCATATAACTTACAACTCAAATCATAAATACAACAACAACAACAATAACAACAACAACAACAACAACAACAACTACCCAATATAGTCCCACAAAGTGGGGTCTGGGGAGGGTAATATATAGACGGGCCTTACCCCTACCCGAAAGAGCAGAAAGGCTGTTTCCAATCGACACTCGGCTAAGTGAAGGAAAGGAACAACAAAAACAACAAAAGAGCAAAAACCATAAATACAAAATACGACAAAAATAAAGAATAACAAAATACACTCAAACCTGACAGAATTACACCTATAAATCCGGAATTGAAACCTTATAGATATAGCATAATGCTCCATCACTTCTTTCAATGTAGCCCTATCCTTATATATTTGTTCATCCATAACCTTCTTTTAATTAGTTTTTGAAATTATGAAATCCTTATTCAGTTTGAACACTCCAATTGTTTGTCTTGAATTGACAAAATCTAGAACAAGTGTATCATCTATATTGGAATCATATCTTTAAACTCCTTAGAATATCTGCACAATGTCGCCTTGACTGAAACTACCTCCTGATACAAGTTCTTTTTCAATCGTTGTTATGCACAAAGGATACATCCCGAAATCTTAGTTCTCTTTTTTCAACTCTACATATACTCTGTAACCTATATCATTATGAATTTTTATTGGCGTGAAATTTCCTTCTACTTTGTATTGAATTTTAATGGACTTTGAGCCATGCCCAGTTGATTAGAGATTAACGCAACCAAATCATTATACGACACATACGCCTTTATCAGTATTCCCTCAATTGAATAATCAACGTAATTGCTCTTACTGTTTCACTTGTCAGAATATCGCAACAACACTGTTAAACTTTCCATATGTATACAATTGTATCAAACGCAATTTTTCGTTGTTGAAAAGAGAACTGGGTACGCACTGAAACTACAGAAATAGGGAGAACTTAAAATTCAGATGTTGCTCTGCTTTAGGTTATTTTTTCCGATTGAAAAACTTTCGTGAATGGAGGAATACAGATTTATGGTGCAATAGTTTGTGTTAGTTGAGTTATATTAGGAGAATATCGGGTAAATTGATTTCCTTTCAGTTTTAAACTAGTTGAAAGGTCCATATTTTACGCAAAAAATGTTACTGCATTTTCGAATATACCTCGTAAATATAATTGAATATATCTGAAGATTAGCTGGATTTCCCTGATTCATGCCTATTTTTGCTATTGTATTCATGAATACATTAGGTTAAATACAACAAATACATCTTATAACTACGTAAAAAATACTTATAAACCGTAATATAGCAAATAATATTTATAAATAACTAATTACTACTAAAAAATAATACTTTATAAAAATTTCTTATTAAATAAATGTAATTTCAGCTGGGAGTTGGCTGATGGAAAGCTGAAACCCTTTGATATTTTCTTTTAAAAAAATGAAATTCTTTGGGTGTGCGGATTAGATTCGGGATTTCAAAATTTCTTCTAGGAATATAATTATTTAGCTGTTTGGTGTGTAAAATTGTTGAAAAATAAACTTGATTTTGGGTTATGTGTTTTGGATTTGGGCTTGCAAGTATCCAAGTATATTTGATCAAGATTGTAGTCCATTATCTAGAAACTTCTTGTAATATGTAGTAGTCAAAGTGTGTAGAATAATCTTGTAAAATATCTAAGTCTAGAATTATCATGAGAATACTTAGGAATTATCTAGATACTAGTAGATGATGAAGTGTTCTAAACTATTCCATTGTGTAGTATAAATAGAGGTATCACTCCTCATTTGTAATTAAGCAAAAAGCAAAGTATTCAAGATAAATCAAGCTTCTAAATCATCAATCCTCTCTTCCACAAATAATATATGTAGCATCCTATTTCCAACAAATTGGTATCAGAGCTTGGTACAAGATGATGGCCAACAATGTCATCACGTTTCCTCGCCTCACAAAGGATAATTATGATCGATGGAGCATCCAAATGAAGACCTTCCTAGGTGGACAAGACCTATGAGAGATTGTGGAGCAAGGTTATGAGGAGCCTAATGACAAGGGCTCACTCACGAAAGAAGAAAAGCGAGACAAGATCAGTGATCAAAAGGCTCTTACCATCATCCAACAAAGTGTAGATGGTGAAGCCTTTGAGAAAATTGCAAGTGCAACCATCGCCAAGAAAGCATGGGAAATCTTAGAGAATTCTCACAAGGGAGTTGATAAGGTGAAAAAGGTTCGACTACAAACCCCACGAGGTGAGTTCGAATCCTTAAATAAGAAACACTTTGAATCAATTTCTGATTATTTTACAAGAGTCTTGGTGATTGTCAATCAATTAAAGAGGAATGGTGAAACTCTAAGCGATGTAAGAGTCATTGAGAAAATTCTTAGATCATTAGATTCAAAATTCGACTATATAGTCGTAGCCATCGAAGAATCTAAAGATCTAGAATCAATGACTATCGATGAACTCATGGGTTCACTACAAGCCCATGAAGAGAGGTTCAATAAGAAATATAAGGAGCCTTTGGAGCAAGATTTTCAAGCAAAACTCTCTTTCAAGGAAGAGAGTAGTGAAAAGACTCATCAAACGAGTCAACGGGGTCGTGGTCAAGTACGTGGCTGAGGACGAGGGCGAGGATATATCAAACGTGGAGGCTATAGTTCTTACAAAAATGAAGAAAGAAGCCAAGATTTTCACTCGACAAGAGGTTGCGGGAGAGGCTACACAAGTAGAAGGCCAAGGTATGACAACTCTCAAACTAAATGCTATAATTGTCATCAATTTGGCCACTATGCTTCGGAATGCGAGAAGTCAAACAATTACGTGCAAGAAAGAGCAAATTATGCACAAGAAGATACCGAAGCCGCGGAGAACACTTTGTTATTAGCATGCAAAGGTGGAGACAACGGAGGATCGAATTTGTGGTATCTCGACACGGGTGCAAGAAACCATATGTGCGGTGAAAAAAGCATGTTTGTGGAGTTAGACGAGCCAATAAGTGGAAATATCACCTTCGGAGATTCGTCTAAAGTCCCGGTTAAAGGCAAAGGTAAGATCCTCATCCGCTTGAAAATTGGAAGGCATCAATTTATCTCTAGCGTGTATTATGTGCCCAATATGAAGTCTAATATACTGAGTGTTGGACAACTCTTAGAGAAAGGATTTGATATTCACATGATAAATCGTAGTCTTTCTATAAGAGACCAAAGAGGAGGTTTGATTGATCAAGTGCCAATGTCAACGAATAGGATGTTTTTGCTAAATATTCAACATGACATTCCAAGATGTTTAAATGCATGTTTCAAAGATAATTCTTGGCTTTGGCACATGAGATACGGGCATTTAATTTTGGAGGACTTAAAGTTATTATCAAGTAAAGGAATGGTGAAGGGTTTGCCTCCAATTAATCATCCGGATCAAATATGTGAGGGATGCCTTCTAGGAAAGCACTTTCGAAATAGTTTTCTAGTAGAGGCTTCTAGAAGAGCGAAGAAACCTCTAGAACTTATTCACACGGATGTGTATGGACCCATCCATCCACCATCATTCGGTAAAAATAGATATTTTCTTCTATTCGTTGATGATTTTAGTCGAAAGACATGGGTCTATTTTCTAAAAGAGAAGTCGGAAGTCTTTGGAATGTTCAAGAAGTTCAAAGCGTTTGTGGAGAATCAAAGTGGTCTCACCATAAAGGCGATGATATCCGATCGTGGAGGAGAGTTCACGTCCAACGAATTCAAGGAATTTTGTGACAACAATGGCTTACGACGTCCTCTAACTCTTCCGTATTCACCTCAGCAAAATGGTGTTGCAGAAAGAAAGAATAGGACCATCCTTGATATAGCCCGGAGTATGTTAAAGAGCAAAAGGATGCCTAATGAGTTTTGGGCCGAGGCCGTGGACTATGCGATATATCTAGCAAATCGCTCGCCCACTAAATACGTCAAGAACAAAACGCCCATTGAAGCTTGGAGTGGAAGGAAGCCCGGCATCTAACACCTACGAGTGTTCGGAAGTGTGGCATATGCTCATGTGCCAGATCAGAAGAGGACGAAGCTCGATGATAAAAGCGAGAAGCTCATATTCGTGGGCTATGACTAAAGTTCGAAGGGTTACAAGCTATACAATCCCAAGAACGGTAAAGTAATCTCAAGTCGAGACGTGGTGTTCGATGAAGAAGCAACATGGGATTGGAATGTTCCCGAAGAGGAGAACTACGATTTTCTCCCTTATCCGTTCGAGAGTACTATAAGGAACAAAGAATATCTAGAGGTTCAAGAACCTTCTAGTACACCATTTACGCACTCTCCACATACTCTAACCACACCAAATAAAGCGACACCAACATCAGGAGGAGAATCAAGTAGGCTACAACATCGCACAAGGAGCATTTTGGAGTTGTACGAGGTAACTCAGCCTATGGAGGATCTAACATTGTTCTGCCTTCTTGCTGATTGTGATCCAATAAGCTATGAAGACGCAGCAAAAAGCGAGAAGTGGAAACGTGCCATGGACGAGGAGATTCAAGCAATCAAGAGGAATGATACGTGGGATCTCGCTACTCTACCAAAGGGGCATAAGGCTATTGGTGTAAAGTGGGTGTACAAGGCCAAGAAGAATTCCAAAGGTGAAGTTGAAAGATACAAGGCAAGGTTGGTGGCGAAGGGATATAGTCAACGATCCGGCATAGACTATGATGAGGTATTTGTTTCTGTCGCTCGTCTAGAAACTATAAGATTGATGATCTCACTTGCGGCTTAGCATAATTGGAAGATTTATCAAATGGATGTCAAATTCGTGTTCCTTAATGGCCACTTAGAAGAAGAAGTCTATATAGAACAACCTTCGGGATACATCGTGAAAGGCCAAGAGAATAAGGTGCTGAAATTGAAAAAGGCGTTATACGGGTTGAAGCAAGCGCCTCGGCATGGAATAGCAGGATAGACAAGTATTTTCAGCAGAATGACCTTACAAAATGCCCACATGAGCATGCCCTCTACACCAAAGTAAGCAAGGATGGAGATGTTATGCTTGTGTGCCTATACGTGGATGACTTGATATTCACCGGTAGTAATCCCAAAATGTTCGAGGAGTTCAAGAAAAGCAATGGTTCGGAAGTTTGAGATGACCGACATTGGACTTATGGCTTACTATCTTGGGATCGAGGTGAAACAAAAGAAAGAAGGAATATTCATATCCCAAGAAGGTTATGCGAAGGAGGTGCTGAAGAAGTTTAAGATGAATGACTGCAAGTCGATGAACACACCGGTGGATTGCAATCTCAAGTTGTCAAAAGATGATGAAGGATACTTGGTGGACCCAACACAATACAAGAGGTTGGTTGGAAGTCTGAGGCACCTAACCTGCACAAGGCTAGATATTCTCTACGGAGTTGGACTAGTAAGTCGATATATGGAAGCACCTACAATAAATCACTTGAAGGCAGCAAAGAGGATACTTCGCTACATCAAAGGTACGATTGACTATGGTCTGTTTTATTCGCCTTCTGATCACTTCAAGCTAGTTGGATACAGTGATAGTGATTGGGCCAGAGACATAGATGATCGTAAGAGTACGAGCGGTTTCGTGTTCTATATGGGAGATACGGCGTTCACATGGAGCTCGAAGAAGCAACCCATTGGTACTCTGTCAACGTGTGAAGCCGAGTATGTATCAGCAACATCGTGCACCTGTCATGCAGTGTGGCTCAGAAAGTTACTAAATGAGCTTAAGTTTTCTCAAAAGGAAGCTACAGAGATATATGTGGATAACAAATCTGCGATTGCTCTAGCAAAGAATCCAGTCTTCCATGATCGAAGCAAGCACATCGATACGAAATACCATTACATCAGGGAGTGTGTTACAAATAAAGAGGTGCAGATAAAGTACGCGAAGTCATTTGACCAAGTTGTTGATATTTTCACAAAGCCTCTAAAACACGAGACGTTTCAGAGATTACGGAATATGCTCGGAGTGACGAAGTCAAGTTTAAGGGGGGCTGTTGAAAAATAAACTTGATTTTGGGTTATGTGTTTTGGATTTGGGCTTGAAAATATCCAAGTATATTAGATCAAGATTGTAGTCCATTATCTAGAAACTTCTTGTAATATGTAGTAGTCAAATTGTGTAAAATAATCTTGTAAAATATCTAAGTCAAGATTATCATGAGAATACTTAGAAATTATCTAGGTACTAGTAGATGATGAAGTGTTCTAGACTATTCCATTGTGTAGTATAAAAAGAGATATCACCCCTCATTTGTAATTAAGCAATAAGCAAAGCATTCAAGATCAATCAAGCTTCTAAATCATCAATCCTCCCTTCCACAAATAATATATATAGCCTTCTATTTCCAACAAAAATATTAATTATTCCTACTTATTTGGAAATTTTCCTTAAATTTTGTCTATATTTTTTGCGTATCGTTTTGTACGTGGAAAAGGCAAATTTTAAACATGCTATGAGGCCCCAATTGTACTTGCAAGATTTTCTTCTACGAAATAGCACTTCAATTGGTTATCTGTTAATTCTATCTTGAAAGTTACAATTTCATTTTTCTTTTTTACCAGAAAAAAGGGTCAAAACTGCCCCTAACGTATTGATTCTAGTTTAAAAATTGTCTGTGTTAATCTATTTTGAAAAAAATATCCCTATCGTTAAAATTTTGGTATATTTGTGCCCCTAAATCTAACAACTGACTGTACTTATATTTAAAACGATAGGGGTATTTTTTAAAATAGGTTAATAGTATGGACATTTTTAAACTGGAATCAACACGTTGGGGGCATAAATATACTAAAATTTTAATGGTAGGAATATTTTTTTTAAAATAAATTAACAAAAAATATTTTTAAACCGTCATTAATACATTAGAGACAGTTCTAACCCTTTTTCGTTTTTACAATTACATGTTCAACAAGCAACAAGTTGGGTTAAAAATTTTTGATGTTTATCTTCAACGTAACGTGTCACAACTTAGAGTTAAGACCTTATAGTGTCCTAATCAGTGGAAACGTGGCTTAAGACAGAAGTAACCAGCACATATACACAAGTGACAGCAAGACACAGAAATAAAATACCTTTGTCACAGACAAACATATGCATTAACATATAGCTAGCCACTGAATTTGTTAGCGTACAATTATGGCATCATCAATAGGACCATGGATGGGTGGTGGACGTCGTAGAGATTGGGATGTTGGATTTAGCAGCCCATTTTCTTCAGATATATGGATGGATCCTTTTGAGATTGGTGGATTAGGGTGGAGGCGTGGTGGCGGCGAAGATGATGTTTCTGCCTTAGCTCATGCTAATGTGGACTGGCGGGAAACTGATAATGCTCATATTTTTCGTGTCGACCTTCCTGGTTAAGCATCCAATCCTACATATATATACCACCTATTCTATTTCTCACTTACTCTACTGTTGATGACGCTTTTGAGTTAGTTGTATGACAGTTCATAGGGTGTTCTTGAGGAGGACGTGTTTTCTAAACTACGTCTTCACTTAATCACTTCTATGAATTAATTAATATCTGAGATTTTTTTAAAAAGAAGAATTTAACAGTTTAAGTTTTGACAAAACGTACGAAAGGATTTCATTTGTCTTTGGACATGAATTTTAGTTTAAGCTTGTCTTTGGACATGAATATTACTCAAAATAGTTCAAGATTTGTGAAAATTAAGTACTTAACACATATTCCTCGATCTCTCTTTCATATCAGGACTTCAATATTTTCTCTTGAAGTTTAAATACTGAACTTAGTATTCGCCAAATATACTAGATACTTAAAAATATTTAAATTTTATTTATATTCAAAACGCTCGTGAAGGATTTTCTTGTTTTTTTAGTTTAACTTGTTTAAGACTGAACATGACATGATGCTGGCTCCATACTTCTTATTGATATATACACTAGTCAGGAACAATTAGATTGTAGTATGACAATTTTTTTAGCAAAGTGACAATGTGCGAACTGGATTGTATTGGTAAATGTGATTAAAGCTGAGTGCATTTTAAAAATGGCAGGGGTGAAGAAGGAAGACCTGAAGGTGCAAATTGAAGATGACAACATACTTGAAATAAGTGGTGAAAGAGTAAAAGAGGAAGAGCAGGGCACCGACAAGTGGCACCGCGTGGAGCGTAGCCGTGGCAGCTTTAGGAGGAGATTCCGTCTGCCGGAGAATGCCAACGTGGAAGGCATAAGTTGTGGCCTTGAGCATGGAGTTCTGAATGTGAACGTACCCAAGAAGGGAACACAAGAGGTTCCAAGAAATGTTAGGGCTATAGATATTATTTAAATCAGCACTAGTCTTTTGGTTTTGGACTGTAGTACGTGTGTTACTAGTTTGGCTTTGCTGTCCTTATGCATAGTATGTGTAGAAGTTTGTTGTATGTAGTGCGTGCCTTTAAATAAGTGAATGCCAATGTTGTCATTTGTACAAATAAAAATACCTACTTTTAAGGGTTATCAGTTTCTAGAGCTCAAAATTCGTGAGAAAGATTCATTGGAAATTAGCGTGATTTTACTGGGGAAAAAAAATCGACTTTTGCTGTATATTTATCAAAAATATGCATGATTGAATATCATCATGGACCCGGGCGGATCTAGGTACAAAATTTGGGTGCTTAAGCACCTATTAACCTTAACTTTGGATAGATATAATTTCATAGAAAATTTAACGAAATGGATATATATTATTAGAAGCATCCAGATAACAAAATTATTAATGGGTCTTTTGGTTAAGAAGGGGTATTGGTAGCTTAGTACTATTAAAGGTGGGAGTTCATCCTCCTCCTTCGTTTTTTTTTTACGAGTTTATAACTTTATAAAAAAGATTTAAGCACCCAGGAACCTAATATTCTAGATATGCCACTGGTCCAAAGTGAGTGCAAAAGGTCATGAGTATCAGGTTGGCTGAAGTGTAGGGGTATGTAAAGAACACTAATAAATCAGCAACTTGATAATTCGAATCAAATCGAAAAAAAATATTAATCTGGTTTTAACCGAAAATAAATCAAAACTATATCAATAATATATAAGTATATTATTTATAATATAATATAGAAATATTTTTTAGAAAATTTTATTATAATTTTATTTTTTGAATGTTTTAACAAAATTTTATAATTATTAATATTAATATATTAAATGATATTAGCAGAAGCTCAAACCAAAATTCAATAACTAATGCTAACAAAAATATTCAATTCAATATTACAAATAAGAGAGTATTGAATATTTATTTTTATTTTACAATAATTTAGGTAAAAAATAACTTTTTTTCATGTAATTAATATTTTCTTATAATTTATTTATATAGCATCAAGGTCGGCTTTTAAACGAATGTCATTCTTTAGAAACTGTTTGTCACCAAGATAAGCAAAAGTGCTGTGTACCTGTTAACATAACATAAGAACTTCAAGGATTTCTAATGGAAGAATCAGAGTCCATTAAGGATTTGAAGTTTCAAGACAAGTTCGAAGGAAATTTAGTCTATATTCCATAAGCTCGAAGCCTTCTTTTGGGTTCTTACAACTCTATTAAGTTTCAAATTTTTCGCATGCTCCTAGGGAACATTTTGTTGGTGCCTAATTTTTATCCTCCCTTTCCTTTTAACATATTTTTAGCATGAAGTATTCTTTTTCGGTAGGACGCAACAGAACTACACGTTCCGATAAAGTTTCAGGAAAACTTTTTTCAGGTACTAGTTGCGGCAGCGAGGCCAGTTCGCAGCGTTTGGGAGTAAAGAGCTAAGCAACACCAGTCGGGACGTGCAAGAGTCGGTAGCAGTTGACCTTGGGCGCATCAAAGCCTATTTTCAGGTTTTTCCACAGGGAGTTGGTACCTCCCTCTCTCTTGTTTACTTTGTACACCTTTTTCGTATTTTAGCTAGCATTCCGTGTGAGGTTTAATCTGTTGCTATCTAGTTTGCATCTTTTTGCGTATTCCGCTATAGTGCATGTGTGCGTCACTATTCTCCATAGTCGGTTGGAGGGATAGTGGCAGCGGCGGGGGATGATAGTGTAAGGTCATGTCTTAGGGGGGTGAGGGCGGTGGCGGGGTGAGTAGGGGGCAGGGAGTGGTCCTGCGGGTAGGGCGGGAGGTAAGGATTGGATCATGGAACATAGACGCTCAGACGGGTAAGTCCATTGAGTTGGTGAAGGTTCTTCAGAAGAGGAGGGTTAACATAGCCGGTGTCCAGAAGACTAGGTGGAAAGGGTCGAAGGCGAGGAATGTAGACGGGTTTAAGTTGTGGTATTCTGGGGTCGTGAGAGGTAAGAATTGAGTGGGCATCTTGGTAGATAGGGATCTAAGGGAGTCCGTGGTCGAGGTTAGGCAAGTGAATGATAGGTTAATGTCTATTAAGTTGGTTATTGGGGGTTGCGTCCTCAACATCATCAGCGCTTACACGCCACAAGCGGGCTTAGACGAGGAGGCTAAGAGGCGCTTTTGGGAGGGCTTGGATGATCTAGTGAGTAGTATTCCCCAATCTGAGAAGTTAGTTATTGGAGGGGACTTTAATGGTCATATTGGGGCTGATGCTGGTGGCTATGGTGAGGTGTTCGGCGGCTTTGGCTTTGGGGTTAGGACCAGAGGAGGCACGTCACTGCTTGATTTCGCCAGGGCTTCCGAGCTTCTGATTGCGATTCCAGAAGAGGGAGGAGCATTTGGTCACCTTCAAGAGTTCGGCGGCGAGGACTCAGATTGATTACCTCCTCCTCAGAATGAGCGATAATGGTATGTGCAAGGACTGCAAGGTTATTCCGGGAGAGCCCCTTTCGACTCTTCATAGACTCCTAGTGATGGATGTCGATCTCTGGGTGAAGAGGAAGAGGAGGGGTGATCGGGGACAACCACGGATTAGATGGGGTGTTTTGGCTAACGAGAAAGCACAAGAGTTGGAGAGGAGGTTAGGTGAGGGCGGAGCTTGGAGAAGTTCTGGGGAAGCGGACGCTATGTGGTCAGAGACGGTGAACTTGGTTAGGGAGGTAGCACGGGACGTGCTCGGGGTAGCCAAGGGCTATTCAGGCAGACATCAGGGTGACTGGTGGTGGAACGACGTAGTCGAAGGAAAAGTGGAGGTGAAGAAGGCGGCGTTTGCTAAGTTGGCAGGGAGCACAAGCGAGGAAGAACGGAGAGCGAATAGGGAGATCTACAAGGTGGCGAGCAAAGAAGCAAAGCTGGCTGTTACGGAAGCTAAAAACGCGGCGTTTGGTCGCATGTACGAGGAACTAGGGGAGAGAGGCGGGGACAGGAAGTTATTCCTGTTAGCTAAAGTAAGGGAAAGGAAGGCGCGTGATCTTGACCAAGTTAGGTGCATCAAGTGCGAGGATGGTAGAGTTCTGATGGGGGAGTCTCAAGTCAAGCAGAGGTGGCATGCGTACTTTCGAGACTTAATTAACGAAGAGGGGGATCGTAACATAGAGCTAGGGGAGTTGGGGCATTCAGAGCAACATAGAGACCTTGGGTACTGCAGGCGCATTAGCGCGGAGGAGGTCATGGGGGCCTTGCGTAGGATGAGTAGGGGTCGAGCGACCGGGCCTGACGAGATCTCGGTGGAGTTTTGGAAGTGCATGGGTAAGTCAGGAGTGGAGTGGCTCTCCAGGTTGTTCAATGCAATCTTCAGGACCAAAAGGATGTCGGAGGAGTGGAGGTGGAGTACAGTGGTGCCCTTCTATAAGAACAAAGGCGATATTCAGTGCTGCAGCAACAATAGGGGTATCAAATTAATAAGTCTCACTATGAAGGTCTGGGAGCGGGTAATCGAGGCGAGGGTGAGGGAGATGACATCTATATCTGTGAACCAGTTCGGTTTCATGCCGGGTCGCTCCACCACAGAAGCTATCCACCTTGTCAGGAGGCTGGTGGAGCAGTTCAGGGATAAGAAGAAGGATCTGCACATGGTGCTTATCGACTTGAAGAAGGCGTATGACAAGGTCCCAAGGGAGGTGCTTGGAGGCGAAGAGCGTGCCGGAAGCCTACATCAGAGTAATCAAGGACATGTACGTGGAGCTAAGCCTAGGGTTAGGATGGTGGGTGGCGACTTAGACCATTTTCCAGTGATTATGGGGCTCTATCAAGGATCGGCGCTTAGCCCTCTCTTGTTTGCATTGGTGATGGATGCTCTAACCCGACATATTCAAGGGGATATGCCTTACTGTATGCTATTTGCTGATGACAGATTCTTGATAGACGAGATGAGAGTCGATGTTATTGAGAGGTTAGAGGTATGGAGACAGACTCTCGAGTCTAAGGGTTTCAAAATAAGCAGATCTAAGACAGAATACCTGGAGTACAAGTTTAGCGCCGAGCCGAGTGAAGTAGGCATGGATGTGATGATTGGATCTCAGGTCATCGCCAAGAGGGACAGTGTCAGATATTTTGGGTCGGTGATTCAGGGGGACGGAGAGATTGACGGGGACGTCACTCATCGCATAGGAGCGGGGTGGTCAAAGTAGAGGCTTGCATCAGGAGTCTTGTGTGACAAGAAAGTTCCACAGAAACTCAAGGGGAAATTTTATAGAGCTGTGGTTAGACCTGCAATATTGTATGGGGTGGAGTGCTGGCCAGTGAAGAACTCTCATGTTCAGAGAATGAAGCTTGTGGAGATGAGGATGCTCAGGTGGATGTGCGGGCTCACTGGGTTAGATAAGATTAAGAATGAAGTTATTCGAGAGAAGGTGGGGGTGGCCCCGGTGGATGAGAAGATGCGAGAAGCGAGACTGAGGTGGTTCGGGCATGTGCGGAGGAGAAGTCCTGATGCCCCGCTGAGGAGTTGTGAGCGGCTGGCGATGGTCGGCATTTGGCGAGGCAGAGGGAGGCCTAAAAGATATTGGGGAGAGGTGATTAGGCATGACATGGCTAGAATGCGGGTTTCCGAGGATATGGCCCTTGATAGGAAAGTCTGGAGGTCTAGTATCAGGGTTGTAGGACAGGGGCTCCTAGAGTTTTTCGTATTCCTCACCCGGGGTTAGGTGAGGCTTGGCAGGGCTATCCATAGATGATTTGTGTTTTGGATTGTGTCTCCCTTATGGTAGTTATTATGGTAGTTACTGTATGATATTATTGCATGCTATTTTAATTTATGGTTTCTATGTTTGGATAATTATTTACACTATTTCTGCTGGAGTTACTATTGCTCTTTTGTTTTTGTTTTTCCTTTCCTTCACTGAGCCGAGGGTCGAGTGGAAATAGCCTCTCTGCCCTTACGGGTAGGGGTAAGGCTCGTCTACATATTACCCTCCCCAGACCCCACTTTGTGGGACTATACTGGGTATTAGTTGTTGTTGTTCCGTACATAGTCCCTCTCTACGTCATTCTAGAGAGTACATTTAGTTATGGCATTTTGATTAGACACAAATTTAAGAAACAGATTTAGTACTAATAGAGTAACATTAGTTGTGTGTGGCTCATTTTTCTCTTACAAATTTGTGGATCACAATCTTACATTTCTGAGTTCATAAAATGTAAGACAAAAAAAAATAACTAGTACAACTACTATCAATTATATGAAACACAAAACAAAATTTTCCACTATCATCGTACTTGTTGTTTAAATCGATTGAATTTTTATGACTATGATTATAACCTTGACCTCCTATTGATTTCACCAACCAATTTCTCAACTTCACACAAAAGTACTCACCTAGTCACCTTCACAGTCACAACATTAATGGACCACATTCCCTCGCGTTTGGGGCAACGATGGCGGGAGATATTGAACTATTTTTACATTTGTTTAGAAATATTCGTTTAATTTGATGTATACCTATCTAACTCTTATACTACTTTTTATATTATAGTAGTTGGATATTAGTTTCACTTTTGCTATTTTGATCATATTTATGTATTAACTAAAGAAAAATACATATTAAAATTTATATTGTTCGGACTCTTCAAAAATATCGTTTGTTGCATATTCGATTCTCTAAAAATAGTGCATTTTCTAAAAATATGGTCCAAGTAAGACAAAGTTTTCAAGAATATGAGCAAAAGAGGCAAATAACCTGTCTGGCCAAGCTTCTTTTTGGCAAAAAGTACTTTTTTTGCCAAAAATTGAGGTGTTTGACCAAGTTTTTTGAAGGAAAAAATTTGCTTTTGAGGAAAAGCAAAAGTAGTTTTGGAGATGTAGAAAAAATAGCTTCTCTCCAAAAGTATTTTTTGAGAAGTACTTCTGAGAAAAATACACTTAGATGGTCAAATAAAAACTCTCTGCCTTCTCTCTAGGAAGAAGGGTAAATAGTGATCCCGTCACTATTCATCGGGCATATCATCAGAATCTGGCAAAGTAAAGCTACAAATTAGCTACCAAAATAACACCTTAGGGATTGTGAACAACCCACATCTGATTTCTTCCTAAAATCTTTAGCCAGTCGCATCAGATCTTTGATTTTGTCATTCGAGTTACTGTAGCAGCGTGTTAACTGGGCAGATTTCATCGCTGCTCTTTGTTTTCATTCTGTTTTCCTTTCTTCTTGATAGAGTATTGAAGAACTATGGATGCATCATCTTCTCCCCAGTCTTTGGCTATGGGAGAGATGATCTCAGATGACAACTCAAAACAAACGTATGCTGATCAATTGATCCAACAGAAGGCTGCAACTACTTTGAATCAAAAGTTGTTGAAACTAATTGAAATAATTCATGGAATCCCAACAATCAAGTTTTCAATGGAGGAAAGGATGGATTTCGTAAAAGAGGAAGGTTTACATCAAGCCACTGTAGTGAAGCTCTCTTCAAATGCACCAGATTTAATAGCCTTAAGAAATGTACTGCCGAAATTTTTCGGCATCAAAGGACAATGTCTGATCGGCCAACTAGCACCTCGACAATTGCTTATCAGGGTGGATCAACATGTATATTTCGTTAATTCACTTGCGAGGTCAGCTAACTACTTCAAATTCAATGCTAAGGAGCATCAAATTCGAATTTTCCCATGGTCCCTTGACTTTAAGGTCAATGAAGAAACCACGAAGGAAGTGGTCTAGATTTCCTTACCAAATTTGCTAACGGAGCTGTTTGCGATGAAGGATTTGTTGTCTATACCTTCAGTTGTTAGTAAGCTATAGCTATTGACAAAGCTACCCAGACTAAGTCGCATCCTAGTACTGCAAGAGTCAAAGTGATTCTTGATTTAATGGACAAATTACCTGAGAAGGTGCGTTTGCATTTTATGGATAAGAAAACGGGCAAGAGTGTTGAGTTCTTTCAAGAGTTTTAATATGACAACTTACCTTTGTATTGTCACTGTTGTAAACATCAAGGACATGATGAAACATCATGTCGCAGATTAAACAAAAATACGACAAGAAATGTGCAAGGTACTCAAGAAGCTGTTGATAATGATCGTCTATTGCCTGCTGAAGTATTGGGTTGGTGAAAAATTTGCAAGGGGATGCTAGGGAGCTACTAAATGCAAAGAGGGCTGCCCAGAATTTGGTAGTTGCTTCAGTGCAAGTTCAAAGTAATGAGCAGCAAAATGTGGAGGCTACTATTGCATTGAATGGAGCTGGGGATCGAGAAGCTGCTGGGATTGATGAACCTAATGCTAATCGACCAACCAACGCCAATCATACTGCATTGAATACCAATCGTATCTCAACAATTCCAGCTAAGGATTTACAAGAAAATGATGTGAAGCAGCAGCATATACTGAATGTGCAGCTGAAGGAGGACAAAAGGTACTGTCAATGAAGGTATTGGTGTTGGTGTTCCTAAGGCTAGTTCAAGCAAGCTTGTGCAGCATATGGATGGTGTTTCACAAATTGGGAATCCTATTTCGGATGCTCCTAATTATGGGAGTGCAACTGCTATAAAGGTTTCAAATGATAGAAATGATGTTGGGATGGCTAATACTAATACTGATCGAGAAACCAATGCCAAAAATAATGCAACAGATGTAGTAGTAGTAGGACATGTTGTTGTTGTATGTTCAAACTTGGATCTACTGTTGCATTTACTACATCTGGTAATCAACATATGGGTGTGGCTCCTATGACTACCGATGCATTTGTGAATTTGTTTGAAACCCCAATTTATAGGGCTGGACAACAGGAAAACACTGGAACTGCTCAAATGCATGAGGAGGTGTTGAATCAAGGAAACATTAGTCATAACCATTTAAAAGTACCAGGGATAGGACATATTGACGCAGGTACAAAGCTGGAAAAAACAGGTGTTGAACGTGTTGTTGCACTATTTGATCCAATGGAAAAATCAGCAAGAGCATCTAGTCAAATTACAAAGGAAGTTGGGAAAAAACAAAACGTGGCTAAGGTTTGATCAGTTGTATCACCTAGTAAAAGGGCTGCTAATGATTCCAAAAAATAGGAATTTACATCAGAAAATATTAGTTGTACAAATGCTTTTGAAGCCTTGACCATTGAACATGAAGATGGAGAGAATGATGCTGCTAAAAAATGCGAACAGGTGTTTGGAGATTCAGATTCAAAATCTGGAAAATACAGCTATCCAACAAATGTAAAACAAAAGCAAAGTTCTTCAAAAACTACAGCTCCAGTAAAGGAACATGATAAGGGCCAACCTCAAGCTTCAGGCAGTAGCAATCAACAGCAACATTCCAAGAACACAGAGGTCGACAAATTGTTTCGAAGGCCATTATTCCTATTGTTGCCCAAACGACTAAGGCGATCATCTCCAATACACCTAAAATGTATATTTCCAATCCTCACATCCAACAAATCATCAACGACACACAAAAGGCAAGGATGATGAAGTCTTCTGTGTAAAACAACCTTTGGTCACTTTGAACACTTCGGTGTTTGAGATCCCTTCACAATCAATTGAATCCTATGGCGAGTTTGAAGGTGCAGCTGGGCAGCTTACTCTCTCAACTGGAAACAATGATGAACTTATCCAATAAAAGGTGATCAAATCCAAATTTTGGTTACAGCAACGTGAAGAGGATGACGAAGACAATAATAATATTATCAAAGAAAATGTGAGGGATCCAGCAATAAATTCCAAGATATGGATTCAACAACGTGAATACGATGATGATGAATATTTTGGAATTGATTTTGTGGATGACTCTTCAGACGAGGGTGAGAAATGTAGTGGTGATGAAGACATAACATTAGTAGTGTCTCCAATTCCAAAAGGAGGTAGCTACTCTAAGATAGGATCTGGAAGCAGGCTCAATGCAACAGCTCCAGATTTTATCCCTAGCTCAAGGCAGCAACATGGAGAAATAACCAAAACTAAAATGAGGCTGATAGGATAGGCAGTAGCAACGAATTCTGGCCAGCAGCAGCAGTTTACTTCATCTGTTTCTACTGTTGAACGTGGGCAGCAACAGGTGAATGAAAATGCACACACAACTGCTCTAATAAGTGTACCAACAATCTCTTTGGATGACAGAATGTTACTTGATGTGTTGGTAAATCCCAGACCTTTCAAAAATTTAAGTGCACCTAATGTTGCTAGCACTGGAAGAATGACCAACACCAATAACAAAAGTCAAAGAAACGCAGTCTTGGTCACTAAAGAGGATAACACTTTGGTATCACAAGATTTTCCTCAAGAAATTAAAAAACCGATAAATTTAGGCAGATATGTTTATGAAGAAGGTGAGGAAGATATTACTCTAAATCAACTCCGGGCAGTGACAGCGAGGAAAGGCGATTTGTCGCCATTGCATAGCGGAAAAAATAGGAAATCTAGAACAAGGGATAGAAGCTGGGATGGAAGGAAACACAGTTACGATGGAAAAGCAACACAAGATGTTGCCCTTAGGAAACCACCAATGAGAAATGCAAAGCAAAAGGCGAGTGTACCTACCACTTCCGCAAGGTCAAATAAATCCAAAAAGAAATGATAAAGTTTTAGGATTATTTGAAGAAAGCGGAAGAAGAAGAAAAAGAGCTACAAATTGGAGAATGCACAAGTTTCAACAAAGAAGACAAAGACTCAATTTATTACATTGTATTATTTTACTATTTTTTAAGTATTATCATCTGTAATATCATCACAGAGTATGCTATAAACTCTATGATGATCACTGAACATTCAGTCTTAGCAAGTTCTTTGTTTTTGCATGCTTGCTAGTGAGGTTATTTTATACCTCGATATGGTTAGTACAATAAGGGTAGCCCGGTTGCTTTATATGGTAACAATATCGGTGCTATTGTACCCTTTATTTGTACTTTTTCTATTTGTTGTATTCTTTTCTGTTATCAATATAAAAACCAACCCTAGGCACTTGCCTAATGGATTCAAAAAAAAGGCTTGGTCAAATACCAATCGTTGATCAAAAGTGTTTTCTCACCAAAAGTACTTTTAAAAAAATACTTCTTCTCAAACTTCATTCTCACCGCAAGGGAAGCCCAAAACAACTCCTTATACGGAGTATTTGGCATTTCTAAAGTGTGAATCTCTCTCTCCAACTCAAATTTTCTTCTCCCCTCCAACAAAATCAATCTACCTCATTACCTAAAAATACTTAGTCTTTTTTACAGCTTCTATACAAAAAAATTTCAGTTCCTCTGTACATGAGCCCTCTCTACGTCACTTAGAGAGTACACTCAATTATGGAATTTTATTTAGACAATTGACGTCATTAGTCAACATACTTTAATTTCACCTTGGAATAGATGAATTAGACTATAATTATGCCCAAAAGAACCACATTTTTTATAGCTTTATGGCAAAAAGTGATAACCAAATGCTCTGATTAGTGATTTTCATATTTTGCAGGCTATATCAAATAAAAAAAGTCGGTGGAGCACTTTTGGGATCAATTCCGGAAAAAAAAGAGGCCAATCAAACAATGCCCACGAAATGCACCAAGTGAAGGGACAAAACCAGAACTATCCTGGCATGCCGCTGTCAGACTATAACCACGGTAGGACAGCGACAGAACATTGCCAAAGATTCAGAGGACCATTTTGGTCGTGGTCCTAGCGTAACCGCGGTGGACCACGGCAAAACGCGAAAATTTTAGGGACCAAAGTTTCAAGTCGGTGAAAGTTGGTGAAAACCCCTTATAAGATATAGAAATTCGACCACATTAGGCCAGCCTTGTTTTTTGAGATTACTTTTGCAAGATACACAAGTGTGAGAGATCACCCAAAAAATATCACAGTTCTTTATCTCTTCTTTTTCTTGCAAGTTTTTCCATGATGAATATTTTCGTAGTTTATCTTTACGTTGTTATGAGTAGTTAAATACAGTCTAAGCTTTTGATGGAACCTATTGAAGGATGAACTTCTTGATTATGTTAATATAGTTTGTTAGTTAATCTCTATTTGTTTAACTACGTATTTGTTGTAGTTAATTGACATGATTCTTAATTAGCTGTGCCTATTTAGTGTGCATAACTCGGAAGAGAATGCATATTTAGGTAATTTTTGAACAACACCACTCCCACAGTATAAGAGGGATCATAACTGCGGGTTTAATGGCGGGATTAGGGATAACGAAGCCTTGGGTGCAATCTAAAGTGAGATGTAATAAACGAAAGTTAGCTAGTGTATCTCGGGAGAGTGCATCTAGTAAATTATCATGATTACTTGGGAGAAATTTATGGTAAAAAGAGTGCTCATGATTGATAGAGATGTTTTAGTGAATCTATATGAAGCGTAACCGAAAAGGATTTCATCAATAGGGGAAATCACTACCTTAACCTTCTCATTATTGTTTACAACTCAAGCATATTTAGTTTAAAGGTGTTTATTTACTTTCAGTCTTAGTTATTAGAAATATCACCAACTGTTGTTTCCAACATTTGGGAAAGTTGATTATAAAGAATTTAGTACGTCCAAAAAAAGTGATTGATAGGTTAATTCTCTGTGGATTCGACTTTGGGCATAAATACTCAGGTTATATTTGCAACGTCCGCGTGTCCTTTTATAAGGCATAGTTGAGCGTGATCAAATTTTAGCGTCGTTGCCGGGGCTAATGGTGTTATCAATTACAATTGAAAGAAGTACAAAAATCCTTAGTGTAGTCAGTTTTCTCTATACCCAATTTTAACATTGAAATTTTCACGGTTGTTGACTTGGTTGCACAGGTGCATGTCTAGAAACTCATCGAGATCTGGTTAAGTATTTGAAGCATTATCAGATCCCGAGAAATATTTCAAGGATTTGAATCGGGCCAACCATAAAAACAAACAACAACCAACAACTGCACAACGCGAAACAATCATGGGAGACCACGAGGAAAACCCAGAAGCCAATAGTGCCAGAGGCTGCTCTCTATGACTGGGCACAACCCACAGCCGAAATTCTAGCCACCGCGATTGTAGTCCCGCAGATACAGGCTGAATAATTCCAAATTACAAACAACATGCTGCATTTGTTGCAAAACAAGGGACTATTTTCGGGGTCATAAATTGAACATCCTCAGCAGCACTTGCAGAATTTTCTCTCCATCTGCAAAACCCAAAGGCAGCCCAACGTAACCTAGGAAGCAATCAAGCGGTTGTTGTTTCCATTCTCAGTTACAGGAGCTGCCCAGACCTGGCTTAACTCACTCCTCATCAATTCCATAACAACTTGGGAGGATTTGATCAGGCAATTTCACAATAAGTTTCACCCACCCAACAAGACTACTCAACAAATTGATGACATTTTGAGCTTTAAACAAAAACCAATGAAGACATTGCATGAGACATGGGAGCGTTTTAAAGGAATGTTAGTTATATGTTCGCACCATGGTATTCCAAATGTGATGTTGGGGAAGAGGTTGTACATGGGGTTGTCAGATAACGTGAAGAATATTGTTGACGCTTCAGGTAGTGGAGCTTTCTTGAGCAAAACAAGAAGAAATGGCCAAAATCTTCTTGACAAGATGGCACAAAATTCAGGATGGACAACCAGGAATGCACCTATCACTACAGTGGTGCACTCAGTGCCTCTTGATCCATCCAATTGTATGGATGAAAATATGGTTACCTTATTGACACAGATGACCATACTCACCAAAAAGGTGGAAGAGTCGGGGCAGAAACAGCAGCTACATATTGTTGATACTACTTAATGAGGACTTGTGCACATCTTGCATTAGCCAGCCAGCTGGTAACCAGTGGAATGCAGAACATAATCATCATCACTACCCTAAAGACATGAACTATGTGTCAAACTATGGAGGCCAGAGACAGGGTGGTTAGAATTGGGGTCAACAGAATCAGCAGTACAGGCCAGCACAGCCACAGTTCAACACTAGGAACATGGGAGGTATGAGAACCCCCAACAATATGGCACCTTACCCAAGACCACAGGGATACAATAATCAGAATCCGCAGCAGGGGTATCACCCACCTCAGCAGCAGCATGGTGGAAAACAGGAAGATGGGTTTTGCTAGACTTGAAGCAATGATGCAGCAGGTTATTGGGTCTAATGCAAAAATTAACGAGAGAGTGGATGCACATGATGCAGCAATCAAGAATATTGAGGTGTTGGTGGGCCAAATTTTGATGTCTCTGAAAAATCATCCTTATGGGACACTACATGAAGACACCCAGATAAATCCAAAAGATCAGGGGCCGAAAAAGTTGATGGCGGTGAGCCTACGTAATGGCAGAGATTTAGATGTAGAGCAAGAAAGGGCTCGAGAAGCTAGACAGGCTGAGACACTCATACCAGTGCCCACCGAGCTGGATGAATCAACGAAACTAACACAGGTGACAGTCCAGCCTGCTCAAGAAGAAAAAAATATTCAGAATGAGACCGAGAAAGAAGCTGAAACAGTCCAGGAGCCAGCAGTTGATATAGCAGCTGATAAAGTTCAGTCCCAATTGATTGGGAAAAAAGAGACCTCCTGCACCCTTCCCTCAGGGGCTGGCCAAGTACAAAAAGGAGGAGCAATACAAGAAGTTCTTTGACATGTTAAAGCAAATCCAGGTCAATATACCATTGATTGAAGCGTTGAAGGAGATGCCTGGGTATGCAAAAATGATGAAGGACTTGATGTCCCGAAAGTTTGATTTCCAAGACTTGGCCACAGTTACTCTTACTCAGACCTGTAGTGCAATGGTGACTAGACCAATTACGGAAAAGCTGTCTGACCCAGGGAGCTTTACAATCCCATGTACTATTGGTAATTTTGCTTTTGCTAAGGCACTATGTGATCCAGGGTCCAACATCAATCTTCGCTTCAATTCCGCCTGTAAAGCTAGCTCCTACTCCTCCTCCTTCTCCTTTAGGATAGGATCCTCCTTGGTCCTTTTTGCATAAGACTCTCGTAAGGAGACCTTTTCGAACCGCAGCATGGGGGATGTCCTCTCTCTAGCTAGGCTCTACTGTTCTAAGGATGCCCTTTCTTTACTAGAGGAGGAGGAAAAAAGACACTTACATACATAATTATAGAGGTTTATAGAGGTGAACCAGCTTAGTCGGTAGAATTTTTTTTAATCTAGCAAAACAAAGGAAATAATGCTTTTCTTAAGGCAATCTATAAGTCAGAAATAGAATGAGGAAGAGAGAGGACCCCTCGGAATGGTATGTGGGCCTTCCTCAAGCAATCCCTTATGACTCAACCTCTGTTCTTGAGCAAAAGCGTCCTCCTAAAAGACTGTCCCATCCGGTGATTTTATTTCCAGCAATTACAAAAATTTCGTACTTGCTTATTAGGTTGATTATGCATGCTTCATCTAGCACCAGTGGCATTTGATTGTTAGTTACTCTTTAATTTGTAACTGCAGATTCGAGCATCTACTAAGTTAACAGGGAAAAATCTTCTTTTATTTATCCATGATCTAAACATCTCATAAATTGCATGAGCAGGCAATTGTATGGTGTAATACAAGACGTTGTGGATCCAGAAATGTATTTGGCACAAACAACTTGGAAAGTGCTCACTATGCAGTGGATTGAGGTACAACTACATACCAGTAGCTATAAGCATACAGTCACGTGATAATTATGTTCAGTGAGATTTTGTGTTAGCCCGTGACAATTATGTTGGACATTATATTACCTTTCCGAAAGTAGCAGTTGGATTTCTTCCACGCAAATGTCAAAGTCAATAAAGACCTGATTAGTAAAAATGTTGAATTTAAAAAAAATTGATTTTGGAGATTTTCTTACAGAAGGGCACTGATCATGAGAACATTTTGTGTCTTCCTTATTACTTGCTGCTCGGATTGAAACATCTCTTTTTGCGATATCTATGGCTTTCTGACAGCCCCTGACATTCAGGCCCGGAAGGGAAAGGTAAAGAGGATACTTGACAGGGAGTTTCTTTAGATTAACATATTCACTAGTTGATGTGCACTACCTAGTTAGGGGGAGACGAGCATCAATACAACATTTAAAGAGTTACATCCAAAGAGGTCTAAGTTAGACTAAGGTTTACATCTCTATTAACTTGGATAAAATGTTTGAGAATCTCGTCATTTCCTTTGAAGAATTTCCTTTTTTTTTTAATTGGTTTCATTATATTAAGGTATTACAGATAAACACAGTAGCTCCAATAGCACCAACATGATCTCATTTGGTTCTTTGACATATATATGTTCGCAGCAACATGAGAGTGTCAATGATCTTTTTATTTAGGTCACATGAGTGCCATATCTTATAGCCAACAACTAGTGTCTATTTTTCCCCTCCTTTGGTGTTAAGAAACTTAGACATATTGCTCATGTTACTACACCTTATTCTTGGCCAGGGGCAAAAGCTGGCTGGGGTCAAGGATCTTTATTTGGTTGAGGTAGGTCATGAAACTCATTTCCTCAATGTTTATCTGTTTTTCAACATTGAACCGTACTTCAAAGTGAACTTGATGTTAACAGGTAGGGGTTTATTGCTCATTCAATCAACTTCTAGAGTATGGATTCTATCATGCAGATCCACATCCTGGAAATCTATTTCGTACATATGATGGGAAATTAGCTTACTTAGGAACTTCATTTATTTTCATTTCTCAATACGCATGCAGGATGCCATCTTTTAACTAAATATATCATGCTGGAAACCTTTCGTACAAGCTATGTTTCCAAAAATATGCTGGTAACCTTTTGTACTTGCTATTTTTCCAAGTATATGTTGGTAACCTTTTATACGTGCCACTTTCCTTTTTTCTTTCTTACTCTAGCGTTTGTCATTTTTTTCTTAAGGAGAATGTTGAAATGTCTACTTTGTTTAATACGATTAGCTTTCATGAATTTCTTTTAGCTATTGTCTTATAGCTCACAATGAAAATGCTGCTCAGAACTCAAAGTAGCTATCTACATGGAAACTCAAAGTATCATATTTGAATGTCTTATGAAAGTGTATATGAGAACAAACTTCTCTGTGTTTCTGTGGTTCTTTCTGATGTTCATAGTTATTCTATGTTTTACTGTTAGAATCTCATATCAAAAGTGTTTGGGTTATAGTCTCCTTATATCAATTTGGACAATCCTCACCACTTGAACTACCTTTTGAGTTACTCAGGCCCAAGGTTAACTTGGTATCAAAATCAAATTCATCCGTGATGTTGGGCTACCCAATCAATGTTGGCCACCCAAGTTATATTACTTCACACTCCAGAAGTCCAGTCGTGGGGGAGAGGAAGTGTTAGAATTCCACATTGATTATGTCTATTGGCTGTAGTCTCCTTATATGGTCTTGAATAGCCTCACTGCTTGAGCTAGCTTTTGGTTTGAGTCAGACCTAAGGTCTATTTTCTTAAAGTTAGTCGATAATAATATGGGTATTTTGTCCCAGTTGAGTGCCTTGTCTTTAGCTACCTGTCATCAATTCCTTAACTCAAACTTGCTTTCAATCCCAGACTTCGGTATGATGGGTGAATTCAAACAAGAATTTCGTAATGGTTTCATTGAAGCATGTCTCCATCTTGTGAATCGTGATTACAGTTCATTGGCCAAGGATTTTGTCACTCTTGGGTATTATTATTATCTTCACTATTCAAGGCAAGGTCCTTTCTTAATATTAGAAAGTTGCTTATTTCTGCTACATATATGCTTTGACAGGCTTATTCCACCCACAAGTGACAAGGCTGCAGTTACAGAAGCTTTAACAGGTTTTGTCCTTTATTTTGATATTTATTAGCTCTAAAGTTATATGTCTAGACCTAGAAAGTGATATACTTGTTGGGTTCTTCTTTACTAATATGATTTTCACCATTAGGTGTTTTTCCGGATGCTGTCGCCAAAGGAGTCCGTAATGTAAGCTTTGGGGATCTTCTCGGAGATTTGGGAATCACCATGTAAGCGCTTTTCATGATTACTTCTTTCGATTGAAATTGAACATATCTTTGCATTCCTGCGATTACCTTTATGCAATGTAATTTGGTCTTATTTCACTTGTGCTTTTATCATTTCTTACTTTCTAAGTTTGTGAAAGATGTATATCTCATGGAGCAGGCTGTGATGAGTATAGGCCCGGAGAAGGGAGCGTCTCTAAATAAACAATTTAAGAAGGAAAAGAAACATTTTTTACAAGATGTATCCTATAAAATGCACTAATCCTTGTTTAGTTTATTGAACAATCTTAGTGGTCGATCTTGATCTTGATCTGTATTCTTAGCTGATCTGCTAGATTACTGGATAGAATATTTGTGCTTCTAGCCAGCGGGGGATCTTTGGAGGGCATGGGTTCGTATGCACCTATGTTCCCCTCCCTAGACTGTATAGCAATGTTATATCTCTTCAATAATACTTTTATATATATATATATATGTGCGCGCGCGCGCTCCCAAGCTCAAAGAACCATATGGTGCAATGGTTATTGGGTGCACATTATATATGAGGTCCAGGGTTCAATTCCCATGTCTTTCTTGCTGTTTTTTTCCTTTCTTTTCTGGAATTAGGCCCACACATGGTATGTCTGGTGACCCTTCTTCCATTCTAAATTAGTACTTTTTTCTTCTTTCTTTCTTGGTTTGGTTTTTTCTTTCAAAACTCCAAGTCTGAGATATTGACATCCCTAGTCTCTTTTTGTCACCATAAAATATATAAAATTAAATCAAATATCCATATTAAAACTAGTAGCAGTGGAGAATGTTCAACCCATTGACTATATGCTACATCTGAACTCATTAAGAATATGCTACATCCTCAACTGCTACTAGTTTTAATGTAGGCATTATATAATATTTTATACAATTTTAATACATATGTAGATGTGTGTGTGTGAAAGTCACTCAAATTTTAAAAAAGTTTAATTTTGAATGCCTAATGGGTTCAATGGCAAGAACCAAGAGGTCAAACCCGTCAGATTTAAATCCTGGATCTACCTTTTCGTAATAATGCGTCCATCTTCTTGAAATCCTGGATCCGCCCCTTTTCTCAGGACACTGAAGTATTACAATGGGAGTTGCATGCACTGTTGCATGCCGGACTATATGGCTTTTCGAAACGAATGAACTTGCTTGATAGAAAATCTGGAAAACCTTATCATTCATATTGAGATCATTGAAGATAATTTTCAGAGATGTTCTTTGTTGTCTGGATAAGGCTATATTGGTTTTCTTATGAGGACATCAAATGCCAGATCTATCATTTCCTCTTTGCAGTATTCTTTTGATTTTTTTATATTTTTGAATAAGTTTTGCCAAACTCTTTGATTACAGGTACAAATTTAAGTTCCAAATACCTTCTTATTTCTCTCTTGTCATCCGAAGGTATTTGGCGTGTAAAGATTCAAAACAAAAAGAATCATTAGGGATTAGTTTGTTTTCAATTTCCTTTGTCCCGTTTATTCTGTTGGTGGCTGATGTCATGTGCTGATGCTTCTGAGACATCTAGTCTCGCTGTATTGGAAGGCATTGCTATTGGCATCAATCCAGAATACAAAGTTCTGGGCAGTACGTATCCATGGATTGCTCGAAAAGTACTAACTGACAGCTCACCAAAACTGAAAGCTTCTTTATAAGGTATATGCAAATGTGATCTCTTATTCTCTTTCTTAGCACCAATTCCCAGCTGTCCCCTTGCACAAGCAACTTGATTGACCTCGTACAACTTCAATGTTTCTGACCTCCAGTCAACTTCTTGGTGCCACAGCTGGATCACTAACAATTCATTTTCCTAGACGAGGAAAATTCACAAATCTGTACTAGTCACGTTCATGAGTTCAATTTATTTAATTGGAAATGAATCTCAATTATCTTATGCTTGTGCTTTTTGCATGAAAGAGGGTTGTTTTTCTACACCTTTGATACGGAAGAAAGGGAAGATTTTTAAATATTTAATTATCAATTTGATGTAATAATGTGCGATGAGCTAGGTTTCAATCATGTATGGATGCAGCATGCTAGCAACACCTTTTTCTTTCATCTCTTTTTTCTTTCTCGTTGTCTTTTTTGGAATTACTAAGCATTGTATTCGACACAAACTTGTGTCCAACTAATTGTGAATTCTTTGAAGGGGCTTTCTTCAAAGAAATCAAACGCTAATTTATCAATATTAGGTAGAGACATATCAAGCTTCAAGCATGAGACAGTATACAGAAGTTTTACTGGTTATGGTGTTATTAACCTAATAAATTTTGTAACTGCAAGTTTAACTGTTTATGTACTCGTGGCAAATTCTAATTCCATATACTCTTATATTAGGATGGTCAGTTCAGGATTGATCGACTGGAGTCACTCTTATCAGAGGTAAGCTCTGTGATATATATTTTGTCGCATTTATATTTGTCATCATACGTCTGACAATTAACTAGTGTAAGTTAGATGCTGCAGCTGAATTTTGTGTTGTTCTTGATATGCGAGTTACATATGAGAAAATTGGAAATCTTTAAGTATTTCATAGTTTCACCATATTAGTTAGTTTTGTTTCTGATATACAAGTGTAGATTCTGAATCTCTCTTCATAACAGTCTCTCCGTGCCAAGACAGAGAGAACACTGATTAACAAGCAAAATGGTGAGACCGATTCAAAGGTCGTTATCAAGCAAATTCTTTCTTTTACATTGGATGATAAGGTATTCTATCTCAGAAAATACTTCACTATTAAACAGTCCAGAAGCTGGATTGCACCTGAAAATAAAGAAAGAAATACACAGACGCACTTCTTATTAGTTCATTTGTTTATTTTCAGGGTGCCTTTGTCAGAGAACTTCTACTTGAGGAATTTGCCAAGGTATGGACCGTTGTTTGAAATTACAAAAATTCAAGTAAACTTTTCATCCATGCTCAGCACCTTCGTTTGACTTAATTCAAACAGGTGATAAATACTGTAGTGGCTGGAAATTCTTTTGCTTTGAATGTAGATGAATAGGAAAAGACCCTATACCATTTAATAGAAATAATTGTTTGGTCAAATCTGTAAGCAGTTTCAGCTTGATAACGTATCAGTCAGGTTTTCTATTTGAATGGATTCTAGTGACAGACAAATTGATTTGCTGCATCATTAGCACTCGTAGTTGGTTGGTGTTTCTGATTCTGATATTATTGATGATTTGGGAATTCTCTTCTTTGTTCTTATTCCAGAAATAAGTCCCAGTAGGAGTACTAGAGATAACAAAGAGATAAAGGATAGGTGAAGAGAGGTTTCTTCACTATCATCCTGGTAGTTTGTGGGTGGAAATCTATCTGACAATGCAAGACCCCCACACAATTTAGGAAAGCAAAATACTGCTTAATCACTGAACGTGACATGGAAATTTAAAATATCCTGTACAGTCCCAAAACCAATGCTCTTGATGATGTTAGAGCTGCATTCCTCATTTTCACGTGGAATCAGTATGCGTGCTAATGTGAATAATCTAAAAAACTCAAATTGGCGAATTTCCATTTCATTTGGTGTGTTGAAAAGTGGTTATAGCTTAACTTCCTTTCCATGTTGGTTGGTTTCTGATATTGTGTCCAAAATTTCCAGAATGCTACTCTTTCAGTGTAATTTTCATCGTCCGCACTGGTTGGATTAGGAGTCACTCTTTTCTCCAATTTGCAGGGTATGGATGCACTTGGTATTGCAACTCTTGATTCAGTAGCCAATGCAGTTGTAGCTAGGCTACCGTTTTCTCCCTCCAGATCATCTTCATTGACTGATGAAGATATTACTAATCTAAGAGATCTGCAACGTCTGACACTGTTGATATCAGGACTTAGAGAGAACGAGAACCCCAGAATGGTAAGAGATTCTTGCAAACATAAATAGACGTGTTTTCTTGCAGTTGATATAGAACCACCACGATGCACAATATGGAAAAAGTATCTGAGAACAGTTTTTGTATGGATTACTATTACTTACACAAGTTTATCACTGTTAATAATAGAGCAAGAATATCCATGGTTACCTCCCATAACATGCTGTATTCTCGAAGAAAAACGCATTCAAGCATACAAACATTTATTATGATCCATGAACAACTAAGATATTGGAACTTGGAACACCTGAAAAAGCATCAGTTTAATAATGAGAGTTCAGTATCTTTCTTGTTTCCATAAGAATGTTCTCCCTATTTTACATGTTTTTGAAATTTCCAAAGTTCCATTATGAATATTGATGTAGTGGCCCCTCAAAGACCAATTGTGAGCCTTCCAGTGTATTGCCACACTATGACAATATAATCACACTGCTTGCTCTTCAATAGCTGCTAAAGATCAGATTTATTTCTTGATGCATGCTTGAACATGTATGGAAATCCAAGAAGATGTTTCTCTCCAGCTGAATTCCGCTTCGCATTTCACCATCTTGGTCTCCAAGCTCCTAGACTAGTTACTTTTTCTGTAAAAGAAATAATCTTCTCGTTACTGAACCGTTAAGTTCTTATGTTATCTGTACATCCCTGTGCATTATAAAACTTTATTTAACTAGGGATATCACAGTACCAATCATTTCAGTGCCAAGTTGATTTTTATGATTATTGCACAATTACTTGATATGTTAGTAAAACGCGGACTCATAACTTATTATCTATAGAAGGTTAAAGGAGTTAGCACATCCAAAGAGCAGATGATATCTTTGAATGGAGCGCCTGTATCCCTTCAGCAATTTGAAGCTGTTCAAGAACTTCTCCCCCTCCTTCCAGTTCTACCTGAGGTAAAGCTCAAGCGATTTATTATCTCCATGATATAAACCAACTTTATAACTGGTCGCTTTGTTAGGTGTTTGTCCAGATTTTCTTACCATAATTTGGTTTTCCTATTTGTTGAATGAAAAGGGCAATATAATTACCTTAATTAGGTTTTCCTTTTTGTAGAAGAAAATTATAAATCTCTCATATTTGGCTAGTCCTTTTTCTTGTAGGAAAAAGTTTGGACTTCTATAAACTGAGGATCCTTCCTTCTCATTCAGTAGCATCCATAATGTAGCCATATGAGTTTGAGAGTAGTGTTTAAGGGGAGAACTTTAAGGGACTAGTGTTAGTGTGTCACTTGTGTGTTTGCCTCTTCGTGAGGTTGTTTTCTTGATATTTTGTACTCTCTTTTTATATAGTTGATTGCTCATCTTCGCAGTGGTGTAGGTCAGTTGACCGAACCACGTTAAATGTTTGTGTCTCTTTTGGTAGATTTCTCTTTTGTTGTTGGATTTATCGTCGCTCAAGATTTGCACTATTAGCTTCCGCATGACACCTGATTTTTCCGGTCCTAACACGCTTCTTTATGATGGCAGTGATAGAGTGTATCTCCATAATTCTAATCCAATCTTTTAGCTGTTGTTTATAGAGAAAAACTGATTCAGTAATTTTTGAAAGAAAGAAGGGCGACAGATAGTCATGAGAGCTTAACTGCATAAGTAGGCCTGATCGATGATTAGAAAACTGGGCACACCCCTTTAATTACCTCTCTTACACTAATATACTATTTTCCCACCAGTTATTTAGGAAACTGTAAGAGTCCGTTTAACTGTATGATTGCTCTACAACAGAAGATATGTCATGGCATAAACCAATGGCCAGATTAAGTTGATAGGTTTATATTACGGTGTTTATTAAAATTGATGGCTCATGTTTAAGACTTTATCCTCTCATTTTACTATATAAGCTACACTTTTTGTCAGTCTCTTTTTTCAGTTTAACTGCCTTCGACAGCAAATGGTAAATACGTGCCAAATTGCTAATAGATGGGTTTTTGAAAGCGAGCATGAAACTCACTTTTTTATTACCAAAAACAAAATGCACTTTACTTGCGTGGAGACTTTTTTGTAGCTTTTGCAGGTTTTACTGATGGATGCCTAAGTTGCTCGGACACGGCAATTTGAGCGTCGTACCCGTGTCGACACGATACTGACACGGGTAAGGGTATGAGATATGTGTTGGATCCGGTCAGATAAGATTGGGTGCGTTGACCAAACAGAAGGAAAATTATACTGGAAAAAAACAGAGACATGGGTTTTGTTAGGGAAGAAGACTCGGAGAAGGAAAGAAAAAGAGTGTAGAGAGACAAAGAAGAGACAAATTACTATATGATTTTTGAAAAGTGATATGCTTTTTTAAAAGTCTTACAAGAGTGTAGAGAGACAAAGAAAAGACAAATTAGTATATTGCTTTTTGAAAAGTGAACTGCTATTTGAAAAGTTTTACTTTCTTGCTGTCATATTTATGTTTACTGTAGCAGTACCACTGTCATAACTTTTTATATACTTTCATTTACTCTTATCTATACATTTCAATTGAGGGCAAGTTTTTCTTTATCCCAAAAAACTATACGTGGAGCTTAATTTGAAATCTTTAAGCTTTTGATTTTTTTACTATGAAAAATAAGAAAACAGTTGCAAAAACACGAATAAAGAAGAAATGCACATTTAACAAATTATAGGTAAGTACTCCACATAATTTAGAGATATATTTATTTTTATTTTTAAATTATTTTTAGCCGGATCCCCGCACCCATGTCGGTTCTAGGATCTGTATCCCGGAATCTTAAAATTTCCATCTTAAAGAATCCAACCTTTAGATCTGCACCCTTGTCAGACACCCGTACCCGTGTCAGAGCAACTTAGATGGATGCATGAATTTTGCAGCTTCCACAAGATATGCAACAACGGTTGCTTCTCTTGCCTGCTGATTTCGCTGGAAAGCTGGCTTCCCGAGTCGCTGCAAGGACGTTACAGAGGGTATTCTTGTGAAATATTTCAGCTTTCACAACTGTAAAAAAAAAAAAGAAATCAAGACATTCAAATTTGGTCCTCCTCGAAGCGCTTTTTGAGGTTTGTGGGCAGTGGGAGTGAGCAATTATCTTATCAAGTTGGCCATTCCAGAGCGAAAAGATCTTGGTTGATTTTAACATAAAAAGTGGAGAAGCTTAATTTCCTGAAGGTATGCAGTTGCAACAAACGCAGAAAGATCTGAAATTATATAGGTAGTAAAAATATAGCATGGAGGCAAAATGTAGGCACCATTTTGTAATTCTCCTATTACAAATACACGGCTGATACCTGTCAAAATTTTATTTTCACTGCTTCTTTTTCTTGTACCATTCAAGTCAAGTATACAAAGTTTGCTAGACGAAATGTAAAAATTTATAAGACCTCCTGAATGAGCTTAGAAGCTTGGCCATGACAACTCAATGAAGTCTTTTTAATAGAAAATCTTCTTTTTATTCAAATTTTGCTACACAAAGGTGTTGAAGTAGCTGAAAATGCGCCATTTGCCTCACTGGGAAAGGGAAGATATTGTCTTCCACAAGAAATATAGGGTTTCCTTGGCTGGGTTATTTTGCTTGATGATGTACTGAGGCTGATGCCGTTGGCTGCTCCAGAACGTGCATATTTTGGACTTCTGTTGGTCGATAATTGATTAAAACAGCATTATATATAGAGTGCTCTATTCAGCAATAGAGGATGTCCTGCATAACTTCTCGAAGGATTTCCCGAAGAATTGGCTCTTTTTTCTTGAATTTTACTCTTAGTAACTCCTATGTTCGAAGCAAGATGTTGTCTAATTAGATCACGAATTACAAATATCTGGAAAAGTTCTATCACTATTTCACAAGGCAATCCACATCGATGTAATAATAATGAAAAACCTACGATAATGACAGAACACCCAAAATAATTGACTCGTTTGCCAAGCGCTGTCTCACGAAATCTTCCCTCCTTCCTTCAATTACATCAAAAAATGACTTATCAACTTTATTATGATCGTCCCTCATTTATTGTCCCCGGATTCCATTATCAAAAAGTGTATCTACGGCTTTTTGTACTAATTTCTCCTGACACATTACTAATTCTCCTGGCATATATCTACTTCTTGTTAATAGGATCCGTAAGTGAGAAAATCAGGAGTAGCTTCTTAGTATCCAGAAAGGGCTGTGGCTTCAGATTGTAGTTGTCTTCCTTTTCTTGTTTTATTTCCTGCGAGTTCCAGGCAATAAACCGAAAAACTAAATGTCGATTGCCTTGCCATTGACAAAGGCAATCGATTATCTCCCTACTGAAACTGGAGCAAAAACCATATAATCGCAGCGTTGAATACATTCAATTTCCTCCATCACCTGCTAAATCTACATAAAGCATACGTGAAGCATGATATACACAAATGTCCGCCTGGTAATCCTAAGAATGTATCGTATGCGCTTCAATCAAAAAAAATAACCATACGAAATTAAACTGCAATTCTTTGAGATTTAAAACTGTTAAGGATATGGACCACTTTAAAATTTAAACTTAAAAGCGCTGTTTTAGTAATCGATAAGCCATTTGAGAAACTAGAAATTAGGGTAGTCTAAATCATAACTTTCAATAGTCCACATGCAACTATAACGACAAATGCTTTATAGTCCATCTTGTCGTCATACAACTATAGTGATAAATGCGCACAAGATAGCAATGACAGTAGATTACTAGATTGAGCAAAGATACCAGTGACAGGAGATTGACCAATCTGAGGTCACGTGTATCTCAATGTTTCGGGGTGCTTCTCCTGCCACGATTACAGTTAATGGGTGCTACTCCTGCTGCGACTAAGGTTCAGAATAGGTATGCCTCCTAGATCAAAATGGGATACACTTTCAATTCTTTTCTTCGTTTCTGCTATTATATTTGTCCTGAATTTATCCGTCTTAGGATTATTTCATATTCTTCGACACTCCTAATAAACCTTAATAACTCCAGCTACTCAGATATTCCGACTACAAATAAGTACTTCAGGCAATGCGATGTGCAGATTATTGATCCGATTGAAAGTAGCATTTGCCTGCTATAAACCTAAGGGGAAAAAACCAATCTATCCAAGCCTGAGTTTACAAAATATAAACAGCAAGTATTTACTAATCAAAAGAAGTTACATCACCATCACCCATTTGTGAGCAGGATAATATTCATGAGCTAAGACCATTAAAAAAGAGAAACGGGAGATATAGGTCAACTTTTTGTGTTTACACCTTTAATGCATAGTTGTGTTTAAATCTCAATTTAGTTTGTCTTTGTTTCAGGGGTTTCTTTGGTCAAGGGCCAGGGTTGGAGGAGAATTGAGACAATCATACATCAAGTACAATTTCCTATTATCTGTTAAATTATGTGCTCAGCTTTCCATTGATTCTTGCAAATAGCCTGATAATAAAATAGCAAAGCAAAATTCTTCACATATTCATGAGGATATATATCTCCCCAGGATTTTATCAGAAATTCCTATTAACACCCACAAGACTGCACAAAGTACTCCAAGTAAAGAAAAACAAAAAAATCCATTCTTCAATTTGCCCGAACTACTTGAAGCTGCAGAGGTATTACCTGCAGCAGCATTCATGTTCCTGCCATTTAATTTCATCCTACTAAAGCTAGACATACGCTCAAAGGCCCTGTTAACTAGAGCACTTTCAGCAGCTGAAGCAGGCGTGGTGGGTATAGAATCCACGAAAGCCCACAAATTAGAGGAGATCCACGATTGTGCACCATCATCCTTTTTGGCTATTGGATTTTGATTTGCGCCCACAGGATGATTTGTGTTATTATCATACAACACACCTAAACATTGCCAAAACTTGCTAAAGTCAGAATAAAATCTAGTACCAATATATTAACAGCAAAAGAGCTCTTGAAGCTGGCTCAAACTCCCCCATTTCCACTTGGGCAAAAGAGTTCTTGCCATGCTGAAGATGACATGGTTATTCAATACCATCCATCTGTCCATGAGCTCCACTAAGTCAGTAACATAGAGAATGTGTTTTATACAAATCTTGAAAAAGTATGACAATATTAAGGCATTAGAAAAGCAAAACCGGCAGCATCGCCATATGGAATTCTTTGAATACCTGAAGTTGCTTGATGAACAACTGATTGGTCTCCTTCAATGGGGTTAAAGATGTTGAAACTTTCATCATGCCTCCACAATTGATGGTTTATCTGGTTTTCATGATTCAAGTGCATCTGCCGGTTGTTCATCATGTCATTTTGGAAAGTGCTCATATATGTAGTGGAATCTGGGTATGCAATGCCATTCACAAAGTTGTTCATATATAGTTCAGCATTTTTCCCCACCGTTGTCCCCTCATTATCAAGAAGCAAGTGAGCATCATGATACAGGTCAAACTCTCCTAAGCCATCGAAGTCATCAAACTGCAGAGTCTCCAGGTTTCCAGCAGGCTTGTCGAAGATTTGACCATTTGGTGTTTGATTATCAAAGTTTTGGATAGAGAGAGCTGAATCATCGAAGTTTTGAAAACTCGGTTCTGGACCAAGAAGATCATCCATCTCCAGAAAGTCTTCCAGGAAATCCTCTTCCACCTCATGTAGCGCCTTTTCAGAATTTACAGGAGCAGATGAGACCTCTGCTGCCTCGTTCAACTGCAATTGTGATGTGCCTGATTGTGTCAGGTCAAAGCTTGTGTTCGCATTATACTGCTGGCAGCTTGGGCCAACAACAGCACAATGATTGTACAAATTAACTTCCATTGAGGACTGCTCTAGCAAGGTACTTTCAGTATCTTCCGCTTGTACAAACTGATCCAATGCGTAGTTGTTATCTACAAAGAAAGGCTCAAGAAGCACAGGCTCATCATCTGCAATATGTTTCAGCAGTTCCTCAAGTGCATCAGCAGCAGCAGCTGGAACTTCATTAACGTGCTTTGTGGAATTCTCCTGCTGAACAGAGACTTCGGCTACCGGATACTCATCATCAGCCCAGTCCTCCTCTCTAAAATATGCACCATATTGCTCACCATTCTTGGGGCCAGGCCCGCTCTTCTTAAAGACCTTGTAAAGTGCATAGTAGTCCTGTGCATTCTCGCATCTTTTCAGCTCTTCTTCATCCATGGTATATTCATGCATCACCCAATCTGTCCTTTCACCTATAGGTGCTCGGCCTTTATAAAAGACAAGTGTCTTCTTGACTCCAACTGCACGAGAGTTGCATGTAATAATACGATCCCTTCCAGTAGCTTTCCAATACCCGTGCTTTGTTGCCCTGTTTGACCGTGCTCCGTTGGGATACTTTCGATCTCTGGGACTAAAGAAGAACCACTGCCTGTCTCCAGTTTTTAACTTGGACAAATCTGCAATTCAAATTTGCAAAAGCAAACAGTCAGTTAAGAGTTCAGAAGATTCAAAGATGGTCATGAAAGTAAATCACCCCAAATATGAGTATCAATCAGCAACAATTAGTTTCAGACAATTGAAGACAATAAAATATTGTATGAAATTCAAGTTAGGGAGCATGCCAAGAGAGGAAAAGCCATCAAACAAACAAAGAGAAGCATGAGGACTTTAGAATACAATAGCTATACATGGAACAAGATTATTTCCATTAATGTTGAAGAATCATAAATATACTCATGTGCGTGTCAAATACTGATAATGATACATCATTTTTTTCTCAAAATTAAACTACTGAGAGCTTATATATGCCCTCGATCTCCATTCTTATTCGTACCTCAGTTAACACAAACTTTGATCACAATATACACAAAAAACACATGACTCTAAATAGAACCTATCCCCCCCCCCCCCCCCCCAAAAGACCTGGGCCAAAACCAAAACCAAAAAAAAAACGCAGTAAACCTTTAATAGAAACTCAGAGTTAAGCAAAAACCCATCTTTATGACAAATCTACTTCACCCCAAATGAATATTTGTCAAGCAAACAAACACATTAGAGCCATGATGACTAATATTCCTTGCACAATGCACAACACATAAACATCACATATAATCCTTCAACCAGTACACACCTTCATCCACAGAGAGAATTAAGAACGCAAAAAGGGTAAAACCATGCCAACAATAAAGTCAACAACAAAAATACTCCAGAAAGAAAACAATACAAGTACACAACACCCAGTTAAATCACAATCCTCAAAAACAAAATCACAAACACAACAAAACAACACATTTCACACGCCAAACAAAAAACAGTCACTCACATGATCGAATCAAGTCAACTCCTCAAACAACACATACAAATCTAATCTTTTAAATAACAATAACAAAAATCTAATATAGTAAGAGAATAGATACATACCAGGCAAATCCTCAGGGTCCCACTTGTACACGTCAGTCTCAGCAATAGCATCAAGCAAGATCCGGCGCCGACAGATCTTCCTCTTTAAGTAGTACACAACAAGCTCCTCGTCTGTCGGGTGAAACCTAAACCCAGGTGGAAAAATACCAGTACTTTCTCCAAAAACCTTAATCTCTTTACAAGCTGATGATGATGACGGAGTTGATGAATCCACCAAAAGCTTCATATCTTCTTCAAAAACTCAATAAAATTACACTGTATAAATGAATATGTGGCTGTGCTTGTAGAGGAAAAAGTGTAAAAATGAAACCCTAGAAAGATGAAATTGAGAAGGGTCAATTGAGGAGAATGACCCTAAGAGGTGGGAGTGTAGAGTTGATTGGTCAAATAAGAAATAGCGAAGAAAATAATACCACCCGCGGTTTTGTGTGTGTGGAAGGTGGGAGGGGGGATTGGTCGGGTTGGGGGTGTGAGGAAGGTTCGTGGAAATAAAGGAGAGTTCTTTGGTAGGAATTTGGTGTGACTAAGAGCCCGGTTGGACATATAAATCTTTTTATTTTTATTTTCGAAATTTTTTTATTTTTTCGAAAATTTGATCATAAAATTTACTAATTTTATTTAAATATGATTTTAGATTTTTTAAAAATTTAAAAAAATTCAAAAAGTTATTTTTAAAAATTTTCAATAAAATTTTCACTTAAAATTTTTTTAAAAAAAATCCAAATATTTATGTCCAAACACAATTCTAAGTTTTAAATATTATTTTTACTTAAAAAATATTTTACTTTTCTCGGAATTTTACAAGTTTATGTCCAAATGCCCACTAGGTTTAGTAGATTTGAGTGGGGTTCTAGTATTATGAATATTATTATTGAACTAAAATAAGGTTTTGTTATTTTAGAAAATGAAAATTTGCTTTTTCTTTAAAATAAAATCTGTTTAGTGAAGAGAAAATTCTACAACGAATAGAAGCAAGTGAGCTGACTAATTTTGAAATTTTGGGACTAAATAGCATTTTCCTGAAGTTTGAATTATTGTGTACCTTTGATTCGTTCCAAAGTAAGGTTATCCATTTGGGGCGAATTCATGTATCCCATAAAGGGTAATGTCATAGTTTTTGCCCAAAACATTAGTCGCACAATTGGGAACAGTACATTGTCAAAAAAGTTCATTTTTAAAAGTTAATACGTAAATTTTCTATTTTTTCATTTAAATATTCGAACTCACTCTTCCTAAAATTAATAAATACATATGCACACGTGTTTATTCAATCAGCAAATGATTAATGAATATCTTACACGTCGGGGTCCCCTCTTTCGTTCCATAGACCGACCCCCTCCCCTTATTTTTAACCTCTATCTAAGCAAACTATACCATATTCATTCCAGAATTTCATTGATCGAAGAAGGTAAAAAGAATCTGAAAAATGAGAGGATCATATGTAAGGCATATAGGTCATCATAGTAGGCACACAATAAGCCATCATATGTTAGGCCCTTTTGCCCATCGATGAATTCTCCGTAAGTTTGGAAAACTTCGTCAAGAATGGAAATGGTCTGCTCATCGTTGAATTTGACCATAGGGTTTACAGCAACCGTTAAAGTTGTCATTTTCTCGGGGTTAAGACCCTCATCGCCATTTGCATAAAAATTCTGAAAGATTCTTTTCACATTCTCCGATCACTGAATTTCATAATCTTCTATATGCTTTTCACCTTCTCCAATATTCAAAAAGGATTTGTTTATGATGGTGGACATTGTGTGAGGTCAGTCGTGCTGGATGAACTTTCAAATTGATCATAATCACTCAACTATTTTTTTGTTTTCGTTTATTATCTGTGTAATCTCTTCGTTTTGTCCACAATGACGAAAGATACGACTTTTCATCATTTTCACGGTCTGAAAAAAATTAAAAATTGAGCTTTGTTATAAAATAATACAAGAACAAGAACAATATTGCAGAGCAAGGTAGGGAGAGGAGAATTCTTATTGATATTTTGGGATAATTTACAATGGGGTAAGACCCCTCTATTTATAGGAAGATAAATGACTTAGCCTCAAAGTAAAACTCTTCTATAAGATAGACATTCACCTTAATTAGAGTTCTATTCTTAACACTCCTCCTTAAATGTCTACTCAATAAATAATGTGCCTCGTTAAAACCTTAACTGAAATAAAACCCAATGGGAAAAAATTTCTAGAAAAGGGAAAAGAGTACACATATTTAGAAATGCGCCTATTGGTTGCCTCGTTAAAAACCTTGCAAGGAAAACCCAGTGGGACAAAAACCTTGTAAGGAAAAAAGAGTGCAACGCGCATTAACTCCCCCTGAAGAGAGCATCAATTCACATCCTTAAGTCTTCGCATCCCAATCTTGTGCACTAGCTTCAAGAGATCGTTAGTAGAGATTTGATAAATAAATCAGCCATATTAACTATAATGAATATTTGCACCTTGAAATCATAACTCGTGATAGATATATAATGTCTTCACAAATATCGTGGAATGGCTCTTCAATATTTCCATAGAGATATCCTCGCCATCACATTATCATAGTTATAGCAAGATATATTTGTGCATAAATTGCATTAAGGAAGTGGTACCTCAAGATCAAGAATTGTAGATTCTTCAAGCAACTTAAATCCTTCATGGGTTGTCATATAAGTTAAGTCATATAATAGACTTTAGATGCATATCAAGTTTTCATGTCATGCTAAACAAATAAGATATCGAAAACTGATTACACATACCATTGACCTTATACTTTCAAGTATTCGAACTACATGTCCAAAATTACATGTCTTTCATATGGAATCAATTCTACTAGAATTGTATCTCTTCCATTTGGCCAATATTTTTGTTTGTATTCGACAAACATAAGATCCTCATCGATATTTAGCGCTATCATAGATGTCGTCGACGAACATTTTATATCGGTTCCAGTAAATTTTCATAAAGACATAACATGGAGATCTCTTCATTCATATATTCAGGTACCTGAATCTCTCATGAGATTTTATGAAGTGTTATGTCATGTGATCTTCTAGATCACTTGCCTCCTTATTATGATCACTTTGATCATTTGCTCATCTTCTTTATTAAGAAGTTCTTTTGAAACCGATTTGTCTATACGCTTTAAGCGTATCAAAGACTTTGTCCTTCTAGGACTTAATATGAGCATTTGCAGTGAGAATATAGTTACTTTCTTTGGGTCAGCAAATGCGTATGGCATGCTTTGCAATATGTTGCAATTGAATTATCCTTTTATGTACTTCAGGTTCATATTATGATATTCGAGGATCTATATATACAAATGATAATTCATCACATGTAACCTTTTCTCAAGTGTTTATCATGTCTCCCCCTCATGTTAGGAAAACTAACTTGTTTCCTCAACTCTGGGAAATCATCTTTGTGCATTATCATGTTAATATACACAGCACATTAATAATAATAAGATGAAATTATTTGGTTCCTGACCCTGAACCACTTGTGAGGGGAGAATATAATATACTCTCGTGTATAGCGTATATCAAATTGATATAGATAACTTTGTTCTCATAAGCAATAATTTAGCTATTAAATGGAGGCACTGAATAAATTATTTTGCTAAACCAACTGTGATGTAAACCAACTTATCAAGATGAACTATCTTGAATAGAAAATCTGGAAATTGTGCTCGAAATTAGATTACTGAGCAATTTACCTCGCAAGCACCGGCCAGGTTGCAGGTTAATAATAATCGCACATGTAACCATATCATAGATGCATCATATGTGGTATACATGGCAGGTGAATGGGCCCATATTCACCTTTGATATTTCCAGAATTTATGGGATTCAACCCGAACTCTTTAGTTGGTCAATTAATTGATGAGAACAAGTAATACAAGAGAATTCGTAAAGAACTTTCTAGTTCTTTAATATTTACCCATGTGAATTCTCTATTATTGCACATCATACTTAAATTGATATGGCTAACCCAAATGCCAACTGAATAAATTATCAATATTGATAAATTTCAAATTTACACCATGACATGTGCAATTATCAATAAACTTCAAGTTTATTATGATATGAGTTTTTATACCAATAAATATTCACTTTATTGTGGCATTCTTTTGTTTGTGTAGTACAGACTGGAGAATGAAGCGGGTAGCTTTTCATATACAAATTATCCCGCTACAAGTTGTAGTAATAGACGATATCAAATCTTTCCTTTATTTATAGTCTCAATATAATCAACCACTTTCACATATACTTTAGAAACTGAATAAGTTTCTTTGAGACTTACTACAACACAATACCTTATTGGTAATCAATTGTGTTTCTCCAACATAGTAATAATTGGCTCTTCTAGAGCTCTCAATTATTTTTGTACTACCACAAATTCATCAACATCCATGTGGTGAATATCTCCTTTAAAGAGAAAGTTATACCATTATGGTCATGGTCAAAATTATATGCAAGATATGTTTCTTGTATTATCGTTGTCCTTTAATAATCATATTTCCAAAATATTTTGGCGCACAATAGGTACGTGACCAATGATCATTCATGCCATAATAATGACATTATTTTCATATATCATCTCAAACCTCCTTCTAGAGGTGATGTGGTATATTCACTACCACTAGCACGTTCATATTCTTCCAAGAATGAATATGTATTCATAAATCATATGTTGTCACATTCACACCATGAATGGATCATAATCATCTGTATGTGCTATATAAAATCTCATGTCAAATATTACTTTCATAAAGTGAAAGATTATTTTGAGAATCTTTATTATTCTCATTATCACAATGATGACGATTATAATTTCGTCTATTGCCATGTCGATATACATTGATACATTCACGGTAATAATTTTGTCTTCTTTCAGACTTATCACATACTGCTACCACATTCTCTACGAGGATATGTAATTTTGTTATCCTTTTCAAATCCGTAAATGCGTCTGGCATTTGATTTGCTATTCTTTGCAAATGAATAATCTTTTGCACATCTTTTTCACAAATAGAGGTATGTGGATCAAGATGAGATAATGATGGATTTTTCCACAAAATTTTCCGTTTGGTTTCACCAACTTCTCCCCCTAATTTTGGGAAAAGTGTCTCATCGAATTGACAGTCTGCAAATCGTGCAGTGAACAAATCCCTTATCAATGTTTCGAGGTAGCAAATAATGGAGGGCGATTCAAACCCAACATATATTCCTAACCTTCTTTGCAGACCCATTTTGGTGCGATATGGCGGTGCTACAGGCACATATACTGCGCATCCAAAAATTCTTAAATGGGATATTAGGTTCATGACCCGAAACTAATTGCAACAGGGAATATTTGTGATAATTCGTCGGTCTGAGACGAACTAGCATTGCTGCATGCAAAATGGCGTGACCCCAAACCGAAGTGGGCAGCCTCGTTTTCATGAGTAATGGTCTTGCAATCAACTGCAGACGTTTAATTAAAGATTCTGCAAGACCATTTTGAGTGTGAACATGAGCTACAGGATGTTCCACTTTTATCCCAATTGATAAGCAATAATCATTAAATGCTTGGGATGAAAACTCAGCAGCATTATCTAGTCTAATAGACTGAATTGGATTATCAGGAAATTGTGCTCGTAATAGAATTATTTGTGCCACTAATTTTGCAAACGCAAGGTTGCGTGATGACAATAGGCACACATGAGACCATCTAGAGGATGCGTCTATTAAGACCATAAAATATCTAAAAGACCCACTAGGTGGGTGAATAGGTCCACAAATGTCCCCTTGTATACGTTCCAAAAACGTAGGTGACTCAGTTCCAACCTTTGTTGGTGATGGTCTAATAATTAACTTTCCTTGATAACAAGAAGTGCAAGAAAATTCATTATTTAAAAGAATCTTTAAATTCTTTAATGGATGCCCATATGAGTTTTCTATAATCCGTCTCATCATAATTGATCCAGGATGTCCCAATCGATCATGCCAAAGTACAAAAGTATTGAAATCAGTAACATTTTGGTTTACTGTGGAATGTGCCTCAATTGCACTAATTTTTGTCCAATACAGGCCACAAGATAAAGATGGGAACTTCTCAATAACCCTCTTTTGGCCAGAGACATTCTTTGTAATGATGAGGCATTCAAGATTATTCTCATCTATTGTCTCAATATGATATCCATTTTGACAGATATCTTTAAAACTCAACAAGTTCCTCTTGGACTTGGAGGAGAACATTGCATTCTCTATGATAAATATTGTTCCTTTAGGCAGAGTTATAGTTGCTCTTCCAGAGCCTTCAATCAATTTACTACTACCAGAAATTGTAGTAACATCTGCCTTACACATACTTAAATGAGAGAAATATTTCTTCTCTTTGAATATCGTATGTGTGGTACATGAATCAATTAAACAAATATTTTTACAATTGGACGTTGATCCAAGCTAAGATGGGAGTAAGTTTACCATAATCTTGCACATTATTATGTTTTATTTCATCTAATTGTCTGCCCGGGAAAAAAATGTTAGGAAATTTTATTATGTTATAAAGACGAAATATATGGCTTATAAAAGTTTAGCTTAATATCCTTTACATGAAAATAATCATGCTCCTGTCTTAGCACCAAACCAAGTAGAAGAAGGACGTCTTTTTATCCACTTAGAAATTTAAAGACATATATACCAATAATTATCTACAACCCTTTGAAGAAAAAAAAAACTCCAAATAACAGACAATTAAGAGTGTTAAGGGAAAAACTTAATTATTAGCTGATAGTCATATTTTGCAAAGGATAAATTTCTATATGACATGTATTTAAATACACACACAAAAAAAATTTATATATGTAGACTTACATAAGTATTGAGTTGTCGTATGAAACTGGAGAAATTGCTGTGCTTAAAATATCTTGGTAACGTATGCTCAGAAAACTCAGCTGGACACCACACAACAAAACCACTTCCTTCACCATTCCATGAAACTACCTTATTAATAATATTCTCTTCTTCTTGTTCCTCCAAAAGATCATAAGTTTTCAACAAGAACGGCGCCGGGCACTTCGTTTTCATTGACCGTCCGATTTTCCGGCAGATATTCCGATCATCTATCGTTGCCGGAATAGCATCTTAATTTTCTCAAAGAGATTCTTGAGATAGTAGAGCTTCGTGCTGATAACGTGTTATAAAATAATACAAGAACAAGAACAATATTGCAGAGCAAGGTAGGAAGAGGAGAATTCTTATTGATATTTTGGGATAATTTACAATGGGGTAAGACCCCTCTATTTATAGGAAGATAAATGACTTAGCCTCAAAGTAAAACTCTTCTATAAGATAGACATTCACCCTAATTAGAGTTCTATTCTTAACAAGCTTCAAATTTTACAAGAAAGATGAATGGAGCTTCAAATTTTAAAAAATGGAGGAAGATGATATTTTATATGGAATGAATAAGAAGACACTTAAATACAACTCATTTTTTTACTGTTGGGCATTGGAATGGGGCTTTCACGCTCCTCTGCGTCATGTTCCTCACCCGGCTTGCTGATTGGGACCAACTTATGTTACATGGGCATGGCCAATGGTCAAATATGTTTATTAGTTACGAAAAAAATGAATTCAAATGTTCAAAGTTAAAAAATTATGTATCGACTTTTAAACCCCGTCAAGTTTAAAAACCCATTCCGCATTTTCGTTATGTAAAAAAGGAGCCCACCCACACACATACTCTATTTAATTACGTGAATTTTTCGTTGTTCAAAAGTCAATTTGATTAAATTAGATTGATGTAATAGTAATAGTAAAAATTTAGATATTCAAAAATTTTACAAAAAATGCTAATAAAATATAATTTTTTCATGTCAATATGATAAAAAATATTTGCCAAAATATAGGCCAAAGTTTATATAATTTGAATTTTAAATACAAAAAGATTCACATAAATTAAAATTAAAAAAATATTATATTTTAATTAATTCAATTTTGATCTTAATTCAAAGTTTTGAATCGTTCGCTGCTCAGCATTCTTCAAAAATAAAGATTAATCGTAAACTTTTATTCCACACAAAAAGTACATAAGAGACAACAAACTTCAAATTATATAAAAGGCAAAATTCGTAAAAAATCCCTTAAAACATTTCACTAACTGCTAAAAAGGTGCTTCAACTTTACAAGCTCGCATTTGGACACCTCTACTTGATAGAGCTATGATCTTATATTAAGTGTGCCTTTTTTTTTAACCTAAATTTTGAGCGCATAGAGTCATTCTTTTTTGGCTTAAAATACTTCTCTTTCCCCCCTCGCCCCCCATATTCCATGGTCAACCCTCACCTCTTCATTATCTTTGTATCATTTGGGGCTAGTTTGGCCATAAAAAAATCATCTTGTCTTTAACTTTTCTATATTAATGTTTGGATTTGAAAATTATAAATTTTATTTGAAATTAAATTTTAAAATTTAAAACAGTTCCAAATTATATTTATGTTCAAATATAATTTTTATTTTTAAATATTATTTTCACTTGAAAAAATATTCTACTTTTTTCGAAATTTCACAAGTTTTATGTCCAAACGCCCACTTCATATAAATTTTTCTTATCCCACCATCAGTCAGCCAAATACTATATTTGTCGCTATCAAAAAAAGATTATTTAATCTCTAAGGGCATTTTTAACCTTTACCCTATTTTTGGTTCCCAAAATGGAAATTTTTGTATTTTGGGGATAATTTACTCCAACCATTACCTTATTTTTTCCCCAAACTGTTTTATATTCTTCTTTTTCTTCTATATTATATTATTATATTTTTTTAGGTAATTAATATTTTATTAATCACCGATAATCTTTATATTTCATAGCCTGCTTTTACAGCAGCTATATCTATCATAACTCAAAATACAAGTTCATCCTACATACTATGTCCATTGAAATATAAAATGTTGAACTAAACTACTAATTCCTTTAGTAGCTCTCACATTACATATGTAGGTTATTTTTCTGGTTATGCTATCAACACTTCTACTTCTCTGTTGAAATATTCTCATGTTCCTTTCGATCCAAACACCATGGGTGACCTCTGCATATACCATTCTGTACAATTGTGCTCCATAGGACCAACCCTTAGTTCTTATATTTTCCATTCTTAATGTTGCCTCCAGCTATCTTCATTATTTCTTGCCTTTGCATTCGCTGCAGTATCTTCGCCACACTTCCTTAGTAAAGGAGCAATTTACAAACAAATGGTCTCTTATACCGGGAACAATTTGGATCCACATTTACTTCCCTATTTAATTAATCTATCTGCAGTTAAAAGCTTGCCGTTGTGAATATAACTTTTGGTCTAGCTTTGTTTTTGAACACCATAAACTTCCAAGCAACTCTAGAACTATTTCCAAGCAACTCTAGAACTATTATTATGTTTCATTTTATTTTTATTTTTTAATTTTTGTTAAACAAATTTTATCTTTTATTTTTATTAATTTATAATTTCTATTAAAATAGTTTCATAAATCATATATAATATAATTTGTATGTAATTATTACAGATATTGTTAAACTTTGTCATCGCCACCTTAACACCACATTAAGAAGAAAAGGAAAATTGTCTGACGATTACATGGTCAAGAACAAATAATGGAGTTCTTTCGCTGACTAACTACCAACAGCAGTTTGTTTGGTCATGTATTAAAAATTAATTTATTTTGAAAAATACTCTTTTTAAAAAGTATTTTTTCTAAAAAAAATTTTGATGCGAAACTATTTTTATTTCTTAAAAATTACTTATTTTTATTTAAAAGTTTTTTATTTCTTCTAGAAGCTTGATTAGACATTTTAACTTCTAAAAAAATACTTTTAAAAGAATAAAAGCTCATCTAATTTTGGAGAAGCTTGGCAAAAAGAATACAAGTCGATTGTAGTGGAGACGCCGATATTGATTCAAGTAAACTATTTAATGATTGGAAATATTTTCATTCTCCTCGGACTAATTTAAGCCATACAATTTATAAAAGATATTAAAAAATTCATTTAATTTCTTTAATGTATAAGAAAAATAAGAGATAGGAGCTTGATTTATCGGTCAACTCTCCTCTCTCCTCTAACAATAGACCCTAAAGGGGAAAGAAACTAATAATTTCCATCTCTGTCGTAGTGCTAAGTGATATAAAAGTCTTCTACTTTCCCATGTTAATATGTGTTATGAAATAATATAAGAACAAGAACAATAATACAAGAACAAGAACAATAGAGAGAAAAGTAGAGAGAGGAGTATTCTTATTGATACTTTAGGATGGTTTACAATGGAATAGAACCCCTTTATTTATAGGGAGGTGGTGACTTAGCCACCAAGAAGTAAACCCTAGAATCTCTCTAAATATGGACATTCACCTAAAATAGAATATTTTATAACACTCCCCCTTGAATGTCTATTCAATAATGTGCCTCGTTAAAACCTTAACTAAAACAAAACCCAATGGGAAAAAATTAAAGAAAAGGAAAAAGAGTACACATGTTTGAATATGCGCCTATTGGTTGCCTCGTTAAAAACCTTGCAAGGAAAACCCATTGGGACAAAACCTTGTAAGGGAAAAAGAGTGCAACGCGCATTAACTCCCCCTGAAAAGAGCATCAATTCATATCCTTGAGTCTTCGCATTCCGATCTTGTGAACCAGCTTCTTGAAGGTTGACGTTGGTAGAGATTTTGTGAACAAATCAGCCATATTATCGCTTGAAAGAATCTGTTGCACATTGATATCACCATTCTTTTGAAGATCATGTGTGAAAAATAACTTTGGTGAAATATGCTTTGTTCTATCTCCTTTTATGAATCTTCCCTTCAATTGAGCTATACATGCTGCATTGTCTTCATACAAAGTCGTGGGTAGTTTGTTACACTTCAAACCACATTTGTCTTGAATATGATGTATTATAGACCTCAACCACACACACTCCCGACTTGCTTCATGAATAGCGATTATCTCGGCATGATTAGATGAAGTAGCCACAATTGATTGCTTAGTCGATCGCCAAGATATGGCGGTGCCTCCACAGGTAAACACATACCCGTTTGAGATCGAGCCTTGTGTGGGTCGGATAAATATCCAGCATCAGCATAACCAACAAGATCAGGACTGCAATTATTGCTATAAAATAAGCCCATATCGGTAGTCCCTTTTAGGTACCGCAATATATATTTAATCCCATTCCAATGTCTCCTTGTGGGAGCCGAGCTATACCTTGCTAAGACATTGACTGAAAAGGTTATGTCAGGCCTTGTAGTATTTGCAAGATACATTAGTGCGCCAATTGCACTACGAAATGGTACTTCAGGACCAAGTAGCTCTTCATTCCTTTCTTGCGGTCGGAATGGATCTTTATTCACATCAAGTGATCGAACAACCATCGGAGTACTTAAAAGATATGCTCCATCCATGTAAAACCGTTTCAATACCTTTTCTATATAGGTAAATTGATGAACAAAAATTCCGTTTGCCAAATATTCAATTTGCAAACCAAGACATAATTTTGTCTTTCCGAGATCTTTCATCTCGAATTCATTCTTTAGATAATCAATTGCCTTTTGGAGTTCTATGGGGGTTCCAATAAGGTTTATGTCATCGACATATATGGCAAGTACAACAAATTCCGATGTTGTTTTCTTTATAAAAACACACGGGCAAATGGCATCATTTATATAGCCTTCTTTTAATAAATACTCACTAAGACGATTATACCACATTCGTCCTGATTGCTTTAGACCATACAAGGATCTTTGCAATTTGATTGAAAACATTTCCCGGGACTTTGAATTATGAGCGTTTGGCATTTTGAGTCCATCGGGAATTTTCATGTATATCTCATTATCCAGTGAGCTATAAAGATAGGCAGTAACCACATCCATTAAATGCATGTCAAGCTTTTCAAGGACAACAAAACTAATGAGATAACGAAAAGTTATGGCATCCATTACAGGCGAATATGTCTCTTCATAATCGACACCAGGCCTTTGAGAAAATCCTTGTGCAACAAGGCGTGCCTTATATCTTTGTACCTCGTTTTTCTCATTTCTCTTGCGTACAAAGACCCATTTATAGCCAACAGGCTTAACACCATTAGGTGTTTCAACTATAGGGCCAAAAACTTCACGTTTTGCCAGTGATTCAATTCTGATTGGATTGCTTCTTGCCATTTTGGCCAATCATGTCTTTTTCGACATTCTCCAACAGATTGAGGTTCAAGATCCTCACTTTCTTGCATAATGCTAGATGCGACATTAAAAGCAAAGACATAATCCACCACTATATCCACTCGATTAAAATTTGCCTCAATATCGATTGGATTTATTAATAGTTCCTTATTTTCTTGAGTCTCGGGCTCAATGGATTCTTCATAAATCTCAGAATTTATTAAATCATGAATTTCCACATGAGATTCTTTCGTAGTGTCATTTTGATCGTTTGTTTTCCTCTTTCTAGGATTTCGATCTTTGGAACCTAATGGCCTGCCACGCTTCAGGCGTGCATTCGACTCATTGGATATGACACTAGATGATTGTCCAACAGGGACATCAATACGGATTGGAACATTCTCTGGGGGATGTGAGATTTTGTTATCCTTTTCAAGTCCGTAAATGCGTCAGGCATTTGATTTGCTATTCTTTGCAAATGGATAATCTTTTGCACCTCTTTTTCACAAACAGAGGTATGTGGATCAAGATGAGATAATGATGCATTTTTCCACAAAATTTCCCGTTTGGTTTCACCAACTTCTCCCCCTAATTTTGGGAAAAGTGTCTCATCAAATTGATAGTCTGCAAATCGTGCAGTGAACAAATCCCCTGTCAATGTTTCGAGGTAGCGAATAATGGAGGGCGATTCAAACCCAACATATATTCCTAACCTTCTTTGCGGACCCATTTTGGTGCGGTATGGCGGTGCTATAGGCACATATACTGCGCATCCAAAGATTCTTAAATGGGATATATTAGGTTCATGACCCAAAACCAATTGCAACGGGGAATATTTGTGATAATTCGTCGGTCTGAGACGAATTAGCATTGCTGCATGCAAAATGGCGTGACCCCATACCGAAGTGGGCAGCCTCGTTTTCATGAGTAATGGTCTTGCAATCAACTGCACGCGTTTAAATAAAGATTCTGCAAGACCGTTTTGAGTGTGAACATGAGCTACAGAATGTTCCACTTTTATCCCAATTGGTAAGCAATAATCATTAAATGCTTGGGATGAAAACTCAGCAGCATTATCCAGTCTAATAGACTTGATCGGATTATCAGGAAATTGTGCTCGTAGTCGAATTATTTGTGCCATTAGTTTTGCAAACGCAAGGTTGCGTGATGACAACAGGCACACATGAGACCATCTACATGATGCGTCTATTAAGACCATAAAATATCTAAAGGACCCACTAGGTGGGTGAATAGGTCCACAAATGTCCCCTTGTATACGTTCCAAAAACGTAGGTGACTCAGTCCCAACCTTTGTTGGTGATGGTCTAATAATTAACTTGCCTTGATAACAAGAAGTGCAAGAAAATTCATTATTTAAAAGAATCTTGAAATTCTTTAACGGATGCCCATTTGAGCTTTCTATAATCCGTCTCATCATGATTGATCCAGGGTGTCCCAATCGATCATGCCAAAGTACAAAAGTATTGGAATCAGTAACCTTTTGGTTTACTGTTGAATGTGCCTCAATTGCACTAATTTTTGTCCAATACAGGCCACAAGATAATGACGGGAATTTCTCAATAACCCTCTTTTGGCCAGAGATATTCTTTGTAATGATGAGATATTCAAGATTATTCTCATCGACATTCTCAATATGATAGCCATTCCGGCGTATATCTTTAAAACTCAACAAGTTTCTCTTAGACTGAGAGGAGAACATTGCATTCTCTATGATTAACATTGTTCCTCTAGGCAGAGTTATAGTTGCTCTTCCGGAGCCTTCAATCAATTTACTATTACCAGAGATTGTAGTAACATCTGCCTTACACATACTTAGTTGAGAGAAATATTTCTTTTCTTTGAGTATCATATGTGTAGTACATGAATCAACTAAACAAATATTTTTACAGTTGGACGTTGATCCAAGCTTGCTTTGTGAGATATCCATATTTTCTTTCCCATTGTTTGACATACAAAAGAAATACACGAACATGAGAATAAATAAATTCAATCCGTTTGTTTCACATTTAAACAAATATTTTTAAAATCTGCTGAGGTTAGTCGATTAACTTAGTTGATAGTCGACTATCTTGGGAAGCAGTCATTAGGTTAGTCGACTAACTAAATCAGATAGTCGACTATCTTGCCTTGCGGAAAAGTCCAGTTTTAATGCAAAATATTAGTTAGTCGACTAACTAAGTTGATAGTCGACTAACTAAGTAAACAGTCATCAGGTTAGTCGACTAACTAAATCAGATAGTCAACTAACTTAGCTTGCGGAAAAGTCCAGTTTTAGTGCGAAATATTAGATAATCGACTAACTGTTAGGTTAATCGATTAACTCTACTGGAAAATAAAAATATCTTTGAAATTTAAGCATATTGAAACATTCTAAAGAACTAATACTAACATTATATCATAAACTAACTAATACGAGCTGATACTAATGATTATTAGTTTATTCACTAACTAATACAAATAAGTAAAATAAAATCAAACAATTCCATCTTCCTTCATCACAGATCCATCACCGATTAAGTGGTCTATTTTCCCCTCGGGTTGCTCAAAGAAGTCTGCTACATCCAGGTGGGTGATGTCAAAATTGTCGTCAGAGACAAAATTTGTTTCAGGGCCTTTATTCTTTAGAGATGCTTGATAAATATCAACCAAATGTCTTAGTACACGGCTAGCTTTTGACCAGTGCCCTTTTCCACCGCAACAATAACATATAGTTTCTGAACTATTTGCCTTTGGATCCTCATTATCCCGTTTCTGCTTTTGGTGGTTATATCTTTTTAGGGGTGACGGACATCAGGGAAATTTCTTCCTTGTCTACGTCCACGGCCATGACCCCGATTACGATCACGACCATGATTAAAGCCATAGCCTTTTCCATGCTTGGCATAATGAGAATACACCTTATCTGCTTCAGGCAATGGTGTAGACCCAGTGGGTCGATTTTCGTGATTTCTCATGAGCAGGTCATTGTTTCGTTCAGCCACAAGGAGAAGAGAAATCAGTTCAGAGTACTTTTTGAAACCTTTCTCTCTGTACTGTTGTTGCAGTACCATATTGGAGGCATGAAACGTTGTAAACGTTTTTTCAAGCATATCATAATCAGAGATATTATCTCCACAGAGTTCCAATTTAGAAGTAATTCTGAACATTGCAGAATTCTATTCAGAAACAAACTTAAAGTCTTGGAGCCTCAGTTGAGCCCAATCATATCGTGCTTGTGGCAGAGTGACCAACTTCAGGTTGTCATATCTCTCCTTTAAGCCTTTCCACAAGATGAGTGGATCTTTGACTGTGAGATATTCAATTTTCAAACCTTCATCAAGGTGATGGCGCAAGAAAATCAAGGCCTTAGCACAGTCTTGGGTGGATGCTTTATCTCTGTCTTTAATGGCGTCTCCAAGACCCATAGCATCTAAGTGGATTTCAGCATCCAACACCCATGTCATATAGTTCTTGCCCGAAATTTCAAGGGCAACGAACATTCTTTTCATAATATCAGACATAATTAAAACCAAATTCGGAAAAAGGGAAATACCTTAATTTTCCCAGGAGGATTCTTGAGACGGTAGAGTCTCGTGCTGATAACGTGTTATGAAATAATATAAGAACAAGAACAATAATACAAGAACAAGAACAATAGAGAGAAAAGTAGAGAGAGGAGTATTCTTATTGATACTTTGGGATGGTTTATAATGGAATAGAACCCCTTTATTTATAGGGAGGTGGTGACTTAGCCACCAAGAAGTAAACCCTAGAATCTCTCTAAATATGGACATTCACCTAAAATAGAATATTTTATAACAATATGATATATTTAGAATTTTGAATAGGTCTAGTACCTTCCTTTTCGTCTTTTCAACGATTTAATTTTTGTTCTATTAAGTTAAGCAAACGTCAAAGATCCACATTAAATATACTAATGAATGTCTAATTTTATTTTAAACCTTGCAATATATGATATGTATTAAACTTCTCAAACTTCATAAACATTCAATCGAGTCTAAGAAATAAAAGAAATGCTGCGTGGGACAGAAAGATCAGAAGTTGATATCATGCGAGCTAGTAAAGAAAATTAATTATTTATGTTAGACATTTGGACTTATACTTCATACATATGAACAATATATGGATTAATTATATGTTATGTGCTATCTTTTGGTTTGGCCTAAATAAGTGGTCTTTGGGATGTTATTAAGGAGGCCAATATATTGTCATATAAAGTATAGGGTATAATTTGTGTAGATACCCAAAAGAGTAACCTTAGTTAATGATGGGCTAACTAAGGTTACATACATGTAACCAAGGTTACATTCTTGTGACCTTTGAGTTTCTTAACTCACATGTTATAATTAGGGGGGTTATGGTTCCCACAAGAATGCAAGACACATTCTCTTCTTCCTCCCATTGAAACTAGAGAGCAAAACTTGTTCTTGCATATCAAGTGGAAAGCCAAACCTCTTGGGAAACCTCAAGATAATCTTCAAGTCGGATTAAGGAGCTTCCACTTATGGATTCAGGTACGCTTCCGCTTATGTTATAATTCCAAGTAATTCGATATGAAGGCTATAGTGTTATATTTGAATTTATTCCAACAATTGGTATCAGAGCCTCCTTCGTATTGGATCATTTGGAAGTTCATGAATTCAATGTTATAATGCTTAATGACTAAATTCAAATAGAATTTTAATTTTGAAGTTCTAGTACCTTGATATAGCATGATTTCATGAATGATTTGTTGATGATAAACTTCAGTATTTCGATACCTTTCATATCACCAAATGAACTGAAATGTTGTGATTATTTGCATAATCTCGGTTGTTGAATATGATTCCATGATTAAGCCTTTTGTTGAAAGTCCCAATAAGTTGGACAGATTGGTAAGATAATCGATTATCTGGAATTTTCAGTAAAAATGGAAATTCCAGAAGGCCAAGATAATCGATTATCAGGACCAGATAATCGATTATCTGGCAACAAATTGCAGAAACGTTTTATTTTCTGGCAATTTAATGAAGACATAATGTAAAATTAATTAATGAAACGTTTTTCCATCATTAAAGAGACGTTTTTCTTAAGATTAATGGACACATAATGCAAGATTAATGTTATAACATTAGTGTTTTGTCCATTATTATTCAGATTTTACATTATAAACATGTAAATTTCTGTTGAGGTTCAATATATGGCTTAAAGAACTAATTAATTTTGCATTTAATATTTTACATTAGTCAATTGAAACATTATGTTACCAAAGTAACCTCTTTTGTGTAGATTGATTGATTTTTAAAATATAAGATGACTGTGTATGTTAGTATTCCATGCGTTTAATACCGGCCCAAAGGAAGGTTGTTATTTGGCAGGAATTCGAGCATGCTTGTGGTGATAAATATGTGACAATTATTAAGTTTTCCATGTGAATATTAAGTCGGCCCAAAGGAATGCTTGATATTTGACAGGAGTTTATTGTCAATATTTGATTACTACACCAAGAGTACCACTTACAAATTGATTTTCTGTCCAAAGACTAAAATCAATGTTGTGCTAGGTATCTTGTAATGGGATTTGTCTATTTTGAATCTGCATACTAAAGTTAAAATTCAAATAATTGTAAGCATGTGTTAAGTTGTCCTTGTTCTATTTTTAGTGAATTCTTCAGCTGCTACAATATCTGCGAACATTAACAGTATCCATGTGCTTAATGGCACAAATTTTAAGGAATGGAAAGATAACATTATGATAGTTCTCGGTTGCATGGATCTAGACATTGCACTTCGGATTGAGAAACCTACTTCTCTTGAGGATACATCTTCTTCTGATGACAAGAAGGAGATGGAGAAGAGGGAACGCTCAAATCGCATGAGTCTTATGATCATGAAACGTGCAATTCCAGAATCTTTTAGGGGAACTATGACTGAAGAAAACAATGCCAAAGTTTTCCTTGAGGACCTTGAAAAGCGTTTTGCACAAATCGAAAAGGCGGAAACTAGTACTCTTTTGAGTAAACTTGTTTCCATGAGGTATAAAGGCAAAGGAAACATAAGGGAGTACATTTTAGAAATGTCTCATATTGCTTCGAAACTAAAGTCACTCAAGTTGGAATTACCTGAGGAACTTCTTGTGTACTTAGTTTTGATCTCTCTCCCTGCACACTTTAATCAGTTTAAGGTCAGTTACAACTGCCTAAAGGAGAAATGGACTCTTAATGAGCTCATTTCACATTGTGTGCAAGAGGAAGAGAGAATAAAGCAAGATAAGACAGAAAGTGCTCATTTGGCATCCTCTTCTAAAGACAACAAGAAGAGGAAAAATAAGGAAGTTGCGGTCTCAAGGCCCCAGAAGAAGCAACACAAGGAAACTAAGGTTGAAACTACAGAATCAGGTTGCTTTTTCTGTAATGGGATTAATCACATGAAGAAAGATTGTACCAAGTACCACACTTGGCGTGCGAAAAAGGGTATATATCTTGCTCTTGTTTGTTCTGAAGTTAATTTAATTTCGGTACCTAAAGATACTTGGTGGGTAGATTCTGCTGCTACTACTCACATAAGTGTATCTATGCAGGGTTTCCTGAATTGCCGAAAACCAGGTGATGGTGAAAGATACATCTATGTTGGTGACGACAAAAGGGTTGAAGTTGAGGCTATTGGAAAATTTAGGCTATTATTTAAGACTGGTTTTTATTTGGATTTGAATGAGACTTTTGTTGTACCGTCTTTTAGACGGAATTTAATTTCTGTTCCCAAATTGGACATATTCGGTTATTCTTGTTCATTTGGTGACAATAAAGTGAGTATTTTTCAAGGTTCAAATCTTATCGGTACTGGTCTTTTATCAGCATATGATAGCCTATATTTGGTTGACATAATAACCTCACATAATGAAACTTTGCATACAAGTTCTAGTGGTACCAAAAGAAAATTATCTAATAAGAATTCTTTATCACTCTGGCACAAGCTTTTAGGTCACATATCTAAACAAAAAATTCAGAAACTCGTGTCAGATGGAATTCTTGATTCTCTTGATTCCTCAAATTTGGATATTTGCATTGAGTGTATCAAGGGTAAACAAACAAACAAGACGAGATTAGGTGCTCAGAGAGCTTCAGATGTCTTAGAATTGATACATATGGATATTTGTGGGCCATTCCCTACACCTTGTAGAAATGGTCAACAATACTTTATCACATTTATAGACGATTACTCTCGTTATGGATACCTATATCTCATTCATGAGAAGTCCCAATCTATAGACGTGTTCAAATCATATAAGGGCCGAAGTTGAAAATCAACTAAGCAAAAGGATTAAAACTGTTAGATCTGACCGTGGTGGTGAATACTATGGTAGATATGATGGTTTAGGTGAACAACGTCCAGGGCCATTTGCTAAATTCCTAGATGAGTGTGGGATCATTCCTCAGTACACCATGCCAGGCAGTCCTACTATGAATGGTGTATCTGTGAGACGAAATCGGACCCTAAAGGACATGGTGAGAAGTATGATTTGTCATACTACTTTGCCAGACTCACTCTGGGGAGAAGCATTGAAAACCGCAGCATATATATTTAATAGGGTTCCAACTAAAGCTACAATCAAAACCCCATATGAACTATGGACTGGACATAAGCCCAGTATAAAGCACTTACACATTTGGGGTTGTCCAGCTGAGGCAAGGCCTTACAGACAAAATGAAAAGAAACTGGATTCTAAAACGGTTAGTAGCTATTTTGTTGGATACTCTGAAAGATCAAGGGGGTATAAGTTCTATGATCCCACTTCTAGAACTATTTTTGAGACGGGTAATGCTCGGTTCTTTGAGGATATTGAGTTTGGGGAGTGGGGAGATAAAGTTAGAGATTTTGTCTTTGAGGAAGAACATGTGTCTTTGCCTCCAGTTGTTGATCTTGATCAGGGTGTTCTCATTCCTGATACGGATCACACAACTCCAGTTCAAGACAATCTTGATAATCTCCCTAATCAAGTTCCTGATATTATTAATGAAAATCAAACTCAACAACCTCAAGAATCTGAAGTGCCATTAAGGAGATCCACTAGAGAGAGGAGAAATGCAATTCCGGATGATTATGTTGTATTTCTCCAAGAACAAGAAAGTGACATTGGACTTGAGAAAGATATCCAATCAACTTTCGTCAAGTCATAAAAGGTTCTAACTCTCAAAAGTGGATTGATGCCATGAATGATGACATGAAGTCTATGAGCGATAACGGCGTTTGGGAGCTTGTTACATTGCCCGAAGGTATTAAACCAATTGGTTGTAAATGTATATTTAAAACCAAGAGGGATTCAGAGGGCAATGTAATTAAGTATAAAGCTCGCCTTGTCGCAAAGGGCTACACTCAAAAGGAAGGCATTGATTATAAAGAGACTTTCTCTCCAGTTTCATCGAAAGACTCTTTCAGGACAATAATGGCACTAGTAGCACATTTTGATCTTGAACTTCATCAGATGGATGTTAAGACAGCGTTTCTCAATGGTGACATTGAGGAATCAATTTATATGGTGCAACCTGAAAACTTTGTTTCGGGAGACTCAAAGAAAAGGGTTTGCAAATTAAAGAAATCCATCTATGGGCTCAAGCAAGCTTCCCGTCAATGGTATCACAAGTTTTATGAGGTCATTACATCTTTTGGTTATGAACCAAATATTTCTGATGACTGTATATACCATAAGTTCAGTGGGAGCAAACATATTTTTTTGGTTTTATATGTCGATGACATACTGCTTGCCAGTAATGATATAGTATTATTGCGCAAAACTAAGAAATTTCTTTCAAAGAAATTTGAAATGAAAGATCTTGGTGATGCCTCTTTTGTATTAGGAATTCAGATACATCGAGATCGCACCAAAGGTGTTCTCCGTCTGTCACAAAAGGGCAATATCAATAAGGTTCTTAAAAGATTTGGCATGCAGGATTGTAAACCAGGCGACACCCCTGTTGCTATGGGAGACAAGTTTAGTCTCAAACAGTGCCCAAAGAATAATTTTGAAACAATGGAAATGGAGAAGACACCTTATGCTTCGGCTGTAGGGAGTCTGATGTATGCTCAGGTATGTACACGACCTGATATAGCATACATTGTTGGGATGCTGAGCAGATATCTCAGCAATCCGGGAATGGACCATTGGAAGGCAGCCAAAGGGTCATGCGGTACTTACAGAGAACAAAGGTTTACATGCTCACATATCGGAGATCGGACTAGCTTGAGATCATCGGGTACACCGACTCCGATTTTGCTGGATGTCAAGATAGTCTGAAGTCTACATCAGGCTATATCTACATGCTTGCTGGCAGTACTATCTCTTGGAGAAGCATCAAGCAAACTCTTACGGCCACTTCCACCATGGAAGCGGAATTCATGGCATGTTATGAGGCATCCAATGAGGGATTATGGCTGCGAAATTTTGTTAGTGGACTGCGCATAGTAGACAGTATTAAAAAGCCACTCAGGCTATTATGCGACAACAGATCAGCAGTCCTTTATGCTAACAATAACAGTAGTTTGACGAAGGCAAATCATATGGACGTCAAGTTTTGGGTTGTTAAAGAAAGAGTACAAAATGGACAATTGTGCATAGAGCACATCAGTACAAACTCCATGATTACGGATCCGCTTACTAAGGGATTGCCACCCAAAGTATTTCATGAGCATATTGCTTGCATGGGTGTCAAATCAGTTAAGGATTATGAGTTTTATTGGGAGTTTGTATTATACAATTATGTATTGTCCATTACATTCGCTAATTCAGTCTTTAAGGTTTTATCTGCAGATATTCAGTCTTAAAGTTTTATGTATTCTTATGGTTTATGATTGATCTCAATAAAGAGAACCAGTTGGAAATAGACATTCTATTTCAGACCACACTTTATGTTATTTCCATGCTACACACCTATACTTGATCCATATCGTTGGTTATATTGATATACGTGATCTATGTTGGTTCTAGTTACGCAAGAGTAACTAAGAGCTCTTAGATCCTATGTTGATATGATTGATGGACCGGATTGTTCATGACAATTTTATTATGATAGCAATACAGAGCTCATAAAGTTATAATGTAACATATAATGTTAAGGTTTGTACGTATGCATGAGTGTATCGTCCAAGTGGGAGATTGTTAGACATTTGGACTTATACTACATACATATGAACAATATATGGATTAATTATATGTTATGTGCTATCTTTTGGTTTGGCCTAAATAAGTGGTCTTTGGGATGTTATTAAGGAGGCCAATATATTGTCATATAAAGTATAGGGTATAATTTGTGTAGATACCCAAAAGAGTAACCTTAGTTAATGATGGGCTAACTAAGATTACATACATGTAACCAAGGTTACATTCTTGTGACCTTTGAGTTTCTTAACTCACATGTTATAATTAGGGGGGTTATGGTTCCCACAAGAATGCAAGACACATTCTCTTCTTCCTCCCATTGAAACTAGAGAGCAAAACTTGTTCTTGCATATCAAGTGGAAAACCAAACCTCTTGGGAAACCTCAAGACAATCTTCAAGCCGGATTAAGGAGCTTCCACTTATGGATTCAGGTACGCTTCCGCTTATGTTATAATTCCAAGTAATTTGATATGAAGGCTATAGTGTTATATTTGGATTTATTCCAACAATTTAATTATAAAGAAAGGAAAGTTTTGAAGTAATAATAAAATTGTCTGTGTATGATCTATAAGTTATGAGTTCGAGTTGTGCAAGACTAGAAGTATCCATTAATATTTATAGTAGAGTTGATTGTCTGGATCACACCCTTGTATTGCGGTCCTTTTCCGAACTTTGCATGAAAATATAATATTTTGTACACGGACAAGATTTCTAATAAGAGTTTAAATTAAAATATTAAATACATAAATATAAAGGTGATCAAGATTTCATTTATTTGGCAACTCTATGGGAGGGCACGAGAGAAGAAACTGACACGAAATCTCCGTTAGCTATGTGACGAGACCGTAACTCAAACACGACAATCTGTCCGGCCTAGCGAACTTTCAATGCCAAAGTTAGCTAGTCAGCCTACCCGGAAGCTTAGTAGAACTTAAGAAAGACTAAGCTTGTAGAAACTTGGCGAAGGAAACTAGTAGTTGGAAGAAAGAACTCTTTTATTAAGAGAACTTTGAGAACATTACAATGCTTTGAATGCTTACAACTTTGCTTATTGCTTGATTGCTTCTTGGATTCCAAATGCCAACCCATATTTATAGGGGAGGCTTACAAGCTCTAGAGGTTCTAGAGAGTTCTATAGCCTTCTAGCTATGTACATGTCCTAGAATTCTATGGAGAGTTCTAGAGAGTTCTACTACATTCTAGGTAGATACAAGAGTGTTCTAGAGTGTTCTAGAGAGTTCTAGAGTGTTCTAGAGAGTTCTAGAGTGTTCTAGAGAGTTCTAGAGAGCTCTAGAGAGTTCTAGAGAGTTCTAGAGAGTTCTAGAGATCTCTATAAATCTCTACACCTAGTAGAATATACAAGATAACTCTAGAGGGGTCTAGAGTCTTCCAGGGCCTTCCGGGGCACGCTGGACTGTTCCGGAAGCATTTTGGAGCTGTTTTGAGCCTGTTTTGGGGCGAAAATAGTGCCGTCCGTAACATTCTTCCCCGCTCAATCTCGCGACGACCTCGGCGCGTGCTCTTTGTAAGCCTGGATGAGGTCTTGGTGATTCCACAAAGTTAGTTCATGCTCCCAGCTTGCCTCGCTGTCGGGAGACCCTTTCCACTTGACAAAGTATTCAGTGTAGCTTGGGTGAGTCCCCCGTCTTGGAATGATGCGGTGCGCAAGGATCTCTTCTGCTTCTTTCTCTGGCACCGTTGTGATGGCCGTTGGTGCTCGCTTAGACTCTCCTCGGCTTGGATCTTCCTTGTCTTGATGATATGGCTTCAAAAGACTCACATGGAAGACCGGATGCATTTCTAAATGTGATGGAAGAGTCAAGCGGTAGGCTAGTTTGCCAATGCGTTTCTCTACTGGAAACGGTCCCTCGTAGCGCCTTACTAGCCCTTTATGCACCTGGCCGGATCTTCGACGCTGGTGAGGAAGGAGTTTTACCATGACCAAGTCTCCTTCCTCGAACTCCAAGTGACGCCTCTTAGCATCGGCCCATTTCTTCATTTTCTGCGCTGCCTTTGCTAAGTAGGCTTTTGCCAAGTCTGCCTTTTCGTGCCAGCCTTTGGCAAACTTGTATGCTGACGGATTGGGCCCTTTGTAACCAATGGCCAAAGTTTGTGGCGTCATCGGTTGTTGTCCCGTTGCTAACTCGAATGGACTTGCCCCTGTTGACTCGCTCTTCTGCAGATTATAAGAAAATTGGGCAATGTCCAATAACTTGGCCCAATCTTTTTGGTTGGCGCTGACAAAGTGGTGAAGATATAACTCCAGCAAAGCATTCACCCGTTCCGTTTGCCCATCAGTTTGAGGGTGAAAGGCTGTAGAGAAGTTGAGTTCAGACCCCATGATTTTAAAAAGCTCCATCCAGAACCTTCCCGTGAAGCGAGGGTCCCGGTCGCTGAAAATGGTCTTCGGAATGCCCCAATACTTCATCACATTTTTGAAAAATAGTCGAGCAGCGTCCTCGGCAGGAAGCTTTGTTGGACCAGGAATGAATACGCCATATTTGCTGAAGCGGTCCACTACAACCATTATGTTGCTGCAGCCTTCGGACTTGGGTAGTGATGTGATGAAGTCCATGGAAATGCTTTCCCATGGCCTCTCCGCAATAGGCAATGGCTCCAAAAGACCTGCTGGTGGGCGTTGTTCAACCTTGTCTTGCTGGCACACAAGACAAGTTTTTACGTATAGCTCCACGTCGTCCCGCATGTGGGGCCAAAAGTATGCTCGTTCAGTCAGCGCCATCGTCCTTTGGACTCCAGGATGGCCTGCCCATCTGGAGTCATGACTTTCCCGAATGATCTCCTTCCTTAAGCCTCCCCATTTTGGCACATAAACCCTATTTCCCTTGGTGAGGAGCTGGACGGTCCTCTAGCCAAAACTGGCGTGTCTTCCCTTGACGTGCCAATTCCAACAAATTTTTGGCTTGCGGGTCATGTACCAGCCCCTCCTTGATGCGATCCACTATAGGGAAATTTGGGCTTGTGATGGAGGCAAGTTCGGCCTTTCTGCTCAGTGCGTCGGCCACAACATTTCCCTTGCCCGGCTTGTACTCCATCACGAAATCAAACTCTGCTAAGAAAGCTTGCCATCGAATTTGTTTTGGTGTAAGCTTCTTCTGCTTAAGGAAGTAACTGGTGGCAACATTATCCGTCCTCACGATGAACTTGCTGCCCAGGAGATAATGTCTTTACGTCCGTAAACAGTGCACTACGGCGGTCATCTCTTTTTCTTGGACCGTGTAGCGTTTTTCTGTATCATTTAGCTTACGACTTTCGTAAGCCACAGGGTGCCCTTCTTGCATTAGGACGCCTCCCAGGGCAAAGTCAGAGGCATCCGTCTGCACCTCGAAAGACTTGGTATGGTCGGGCAAAACCAATACCGGCTCCTTGATCACGGCGGCCTTTAACTCCTCAAATGCTGTTTGGGCCTTATCAGTCCACTCCCAGGTCCGGTTCTTCTTCAGTAGATCTGTGAGTGGCGCGGCGATGGAAGAGTAGCCTTTGATGAACTTCCGATAGTAGTTAGCCAAGCCAAGGAAAGACCGTAGTTCTGGAACTTTCTTCGGTGGCTCCCAATCCTGTATCGCCCGAATTTTGGACTCATCCATCCGTAGCTTTCCCTCACCAACAATGTGTCCTAAGAAGGAGACTTCTCGTCGAGCAAATGCACATTTCTCCTTCTTGACATAAAGCTCGTTCGTGCGGAGTACTTGGAAGACTTGTCTTAGATGATTTACATGATCCTCCAGTGTGTTGCTATAGATGACAATGTCGTCCAAGTACACCACTACGAACTTGTCTAAGAAAGGCTGTAGGACATGGTTCATGAGGGTGCAAAACATTGCAGGCGCATTGGTGAGTCCGAAAGGCATCACAAGGAACTCATATGAGCCGCACCTTGTGACACATGCTGTCTTAGGCTCGTCTCCCTCCGCAATGCGGACCTGGTAGTACCCCGATCTCAAATCCAGCTTGGTGAACCAACGAGCTTGCCCAAGCTGGTCGAACAAGTCGGCAATGAGTGGTATCGGGTACTTATTCTTGACCGTGATCTTGTTAAGCGCCCGGTAGTCGATGCAAAGTCGAAGTGACCCATCATGCTTCTTCTGGAACAATACCGGCGCTCCATAAGGTGCTTTTGATGGACGAATATAGCCCATGTCCATCAACTCCTTCAATTGCCTCCGTAATTCCTCAAGCTCCGGAGGCGCCATCCGATAAGGCACGGCAGCTGGCGGGGTGGCACCTGGTTCCAGCTCTATCTTATGATCCACCTCCCTTTTAGGTGGTAGCCTCTTTGGTAGCTCCGGTGGCATGACGTCTTGGAACTCCTCCAAAACGTGCTAGACCTCAGGTGGCATGGACTCGGTTGTAGGAATGGCAGCTTCTTCCTTTAAGGCAACAAGGTAGGTTGGCTCTTCCTTCTTGATGCCCTTTGAGAGTTGCATGGCCGAAATTTGTTTTTCTTGGAGTCGGGTTTCCCGCTCTAGTGGAACTAGATGGGTGTTGCCTTCCTCCAAGATATATAAGGAGTTCGCAAAGTGAATTGTGACGGCCTTGACCCTGTCCATGAACTCAATACCCAAGACGAGTGGATAATCGTCCATGGTCACGATCGAGAAGTTTATGTGGCCGTGCCAATTGCCTAAGCGAACCGGCACACTGCGGGCAACTCCAAAGGTTTCTGTTGGTGCAGCATTGACGCCCTTGAGCCAACCACGGCTTGTCTCGTACCGGATGCCCATCTCCTTAGCCTGCTGGAAAGTGAGGAAGTTGCTGTCGGCTCCCGTGTCAACTAATGCCTTCACGGTATGCTCCCCAATCTTGGCCTCGGCAAACAGCCTCCCTTTCTTCTCGTTCTTGGGAACCTCAACTTTTGCCTGAATTGAACATAGAAGCCGCATGGCCCCAATCTTTGCTTCCTCCTTCTCGTGATCCTCGATTAAGGCCGAAACCTTACTCTTTTTGGGGCAATCCCTCGCATAGTGCGGTCCATCACAAAAGAAACATTGGACCGGGGTCTTCGGTTTGGGAGGGAAATCTCTACGTCCCTTGGCCCTTCCTGACGCCTCCTTGCCCTTAGGCGGGTCTCCCCCGCTTTTTCCCTTGCCGCCCTTGTCCTTGGGTTTAGGTTTCTCCACTTTCCTAAACTCAATAAGGGACTCGGCAATGGATATGGCAGTGGTCAAGTCTTGGGCACCACGGCGTTGGATTTCAAGCCTTGCCCACTGCTGCAACCCGTCCATGAAGGCAAAGAAAGCTTCTTTATCAGGGTAGTCAGGGATTTCGAGAAGTACCTCTGTGAACTCTTTGACGTACTCCCGGATAGTTCCTTTGTGCTGCAAACGCCTTAGCTTGCCACGAGCTTCCTCCTCGACGTTGCTTGGGTAGAACTGCTTCTTGAGTTCTGCCTTGAAATCTGCCCAAGTCTTGATAGCGCAGGTGCCTTTCTCTATGTCGCTTTGTCTTCTCCTCCACCAAACCATTGCAGTGTCCTCGAGGAAAAGACTACCCATGCTTACCTTTAGAGCTTCGTCTTGCATGTCGAGAGCCCTAAAGTATTGCTCCATGCTCCAAACAAAGTTGTCTAGTTCCCTCGCGTTTCTAGACCCTTTGAAGTATTTGGGTCGGGGAACATCTATTTTGGAAGGGGTAGTCCTTACCTCGGACGTAGTGGCAGTGCCTTGTGCAAGAGCCCTTTTGCACAAGCTGAGCTCCTCCTTGGTGCTCTCCAGCTCATGTGAAAGCCTCCCTAGCTCTTCCCGCATGAACGAAATCTCTGCCTGGTGTTTCTTCTCCACCGCCTGAAGACATTGTGCCAGGACTTGATTCACGGCGGACTGCATCTCCTCCCGCAATCCGTCTAGGCCCTCCTCGACCCTTTGTTCGACCCCCTCGAACCTTTGGTCGGCCTCCATGAACTTGTCCTGCCCATCGGCAATGGCCAACTCCACCTTGGCCAGCCTTGTCTCCAACTCCCCCATGGCGTCCCTGGAGCGAGACCTTTGGCCCTTAGATTTGTCCTTTTCGGTTTGGGTGATTTCACTGTCGCCTTCCATACTCCCTTAGAGGTTCCAACGAACCTGATGCTCTTATACCAATTGTGACGAGACCGTAACTCAAACACGACGATCTGTCCGGCCTAGCGAACTTTCAATGCCAAAGTTAGCTAGTCAGCCTACCCGAAAGCTTAGTAGAACTTAAGAAAGACTAAGCTTGTAGAAACTTGGCGAAGGAAACTAGTAGTTGGAAGAAAGAACTCTTTTATTAAGAGAACTTTGAGAACATTACAATGCTTTGAATGCTTACAACTTTGCTTAATTGCTTGATTGCTTCTTGGATTCCAAATGCCAACCCATATTTATAGGGGAGGCATACAAGCTCTACAGGTTCTAGAGAGTTCTATAGCCTTCTAGCTATGTACATGTCCTAGAATTCTATGGAGAGTTCTAGAGAGTTCTACTACATTCTAGGTAGATACAAGAGTGTTCTAGAGAGTTCTAGAGTGTTCTAGAGAGTTCTAGAGAGTTCTAGAGTGTTCTAGAGAGTTCTAGAGAGCTCTAGAGAGTTCTAGAGAGTTCTAGAGATCTCTATAAATCTCTACACCTAGTAGAATATACAAGATAACTCTAGAGGGGTCTAGAGTCTTCCAGGGCCTTCCGGGGCACGCTGGACTGTTCCGGAAGCATTTTTGAGCTGTTTTGAGCCTGTTTTGGGGCGAAAATAGTGCCGTCCGTAACAACTATGTCTTGGACCAAAAACCATTCTTTTCTATTTGACTTATTAATTAATGCATAAATAAAAATATTCAAGATATTTTGATCCACTCTAGTAGTTAAGATAGAAACATGTAAAGAGTCTGGTAATCCTCCACTATTCAAGCATTTAAGCAAAACCTTAATTCAATTCATCTGCTTGAAATCATCTCTGCGATTTCATTAAATTTAGTTATAACTTAGACTATGTCAAATTTTATTAATTTAATCCATATGACACTTTCTAATTGCTAAAATTTCCAAATAATTAATGGAATTGGCCTTCGCATATTATATAGTTACATTAACCAATAACCACGAAGTGCAAGATTCAGTATTGTGCGTAAAATATAATCGTTAAACTATTAGTGTGAACACAACAAAGAGAGGAATAAACAAAGTGTAGAACTTTTCAATCACTACAAGTTACAATGAATCTTAACCTTTTATATATCTAAAGTCAAGTCAAACATCATATCATACTTAAAAAAAGTAAGGGCAGAGAAAATTACTCTCTACGTCTCATAATGTGATATGATCACTAAAAATGATTGTCTTAAATTATTTATTATTTTAAAAATTCAATACAAAATTAATTAGTTTTATCCTTAATAATCAATTGTATCTATATTTAGTAAATATAAATAATTTCACTGTTAGAGATGATACATAAATTTAAAAAATATTTAATAAAGATAAATTGATCAAAAACTATTCTTTCTTAAGAAATATATTTAAAAAATTACGATACGTATCTGGAGACAGAAGGAGTAACAAAGATTTTATCATAAATACAACATGATGCAAAGCATGTGTCTCGAGGCATCGAGAGCTGCAGTTTAATACTTAACTGTGATAAACTTGACCTAACATTATTTTAGTATATATTTTACGGTTAAGGGTCAAATATATCCTTATACTATTAAAAATAAGCCATATTCATCATCCGTTTGAATTTTTTATCAAATATGTCCCCACCATTATACATTAGGGCTATATATATCCTTCAGCCGTTAAAACACCCTCCCATATATTTTTAGTACGGTTAAGGGTCAAATATATCCTTGTACTATTAAAAATAAACCATATTTATTCTCCGTTTGAATTTTTTATTAAACTATTGTCGAACCTTCAGTGGCATAATGGACCTCATTTAGTAGTCAAATTAAGAAGAAAGTAGATATTTTCACAAGAGGCTACTAAGCTCCAAAATAACTCATAAGCACAGTAATAATAAAATTATTTAGTATAACAATTGGAATACACATTCTTATTCACTTGAGGTTAGAACTAATGCTAAAGAAAATTTAGAAAGCCAAAAATCAGAAAACATAAAGAAACGGGAAAGGGACCAAGGAAAGTAGAAAGAATAACTTAACATGTTATTATGAGTATCCTCCAAAAGAATAATTCTCTAAAAGTTAAAATATTTCTAGAAAAATTGTACTAATTTTCTTCAGTATTATTGAGCCATCAGAGGAAATCAAAATAAACTTATTGACAGAGAGACGCAAAATGGACTGCTATTATTATTGTTGATATAATATCGATATTTAGATCCTTTCGAGGTTGTAGTTAAAAATACATATAATATCGATACATTCAATTATTAAAATAACGGTTAAGGGTCAAATATATTTGATAATCTATTGTTCAAATATATGGGAACATATTTGATAAAAAATTCAAACGGAGGATAAATATGACCTATTTTTAATAGTACAATGATATATTTGACCCTTAACCGTGCAAAAAATATATGGAAGGGTGTTTTAACGGCTGAGGGATATATATGGCCCTAATGTATAACAACATATTTGATAAAAAATTCAAACAGAGGATAAATATGATCTATTTTTAATAGTACAAGAATATATTTGACCCTTAACCGTATATTTTATAGTTTGTTTGGTCAAATTTTTTAAAAGGCAATAACATCTTCTTCTTCTTTTTTATAAAGAAAAAGTGCATAGTTTTTAGATTTTTTGACCAAGATTTTAACAGAAAAATAAGTGCTTTTGAGAGTAGCAACAGATTTTCAAAAACTGAAACAATAGCTTTCCCCGACAATTTTTTTTTAATTTTAATTTTTGGCCAAATGCAAATTATTTGGACAACTCACCCTTCAAAAGTACTTTTTAAATTGATTGGACAACTCACTCTTCAAAAGTATTTTACAAAATGTACTGCAAAATAAATATAAAAAAAACACTTTTCAAATTATGCAAACTTATCCGAACAAACTATTAATCTCACTAAAAATCTTTTTTCTTCTATCTTTAATTTCCTATTCGCGGGACCATTCTACTCTTTTTTTTTTTTTGTAGAATATATTGTTCTGATAGAGAGGTCCAATAAGCGAACTAGCTTCCCGGTATTTACGATCTTGATTGGTATAAGGTTATGTTAGACTTAATAAATCTGATAATTATGTATTAGCAAAATGATAAGGAAAATGTTTGGCCTGATATACTCATCTTTCATTTTTATTTCAATTTCTTTGCTTATGGTGCATTTAATTTGCACTAGTTATGTACCTATCTTCATTTACATTTATCATTTGAATTGGACAAAACTTGTACAATTGAGTTGACCATAAGAGCAACCAACTGTAAGTTGCCAGTTGTTGTATTTTGTGAGTTTTATCAGGTTTCGAGGTATGAATCCTGGTTTGATATTTTGATTGACATTGAGTAAATGTATAAAGATTCGATATTTATCTTTCCTTAGGCATTATATAACATATTTCAGATGGTTTTAGTTAATTTCGAGCTGTTATTGTTATTGTTCGTGCTAACTACTTCATTGTTTATGTATTTAAAATTGTCATTTCATGAAAATACCTTCACTGTTGCTGTTGAGTTACTGAAGTTGTAGTTGTTAAAAGTTGTTATCATTTTATCTTTTATCTTCACTTTTTTTTTGTTGAAATAGTTGGCAGCTTATAGTTACTCTAAAAATTATTCATTCGTTGAATTAGTATTTTACATTTTAGAAATGCAATGTTCGATTCCAATTGGGTCGTTCTCTTTCTCCCCCCTCTAAATAAAAGAAAAAAAAAAGAAAAAAAAAGTGAAAGTGCTACCAATATAAAATTTCGTCAAAATTTTCAGAATAAAAAAATTAATAATTTCGCAATAAGTAGACCTAGACTTTCTCCTATTTTAAATTGCACTTTTATTGAAGATGTATATTTAGAGCGACCATGAAAACTTTAAGTCTAAATTATATTATTCCATTATTGTAGCATTTCTATCCTCAGCTCCTCCACATTGTGCTTTCTTCTTTTGGGACATAGATAAATTTATGAATTTATCTTTGAATTCGTCAGGAATTTCAAATAATTACACGTTTAATCTTTGCGCGCCACTTAGTACTACTTTCATGAACTTGATGTGTACTACCTAGGGGTGTTCAAAACCGATCCGAAACCGAAAACCAATCCAAACCGAAGCTTAACGGCTTACTGGTAACGGCTTAACGGCTTAACGGACGGGGAACGGATTGAATTTTTTTTATTAACGGCTTATCGGTTTGGGGATGGATTATTCAATTTTCTTAACGGCTAATCCGTTAGCCCGTTAAGAATATAAATATATATTATGTATATATATATATATATATATATATATATATATATATATATATATATATATATATATATATATATATATATATATACAATTTATTTTTATTTATATATATTAAATATAAAAAAACTAAAACCCTTAAAAATGATTAACAAAAGTTTATTTCTACTTCTAAGCATTTTTAATCTCAGGATCTAGATGATTTGTAGGTACTCACCCAACATAAAGTAGATGAAGGTGATGGACAAAAAAAAAGTGCGGAGGGCAAAGCTATACTACCTCAGGGATAAAATGAATGCCCGGAAAAGACATTAACAAGCTAGCTCAAATGAAGGTATACTGGAATAGGTGTTTGATCTATAATTGCCTGAAGAGATCTATCAAATTCTAGTAAAAATGTATGTTAGGCCGATAAGCCGCCCAATTACCGCCCTATAAGAGCTAACCCGATACCAATCCGCCCGATATCTTATCGGGTGGCTAACGGATTAATACATTTAAAAGCCGATAACCGTTAAGCCAAACCGTTAAGAGTAAAAGCCGCCCAATCCGCCCGATGAACACCCCTAGTACTACCACTTTGAGATGTCATGTTAGGCGTGACTTAGAGCTTGTTTGGTCAAGAGAACCAAAAAAGTAATTTTTATATTTATCAAATAAATACTTTGAAAAATTAGCAATGTTTAATTAAAATAAAAAAGTATTTTTAAGCAGTAGTATAAGCAGTTTTTTGCCTTTTGAAAGATACTACAAGTTCTAACTTCTTCCAAAAACAAAAGTAAAAAATTAAATTATCTAAGATGAAAATATCCTTACACTAAATTTATACTTTTCAAATTATTCCTCACTAATTTAACATTTCTATTTTTCTCTTTTTACCATACATTTTTTTTCTCTTTGTTATTATATCATATTTTTATTTTTGTTTTACAGTTTCTTTTTGGAATCTCTCTACTATAAATAGATCTCTTCTTTTATATAATAATTTATAAAAATAGATTTTTAATTTATATCGAGTGATATAGTTTGATATATTTAGCATCATGTAAACAGTAAGTTATTCTAGATACTCCAATTTTATCATTTTGGAATAATTATATTTTATCCTATTGAAATCCTTAAATCATATTTTTATTATAATAAATATTTAATTTGTTTATCTCTTTTAAATAATACTAATTGCAAACTAAAATTTTACGGTTTTATTCCGTAATTTGATATTCAAAAGTATTTTTTGGGATGATTGGCAAGCACAATTTGGTTGCAAAAAGCACTACTTAATGGATTGGGCAAACACAAACTATTACTTTACAAAGTACTTTTTCGGAAAATATTTTTGAGCAAAAGTACTTCTTAAAAAAGATAAATAGTTTTGGCAATTTGACCGAACGAACTCTTGGTACCTCATGCTTATTTTCTTTTCTTTTTTCTTTTAGGTACCTATTTTTCACTTGAGATTTTTTTAATGGTAAGTGTCGTTTGACTTTTTAAGTGGTGATTATATTGAAAAAAATTGAGTTCATATATATTGAATTTATTTAAAAGACGACATGTCATGATACGTAAACTGGTCAAAGAATGACGATCAACAAAGAATAGTTAAGTAGGCACGAGTTACAACAGACATGAGCAGATATTCAAAAGATTCGGTGCTCACACGTTATCATGACCCAAAAATCCACTAGGAGTCGTGGTGGTGCCGAACACCGCTGTCAGGCAAGCTAACCAAAATATTTGACTAATTTTCAATTTTACTGCTTGTTTAAAATCATTTTTCTTTATATAATAAATAACGAATAATAAAATTTACAGAAATAACTATGAAGTCTTCAACAAACTAAATATTGAATAATCCAAAAATCATCCCAAAACCCGGTGTCACAAGTGCATGAGAAATTTCTATGAAATAACAAAGTACAAAAATCATCCGGAATACAATATTGGATAGAAATAAATACAAAAAAATAAAAGAGACTCTGCTGGATGCAGTCGTCTTGAAAAATGCAGCTCACTTAAGTCTCGGTATAAACCATGCTGCTATGCCCAATAGGCCACTAGATATACAAGTGCATGTGCAAGAAAAATACACAGAAGTATAGTATGAGTACGAAAACAATGTGTACCTAATGAGTATCCCGTCTAATCTCGAAGAAGTAGAGACGGGATGGTCGACTTTAACATTTACTAGAGGTCCAATAATGATATATTATAAATGCAATGATTCATGGATTTATTAACAACGGTAAATTCAAATAAGTCATGAAACAAGTAAAAGTTCCTTTCTATTAAAAACCTTCGGATTCGTAATCCATTTTGCAATAATTATCTCAAGTCGGGGAGAGCAAATATCAATATCAAATAATCTCAAGGCAAGCAATACAAGCATGCGCAAATAATCACGGACATACGACCCGATTCAACATAAAAGTAAATTGTGCATTGCCGATGATTGAACGGCTCGAACCATAGATGCATCTATTATCCCGCTCGCGAATCATCCATGCGACGCAGTCAAATAGAAATAAACAAGTATCCCGCTCGCGAATCATACATGCGACACAGGCACGCGCGCGCACACACACACATATATATACACACATACACACACAGAGTCAAGCATCCAGTTAAGGGTTTATCGGGAAATGTTCATTTCAATAAAAGCCAATTTTTCCTTTAATGATTTAAGAAAATTATGTTTAATCCTTTTTTAAATTTATTTACTGATTCGATGTGGTTTAAACAACTCAAACTGCCAATACGTTTACAAATAATCCAAGTACAACATGTTTTTGGGTTCTAGACTACCCGGACAATAGCATAATAGTAGCTACGCACGGACTCTCATCACCTCGTGTGTACATAGCCCTTACGAATAGGAGCACATAACTAACTAATTCACCTATGGAGATAATTCCCTCTTACAAGGTTAGAAAAGAGACTCGCCTCGCTACGAAGTTCCATTACCGGCACTCCACACTCCTCTGAGAACTCAAATCGATGCATGATACTTCAAAACTATCCAATGATTATACAAATCTATTAATATATGCTCAATTACTTATTACAATCCAATGTATAGCAATTCCTAATCCCGATTGAAAAGTTGACAAAATAGCCCTCGGGCCCACGCGCCCGGAATCCTAAATTTTTCGAAGATAAACTTTACCTATAACCTCACGAGCTCAAATATATAATTTACTCTTGACTTTATACCCAAAATCATGGTCAAATTCTAAAAATATTAATTTCCTAGGTCTTCGTCAAAACCCCAAATTTTTTCTACAAATTTCTTATCTAAATCCATAAACCTTGTATATACTCAAAACTAGTAGAAATCACTTGCTCACGCTTGGTGATTAAAATGGCACTCCAAAGTTTCTCCAAAATCGGCTCTCATGGAAGAAATGAAGTGAAAATGAGCCAAAACACGATTTCAAAAGCACACTACCCAGGCGACCCTTCTATGTGATCGCGAACATAGCCCCGCGATCGCATAGGCCAGCTCTGCTGCCTCCCTAATTCTTTCTATGCATTCGTATGCAAGTACCCATGTTCGAACAGACCAAACACGTTACAGCCTCCAAACGCACACTGTTCGATTGCATAAGCCCCAACCTTCCTCTTTCCCTCACTTTTGCTCTATGGAATCGCAAACCCTCTCACGCGATCGGATAGAGTAAAAACCTGCAATACTCATACCAGAAAACCAGCAATCCTCACAAGGCAAAAATTGATCCGTTGAGCATCCGAAACGCGTCCGAGGCCCTGGGGACCTTAATAAAACCTACCAACCAGTCCTAAAACACATTATGAACTTGATCGAGGCCTCAAATCATATCAAACAATGATAAAACCATGAATTATACCCCAATTCAAGCTTTATGAACTTTGAAATTTTGAACTTCTATATTTGATGCCGAAACCTATCAAATCACGCCCGATTGACTTCAAATTTTGCACACAAATCATATTCGACATTACAAACCTACTCCAACTTCCAGAATCAGATTCCGAACCCGATATCAAAAAGTTCACCTCCAGTCAAACTTCTCAAAAACCTTCAAATTTCTATCTTTAGCCAAATGACTCTGAAACGACCCACGGACCTCCGAATTCACTTCCGAACGGGCTCCCAACTGCAGAATCACCATACAGAGCTACTCCCAGACTCAGAATCCCAAACGGACATCGATAACATTGAAATTCACTTCAACCCAAACTTATGAGATTTCTTCCAAAATGCTAACTTTCACAACAGGCGCCAAAATTTTCCCTGGCCACCCAAAACCCGATCCGGGCATACGCCAAAGTCTAAAATCATCATACGAACTTGATGGAACCTTCATATCCCAATTCCGAGGTCGTTTACTCTGAAATCTAATCTTAGTCAGTTCTTTCAACTTATAGCTTCCTAAATGAGAATTCTCTTTCCAAATCAACTCTTAACTTCCTGAAATTACATTCCGGCTATGCGTACAAGTCATAATACCTGAATGTACGTACATTATCTCCCACTTAAACATACATTCATTCTCGAACGTGCTGAGAAGTACACTGAAGTAGTCTGAAATCACTATTTAACATCTCATGCACCTTCCAGTGCTACCACAACCTCAGTTGAGCGCATTAGCTCGATGAATTCTAAAAATGTTTTCTTTTATTCAAGCAGATCAGCTTTAGAGCCTAATTCCAACATCCGGAGTTCTCTTCCAGGCCTGTTTCCAACATACGAACACCGTATCAATCACCACACAATGCACTTGAACATGACTGCAGACCTTTGCTTAATTCACAACTTGCACCGCTTTGTTCACAGGATCACAATAACATCCTCTAAGCACAATAGTCGAATTTCCACGAACCTGATGCTCCCATTGCATCACATGACATACATAAGTCTTGCTCTAACTCCTATGATACCACCACGACGGAAGAGATATGTTGAAATTCATAACCACTGCCGAAACAACAACTCATTGGGTCTATTCTCCTGACAAGAACTATCACCTTATTTTGAACCAAACAATGGTCTTAGCTTCTTAATATACTTCATATACTCTGATTGCAATGATTTCGAATTCAATAATCACGTCTCACCCAGTACGAACTAATCCGGATATAAACTGTTCCAGACATGATAAAAGGTCTTATATGATGCCACAATGTGCCAATAGGCTACCAACTAGAATGCGATATAAAAGGGAAACGAACTTCGGAAAGGAAGTCCAATTACACTACTCGGGAATCATACGTGTGACGTGGTCAAAATAATTTAACAAACACCCCGCTCGTGAATCATACATGCAACGCGGGTGCAAAGCTAGTATGAGCTTTCCTCACAAAATAGAAAACCAAACAAATAAAAATGAATACGGGGGACTGTACTCAGTATCACTCCGCAACGGTGTGCAACCCGATCCAAGCAACATAACCATGGCGGCGTGTCACCCGATCCACACATAGAACTCACATAAGGAGAGAATATCGGTCACCAACACGCCAAGTGCATAATACCATCCCTGAGGGAACATATAGTGTCATAAGCTACAAAACTCTAGCAGAAATGAGGTGCGATAACGATTTGAATCTCAAAAGCCATCCCGATCATATAACATCATCTCTACGGGGAGCCTTAACACATAAGAAATTCACCATGTCACCTTACAACTCGCACGTTGCAATACATCATTACATGAAATAGCAGACGATAAAATAACACCCTGACTACTCTTCCAGAAAGAGTGCATTACTAAAATGAACACATCTGGTCTGATTTAGAGGACATATTACTATTTAGATCCATCCACAGTCCTGAAGTTGATCCTGATCGTACCAAACTAGGCCAATAATCTTTCTAAGGTCCATACTAACTTCCCTTTCTCCCCTAACACATAAGAACAACCATCATAACCGGAGTAATCATCCATAGTCCACAACTCAATAAGTCATGTGCCCTCCAAGAATCAATGCTTAATTTAGCGACATTACTACAACCTTCATACTCAGTTTAAATCTTTAATCAATCAAGTGATTACATGCCACACTTATACAATCTCCATGCGAGACACGCTCCCCCGACCTACCATAACAAATAATTGGGTCGTACTTCCAAACCACCAGCTGCACTATCGCTAAAAACGACCAAGAATCATTATCTGAGATACAAAGCCTTTCACAAATCACCGATCTCAGGCGACGCCAAAGAAAATACTAGCTTACTTCAATCATCGAAACTCCTTTCCTGCTCATCCAAGCTCGTGACATCCTTGTCAACACCAAATTGCAACCTTGGTCTTCACTTCAAATTCCATACTAATCACAACACCCAACATGCCAATATACGATAGATTACGGTTTTCATCATAGCTTCTGAACCACTATTAGATTAACACGTCATCATATAAAACTTTCCACTTAACTCACTAAGAGAACCATATCAACACACATGTAAATTCGTAGAACATGCAAATCTCTGAGTAGTGGTCTAAACCACCATAGCCCTTACGGGACACGCCTCCACATAATAGGCCACAACAGTAGAATACCTTCTGATTAACACAATTTCCGGCGGATAGACAAGCCTCACATGCACCATCACAAATCACTTGCATAAGTTGATCACGTTGAAGGAACTTATCACTACTAGCAATATGCCAATTCGACTATGGCTAACCAATCCATCTTCTTCCAATTTATCCTTGATTGCCATAGAAACAATAATAACTCCATTCAACTCTTAACACACTCCATCCGCACTCGTCCCGAGTAACCTTGAATCATGAGACCATGGCGTCTCAAATCCCATGAACCACTTCGTACCTCCCAATTGCAAAACTGCAATTTAAAACATCATAGAACATTCTAGGCCCTTCTCAAAAGTTGCTACAAAGCTTGGTTCTTAACCGTACCCATAAGCTCCAAGTCATTAGGCACCACACCTTACCTCTTTTAATCCACTAGGACGTTGTTGAGAGCCGTCCGCCGTAATTTGGCCCGAATATAATCAATTCCATGATTCTTCAAGCACAAACATACTCTCTCGATGGAACACCTGACAGAATTACTCCCCAAGTTTGAACATGAGCCAACAAGGCCAACCATATCACACCTTTAATAATCCCTTTGCTCAAATTACCACTTATGCTCTTTTCCCATTGCTAAAATAACTTACCAATACGTCAATAACTCGAGACCCCACAAGAATATAACCATACAACTCAATCATAGGCGGTGGGACTCTCCCACTTGCCTTGAAGCCATTTATTACACAACTCTGGAATTCTCCAGGATTCTTAATCTCTTATTGACATAACCTTGCGCAATCAACAACCAACATTCTCGAGATCTTACTGTTAAAACCCCTTTTTATACTCTGGATCATCAACAACATTCGTACGACCGATCCCTTCACCATATAACCAATAGTACTCTTCATGGAAGCTTCACCATCCATGCGACCCTAATCTGCTCACCGAGAATAACCCACATGTGGAAATCACTTTCCGACTTCTTCCAATGCTACTGCACAGTGTACAATCTCCATGTCATCAATAACCCATACTGATTTCAAGCTAACCCTCTAGCTATATAAGTCCTTTCACCCCTTGTGGACATCAACTAAATATGCGGAAAGATACTTCCAATTCAAAGTTATGTTGTATCCTTCTTCATTTCAAGCAACTCCTTTCCGTTATACCAAGTCTCATGCCGCATAATAGCCCATACTTCTGATTAAATCCATAGACCCCAATCATCAATCACTAATATTCTCAATTACCTCCGAACTCTCCTTAAGGTACGTGGTCATCCTACTACAAAGGCCATATACAACTCCGCTACTCTCCCACATTGAGCAAACCCGCTTCCTTAATCAACTACTTGACCTTCATTGTATATACCTGGCCGTTTAGAATTTTTGAACACCGCCTAACACTTCCCACATGTATTTCCTCATTTTTTGTTGCTCAAATTCTTGCCTTATATAAAATCTATCTTCATAGCACTCGAACCCATAAATAACTACTAACTTTAAACCTTTCCGAAGATCATCTTTCTCAAGTCATCGATATTAGAAACACTGACTCCATCCTAAACCACGCACCCCGCAATCTCTGACCATCGCTTCTTCAATACTGACTTGCAATATCCTGCTCCAAAGGCGAATATTAGAAGATCATAACACCGATGAATTTATTATAGTTAATAAGGACAACAACACCTTATTATAGAAGAAAACTCCACCATGCTCACAAATACCGAGTCTCCTCACCCCTTAACCCACACCTGGATATTCTCATCTCGATTTCCTTTCCTTGCCGGGAATAAAATACATAATCCATAGATCATGCACTGAGTAAACCTCCCTTTAAGTCATTCTCCGCCCCGACACGTAGGCAAACATTCTACCATCATGTCAATACTGACGAACAATAGTTTATAGTATCATAGCAACTTGTGCCTAGCCTCAGAGCTCTCAGAAGTATCGCTACTGGATGAAACTACATAATATCCTTCCATAAAGCGATGATAATAGTCCGATCAACTATACCGGGAAAAAATCCTGCACCGCATTTGTAGTGCCATTACAGTTCTTTGATTCTCGATTTATAACAAGCGGTTTGCGTCACATAAGATTTAGTAGGAATGAAACAAAGGCATAACCCTCGAGGAATCAGATTGCACGATAAGGAATGAAGAAGGGAAGTACTGCTAACTGCCCTGCAACCTCCTGAGGATAACTACAGACGTCTCTGTACCAATCTGCGAGACTCTACTAGACTTGCTCATAACTCGTGAGACCCTAGGAACCTAGTGCTCTTATACAATGTTGTCACGACCCAAAATCCACTTAGGGTCGTGGTGGCACCAAACACCGTTGTGAGGTAAGCCAACCAAAATACTTGATTAAATTTCAACTTTAGTACTAGTTTAAAATCATTTTTTATACAATAAATAACGAATAATAAAATTTACAGAAATAACCTTGAGGTCTTCAACAAACTAAATATTGAATAATCGAAAAATCATCCCAGAACCCAGTGTCACAAGTGCACGAGCAATTTCAATGAAATAATAAAGTACAACAACCGTCCGGAATACAATATAGGAAAGAAATAAATACAGAAAAATGAAAGAGACTCTGCTGGCTGCGGGTCATCTCGAAGAGTGCAGTTCACCTAAGCCTTAGTGTCAACCATGCTGCTACGCCCAATAGGCCACTAGAGATACAGGTGCTTGTGCAACAAAAATGCACAAAAATATGGTATGAGTATGAAAATAACGTGTACCCAATGAGTATCCCAACTAATCTCGAAGAAGTAGAGACGAGATGGTCAACTTCGTCACTTCCTAGATGTCCAATAATGATATATTATTAATGCGATGATTCACAGATTTATTAACAGCGGTAAATTCAGATAAGTCATGAAACAAGTAAAAGTTCGTTTTTATTAAAAGCCTCCGGATTCGTAATCCATTATGCAATAATTATCTCAAGTCGGGGAGAGAAAATATCAATCTTAAATAATCTCAAGGAAAGCAATACAACCATGGCTAATAATCACCGTGGGACGTACGACCCGATCACACATAAAAGTAAAATGTGCACTGCCGAGGGTCGAATGGATCAAACCATTTATGCATCTATTCCCCCCTCGCAAATAATCCATGTGACGCGGTCAAGTATAAATAAACAACACCCCACTCGCGAATCATCCATGCGACGCGGTCAAATAAAAATAAACAAGTATCTCACTCGCAAATTATACCTGCAACGCAGCCATATATATATATATATATATATATATATATATATATATATATATATATATATATATATATATATACACACACACACACACACAATCAAACAACCAATTAAGAGTTTACCGATAAATGTTCATTTCAATAAAAGTCAATTTTTCCTTTATGATTTAAGAAAATGATGTTTAATCCTTTTTGAAATTCATTTGTTGATTCGATATGATTTAAACAATTCAAACTGACAATACGTTTACAAATAATCCAAGTACAGCATATTTTTGGGTCCTAGACTACCTGGACAATAGCATAATAATAGCTATGCACGAACTCTTGTCACCTCGTGCTACGTAGCCCCCATAAATAGGAGCACATAACTAATTAACTCGCCTATGGGGACAATTCCTTACAAGGTTAGAAAGGAGACCATCTCGCTTCGAAGTTCCATAACTGGCACTCCACACTCCTCCGAAGACTCAAATCGATGTATGATGCTCCGAAACTAGCAGATGATTATACGAATCCATTAATATATGCTCAATTACTTATTACAATCCAATGTATAGCAATTCTTAACTCCGGTCATATAATTGACAAAATCTCCCTCAGGCCCTTGCGCCCGGAATCCAAAAGTTTTCGAAAATAAAATTTACCTATAATGTAATTTACTCTCGACTTCATACCCAAAATCGTGATCAAATTCCAAAAATATTAATTTCATAGGTCTTCCTCAAAACCCCAAATTATTTCTACAAATTCCTTGTCTAAATCCATATATAAACCTTGTATATACTCAAAACTTGTAGAAATCACTTACCTCACGCTTGGTGATGAAAAGGGAACTCCAAAGCTACTCCAAAATTCCAAAAATATTAATTTTATAGGTCTTCCTCAAAACCCCAAATTATTTCTACAAATTCCTTGTCTAAGTCCATATATAAACCTTGTATATGCTCAAAACTTGTAGAAATCACTTACCTCACGCTTGGTGATGAAAATGGAACTCCAAAGCGAATAAAGCCCCACGGTCACATTAGGTCAACTCTGCTGCCTCCCTAATTCCTTTTGTGTGTTCGCATGCAAGCCCCCGCATTCACACAGACTAAACACATCACAGCCTCCAAACGCACACTGTGTGATTACATCACCAGCCTTGCGATCGCATAAGCCCTATCATTCCTCCTTCGCAATCACATTCCACTTCTTGTGATCGCATAGGCCAAACTCTAGCTCCCTCACTTTTGCCATAGGGGATTGCAGACCCTCTCACGCGATCACATAGAGTAAAAACCTGGTGCACTCATACTAGAAAACTAGCAATCCTCACAAGGCGAAAATTGATGTATTGAGCATCTGAGACGTGCCTGAGGCCCCCCCGAACCTCAACCAACCCTACCAACTAGTCCAAATACACATTACGGAATTACTCGAGGCCTAAAATGATATCAAACAATGCTAAAACCATAAATTACATCCCAATTCAAGATTTATGAACTTTGGAATTTCGAACTTCTACATTCGGTGCCGAAACCTATCAAATCACGTCTGATTGACTTCAAATTTTTCACACAAGTCATATTCGACATTACGAACTTACTGCAACTTCTGGAATCAAATCCAACCTCGATATCAAAAAATTCCACTTTCGGTCAAACTTACCAAAAACCTTCAAATTTCTATCTTTAGCCAAATGACTCCGAAATGACCCACAGACCTTCGAATTCACTTCCGATCACGCTCCCAACTCTAGAATCACCATATAGAGCTACTCCCAGAGTCGGAATCCCAAACGGACATTGATAACAGTGAAATGCACTTCAGCCCAAACTTATGAGATTTCTTCCAAAATGCTAACTACCACAATAGGCGCCAAAATGTTCCTGGGCCACCCAAAGCCCGATCCGGGCATACGCTCATGTCTGAAATCATCATACGAACCTGCTGGAATCGTCAGATCCTGATTCCGTGGTTGTTTACTCTGAAATACAATCTTAGTTAATTCTTTCAACTTAAAGCTTCCGAAATGAGAATTCTCTTTCCAAATCAACTCTTAGCTTCCCGAAATTTAATTCCGGCCACGCATACAAGTCATAATACCTAAAATGAAGCTGCTCATGGCCTCCGACTACTGAATGATGGGCTAGATCTCAAAAAGACCGTTCGGGTCGTTATGCACCTCCTTATGTTCAAAAGTCAAGATAAGGGAATGAACATGATAACAAAAGAGAGTACAAACGTAATATTTCATTGGCATTAATTACTAAAAATATTAGAGAATCTGTATTGAATTACAATGATTACCATTTATAACGTAGCATTAAATGACATTTGAATAATTTATATTTTTATTTTTTATAATGCTTTTTAACCTTTGTGAATATTTAAATCATAAATTTATAAAAGAGGGCCATTTTATATTCGACACTTAATGAAGAAGACGTCTCAACTTCATAATGGTGTAAATGTACGACAAAAGAAATATGAATACGCATGTTTCTTTAAATAACTTTGACAAATTTTTATTTGAACTTTGTCAAGTTTTAAATAACTTCACACATGTATTTAAATAACTTCTATAATTTTCGGTAACTGTTTCCCTTACAACAGATTTCAAAAAAGAAAATAAAATACAAGGTTGGAAAAAATTGAGTTCATATATATTGAATTGATTGAAAAATAACATGTCATGACATATAAACTGGTCAAAGAATGACGATCAGTATAGAATAGTTAAAGAGGCATGAATTACAACAGATGCGAGCAGAGATTCAAGAGACTCGATGCTCGCACCTCTTTATGTTCAAAAGTCAAGATAAGAGAATGAACCTGATAGTAAAAGAGGGTACAGACACAGTATTTAAAGGTATTAATTACTGAAAACGTTAGATAAATCTGTATTGAATTACAATAATTATCATTTATAACCTAGTATTAAATGCAATTAACTGTCTTGGCCTTATTATCATAGAAGCAAAATGTATCACCTAGAAATAGCTATAAACGGGGAATCATTATCAAAATGCTGGAATTGTGAACAAACAAGCACTCAATGATTTGCTCAACAAGTCAGTACCGTGCTTTTATTAGCCAGTTGCCAGTTGTGCCACCAACAGCAATTCCGAATCAGAATACTTTGGAAAACCCATGTTCTGGGCTCGTTCATTCAGGCACTAGTGGAACTCCAAGCGAGTCTCGTGATGGCGAACCAGGTAATACAGTCAATTATGATTTACAAATTTTAGTTCTAACCCTGCAGAAACAACTCAAGGAACAAAGCCATCGCATAAAGCAAATACCTTGAGTACCACCGGTAATCAAAGGAATAGACATAGACAAATACTCATAACAACCATGGAAGCCTAGTGCTGCTTCAGTGCCAATTCCAAAGAAGTTTAAAATTCCTAATATTCAAAAATATGATAGCACAACTGATCCACGAGATTACGTAACTACTTTCACCACTGGTGTGAAAGGCAACGATTTAACCAAGCAAGAAATCCAATCAGTATTGGTCAAGAAACTTGGTGAAACACTCACCAACGGAGCATTGACATGGTATTCTCTCTTACCCGAAAATTCAATAAATTCTTTTGCTGAGCTTGCAGATTTATTTATCAAAACGCATTGGGAGCTCAAAAAGTCAAAAAAAGGAATGGAAGATATTTTCAAAATCAAGAAAGGAGATTCAGAGCCTCTTAAAGAGTTCATAGATAGATTCTAGCGTGAAAGAATGACGCTACCACACGTACCGGACAACTGGGCATCTATACCCTTTACTAGTAATTTGAATGATAAAAGCTCAGAAGCCACGAGATGACTCAAGGAAAGTCTTCGTGAATTTCCAGCAACAACTTGGAATGATGTTTACAACATATACAACACGAAGCAAAGGATAGAAGAAGATACTATCTCGTGATCCCAAAAAGAGGAAAAGGTAAGTCTGAGACGTGCAGAAACCGAAAAAAGGTCCTGTAAAAACAAATACGAACCATATATGGGCCCAGTGGGAAAATATTCACGATCAAATCAGGACAATTCAAGGTATGATCATAGATCGAGGAATAGAGAGTCAGGTTCATCATCAAGGTTTGAGAATGATCGAAACATACAATAGACGCGAGATGATGATAGAAACTTGAAGGCAAGATTTGGCGGTTACAATTTTAATGTCAGCACTTCCGAGTTAGTAGCCATATTAAGAAGTGTGAGCATGTGATTTTTACCCGTTGAGATGGCTCCTACAGGATTCTCAAGTTTAGGATTTTTCCTCTTTAATATTTATTTTTAGGATCTATTTTTAGGATTTAATTGCGCATATCAGTATGTAAAATAATAAAAAAAACAGAATTGCACAAGCAATTAGGATTTAATTTCATTGTTTTGTTAGATTAATTGGTAATTACGGTTATTTTTTGCAAAATATAAAAATCACAAAAATTTTAGTTATTCCGGCATTTTAATTATTTTGCATATTTGTGGTTAATTTTCATTGTTGTATTTTTATTTATTTTTGTACAATAGGTAGTTATTAGATTGATTAGGATTTTAAAAATATAATTAGGAATAAAATAAATAAGAAAACCAAAACAAAAATAGATTTTTTTAATAAATCACCCAGGCTGGCCATAATTGGGCCAAACTTGGGTGGCCCAAATCAATTTTACCTGTCCAAAACTCCCAAGACCCAGCCCAACCGGTTGTCTCCGACCCAGTCCACAAGTGATGCCCCAAAACGACACCGTTTTGGGTCAATTCATCTTAACCGTTGATCATAAGCCATCCAACGGTCCTGAAGCCGCTCCCCAATCACATATATATGTCCAAACATCTCTTCAGAGACAAATATACATCTTCCTCATATCTGTAACGTTCGTGTATCACCGCCTCATCACCACCTCTTCACCACCGTCTACCACCCCTCAACCACCCTAACGCCACCGCCGGAAATCACCCCGCGGTGGCGGTCGGTCACGAAACGGCCTCCGAATTACACCAGACCACCTCAACCCCCTATTTACCTTCCCACCGTTGGTTTCTTTCAAACAACCCCAAAACTCCTCGAATACTTGACAAAAGGTTCGCCGGCACCGCCGTCTTCGGCGATATCAACCCAAAATAACACTCCTGAACCGCCTTCCCAACCATCTAAACCTTGTCCTTCAAATCCTAACGGATTGTCTCAAATATTAAATCAAAGCTTGACCTCAAACCCTAAACTCGTCGGAATCTTTTGAAATCGGTCCCTGGAGACCGTCTTACCTTCCCATCCACGACTTTGCAACTCACAACCCTCAAATGCAACTAGATCCAAGCAAATCGAGTTTGAAACCCCCCCCCCCTTTTGTCTCAAAACCATCTGACCTTTCCTTGAAATCCTTGTCCCCCTCTCCAATGTGAAAGGTAAAGACCTTAAAAGGTCAAAGGACCTCTCAGAAGAGGTCAAACATCTGAATATTTGGAAAACCCTATGTTTAGGGTTGCGACGCTAAAAGCTAAGTCCCTGTGTGCTTGATTTTTATTTGTGTGTGTGCTTTCCTATTCTAGTTGATTTTATTTGATTTTCATTCGCTTGAGTTCATCTATTCATCTTTGAAATTATATGTCTTCTCCTGATTGTTGATTGTTACTCGTTCTCTATCTCTTCATCTTTAAGACATTCTAGATAGTTATTTCCATCTAGAGGCACATGTTCCTGAGTTTTCATTTGTTTCATTTGTGGAAGGTTCTGAATAGTTACTATGTGCTCATCCTTGACTTCTTTTACTTCTAATCTTCTTTATAGTTATTTGTTTAGTACATCACGTTTTCCTATCTGTTCATCTTTGGAAACTCTGAGTCACATACTTGTCCTGGTTCTCTTGATTTTCTTTACTTACACTTGTTAAATATGCTAAGTTCCTGTTTTTTATTTGTTTTTATCTCATATATTTTCTGTTCTAAGTGTTCTTATTTGCTTTAATTTTCATTTTTGTTTAATTTTGTTTGTTTCTTATCTTTTTGTCTCCAAATCTTCTTAGTGATCACATGTTCATCCTTCTTAAGTGATTTATATTCCTGATTTTACAATAGCTTTATATGTTTGTTCTTGTTCTCCTTTGGTTTAATCTTCTCTATTTTTATTTGGTGTGAAAATCCTGATTAGTTGTTTCCATCTAGAGTAATATACTCGCCCTGTTTCTCTTTGCTATTTGATTTTCTTTATTTTTCATTGGTTTCATCTGTTATCCTTGAAATGTCCTGAATATTCGCCTCCTTGCTGATTTGGGTTTAAGTCTGTATAACTTGTCTTGAATGGTCTGCTTAACATTTGAACTTGTAGCCTATTCTTGTTGACAGTGTTTGGATTATTGTACTGAGCTCAGAATTAGTCATATTTGGTTAGTGCCCTGCATTTCTGAAATTTGTGTTGATTCAGTTTTGTATTTCTTGCCTGAGTATGAAGGTTGCATTGTTTAAATCCTGACCCCTGGACATATCTTTTGCCTAAGTTTGCACTCAAATTTGCCATGGCTACCTTTTCAGAATGTGATCCTAGTTGATGTTGATAATCTTAGTGTATGAATCTAAAATAGTTAACTATGATAAAATTTTGACCAAACAGATGAGAACTAAGATTAAAAACCCTTAGGCTAGTAATTAGAAAAAGGGACCGGGGTATTAAGGGCATTTGAATATAGGGAATCTTGTAACAAACTCCTATAACATTCTAGTAGGGGTATAAATATAATTTCTTCCTAAAAACTTAAGGCACAATACAGAAAACCAAGTACCATTTAGGAAAAACTGAAAATTGGATAAAAGACTAAAAGGAAAACAAAGAAATTGATGTTGCCCAAAGGCTTCAGTTATAAAAGAGGACAATCTGAGCATTTGAATGGGACTTTTGGACATTTTTCAAGCAGATTTTTGAAAGGAGTAGAGATTTTTCTTCAGGCTTTTAGAGAGTAAGAATAGATAAAAATACACCTTAGACTTTCATACAATATTCAGAAAATTCTCTTCGAGCTGTTCCTTCTGAGTGAACTTTCCTTAACAATCAATACAAGTTTTGAGCTTCTTTAGAGATCTATTGTCACTATTTGCCTCTCAGATTTCCTGAGTTCCTGGGGTTTTGCTGGTTGTGTGGCTGCTGTGTTTGCTTGCTACTCTCTTCACCTTACTCATAGGTTCCATTTTTTCTTTTCTAAAATTCCAGGTATCCATCCTCACTCAAAATCTGAGAAGTAATAGCTATGTACATTCGAAATTGTAGCTGATAATGAAGACAATAATATTTTTATATCAATTTCATATTATGACTGTTATTTACTTTTCAGTAGTATTTCTAGTATTGTAATGAACATGAACGTGTAATAATTCTGGACTGTATCAGGACTATAACTTTAATTTGTCTAAGTTTCAGTAGACTTGAAAACAATAGTTTAGCTCAAATTTACTTAGTGTTCGCAATTTGTGTTGTAGTAGAGACTCGATAGATGTATATATGTATACTCTGAATGATGAGTATTTTAATCCCACCCCTTAGACGCTCAATTCAAATCTGAGGTATATTTTCTTAATACAAAATCCTTATCAGAATTCTACATAAAATGTCTTCAATATTTTCAAAAATGACCATTTGTAAAATGTTGATGACTGGCGATATAATCAATCAAAAGGTTACTATCATTTTCTACGTTGGACTTAAGTCCAATGTTCTGGGCCCAATTGGAAGGTCCAACTACTGTCATTTGTGACATAAAGAATATACATTTCCTGGACCCAATATTAAATGAAGCCCAGGTTACATAACCAGCCATGAATGAGGCTGGAAATGTAAGTGTTGAATCTCTCTAAGTGCATCCCTCATGCATGAAATTATTAAGACCTTTTAGAGACAAGCATAATAGAAAACTATAGCAAGCTTTAGGCTGCCTATATAAAATAAAAAGTGAGCCACACTAACATAATCAAACACTAGGTGAGGCTCCTGAACTTAATAAAATATATAGAAAGTTGGAAGTGTTGTTTAGAGAATTTCACGGCCTTCCACGAATTTCCAAACGCGTAGTTGCTATAGGCGCGGTATATTAATAAAATATCTTCCTAAACCCGGCTGCGCATTTATGTGACCCAAATCCAAGTCTCAGCGATATTAAAATATGTCAAGGACCCGGGTGCATTTATGTGACGTGGTTCGAGACGTGTATTAATAACGTTGCCAACATCTCTAAAACGAATAAAGCGTTTAATAATTTTAATATTTCACCATAGGATGAGCATGTACAAAAATCAGAATTGTTACCCAATTATAATAGTTTAAGCGACCGTGCTAGAAGCACGGGATCCGAGGGTGCCTAACACCTTCCCTCGGGTCAACAGAATTCCTTACTCAAGAATTTCTGGTTCGAAGACTCCATTTGGGCAGTCAAAATTTTTTTCCTCGATTTGGGATTTAAAAATAAACCGGTGACTTGGGACACCAAAACCCAAACCTATCCCAAGTGGCGACTCTAAAATAAATAATTAATCTCATTTCGAATAATGTCACTTTAATTGGAAAAACTTCCTTATACGTATCATCCTTTGGGGTAGCCGTGTAAAAAAGGAGGTGTGACAAGAAGCATGGATGATAAGGTGTGATGGCTAAAAGAAATAAGATCAAATCTAAATAGGTGTAATCCTAAACACTGGTGTGAATTTCACAACATATCATGGTCATAAAACAGTAGATTGTAGATTGCTACAAGGGGAAGTCGGCCATCTATTTAAGCAAGGGTATCTTACTGATTTATTTAGTTAAAAGGGTAAGCAAACATACATGAAGAACAGGCAAGAGCCTCCTAAATCTCCTTCTCCGAAAAGGATTGTTGATGTTATAAGTGGGGGCGAGGAAATCAATGGCATAGAACATACTATAGCCAATAAAGTTTCTAAAATTATAATCACCCACGGGAAGTGGGACCGATAACGCTTTGGAGGAAGAAAGCATTACATTTGATGATACGGATGCGAACAGCATGTTAACTCCACATAATGATGCACTGGTAATTTCTTTACTTATACATGATAATAATGTGAAACGAGTTTTGATTAAGCCAAGTAATTCTATGAGTATTATTTTGCTAAGAGTACTAAGCGAGATACAAGTAGAAGATAAGCTAGTACCTAAGGCACATACTCTGTATGGCATCTATAATTCAAGAAATGTGACAAAAGGGGAGGTAACACTTACAACATTCGCGGAAGGGGTAGTAAAAGATACGAAGTTTCAGGTGGTAGAGATGGAAATGGCTTACAATATGATTCTCGGGAGACAATTTATTCACGACATAGGTGTTGTTCTATCTACCTTGCATCAAGTTATGAAATTTCCATCACCATGTGGAATACGTCAAATTCGTGGGGATCAACAGACTTCCACAAGCATCAATTCTGTAGTAGATTCAAGTACGAAAAACAAATAAAAGTAGCAATTACAGAGTCTAGTTGAGGATATCACGGCACAAACCTCAACTTAACAAGGGCGAACAGATGTGGGCTCAAGGCCCGATTCCATTCAAGAGCTAGAAGAAAATGAAAATATCAAAATAAAAATTAAAGAACTAGAGGATGTAAAATTATTTGCACAATGGCCTGAAAGGAAAGTCTATACTGGGGCCAACTTAAGCCACGACATGAAAAGCAAGTTGATTGAATTTTTAAAAACTAACATGGATTATTTTGCCTGGACCCATTCTGATATGACAAGAATATCCTTGGAAGTAATGACTCACAAGTTAAATGGAGACCCCTGGTATCCACCTGTTAAATAAAAGAAGAGAAAATAGGGGACTTCCAAAAACTAGGTGATTTAATATGAAGTCCAAAAATATTAAAAATTAGATCTATCTGTGAGGTAAAGTATCCTAATTGGTTAGCCAATACTGTAGTAGTACCGAAAAAGAATGACAAATGGCGAGTTTGTGTAGATTACAATGAACTTAACAAAGCACGTCCTAAAGATTCTTTTTCATTACCACATATAAATCAACTAATTGATGCTACTGCAGGACATGAATTATTAAGCTTTTTAGATGAATATTCAGGGTACAATCAGATCAAAATGGATCCCTTAAATGAAGAAAAAACTTCATTCGCAACGGACATGGGGACTTACTGTTATTAAGTAATGCCTTTTTGGTCTCAAAAACATTGGTGCCACATATTAAAGATTGGTGACCAAACTACTTCATGAACATTTAGAAAAAACTATGGAAGTCTACATAGATGATATGTTTGTCAAATCTCAACAATCAGGAGATCACATATCGCATTTGACTGATACATTTCAGATCTTACGAAAATTCAATATGAAGCTAAATCTCGAGAAATGTGCATTCAGCGTTCATCGGGTAAGTTTTTAGATTTTCTTATTTCTAACCGTGGTACTGAAGTAAATCCCATACAGATTAAAGCCATTGAAGAAATTCCTGACATGCTTACAAATAAGAAATAGTTGCAAAGACTAACGGGAAGAATTGCAGCTTGGGAAGATTTATTTTCAAGTCATAAAGAAAATATTTTATATTCTATTTGGCTCTTAAAACCCAAGACCAATTCGTATGGTCCTAAGATTGTCAATAAGCACTCAAAAACCTGAAGGCATACCTGTCAAATCCACTATTGCTAACAAAATTGAAGGTCGGCAAAAGGTTACTTATTTATTTAGCCGTCTCAGAAGTAGCGGTTAGTGTTGTTTTAGTTCGTGAAGAGAAGGGTAAACAATATCCAATTTATTATGTTAGCAAATCATTATTAGATGTGGGGACGCGATATCCTCAATTAGAAAAGCTTGCACTTGCACTAATCATGGCATCTAGAAAACTACGGTCTTATTTTCAATGCCACCATATCTTCGTAGTAACCAATTACCCATTGCTTCATATGTTACACAAACATGAATTATCAGGTAGATTAGCCAAGTGGGCCATAGATTTGAGTGAATACGGCATCACATATCAACCTAGAACTGCCATATAATCTCAGGTGTTAGCCGATTTTTTAGCTGATTTTATTTATGGGATATAATTAGAAGTTGAGAAGGAACTAAAAGTGTTTAATGGGTCTAATCCAGGAATTTGGACCTTGTTTACTGATGGCTCATCTAATGTGAAAGGAGCAGGTTTAGGAATTGTTTGGTACCACCTACGGGCGAAATAATTCGACAAGCCATAAAATGTCATCCTATAACTAACAATGAGGAAAAGTATAAAGTAATTATTGTAGGTTTAGAATTGGCACGTGAACTTGGCATTGATCAGATTGTAATCAAAAGCGATTCACAACTCGTGGTTAATCAAATGTTGGGAACTTATACAGCTAGAGAAGCACGAATGCAGTAATACTTAGAGAAAGCGTGTGATCTAGTTAGACAATTCAAGATTTGGAAAGTCGTGCAGGTACCAAGAGAGAAAAATGTCGAAGCGGACGCCTTGGCGAATCTCGCATATGTGGCAGACGTGGTGAACAATGGAAATGCTTCATTACTTTATTTGTTTCATTCAGTACTCGATCATGACAAAATTGAGGTAAATTCAATAACTTGACTTGGGATTGAGGAATGAGATTTTCACTTTTTTGCAGCATGGAACTCTCCTTGAAGACAAGAAAAACGCTCACGCGCATCGTAAAAAGGTTGCTCGGTACTGTCTAAAACAAGGCAATCTTTATCGAAAAATATTCGGTGGTCCCTTAGCAAAATGCCTTGGACCTTCTCAAACGAAATATTTAATGAGAGAGATACATGATAGGCATTGCGGAAATCACGCAGGAGGAAGATCACTTGTAAGAACCATAATTAGAGTAAGCTATTATTGGCCTAAAATGGAAGAAAAAGTAGAAAATTTCATGGCTAAATATGATAAGTTCCAAAGATATGGTAATAACATGCATAGACTTGCGGAGTTAGTACATCCAGTCATTGCACCATGGCATTTTATGAAATGGAGAATGGATATCGTGGGTCCACACCACAAGCAAAATTAAGGTAAAAGTTTTGCTTGTACTCGCTGACTACTTTACTAAATGGGTAGAAGCAAGAGCATTTAAACAGGTACGAGAAAAAGAACTCAGAGATTTCATTTGGCGAAATATTATATGTCGATTCAATGTACCAAAGGAAATCGTGTGATAATGGCCCGCAATTTATAGGCGCACAAATTACAAATTTTTTTAAAAGTTGGCAGATCAAAAGGATTACCTCCACGCCTTACCATCCGGTGGATAATGGATAAGCTGAACCAACAAATAAAGTTATTGTCAACAATTTGAAGAAATGATTGGAAGAATCCAAAGGCAATTAGCCAGAATTGCTACCTACTGTTTATGGGCATATCGCACCACAGTAAAAACAAGCACGAGTGGAACACCATTCTCACTAGGGTACGGAGTTGAAGCATTAATCCTAGTGGAGATAGGAGAACCTATCACGAGATCTACACAAGCGACTGAGGAATCCCATTAAGAGTAAATGCACTAAATCTTGATCTACTTGAAGGAAGAAAGGAAGCTACATTAATAAGGATTGCAACAAAAAACAAGACATGGAACGATACTACAATCGAAAAGTACGTCTAAGATACTTCAAGATTGGGATTTCTTCAATGACTTTAATGACTTCAAATACGTCTAAGAATATCGGGAATTTTTTCAATGACTTTAATTTGCATGGGGTTTACTTCAATACCACGGTTAGAAATAGAAAAATCCAAAAACTTACCTGAAAAAATGTCAAAGGCACATTTCTCGGGATTTAGCTTCATATTGAATTTTCGTAAGATTTAAAATGTATCAGTTAGATGCGATATGATCTTCTAATTGTTGAGATTTGAAAAGCACACCATCTATGTAGACTTTCATAGTTTTTTTCAAATGTTCTTGAAACATTTTGGTCACCAATCTTAGATATGTGGCACCAGTGTTTTGAGACCAAAGGGCATTACTTTATAACAATAAGTCCCCATGTCTGTTATAAATGAAGTTTTTCTTCATCTAGGGGATCCATTTTGATCTGATTGTACCCTGAATATGCATCTAAAAAGCTTAACAATTCATGTTCTGCTATAGCATCAATCAGTTGATCTATATGTGGTAATGGAAAAGAATCTTTAGGACATGCTTTGTTAAGGTCAATGTAATCTACACAAACTCGCCATTGTCATTCTTTTTCGGTACTACTACGGTATTAACGAACCAATTAGGATACTTTACCTTGCGGATAACCCAATTTTTAATAGTTTTTGAACCTCATCTTGAATCGCCTGATTTTGAAAGTCCCCTGTTTTCTTTTCTTTTGTTTGACAGGTGGATACGAGGGTCTTCATTTAACTTGTGAAACATTACTTTCAGGGGTATTCCTGTCATATCAGAATAGGACCAGAAAAAATAAACCATGTTAGTTTTTAAAAATTAAATCAACTTACTTTTCATAACGTGGCATAAGTTGGACCGAATATAGACTTTCCTTTCAGGCCATTTTACAAATAATTCTATGGCCTCTAGTTCTTCAACTGTTATTTTGATATTTTCATTTTCTTCTGGCTCTTGAATAGAATCGGGCCTTGAGTCCACATCTGTTCGCCCTTGTTCAGTTGAGCTTTGTGCCATGGTATCCTCAACTGGACTCTGTAATTGCTACTTTTCTTCATTTTTTATACTTGAATCTGCAATAGAATTGATGTTTCTAGAAGTCTGTCGATCCCCACGAATTTGATGTAATACATATGGTTAGGGGAATTTCATAACTTGATGCAAAGTAGATGGAACAACATCCATCTCGTGAATCCATAGTCTCCCGAGAATCATATTGTAAGCCATTTTCATCTCTACCACCTGAAACTTTGTATCTTTTACCAACCCTTCTGCGAATATTGTAATACCTCCCCTTTTGTCACAACGCTTGAATTATCGAAGCCAGACAGAGTATGTACCTTAGGTACTAGCTTATCTTCTGCTTGTATCTCGCTTAGTCTCTTAGAAAAATAATGTTCACGGAACTACCTGGATCAATCAAAACTCATTTCACATTAATGTCATGTTCAAGTAGAGAAATTACCAGTGCATCATTGTGTGGAGTTAACACGCCATTCGCATCCCTATTATCGAATGTAATGCTTTCTTCCTCCAAATCATTTCGATCCCACTTCCCATGGGTAATTGTAATTTTAGAAACTTTATTGGCTACCGCATATCTTACACCATTAATTTCCTCGCCCCTATTTATAGCATTTACAGTCCTTTTCGGAGAAGGAGGTTTAGGGGGATATTGCATGTTCTTCATGAATGCTTGCTCGCCTTTTTCACTAAATAACTCAGTAAGATACCCTTGCTTCAATAGATGGTCGACTTCCCCTTGTAGCAATCTACAATATGTTGTTTTATAACCATGATCGCTGTGAAATTCACACCAGTGTTCAAGATTACGCCTATTTGGATTTGATCTCATTTCTTTTGGCCACCTCACCTTATCATCCATGCTTCTTAATATGGCTACTAACTCGGAAGTGTTGATATTAAAATTATAACTGCTAAATCTTGCCTTTAATTTTCTATCATCATCTCGCGTCTCTCGCATGTTTTGATCGTTCCCAAACCTTGATAATGAACCCGACTCTATATTCCTTGATCTATAATCATACCTTGAATTGTCCTACTTTGATCATGAATATTTTCCTGTTGGTCCCATATATGGTTTTTTCCAGACCTTTTTTCGGTTTTTGCACCTGGCGAAATTGCTTTTTCCTCTTTTGGGGATCACGAGATAATATCTTCTTCTATCCTTAGCTTCATGTTGTATCTGTTGTAAACGTCATTCCAAGTTGTTGCTGGGAATTCATGATGACTTTTCCTGAGTCATCTAGTGGCTTCTGAGCTTTTCTCATTCAAATTACTGGTAAAGGCTACATTTTCCGAGTTGTCCAGTATACATGGTAACAACATTCTTTCATGCTAGAATCTATCTACGAACTCTCTAAGCAACTCTGAATCTCCTTGCTTGATCTTGAAAATATCTTCCCATATTTTTTCGACTTTTTGAGCTCCCGGATGCGCTTTGATAAATGAACCTGCAAGCTCAGCAAAAGAATTTATAGAATTTTTTGGGTAAGAGATAATAATATGTCAATGCTCCCTTGGTAAGTGTTTCACCAAAGTTCCCTTCTTGACCAATACTGATTCGATTTCTTGTTTGGTTAAATCGTTTCCTTTCACACCAGTGGTGAATGCAGTCACATGGTGAATGCAGTCACATAATCTCATATCTATTCCTTTGAGTACAAGTGGTACTTTAGGTATTTGCTCTATGCGATCACTTTGTTCTTTGAGCTGCTTTTGCAAGGTTAGAACTAAATTTTGTAAATTAGAATTAATTGTGTTACCTGATTCGCCATAATGAGACTCGCTTAGAGTTCCACCAATGCCAGAATGAACAAGCCCAGAACGTGGGTTTTCCAAAGTATTTTAATTCGGAGTTGGTGTTGATGGCGCAACTGGCAACTGGCTAGTAAAAGCACGGAGAATTATTGACTTGTTGAGCAATTAGATTTATTAAGGCATCATCGAGTGCTTGTTCGTTCACAACTCCAGCATTTTGATTCGCTTCGACTCTGTTTTGATTTGCAACCCTATTATTTGTTTCAAAGTCATCTGGAGTTCCTTCTCGTGATTGACATTGTGAATAACGTGGTGAAGGGGGTAGAGTCTTGTCACCCGCATTATTTTCTTGTTGTTGAAGATCTTGTTGACTATTGTGTTGATATTTGATAAGTTTTTTGACGAGAGAATTGAATTAAGAAAGCAAAACGACTATCAGATTCCCTGCAACGGAACTAATTTGATTAACCAAAAGTGGAATTTTGGTCCAAGCTTATTTTAGAAGAACTCTGGTTACTGATAATTAAATAAAAATAAGAATAATTGAGAAACAATAGATGAATGGAAATTAAATCAGTGTATTCCAGTAATATTTCGTGCCTTTACAAATAATTCACATTTCCCCTTTTATAGCTATTTTTAGGTGATACGCTTTGCTTCTGTCATAGTAAAGCCATTATAGACAATTACAAGTCCTTAAATATAAAGGCAAAAATAAGCAAAACAAAAGCCAGGTTGGTTGGTGAGCCTAGTGATAGGAGACTATCTAGCTTGGTTCGGAGAGCACTTGCTAGGTTAAATATTTATTTGTTGCTAAATGTTACGGCCTAAATGCTGAACTATTGACCCTACTTGTTCGGATGGGTGTTCACCCCAAAGTGTTCCGAATGTCTCACCTGGCGACTCCAGACTTGAGTCCCGGAACCACAGCCATTCCTTCCCCTAAGATAGTCAGGGATAAACCGCTCTACAGAACAGGGAACAGGAAGGAAAGTCAAAACCCCCGATAAGAAAAAGCAATCAGCCGCTGTCACCGACCGAGACTCAGATCGGATGGTGGAGTACTATTCTACTACGAAAACGAAAACTTCTTAATATTAAAAAGATTAGAATAAGTATGAACTTAGTCATAAACTAAGAGTTGCTTATATAAAATGCCCCGAAAAGGTCTGGGGACCTGATATTTTCAACAAACCCTCAAATGGGACCGAGGGTTATAACCACATTCCACAAATAAAGGGTAACACATCATAAACTTTTTCACTGAGGAGGAGTTGCATTAGCATCTGAAACAGGGCCAGGAGCAGCAGAAGATTCGGAATGGCTTGAAGGAGTTGGAGCATCCACCGTACCGATATCATATTCAGTATGCTCGAGAACATCAGTCATGAGAGAGGGAAAATATTGGCTTTGTTGAGTTTTTTTCGATAGTCTCTTTTATTTTTACAACCTCAACATCCAAATCAAAGCTCTCCCGACTAACTTCCATCAGGGTATCATGGCACTCGTTTAAAATTACCCAACTCACTTCAATTGTTGTATCGTTCTCAAAAACCTCATAATCCTTTTCCCATTGCTCTTCTCACCTTTAAGCTTTTCATTTCAGCCAGGGCAGAATCATAAAAAGCTTGCAAAGGCACCGAGTGAACTCTCTAAAAAGCTAACCTTAGTGGAAGACTCACGAACATCTTCCTGGGTTTGAGAAAGTGTTTGGACAAGTTCACCGGCATAAGCTTCTTTCTTATCCAATAGCGCCTCAGCCCTTATGCCTCGAATAGGAAATCCGGAGAGGAAGAAGGATTAAAATAATTTTGGAGAAAGGAAGAGAATAAATTTATAAAGAAAAAAAAATCTTACTGTGAGTTTTCACTTTCCAACCTAACCAATGAGAAGGGATTTTCCAAGATTTACCCTCCATTGGAGCAGTGTATAGCAATTTTCCTACCCAACTACGAAGATTGGGAATCTCATCTATAATTCCCATAGTTGCTAAAAAAAAGAAGGGAAGGGAAGTTAGAACGACAACCATCGAAAGTAAAAAAGAAAAAGGCGCGGTAAAAAAAGAAAAATCACGTGTAAAATTCCATTTCTCAGGGAATGGAACATTTTCATCGCCCACTAAACCAACAGTAGGGGCAACAACAGACGAGGTGTACCAGCCACAGTTCGTATCATCTTTTGGATTGACCAGAACTCTTTTGCTTCTCGCAGCTAAAGTAAAAATTCCTTGATGGAAAAGTTTAGGAGAATAAGGGTGAATTAAATGAGAGAAGGTAAAAGGCACACCAGCCATGTTGGCCAAATTTCTTAAACAAGAAATAATCCTCCATACAATAGGGCCAATCTGTCCTAAGCAAACGTCGAAAAAATGACAGAATTCAATAATTACATGATCGATAAGAGGTGTGAAATTCTAGGTGAAAGGATATGTATATACAAAGGAAAATCCAGTCAAATAAAATATGATTCTTTGGTTTGGATTGAGGATAATAATGGAAAAATCGTGGTTCTAGTGACAGACCCTACGAACTACAGAAATTAAACCTTCAGAAATCTGAGTCGAATAAATGTGAGCACATTCTTATGAATACATAGAAGAAACTTGATTCATAATGGACTCTCTATCATTGTAAAAAGATAGTTCAGCGGGAACAATTTCATCTACAGTAGGTTCAAGAAGAGGCTCAGTGGGTTCTTTACCTCAAGAAGAAGACCTTTGAGAAAGGAAGCCTCTGGTTCTAGAAGGTGCAGTGGAATTGGTCGAAGGTAGAGAAGAACCTCGTGTAGATGAAGACCCTAGATTACAAAGTCTACCTCATCTCATGCTCCTACTAGGAACAAGAGGAAGATTATCGACAATGGGGACTCTCCTAGGTTAGGGTTTGATGAAGATATAATAGTACGAGGAAGAATGAAACAAGAATTAAATATTCTGCGAACTTTTTGTGAGAAAGACAGTGATGAAAACTATATTTATACTTAGAACCAACCGTCAAAGAAAAAGGTACAATGATGGAAACGTCATGATGGGAACTGTCATTTCGTAATTGTTAAAGCCGTAAAAAGCCTTAAAAGACGCTGAAAAGTCGCAGAACCAATCTGAAGATTCCACGTATAACAGACATTAAATAGAAGTGACAAATGAAGCGTCTGTTCCAGAGGAGAATTAATGGCGGCAAATATTCCCGCTTTAATAAAATCCACTTTTCAAATATTCTATTGATGAATAAATGGCAAGGGGTGGGGGTGGGGGGACTAACTGTATTGGAAAAACATTGAGTTCATATATATTGAATTGATTGAAAGATGACATGTCATGACACGTAGACTAGTCAAAGAATGACGATCAACAAAGAATAGTTAAAGAGGCACGAGTTACAACAGACACGAGTAGAGATTCAAGAGATTCGGTGCTCGCACATCTTTATGTTCAAAAGTCAAGATAAAAGAATGAATCTGATTGTAAAAGAGGGTACAAACACAATATTTAATAGGCATTAATTACTAAACCTTTAGAGAATTTGTATTGAATATAACGATTATCATTTATAATGTAGCATTAAATGCCATTAATTGTCTATAGTGGTCTTATTATGATAAAAGCAAAATATATTACCTAGAAATAGCTATAAAAGGGGAAGTGTGATCATTGGGCACAAAATATTACTCGAATACATTGACTTAATTTGCATTCAACTATTATTTCTCAATTATTTTTATTTTATTTGATTATCAATAACTCAAGTTCTTCTAAAATAAACTTTGACCGAAATTTTACTTTTTGGTTAAACAATAATAACTTTCTTTCTTTTTTTCTTTCTTTTATTTGAGTTGTTTGTAAAGGGACTACGTATTCTTTTTGTTGGTGAAAAAGATACATATCCGCGGTGAAATATTCATGGGAGGTGTATTGGATGACGTATGCATAATTTTGTGCAAGTAATATCAATTTATTATCACATTTCGATCCGTATGGAAGCTTGATGTTAGACTATACAGGTTTTAAAAATCCACTTCTTATTCAAAATTGATATTTTTCTTCTGAATTTATATTATTTTTAAATTAATGTTTAATTTTTATTATCTTCAATAAGTAATATCTATTATATATTGAGAGATATTTAAAGTATTTCATATGTATAATGCAAAAAAATTCAAAAAAATAATATGAGAAATGTTTGCGAGTGTTCAGTTATTATTTTCTTTAAATTTTTATTACCTTGGGAGTATGGGAAGGGAAAATAGGGAGGAGACTACAAGGTGCGATCAAACTCTCACCAATAAAATAAATATTCAGGTAGCCAGCCAACTAAGTTATTAAGATTTCTATATTATATAGGATCAAGTGATAGCGAAAGAATCGATAACTAAAGAACTATTGTATCCCTTTTATATCTCTGTGTTTTGTAGTTGCAATTAAGAAATGGCTATAAAAAGAGAAAAAAAAGTAAAAGGAGAAATTGACAAAGGGAATAAAAGATTGAAGTGAAGAATATTTTCACCTTTTTAGAAGAAATTTCACTTTTTTGTTAAATTAGTGTTTGACCATAAAATTTTCAATTTTTATTTGAATATGAATTTTAGAATTTTTCAAATTTTTTCAAAAAAAACTCTAAGAAACTATTTTTAAAAATTTTCACTCAGACCAATCACAAAAATTCATAAACAACCTAAATTTATTTATGTCCAAATACAACTTTAATTTTCAAATACCATTTTTACTTGAAAAAAAATACATACTTTTTTTTTTGTTGAAATTTTACAATTCTTATGTCCAAACGCCCACTAATTCTATCATAGACATTTTTAATTAAGGAAGAATTGACCAAATATTTTTTCTTCTTTGATTGGTGGTTTCATATGTTTTTTCCTTCTCCTCTATTTTGAATTTATTGTTTCTCTTTACTTGACTAGTCCCTGAAGTTTGCCCTTTTTCTTGTCATCCCTCTTTCCTTTTTCCAATGAATCTCTCAATTTCACAATCGTCACCATTATTCAAGTCCAAAAATTATAAATGATTATTTATGATTTTCTTGTTGAAGGTATAAGTCGAATTAATACTGATATTGAAAATATTAATTTTATTATTTTTACTAATAGAATTTTCATTGAAGGTCTTGTCATTAATGAAGCATTCCAAGTTGCAGCGATGATTGAGAATTTGTCTCCTTTGTAAAACGACTTCAAAAACTACTCGAATCACAAATGCAATGAGATGTCCCTTGAAGATCTCATTGTTCGGTTGAGAATCGAAGATGACAATAAAGCTGGTGAAAAGAGAGTTCGTGAAAAATCAACAATAATGGAGAAAAATATTATTAAGGATACTTCTCAAAATAAAAGAAAGATGATCTGCACCGAAAAATAATCCAAGCAAGAAGCGGTTCAACGAAAATTGCTACAATTATGGAAAAGGGGGACACAAATCTAAAGATTGTCGTGCTCCGAAGAATGACAAGAAGAAGGCTCAAACAAACATGGCTGAAAAACACGAAGATGTTGCTGACTTGTATGCTATGATTTTTGAATGCAACATGGTGAGAAATCTTAAGGAGTGGTAGATTGATTCTGCAGCCACTCACCATGTCTTTGCTGTTAGGGAAGCGTTTGCTAGATATGCTCATGTTGAACCCGAAGAGACGCTTTCTATGGGAAATACTACAGTGGAAAAAATTGAAAAATGTGGGAAAATATTTCGAAAAATAACTTCTGTCAAGGTGGTGACTTTGAACAACATCCTTCATGTTCCCGGGATTAAGAAGAAATTAGTCTTTGTTGGACTTCTTGGTAAGAACGATTTTAAGTGTATCTTTGGATCTCATAAGGTTGTAATAAGTAAGAATGAAATGTTTGTAGGAAAAGGTTATCTCACCGAGGGACTTTCCAAGCAGAATATAATAATTGTTAGAATAATAATAAAATTACAGCTTCGTCTTACTTACTTGAGTCAAATGAATTATGGCATATACGTTTGGGTCATGTCAATTACAAAACCTTGTGAAAAATAATTAACTTGGAATCATTGCCTAAGTTTGAATGTAGCAAATTAAAATGTCAAATATATGTGGAATCTAAGTATGTTAAATATCCTTATAATTCATTTGAGAGGAATTCAAATCCTTTAGACTTTATTCACATAGATATTTGCGACATGAAGTCAATGTCATCTCGCGGTGGAAAGAAGTATTTTACAATTTATTGACGATAGTACTCGATATTGCTATGTTTACTTACTTAATAGTACAGATGTAGCAATAGACACATTCACGCAATATAAAAATAAAGTTGAGACGCAACTTAACAAGAAAATTAAAATGACAAGAAGTGATGTGGGTGGTGAATATGAATCTTCTTTAGAAGAAGTACGTTTAGAATATGAAATTATCTATCAAACAACCACCCCTTACGCTCCCCAATCTAATGGGATTGCGGAAAGAAAGAATCATTCATTTAAAGAGATGATGGATGCATTATCGTTAAGTTCTGGTTTGCCACGGAACTTGTGGGGGAAAGTCGTTCTTACGGCTAACTGTATATAAATCGAGTACTCCATAGAAAAACACAATCCATTCCATATGAAAAATGGAAAGGAAGGAAGCCCAACTTGAATTATTTTAAAGTGTGTGGGTGTTTCGCAAAAGTGCAAGTTCTCAAACCCAAAAAGATAAAAATAGGACAAAAAACCGTTGATTGTATTTTCATAGGATATGCGGCCAATAGTAAAGCATATCGATTTCTGGTTCATAAATTAAAAATCCCAATATTCATATACGGTTATTGAATAAGATAATGTTGAGTTCTTTGAAAATATATATATCCGTATAAAAAGGAATATGAGTCGATTGGTGAAGAATCTAAATGACCTCAGGGAGAAACAAAAAAATTACATTTAATTAGGAGGATCCAAGACGTAGTAAACGTCAAAGAACGTCTACTTCATTTGGACCAGTTTTTTTGACCTTCTTATTGGAAAATGAGCCTCGAATATTTAAAGAAGCTATGTCTTCTTCGGAATTATTATTTTCGAAAGAGGCATTCAATAGTTAAATAAAATCTATATTGAATAACCATACATGGGAATTGGTTGATCTTCTTCCTGGAAATAAACCTTTGGATACTAAATGGATTTTTAGGAGAAAATGAAAGATGATGGCAATATTGATAAACTTAAGTCAAGACTTGTATCAAAGGGTATAGACAACGAATAGGTATTGACTACTTTGATACATACTTTCGAATTACAAGAATTACGTTAATACAAATGTTAGTAGCATTAGATGCATCGCATGGTCATGAATTAATCAAATGGATGTTAAGACGGCCTTCTTGAATGGAGATTTGGAGGAAGAAATCTACATAGAACAACTTGAAGGATTTATGGTTTCAGGTAAGGAAAAGAAGGTATGTAGACTTGTTAAATCTATTTACATATTAAAACAAGCATCCAAACAATGACATGCGAAATTTGACCAAATAATATTGACAAATGGTTTTAAGATAAATAAATATGTGTATATTAAAAATGTTCCAAATCACATAGTTATTGTTTGCTTATATATGGACGATAAGTTGATAATGCGTAATGACATTGCCTATAAAATGTAACTAAGCGTATGCTAACTGGCAAATTTGATATGAAGTACTTGGGAGTTGCTGATTTAATTCAGGGGATTAAGATCCATAAGATTCCTCAAGGTCTGGCATTATCACAATCTCATTATATTAAGACAATACTTGAAAAATTCAAGCACTAAGAGTTTAAAGTTGCAAAGACTCCAATTGACGTATGCATTAGCAAATAACAAAGGTCAAAGCATATCGCAATTGAATTATGCTCGTGTGTTGGGATGCTTAATGTATATCATGGATTGTAAACGCCTAGATATAGCTTGTACTATAAGTAAATTGAATCGATAAATGAGCAATCCAATCAATCTTATTGGATGACAATGAAACGAGTTTTGGGTTATTTAGAACATACTCAGAGCTTTACTCTGCACTACAGTAAATATCCTATAGTGATTGATGGATACTGTGATGCAAATTGGTCACTGAATCAACTGATTCTAAGTCCACAGTAGATATGTATTCGATATTGATAGAGGAGAGGTATCTTGAAAGTCGTCCAAATAAACTTGTATTGCCTGCTCTACAATGGAGGCTGAATTCATAGCCTTAGATAAAGCCGGTGAAAAAGCTGAATGGCTCCGGAATTTCTTGAAGACGTTCCATTTTAGCCCAAACCATTGGCACAAATATGCATACATTGCGATAGTCAAGCGTCAATTGGAAGGGTAGGAAGCGTTTTGTATAATGTTAAATCTCGTCATATACGACAAAGACATAAAACCGTTAGGCAATTACTCTTTAGATAAATTATCACAATTGACTATGTAAAGTCAAGCGAGAATGTGTTGGATCTACTAACAAAAGGCCTAACTAGAGATGTAATTGAGAAATCATCGATGGGAATAGGACTATGGCCGAGAACAAGTCATTGTGGTGGCAACTCTACCTAGAAGACTAGAGATCCTAATATCTATGTTTAAGGAGATCAAACAAAGTCATTAATAGTGGTTCAATATTGTCAACTAAAATTTTGGTCCATTCTCAGTGATGAGTCAATGTTCAATATCCAGGATAAAGCATTAAGACTTTTAATGATTTTTAAATTTGATACGGGGTATATCAATTAGTATATCTACGGGATAACATATTTAGGAATCACCTATGTAAGTGTGAAGCGTTATCCGCTTCAAGGAAAATTTTGTAAGGCCAATTTTCACGCACTTATGAAATCAGGTGGTGTTCATGGCCGAAACGAACAAAAAAAAAAGAGAATTAAAGACGCTTAAGGGTTGATTGTGTGACTTATGATTGTTTAGGTATATATCAAAGTTCGACGGTTCAAATATATCAAATTTATCGATTGAGAGTATATCCGATACAATGTCTTGCTTACTAGCATTCCGTTGTATCTTCCAAATCGGATGTTGTAGAATGTGTGGCCAGTACAGTATTGAAATGTCAGGTTTACTAGTACAAACTGGACCGTACATTTATTGAACTAGCCCGTATTAATTGGTACTATAAAATAATATAAAAATATGTGTGATGAGTAACACAAAAAAAAAAAAATTTGAAGTGAATAAATATAAGCGTAAGCTAATGAATGGTGGACCTATTAATTTGATTTGGCTGTTGAATACAAAATAATTGGATAGAGTTGAAGATAAACAACTGTATTTAGTTAGGTAAGTATGACGTATAAGGAATTCAATTTTAATATTATTATGTACAATCTTATATTTAGTTTTATTATATTGATACAATTATATAGCAATTTAGGTTGAAAGAGAATATTCAAATTACTTTGTAGTCAAAAAAACGTAATACGATAAAGAGGACCAAAAACAATGAGAGAAAATTTAATAATATAAGCATGGAGACTTTTAGGTTCAAGTTATTTACAAAAATATCCTTCAAATGTTGAATGAAGGAGTTATCCTTAACCTAAAATTAAAATTACCTCCTATAAATAAAAAAGTAAAATTAGAAGAACCTCCCATTAAATAGTTATTTGACTAAATATCAGCTTAGGCTTATTGTTATGTAGATTTTACATGAAGAATTCAGATATAATTATTAAATTAGAGATTATGCTAAAGTTTAACCTTTTATGATAAGAGAAGTAGAGACACACACCCATCACTCTACTTCTCTTACCATAAAAGGTTAAACTTTAGCATAATCTCTAATTTAATAATTATATCTGAATTCTTCCGGCAAAATCAACATAACAATAAGCCTAAGCTGCTATTTAGTTCAAATAACCATTTAATGGGAGGTTTTCTTAATTTTACCTTTTTATTTAATAGGAGGTAATTTTAATTTTAGGTGAAGAATAATTCGGCCATTCAATATTTAAAGAATAATTTTGTGAAATAATGTCAACTTAAAAGTCTTCATGCTTGCAATATAGTATGATGATAAGCTTTTAAAATATAACTTGCCCAATTTATAATTTCAAAAAGGCTTAAAAGACCCTATCTCCTATCATTCACAAATCAGTTAATATACATCGCCGTGCAGTCACCTAAAAAGATTATAGTAATCTATAGTACAAAGTCAACCCCACAAGGCTCTACACTATAAAACGAACGCCAAATTTTGATATGAGTCGTTCTCACAAAATCGACAAAAGAATAGAGAAGAGGGAAATAAAGGCAATCTTAAGACATTTAAACATACAGATCATGCAGAGGTTTTGGAATATTATACCGACGAAAGGTCATCAGATGCAAAACAAACATACAATCACAGATACAGAGGTCGTCATTAGAAACTCAGGATATAGTTAAAAACAATTAAAAACAGAGCTAGTTCCATGGCCATCTCCTTCACTTGTACGATTTGGCATTATTCCTTTCCTACCCTCCCCAGACCCCACTAAGTGAGATTATACTGGGTTGTTGTTGTTGTCTAGGGTGGGGGCGCCCAAGTGTAGCAAGGTCACCTCCATTCTCAATTGCTATTGCGCTAGAGGGAGGTATCATAATAGAGTCAAAATTACGATTATAGCCATACTATAGTCATCTCGAACAAAAGAATCCAATCACCTTCCTCCTGATTTATTGGGGACTTATAGGGGGCCTACGAGCAAAGGAGGCTCAAGTCCCCAATTATCTCATCTATTGGTGCATGTTGTTGTAGGAGCTTCACCATAATTGTGTAGCACTATAGATGTGGATGATAGTTCTTTCTATTCTCCTTCCAGTTTCCTGTCGTAATCAGAAACTCAAGGGATTTTCACACGGTCACGTGCTAGCTGATAGCAACCCAGAAAACTTAATGAAATCCAGTCTCCAAGAGAATTTATCTACTATGTAAATGTTTTATATTCATGGCAATGCAAAGGAAACAAATCCCAGATCAGATGTTTAGAATCAAACAAGTATCAACAGGCTGCTTTCCTAATTTACATTTAGGAGGTTAATCCAGTGAAAAGGATCATTAAATAGAAGAGAATCCTAACTACTTTCACTTCAAGTCAACCAAATGGGAATCACAAGAAAATTTAATGGAAAATAATTCAAACATCTGAAGCAATTTATTTTTTTAAATTAACAAATTATAGAGAACAAGAGGAGGGAAAGGCTTGCCATAAATGCTTCTATTAAGTTGATTCTGAAGATTCTATTATGGAGATTTCTAATCTACGTATACACACCTTGCACATCCACATGCATGTATCAAATTGCACATCCACATGCATGATAAGACATTGTTAAAGACTCAAAACCATCTCTGCCAGTACATGGAGGATGGAGGATGAAGGATGAATAAGCACAGTAGAGGCAACAGCATCTACTGCTTGTGAGCTACTGCTTCAGTATAGTTCAGTTGCTGGAACAGTATCAACAAGCCGATATGGTGGAGGTATGGTGTTTGGAAAACCCGTAGAGCCTCTTAAGTATGGTGGAGGCCTAAATGCATCGCCCATTATGGTGTTTGGCAACCCCCACAGAACCTTCTAAGCATGGTAGTGCCCTGTTAACATCACCATGTATGGTGCTGGTATGGTGGAGGCCTAAACACATCACCAGTTATGGTGCTTGGCAACACCATAGAACCTTCCAAGTATGGTGGAGGGCGATAAGCATCACCAAGTATGGGGTTTGGCATCCGCATAGAGCCTGAGCATTCCAAGTAGGAAGATGGCCTATAAGCATAGCGGCGGGAGGGCAGCCTGTCATATACGGCTGCATCACCACGTGATCCATATGACGGACCAGCATAAATTCCCATTTGCCCGGTTGTACTACTAACTTGACTTCCTCCATGACCACCAGCATATGAACCTCCTAGCATAACAGCATCCGTGCCTGCTGATATAACCGCATGAATATCAAAGGCAAATTCAGGATTTGAGACTTATGGGTTCCTCCGTAATTTCATATCAATATATAACTAATAGTCGTACTCGCACGATGCGCGGTCAGTATTAAAAAATATTAATTAAATAAAATTATAATCGGACTTGTTTGATCCTATTAGATTGTATTGCTTTAATAAAATTAAATTATTATCTTACTTGTCAATACGATATATCCAATAATGAAATCTCTATTAAATCAAATGTACTTATATAGCTAGTGAATAACTTTTTTATTCTATATATTTTATTATATTGAGCAATATTTAATATTCGCTTTCTTTTTGCCATATAAGAGAAGATTTATAATTTATTACTATTGAATTATTTTTTTATTTTAAATTTTATTCTATTATTCTTAATACTATTATCTAAATTTTAATAAACAAAATCTCTGTTAAACTAACAGAACTTATATAGGGAGCACATTGAATAACTCTTTTGTTATGTATTTTTGTTTATTATATCATCTAATATTTAATACTATTACATTGCTTAATAAAAAGTGTTACTAGCATATTATTTATTAAATATTTTTCTCTAAAAGTTTTTTATGTCTTTATTTTCGTATTATTTATTTTAAAATAATTCTAAAACTCCAACTTGAAACTAATCCCCAATTTGAATAGGTAATTTATTATTTTTTTAATTTTATTTTTTATTTTAAAACTCCAACTTGAAACTACATCTTGATTTTATAGATAATTTTTTTTCTTTTTTATTTCAAAATAATTTATAAACTCCAACTTGAAACTACTCCCGTCCAATTTGAATGGGTAGTTATTATTTATATATTTATTTTTCTTTTTAATTATATTAATTATAAGATATCTATATTTATTAATTCAAACAAAGTAACCAATATATATATATATATATATATATATATATATATATATATATATATATATATATATATATATATATATATATATATATATATATATATATATATATATATATATATATATATATATATATATATATATATATATATATATATATATATATATATATATATATATATATATATATATATATATATATTGCGTAGTTCTTCTCTTTTTTCATTTTTTATAGCTATTCTTTTTGCTTTTTATTTCAAAATAATTTATAAACTCCAACTTGAAACTACTCCCACCAATTTGAATGGGTAGTTTATATTTTTTATCTATTTATTTTTATTTTTTATATTTAATTATAAGATATTTATATTTATTAATCCAAAAAAGTAACCAATTAATATATATATATATATATATATATATATATATATATATATATATATATATATATATATATATATATATATATATATATATATATATATTTAAATTCAAAAATAATAACTAATAACTAATTATGTCATGTGGTATTGTCATTTGGCTTAAGAAGAGGGCTTTTTCCTCTCCTTTTAATAACATATAGATAATAACTTGATTCACAATGAGATATTTACCAATATTTAATGAATTTCTTAATATAAGTACAGGGTCTACGCAAGAGTTACTGGGTTCCCGGAAACACATAACATATGCACTAGGTCCGCCCCTGATGAATACCATCAACACTTATTGATATATCTGCTCCAGGTTCTGCCGGAGAGCCAACAACATTTTCATGAATCGAACCAGTAACAGGTGCAGATTTTCGAGGTTATCGCCCTTGATAGGAAAGTCTAGAGGTCTAGTATCAGGGTTGCTGGATAAGTGCTTCTAGAACTTTTCGTACTTCATTCCCGGGGTTAGTTGAGGTTTGGTAGGGCTCTCCATTGCGTATCATATTGTGCCTTCTTATGGTAGTTATTGGCCGATATTATTGCACGTCATTTTATTTATGGTTTTATGTTTAGATAATTATTTATGCGATTTCTGCTGAAGTCTCTAAGGCTCTTTTGTCTTTCTTTTTCCTTTTCTTTTTCTTTCCTTTTTTTGCCGAGGGTTGATTGGAAACAGCCCTCTGCTCTTTCGGGTAGAGATAAGGCCGGTGTACGTATTACCCTCCCCACACCTTACTGTGTGAGGCTATAGTAGGTAGTTATTGTTGTTGTTACTGTAACATGTGTATGCAATACTGAAGGGTATAGACCATAAATGTGGTCAGCAGTCCCACCACAACATTATTAGCAACTCGACGTTGTTGTGTCAGACATGGATTCGGAAAATGTGAGTGCTTCACTTCTTTGTTGCCCAACCACTTAGCTTCGTCAATTTTTCTCTTTCGTTCCACCCCTCCATCACTTTTCATCCTCTTCCTCAATTGACCAATTTCTCTCTCCAAGCGTTTTATTTTCATTTCAAATTGCCACCCTGGGAGAAATTTCGAATGATCAATATTGTGACGTCCCAAACATTGGATGACAGATCTCTAACCAGCCGCGTACCTCCTTCTTACACCAATACTCTTAGCAACAACAACTGAATCTTGTGATCCCTTCATTTCTTCATACCTCTTAATTTTGTCCAATAATGACACTTCAGACTCTTGTAAATATGATGCTAACAGTCTACGAGGGTTAAATCTCTCCTCAACTCCAAAACAATAGACAGAATGAACGGCTTCAACTACCATATTTTGCTTCAACATACCCTCTATTATTTCTGGAATCTTTTCCATGAGAAAACTTGATCTCCCAAGGGAAGCAGAAATCATCTTGATGTAACTTTGGTGCAGCAAATCCTTGATATCTTTATTTGTAAATACTTGTGGAATCCCGAAACAACCAATAAGCAACAGCAAACCCCGACATTCAATTTCCTGAGCCTGTAGTAGACCTCCTTTGAAATTCAACCTCTAAATCCATGCCTAAAGCTGCTTGTTCTGCCTCTTCCTTCACCTCACTCTCAACTAAGGCATCTCCCATCATATTCATTAAGCACACCAAAAGCAATACTTTACCCTGTCTTTCAGATGAGCCTTGGACATAAGTGTTGAGATAAGAGATGATACATGATTTAGTCTTGTATATGATTGTACATTTTTGTGTATATTCAGTGTATAATTTTAGTATATCAATGGTATACCTTGTAATTATATTGTAACTGGGCTGTGATGAATTTGTAACTGAGCCCAATTGTCATTAATTAATTTTGGGCCGGATCACCCGACCCAACCCGTCCGTCTGTAAGCTTATATAAGTAGGTGAGATATTTTTCTCACCTACCGAGCATTTCATTTTCTCTTTCTTTTCTCTGTAATAACATCTCTCATCTTCCAGAGAATTCCGAAATGCTCTGACTTCTCTCTACTTTCGCTCTCTAGATTTTCTATGATTTCTCGGTCAAATATGAATGTTTACATGGTATCAAAGCCTCGATGATGATCCGACTATGTTTCTATGTGCTTCGTGGTCTTGGATGAAGTCTGTTTCGAGGTTTTTGGGGGTGATTTCTGAGACCTCACGGTCGATGAAGATTTCGACCTATCGGAGACTTTTCTGAGTCTTTTATTGTGATATCGGAGTTTATTTTCTTCTCCCGAACATTCTGGAAGATTTTATGATGATTTTTGGTCGATTTTGGGTGACCTATCAGCTTCTAGGGTTTCTGGTGGTTTAACCTGAAGTTTTACTGCCTTCCGGTGGCTCGATTCTCACTCAGTGGACGTTTTGGGTGCCTCTCCGACGTTCCTGACCACATTTCCAGTAAATTTGCTTTTAAGGTTACACCTAGGGTTTGATACCTAGGGTTTCTCTGTTTTTTGAAGGCCGATCTTCTCCGGTCGCGAAGAAGGAGGGTAACTCTGTCCTTATCTTCTGTATTATGTGTGATTATTTGACTGTGTACTTGTGAGCATCTGGTGTTGTCTGTGAATACCTGACTTGACTGTATTCTATTTGTTGGTTGTTGTGTGTGAATACCTGTTTTGGTTGTATTCTGTTTGTTGAAAAGTTGTTCATTTAAGCCGGTTCATTGACTATGGCTTCTAACACAAGTACTGGTGCCTCCCCTTCTGTAGACTCTTCCAGTCCCCTTTTTGTATATTCTTCTGATGTCCCTGGGGTATTTCTCGTTCCCACTCCCTTCTCGGGTAGTGGTTATGGGGGCTGGAGACGTAAAATGATTGTTGCCTTATCAGCCAAAAACAAAATCAGTTTTGTTGATGGCACATACTCCCGACCTACCACCAATGTGGCTCAACAAAGGTTGTGGGATAGGTGCAACAACATGGTGATTTCTTGGTTGACTTCTTCCCTTTCCCCTGAAATTGCTGAATCTGTGCAGTACTCTGACACTGCACAGAGCATATGGTCCCAACTCCAGGCCAGATATGGCACTGCAAACAGGACCAAAATCTTTGAACTGAAAAGAGAGTTGTCCCACACCTCTCAAGGGTCCTTAGATATAGCTTCTTATTTCAACAAACTAAAAGGTCTGTGGGATGAACTTGATTCTATGTGTGTTAATCATGGTCAAAGGTGTGTATGTGCTGCAAAAGATGGCACAGTTCAGGAATGTGATGATAATAAGGTCTTTCAGTTTTTAATGGGTCTGAATGAAGCTTATATGGGGGTCAGGAGTAATTTTTTGATGATGCAGCCTCCTCCTTCTCTTGACAATGTTTATAATATGGTCCTCAATGATGAGAAGCAAAGACAAGTTCAGTCTTCCTCTCCCTTTGATCTAGCCTCTGTCTCTTTCAATGTACATACAAACAGGCAGCCTGTTGGATTTAACAAGGCCACAGTGTCTGTTCCTCCTCCTCCTTTTAGACAGAGAGCCAATTTTGACCAACAGAGAGTCAATTTTGACCAAGCCAGGGGACCTTTATTTTGTAGATACTGTAAAAAATCTGGACACTTAATTGATAAGTGCTTCAAGATCCATTAGTATCCACAAAGTGCCACCTTTAACAAGGGAAGGAGGTCTGCTGCTGCTCATCTGAGTACTGGTCTGGATTCTTCTATTTCTGATGGACTGTTGTCTGTTCCTCAAGGGAATCCTCCTGCTAGCTATCAATCTGTGTATGGCCAAAGCTCTACGATACCAGGGTTGAGCAGACATGATTATGACCAATTGATGAACTTATTACACCAGACCAAGTTGGGGGAATCCACTGCTCAAACTCCTCCTCCAATATATGCTGCAAACTTTGCTGGTACTATGTTAACTGAGAACCCTATTTCTGATTCCAAACTTTGCTTGCTTACTCACATTAATTCTGTCACCTGGATTATAGGTTCAGGTGCCTCTAATCACATGACCCATGATAAACAACTACTTTTTAACATTATACCTTTAACTCTGCCATATCTTGTCACTCTTCCAAATGGCTATAAAGTGAAAGTGACTTGCAATGGCTCCTTTGCCTTGACTCCTTCCATCACCCTTCACAATGTACTGCTAGTTCCTTCTTTTAAACACAACTTGATTTCTGTTCACAAGTTAGTGAAGCAGTTGCATTGTATAGTTTTGTTCACTGAACATTCATGCTTACTACACATGATACAGGACCCTTCTCTGAGGAGGCCACTGGATCTTGGTAGAGAAGTTGCTGGCCTGTATCAACTAGCTTGGGTTCCTTCTTCCTCTTCTCCCTCTGTTAATTGTTCTTCTACTTCTGTTTGTCCTGTATCTGCTTCTTGTAATGATAACAAAGTTGTTGCATTGCCTTCTTCTGTGTCTGTTTCTTGTAATGATGACATATTGTCTGATAACAAGGTTGTTCCTTTGCCTTCTCATGTAAATAGTTCCATTTGTAATAATGATTTTGCTTCTGATATGAATTACATTTGGCACTTAAGACTTGCACATACTCCATTTGCAAATATGAAATGCATTTCTGGTCTGTCTTTTCCTTTTGCTTCCAAATAACCATTTCCCTGTACAGTCTGTCCCATGGCCAGACAGACTAGGCTTCCTTTCCCTGATAGCTCCATTAGAACCTCTAGGCCTTTTCAACTGATTCATGTGGACACTTGGGGACCTTATCATACTCCAACCTCATCTGGTTGCAAATATTTTCTTACAATTGTTGATGACTTTTCAAGGGCCACTTGGACACACCTATTGGGATCCAAAAGTAATGCTTTTTCTATGCTTAAGTCATTTCTTTCTCTGGTCAGAACCCAATTTAATGCTGTGGTTCAGACTATTAGAAGTGACAATGCCTTAGAATTGGGCTCTAGCAATGAGGGTGTTTCTTTCTTTAGCAGCCAGGGGATCATACATCAAACCTCCTGCCTTCACACCCCTCAACAAAATGGTGTTGTTGAGAGAAAGCATAGAACTCTTCTTGAAACCTGTAGGGCTTTGCTTTTTCAATCTGGCTTGCCAGTTTCTTTTTGGAGGGATTGCTTGTTGACTGCCACCTATCTTCTTAATAGAATACCCACCAGATTGCTTCATAATAAGTCTCCTCATGAAATGTTGTATGGGAAAGTTCCATCCTATACTTACTTGAGGACTTTTGGTTGCCTTGCCTATGCCACTGTTCCCATCCCTCAAAGGGACAAGTTAAAGCCAAGAGCCATTCTTTGTGTTTTCCTGGGTTATCCTTTTGGCAAAAAGGGTTATAGGCTCTATAATCTTGTATCTAAGAAGTATTTGGTCTCCAGGGATGTTCTCTTTCATGAATCAGTTTTTCCTTTTAAATATGTGCCTCCTTCTGCTCCTCCTCCTGCCTCTTCTTTTCCCTTTATTCCTTCTGGAGAACATGATGATGCCTCTGGTTCTCCCATTCCTCTCTCTCCTCCCTCTTCTCCCACATCTGTGCAGTTGCCTTTTCCTACTCCTTTCAGTCCTGCTAATTCCCCTTCTGTTTTAGTTCCTTCTCCATCTGTTCCTGCTCCCAGAAAGTCTCACAGACCACATAATCCTCCTTCCTATCTTAAGGATTATGTTTGTCAACTCCCTGCCTTCTCTGGTTCATCTTCCTCTTCTTTGGAATCTGAGCCTCTCTATTATTCTCAGGCTGCATCTGTTCCAGCATGGCAAGCTGCCATGAAACAGGAGTTTGAAGCTTTGGACACTAACCATACTTGGGATGTTGTCCCACTTCCTCCTGGTAAGAAACCCATTGGTTGCAAATGGGTTTACAAAATAATATACAAGGCTGATGGCAGTGTTGAGAGGTATAAAGCCAGGTTGGTTATTGGGGGTGGCACACAGGTTGAGGGGATTGATTTTACTGAAACTTTCTCTCCAGTGATTAAAATGTCTTCTGTGAAGTGCCTTATTGTTGTGGCTGTCAAGAATCATTGGCCTCTTTTCCAGCTTGATGTAAATAATGCCTTTCTTCATGGTGATTTGGATGAGGATGTTTACATGAAAGTCCCTCCTGGTTTGATTGTCTTTCCTTCTGCTTCTAGTTCTGTTTCTTCCCCTTCTTCTCCTTCTCCTCTTCTGGTCTGCAAACTCAAGAAATCCTTGTATGGGCTGAGACAAGCATCCAGACAATGGTATGCCAAATTGTCTTCTGCTCTTTATTCCAGAGGGTATAAACATTCTTTGAATGACTACTCCCTGTTCATCAAAGTTAAGCCTGGCTCCTTTGTGGTGGTAGCTGTCTATGTGGATGACATAATCCTTACTGGGGATGACAGTGATGAACTGACTGCTCTGAAACTGTTTCTGGATGCACAGTAAAAAATCAAGGATTTGGGGTCCTTGCGTTATTTTTTGGGCCTTGAAGTGTCTGTTGTCCCTGGTGGGATGCACCTAAATCAGCACAAGTATATTTCTGATGTGCTGCATCAGTTTGACTGTGTCAATGTCTCTTCTGTTGTGTCCCCTTTGGACATCAATGTCAAACTTCATGCTGATTCTGGTGACCTCCTGCCCTCTCCTGACCAGTACAGGAGTCTTGTTGGCAAGATGCTCTTCCTGACTCATACTAGGCCTGACATTTGCTTTGTAGTCCAGCATCTGAGTCAATTTCTCAAAACCCCCAGACTTCCCCATATGACTGCTGCCCTGCATGTTCTGAGATACCTTAAAGGCACTCCCTCCTTGGGTTTATATTACTCTGCTCATGCTGATTTTTCTGTTACTGGGTATTCTGATAGTGACTGGGCTGCTTGCCCTGATACTAGGCGCTCTGTTACTGGATTTTGTATGTTGTTGGGTGGCTGTTTGATCAGTTGGAAATCGAAGAAACAGCCTGTTGTTTCTCTTTCCTCTGCTGAGGCAGAATATCGAGCCCTTAGCAAGGTTGTTGCTGAGTTGACTTGGCTCTCTCGCTTGTTGGCTGATCTTGGGTCTCTGTTTCCTCTCCTATTTCTGTTTATTGTGATAGTATGGCTGCTTTTCATATTGCTAACAATCCTGTTTTTCATGAACGTACGAAACATATCGAGGTGGATTGTCATTTTGTTCGGGACTTGTTGCTTTCTTGTTTTATCAAGTCGCTTCATGTGCCTACTTCTCATCAGCTGGCCGACTTGCTCACTAAGCCCATGCCTGGCACTTTACTTCTTCCGCTGCTTACCAAGTTGCAGGTGGTCTCCCCCTCCAACTTGAGGGGGGGTGTTGAGATAAGAGATGATACATGATTTAGTCTTGTATATGATTGTACATTTTTGTGTATATTCAGTGTATAATTTTGGTATATCAATGGTATACCTTGTAATTATATTGTAACTGGGCTGTGATGAATTTGTATCTGAGCCCAATTGTCATCAGTTAATTTTGGGCCGGATTACCCGACCCGACCCGTCCGTCTGTAAGCTTATATAAGTAGGTGAGATATTTTTCTCACCTACCGAGTATTTCATTTTCTCTTTCTTTTCTCTGTATTAACATCTCTCATCTTCCAGAGAGTTCCGAAATGCTCTGACTTCTCTATACTTTCTCTTTCTAGATTTTCTATGATTTCTCGGTCTAATATGAATGTTTACAATAAGTGTTGCTCCCTTGACAATAAAAATCGTCCATGCATTCCAATGTTAGTCTTGCAGGATTAGGCGAGAGTTTCAATGCCTTTGGAACTCTTCGTTTCATTGTTTTTATATTTGGGAGATGCCTTATCATGTACTTCTGCAGAGCGATACTGTTCACTGTTTCGCACAGGATTTCCACCTCTGAACGAGGAGGAAATTTCAGCTCTAAACAAAACGATTTTGGCTCTGCACGAGGAGGGGATTTCAGTTTCTCTTCCTCTTCCTCTTCAGAGAGTTCATATGGTTCCATTTTTGCTCCTCCTAATAACATGTAATATTATATACTCCCTCCATTCATTTTTAGTTGTCAATTATTCTAAAAATAAATTTTTATTTACTTGTCACTTTTTACCTATAAAGAATATAATAACTTAATTGTAGTTAGCATATTTGTAACTAGAGTTAGTTATTAGTTAGAACTAGAGTTATAAGTTAGTTAATAGTATAAAAAACAGAGTTAGCTCCCACTTTGTGTCAGTTTAGTAAGCAATGATATGTTTTCTGGAAATTTTCAATTTCTTCTTCTCTCGCGAAGATTCTCTCTTCTTCCTGCACTTGTAATCACAGAACTCGACATGGTATCAAAATGATTTCTTGTGCAATCCTAGGGATTTTCTCGTGCAATTGAAAGGAAAATCCAGAGAATTTACATGATCTCTTATGTTTTTTCATCTGTTGATCAACTTTTATTTGATATCTCGGAACTCTAATTCCGATGATTTCTGCAAAAATTGAGCTAAATTACCCAAAAAATGTTCAATTTGCACTTATAACTTCATCGACTATGACGATCCTAGAGAGTTCAAGCAGTGGCACTTCTAGCAGTAGAGCCAGTGGTGTGGTAGCTCTTGATCATGGTCATCCACTATATCTGCACCCTTCGGATGGACCAGGCTATATGAATGTGGGCCTTTTGCTTACAGGAATGAAGAATTATACACTCTGGTGTAGGCCTTTTGCCAGCTAATACCACTCAAGATTCAGATATCAGGAAGTCTACTATAACACCAAAGCCACCTATGTGGCTTCAAGATTATGTTACCTAGGGGAGGGGTACAGAAGCTCAAAGCTGCTAATACCTCATATCTGACTTCATAAACTACTCAAACATATCACCATAATACTAGAGTTTTCTATCCAAAATCACCATAAAGGAGGAACCAAGCTCATACTTTAAGGCTGCTAAAAATGATAGATGGGTGACTGCTATGAAGACAAATAAAATCATTAGAAGATAAGAGACATGGGAGATTATGCCTTTTCCCAAAGCAAAGAAAGCTATAGGTACTAAATAGGTTTATAAGATATATTACAAAGCAAATGGTGATATTTAAGACTAGACTTAGCTAAGGGATTTAATCAACATGAAGGATTGGATTATCAAGAGACTTTCTCCCAGTGGTTAAAATGGTAACAATCAGAAGTGTGATTTCCTTAGCAGCTTCTAGATAGTAGAAAATATTCCAAATGGATGTTAATAATGCTTTCTTACAAGGGGATTTTGGAGAATAAGTGTATATGCAAATACCACAAGGATTCAGTAGATTAGGGGATAGATCTCTAGTTTGCAAACTACACAAATCACTCTATGGCCTCAAACAAGCATCTAGAGAATGGAATTTGAAACTCTCTACTACTTTAATTGATTCTGGTTTTACTCAAAGTCATCTCGACTATTCTTTGCTCACTAAGAAGACTGTTAGGAGGATAGTGGTCGTGTTTGTGTATGTTGATGAAATTCTCATCACAAGTGATGACATTCAGTTGATTCAGAACACTAAGTCTATTCTACAGCACAAGTTCAAGATTAAGGATCTAGGTGAACTTCTCTTCTTCTTGGGAATTGAGTTTGCTAGAAGTAATGAAGGCATACTCTTGCACCAGAGGAAATATACTCTTGATTTGGTTGCAAACACATGCTTATCAGGTTCTAAACCTGTAGACTTCCCATTGGATCCAAATCTGAAACTTACTACAGTTGAGTCTACTTAGGAGGCTGCTATATCTTACTACTACTAGGACAAATATCTCTTTTGTTGTGCAAAGTCTAAGCTAGTTTATGCATTCTCCAAAAGCAACACATGGAGGTCGCATTATACGTAGTGAAGTATCTCAAATGTTGCCCTAGTTTGGGTATATTATAAAAGGCTAACTGCTCAGAGTCTTTAACTGCATTTTGTGATGCTATTTGGGCATCGTGCCCAAATACTAGGAAATCAGTCACTGGCTACATGGTCAAATTTAGAGACTCCCTCATTTCTTGGAAGCCTAATAAGCAAACAACAATCTCTCGCAGCTCTGCTGAAGCAGAGTATAGAAGCCGAGCTTTTGGGACTGTTTGCAAAATTGGTTGTGGCAACTCGGAATCCTATTCCTCTCTACTATGATAGCAAATCCGCTATCCAAATAGTTTCCAACCTTGTGTTTCATGAGAAGACTAGACATATCGATATTGATTGTCATTTTATCCGTGAGAAAATCAAGGTAGGACTTGTCAAGACTTTCTACCTATCTTCAACAAAGCAACAAGCTGATATTCTCACTAAGGGACTTGGCCGAGTTCGACATGACTATTTGGTCTCCAAGCTAGGAATGAAGAATATATTCAAACCTCCTAGCTTGAGAGGGGTGGTAAAAGGATATAATGATTTAACTATAGTTAGCATATTTGTAATTAAGTTAGTTGTTAGTTAGAACTAGAGTTACAAGTTACGAAGTACTCCCTCTGTTTCAGTTTATGTAAACTTATTTCCTTTTTGATCGTTCCAGAAAGAATGACCAATTTCTAAATTTGGTAACTTCACTTAAACTTACAATTCTATCCTTAGTGAGAAGTTTTTATAACCACACAAATACTCTAGGCCCTTTTTGACTTATTTAGGACCATAAATTTTAGAAGTCTTTATTTTTTCTTAAACTCCGAACCCAATCAAACAGTTTACATAAATTGAAACGGATTGTTGGAACATATGAATATGTTCATATTTATATGTTTTGATAATTGACAAACCGATTTAAATGGAAAATAATATATGCCAAATAAATGTGAGTTATTATTGAATACACTTTAATTGATATTTAACTAAAGTGTATTTATTTTGTAGATATGCAAAAGCATACAAGGGGGAAGATAAAGAATTGATATGCAAATTTACGATGCGCATAGAGGAAGAAAAGGATACGCGACATTATTTTAAGTGGACAAGAATTGGAGTCCAAGAAGTTCAAGACAAGATCAAGAGAAGATATGAAGCAATGAAAATAAATGAAGACCTTTTGTTGAGTCTTATTTATATTGTCTTTATTGTGATCTTGATCCGACTTTAAGTTTGAGTCTTGGCTTCTCTTATAAAATGATTTTACAATGCATATCATAAAATGATTTTACAATATATGCATATCATAAATGATTTTACTATATAGGCATACCCTAATCATTTTTACAATATATGCATATCACAAATAGTTTTACAATATATGCATATCACAAATGGTTTTACAATATATGCATATCATAAATATTTTTATTGCATTTAAAACAAATTGGTTTTAAATGTTATATAATAAATAGTTTCAATACATTTAAAACAAAATAATTTTAAATGTTTTTATTGATCCGGAATGGTCATTACAATTGTTTTTCATGTTTAAGATATTTATAATATTTAATATCTTCAAACAAAGCTTTGAAAAACATTTTATAACTTATTTTCAATAAGTTAGTTGTTTTAAAAACGGACCATTTCCGCAAGGCAAGATAGTCGAATATCTAATATTGGATAGTCGACTATCCTGATGACCGTTGCCAAGATAGTCGAATATCCATATCAGATAGTCGACTATCCTGATGACCGTTGCCTAGATAGTCGAATATCCTCAAGATAGTCGACTATCTAACAGATTTTCAGAATCTGACTTTGTGACTTTTGCAACGGCTAGGAGTGATTTTGGAGCTATAAATACACCCCAAAATCACTCATTAAACACACAACTTCTGATCTAAACATTCATAAGCTTTCAAATACTTTCAATATCATTTTTGATCATCTTTATCACATTTTGAGAGCCAATTCTTTGAATTTATTGTTGTGTTCTTGAGCGTATGTGTTTACTCATATCTACTCTATTAAGAGAGTCTTGTTTAAGTGAGTGTTAAGTATTTTTATACACTTGAAGGGAAGTTTATAATCCCTTGTTGTAAGAAGGAATATTTTATTCCTTCGTGTGAAGTCTTGGAGTGTTGTATCTTCGAGCAAGGTTGTTTGAGACTTGTGTGACTCAAGCTCTCAAGTTGTAACGGTTTGTTAGGCACCCGTAAGCTTAACAGTGAAGTCTTGGGGTGAGGTATCCTCGAGCAAGTGAAGTCTTAAGGTGCGGTATCTTTGAGCAATTGTAACGGTTTGTTGAGCACCTGTAAGCTTAACGAAGTTAGTGGAAATCTCGAGAGAGTCTCTCGGGGACTGGACTAGCCACGGGTTGTGGTGAACCAGGATACATCGGTGCGTTCGTTCTTATTTATTTACTTATCGCACTTATTTATTTCCTGCAATTTTTTAAATTCCGCAAGTTTACGCTAATTTTTATTATAACGCTATTTACCCCCCCCCCCTAGCGTTAAGCGTATTTTCTAGCAATTGGTATCAGAGCCTAACTCTCTGAAAGACTTAACAGTTTGAGAGAATCATTCTATGGCTTCTACTAGTAGTGCTTTTGCAGGAATAGGTGAAGGTCACTCTACCTTTTTGCCTCCAATATTTGATGGAAGCAATTACACATATTGGAAAGATCTGATGAGAATCTTCATCAAATCAAGCAACTTTCGTCTATGGCAAATCATCGAGTATAGTGAGCAAATGACGACTAAAGTTGGGGAAGCCATGGTAAGTAAATACAATACCAAGGCAATCAATATGTTCTATAACGCTTTGAATCACGAGGACTATCGGAATATTTTCCACTGCAAAACTGCTAATGAAATGTGGGATAAGCTTGAGGACACTTATGAAAGTACGCCTCAAGAAGCGGACAGCTCATGTGATGAACCTACCGCCGCATTGTGTCTCGTGGCAAACGAAGAAGAGGTAAGTACATCTAACTCTCACTCGTTTGAAGAATTACAAAATGCCTATGATGAATTGTATGGTGAATTTGTTAATGCTTCCAAAATGATAAAATATTTGAAGAAAACACTTTCTTTGCAAGAAACAGATTTTCAGAAAACACTTTCTTTACAAGAAATAGATTTTGAAAAATTGACTAATGAAAATGGTTTTAGAGAAAATAAATTTTTGGAAAATGACATTGTTAATTTTAAAAATAAGATCAAGGAATTGAATGAAGCTTCTTCAATTGATAAATGTTCTATTTGCTTATCTTGTGATTTCTTGAAATTAGAGAATTTGGAACTTAGGAACACTCTAGAAAAACGTAGTATAAATGCTCCGAAAATAGTTGAAGAGATTAAGAAGAAAATGCCTAAGAAAAATAAAAGGAGTAAAAAGAATAAGAATCCTGTTAGAAAGTATGATGCACCACCTAGAAATAATTCTAGGATTTGTTCAAGTGAGCCTAGAAATAATCATCTAAGGCAACCTGGAAATAATTCTAGGAATGAGTCTAGAATTAACCATTTTAGACCACCTAGAAACGATACTAGATTTTTTAATGAGTCTAAAAATAATCTCTTTAGACCATCTAGAAACGATTCCAGGGTTTCTGTCAATGAGTCTAGAATTAATAACTTTAGACCACCTAGAAACGATTCTAGGAATTGTGCAAATGAATCTAGAAATAATTATTCTAGACCGCCTAGAAATAACTCTAGGAATTTCAACGCTCCTAGGAATGATGACTTTAGATCAGCTAGAACTTATTTGGCACAACCTAGGCATATGCACAACCCAAATGTTGTATGTCACTACTGCAACCGGGTAGGACACATAGCACCCACATGTTTTGCAAAACATAGGGATTTATCTTTTGGCTATGATTATTATTTGCCTAACCCCCAAGGACCCAAAAGTGTTTGGGTACCAAAAACCTATTTTTAGGTACTTTTGCAGGTGTGCTTGAAGACTACAATATTGTAGTAGATGCACCAAGCACGAAACCTCATTGCATCAAGGGGGAATTTCGGTTAGTTATCCTTTTTGATAAAAACCGAATTGTTGATATGTGCAAGCAACCGATATTAACATATTTGTTGTTAATTTGGTTCTTATATTGTTGAAATGTTTGATGTGCTTAATCGTAATAGTTGATATATCCTTGTTAACAATTAATATCAATTATCTTCGTTGATTCATATGTTGAAAATTTGTGGTTAAACAACAATTGGTATCAATTATAAAATGATTGATCCATGTTTTGATTTTATTAATTCATGTTTTGATAATCTTCTAAAATAATAATTGGTATCAATTAGAAATTGATCCTTGTTAGTTATTTTTTTTTTTTGTTAAGAATCTAATTATTGATAAGTGTTAATAATTAGTATCTTTTTGATAAAAATAACCTTTGAAATGTTTGTGCAACAATTGATATGTATTAACTATTAGCATATTTTTTTTGTCAAAAAAACTTTTCACTCATGTTTTTGATGAATGTTTTTTTTTGGTCTAAAAAATAATTGATATATTCCTGAAATAGATGATTCATGTTTTTAACAATTGATAAAAGTATTTCTGTTAAAAGTCAACTCTTGATGAATATATCTTTTGGTCTGAATAATGGTTGATATATTTTTCAAAATTTGATTTATGGTTTTAATAAAACTGTTGATTTGTTATATATTAACAGCTGACATATTTTTTGGTAATTTGTTTTACTAAAAATAACAAATTAGTATCACTGTTAATAAAATAACATTTGATACATTTGTTATGTTTTCCAACAAATGGTTTTATCATTGTTTTATAACAATTGGTATATCCATGTTTTGTTGGTATGTCTTAATAATTTTATTGATGATATTATGTTTGGAGAACCTAATAAATTTGTATGCAAGGAGTTTTAAAATTCATGACTAGCAAAATTTGAGATGTCAATGATGGACGAGCTAAATTTCAACTTGAGGTTGCAAGTGAAACAAATGAAAGAGGGAACTGTCATTTGTCAAACTCAATATTGCAATGAGCTGCTAAATCTATTTGAAATAAGCAACACCAAAGCAATGGCCACTTCAATGAATTCATATGACCGTCTTGACAGAAATGTGAAAAGTATGGAGAGCAATACCAAGAATCACAAAGGTATGATCGTTCCTTACTTTACCTTATTGCTAGTAGACTTGATATAGTATTTAGCGTTTATTGATATGCTAGATATAAATCATGTCCAATGAAGTATCTAATGCGGTTAAACATTGATCTAAATGCATACATCTTAGGTTGCACTTATATTTTGAATATTACTGACTTGAGCGTCGGAAACGCGTATCTTCTTTTGCAGGTATCGCCCTAAAGACAGGGGGAACCAAGATAAAGTTTTAATTCAAGTCAATATTATTTTTTGCTTGGCTTGTGAATTTGGAAATTGCATATTTGTTTTGATAAAATTATGTTCATAAAATTATGATATATATTTTTACCAAAAATATAGTTTATTTTTAAATAAACGAATTCCATAAAATGAAAATTATTTTTCCAATATTTTCTGCTTAAACGATTTTTCAAAATCGTCGAAGTTAATCGACTAACTAGAAGTTATTCGAATAACTTGATTATCCAGAAAATCAAGCTATTTCTCCAGATATTCGACTAACCAGAAGTTATTCGAGTATATCTGTTTCCAGATATTCGACTATCCCAGAAGATATTCGAATATAGTTCCCAGATAGTCGACTATCAAATAAGATATTCGACTATCCTCGGTCAAATTTCAAAAATCTGACCGTTTTATAGCCGTTCCAATCAGTCCAAAAATCTGATTTTTGTCATTCAATGCTATGTTTTCTTGAACTCTATAAATAGGAATAGTGTGTACTCTTTGTTTCACACCAAAATCATTCTTGTTCAAGAATTCTCTTCAAAAATTCTATTCCAAATTTCTTCCAAAAGTTCTTCTTGCCTACAAATCTCAATGGCAAATAGAAGTTCTAAACGTTCTCGTGCCGGAAAGAATATCCCTTCTTCTTCAAATCCTCCTCCATCTCTACATTGTTATGATGATGGATCCGTTCTTTGGTTTGAACAAGAAAATGAGCTTCAACGTTTTATTAGAAACTTTGAAAATCGAGATATTCTTCCACCTCGATTCACAACCGCAAGATATCTAGCGGATTCTAATCATTCCAATATACTTCTACAAAGTTCAATCATTGACTTTGTTTATTTGAAGTATGATTTCATTCATCCTCTTTTGATTCAAGCCTTCTATTCGAATCTTAAGAAAGATGAAGATGGAGTTCTCTCTACCAAAGTTAATGGTATTCCTATTCTTCTAAGTGAAGAAAATATTCAAGCTATCACAAATCTTCCTCGTGATGGCCAAGACATCGAACAATTTACCGGTGTCGAAGGAATACTCTATGATGAAAATGTCCTCTTCAACCTTATTGGAATTGGACAATTTGAATTTACTCAAGAGCAAAAGAGAGCTCCTATTAAAGGAATTTTTCCGGAATTTCGTTTGATTCTTTATGTTGTCACTCGGATTCTTAAACCGAGAAAAAGCAATCACACGACAATTGGCCGTGAAGATGCAAAAATTATGCATGCTATTATTTCCAAAGCACGCATAAATTGGTGTAAATTTGTTTTTACACATATGTTTGATTCAATAGGGAGTGACAAACCTCTTCCTTATGCATTACTTATAATGCATCTTCTTGAAGCGTCTCAAGTCAACACCAATGTTGGTATCAAGAAAACTCGTACCAAATATTGGGAAATTCAAGAGACCTATTTTCATGGCCATAATCAATCACATGATCAAATTCAAAATCCTCCTCCTCCATTTCAAGCTCGTCGTCCTCGTGCTCAATCGGATATGTCTCAAGCCATCTTGGATCAACTTGCCTCTCTATCGACTTCAATTAATCGAATCGATAGTAATGTGTCTCGCACGGAAAGAAATGTGTGTAGGCTTAGTGACGAAATCCACGGATATTTTGACCATGTCAATTATTCGTATTCTCACGTCTGTTCCGCAAGTACTTCTAGCGATGACGATGATTTCGACGACGATGAAAGTTCTTGATTTGTAGTTTCATTATTTGAATTGTATTTTCATTATTTGAAACGTATTTTCATTTATTGTAATGTATTTTCAATTACTCTTATTGTAATTTTCCTTCTTCATTAATGAAATTATCCTTTTTGTTAATGTCAAAAGGGGGAAGACTAAGGGTATATGTATATTTATTCTTTTTTCATGCTTTTGGGAAGATAAAGGGTATATTTATTTTCCATGCATTGGGGAAGATAAGGGTATATGCATCCTTATTTATTTATATGCATATTTATTTATTTTAAATATTTATTGCATAAATTGAGGGGGAACTCAATAATAACTTGTCTTATATTTGGCATAGTTTTTATAAAGGGTATATGCATATTCCCATGAAGGTGTTTGCCATTATCAAAAAGGGGGAAATTGTTGGAACATATGTATATGTTCATATTTATATGTTTTGATAATTGACAAACCGATTTAAATGGAAAATAATATATGCCAAATAAATGTGAGTTATTATTGAATACACTTTAATTGATATTTAACTAAAGTGTATTTATTTTGTAGATATGCAAAAGCATACAAGGGGAAAGATAAAGAATTGATATGCAAATTTACAATGCGCATAGAGGAAGAAAAGGATATGCGACATTATTTTAAGTGGACAAGAATTGGAGTCCAAGAAGTTCAAGACAAGATCAAGAGAAGATATGAAGCAATGAAAATAAATGAAGACCTTTTGTTGAGTCTTATTTATATTGTCTTTAGTGTGATCTTGATCCGACTTTAAGTTTGAGTCTTGGCTTCTCTTATAAAATGATTTTACAATGCATATCATAAAATGATTTTACAATATATGCATATCATAAATGATTTTACTGTATAGGCATATCATAATCATTTTTACAATATATGCATATCACAAATGGTTTTACAATATATGCATATCACAAATGGTTTTACAATATATGCATATCATAAATATTTTTATTGCATTTAAAACAAATTGGTTTTAAATGTTATATAATAAATAGTTTCAATACATTTAAAACAAAATAATTTTAAATGTTTTTATTGATCAGGAATGGTCATTACAATTGTTTTTCATGTTTAAGATATTTATAATATTTAATATCTTCAAACAAAGCTTTGAAAAATATTTTATAACTTATTTTCAATAAGTTAGTTGTTTTAAAAACGGACCATTTCCGCAAGGCAAGATAGTCGAATATCTAATATTGGATAGTCGACTATCCTAATGACCGTTGCCAAGATAGTCGAATATCCATATCAGATAGTCGACTATCCTGATGACCGTTGCCTAGATAGTCGAATATCCTCAAGATAGTCGACTATCTAATAGATTTTCAGAATCTGACTTTATGACTTTGCAACGACTAGGAGTGATTTTGGAGCTATAAATACACCCCAAAATCACTCATTAAACACACAACTTCTGATCTAAACATTCATAAGCTTTCAAATACTTTCAATATCATTTTTGATCATCTTTATCACATTTTGAGAGCCAATTCTTTGAATTTATTGTTGTGTTCTTGAGCGTACTTGTTTACTCATATCTACTCTATTAAGAGAGTCTTGTTTAAGTGAGTGTTAAGTGTTTTTATACACTTGAAGGGAAGTTTATAATCCCTTGTTGTAAGTAGGAATATTTTATTCCTTCGTGTGAAGTCTTGGAGTGTTGTATCTTCGAGCAAGGTTGTTTGAGACTTGTGTGACTCAAGCTCTCAAGTTGTAACGGTTTGTTAGGCACCCGTAAGTTTAACAGTGAAGTCTTGGGGTGAGGTATCCTCGAGCAAGTGAAGTCTTAAGGTGCGGTATCCTTGAGCAAGTGTAACGGTTTGTTGAGCACCCGTAAGCTTAACGAAGTTAGTGGAAATCTCGAGAGAGTCTCTCGGGGACTGGACTAGCCACGGGTTGTGGTGAACCAGAATACATCGGTGCGTTCGTTCTTATTTATGTACTTATAGCACTTATTTATTTCCTGCAATTTTTTAAAATCCGCAAGTTTACGCTAATTTTTATTATAACGCTATTCATCCCCCCCCCCCCCCTTCTAGCGTTAAGCGTATTTTCTAACACGGATGAAGTAGTCTCATGCTTTGTATTAGTTTGGTAATAATGAAATGTTTTCTGGAAATCTTCAATTTCTTCTTCTCTCGCATGGATTCTCTCTTCCTCTCGCACCTGTAATCATAGAATTCGACATTACATATCAAGAAAAAATTAATATTTTTTCTGTTTTGCCCTTACCATTAATTACTTATTCCAAATCATTTTCTAAATCCATCAAGACTATACACCAATTAAGAAGGGTATCATATTAAGAGTTGTGCAAAGTCAATAGTGGACAAGTAAAAGTAAACGGATGAAGTATATTTCATTATCAATTTCTAGGTAGCTCTATCATTTTTTTTAATAATTATACAGACAAATGAGAAGAAATTACATAATATTTTTTGTCACCAAATTTTGAATTTGAAACTCATGACTTTCAAATCACAGAGCTTTAATTGTACTGTTTAAAACAAAGCATAAGTACAGGAACCGGACCAAAAGAATAAGCATAAATAGAGTTAAAAAGTGTACATTTTCTTTAAATTTGCTCATGTGTCCTACTTTGATATTGCAAAATATATTACAACAACAATTACTACCCTGTAAAATACCACAAATCTGGGAAGGATAATGCATACGCACACCTTACCCCTACCCCAATAGGACAACAACAATAACAACAACAAGAACAACTACCCAGTGTATTCCCACCAGGTGGGGTCTGGGGAGGGTAATATGTAGACGAGCCTTACCCCTACCCGACAGGGCAGGGAGGCTGTTTCCAATCGACCCTCGGCTCATAGGGTTAGGTGAAAAACAGTAGTAAAACAAACAGAAACAAAACAAAACAGAAACAGTATATCATTAGTGCAATAGAAATTCCAGCATAAATAGCGTTAGAAATAATCTGAACAAAGGAAACAAAATACCAAAATACAATAACAAGTAATAGTATCGTACAGTAAACACATATCATCTATGAATAACCCTGCTACCCCACCCCCAACCCCGGGAGGAGCGGACGAGAAACTCTAGGTGCCCCTATCCTACAACCCTGATACTAGACCTCCAGGCTTTCCTATCAAGGGTCATGTCCTCTGAAACCTGCATTCTAGCCATATCCTGCCTAATCACCTCTCCCCAATACTTCTTGGGCCTCCCTCTGCCGCGCCGACCGCCAGCAATCACCAGCCGTTCGCAGCTCCTCACCGGTGCATCGGGACTTCTCCACCGCACATGCCCGAACCACCTCAGCCGCGCTTCGCGCATCTTCTCGTCCACCGGGGCCACCCCCACCTTCTCCCAAATAATTTCATTCCTAATTTTATCTAGCCTGGTATGCCTGCACATCCACCTAAGCATCCTCATCTCCGCGACCCTCATCCTCTGAACATGGGAATTCTTTACGGGCCAGCACTCCGCCCCATACAGCATCGCAGGTCTAACCACGGCTCTATAGAATTTCCCCTTGAGTTTGTGTGGAACTTTTCTGTCACACAGGACTCCTGATGCAAGCCTCCACTTAGCCCACCCTGCTCCTATACGATGCGTGACGTCCCCGTCAATCTCCCCATCCCCCTGAATCACCGACCCAAGGTAACGGACGCAGTCCTTCTTGGCGATGGCCTGAGAGCGAATCATCACGTCCCTCCCTACTTCACTCGGATCGGCGCTAAACTTGCACTCCAGGTATTTTGTCTTAGATCTGCTTATTTTGAAACCTTTAGACTCGAGAGTCTGCCGCCATACCTCTAACCTCTCGATAACACCGGCCCTCGACTCATCTATCAATACTATATCATCAGCAAATAACATACACCAAGGCACATCCCCTTGAATATGACGGGTAAGAGCATCTATCACTAATGCAAACGAGAGGGGGCTCAACGCCGATCCTTGATGGAGCCCCGTAACCACTGGAAAATGGCCTGAATCGCCACCCACCATCCTAACCCTAGTCTTAGCTCCATTGTACATGTCCTTGATTACTCTGATGTAGGCTTCCGGCACACTCTTCACCTCCAAACACCGCCACAGCACCTCCCTCGGGACCTTATCATACGCCTTCTCCAGGTCAATAAGCACCATGTGAAGGTCCTTCCTCTTATCCCTGAATTGCTCCGCCAGCCGCCTGACGAGGTGGATAGCCTCGGTAAAGGAGCGGCCCGGCATGAAACCGAACTGGTTCCCAGATATAGTTGTCACTCCCCTCACCCTCGTCTCAATCACCCTCTCCCAAACCTTCATGGTGTGACTTATCAATTTGATATCCCTATAATTGTTGCAGCACTGGATGTCCCATTTGTTCTTGTACAAGGGCACCACTGTACTCCATCTCCACTCGTCCGACATCCTTTTGGTCCTGAAGATCGCATTGAACAAACTGGAGAGCCACTCCCCCCCCCCCCAGACTTACCCATGCACTTCCAGAACTCCACCGGGATCTCGTCAGGCCCGGTCGCTCCACCCCTACTCATCCTACGCAGAGCCCCCATGACCTCCTCTACCCTAATGCGCCTGCAGTACCCAAGGTCCCTATGACGCTCTGAGTGCCCCAATTCCCCTAGCTCTATGTTACGATCCCCCTCCTCGTTAAGTAAGTCCTGAAAGTACTCCTGCCACCTCTGTTTGATTTGAGATTCCCCCAACAGAACTCTACCATCCTCGCCCTTGATACACCTAACTTGGTCTAGATCACGCGCCTTCCTCTCCCTCGCTCTAGTTAACCGGAATAACTTCATATCCCCGCCTCTCTCCCCTAGCTCTTCGTACATGCGACCGAACGCCGCGTTTAGCTTCCGTGACTGCCATCTTTGCTTCTTTCCTTGCCACCTTGTAGATCTCCCTGTTCGCTCGCCGATCATCCTCGCTTGTGCTCCCTGCCAACCTAACGAACGTCGCCTTCTTCTCTTCCACTTCTCCTTTGACTATATCGTTCCACCACCATTCGCCCTGATAACTGGCTGAGTATCCTTTGGCCACCCCGAGCACGTCCCGTGCTACCCCCTAATCATGGTCGCCGTCGCTGTCCACATAGCATCCGCTTCCCCAGAACTCCTCCAAGCTCCGCCCTCAACTAACCTCCTTTCCAACTCCTGAGCTTTTTCCTTTGACAGAGCACCCCATCTTATCCGCGGTTGACCCCGCGCGCCTCTCCTCTTCCTCTTCACCCAGAGACCGACATCCAGCACCAGGAGTCTATGGAGAGTAGAAAGAGACTCTCCCGAAATAACTTTGCAGTCCTTGCACAGGCCCCTATCGCTCCTTCGAATGAGAATGTAATCAATCTGCGTCCTCGCCACTGAACTCTTGAAGGTAACCAAATGCTCCTCCCTCTTCCGAAAAGTCGAATTCGCAATCAGAAGCTCAGAAGCCCTAGCGAAATCTAGCAGCGAAGTGCCCCCTCCGTTCCTAGCCCCAAAGTCGTAGCCTCCGTGCACCTCATCATAGCCACCAGCATCAGCCCCAATGTGGCCATTAAAGTCTCCTCCAATAATTAACTTCTCAGATTGAGGAATACTACTCACCATATCATCCAAGTCCTCCCAAAAGCGCCTCTTGGCCTCCTCGTCTAAAGCCGCTTGCGGCGCATAAGCGCTGATGACGTTGAGCACGCCGCCCCCAATAGCCAGCTTTAACCTATCATTCACTCGCCTAACCTCGACCACGGACTCCCTTAGGTCCCTATCCACCAAGATGCCCACTCCATTCTTACCTCTCACGACCCCAGAATACCACAGTTTAAACCCGTCTACATCCCACGCCTTCGTCCCTTTCCACCGGGTCTCCTGACACACGCTATGTTTACCCTCCTCTTCTGAAGAATCTTCGCCAACTCTATGGACTTGCCCGTCAGCGTGCCTATGTTCCAAGACCCAATCCTTAATCTATGGGCATCCGCTGCCCTCTTTCCTCCCTTACCCCCCGCCCCACCCGCGTGGCTACCCCCTGCTCCCCTACTCACTCCCGACACCACCCCCACCCCCTACCCCAATAGGACAGAAAGGTTATTTCCATAGACCCTCGGCTCAATAAGACGGAAATAAAAACAAGAAAAGACAATTGCAAAATATATATTAGTAATATTGTTTAGGTTTCTAATAACATTTCTCCATAATTTGGTAATAATTGTTGCTAACGTGCAACAATAGCCTAATTATTAAGTAGTGTTTCGTTAAATGAAATGGCTATCAGAATCAGTTTTTAAGCGATTGGAACAAAATCCGCTTCTTGTTTAATAAAAGAAGAAAGTTGAGAGAAAGGTTTGGTTCTCCAAAATATTGGACCTTAGCTCAATCATTCTTTTACTTAACTAGATGGGTCATTAAATCAACTTTTTGGTGCTTTGAATACACGAGGAAATATACACTAACAAACTAATACTAGCTCACACAAACATTCGACATTTCACAGGCAAAGCAACACTAGAAATAATTTTCAGATCCGAAAGCTGAACTTGTTGGACACTCTCTTCTATCTGCATAAATTATCTTCAGACCCATGTTACGGAAAGAGTACAATGAGATGGCCGGAGTTTCCTCATCAAACTGAAAAGCCCACGTTTTAAGTTCAAAAGAAGAAGATAATAAGCATTATAATCTCTCTCTATCAACTTGCTAAAACCAGGGGTTTATCCCACAAACATTGCCTTATCAGTATCAATAAGTGCTAAATGAAAATCATTTGCAGCTTGTCCAAGCACAGTGAAAAAGTTTCTTCTTGTCAACATACCCGTTTAAAAGCTTAAATGCAAGAGTCCTTCCATTTCTGCAAACAACTCGCCACTAAATCCAACTTGGAAGTGTTGCTTTAATTTGAATCCTTGACAAAATTAATACGATGATGCATTCTGAAGTAGAGGCAATTTATTATCCATGAAACAAACCATCACTGCATCTCTATGAAAGATATCTTTCTTCACGGGTTGAATGTTTTAGAAGAATGAGAATTTCCTGAAAAAAGAGGTAACAAGAATATGATTAAATTAAAAAACACTGTTGTCCAACAAACTAACTAAACTGTAGAATGCTGTTGCTATCCACCTGCTGCAAGTCTTTCGTCCACATGCAATACGTTTTATTCTGGTGCTTTCCATACCGATGCTTGCATAAATGAGTTATCCAAAGTGGTAAGCAGGATTAAGAGGGAAAGAAGTTCATGTAGATAAAAATGGTTCCACTGGTCCTACCTCAGGCCTCAAAAATAGAGATGATCAACAGAAAGATTCTATCTTCTTTTTCCTCGGGATGTAGGCGGTGTTAGAGGACTGCAAACTAAGAAAGATTGGTTCAAACCAGACGAAAAAAGCCTTCTTTCCAACCCTTTGTACAAGACTCCTTTCTTCGTACAAATGCTCGTAGGTGAAAGAGACCTTCCTTTGCTGCTGTCGTGGTATATATACAGTAATAAATTAAGAAAGGTCAGCAGATGTATGAAAGTTTGACCTCTAATATGTAAGGTTAGTCATATCACAAACTCAACATACAAGTATTATATATCACACAGAATATGCACTACTTCTACAACAAAGATCACATGCCTCTTAGTAGTTAGTATGCTCATCAACAAAAGAATCAAGACGTCTAATTTATATAGCAACAAAATTTCTTCCAATTAAAAGAAGGAAAAAGGTATAAACTTTGATATGGCAATCACTTCATATACAAGAGGTGTTCATACTCAATATTGCATTCAGCTTCTTTTCAGCCTGCTTAAGTTTAAGCAATCAAAGCACTATAAGAATGCCAGATACACAGTTTGTAATTGAAACAAACATCTACAGTGAAGCACAACTAGCCGGAGGCATTCATGTACCAAAAATTGAAGATAAACAGATAGACCTTTCTGAAAACTCTAGCAAGATATATATATATATATATATATAAGAATGCCAGATACACAGTTTGTAATTGAAACAAATATCTACAGTGAAGCACAACTAGCCGGAGGCATTCATGTACCAAAAATTGAAGATAAACAGATAGACCTTTCTGAAAACTCTAGCAAGATATATATATATATATATCTATATATATATATATATATATATATATCAATTGCAGCTACTTGAACAGAAGCTTAGAGTTGCAGCATTATTATTGATCTGCTTTCCTTCCTTGACTTCACTACTTTTACAAAATACTGCATATTTTTAACAGACAAAGCAAACGATACAGTTGAGAAACAATTATTGAAATCATGAAGCTTTGGAACTAAAGTGTTGTATCCCCGCAATAGGTTAATAAAAATAAGATATGATAAATTACTTTTACTCGAAACTACATCCAAATAAGGTTATAGTACTATATAGATTAGTTATTTAACAATATATAGGTGGTGATGTATTGCTTGTACTGTTGTACAATAACAAAAAAAAGATTAGTATAAATGTAACACATAGGATTTTAAAACCTTACTGAGACAGTATCCTAACGATGGTGTGGTGCAATTATATGCATCGGTTTATGTGAATGTGCATCATTACCCCTTTAATTTGACATAAGTGACAGAAGCAGATATTTAGCTACATTATGGTTTAAGATTTGGAGTTTATGACACAAAATTGAAAACTAGTAACGGATTTAAAATTAAGATAATGAACATCTGTAGACAGCTGCTTCCCATGCTTTTTGTTAAATGTACAGGCACTAAAAAAAAAGGTAGAGCGTGATGAATGAGGTTTAAGTTGTTTTTTGGATGAAGTAAGGTGTTATATTGATGGTATCAAGAAGGTGCAGATAATTACAAAAAAGTTTGGGCTAGTTCCTGAGGCAAAACAACAATTGGAGCAGGGAGCTAAATCCAAAGATCAAACAACTTGTTTGTTAAAATAAAGTAAGAGAACTAATGAAATCTACAATGGAAATTACATCATTTACTGGGGCTAAATGAATGAGGTGTAAGTTCCTAATTAGTCCTCCTTGTTATCCATAAAGGATAACATATAAAGTATCTATAGAAGTATATAACAACCTGGCAACTTGCGCTGCTGAGATTGAAGTTACCATGCTCGGCAATTATCAATATATCATTTTATACATTGATCTCAGATATAACATCTTACAAAAATAGAGGTTAGAAGAACATATCCAATTCTCAAATTTTGAAGGCACAGATTGACATATTGCAAAACTATGTATACATACATACAAGTGCATAATTCATCCATCATCTGAAAGTATTTAACAGAAGCAAAAGAACATTCCTTTAATTGTGAGACCCCTACACAAACTGACGCCCCTGCTCATCTCGAAAACTCCACAAACCTTTCACTCTCTCTCCCTCTCTTTGTGCTATTAAGGAGAAAAAGAAGTGGAAAATTCTCAGATATCCAGCAGCTTGCAGTGTCAAAATTAAATGTCCACATATAATGGTGCATGTGTTGGTTAACTTTTGTTTTAATTTTACATCTGAATTCTGACCTACGCGGAAGAGCAAGAGGATGTATGTGAAATGGGTTTTTTTTAGACTGCATACATATATGTCATGCATGTAGTCAAAGAACCTGAAATTGACATAACAAGCAAATCCAGAAAAGAAAAGAAAAAAGGTATCAAACCCAAAGGATTAAACAACACAAATTAACATTGTAGGATGGCAAACTTGAGTCGGGGGCAAAGAAATGCAAATTTCTAAGGTATGCAACAGGAGTAAAAGGTTACAGGTGACATTCAATGAATCTGCCTCACTTGATAGAGGGAGAAAGCAATAGCAGAAACAAATCATGGTGTCAGTGACCGCATAGAGCTAGAAACTCCACTAGCTCAACCAAGTAGTTCGGAAGTAGAGGAAGTGGGAGGGGTGCAAAATATTGATCAGGACGATAATATTAATGAACATATGCAGCATCAAGAGAATGATCAACCGACCGCACAGGCAAACATAGTTGATGAAAATCTTCTCAGATATACAAGTTCTGTGGGTTTTGCTATGTCAGTCGCACAGAGCGTTGATGTGCTTGAGTGCAATATCTATTCAGAAGCTATTTCAAGTGTGGAACCAGATCGATGGATTGGTGGAATAGCTGAAGAGCTTGGATCTCTTAACAAGTTTAGGCATTGCCTAGACTTAGAGTGATGTGTGGAGGAATGGGTAGAGCCCTTGCGAGGGCAGGACAGAGAGAAGTTATTCCTATTGATGAAGAGAAATTCAAGTCAAGAGGAAGATTTATTATTTACAGCTTGAATTATTTTCATGTATCTTTATTTATAGAAAATCAATAATCCCTATCAGTTTGGAAAACCCGTTGTTCTAATAAATTTGGAAAAAAAATTATCGTCCTGAAAATCATGCGGGTTTGGCCCAAAGCAGAAAATACCACACCATGTTAAGAGTATATGCGGGTCGATTAAGCCCAACATCTGGTACAGAGCCCAAGTTCGGCGGGACGAACATGGGAACGGCAAAGTGATGTTGAGGGGCTCGATTTGCTTTACCATTACGAGCTTGGGACGCGCACACAAGAAGAAGTTAGTTGCAGGCTTCGGTTGCCATAGTACTCTGACGATGTGGGTGGCACACAATGAATCTCGTGGGAGAGTCGTGGGTCGTGGAACCTAATTGGGGGAGATTATTGTGTAAGGACTTATGGGAAATTCGTGTGGACTTAACCCAAAGTGGATAATATCACAACATTTAGAAGTATCTTCGGGATGGTTAAGCCCAACAATTGGTATTAGAGCCCAGGTTTGACGGGCTAATATGGCAATGGCGAAGTGATGGTGTGGGGATCGGTCTACTTAACCTTACAAGCTTGGAGACACACACAAAAGAAGAAGTTAGTTGCGGGCTTCACTTGCCATAATAGTCTAACAATGTGGGTGTACACAGTGAATCTTGAAAATTGGTCCGTAGATTGTGGCAATAGGCCAAGTGGAACTAAGCTTTAGAGAAAGATCGTTGGGTGTGCGAACGTCCCACATTGGTAGCTAGAAAGATTGCGAGCCTACATAATTGTTGGGCTAAACCAGCCCATAGATACTCTTACATGGTGTCTATACTCTCTTTGAGCTTAGCCAAAGGTAGGGGTGATAGAATGGTTCAAAGAAAATAATTAACCACCCATATTATCCATTAAAAAATGGATTGGACAATGAACTTTTTAAAAACGGGTAAAATATGGATAAGAACCATATTATCCATTTAGAAAATGGATAACCAATGAGTAACCAATGGATAACCAATTGATCTAACTTTTACATTTGTAAAGCCTAAAATTGGGGGTTCCTCAAGTTAGGGAGATTAAAGATTCTCCCAAAAGTGATCATATACAAAAGTCATGGATAATGCCGGTTAACAGTTTTTTATCCATATTAAATATTGGTCGATTCGGATAATTGATTCGTTTTTTATTACCCATTTTCGACCTGAACCATATCCGACCCGCCCGTTTGCCACTCCTAGCCAAAGGGGACAATATCTATGTAACAGTATCTATGGGCTGGTTTAGACTTTAGCCCAACATGAACAAAATTGAATACCAGAGAAAAGATAGATAGCAAAATGATAAGGAACAAAGAAAATACAAGACATACCATAAACGAAAGGTGAAGAGGTGGCCGTTCAGTGAAACTGGTGAAAGAGATAGATAGGTAGGCCGTAGGAGTGAAATGGAGATAAAACGGGGGGGGGGGGGGGAAGCACATCACTGACCTAAATGGCAGTTTTGCCCTTGGTAGACCGACTTGGCTCTTCAATAGAAAAGTTTGGAATCTCAGGTAACTTGAGAAGCTGCAGGGATATTTACATCAAATAACATTTGATTAAACTCTGGACAATTGTTGCCTTTTGCCATATCAAATCCGGTGAGAATCTCAAATATACTCCCATGAATCACTATATAAACCAAGAATATAGTATTTCAGTGAGGGCCAGATCATGAAGTACTAAATAATGGTCAAGAAACCCAATAAGAAGTTATACTGGAGTTGTCAAAGATAAGATTTATGATAGTTCTGATCCTCTATGTTATTACAAACTTGAAAACAGACAGAGGGAGACAAAGCAAGAGAGCAAGGCCTTGCACATTGGCACACATAGTCAAGATTTATCATATTACTCCCAATACATCGCTGCAAAAGGACTTTTAAAATGCCATGGATTTGCCGCAACAAAAGTCAACGGTGGCATTCTATGATCTGTATATTCAACACAGAACTATAAGGAGTAGAGGAGGTGCACGATGAAATATATTGATTATTACCATAGAAAGGAACCCGAGTTCTCTCATGCATATTTTTTCCAACAAACATAAACTGCTAACCAACAGAAAGCGACTTTTAGTACCTGAAACACCAAATAAACAACAAACATTACAGGAATTGTAGCACCGCATGAAGCGAGAAATACCTATAAAATACACACACGTGAAGACTATGTATTTATTGGTACTTACAAAAGGAAGGAACCAGACTCTCACTCATATTCGCGCCAACCAACCATCAATGGTGACCAATGAATACACAACAAATAGTAACGAAAACTGCTTCACAGCATGGAATGAGGAATATATTATACAAACACGTGACATGCCAAATTAATTCAATTGACTAATAAATTTAATATACTCGTTATCCTGGTTAACAGTAGAGCAATAGAGACAATCAAATAAATACACTGGTGTTTGAATGATGGTTCCATCAATCGTACCAACAACAGAATAAATACTCAAGGGATTTTTAAATCACACCATCACCCGCAATTTCTTTCCCTATTAGTAACCTGAATCATCCAGATGAAAATGATTTATACACACCGGTGTACAACCAATCCAACAGAAACCCCCACCCCTCAAAAGAAAGAAAAGAAAAGAAATGAACATCAGTAGCACTTACCCTTACCCCCTCCCCTGATTTAATAAAAAAATTAATAATCAAATGCCAAATACACGCTGCTGCCTTATCCTCAACTGAAAAAATATAAATGTCAAATGTCTAAAAAGCTAAACCTACTATTCTTGATCTTAGCAAACCAGACAATACATTAACAAATATGCTAAACTCATGCAAGAAGCACCGAATATTGCAGAAGTTAAATATATTACTAAACGAGATAATAGATTATCAAAAAAATAAATTTCAAAAAAGATAGTACTATATAAGTAACAAATTACACTCTAACAAGCAAGAAGCTTTCTAGTCAAACCATTTAAGTAACTATCCTCCACATCATAAGATTCATTATCAAGAGTCCAGCCATTGAGCAAACCAGGAAATATCACAGAGCACATTCACTTCCATTAAAAATCTAAAAGTGCATCAATTTAATATATTTGGCATGTCTTCTCTACGCAATCCAAAACCAATTAAACAACAGGAAGGGATTTCTACACATTACTTTTACTAGCGGGAATGTGTACGATGACAAGAGGGATTGCTCTGATGGTAAGCAACCCCCACTTCCAACCAAGAGGTTGTGAGTTCGAGTCTCCCCAAGAGCAAGGTCGGAAGTTCTTGGAGGGAAAGATGCTAGGGGTCTATTTGGAAACAGCCTCTCTACCCAAGGGTAAGGGTAAGGGTAAGGTCTGCGTACACACTACCCTCCCCAGACCCCACTAAGTGGGATTATACTGGATTGTTGTTGTTATTGTTGTTGGAATGTGTACGATCACAAAGGGTGGGCTTGATTGTCAAAAAAATAAATTACCAACAAGATAGTACTATATAAGTAACAAATAACATTCTAACTAGCAAGAAGCTTTCTAGTCAAACCCTTTAACTAAATACCTTCCACATCATAAGATTCATTATCAAGAGTCCAGCCATTGAGTAAACCAGGAAATATCACAAAGCACAATCACTTCCATAAAAAATCTAAAAGTGCATCAATTTAATATATTTTGCATGTCTTCTCTACACAATCCAAAACCAATTAACCAACAGGAATAGATTTCTACACATTATTTTTACTAGTGGGAATGTGTACGATCACAAAGGGTGGGCTTGATGGTCAAGGGTATAGTTTATGGACAATCCTGAGGTCAAAGATTGCTTTTCAACACTTCAGGCCAAGGTTTTGCCCATCAATCCCCCCTGTAACTAACAAAGAACTGCACTTCAACCCCTGGCAAGTTGAGATCCGCTATGTAAATTCTCAATCTCCATGTTTATACATTTTAGCCTGTCTTATCTTATAATGTGAGGATTCACCATATTGACTAGTTTGCTGGTTGTCTACTTAGGACCAGTCAATGTGAGAAAGCTCACACAGGTGGAGTTTCCCTATGTAACCACCAGAAAATAAAAAGGTGCTTTATGACTAAGAAAGATTTTGACTTCAGGAGCAATAAAAATAAATATGTTGTATGCATTGCAACAGCTGGACTGCATAGAAAAAAACTGATGCGTGTTAATGAAGTCAAACTCTACCTGCAGTATGAAATACAAAACCAAAAACAAATTGCAAGGGGTCGGTGGCTCTGCACTTAGCCCGTTCTTAGATGTGCCATGGTGTATATTATTTGCTGATGACATAGTTCTAATTGATGAGATGAGGGTCGGTGTTAACGAGAGATTGGAGGTTTGGAGACAAACCATCGAGTCTAAGGGTTTCAAATTGAGCAAGTCTAAGACAGAGTAACCTAGAGTGCAAATTTAGTGCTGAGTCGAGGGAAGTAGGCATGGACGTGAGGCTTGGATCACAGGGCATTCCCAGGAAAGATAGCTTCAAGTACCTTGGGTCGATGATTCAGTGGACAGAGAGATCGACGAGGACGTCACTCACCGTATAGAGGCAGGCCGGATGAAATGGAGGCTTGCATCTGGAGTCTTGTATGACAAGAAAGTGCCGCTGATACTCAAAGGTAAGTTCTATAGAGCTGTGGTTAGACCGTCCATGTTGTATGGGGCAGAGTGTTGGCCGGTTAAGAACTCACATATCCAGAGGATGAAGGTAGCAGAGATGAAGATGCTGAGGTGTATGTGCGGGCACACTAGGATAGATGAGATCGGGAATGAAGATATTCAGAAGAAGGTGGGCGTGGCCCCCATGGATGACAAGATGCAGGAAGCGAGGCTCATATGGTTCGGGCACGTGCGAAGGAGAAGCCTTGATGCTCCGGTGAGGAGGTGTGAGTGGTTGGCCGTGGTGGGTACGAGAATAGGTAGAGGGAGACTTAAGAAGTATTGGGGAGGGGTGATCAGGTAGGCCATGGTACGACTGCAAATTTCCGAGGATATAGCCTTAATAGAAGGTCTGGAGGTCAAGCATTTGGATTGTAGGTTAAGGGATAGTAGAGTTTTCCTTACTTCATACCGGAGATTAGGCGGGGTTGGATTAGGGTTGATCTTAGATGACTTGCAATTTATGTTGAATCCATACTATCCTTATTGCTTATCTTAGCCCCCGGACCTTAGATACTAGTAGCTATTATTACATGTCATATGTGTTTTAGTTGTTATGCTTCTGTCACTATTACCGTTTTTACTTAACTAATGAATTGTCTTTTTTTATTTTTTATTTCCGTCTTTCTGAGCCGAAGGTCTATCGAAAATAGCATCTGTGCCCTATCAGGGTACGGGTAAAATCTGCGTACACATTACCTTCCCCAGACCCCACTTTGACTTTGTGGGATTTTACTGGGTAGTTGTTGTTGTTGTTGTAAATTGTAAGGGGTCGTTTGGTAGAGTGTACAAGAATAATGCTAAATAGGGTGTATTTGTAATGATGTTATTAGTTATGCTTGCATTAGTTATAGTGGCATATTTCTCATCCATTTGGTTTAATGTATTAAAGCATTGCACAATTTCTAAAAAAGATTATTTGTTTACAAAAATGCCCTCATAACCAGTCCATCACTTTATTTTTTTAAAAGAGATAGATGCTGAGGAATGCTTTTATATGAAAAAGATTTTAAAAAAATTATTTGATTTGTCTACCTATATTTTAGTACATAACAAGATGTTTATTTATAAAAAAGAAAATATGCAAAGTATTTATTTACTAGGGATATAATTTTATTTTCCACTTTCTTGGATTGTTTCAAACTTGCATTAATATAATAGCATATTTTAATCAAGCAAAATTTTGAAGGACAATGTTGTCTTTAACTAAGCTAATGCATGCATACCCATTTCAATATTATACTATGGTTTCTTATGCATTAGTTATAGATAAAATAATACTAAATAGGGTGTATAACTAATTCATATGTTCAAAAAGTGTACCAAACAAGGTATTATGAATACACAAAGTTAATGCATGCATTATTTTATCTAATGCATCCTACCAAACGACCCCTAAACGTGATTTCCAGATAATGTGTATCTGCAGCCCAGAAACTAAGAAGCAAGGTTAGAATAACAACAATTGAATATAACAGACTCAACCACCTTTAACCGTTCTACATCACAACCATTCTACATATTCAGCCATTCTACATCCACAGCAATAGAATATAACACACGCAACCACCTAGTTAAGCAACGAAACACAGATAAAAATTTAATTCCCAAATCCCAAGTCAAAAGGATTGGCTCATAAGTTGAAGGTCAACTACAAAAAGTATCTTCTAGACAACAAATATGGGAATCATGGTCAGATTCTCAGGCTGAACAGCTTAATGGCCAAAGATCAGACATTTTGCAGCAAGCAATAAATTACAACCTTGTGCAGCCAATCCATACAAGAAAATCAAAAAGTTCAACACATTGAAAACAAAATACAAGAAAATATAATTTTATACCACCAAAGGAGCAGCTAAAAAGATGCATATCCAACATTTACCCATATGAATTGAGAGAATATGTAATTAGTCGTAGTCCCTTATGTAATAGGAATAGGTTATATGTTATGTATCCATATAAATAGTGCTCATTGTAACATAGAATAAACAACAACAACAACAACAACAACAACCCAGTAATAATCCCACTTAGTGGGGTCTGGGGACGGTAGTATGTACATAGACCTTACCCCTACCCTTGGGTAGAGAGGCTGTTTCCAAATAGACCCCCGGCATCCTTCCCTCCATAGAATATCAATTAATAATAGACTTTTCTCCCGTGCATTCTCCATGCAAAGGTTTGTTGTTTGAGGATCGAGGCCATGGGCATATCCTTGGATACTCATGTTGATTAGGCACGATCACCTTCTGATAGACGTTCTACATCTGGATATTGTGTCTTAGTAGGAAGAAATTTGGTATCTTGAAAAAGCAAGAAACAGAATGTGGTTGCTCGGTCTAGTGCAAAAGCAGAATATGAGCAATGGCTATAGCGACATCAAGTAGTTGAAATTTGGTGAGATTAGTCACATGAGACTTGTGTGTGATAATCAAGTTGCTCTTCATATTGCGTCAAATCCAGAGAACAAAACATATTAAAATTAACTGTCACTTTGTTGGAGAAAAGATAGTCTCTGCTACAAAGTTTGTGAAGTCGAATGATCAGTTTGCATATATTTTCACTGAGCCCCTCACTGGTCCTCGTATTAACTACATAAGTAACAAGCTCGATATATATGATTTATATGCACCAGCTTGAGGTATAGTGTTAGAATAGTTATGTGAATATATGCAATTAATCTTAGTCCCTTATGTAATAGAAGTAGATTATAGACTTTTCTCCCATGCATTGTCACACAGGATATACAAGTGTGCATGCCCACATAGACTGTCAACAACTGAACAGATAATCAAAACAACAATCAACAATACAACTCAGTCCCAACAAAGTGAGGTCGACTATATGAATCCTCACTAACCATGTTTTCCATTTAATTTCATCTCGAGAGAAAAAACAAGAATGTAAGCACTTGGAAAAAGAGGAAGATGCATGTTTGAGGAATCGAATCCATGACCTTGGATTTTCTAAGGAACCAGTGTGACCACCTTGACTGAATGAGGGAAAATAAAAGCAAAGAAATGTTAAAAGATCATGTTTGGTGGAAGAGAGGGAAACGAAATGGAGGAGAAAGTAAAGGGAAGTTGATCAGTTATTTGCTTTTGCCTGGTCTTTTATATTGTAAGTTTTAGATCTTTCCAGACATGAAATTTTTCCATGTTGAATTGAGACGTCATTATGCGAAGCCTTGAACGCTGGCCAGAAATTGTTAGTAGCTCATGAAATATAAATTAAAAAGAGAGAGAGAGAGACTGCACAAAATCACTTATAAGCTGGCTATACTACAAGAAGGGAAACTAAGGTAGAAAGTAATGCCTGCCCGACACAAAACTATCTCTTCCAGTACAAGTAGGATGAAGGATGAGCAACTGCAGCAGATGGAACATGATCTGCTCGTGAGCCACTGCTTCGGTGTAGTTCAGTTGCTGGAACAGTATCAGCAAACTGATATGGTGCAGGTATGGTGTTTGGCAACCCTATAGAGCCTTCCAAGTATGGTGGAGGCCTGTAAGCGTCACCAGCTATGGTGTTTGGCAACCCCGCAGAGCCTCCCAAGTATGGTGGTGGCCTATTGGCATCACCAGATATGGTGTTTGGAAACGCCTTAGAGCTTTCCGTGTATGGTGTTGGCCTATAAGCATCACCGGATGTGGTGCTTGGCAATCCCGTAGAGCTTGAGCCTTCCAAGTAGGATGATGGCCTATAAGCATAGCTGTGGGAGGCCAGTTTGTCATCCACGGCTGCATCACCACACGATCCATATAACTGACCAATATGACTTCCTATTTGCCCGGGTGTATGATCAACACCTGAACCTCCTTGCACCGATTTACCTGCACCAGCGCCATCCATGGCCGCTACACCTCCCACAAGTCCTGCCAGTGAGCCAACAACATTTTCATGTATTGAGCCTGCAACAGTTCCATGCAATAACGATGGGGATAGAGAATAACCATAAATGTGGCCAGCAGTTCCACCACCTCCTAATAAGGTGTTATTGCTATCATCAACATTATTAACAACTCTTTGTTGTTGTGGTGGCCATGGATTTGGGTTCGGAAAATGTGAGTGTCTCATTTCTTTGTTGCTGAAACTACCAGAAGAGGACGACTCAATCTCATCATTCTTTCTCTTTTGTGCCATCTTTTGATCACCTATACGCATAGTCAATTCAGCAAGTTCTTTCTCACCTATATGCTTATTCAACTCAGCAATTTCTTTCTCCAAGTTCATTATTCTCATATCGATTTGCCACCCAGGAAGGAGTTTCATAGGATCAATCTTGTGATGTCCCAAACATTCGCTAACAGATTGCAGATGAGACAAGTGCTTCTTTTTAACTGAACGCACAGTAATACCTTGTTCATGTCCCTTAGTTTTGTTCAATAATGACACTTCAGAGTTATGTAAAAATGATGTCAAGTGTCTACGAGGGTTAAATTTCTCCGCTATTCCAAAAGTATAGGCAATGTCAACGGCCTCAACTACTATGTTTTGCTTCAACATCCACTCAATTATTTCTGGGATCTTTTCCATGAGAACACTTGATCTCCTGAGGGCACCAGAAATCACCCAGGCATCACTATGCGTAACCAAATATCTGATATCCAGATTTGTAAATGCTTGTGGAATCCCGAAACACCCAATGAGCAACAACAAACCTCGGGCATCCATTTCGTGAGCCTTTATTACACCTCCTTGGCAAATCATTCTCTCCCGCCATGCTAAAGCTGCCTGCTCCGCGTCTTCCTTGGCCCCTTTGTCATTCTCAACAGCAGCCAACAACAAGCACTCCAAAGCCAATACAGAAGCTAATGATCTTGAGCTATTAACATACCTTTCGTTTCCCCCCTTGTTAATACATTCCAATACAAGCCTGGCAGGATTGGGCGAGAGTTTCAATGCCTTAGGGACTTGTTCACGCAGTCCATTTATATCTGAGAGATGCGTTATCATGTATTCCTTCAGACCAATGCTGTTCATCGTTTCACACAGGATTTCCAGCTCTGAACGACATGGGGGTTTCGCTTCCTCCTCCTCCTCCTCTTCCTCTTCATCTTCATCTTCATCTCCATCTTCATCTTCATTTTCATCTTCCACCTCAGAGGGGTCAGATTCACAAGATGGTTCTGATTCTGGCTGTGCGGCTGGGAGTGCCGCTGTTGACGGAGTGTTATTAGTTGACTGTTCATTGTTTCGCACAAGGAGCATAGAGGAGCCGATTGAGGTCCGGACGGAATCAATGTGTTGTTCAAGCTCACTCAAACATCGCTGGAACATGGAGAGGCCGTCGGAGAGTTTGCGAAGATTAGAAATCATCGATTCCTGGGAATTTGTAGGTTGTAATTCCGACTCTGGAGGTTCTGACGGCGGCGCAGCACCGGCGGCAGCGGCGGAATCCGCTGGTTTTTCCATCTTATTCATCGGAGTAGAAGTGAAGAACCAGAAAAATTGACCACATAGAATAAGGGACTAGAGAGGAAATGACAAAATGGGTACTTTTAACTACTGGGGGTGTTTAAAATTGTCCTTTACATTTACCTCTGACCATATATAGTCCTTTCATTTCTTTTTCAACAGCTTATAAGGTCCTTTTGTATAATTGTTAAATTTCTAGGGGTAGTTTGGTTAACCTTTTAGCCAAAAGTGCTTTTTCTGGAAAAAAAAAAGAGTTAAAGGTGTCTGTCCCAATTTTTAGAAGAATAAGATTTATTTTTGAGTAGAAATAGAAATAATTCTTGAGAAGCAGAAAATTATAATTTTTTTAAAAGAACTTTTTTGAAAAATATTGTTGAAGAGAATATCTATAAAAGCACTTTTTAAAAGATCGCCGTTGTTACTAAAAAGTGCTTTTAATTGTTACTTAAAGTGCTTTTTTAAATAATTTCTCGTAAAAATACTTTTTTGAGTATTTTTAACAAAAAATACTTTTCAAAATTAATTAATTTTAGAAGCATGACCAAATATACTATAATTGTAAATTATTTTCATGACCGGGTATTGTTTATACAACAATACGGTATTTTCTATACACGCTTAATGTACGGTAATAATTGTTATGAAATAGAAGATTCTTACACTTCTATTTAAGGTGAATGTCTTTAATGTATTTAATTAGAGAGATTTTAGAGTCCTATTATTGGTAGCAAGATCTTCCTCCTCCCTATAAATAGAGGTGCTCTCTACCATTGTAATACACCCCTCTCAACTCAATAAGAAGAACTCTCTCTACTCTTCTCTCTATTGCTATTGTTCTTGCTCTATTGTTCTTGTCTTTTGCTTGAGTTTATAACACGTTATCAGCACGAGACTCTACCGTCTCAAGTACCATTCTCGAAAATCCAAGGTATTTTCCCTCTTCCTAATTTAATTTTCGAGTATGTCTGACATTATGAAAAGAAAGTCCGTTGCCCTTGAAATTTCGGGCAAGAACTATATGACATGGGTGTTGGATGCTGAAATCCACCTAGATGCTATGGGTCTCGGAGACACCCTCAAAGATAAAGAAAAAGCATCCACCCAAGATTGTGCGAAGGCCTTGATTTTCTTGCGCCACCACCTTGACGAAGGTTTGAAGATTGAATATCTCACCGTCAAGGATCCACTCGTTTTGTGGAACAGCTTAAAGGAGAGATATGACAACCTGAAGTTGGTCACTCTGCCACAAGCACGATATGATTGGGCCCATCTGAGGCTACAGGACTTTAAGTCCGTTTCTGAATATAATTCTGCTATGTTCAGAATTACTTCTAAACTGAAGCTATGTGGAGATAACATCTCCGATTACGATATGCTTGAGAAAACGTTTACAACGTTTCATGCCTCCAATATGGTACTGCAGCAACAGTACCGAGAGAAAGGCTTTACGAAGTACTCTGAACTGATTTCTCTCTTACTAGTGGCTGAGCGAAATAATGATCTGCTCATGAGAAATCACGAAAATAGACCAACTGGGTCTACACCACTGCCTGAAGCAGATATGGTGCACTCGCATTATGCCAAACATAAAAGGGACCATGATCACGGTTATAAACGGGGTCAAAGCCAAGGACGTGGACAAGGAAGAAATTCCAAAGAAGTCCGTCACCCCCCAAAGAGAGATAACCACCGAAAGCAGAAACGGGGTCCAGAAGATCCTAAGGCAAATAGTTCAGAAACTATATGTTATCGTTGCGGTGGGAAAGGGCACTGGTCAAAGATTTGCCGTATACCAAGACACTTGGTTGACCTTTATCAAGCATCTCGAAAGAGAAAAGGCCCTGAAACAAATTTTGTCTATGACGACAATGAGGACATCACCCACCTGGATGTGGCAGACTTCTTTGAGCAACCCGAGGGAAAGATAGACCACCTAATCGGTGATGGAACCATGATGAAAGAAGATGGAGCTGTTTGATTCTACTTGTATTAGTCAATGAATAAATTAATAGTCATTAGCATTAGCTCGTATTAGTTAATTCATGATATGATGTTAGTATTAGCCCTTTAGAATGTTTCAATATGCTCAAATATTTTTATTGTACAGTAGAGGTAATCGACTAACCTAAAAACTAGTCGATCGTCTAATATTTAGCAATAAAACGAACTTTTTTCCGCCAGGCCAGATATTCGAATATCAGAGTCTGATATTCGAATATCTGGGCCAGATATTCGAATATCAGAATTCCTATATTCGAATATCTGGCAAGATATTAGAATATGTGCTTAAATATTCGAATATCTAATATTTTTCGCATTAAAGTATTATTTTTTCCGCAAGGTATTATATTCGAATATTAGAATACAATATTCGAATATCCTAAATAACTGCTTCCCAAAACGCTGTTTAAACGCGAAACAAAAGAATTGAAGTTGTTTATACTTATATTTATGTATTTCTTTTGTATGTCATACCATGGAAAGTAAAATTGATCGAAGGCTCCGGAAGAGCCATTGTAACTCTGCCCAAGGGCACGACGTTAATCATAGAGAATGCTATGTTCTCCTCCAAGTCTATAAGAAACTTGTTGAGTTTTAAAGATGTACGCCGGAATGGCTACAATATTGAGACAATGGATGAAGATAATCTCGAATATCTCGTCCTCACTTCAAAGAATGTCTCCGGCCAAAAAGAGGGTTATTGAGAAATTCACGTCTTTATCTTGTGGCCTGTATTGGACAAGAATTAGTGCAATTGAGGCACATTCAACAGTAAATCTAAAGAATACTGAGTCCAATACATTTGTACTTTGGCATGATCGACTGGGTCACCCAGGATCAACCATGATGAGACGGATTATAGAAAGCTCATATGGGCATCCGTTAAAGAATTTCAAAATTCTTTCAAGTAATGAATATCCTTGCACTTCGTGTTATCAAGGCAAGGTGATTATCAGACCATCCCCAACAAAGGTTGGGACTGAGTCACCCCAGTTTCTGGAACGTATACAAGGGGACATTTGTGGACATATTCACCCACATAGTGGGTAGTTTAGGTATTTCATGGTCTTGGTAGACGCATCCTGTAGATGGTCTAATGTGTGCTTGTTGCCATCACGCAACCTTGCGTTTGCAAAGTTAATGGATAATAGATGAGAATAATCTTGAATTCTTCATGAAAACGAGGCTGCCCATTTCGGTTTGGGTTCACGCCATTTTGCATGCAGCAATGCTACTTTGTCGGCTGCCCGCTTCGGCTTAGGGTCACGCCATTTCGCATGCAGCAATGCTAGTTCGTCTCTGACTGACGAATTATCACAAATATTCCCTATTGCAATTGGTTTTGGGTCATGAACCCAATATATCCCATTTAAGAAGCTTTGGATGCGCAGTATAGGTGCCTGTAGCACCGCCATCCCACACCAAAATGGGTTTGCAAAGAAGGTTAGGAATATATGTTGAGTATGAATCGTCCTCCATTATTCGCTACCTCGAAACATTGACAGGAGATTTGTTCACTGCACTATTTGCAGACTGTCAATTTGATGAGACACTTTTTCCAAAATTAGGGGGAGAAGTCGGTGAAACCAAATGGGAAATTTTGTGGAAAAATGTATCATTATCTCATCTTGATCCACATACCTCTATTTGAAAGAAAGAGGTACAAAAGACTATCCATTTGCAAAGAATAGCAAATCAAATGCCTGACGCATTTACGGACTTGAAGAGGATAACGAAATCCCACATTCACGCGGAAAATGTTCCGATCCGTATTGAAGTCCCTATTGGACAAATATCTAGTGTCATATCCAATGAGTCAAATGCACGCCAGAAGCGTGGCAGACCATTAGGTTCCAAAGATCGAAATCCTAGAAAGAGGAAAAAGAACGATCTAAATGACACTATGAAAGAATCACATGAGGACGCTCATGATTTGATTAATTCCGAGATTCACGAAGAATCTATTGAGCCTGAGACTCTTGAAAATACGGAATGCAAGAATGTGAGGATCTCGAACATCAGTCTGTGGTAGTACAAAATTAATTGAGAGCTCTTGAAGAGCCAATTATTACTATGTTGGAGAAACACAATTGAGTATTGTGCTGTAGTAAGTCTCAAAGAAACTTATTCAGTTTCCAAAGTACACACGAAAGCGATTGATTATATTGAGACTATAAATAAAGGAAGGCTTTGATTCTCCTATTACTACAACTTGTAGCGGGGTAATTTGTATATGAAAAGCTACCCGCTTTGTTCTCCAGTTTGTACTACACAAACGAAAGAATGCCACAATAAAGTGGATATCTATTGGTATAAAACCCATGTCATAATAAACCCGAAGTTTATTGATAAGTGCACATGTCATGGTGTAAATTTGAAGTTTACCAATATTGATAATTTATTCAGTTGGCATTCATGTTAGCCATCTCATTTTAAGTATGATGTGCAAATTCACATAGGTGAATATTAAAGAACTAGAAAGTTCTTTACGAATACTCTTGTATCACTTGTTCTCATTAATGAACTGACCAACTAAAGAGTTCGGGTTGAAGCCCATAAATTCTGGAAATATGAAAGGTGAGTATGGGCCCATTCACCTGCCATGTATACCACATATGATGCATCTATGAAATGGTTACATGTGCAATTGTTATTAACCCACAGCCTGGCAGTGCTTGCGAGGTAAATCGCTCAGTAATCTAACTTCGAGCATAGTTTCCAGATTTTCTACTCAAGATAGTTCATCTTGATAAGTTGGTTTATATCAAAGTTGGTTTAGCAAGATAATTATTGAGTGCTTCCACTTAATAGCTAAACTGTTTCTTATGAGAACTAAGTTATATATATATCAGTTTGATATAAGTTGTATACGAGAGTATATTCTCCCCTCACAAGTGGTTCAGGGTCAGGAACCAAATAATTTCATCTTATTATTAAAGTGCTGTGTATATTGACATAATGCACAAAGATGATTTCCCAAAGTTGAGGAAACATGTTAGCTTTACTAACATGAAGGGGAGACATGATAAACACTTGAGAAAGTGTTACATGGGATGAATTTTCATTTGTATATGTATATCCCCGAATATCATGATGTGAACCTATAGTTCATAAAAAGGGAAATGCAATTGCAACATATTGCAAAGCATGCTATACGCATTTGCTGACTCAAAAGAAAGTAACTAAATGGAGGAGATACAATTCAAGAAGAATTGATTCCATATGAAAGACATGTAGTTTTGAACCTATAGTTCAAATGCTTGAAAGTATAAAGGCAAAGGTATGTATAGTCAATTTTCGATATCTTATTTGTTTAGCATGACATGAAACTTTGATATGCAGCTAAAGTCTATTATGTGACTTATATGACTTAACTTGAAAGATTTAAGTTACTTGAAGCATATGCAATTCTTGGTCCTGAAGTACCGCATCATTAGTACAATTTGTGTACATATGTATCTTGCTATAACTATAAGCATGATGGCATTGAGAATGCATCTATGGAGATATTGAAGAGCTATTCCACGACATCATATGAAGATGTTCATACCTATCAAGAATGATGATTTCAAGGTACGGAATATTTATTCAAGTCAATATGGTTGATTTATCAAATCTCTACCAAAGATCGTTTTGAAGATGATGCACAAGATTGGAATGCAAATGCTCAAGGATATAAATTGATGTACTCATTAGGGGGAGTCAATGCGCGTTGCACTCTTTTTCCCTTACAAGGTTTTTTCCCACTGGGTTTTCCTTGCGAGGTTTTTAACGAGGCAACCAATAGGCGCATATTCAAACATGTGTACTCTTTCCTTACTTTAATTTTTCCCATTGGGTTTTGTTTTAAGGTTTTAACGAGGCACATCATTGAATAGACATTCAAGGGGGAGTGTTATGAAATAGAAGATTCTTACACTTCTATTTAAGGTGAATGTCTTTAATGTATTTAATTAGAGAGATTTTAGAGTCCTATTATTGGTAGCAAGATCTTCCTCCTCCCTATATAGAGGTGCTCTCTACCATTGTAATACACCCCTCTCAACTCAATAAGAAGAACTCTCTCTACTCTTCTCTCTATTGCTATTGTTCTTGCTCTATTGTTCTTGTCTTTTGCTTGAGTTTATAACAATAATATTGATATTACTAATCACTATATATAACAACAAGATGACCTATCTGCCCGTTTCTAAAGCTTTTCACCCAAATTCTTCTAAAAAATCAAGATTAAAATTATAAATAAAATTTTATCTCATTTTATTTAGTTTAAACTAAATACATGACACGTTTATCCCATATTAAGTTTAATGAACCAATTATCTATCAATAATGTACATTTACAAAATAATCACATTATTATTTAATTTAGATGTTATAATGTCTGTCATTACAATCTTGTATAACTTATTTCTAACCAAGATTAGAGGCGGATCCAGAATTTGAATATTACAGGTGTCATATATTTTTAAACATTAAAGTATCACTGTGCACATATTCCAAATAAAGTAAATGTTTAGTTGATGTGATCAATCTCCACTTTGCTTAACCCAAAAATAGATTTCTCGATCAAAGCCAATATCAAGAAAAAATCGGATTACTAATAACCACGATTTACTTTAATTTTTCAATAATTTGAAGAACAAAATAAATAATGGAAATAACTAACAAGGAAAGTAAAATTGATTATCACTTCCAAAATTGCGGTTAGAACCTTATGAATAAAATAAAGAATGATTGATTATATTGTCAATAATAATCGAATACCATTACAATTGAGGACTAAGTCTTTATATAAGAGTACACAATTATAACGGTTTTCATATTTAATTCGGACTTGTTAATGGCATTAATTGCCTTGATTACCTGTTTCCATATATAATTACAGGGGAAGCATTTATTACTAAGGATTTCTCGTAACCAAGGTTATATGTCGATTTTCCTTTCTTATTTAAGACAGATTCCTGCACCTTCCTTCTTTAACGGTCTTTATACATTCTGCTCCTTTTTCTTTTTTCCCTGATATTAGAGCTGATTCCTTTTCTAGAGAAATTTCGGGGGTGTTTCTCCCTTGCCTTCTTGAATTCTTTAACTCAATGTTACATGTCACCTTATTGATGGTCCACGTGTCATGCCTTATTTTTACTAATACAGATAATCCTCCCACTTTATGAATTTTCTCAATTAAATATTCGAAAAAGCGGTATGTATTTATGGGAAAAATTCTTTGCCGCCATTTCTCAAGTATCATAATGCCTTCTTCAAAATCAATGTGGCATAACGTCCATTTAATATCCAAGCCACGTGGCTTATCTTGATTGGTTCTGCATTTTTACAACACTTTTTAGGGTTTTTATGCGCTTGCGTCAGCCATAAAGTGGCGGTTCTATTATGACCGTTCATAATGGCCAAGCTAGATGACAGTTGCTTCTTCTTATACAATTCGTCATGCTAAATTTTTTTGAGATCCTCTTATTTCTTCTTTGCATTCATCTCCTTAACCTTGCGTTGTACTCCTCTATTTTTCCACTGTATTTTCTTTGTTAAATATGTCTTCTTCAACACAAGACCTTCGTAATATTGTGATTGTTAATGAACATGTTTTTTCTACTGCTCCTACTAGGAGTAAGGGAGGTGGTAGATTTTGCAGTCTTACTTATCCACTCATTGTTCTACTCCTCAAAGTAGTTACACTAAATCATCATCTTTTAGGTATAAAATCTCTTTAACCCTTAGATCTTCTTCTAAGAGTGGATATTAGAACGAACACATGTGTGAGCCTACAATTTTTGAGGTTGTTCCTCAAGAGTTTTATTTCATGTCAGACCATGAAGCCATAAAAAATCAAGTTACTTGTGTAGATTCCCTTAATCATGTCGAACAATACCCAAGTTTGATAACTCCAGGATTTCTTTCTTTAGTTCGAAGTGAATGCCTTTAAAAGCCATACCCAGTTCTGATTCTCGATGCCAATCAATGAATCACTTCTTACTATGCTGATTGTTCCTTTGTTTACACCTATCCTTTTACTTTAGGGTTTAAGCCTCTTATGGACCCAGTGATCATTGAGTTTTGCCGCTATTTTAATGTTTACTTGGTCAAATTGGTCCCATCACGTGGAGCGTAATTGCTTGCCTTTGCTGTTTTTCTTATTTGATTTTTGCTCCTTTTACCTTCGGTCACTTGCTTCAACTTTAATCTCCAAAACTATTTCGTGAAAATGCCTTTTTTCTTGTGACTAGAAGTAAAAGGGTTCTATGATCGGGACTGTGGCTGGTACGCCCGATTTGGTGTTGCCCCCATTAGTGGATTAGTGGGTCATGAAAATATGTATTTCCCTGAAAAATGAAACGTTGCACGTAAGTGTTTCTCTCTCTTTCTTACTTTGATATCTTTAGTTCCTTTACATGATCGTATATTTATTTTTAGCAACCATGAAAATTTTCGAAGAAATATCTGACTTTCGTGTTTGAGTAGAAAAAATATTGATTGATGCTCCTACGAACAAAAGATCTTGAAAATTTCTTTCACAAAAATTTGGTTGGGAAGTGAAAACTCACGGTACCTTTATTTTTGTGGTTTCTTTCTTTTTTGTTTGTTCTTTGCTTTTAACGTATATAACTTTTTTTCTTTTCTTATTAGGGTTTCCCATTCGTGGCATCAACCCCATATATGTTCCTAAAGTTAGGCTTTCTGTAAGTATTGCACAAGAGCGTATTTTGAGTGCTTCTTCCTTTAAAAAGAAAACTGTTGAAGCACGTGGGTTGGATAATGAAGAGGATACCAAAAATGGTTCCTTCGCGAGAAAACCATGTGTCAGAAGGCATGCGGTTTTGGATGATGAAACCTCTGCCTCTCAAGATCCCCTTTCTAGTTCAATTCCCTTTAGTCTCTTTGATGAGCTAGATAATGTCCTGTTGAAAGGTTATTCACCCATGGCTTTAAGGCTGAAGAAGGACTCGGGCCTGTTTCTGAAGAGCTACAACTTCCTTCTCTTCTAGTGTTGTCAGTTACACCCACCGTTAACTCTCATGTTTCTTTGCCTAAAGTAACCCCAATGATTGTCCTTGCTACCCCTCGTGTAAAAGCTGAGCCTTCTAGCAGTAGGCGGGGTATGAAAAAAGTTTTAATTAAAGTCCCCGACGGTGGGAATTTATTAAAAATATCTGGCCAAGCTGATGAGTGGCTAAAACCATTGCTAGGACCTGTGGAAAAAAAGAAGTTAGAGAGTTGACTCTTATCAACGACATGGTTCAATATTTTCTCTGTCGCGCCCTCTTTTTTCCTTCGTGGGGAAGTCCGGGTTTTGACATTCATGGGGGAACAACTCATTTCCTTTTGGAAATTGGGTATTTTGAAAAGTCGCCACCTAACAGATTATGGTGCATTAGGGCACCTAGAGTAGTTAACTCGTGTAACTGGTTTGCATTACCAGAGATTAAGGTAAAGGCTCGAAATAACCCTGAGGCGAATGTGTTGGGTACCCCTGACAGTCCCCAACAGTGAGTCCGGCCGAACTTAAACTATATGAATTAGTCAATTAACAATTAAGCAAGTATTGGCAAATAAAGAAGTTTTCCCCATCTAAATGAATACATGATCAAGGAAGTTCAGATAATGAAGGTAAAGAGGTTTGGACAACATATACACACATATATGCAAAGGAAAAGGAAGCTTAGATAATTTAAATACATATGAGAATTGGGAGAGGGAAGTTCTAAGTTGATTAGCCTACAGGATCATACCCATGCAATGCCCGGTCATCACTCCTCAATAAGAGGGGTTACACGTGACATTAACATGCAGGTCATCATATCATTTTACTACCCATTACCTTTCCCTTAGTGGTTATATAAGTGAGTTTAACTAACGACCTCTAAGCGTGCTGCTACAACCTAGGAATTTTAAAAAGGTAACAATATAGGCGACAAGAAATAACATGTAGGACGAGAAAATAGGGATATATAGCTAGAAGGCTCATATTCACCTCCGCAAGTATATAGGAAGACAAACATCACGTCTAAAACATAGATTGTGAAGAAGTTCACAAATCCAAAGAACATGGTATCTAGATGAACAATACAGATTATGCATAAAGAAAGTGGTAGAGTCCTAACCAGTTTGCCAATTGATTTTATAACCTATTAAGCCTGGATAATTACACCCAAAAAAAGAGTTGGTTTCACAATTATTTAACGTTATAAGGTTTGCCTAAGTGTGTAGATACAGTCACAATTCTGGGAAACGGTTTGAAGTTCTTTATCCTACAGGCATAATTTCTAGTGATATTTAACAAGATATTTTATCGAGTTCCAGTTTTAGTACTAATTACATATGATAATTACTCTATGGACATGAGTTCTACCTTTAGTGAGTGAAACTGCCATTAGTTTGTTAGACACGCATACTGATTGAGCATGTGTGATAATAAATTAAACCTACATGCATGATTTCTAAGGAGACGGATTGAATATATGATGTAATGAAAATTGGACCTTAATTATTTTATTCCTTATATGCATGGTGTCTAATCATATAAAGCAAAGTAGGCGAACAATATTTCCATCAAAGCAAACCTTATAGGTATGTTATCTAACGAACATATTTGAACCAAAGTAAGCCCTAGAGGCCTGTTATCTACAAACACATTTGAACAAAAAAATCCCTATAGGCATGTTATCTAACAAAATACATTTGAACCAAAATAAACCCTACAGGCATGTTATCTACCCAGTTTTACCATAGTACCATATAACTATCCTCCATTTTCACTACTCACTCTTATATTTATTTATAATTAATTATTACAGACTAATGATTGAATAAAAAATTACATAGCTAAAATATAAATTAAGCTATAGGGATCCTGAAGTATCCCCAAAGCAAATCCTGGTGTACCAGGCCTTCACTAGTCTCAAATGCCCGAGATTCATTGCCACATTTGTGTCCAGGTGTGTAAGAGTTCCCTAAGGACCTCAATGATCCCGAGCAGTGCTCACATCTAGACTTTCTCAAATAACGACTGATTACGTACAGTATGGAAGAGCCAACCCTGATATGGCAGAGTTCAGAGAGATCTTAGGGACCTTTAAGCAGTACACATACCAGAGGGACAAGACTTAATAACCTAAGAATAAGCAAGAGTACTTGATACAATTTGAAAGAGTTTTGGTAAACAATATAGAGAGGATTCTTAGATGTGAATAGATTTTCAAAACCACTACTAATTTGGAGGCAAAAAAGCTTGAGAAAGTATGAAAAACACTTTTAAGTCAAACACAAATCACAGAACAACCACATTCAGAAACACTTGGCAAGCAGTTTCCACACAATGAGAGAAGGGTTGGGGACACATAAAATATACTTAGTGTATAGTAAAGCACATAAACATCAGGGAGCATAGAATTCAAAGAGGTTCTATAGAACTAATACGTTAGCTATAAGGCAGGTTATAGAGACATAGAGCAAGGATCACAGCAAAACCACATTGAAAACACATGAACACTAGAAAGAATCAACAGCACAACTAGAGTTACCCGAAGGACTAACTGACTTAGAATGAGCAAAACAAAATGGGCAAGAACTTAAATGGACAGTCTAGGAAAATATAAACAAATAGACATAGTGCAGACATGCTAAACAAAGCAAGATTCTAAATAAACAAAAGACATGCCGGCATAATTTTAGACATGTTAACCATATAGAGAACTAGACAATATTAGGCATGTTAGATAAACACTATACAAGCAAGTAAGTTGAGACATGCTAACCACATATTGAACAAGAGGTATTAGGCATGTTAGATAGGCAATAAACAGGAGCAGGAATAAACTTAGGACTGATGGAATAAGGCAGTAATGAAACACAGAGGGTTTAGGTTCTAAAATTTAATCAAAGGCATACTAGTTATGGAAAGATAACACAAGATGTAAGACAGGTGTTGTGTAATTTCCAACATTTTCTTACAACCGGCAAGACTAATGAAGATCACAAGTAGTAGAAAGAACAGAGAGCTTGTAGAGTGTAAGAGTAGTAATGAACTAATGTTCCTCCCTTGAGGGAGGAGAATGAGAGTGTATATATAGCACTTCGGGGAGTACAACAAATAAGGTAAAAAAATCATAGTTCAATCAATTAGAAATTAATCAATCACATAGTCAATTCATATAGAGTATTCTAGAATAGATTCTTTTATTGGAAAAATCAATTAACAGTCAGAACTGGGACTCACGTAAGGTAACAAATCAACATCAAACCATATAAGGAGTCCATCGAATCCCTAAGACTGATAACTAATTAAGGCAGGTGTAATTAGTCATAAATAGGGAAATAAGTAAAAAATTCCGAAAAATACTAATTTTAACCAAGAAAGAATCATTCAAATCCCCTAAATAGAAATCAATTAAGCGACAAAATTCCCAAGAATACTGGATTTAACAGGAAAAACACTCAGAACCCTAAATAGGGTTGGTTAATATGACTAGTTCATAGAAAGAAACATACTAGAAGAAATCAGTATTACCATAAGAACATCTAGGGTTCATACATACGAAAGTTAACCAAACACATAAAGAGATGAATAGAACAATTGAAAATAGAAAAATCTCTTGAAGAGGAGTCTGGTAAGAACTCTAATTTGAAAATACTTAAAGAAGGAAAACCCTGGAAAACGTAAAAGCACGTCCACATACAGAGATTCGGACAACAGAGATAAAAAAAACCAATACCTAAAGTAGCGTAGTGCTTAAATATTGGTTTGTAGTAGATAAGTAGAAGAACCTAAAGGAATAGCCATGGAAGTTTGAAAATTCTTCAGATACCCAGAGGTTCGACCATCAAACAATACAAACCCTAATATAACCAAATGTTCAAAAATAGATTAACCATTAAAGAAATAAGGAAACTTTTAGGAAAAATCGGTGATGAACTCAAAATCGCTCCAAATCTATAGAGATCTAAATTGATTCAAGTCCAAACATTAGGTTTCTTGAAGAAAAGAGAAAAGGTAAAGAGAATAAGGCCTTTGAATTAAAGATTTGAGCCGTAAAACTTTGATAGAAATCACTCACAGATAGTAAACAGATTCTTGAAGAGTTTTAAATTACATCTGGACCAGATCTCTTCGAGGTCCTTCCTCAAAACTACCCAATCGAGCAATCAGCGGAAATAAGATACAAGTAAAGGCCTCGTACAACTATAGGAATCCATAGATCGAGTAGGAATCAAAGGTATTAAGGTTGGTTTTGGGTGGCAGCGGCTATGTCACGGCTCAAACTAATGGGCCGCGACAGGTGCCTGAGTCCTACCTGTCAACCACCCCTAAGAATGCATCTAAGATATGAACCTGAATAACATTTGCTGAATTACAAAAATAACATATATGAAAGAAACCTGCCAACAAGGCATACATACGTATATATGCAAAATACAGTGGGCGAGCCGGCAAGGCTGCTACAGACAAATATACATCCAAAACTGAAAGTCGACAAGGCCACATGCAACCCAGATATACTATCTACAGACCTCTAATAGAAACATAACTGTACAAAGACGGGACTGACCCATGCGTTTATGTGTGTATATATACAAACTTATCGTATCAAAATCAAAGTAGCTCTGGATTAAGTAAAGCAAGCCAAGTCTCGCTGATCAGGGATCCTAAGGAGCGGGACCGCCAGCTTGCCTACCTGCACATGTGGGCATGAAAAGCAAGCCCATGAAATAGGGCGTCAGTTCAAAAAATGTACCGAGTATGTAAGGAATAAAAAATAGTACGTAAAAGACACAGATGAAACATGTGATATAGAAACATATTTTTAAATCTTAATAATTTTATAAATTCTGGAATGTTTATAATGTCATTCACATGTGTGTAAAGGTCGTGCCATACATAGGTATGGGTATCAATAATATCACCAAGCCACTGAGATTATCCCATCATATTATCTCGACCACTGTGGGTAACATCATCAGAATATACCAGCGGATCAGGTGGTGGTGCGTATATAATGCTGTAACCTTTTTCCATATCTCATATACATATATTTACATATATACACATATATAAAGCTATCTAGTCATGGGTCAATGCACATGTATAAATGAGTGAAAGTCATGAAAACTACATAATAATATCAATATTCCTTCCGGATAAACTTTTCCAATTGTGTATTATTCTGAGATACATGAACAAAAGATAATAATATTTTGATGGGTAATCAAGAATATAGACAACCCTAGTATCTCTATCAATATAGTAATTTATGAAAAATGTGAATTTGTTCGTTTCTTTAGTATAATTCTAACCATGTCAAAAAAAAAAATGACCTGCACATACCTGCTCCTTAAATTATTTTATCAAAGTGAAACTTCTTCTTCCGTAAAATATGTTGGAACGAGAGACTGAAAATTATACTTCTGAATTTGAACGAAGCTACCTGGATAGAAGATTTCTAATGTTTTTCCTTAGCTCCTAACCTTTCAAACTATGGGAAGGTAAAGTTTGTTTTGCTGATTTGAAATGCCTAACATTATTGCCCTTTCCCAAAATGAATAAGGATAACAATTCATTTAGTTGTATAATTTAGATACCTCATAGATAGCCACCTAGGACAGTAGATTAACGAGTCATTGTCTAGGTTTATGGCTTCTTGCCACGTTTGGGAGGGGATTATTTTATTATTTTTTATCTACTTATTAGTTATTTGAATAATGTCTTGCTATTTGGTAACAATTAATTACTCGCATAATTTAAAAATTACCATAAACTACTTAAAATTCTATTTATTTTTAAAATATTTCATATATACTTTCTATATTATAATACTGCGGTCGTATGGTACCTTGCATGGTACTAGTTCATAATTATCTGGTATTATCACTTGACCCGTATTTTGCTTCAAATTGGCCACTTTCAACGAAACTCATTTTCTTTAATTCGTGTACCCTTTATCCTTCATCACACTTTTTATCGCTTGTTACAAATAGCGTGAATACGTTAACCCCAAGATAATCTCATCCCCGAGTCTATGTCGGTTAACTGAAAACAAAATTTTAACCTACAAAAACGTGATATGTAACATCCTTCCCTCTTAAAATATTCGTCCTCGAATGTTCAAATCCTCGTGATCTATATAACTTTGGCAAGGTCGCCTCTGTAATTAACACCACTACTAACTCTCCCCGTACAAGCTTAATAACCCAACAACACACATGACCATAATTATGAATAATGACAATGGCCTCACATGACCAACGATAATAACCAGCACAAGCATTTATACACGTACCGTAATTATGACGTCTTAATCGGACCCTTCTCTGGAAGAGGAAATAAGTAGGAATATCTAGACTTCATGTTTTCCTCAGCCTCCCAAGTCATTTCTTCCACATTGTTATTTCTCCAAAGTACTTTCATTGAGGCTACCTCCTTATTCCGCAGCTTGCGGATTTGTCAGTCTAGGATGGCAATCGAAACTTTCTCATATGATAAGTCTTCTATACTCTGTGCATCATTCGTGGGCACCACTCAGGTAGGATCCCCAATGCACTTTTGTAACATAGATACGTAAAAATCCGGATGGACAGACTCCAATTCTGAGGGAAATTCTAACTCATAAGCTACTTGACCTACCCCCAATGATCCTATAAGGCCCAACATACCGTGGGCTAAGTTTTCCTTTCTTGCCAAACCTCATCACACCCTTCATAGGCGACACCTTTTAAGAATACCCAGTCACCAACCCCGAAATCTAAGTCTTGTCGTCGCACGTCAGAATATGACTTCTGATGACTCTGAGTTGTGAATAGTCGATCCTGGATAAGTTTTACTTTTTCTATGGCCTGCTGAATCAGGTCTGGCCCATGTAATTAAGCTTCTCTAACATCAAACCACCCTATAGGCGACCTACACTTCCATCCATAAAGAGCTTCATATAGAGCCATATGAATACTGGAATGGTAACTATAATTATATGCAAACTCAATAAGTGGAAGATGATCATCCAAGCTACCTTTGAAGTCTATTACATAGGCTCGTAACATATCCTCTAGTATTTGAATAGTACGCACAGCTTGTCCGTCTGTGTGGGGATAAAATGATGTACTAAGACTTACTTGAGTCCCTAATCCCTTTTGGAAGGATCTCTAGAAATTAGCTGTAAATTGAGCTCATTTATCCGAGATAATAGATACATGGACACCATGAAGTCGTACTATCTCCTTGGTATAAAGCCTCGCATAATCCTCCGAGGAATATATAGTTCTAACAGGCAAAAAATGGGATGACTTTGTAAGCCTATCAACAATCATCCATGTCGAATCAAACTTACGCTAGGTAGGTAAGACTACGATAAAGTCGATATTGATTATATTCCTTTTACATACCAGAATCTCCATAGCCTGCAATAATCCATCGAGTTTTTGATGCTTAATCTTAACCTGCACACAGTTAGGAAACTGGGAAACAAATTCATCTATATCTTTTTTTATTTTGTCCCACCAATACACTTCCTTGATATCATGATGCATCTTTGTTGCTCCTGGATTAATAGAAACGATAATAGTAAGTTTCTCCATAAACTGCTGATGCAGCTTTACAACATTAGGTACTAGGGGTGTGCATTCGAATCGATTTATCAATAAATCAAATCGATTATTTGTTATCGGTTTATTGATTTATCGATTTTGATTTCAAAGTTTTCCTTATTGAGTTATTGATTTCAATTTTGATTTTGTCCTCTTCGATAATTGGCTTATCAATAGACCGATAAGATATACTAAAAAAACAAATATATCCTTATTGTGTAATACCATTTTCTTTACCCTAAGTCTGTAACCCTATAATCTGCAAAGCGACTTCTCTCAGGTAAGCTAGTTGATTTCTTGTAGGGTTTCAGGACTGTACCTAACCAAATGGCTCCAACTAAAGCTGATCCATCCAAAAAAATTGACCCCAAGTCACAGGCAACTAATATTGCCAAGGCCGTCAAGTCAAGATCAACCTTCAAGGAGAAGTCACAAAAGATAAGGACAAAAGTTACATTCCATCGACCAAGGACTTTGAAGAAAGATAGAAACCCCAAGTACCCTCGTATCAGTGCACCTGGAAGAAACAAACTAAAACAGTATGGGATTCTAAAGTATCCCCTCACCACCGAGTCTGCGATGAAGAAGATCGAGGATAACAACACCCTTATTTTCATCGTGGACATCAAGGCTGATAAAAAAAGATTAAGGATGTCGTGAAGAAGATGTATGACATCCAGACAAATAAGGTCAAAACCTTGATTAGGCCCGATGGAACAAAGAAAGCATATATGAGGTTAACTTCTGACTTTGATGCATTGGATGTTGCAAAAAAATTGTAATCATCTAAACTAGTTACCTATTTAGAATTTTACGAGAATCTAAAATCTTGGATTTGAGTTTTGGATACACTTGAATGGAAATGCCTTCTATTTTTCATTTTGAATTTTGTGTTTTACAGACATGTTTTTTTTCGTATAAGAGAAATCAACTTTATGCTGCAGTATTTCATTCTTGAAAAAAGTCCCTAACCCTATTATTTTCTCTACCCATTCTTCAGCATCGATTTTTCCCTTCCCCTCTCTCCCGCGAACTGCAAATCCAATTGAGAAAGTGAACTTCGGCGAACTCCGGCGACTTCAATAGTATGTTTCTCCCTCTCTCTCCAGCGTATACAAAATTTTCTTATTGGTGTAATCGATAACCAAATCGATAAGCCCGGAAAATCAATAAATCGAAATCGAAAAAATCAAAACCTTATTGAAACGATAATGATAAGAATATGTACAAATCGATAATCGATAAGGGTCAAAACTGAATCGATAAATTAAATGCATACCTCTATTAGGCACACATAATCGCCCTTGATATCCGTGAACCCCATCTTCGGTAATCTCAAATGGTGTATTCTCCTTCTGAATGGTGATATCCCTATAATGAACTAACACATCCTCGTACTGGCGTTCCTTTCCTTCAGTTACTAAAAAGGATGTTACCGTATCTTGAAGAGTAATTCTAACGTCACCTGAGTCTAGTAACTGAACTCCAAGACTAGCTAGCTGATGAACCTCATGGGATATTCCCCTCTTTTCATGCTGCAAATATGATAGGCTACCTATCGTCTACGACTGAGGTTTTCGGCTACTACGTTCGCCTTCCTCGGATGGTATAAAATGTCGACGTCATAGTCTTTAAGTTGCTCCAACCATTTCCTTTGATGTAGATTCAATTTTTTTGCTTGAAGATGTACCGGAGGCTCTTATGATCCGTATAGATATCAACATGAATGTCATACAAGTAGTGCCTCCACATCTTTAGTGCATGTATCACTGCAAATAACTCTAAATCGTTGTTCGGGCAGTTCTTCTCGTGCTTTATTAGTTGTTTAGAATCATAAGCCATAACCTTACCATGCTGCATAAGCACATAACCCAACCCAATGCCTGAAGCATCACAATAGATAATGTAACCATCGGTCCCTTTTGGAAGCGTTAGAACCGGTGTTGACGTTAATCTATCCTTTAACGCCTGGAAATTCTGTTTGCAAACATCAGTCCATTGAAACTTTGCTCCCTTCTAAGTCAACTTTGTCAAAGGTACTGAAAGGGAAGAAAATCCATCTACAAATCTCCTGCCAAACCAAGAAAGTTAAGAACCTTCGTCGGTGTTGTGGGCCTAGGCCAAATCTTTACTGCCTCAATCTTTTGTGTATCCACCCGGATGCCTTCACCCAAAATGATATGCCCAAGGAAAGTTACAGAGTTCAACCAGAATTCATATTAAGAAAATTTTGCATACAACTTCCCTTCTTGTAGAACTCTGAGCACAGTACGCAGATGACCAGCATGATTATCCTCTGAATGAGAATGCACCAATATATATCAGTAAATACAATTACGAACACATCTAAAAAAGTCCTGAACACACGCTTCATCAAATCTATGAATATTGTTGGGGCATTGGTCAGACTGAACGACATAACCTGAAACTCAAAGTGCCCATATCTAGTCCTGAATATTGTCTGCGGAATATCTTCATCCTTAACCCTTACCTGATAGTACCCGGACCTCAAGGCTATCTTTGAAAACACTTGGAACCTTGAAACTAATCAAATAAATCATCAATTCTCAGGAGCGGGTACTTATTCTTGATTGTCACCTTATTCAGCTGCCTATAATCAATACATATTCGTAAGGAACCATATTTCTTTCTCACAAACAAAATAGGTGCTCCCCACAATGACATACTAGGTCCTATAATCCTTTTTCAAGTAAGTCCTTTAATTGTTCTTTCAACTCTTTCAACTCTGCGGGGCCATTCTATAGGGAGGAATAGATATTGGGTGAGTATTTGGCAGTAGGTTAATAGAAAACTCAATTTCTTGCTATGGCGGGAGACTCGGAAGCTCATGGGGGACAACATAGGGAAACTCATTCACCATAGGGATTGACCGAATGGTTGGTGACTCCACTTCCACATTCTGAACCCGAACTAAGTGATAAATACAGCCCTTTCTGATCATCTTCCTTGCCTTGAGATAGGAAATGAATCTTCCTCTCGGCGATTCCGTATTACATTTCCACTCCAAAACAGGCTCCCCTGGAAATTGAAATCGTACTATCTTTGATCTATAATCAACATTGGCATGGAAAGAATCCAACCAACCCATGCCCTTTATAACATCAAATTCAACCATATATATAACTTGATTAAGTCTGCTACGGTAGGTCGATCATGACCTTTTATTATACAACCCATATATACTTACTTAGCTATCATTCAGTCCCCAACAGGCGTAGATACCTTAAAAAGTTTAACCAATTCAGGTTAAGGCTGGAAGTTTGGCGGTTCTGGAACCGGAACCGGACCGGAACCGCGGTACTGGTTCCGCGGTTCCGGGCCTAGCGGTTCCCCGGAACCGTGATGTCGCGGTTCCACCCATTAGAACCGTGGAACCGGAACCGCCAGAACCGGAACCGGACCGGTTCAGGCGGTTCCATCCGGTTCCAAACGGTTCCGCCAACGGTCCGATATTTAAGAAAAAAAAAATTAAATTCGGACCGTTGGCGGAACCGGATGGAACCGCCTGAACCGGTTCCGATTCCGGTTCTATCCGGTTCCCAACGGGCTGATTTTTAAAAAAAAAAATTTTAAAAAAAAAATCTGAAAATCAGAACGGCTCTCTTGCAGAAATAGCCGTTTGGCATTTTTAAAATTTAGCCATTTGACCCTCAAATTTAATTTAACCCGAAACTTTATATAGTTATACAATTTCCCATTTCTCAACTATAAATACCCCCTCATTCTTTCATTTTAATTCACCAATTCATCAATCTCTCTCAATCTCTCTCAAGCTCTCTTTCAATCTTTCTAGTGCAAGTGCTTAAATTTTTGTTGCAAATTCGTGAAACATTGTGAAGTTGTTGAATTGAAGTTTTCAAGTGTTCAATTACAACGATTTTCAATTTTCAAGAAGTTGTTCGTCAATCCGGTAAACTCGTTTCAACTCTTACGTGCTAAGAATATTTGTTGTGTGTTGTTATTTTGCTTAATTATAATTATTATGGCATTTTCGTTGAAAAACATGTTCGGAAAAGGTAAATCTAAATCCGGTGAAAGTAGTCGCCAAAATCCTACCCCTCCCCCGGCTCCCCGACCTAGAAAAGATAAACAAGTTGAAACTAGTAGCCAACCTAGAAATACTAATGAAAATTTCGGAATACTTGATAGTAATCACCCATGTTTTCAATTTAGCGATGTTGATTTTCTACATGATGTAGCAGTAGGTGATAGAATAGACGATGATATTTTGAATATGCTTTATCCTAATGCACCTATAATAGAGGGAAATGAGGATGATGATGATGACGAAACCCAAGCTCCCGTAGATTTAGATAATACACCTACTAGTCCTGCTACTAATGAACCGGAACACCCACCCGTACAAACTCCCACTTTTAGTAGACAACCTCCTAAACATTCAGAAACTTCATTAGTTTGGCAATTTTTTATTCAACTAAGAGAACAGAATAAGGCTAAGTGTAAATCTTGTGGGAAATTACTTGTGCATAGGTATACTGGAGATCGTAGCGGCACATGTAGTTTAGTTAAACATATAAAATTACACCCTAGCGATAAGGCTAGATATATCCAATTGAAAGCGCAACAAGAGGGGAGGGCAAGTCCTGATACTACAATTAACCAAAGTACTGGTTCTAACATGCTTCAACCAGGAATAAACACAGTCACCGGAGGTATATTGTATTACGATCCAAATAAGGATCGTGAAGAATTAGCTAAAATAATTACTGTTATGTGTTTACCTTATTCTTTTGCTTCTAATCCTGCTTGGATTCATTATATTAGACGAGTATTTAATCCTACATATAAAGGTTGGCCTCGCGCCACAGTTAAGGCCGACATTTATAAATATAAGCATGAATATGAACAATATTTGCGCTATTTATTTACTCATATAAGTAATCGTATGTCTATTACAACTGATATTGGTAGAAGTGGAAATGACTGTGATTATCTAACCGTGACCAGTCATTGGATAGACGAAGACTGGACCATGCAAAAACGCATTACAGCATATAGAATAATTAATTCACGGCACACAGGTAAGTTTATTGCTAGCACTGTTTCAGATGTATGTAGATATTTTTGTTTTAGTGATAAAATAATGTCAATTTCCATGGATAACACTAGTAGCAACACTACTGCAATAGGTATTTTAACTAGAACACTAAATCCTGCTTTTACATATTTTCCATGTTAGATGTATATGCCATATTTATCATTTAATTGTTGGAGATGGTATGAGAATTTTAAACATAGAAATTGAAAAAGTTAAATTTGCTCTTAATTGGCTTTTTTATTCAAACCGTAGAAGTAGACTTAGAGAATATTATAAAAAGTGTGACGAATATGGCCTTAGAGAAAGAAAGGTTCCTAAACCTTGCCCCACTAGGTGGAACTACATGTATGAAAGCTTAGTAGTGGCGTACGAATATAGAAACCCAATAAACGCTACTTATAATTCTAGGGATTGTGAGGATGAAGATAATGACATGCTAACTAATCAAGATTGGAATAACGTTAAGATTCTTTTAGATTTTTTAGAACATTTTAGTGTGGCTACAACTGCTTTATCTGGCCAATATTATCCTACAATTTCAAACTGTTTAGTATATATTGCCGCACTTGCTAATTTATTTGCTGATTTTAACGAGGGAGGGGAAATTTAAGAAAATGCAATATTTGAAATGAAAAAGAAATTAAAAAAATATTTTTTTCCAACCCCTCCTATTTTTGGTGTGGCTGCTATGTTAAATCCTACTATGAAAGCAGGAGGTCCTAACTTTTGGTATAATAGTATTTATCAATCTTTAGATCTTTCACCAGAAGAAATGGCAATACTATCTGATGCGAAAGCATCAATTACAGTGAATGCTCAAACTGTTTATAATGCTTATAAACAGGCGTTAGAGCATGCTAGGCCTACTATACCAACCCCTACTTCGTCCACATCACAAGCGTCTAAAAGAGTTGCTGGCTTAACAGCTCTTAAATCGTGGACGGAGTTCAGGGGTACTCAAGGTGAGAATTTAGATGATATTTCCCATCTAAACGAACTTCAAGTTTATTTGTCGCAGGGGCTAGAGAATGATAATCCAGACGGATCTTTCGACCTTTTGGATTGGTGGAAGACAAGGGAAAAACATTTTCCCGTTCTTGCAAGGATGGCTCGGGATGTTCTATCCATTCAAGCGTCAACTGTTGCATCGGAGAGCGTATTTAGTCAAGCCAGACTACAAATAGGAGATCATAGAGTGTCGATGCGGGACAACTTGGAAAAATCAGTCAGTGCTCTTCCGAGATTGGATCCGCTCTGAAAGAAGGAACTTTGGGCTAGCTGAATCTCAACCCGAAATAGATGAGTGCTATGAAGAAATGCTAGCAGAACTTGCTCAGGAAGCAACTTCACCCGGAAGTGGTGATGAACAAGCTTCATTTCCACCACCCCCAACACAACCACCTCCAAACCTTGAAGGTTTTATGAGATTTGTTAGAAATAATACATAAATTATGATGTAACTTGTACATTGGCATGTCTTCTTTTAGTTTTTTTCCTTTTAATGGTGGTATTAGTACCATGTTGTGCTCATTCCATTGGGGGAAGGAAGACTAAGAAAGATATGCCATTTTGGTCAATAAATACGCTTTTTATCATATCCTTCAATATATTTGCCTCAATATTTATTTGTCTTTACTTCTATATCAATCCTTGAATATTTATATAACATATAATATATAACATACAACACATAATACTAACGACAACATTCTTTTATCAATATGTACTACTTATATAAAATTTATACTAATTACTAACTACTACACAATATACAAAATATACACTACTTATACACAATATATACTAATTTCCAAACACAATATATACTATACTAAGAACATAGTACACCATATAAAAATATATTGTAAAATATACTAATCACTACTATACAAGAAATTGATTTAAAAAAAAAAATTTAAGTCGGAACCGCCGGGAACCGCCTGGAACCGCCAGACCCGCGGTTCCGGAACCGCCAGAACCGGAACCGTCAGAACCGCCAGAACCGCGGAACCGGAACCGCCAGAATCGGAACTGGCAGACCCAAATAGACCCAGAACCGGAATCGGATACAACCTTAATTCAGGTTTTATTTCAAACTTACTAGCAACCAACGGAGTAACGTATGATAAGGTGGAACCTGGGTCAATAAGTGCATACACATCATAGGAGGAGACTGATAATATACATGTAACAACATTAGGCGATGACTATTGGTCCTGTCGTCCTGCCTACGCATAAATGCGATTTTGAGGATTGCGCATGCTAGATGCTCTGTCTCTGCCTCTACAACGACTATTGGTGCTTGTGGACCTTTCCCAAGGGGGCGTACTGATGATGATGAACCAGCTACAGATCCAGTTGGCCGAGTGATGCTTGCATCACCTTTCATCGGATAATCCCTTATAATGCAGCTTAGACAACCATAAGTATAACAAACACCTAATCCCTTAAGGCACTTCCCGGTATGTTGCTTACCACATTGAGCATGTCATGGCAAACGGCCTCATCGGATTTGACTCACCCCTATACTGAGAAACTGAGGCCCTGAAATTCTAACCAGTCCCTAAAAATGTGGAATGATCGAATCTCTTACTGCCAAACTAGAGGGTGCTCCGGCCGAGGTTGAGATGGATACCTCGAGTACTTCTTTCTCTGACCACCTTGAAACTCACCAGAAGGACCCGAAGACCTTGATCTCTTACTCTAATCCCTATTATGCTCATGATCGACCCTCTATTTTTGTTTACGCTTCTCTACACCATGAGCGTATGCCTGAATATGAGAAATATCCATGTCTAGCTAAAGTGAGACCTACATAAAATTATTAAGGAAGTGAGGCTCTAATCCTATCACGAAAACCCGATCCTCTATCTTAGATACAATAGTGGAAGCATACCTAGCCAACGAATAAAACTAAAGATTGTACTCCCGAACACTCATGTTACCATGTATAGTGGTCAAGAACCTATCACCTTGGCTCGCCTAAGCTCTGGGTGTAGATAATGACGAAGAAAAGCTTCTCTAAAATGCCATACTGACCTCTGGACAATTCCCAAGACTCATACCAATTAACTGCAACGTCTAGGAGTCTGTACGAATCTAGATCAACTGACTCAGTCGCAGTGGCCTTCATTACCCGTAATGTCCTCTGCACTCTATGAATAAATATCTAAGGGTCCTCGTTTGGATATGCTCGAGTGAATATCAGAGTGCCTAAATTAATGAAATCATGAACCCTTGCAGTCACAGACCTATCTGCATTACCAATACCTATTTCCTGACGTTGAGCCTGTATGACTACTAATCAGGTCAATAACTTAATAGAATCTCTTATCTCCTAACCTAGTGCTTCTGGATGAAGTGTTGAATGTAGAACGGCGGGCGCAAGAGCTGGTGCCCCTCGGAGCTCTTCTGGAAAGGGTGGGGTATGTGAAGTATGAGATGGAACCTCACCAGGAGGCTCTCCCCGAGTCCTTGTAACTCATGGCGCTCGACTAGTAGTCTCACCAGCCACAAACTTTCCCTTCTAAGCGGACATAATCTTTAGAGGCATTGCTGAAATATAGCATATTTTTAGGTACATAAATTCTTGTATCGTACGATCTAAGATAAAAAAAAGAGGATGACATCCAATATGCCCTGTAGCCTTATGTCAATAAGTGTGGTGCACAACACACCCATAAACAAGACTTTACTAAACACGATCTGTAGCGAACCCTAGGACAGAACTTCTTCGATACACCTATTGTCACGACGCAAACCAATGGGCCGCAACGGGTGCATGAGTCCTACCCGTCAACCACCCCTAAGCATGCATAAAAAATATGAACCTAAATAACATCTGTTGAAATACGAAAATAACATATATGAAGGAAATCGACATTACAAAAAAACACCTGCCAACAAGGCATATATATATATATAGAATACAGTGGGCGAGCCGGCAAGGTTGCTACAAATAACTATACATCCAAAGCTAAAAGCCGACAAGACCATATGCAACCCAACTAGACATATTATCTACAGACCTCTTATAGAAATCTAACTGTATAAAGACGGGACTGAGACACGTTATATATATATATATATATATAAATTTATCGTATCAAAATCATAATAGCTCTGGATCAAGTAGAGAACGCCAATTCTCGCTGATCAGTTATCCTAAGGAGGGGGACTGTCAACTTGCCTACCTGCACATGCGGACATGTAAAGTAGGCCCCGTGAAATAGGGCGTCAGTTCGAAAAAAGTACCGAGTATGTAAGGCATAAAAATTAGTACCAAAAATACATAGATAAAACATGGGATATAGAAACACATCTTTAAATCTGAATAATTTTGTAAATTCCGAAACGCTTATAATGTCATGCACGTGTGTATAAAGGTCATGCCATGCATAGGTATGGGTGTACATAATATCATCAAGCCACTGAGGGCACACCATCATATCATCTCGGCAATTGTGGGCAACATCATCAACATATACCAGTTTATCAGGTGGTGGTGCATATATAACGTCGTAACCTTTTCCCATATTCCATATTCATATATTTACATATATACGCATATATGACGCCATCTGGTCATGGGCCAATGCACATATATAAATGAGTGAATTGCATGAAAAATACGTAATAATCTTAATATTCCTTTCGGATAAACTTTTTCAACTATGTACTATTCTGAGACCCATGAATATAAGATAACGATATTTTTGATTGGTAATCAAGAATATAGACACCCCTAGTATCTCTATGAATATAATAATTTATGGAAATTGTATGTTTGCTCGTTTTTTTAGTATAATTTTGACCATGCCAAAAGAAAGAAGGAATGACCGAAACATACATATTTCTTAAATTATTTGATCGCGGTGAAGCTTCTGCTTCCGTGAAATATGTTGGAACGAGACAATGAAGCTTCTGCTTCTAAATTTGAACAAAATTGCCTCGACAGAAGACTTCTAATGTTTTTCTTATCTCATAACCTTTCAAACTAAGAAAGGTAAAGTTTGTTTTGATGATTTGAAATTCCTAATGTTACTGTACCTTCCTAAAATGAATTAGAATAAAAACTCATTTAGTTGTATAATTTAGATACCTCATAGATAGCCACATATGACAGTAGACTAAAGAGTCATTGACTAGGTTTGTGGCTTCTTGCCACGTTTTTTTTGGGGGGTTTATTTTATCAAATTTTTATCCACTTGTTATTTAAGTGGATAATGTTCTGTTACCTGGCAATTAATCAATTACTCGTATAATTTAAAAATTATCATAAATTACTTAAAATTCTATTTATTTTTAAAATACTTCATATATGTTATGAAATAATATAAGAACAAGAACAATAATACAAGAACAAGAACAATAGAGAGAAAAGTAGAGAGAGGAGTATTCTTATTGATACTTTAGGATGGTTTACAATGGAATAGAACCCCTTTATTTATAGGGAGGTGGTGACTTAGCCACCAAGAAGTAAACCCTAGAATCTCTCTAAATATGGACATTCACCTAAAATAGAATATTTTATAACACTCCCCCTTGAATGTCTATTCAATAATGTGCCTCGTTAAAACGTTAACTAAAACAAAACCCAATGGGGAAAAATTAAAGAAAAGGAAAAAGAGTACACATGTTTGAATATGCGCCTATTGGTTGCCTCGTTAAAAACCTTGCAAGGAAAACCCATTGGGACAAAACCTTGTAAGGGAAAAAGAGTGCAACGCGCATTAACTCCCCCTGAAAAGAGCATCAATTCATATCCTTGAGTCTTCGCATTCCAATCTTGTGAACCAGCTTCTTGAAGGTTGACGTTGGTAGAGATTTTGTGAACAAATCAGCCATATTATCGCTTGAACGAATCTGTTGCACATTGATATCACTATTCTTTTGAAGATCATGTGTGAAAAATAACTTTGGTGAAATATGCTTTGTTCTATCTCCTTTTATGAATCCTCCCTTCAATTGAGCTATACATGATGCATTGTCTTCATACAAAGTCGTGGGTAGTTTGTTACACTTCAAACCACATTTGTCTTGAATATGATGTATTATAGACCTCAACCACACACACTCCCGACTTGCTTCATGAATAGCGATTATCTCGGCATGATTAGATGAAGTAGCCACAATTGATTGCTTAGTCGATCGCCAAGATATGGCGGTGCCTCCACAGGTAAACACATAACCCGTTTGAGATGGAGCCTTGTGTGGGTCGGATAAATATCCAGCATCAGCATAACCAACAAGATCAGGATTGCAATTATTGCTATAAAATAAGCCCATATCGGTAGTCCCTTTTAAGTACCGCAATATATGTTTGATCCCATTCCAATGTCTCCTTGTGGGAGCCGAGCTATACCTTGCTAAGACATTAATTGAAAAGGTTATGTCAGGCCTTGTAGTATTTGCAAGATACATTAGTGCGCCAATTGCACTAAGAAATGGTACTTCAGGACCAAGTAGCTCTTCATTCCTTTCTTGCGGTCGGAATGAATCTTTATTCACATCAAGTGATCGAACAACCATCGGAGTACTTAAAGGATATGCTGCATCCATGTAAAACCGTTTCAGTACCTTTTCTATATAGGTAGATTGATGAACAAAAATTCCGTTTGCCAAATATTCAATTTGCAAACCAAGACATAATTTTGTCTTTCCGAGATCTTTCATCTCGAATTTATTCTTTAGATAATCAATTGCCTTTTGGAGTTCTATGGGGGTTCCAATAAGATTTATGTCATCGACATATACGGCAAGTACAACAAATTCCGATGTTGCTTTCTTTATTAAAACACACGGGCAAATGGCATCATTTATATAGCCTTCTTTTAATAAATACTCACTAAGACGATTATACCACATTCGTCCTGATTGCTTTAGACCATACAAGGATCTTTGCAATTTGATTGAAAACATTTCCCGGGACTTTGAATTATGAGCATTTGGCATTTTGAGTCCATCGGGAATTTTCATGTATATCTCATTATCCAGTGAGCCATAAAGATAGGCAGTAACCAAATCCATTAAATGCATGTCAAGCTTTTCAAGGACAGCAAAACTAATGAGATAACGAAAAGTTATGGCATCCATTACAGGCGAATATGTCTCTTCATAATCGACACCAGGCCTTTGAGAAAATCCTTGTGCAACAAGGCGTGCCTTATATCTTTGTACCTCGTTTTTCTCATTTCTCTTGCGTACAAAGACTCATTTATAGCCAACAGGCTTAACACCATTAGGTGTTTCAACTATAGGGCCATAAACTTCACGTTTTGCCAGTGAATTCAATTCTGATTGGATTGCTTCTTGCCATTTTGGCCAATCATGTCTTTTTCGACATTCTCCAACAGATTGAGGTTCAAGATCCTCACTTTCTTGCATAATGCTAGATGCGACATTAAAAGCAAAGACATAATCCACCACTATATCCACTCGATTAAAATTTGCCTCAATATCGATTGGATTTATTGATAGTTCCTTATTTTCTTGAGTCTCGGGCTCAATGGATTCTTCATGAATTTCAGAATTTATTAAATCATGAATTTCCTCATGAGATTCTTTCGTAGTGTCATTTTGATCGTTTGCTTTCCTCTTTCTAGGATTTCGATCTTTGGAACCTAATGGCCTGCCACGCTTCAGGTGTGCATTCGACTCACTGGATATGACACTAGATGATTGTCCAACAGGGACATCAATACGGATTGGAACATTCTCTGCGGGGATGTGGGATTTTGTTATCCTTTTCAAGTCCGTAAATGCGTCAGGCATTTGATTTGCTATTCTTTGCAAATGGATAATCTTTTGCACCTCTTTTTCACAAATAGAGGTATGTGGATCAAGATGAGATAATGATGCATTTTTTTCACAAAATTTCCCATTTGGTTTCACCAACTTCTCCCCCTAATTTTGGAAAAAGTGTCTCATCAAATTGACAGTCTGCAAATCGTGCAGTGAACAAATCTCCTGTCAATGTTTCGAGGTAGCGAATAATGGAGGGCGATTCAAACCCAACATATATTCCTAACCTTCTTTGCGGACCCATTTTGGTGCGGTATGGCGGTGCTATAGGCACATATACTGCGCATCCAAAGATTCTTAAATGGGATATATTGGGTTCATGACCCAAAACCAATTGCAACGGGGAATATTTGTGATAATTCGTCGGTCTGAGACGAATTAGCATTGCTGCATGCAAAATGGCGTGACCCCATACCGAAGTGGGAAGCCTCGTTTTCATGAGTAATGGTCTTGCAATCAACTGCAGGCGTTTAATTAAAGATTCTGCAAGACCGTTTTGAGTGTGAACATGAGCTACAGAATGTTCCACTTTTATCCCAATTGATAAGCAATAATCATTAAATGCTTAGGGTGAAAACTCAGCAGCATTATCCAGTCTAATAGACTTGATTGGATTATCAGGAAATTGTGCTCGTAGTCGAATTATTTGTGCCATTAGTTTTGCAAACGCAAGGTTGCGTGATGACAACAGGCACACATGAGACCATCTACAGGATGCGTCTATTAAGGCCATAAAATATCTAAAGGACCGACTAGGTGGGTGAATAGGTCCACAAATGTCCCCTTGTATACATTCCAAAAACGTAGGTGACTCAGTCCCAACCTTTGTTGGTGATGGTCTAATAATTAACTTGCCTTGATAACAAGAAGTGCAAGAAAATTCATTATTTAAAAGAATCTTGAAATTCTTTAACGGATGCCCATATGAGCTTTCTATAATCCGTCTCATCATGATTGATCCAGGGTGTCCCAATCGATCATGCCAAAGTACAAAAGTATTGGAATCAGTAACCTTTTGGTTTACTGTTGAATGTGCCTCAATTGCACTAATTTTTGTCCAATACAGGCCACAAGATAAAGACGGGAATTTCTCAATAACCCTCTTTTGGCCAGAGACATTCTTTGTAATGATGAGATATTCAAGATTATTCTCATCTATTGTCTCAATATGATAGCCATTCCGGCGTATATCTTTAAAACTCAACAAGTTTCTCTTAGACTTGGAGGAGAACATTGCATTCTCTATGATAAACATTGTTCCTCTAGGCAGAGTTATAGTTGCTCTTCCGGAGCCTTCAATCAATTTACTACTACCAGAGATTGTAGTAACATCTGCCTTACACATACTTAGTTGAGAGAAATATTTCTTTTCTTTGAGTATCGTATGTGTAGTACATGAATCAACTAAACAAATATTTTTACAGTTGGACGTTGATCCAAGCTTGCTTTGTGAGATATCCATATTTGCTTTCCCATGGTTTGACATACAAAAGAAATACACGAACATGAGAATAAACAAATTCAATCCGTTTGTTTCACATTTAAATAATATTTTCAAAATCTGCTGAGGTTAGTCGATTAACTTAGTTGATAGTCGACTATCTTGGGAAGCAGTTTTTAGGTTAGTCGACTATCTTGCCTTGCGGAAAAGTCCAGTTTTAATGCGAAATATTAGTTAGTCGACTAACTAAGTTGATAGTCGACTAACTTAGTAAACAGTCATCAGGTTAGTCGACTAACTAAATCAGATAGTCGACTAACTTAGCTTGCGGAAAAGTCCAGTTTTAATGCGAAATATTAGATAATCGACTAACTGTTAGGTTAATCGATTAACTCTACTGGAAAATAAAAATATCTTTGAAATTTAAGCATATTGAAACATTCTAAAGAACTAATACTAACATTATATCAGAAACTAACTAATACGAGCTGATACTAATGACTATTAGTTTATTCACTAACTAATACAAATAAGTAAAATAAAATCAAACAATTCCATCTTCCTTCATCACAGATCCATCACCGATTAAGTGGTCTATTTTCCCCTCGGGTTGCTCAAAGAAGTCTGCCACATCCAGGTGGGTGATGTCAAAATTGTCGTCAGAGACAAAATTTGTTTCAGGGCCTTTATTCTTTAGAGATGCTTGATAAAGATCAACCAAATGTCTTGGTACACGGCAAGCTTTTGACCAGTGCCCTTTTCCACCGCAACGATAACATATAGTTTCTGAACTATTTGCCTTTGGATCCTCATAATCCCGTTTCTGCTTTTGGTGGTTATATCTCTTTGGGGGGTGACGGACATCAGGAAAATTTCTTCCTTGCCTACGTCCACGGCCATGACCCCGATTACGACCACGACCATGATTAAAGCCATAGCCTTTTTCATGCTTGGCATAATGAGAATACACCTTATCTGCTTCAGGCAATGGTGTAGACCCAGTGGGTCGATTTTCGATTTCTCATGAGCAGGTCATTGTTTCGCTCAGCCACAAGGAGAAGAGAAATCAGTTCAGAGTACTTTTTGAAACCTTTCTCTCTGTACTGTTGTTGCAGTACCATATTGGAGGCATGAAACGTTGTAAACGTTTTTTCAAGCATATCATAATCAGAGATATTATCTCCACAGAGTTTCAATTTAGAAGTAATTCTGAACATTGCAGAATTATATTCAGAAACAGACTTAAAGTCTTGGAGCCTCAGATGAGCCCAATCATATCGTGCTTGTGGCAGAGTGACCAACTTCAGGTTGTCATATCTCTCCTTTAAGCCTTTCCACAAGATGAGTGGATCTTTGACTGTGAGATATTCAATTTTCAAACCTTCATCAAGGTGATGGCGCAAGAAAATCAAGGCCTTAACACAGTCTTGGGTGGATGCTTTATCTCTGTCTTTAATGGCGTCTCCAAGACCCATAGCATCTAAGTGGATTTCAGCATCCAACACCCATGTCATAAAGTTCTTGCCCGAAATTTCAAGGGCAGCGAACTTTCTTTTCATAATATCAGACATAATTAAAACCAAATTCGGAAAAAGGGAAATACCTTAATTTTCTCAAGAGGATTCTTGAGACGGTAGAGTCTCGTGCTGATAAAGTGTTATGAAATAATATAAGAACAAGAACAATAATACAAGAACAAGAACAATAGAGAGAAAAGTAGAAAGAGGAGTATTCTTATTGATACTTTGGGATGGTTTACAATGGAAAAGAACCCCTTTATTTATAGGGAGGTGGTGACTTAGCGACCAAGAAGTAAACCCTAGAATCTCTCTAAATATGGACATTCACCTAAAATAGAATATTTTATAACAATATATACTTTATATATTATATGATGGGTTTCCAATGTCTTAGCCTTATACTTCTTATGTTTTGATTATCTAACAAACATGTCGTGAAGAACTAGATAGAGAACCTAGCCCATAAGATATACATTTCATGTGAATGGATCGAAGTCTGAAAACCAGTAAATGAATGAACGACCATATGGAGGAACAAAACAAGGACCTGGTGACCTGGTTGCTTAGGGTTCTCTGACTCAAGCAAGTCAGTGACTGTATCCAATCAATATAAAGAGGAACTCAACAGGAACCTGCTCCCTGTGGGTTCTCTGATAGAAGTACAAGTCAAGTACACAGCTGGAATGTAGCAGAAGAAAATGACCATCTAGCAATTGTCATAGAAGAGGAACACAACTAGGACCTCGTCTGTTTGTGTGTCCTTACAGAAGTAAAAAGTCCACTATCCTGCTCGAACGCAACTGGCAAGAAGTGGTTGTGTAGACAGTACAACACTCGCTTCTTATTGGGAAGAAGCGTACACCAAGAGTTGACATCACTATTCATTGTGCTATTTTTGTGATAAAACAACCTGGTGCAAGACACACCATCTTTTGTGCATTCAGTGATACTCTATCAAGAAAAAAAGTATTCATCCATCATTGAAGTCACTAGTGTGTCAAGAACAAGAAGACAACACCACTAAGGATCAGCTTCTAAATAAGTTTATGTACATCTCTAGTTGAGTTGTAATCTTATTATTTGTTTGTCATTGTAATTCCTAGTTTGCTTTCTTAGAAGCGTTGTCTTAGGGACAAACCAAATTCGTAAACTTATGAGTTTATGTTGTAACTAAGGATAGTCATAAGTTCAAATCCTTTGTAACTAAGAGAGTTATAGAGTGGCTTGTGGTGGTTGCATCACAAATTAGTTTGAAGTCTTTGCAATAGGGTTTTTGTAAAGTGGCTTCTAATAGGTAGACAACAAGTTAGTAGAGTTAAACGCCAACAAAAGTAGGTCGTGGTTTTTTTGATCCCCTTGTGTGGGATTTTTTCCACGTAGAAAATCTCTTAACTTCTTTACATCAATCTTTATTACATTCTACATATCATCTCATAACGGACCAGGTACTCTATAGTTTGGTGGACTCATATAAACTAATAATTTGTATCAGAGCAAGTTTTTCCTATCAGGCTAACACCTAGGATGTATCCTCATTGGCTGCTCCACCAAACTTTGAAGAATGATAATAAACCTATAGACCTCCCAGATTCAATGGTCAATACTATGGCTGGTGGAAAACCTAGATGCATGATTTTATGATGGCAGAAGATTTAGAGTTGTGGGATATCATTTCTGATGGTCCACATGTTCCCATGAAGAAACTTGAAGAAACATGAGCATTGATGCCAAAAGGGAGAAGAGAATACATCGACATCGACAGAAAAGATGTAGAAAAGAACTATTGTGCTAAGAAATTTTAATGGGTGGCATCGGACCTGATGAGTACAACAGAATATCAGCATATGATAATGCCAAAGAAATATGAGAAAACTTACAAACAGCACATGAAGGAACTACTCAGGTCAAACAATCTAAGATCGACATGCTCACCACTGAATATGAGCTCTTCAGGATGAAGGATGATGAGTCCATAAAAGATATGCACACCAGATTCACCTCCATCGTAAATGAGCTTCACTCAATTGAGATGTCATTCCCAGAAACAAGCTTGTAAGGAAAATCCTTAGTGTTCTACCTAGGTCTTGGGAAAGCAAGGTAAATGCCATTACTGAAGCTAAAGATCTACAGACTCTGACCATGGATAAGTTGATCGGTAATATAAAGACATAAGAGATGAAAAGAAAGAAAGATAGTGAAAGAAGAGAGCCTAAGAAGGAAAAGAACCTGATGTTTAAGGCTGAAAGCAGTGATTCAAGTGATGAAGATAGTGACATGGCCTATCTTACTAAGAGATTTCAAAAGATGGTTCGAAGAAATGGTGGTATACAAAAGTGGGGAAGTTCAAGTAAAACAAGGAACAACGATCTCTGTCACAGATGTAAAAAGTTAGGGCATTTTATCAAAGACTACCCACTTGAAAAACTGGAGCAACACAAGCAGAATCCTAACAAAGCTGGAAAAAGGAACCTTGTTCCAGATAAAAGATTCAATCGAAAAAGTGTTGTAGACAATATCGTTAAGTATGCTCTTGATGCATGGGGAAATGCCTCGAGTGAATCCGAAAGGGAATCAGATACAGAAAACAATTCCATGATGGCAGTGGAAACTGAAGCAACGAATTACGATTCACTATTTTCATTGATGGCTCAGTCAGATTATGATGATGAAGAAGATGATGACAATGAGGTAAACTTCAGGGATGTTCAAAGAAATCTAAAATCCTATTCTTTTAAAAAGCTAAGGTCTTTATCTAATGACCTAATTGATGCCTATTATAGCCTTGAAAATGATAAGGAAATCCTGACCATAGAACTAGGAGAGGCCGAACAATCTAGAGATGATCTTGTGGTATGTGTAGTAGACTTAAATGAGACCATAGCTAATCTTGAACAATAAAAGGAAACCTTGAATGAAAGAATAACTAGTTTGGAAAATGAGAGAGACAATATGATGGTAGTAGTTGCTGATCTAAAAGAAACAATATAAGGCCTTAACAATGAGAAACACACCTTAGAAGAAAAAGTTGCATCTACTGAAGAGGAAAGGGATGATCGGTTAGTAATATGTAGTGATCTAGAGGAAACCATTGAGGGACTCAATAGAGAGCATAGGAATGTAAGTCTTGGGAAAGGGAAGGAAGTAGCCAGTGAGACGCACATCAGGCCTGAAAAAGAGTTAACTGTTGTAAAAACCAGTCTTTGTAGTGAACTCGAAAGGAATCAGCAACTCCAAGCGGAGTTGGAGAAAGTAAGAAATGATCTTGAGAAATTCCTGAAGTGGACCTGGTACTCAGATGTTGTCATTGCTATGTATCTCAACAATAGTAGAAACAAGCAGGGCATCGGGTTCCAAAGGGAGAAAACTCCCTACAACCTGCACAACAAGTATGTCAGTGTACCTGATAACTGGCTATGTACCCACTGTGGGAACAACGGGCATTTTAAAGAAAATTGCAAGGCCAAGGTTCAGTCTGCTTAGAAGAACAAAGTGTTTACTAATAGAGTGACTACTAACAAAGGAGCAGGTACCACTCGCAAAAGGCGGATGTTGCCTGCATGGACTAGGAAATCCCTCATTCATCATTAACAAGGGACCCAAACTAGTTTGGGTTCCTAAATTTAATCCTTGATGTGCATGAGCAGAGAATAACGAGAGAAAGCGGACTGCGATGGACTATGGACAATGGATGCTTAAAGCATGCAACTGAAAATAGCATGAATTTCTTCTCACTGAAAGCCCTGCAGGAAGGGAATGTATCCTTGAGAAGGAAGTAAAGGGTACATTTCTTAGTGAATGAAAAGGTAGAAAGGTTTTTCAGCACTCAAGTGGGACAGAGCATTATGTAAATAGACTAGAAAATGCAGTTACCAATCTGATAACTCGCCAAGTGCTCTCAGTGGATAAAGAAAACAAGAACATTCACTCCTACTAATTATGAATCTACACAAGTTGGCGATATGAGATGAGTGAAGTCGCAACCATGGCATGAAGGATTGGTAGATGCAAATTTCTCACCTCTGAATAAATTAACGCATCCGGACCTGGTCTGTGATTTTCCAAACTCAAGTGTCACATGGACATGAGTTTACAAGATGATGGAGGAGGGAGAGAAGGGATCGCGGACAATTTCTCAACACCAAGGACTTCACAGCAAAATTGTGTAGCTGAAAGAAAGGATGGAACTTAAAATGTTGTATGGACAGTGCACATAGCAGATGGAATCACCAAGAACGTCTAGGTAAAAGGAATGAATACTGCTCTCGACTTTGAGAACAAGTGTCAGACCAGGTCCCTCGTGAATCAAAATCCACCAGGAGCTGCCAAATGGAAGAAAATGCCTTATTCTTGAAAACGGAAAGGATCGGCTTGGGAATCTCAATGCAAAAAAAGACGAGCGAAGTAATCCTTCTTAGTTACAATCAATAAAATAAGTCCACAAAGTCTACAAAAAGGGAACAATAGGTAGGAGGTGCTCATGGGGTATTCAACGAGATACTTTCCTTTACCAAGAAATAAATGATGATGATCAATATGATGAACCAATCGTGTCTTTGTGAAGTATTTGAGGCTTCAAATAGAAAGGATGATAAAATGAGTAAGATGAAGGAGACTGGCGAAATACAACGCAACATCATACTCCTCGTCTCACAAAGAATCTGGTTGTCTATGAGAAAAGGAAAGCACTTTTGGAACAATTCACTTGTCATGGTTCATGCCTCATCCTTTGAGAGACAATGAAGCAAGACTTAATGGCCTTATTATCAACTGAATAAGAGTTTCAAAAATAAGAAGATCAAGCACATTGAAGGGAGAGATCATCTTTTGAGGATCAATATGAAGAAGGGATTGATCAGTGGAAAGCATTGCAGAACAGAAGACCAAACTCCAGATATCTGTGTCAAAGCCTCAAGTAGAGAATGTTCTGGATAGATCAAGGTGAAGATGGGGTCACACGAGTCTAATAAAGAACTTGATCCTCCGTCTTTTGGCTGTGTAAGACACCATCAGGTAAAGGTAGCTAAAGTGTTTTCTGACCAATCCTAACTCATATCAATACCGTTGCGGGTAAACACGCATGACAATCAAAGAAGTCAAAGGTACAGTTATGAACTGCAAGAGAGGAGCTGCTAAAACCTTGTTCAAAATATTGCACTAGCATCAGGTTCCTGTAAGTCAGGTTTGTAGTAATGTTCTTAATTCTACATGCCCTCTCTAAACAAAAACAAACAAAAAATTAACAGCCATATCATCCGACTTTTCAACGTTTGCGTGTCATGTTTTGTCTTTCAAATCCTTTTTTCCTCTCTGCACAGTAAAACTTCCCCACAAACCTACCGTCCTTTTTAGAACTATTCAGAACCTGTTTCGCTCTCCACTGATCATTAGCCCTTCCTCCAATAAAACTTTCTCTCACTCTCACGGTAACTTAAAAACCTTCTTCTCCTTTGTATAGCTAGGATCTTCTTCGCATCTCTCTCTCTCTACTTGTCTACCAAGTACTCATCTAATGGCATTCAAACAATCGTCTGATTCTCCCACAATTGACACCTCTCATTTCATTACTATCGTTGAAATCATCCTTGGAGCGTCATTATTTCACGCCTTCTACCACCTTACCCACTCCTGGATCCTCCTCCATTCCTACAGTTTTTCAATTTTTGATAAACCATGTTTACCATTATTTTGAGAATCCTATGTCTAGTCAATCCTATGATATCATCAAAGACCACACGGGAGGTTGTGCTCCTCAAGTGTCAGAAGCCTCTGAGGATGATCCTAATCAGTATCTGAACTCCTCTATATTTGACTCAGTGACGCTCAAGGAGTCACCAGAAAAGGAAGCATCTCATAACATCATGGCTATAGCTGCTAAAAGTCTAATGAATGAAGGAGCTTATCTCTCGTTTGAGTATCATGGGGAAGAAATTATATTCCTAGGAAATGTAATCACTACCGAACTTCTCGAGTCCTTGGCTCATGTATTCCTAGAAAAGCCTTTTGATGAACCCAATTCTCTTTCATGCAAACTCAATCTAGCACCTCCTATTCACTCCAAGCTCTTAGAGTCTTCCTCCAAATTACTCACTATCAGGTCATTACAACAATAAAGTTCTAAGTCCTCATATAAAAAAAGTAAGAGGAGTGTCAAGACAAGAAAAAAAGAAGAAAATGAATGCAAAGGATTTCATTAAGAGTGTCTCAGTAGACTAGATAGACAAAGATGCTTCCAAGGAACCCGGTTCCTCAGTACAACAATCTATGACAACTCAACAGTCTATGGAAAGGCATTTGATGAAACTGTTGAGAAACAGAAAGGCTCATCTATGAAGTACATAAGCAAGTCTAAACGGAATAAAACTGAGCTTGTTGTGTCTGAAGACAATACTATGGGGATAGCAAGCTGGAAAGGAAATTATGCCGAAGGGTATAGCAAATGACAAAGGGAACCTGTTAAGGAACCCGGTTGGTCTTTGGCAGTAGAAATTAAGAACTTAGAAAGTGTTGTGGGGTCGTACATTTGACCCAGCAATTTCGGAGATAACAGGCATGAGATAAACTTTGGAGATTGTGGAATTTCAACAATGGGAACACTTGTTTGAAGAAAGAATGCTTCTGGTGTACAAAGATGCAGTACAAGCTTTTTATGCATCTCTTTTCACTATTGATGAGGATTACATTTGTGTGCGCGTAAATGGAGTAGACATTGTACTCGATGCTTCAACATTAGGAAAGGTTCTCAAAATACCGTGTGAAGGTATGAACTTAAGGGTGTTTGTGAATTAAACTTTTGGAGAGCCATCATGAAAAAACAAGCTATTTACTAGGGGGAACATGTGCATAAGAAGGTATTACTTCTTGAGTACCAACTTCTCTTTGAACTGATCAATAAAGTGCTCTTACCTCGCTTTGAAAGGCGCTCTATTATTACAAGATCAGACATGGTCCTAATGGAAGTGCTTGACGAGTTTGTCCTAATCAATTTGCCAGCCATAATGATTGATCATATGCAGAAGGTGGCAAATTTTAAGGGTGGAAATCATGGGTTACCTTATGGCTTTCTCCTAACTCAGGTGTTTAGATTCTATAAGGTCTCCTTAGGGAATCCCAGAGTGGGCACACACAAGCAGACCTTCTCTAAGACCACTCTAGAAGAACGTAAATGCATTGAAAGAGTTGGTGGAAACATCTCGACCATTTCTCAACTAATCAACGCTCAAAATGTAGCCTCTGAGAAAATAAGAAGGTTGAGGGTTTAAAATGCCATACTGGAAACTCAACTCAGTTAAGTAGCTAAAGGCCTACTTCTGTAAATGAGGTGGTTGCACGACTAACAAAGAAAAATAAGAGACTTCGGGCTCAATTAATTAAAGAACTGTCTGCAAATGCTAGACTAGACCTGGTTCTCAAAATCATTGTTGTCTCTTCCTCCAAGCCTCCTTCTTTTATTGTCCCTTAGGATCCTCTTTGTGTTAATCTATTTTTGCTCCAACATCTTGTGGCTGCAGTTTTACTTTTGTTTGCTTATTTTGTGATAGAATGATTGAAATTAACCACTACTGCTCCTGACATGCTAAATCCAATGTAAATATTAATGAAAGAGCTCTCCTTTTGTTGCTTGTAGGAAACTTTGTTCCTCTGGCTTCTCTTTTCTGTTATGTTGCACATTTAGCTGTGTTAGACTTCTTTATGTTTCTTACTTGCTTGTGATATTCTCAATACCTATTCTTTTTAATGATGCCAAAAAGGGAAATAGAAGTGAGTAGGTGAGAGTGAGGGAGTTTTCACACCTCCCTTTTTACCTACACCTCCGGAAAGGGCATATAAGAGAGTTTTTTTCAACTTAAAATGATAACCGATACGTGATTATTTATTATTTAAATTCAGAATCGTCACTTGGGATAATTTATAGTATCCTAAGTCACCGGTTCAAATCCTGAATTGAGGAAAGGTTGACTCTGTATCACAGTCCACGAACCAAAAATTTGGATAAAGAATTCTGTTAACTTGAAAGAAGGTATTAGGTATTTTCGAGTTCAAGGAAATTAATAATTAAAATAACGTGCCTAAAACAACTACGCGTTTTTAACTTTGCGAGGGCCATGGAAAATTAGCTAAGTGGAACACCTCGATTTTTAAAGAGCAACACACTAAAAATGAAGACCGTACATTTTAAGATTTTATTTGGCATGGCACACCTCGATTAAAAATTTTAAAGAGAATCCAAACTAAATTTTGAGGGCCATAAGCTATTTTATGTTATTTGATATGGAACACATCCTTTTCTTTTTTTTAACTGGTGGTGGGAATAAAGAATGTAACAATGTACATTCCAGACCTCTGAAACTGAATCATTAGGAATTAGACAAACAGTAGTTGATATCTTGAATAACAACAATGAGATAAATTAAAAAATTAAAGAAAAGCTATAGAATGGCTGGCATAACCAATACAGAATCTTCAAAATTAAGAAAGGAAGTGGAGAAAATTGTGAGGGGGAATAGAATGTAGCGTAAATGAACTGGAGAAAATTAGACAAATTTAGAGAGAAGGCAAATACGTTAAACTACCCAACAACCCATTTATTTGCTCTTCCTAATTTAATTTAAGTGAACAATTGTTAATTCATAAAATAACAAGTAACTCAACATTTTTAGAGATTTTAAGCTAATTTCAAACAAAAGCACAGGAAACTAACAAAACTAGCAGACTAATTAACAGAACAAATTATAGCATATCCAACAACATTAAACAAGGAAATCGCTCAAAATGTTCAAACAACTATGTAAACTGTAATGAGATAGATCTCTATTACTGTAATTTGCTCTCAATCACATCAAAGCAGAGTAAGAAAACAGAAACGCACTAGAAAATTACCTCAACTGGATTAGGGACCCAAAGACCTCGAACGGAATCGCGAATGACGACAGAAACTCGACCATGGGCTGGAAATCTCGAGTTGGTGTTTCGATGGGTTCTGTGGCTGTTTGATTGCGTTCCAAAACTGGAATAATTGGCCGATTTTCGTGGCTTTTCAGGGCTGGTTCCCGGCAAATTTGGGAATCAAATGGGCTTACATGTGTGTGAAAGAAGAAGGAGAGACGTTGGGGAGGGGGGTGTCGTTTGGTTTTGTCCAAATGCAACGCTACTGATTTTGTGAAGGTGGCATGGCTTGTGTTGATTTGGTGCTACTGAAGGTTCCCATTGTTGGGTGTTCTAAGAAAGTTCTGAAGAAGAAGACTTGAAAGGGGGGAGGGGGGGGGGGGGGGTTGAAGACGACTAATCCGAGGGGGTGAGGGGTCCTTTTTGTGAATTGTGATCTCGTCTCTCCCCCCTTTTCAGTGTATAGGGAACTTTTTATTAGGTTTTAGGCTAATTAAGAAGAATAAGGACCTCGGTCTTGGATGTTGGGTCGGGTCGAATAATAACAAAAGATGTACAAAAAATACAAATAATTAACAAAAATTCTATTAGGAAAAATTATTTTCTGATATTTTATGGGAGTAATTCATATAGAGTAAAAATTACGTGCTCATAACTGCCTCTCTTTGCTCGGAAAATAAAGAGCTTTCGTGCAAAGATAAAGTGAGCGGATACGAGCGATTTTTGCCAGTTTTGGATACTCCGTGAGAAGTATTTTTGAAAGATTTAACGGAACCTTGCTTTCGAAGTTGCCTACATATCGTTAGCTGTAAAGGAATTATGTCAGTGTAGTTTAGAATTTAGTGAGATGATGGAGTATGCCGAGGTGAAGATCCGATCGAGGTGCTGTTCCGCTGAGGTTCCAGTCCGCGGTCCTGTTACTGCATCAAAATCAAAAGAAATAAAAAATACTAGCTAAGACCGTCAACCACGAGTTACAAGATTCCTATCTATAAGTTTTCTTAGGGTTGATCTTCAGTCTTGAGTGGTTATTCATGCAGACATTAGATTTTAACCTTGACGCTTGTTAGCTGCAGGCGCTAGCTCATTCTTCTTCAGCTTTTCGAATTAAGACCGGACATGTAGTGCTTGTGACCTCAACCATATCTTTAGAAGTTCACATTTTTCATCAACTTCTGCATTTGGATTCACTTCTTGCCTTTCTCTCTTTTTTTGGATCGTAAATAGATATTGTTGATCACCTTGGACTATTGACTCGCATTCTCACTGCGAGCTTTTTTTGTTGCTAACTTGAGGTAGGCGCTTGATTGCCAATACTTGAATTGTCTTCCTTCAAAACTTGGACTGCCTTCCTTGAAATCTGTGCTATCTTCCTTTGAAACTTGAATTGCTTTCCTTTGTTTTGCCTGCTTGCTGAACTTGAGTCGTCTTCCTTAAAACATTGCTGCCTTTTCCTTTGTTCTCTAGGTGAGCGCCTGATTACCAACATTTGATTTGTATTCCTTTCCTCTTAAACTTGAATTGTTTTTCCCTTGAAACTTGAACTATCTTCCTTTGAAACTTGAACTGCTTTCCTTATTCTCCAGGTGGGCGCCTGATTGCCAAAATTTTAATTGTATTCCCTTGCTTTCCAAGTGGGCGCCTGATTAAACTTAAACTATATTCCTTTGATCTCCAGGCGGGCGCCCGACTACCAAAAACATGAATTGTATTCCATTGTTCTCCAGGTGGGCTCCTAACTGCCAAAAACTTGAACTGTATACCCTTGTTCTCCAGGTGGACGCCTGACTGCCAAAAACTTGAACTATATTCCCGTGCTCTCCAGGTGGGTGCTTGATTGCCAAAACTTGAACTATATTCTCGTGCTCTCCAGGTGAGCGCCTGATTGCTAAACTTTGACTATATTCTTGTGCTCTCCAGGTGGGCGCCTGACTGCTGAACTTGAACTGCTTCTCCATGTTCTCCAAGTGGGTGCATGATTTTAACAAAAATAGATAAAAAAAAAAAAATTTGCCCAAGTTTAGTAGCTGGGCACATATGTGAATGTTAAATTGAATCATGTTACCAAATATTCTAAGAATTTGAAAGTTAGATCCATTTATCCAGGAGGGTCATGAGAGCTCCTAATTAAATGACAGTTCTAAATCTAACTTATTTTTCTAAAGGTATTACTTCCGCTACATCTTGTTATCTAAGCCAATCTTAGAACTACACCATATTATCCAGGGGGTCCTAACAACTCTTAACTAAATTACAATTTTAAATCTAAGTTATATCTTCTGGAGGTATTACTTCCACTATATCTTGTTATCTAAGAATGTATTAAAGCTGCATCCCATTATCCAGGAGGGTCCTGAAAACTCCTAGTTAAAAGAGAGTTTTAAATCTAAGTTATATCTATTGAAGGTACTATTTCCACTATATCTTGTTATCTAAGAAGATCTTAGAACTACGTCTCATTATCCAGAAGGGTCCTGAAAAATCAAAATAAAGTCTTATCTTAAGAGTGACGATTCCTTACGGCTGAATTATACTTTTTCATGACAGAACTTACACTAAATCTTGTTTTCTAATGAAAATATTAAAACTAAGTCCCATTATTCGGGAAGGTCCTGAAAACTCCTAATTGAGTCCTATCTCAAACATGCAAACTTTGAAACCAACTTATACCCCTTAAGATACATTTACGCTAGATTTCTCTACTTATGATTGTTTCGATTTTTAAGCTAGGTTCTATTTTCCAAGAGGGTCCTGCAATTAAAACAAACAAAACAAATGAATTTTTTGCCCCAGTTTGCACTAGGAAGATTTGTGAGTTATTAGCAAAATCGTATACCACTTATACTATTGATGCAATGATGAGAGTAAACTAAAGACTAGACTAAGATGTGCGTCTCCTATGAGTAAAACGAAAAAACTTTGACCAGCAAATGAGTCTGCTAAAAATAAAACCTGAATGAACGAAAGTGGGAAGTGCGTCTCCTAGAGGTGAAACTTGAATGAGCCAAACTAGGAAGTGTGTCTCCTATGAATGAACCCTCAATTTAGGAAGTGCATCTCCTAAAAGTGTAACTTCAATGACTCAAACTAGGAAGTGTGTCTCCTATGAGTGAACTCTCAATTTAGGAAGTGCATCTCCTGTGGGTGAAACTTCAATGACTCTAACTAGGAATTGCGTCTCCTATGAATGAACATCTTAATTTAGGAAGTGCATCCCCTATGGGTGAAACTTCAATTACTCAAACTAGGAAGTGCGTCTCCTATAAGTGAAACTCTCAATTTAGGAAGTGCGTCTCCTATGGGTGAAACTTCAATGACTCAGACTAATAAGTGTGTCTCTATGAATGAGTTCTTAATTTAGGAAGTGCATTTTCTTCAACAACATATAACTTGAAAACCCAGACTAGGTAGTGTTTCTCTTATGGGTGATTTGTGATATTCTCAATATCCTTTGTGTTAGCAAAACTGGAGCATTACACCTGAAAATGTCAAGCTTCCAAGCTTTGATATGAACATAGCTTCCATCCCTATTTCAGACAAAGAAAACTTGTGAGTTTGAACATGGTGGTTGGTTTGTGGCCTTGACTTTGCGGTGATTGCACCTTCACTTGCCATGGTAACTTTGATTTCACCTTGAAAGACATTGATTGCTTATTGACTTACCAATTTTTTGTCACCCTTATCATAGAAAATACCTCTTCTCCATTCAAGCCCAATACCCTCTATCTGTTGCATTGCTCATGAACAAACATTTACCAAACTTTTGTGTTTCACATGAATCCCAAAGCACGTCAATTTCCACCCAATCAATGCGTATGTTGTTCTTTCTTGACTTAAACCAGTGGCCTTGGCCTTGAGTTCTATTGCTCCTTCACTTGTAAACCATTGGCCTTAGCCTTGAGATCTATTGCTCCTTCACTTGCCATTATAATTTTTATTTCCACTTAGAAGACCTTGCTTGTCATTTGGTTAACCGCTTCCTCTGTCAACCTCATCATAGAGAATACCTTTTATTTGTTCACCCAACATCCTCTATCTGTTGCATTGTTCATGAATTGATATATACCAAACCTTTGTATTTCACATGAATCCCAAAGCATGTTGATTGTTACCAACTCAGTGCGCATGTTATTCTTTCCTGACTTATGCCACTTTGTTGTGCCAGCCAGATCCCGCTTTGTGCAATTGGAAAGCTGGTGGCAAACTTTGAAGCCATTTCTCACTTGTTCTGACGAAACAGACTCAGGAAAAGGAAGTAAACAAGACAAAAGGAACAAAATAAAGGACAAAGGAATGAGATGGTTCCTAACAAGAAAACTTTAAAGTAGAAACCTATTAGATGTGGATACCAACTCTAATAACCATGACATGAACATGTTGTTTATTCTGTTAAACAAGTATGATGTTCAACTCTTGTTATACTTCTCCGCCATGAAACTGGGCTTCAATGCTCTGATTATCTTATTTGATTCACGATCCTTATTCGACTTATGGTGCCCAAAGGGTCTTCATCATCAAGCCTCACTTGTTTTTCTCTTTCTCTCAACTTACCATTACCCTATGGTGCCCGTGAGGGTTTCCACCAATAAGACTCTCTCATTTTTCATTTTCCCTGCTTAGACCGGAGCGTTGCCCTGATATGAATCATCTATACTTGCTAGACTTGGAATCTCTCGAAGACTGATCGGAAGGTCTTTCTTTGGACCGTAATGTGGTCTTTTGGATACGGTTAGAAAGAAAGAATATCAAAAGGATCAAAACAACTGGAATGGGTTCAAACTTACAACTTTTGAAATCAAATTTCTTACAACAACCACAACGTTTGTCCCAGTTTCTTTGCTTGGGGACGTTTGAATTTTTATTTTAATGGGACCGAACCATGAGGCTGTCTATGTATCCTTAAAAGGAATCAGGTCGAACATAGTTCACGATATAAGAATTGCTTTATTTTGTTTTGATTTTCTCTTTTCTCTTTCTTTTCTTTTCTTCTTCCTTTGTCTTTTTTCTTTTTGTTGTTTTGTTGTTTTTTTTCTTCTTTTTTCTTTTTTTCTTCTCCTCTTTCTTTTTTTTCTTTCTTCCTTTTTCTATTTTTTTCGTTTTGTTGTTCTCTTTTTTCTTTACTTACTCTTTCCTTTTTTTCTTTTCCTTCACTTATCTTTCGCGCTTGCGTTTCTGATCGTTGCTACTGATTCCAAAAGAGGGAATACGAAAGGAAATAAATAAGGCTCAAAGGGATAATAAAGGATAAAGTGTTTAGAGAGCATAACAAAATGTCTTCGTCATTCCAACCTTCAAAACATGCCAAGTACAAACAAACACAATTAAATAAACCAAAGAAATCACACATCGAGGTATAACATACTAGATTTAGGTTTAGGTATCAGAGAGAACAGAGAGGAGACGATTCGAGGAGGCTGTATGGAGGAAATAATTTAGGGTTAGGGGTCGTTAGCAAATAAAAAAAGAAAGTTTTAATGTAGATCGTTGATCTAAAGGATCAACGACCATGATTTGTTGGGATTTTGGGTCGGGTAGGTGTCTCTAGGTTTGAGCTGTGGTTTTTCATCCTGATTTAAATGGATTGGGACATGGGGGGGGGGGGGGGTTGAAATTGGGCTGATTTAATAGGCAAGGTCCGAAAAATAAAGGAATAAAATGGCTATTTGTTTAATACTTAAGTATTTGAATAAAAATAATTTTAAAAAAATGATTAATTAATTTAAAAATGATTTTCATGAAAAAAGGTGCTTTAGAATAATTATTCAATATTTAAAAAATATAATGGACCCATTTCTCGTAAAATAATGCAGTGATGTATACATGGACTGTAATTGCAAAGTTATTGCAATTATAGCCAAAAGGTACCAATTTGGATATTTATGAAATAATATGGACTCAATAGGACCGTAAACAGTTAAATCAAGAATCTTTTTAATAATATTTGTGATGCAACTTGTAATTATTTGTATGAATAAAATGCTGAGATATATTAATTTATTAAATATAAAAAATACCAATTGATTTTAATGTATGATTATGAAGATATATATGCATTTTAACTCTTATAGAAAAAAATTATGTATCAACTCTCTCAAGATACATCTTGTCTTACTTATTTCTATATCCTTCCTTTCTCATTCATAACTTCTCTTCTTTTGTCCTTTTAATGACTAATTTGACAGGTACAGAGCTTATAAAAAGGATTTCATAGACTGATCATCAAGTAGCTGAGTTGCGCACTGAGGCTGACAACTGGAAAGAACAAATTGAAAGCCTTCAACTAGAGAAGTATATTCTCGCTAAGGAGAAAGGAGCTTTGGAACAACAACTAAGGATGATCTCCGCTGAACTAGCAATTTTAGAAGCTTCTTCCAGTCAAGTTGAGAAAGATAAGGACATACTGGAACTCCTTTGATGAACAACACTCCAAGGCTACTAAAGAAATAAGGAGTTTGAAGGAACTCCTTAATTAGAAAGAGGTTTACGCGGGTGATCTGGTACAGATGCTTACCAAACTCAAGAATACCTCTGTACCTCCACAGATAAGATTCAATCCCTTGAAATTCTCTTGATCCTTTAAATGCGGCATATGAAGCCTCACAAGCAGAAAAAGAAGAGTTGAAAGTTGAGATCGAGCAGTGGGAGAAGGATTATGAAGTCCTTGAACACAAGTCAACACTTTATATTAGCTGAGATTTTTTGAACACTCGCTTTGAGACTTTAACTGAAGCTAGCAAGAAGGCTTTTGCCTTAATGCTGACATATAAAGGCTAGAGAAATAATTGAATAGACTCAATAGCTTCAAGATTCTTGATGCCCGAGGATGAAGGTTCCAAGGGTGATGGAAATGGACTTACTCCCGATGAAGCCGATGTTAAACCCTCTTCTCCTCAATTTGATCCTTCTTATCCCGTAGATGATGCTCCCTAGTTTTCTCCTTTCCCGACTTTTTTTTGAAAGTATTTGTTTTTGGATTTTTGTTGAAATTCACTAGTGTTTTGGATAATTTTTGGAGGATTTACTGCCCATATTTTTGGAGTAATGATATAAACTTCTTTTTTGCTTTTACTGCATATATGCTTTATGCTCTTTGATTTTTTGAGCTTATTGTTGCACTTAAAATGCTTTAGTAGATCATGACTTTTATATGCACTAGTTTTTATAATAGAGGGCCTTTTTATTTTAACAACGCTAATGAAGATGACGTCTTATCTTCATATTAGTGCAAAGATATGAAATATGAAGTAATTTGAGGAAGTTTATTTGTCGAACTTTCAAATAAGTAAGTTTGTACACTATTTTCATAACTGTTCATACAACATTTTCATAACTACTTTCATTATATTATATTTACAAATTCAAGTATATCTTCCCATGACTAAATTTATGACTTTAACCTAGAAGCTCGTGGAAATATCTTGCATCCTCTTTGCGAGTTTGAACGCTTTTAAAAAATTTTGATTGAAATCTTCAAGGGTTTCTTCAATGTTTTAACTCGGGTTGAACTATGCTCTTGGTATATAACTTTTTCCTTGTGTAACCTTCTATATGCATAGTCCCCCCCAGTGTGGAGCATTGAAGCGTGAAATCACTAACAATGGATCAACTCCTTTTTTTGGCCCTCTGAAAAGGAAAATACAAGTGGGACTCAGAAATAATTTTCATTTGATGTATGCATAACCCTTTTTCCATCATAAAGGTTGTAACATAGACCGGAAGTAATTAAGTATTCTGCGTGTCTTTCAGGTTTAATATCATCATTTGTTATGGGCCAACCTTTTGCCTATCATCTAAAATAGTTAGCAGAATTCAAACGAACAAAAAAAAATTGAAATTGCGTGGTCTGTGACAGTGGGTATTAAACTCAATTAGAAATAATACTTTTTCAAACGCACTACATTTCAATTCGACGGTAACACCTTTCCATCCATGATTTCCAGCTCATACGCTCATTTTCTGGCAATGCCTCCAACACTATATTGCCTTTTCCAATTTGGACTCAGCTTTCTGCATTTGCCGCTTTGCTTGACCGGAACACCTATTTGAGGACGAAGTCCCCAATTTTGAAGTACCTCAAGTTGGATTTTATGTTAAAATATCATTCAATCATATGCTTTTGAGATTCCATTCAAATTCGTGTTGTTTCCCTCCTTTCTTCTATCTAGTCCAAATTTACCCATTACTCTTCCTTATTCGTTGCTTTAGTGGTATGTGTGTACCTCATGCTTGGTTCACCTATATCTACCGAAATTATATATTCTGTTCCATACACAAGTGAGAATGGGGTCTCACCCATACTAGTTTTTGTCGTTGTTCAATAAGCCCATAGCACCCTTGGTCGTACTTTTGGCCATTTGCCTTTTGATTCTTCCAATCGCTTTTTTATGTTATGGATGAAAACCTTGTTTGTCGACTCACCTTGCCCCTTATCCACTAAGTGATAAGGTTCAGAAATAATTCATTTAATTTGCCAGCTTTGGAAGAATTAGGTGACTTTCGCGCCTATGAATTATGGGCCATTGTCACAGATGATCTCCTTAGCTTGAGGCAAATTCCCTACGATGTTCATCCCCTATTTCATGAAGGGCCATGGTGATATAATTGAATGCAACACCTATCTATGAAGCTTTCTTCTTCTTCTTCCATTTTTCGCCAATAATATCATGCCCTTATTAATGTATTCACCAATGATATTCCCCGACGTGATTGCAATAGCGACCCTCGTTTACTTCTCTCATTACATATTCCATTTGAGATGGTCTAAGGCACCGTGCTAAAGGTCCACTAAGCATTTTGCGATATAAATTTTTGTGAATTAAGAAATATTGAGCAACTTTTAACCAATAACAATTGGGATTTCTTCTTATCCCTAGGATAGATACCATACTACAAAAATGTTAATTCGTATTAGTCCACCAAATCGTAGAGTGCCTGGTCCTCTACAAGTTTCCGCTAAGAGCACTTAGTAAAGCAGTAAGTAAATGAGGCAGAGGATTTTTTCGTGGAAAAATATCGTACAAGGGGATCAAAAAACCATGACCTACACCTGTTGGCTTTTAACTTCACTAACTTGTAATCTTACCTATTACAAGACACTTAAAAGATTTGTAATTCTACAATACTTCCTATTGCAAAAGATTTACTCAACTAACTTGTGGAACCTTTACCACAAGCCACTTTGTGACTATCCTAATTACAAAGGTTTTTTCTAACTTGTGAAGTTATCACCACAAGCCACTTTGTAATTCTACGATTACAAAAGACTTTTCCTTATGACTAAATCTAGTCACAACATAAATTCAATGAGTTTATGGATGTACAATAGGATTCCTAATCAGTATGCTTCTAAGTAAGCGATTTAGGAATTATAGCAAGTATAATAACAAAGTTACAATTCAACTAGGATAACAACAATCAATCTTTTAGGAACTGATCCGTAGTGGCGTTCAACCTTATTCTTCAAGCTTGAGAGAATGATTTTTTCTGATTTTGTTAAATGCTTGAATGAGAAACAGAAACCTTCCAGTTAAGTTTTTGTATAAAACCCCTTTGGTACATCTTGATCACATCATTTGAAATAATGTGAGTACTTTGTTTGGTTAGAGAATGGGTTGGCTGACTGTGTGGTGCAGTGTGGTAGAAACAATGTCGTCAGTCACTTTAGTTCTAGCTGTGTCCAAATAATTATGTATTGCTGCTATATACGAACCCCATGAGCATCAGGTCTCGGTTTGGTTCCTAGCTCGTGAATTTATAGTAGTTCATCTTTTACTGGAGTCTATTGAAGTTTGTAGCAATCCAAAGTAGGTCAGGTTCCCTAACTGGTTTTGAATAGTAAGTTTGTTAGATCATCAGAACATAAGGCAATAGTATTTAAGATCTATCAATTTTTCCCTTATTAATGATCACAAACTAAACAATTATAAATTCAGACTTGGGCAGTAAAAAAACTTCAAAGAGTTCCCCCCGGGACAATGCCTTACTCTTTCATGTTCATAAGAACCAGTTCCCCAATGTGGTTCCTCCTGAGTCGTATATTAGGCTTTCTTTCTTCTCTTTACCCCTTTTGGAATCATTAAAAATATTAATCAGCACAAAAAAGTTCAACTAAGCTAACTCATGCATATGTGCACACAATCATGAGAAAGAAAATAACACAAATAGAAAGTACTAGACAAAATAAGAGAGGATTCATATTAATAATTTTTGAATATGCCTCTTCCTTTGAAAAAGGAAGAGGTAGCGTTGGACTTGATCATGGGAGCAGTAAGAGTAGTACATACCAACCTCACAGGAAGAAAAACAAAAACAACCACAAACCATTAACAAGGAACAAAAAAAATATCCAAAAAACTGGTCAGTCAAGGGGTTCTTAGGGGGCCCTAAAAAAGGCTTGGAAGTTGCGGCAAGTGTCTAGAGAACAAGATCTATTCGGGCATTTCTCAACTTTTGCTCGTTGAGCAGTTCAGCCTTCAAGTTCTTGACTTGCGCCATAAGATCAACATTTTCTTGGGTCAAATAGATCACCTCATCATTTGACATGGGGACCGCTCGGGCTTGCTGACCTTCCAGGATAGCATTCATGGCTTTCAAACGACGTATCTCCTCTGCTGCACTATTCTGGGCATTTATTAATTGTCACAGTTGAATTACTTCCCATACCCCCATACTTCTCTATACACTCGCACTCTTCCAAGGTTGTCTATGTGAATGTCTGCTTAAGGGTCCCCACCTTACGTGTTCCCATTGGAACCTTAAAGAACTTGAACACTTGGGTGAGCAAGAATCCATAGGGAAGCCCGTGATTAACATCCTTGAAATTGGCCACCTTCTACATTTGTCAATCATTATCGCAGGCAGACTTATAGGGTTGAAACCATCTAGTTGATCCATTAGGTATAGATCAGATTTTGAAGTTACAGACCTCCTTTCTGCTCGAGGCAACAGTACTTATTCAACTAGCTCAAACAAAACCTGGTAGATAGGAAGTAATGCTTTCTTATGGATCCGTTCTCCTGTCTGATTGGAATTATCTTTTACCGCCGCATTTCGGAAGTTGTACCGGCAAATATCTCGTACACTTGACACTCCAACTGTATGAACTTGCAAAATTTCTCCAAGCAATTGCATGTCAAAGACAATGCCCACACCATTGACCAAGGCACAAACATGGTCAGTATCGACTGCAAAAAGACTGGCAAAGAAACTCTGTACCTCCTCCTCATACATTTTAGGAGCATCAACGTTGAACATATGCATCTATTTTTGAAACTCCACCATTTCTAGAATTTGGCGCATTCCTACCATTTCTGAGATTGTTGGGCCAAATGTATGACCCAATAAAACTTTATGATGCCTTAAGCACTCAGAGACAAGGGCAGACCTCTCTTCTTACTTTCTTTCCTGGACTAGGTTCTTCAACTATTTCATACTTGCATTTTCTATGATTTTCTCCATTGACTTTGCCCTTTCCTTTGGACTTGACAAGAACATTATCGTCACTCACTACCTCATTCATCTTGGACTTAGAAGTAGACCCTTTCTCCCTTGAAACAGATTTAACCTTTTTCGAGGACCGCTTTAAGGGAACCAGGTTCTTCAAGATTTCCTTTCTCCACTTCAATTACAGGGATAGCATCATCACTTACAGGTACACCATCCTTCACCAACTTTCTTCTTTTCTTCTTGCTACTTTTCTTGCTCTTTTGGAGTGTAGAGTCGTGGGCCACTTTGAATTTGAGACTGGTAATGGGTCGCTTGATTTCAAACTCAGGGGTGGAAGCAACCCTTCGCTTACTTATGAATGCATCAAGGTGCACGTTTCCAAGTTTTCTTCATCACTAGATCGTATTTCTAGCACCTGAATTTCCAGGGGCTCATCGTCGAATGCAGAAATAGCAATGTCCTAGGAAGAGACTTGTGACATGGGTCCTCTTGAGAGGGATTAGGTTCCCCATGTGAAGCCCCAGTAGTGTATGCTACTACATCCCCTTCAGACGACATAATGGCCCATTCTTCCCTCATACTCTGCGACTCGTGTTTCTTGGAAATAACCTCATGCAACCCTATCAGCGGATACCACAAACACTATCTTTTCTTTTTCAACCGATGCTTCCATAACCATGGAGTCGATGCCAATTATGGTGGAACCTTTTGTGAACTTAGTATTTTGACCCTATTCTCCACTTAAGGTTTGATTGGTGTGGGCAACAGACAACGGAGAGAAAAAATAGCAGTGTCAAGTGTTTATGAGTTGCGAAGAGGTTTGGAAAATAGGAAAGGTGTTACTGTAGTAGTAGGAGTGATAGAGGGTAACAAGGACTCAGATACAGCGAGAGGTTCCATAGACGGGTCAGAGGTGGTTACTGTTGAGGCAGAGAGATCGAAAATTTTCTCAGCCATTGGAAAAGGTGGTGTGGTGATCCTTTCTTTTTGGGTGAATTTAGAAAAGGGCTTATGGTTAAGAAGGGAAGAAGAGTGGTGTTATTAAACGGAGATATGATTATGAAGGGAGAAGAATAGGCACCAGTTCTAAAACGGTGATTGGGCATGGAGAATTGTGATGTTCAGAGGGAGATGGAATGTTTCGAATTGAAGGGACATGACAGCCGGATCTAAAACGTTTATAATATGGCAGTCGTATTTTGTACTTTTTACGACGTGTATTAAAGGATTCACAGAACTACTAACCTTTAGTACAAGAACATGTTCTTGAATAACATTTTCTTCAAGCCTCCTTTTTTGAAAAAGGAAAATTAATCCTCTTTTATCAGTCATGTACTGTATCTACTGCTTCTATACTTATCATGCGTGTCTACCTGCAACGGTATTAAAGTGAGTTAAAAATGGCCAAAAAATACTCTGAACTAGTTATTTATTAAGAATAATAGCTAGCTAAAGAAGAATCAGGTCCTTAATTTGGCCTTAACAGTACCAGCTTTACTTTGTTTCTTTCAAACTATTCCCTATTTAGTGCCTTGGTAAAAATGTCTGCAATTTGATCTTCTGTGCTGCAGAAATTCATGTATATCGATCCTTTCTCCACATTATCTCTTAGAAAATGATGTCTCATATCAATATATTTGGTTCCTTTATGTTGAACTGGATTCTTTTCCATGTTGAGTGCACTGGTATTGTCACATAGGAGGGGCATACTTTCAGTGAGAACTCCAAAAATCCTCCAATTGCTGCTTTATCCACAGAAAGCTGAGCACAGTAGGATATGTAGCTACATATTCAGCTTCAACTGTTGAAAGAGCCACTGAATTTTGTTTCCTTATACACCAAGAAATAAGACATGATCTTAAGAAGTGAGCTATCACATAAGTGCTTTTTCTGTCCACAAGATAACCTATATAGTCTGCATCAGCATATCCAGTCATATTAAAACTGTCACCTAATGGATAATATAGCACCAGATCTTGCCTTCTTTGAGATATCTCAGTATACTTTTGCCAGCCTTCAAGTGAGATTCCTTGGGATTTTATTGAAACCTCGCACACAGGCTGACGCTAAAGACAATATCAAGTCGACTGGCAGTGACATAGAGAAAGAGACTTAATGATTTGTTTGATTCATAGGAGATCCAATTTCATCCATGTCCAGTCGAGTGGCAGTTGTAATAGGAGTGTCGATGACCTTTGATGTTTCCATGTCAAACCTATTCAAGAGTTTCCTAATATATTTTTGCTGACAAATGGAAGTACCCTTTAGGTCCTGTTTTACTTGAAGACCCAAAAAGAATTTTAATCCCCCATCATGCTCATTTCAAATTTGTTCCCCATAAGTTTTGCGAATTCTTCACACAGAGAGTCAACTATTTCTCCAAAAATGATATCATCAACATATACCTGAACAATGAGCATGTTCCTTATTTGTTTCTTTTAGAAAAGAGTGTTGTCAATTTTCCCTTACTTAAATCCATTTTCTAAGAGAATTTTTGACAATCTTTCATACCACGCTCGAGGAGCCTGCTTTAGCCCATAAAAAGCTTTGTCCAATTTAAACACGTATTCGGGGTGCTCATGACATTCAAACCCTGGGGATTGCTTCACATATACTTCTTCCTTAAGTAGTCCATTCAAAATGCACTTTACACATCCATTTGGAATAAAGTGAATTCTATATGAGAAGCAAAGGCGATTCGAATTCTAATAGTTTCCATGCGAGATACTGAGCAAAAGTTTCATCATAGTCAATTCCTTCCTCCTGATTGTAAACTTGGACCACTAGTCTGGCATTGTTCCTTGTGGTAATTCCATGCTCATCGAGCGTGTTTCTGAATACCCACCTGGTTCCTATAATGGTTCTATCTGGGGTCTGGGTAGCAAGTTTTGAATACTATTTCTCTCAAATTGATGTAGCTCGTCTTGCATGGCTAATCCAGTCTGCATCTTTTAAGGATTCTTTATGTTCTTGGGTTCTATCTGGGAGAGGAAGGCTGAGAAGGAAAGTGAATTTCTAGCTCTTGACTTGGTTTGAACTCCAGAATCTAGGGGATTGATTATGTTATCTATAGGGTGAGAACTTTCATGTCTCTATTTAGATATTTGGGTTCATTTTGAGAGGAAGACAACATGTTTGGTTGATTCTCCTCTATCCTTCTCTCAGATGCCAGTGGAGTTCCTTGAACTGCATCAACCACTCTTTCTTCAGCTTCAGTGATTGTAATTGAAGTTCTTGGTTATGTTGATGATGAGGCCGCGTTATCTTCATTTGGCTCCTACACTTGACTCATCAAGTATATCCTTTCCATTTATCATGTTAATGACTTCACCAGGAACAAGTAAGGTTCTCCATCTTGATTTTCCTCAACACTCTTCTCAAATGATGGATGAGATTCATCAAAAATAACATGGATGCTTTCTTCAACACATTGAGTCCGCTTGTTATATATCTTGTAAGCCTTGTTTTGAGAAGAGTAGCCAAGAAATATTCCTTCGTCGCTTTTGTCATCGATTTTACTAAGCTGATCCTTTCCATTGTTGAGAACATAACATTTGCATCCAAATGTTCTTAGGTAGGTAAGCTTGGGTTTTCTTCGATCCAGCAGTTCTGGGAACTGAGATGTTCTTGAGTCAACATTGTTCCTGCCATTGAGTCAGCATTGTTCTTGCCATTTCTTCCAGAGTTCTGCGGAGTTCTGGGAGCTGAGATGTTGTTAGTGATGCTATTTTCATTGCAGAATTCATCAATTTAACATTGTCAAAATCTGTCCCATGATCTGATCTAATACATACAACTCTAGACTCCATATTCACCTAGATTTTATTCACAAAGGCCTTAAATACTTCAACAGTTTCATATTTTGTTCTGGGAAACACAGTCCATGTGAATATGGAATAGTGGGCCACGATCATAAAAATATACCTCTTTCCTCATCTGCTTGACATCCTCATAGGTCTATAAGATCCATATGTAGGAGCTCAATCGGCTTTGAGGTGCTCACATCTCTTTTTGACTTAAATGAGGACTTTATATGTTTTCCTCTGGCACAAGCATCACAGACTTTTGAGTTTTGAATTGTGAAATAGGAAGACCATGGACCGGGTCCTTCTGAATCAGTTTGTTTAGAAGGGAAAAGCTTGCATGGCCCTGTCTTCTGTGCCATAGTTCAGCATCAACATCAACCGCCTTCAAACAACTCAGATCACCACTCTGTAAAGATTCGAAATCAGCAACATAGATGTTCTTGTATCTTTTGGCCAACGAACTATTTCACCAGTCACAAGGTCAATGACTGTACATATTTTGAACAAGAACTCCACCTCGTTTCCTTTATCGCAGATTTGAGAGAAACTTGGGAGACTGTACTTAAGTCCATCGACATAGTACACATATTCAATAGAGTGAGCAAGTGACTTCCCAACTTTTTCAACTCCAAGAATGTATCCCTTTTTGCCATTGCCAAAGGATATACTCCTCCTTGCAGGGATTTTAGTGAAAAAAAGTCTGTGGTATTCCCAGTCATGTGTTTCGAACACCCACTATCCATGAACCATTGTTGACCACTTCCCTTCAGTGTTCCTTGCACAAGAAATTAGGAGTTAGTTTTAGGAACCCAAACAAGTTTGGGTCCCTTGTAGTAACCAAGAGGAAGAATAAGATCTCTCTTATTCCATCCAGGTAATGTATGTTTTTTATGAATGGAACCTAGTCACTCTTTTGTGGTCATAGTTTTAGCAGCCACTTTATCTTTTGGTACTGATTGAATCTTGGTCTAGACATTTACATGGAGCCCAATGCTCCCATATTGGGTACAGGGCCAGTTATCAGATGCAGTGGCACTCTTACTATGAGGGTTATAAGGAGCTTTCTTTCTTGGGAACCTTGCTCCTCGCTTTTTTTCACTATCATTAGTGAACAAGGCAGTGATAACTTCTACGGACCAGGTCTATTTTAGAGACCTTTCAAGATCATTTATTACTTTTTCAATATTGGCTTGGAGGAGCTCATTTTTCTCAATTTTAGCACTCATCCTACATCTCAAGTCCTTCACCTCATCTTCAAGACTAAAGTATTCCTTAGTAACTATCTCCTTTCCTTTTTAGAGCTTTCAGGTTTTGACTAAGTCAAGGGCTTTACTATTAGTTCCCTTGAGTCAGCATTTTCTGCCAAGAGATCACTCTTTTCTTTTCTAAGAATTTCAATAGTTTTCTTTTGATCAGTAATTGCAGACACTAAGTCTTTTCTAGTATGTTCAGATTCTTCTAGTTCTAAGAACAAGGAATCCCAATCCTCTGCAAGACTAAAACATGTAGTAAACAAAACATTAACTAAGCACATGAGTTTTTTTGAAGAATAGGATTTCATATTTTTCTGAGTATCCTGAAGTTTACCTCTTCATTGCCATTGTCTTCATCATTGTCTCACTGAGCCATCAAAGAAAACGTTGAGTTATATCCAATCTCCTCGCCTTCAACTGCCATCGTAGAAATATCATCAGTATTAGATTTATCTTGTTTTACTTGCGTAGTTCCCTCATAATCTATTTGCAAGGCCTCCCATATTTCCTTGGCAGTGTCGCATGTAGAGATTCTGTCGTACTCTTTAGGTCCCAAACATATACCAGATTCTTGGCACGAAAATTCTTCTTCACTGCTTTCTTGTATGCTTCAGTGTATTCTCTGCTAGTCATTTTTTATTGAAAATGGAAATTCATTTAGTACCTTGACTGGGACAAACGGGTCATCGCAGATAATAACTCAAAGCTCACAATCCTCAACCATGATGAAATCATGCATTCTAGCTTTCCACCACCAATAACATTTTCCATCAAACTTTGGCGGGTGGTATATGGATTGACCTTCTTCTTAATTTAGTGGAGTCGCCATGAGGATCGTTTCCAGGTGTAAGCCTGATAGGAGGATCCCGCTCTAATACCAATTGTTAATTTGTATGAGTTCACCAAACGTAGAGTACCTGGTCCTCTACAAGTTTATGCTGAGAGCACTTAGTATAGAAGAAGTAAATGAGGCAGAGGATTTTTACGTGAAAAAATCTTTCACAAGGGTATCACACCTCCTTTTTTACCTACACCCTGCGAAGGGCGTATAATAGGGGTTTTCCGATTTCAGTGACAATCGAAAAGAGATTAGTTATTCATTAAAATTCAGAGTCGCCACTTGGGATAATTTATGGTGTTCCAATTTACCGATTTGAAATCTCGAATCGAGGAAAGATTGACTCTATTATACAATCTGCGAACCAAAAATTCGGGTAAGACCCAGGAGAAGGTGTTAGACACTCCCGAGTATCGTGGTTTTAGCACAGTCGCTCTGATTATACTTAGCATATAAAATTGTTTAATTGCCCATTTTAGAATATATGTGCTCTTGTCTTTTTTATCGCTTTTAATTAATAAACTTATCTCGAAATAGGTCACGCGTACATGTACCCATTTGTTTGGTGCGCGAAAAATCATGTCACGCGAACGTGTCCACAATTAATAACGCTTTATTAATATTAAAAAAGTTTGGCCGACGTTGCACGAACGCATACCTCAGTTTGGATTTTTTGAATCACAATTATGTCACGTGAACGTGTTCACAACCACGATAGTATATTAAGTGCGTGCCTAAAAGAAACAATTCTATGAATGTTTATTGACACAAAATTTATCAGCTCACTAAAGATTCTGACACTAACCACTAACTTGCCAACTTAATTAATTTATCAACCTAATAATCATTCAAGGATTGCATGCAGATCTTCTGCTATGACTTATTAATATTTGTGAGGAAAAATCCAAGTCACTCCTAACAGTAGCAAAATTTGAATGATAACCCAAGATTAAGATGTAAAGCTGATATAGTAAAAGAACGTAGTGGTGAGACTGCGGAATATTGAAAGATCTAAGTTCCATATAGCATTTTTAAACACTACGAACATGCATAGGAGCAACATTTCAGGCATTATTTTAACTAGAGAAAGGCGACCAGATAAACTAAGGAGATTGATTCTTTAATACTCAATTTGGCAGCATGAGTGCCAATATAAATCCACAACAAACCACAACTCAATAATAATATTTTAAAAAACTTTATATTACTTCTAAGGTAACATGTAGTTATGCTCAACATTCATCCAAATAGATTGATGAAACAAAATAACAACAGCTTTTAATTAAATAGAGTAGTACCCACTAAGTGATCAACATGACATCTTTTCCACTATAATTCAACCAATAATTCTCAGTAAACCCAGAGTTCCAAAAAAAAAAACAAGTTATACTCATTCAAAGATCAATTGGCAACAATATTCAGGAACTTGAGAAACAAAAAGAAAAAAAGGTAAGTTGCTGCAGATTTTAGAAAAAGAAGAACACGACCATCTCTAACTCTACTTTCACTACAACCCCGACTCCCACATTTTGATATGAATCCATTGAAAACAACCAAAATAAAATCCAGGCACTTCAGATTTCCTCCAATTCTAATAGCTAACAATAGGCTGTAAAATTCAACAATTTCAACCTCATAATGACACAGCCGATCACATTACTCTTGCATAGAGATTAATATATCTATTGATTTTGGGTCATTCAATGCCTAAAATCACCAGGAGTTCCTACCAACAAACAAAGTAATAGTCTAGATTCTTAAAAGGAAGCTTCAAACAAATAGCTTAGGTTTAGCAAAAGTAATACTGAATACTACATCTCCAAACACTCATTATGACTATCCTTGGAAGTCCCTTTACACAGAATATTTATACTAGCATACTACTCGAAATCTTTAAGAACTCATGAGGAATTTGAACAACGAAAAGGTAAGTATAATGTTTATACATATTGAAAACCAAACCAAATACACAATTAACTAGCTTGAAAGTTGCAGATTCATCATTTAAACAATTGCTAAGTTTCAAATATCAACTTGAATAAGCCAACTTCATGTTCATCTATTCTCATACATTGGAAGGTAAAATGAATACCTGAAATTCAAGAGCAGAAACAGTAAATAAAGTCAACCCAGAAATAAATAGAGCAGTAAATTGATCCACAAACTTCAAAACCAGATTCAGCAATTAGAACTAAAAAATCAGCTTGAAAACGCAATGGAGTCTCTCAACCAGCTTGAATCTAACTTTCAACAAACAAACATCAATCCATTTTGAATATCATAAGAGGAACTTTTGTTTTTTTCAGAAGTAAAAAAATCACTGATGTTTTCAATAGAATAGTAAATTTTTTTGGTTGTATTGTATTTTCTCAGATTTTTATCTCTTAAGGTCTGCCTTCATATGCAATAAAGCATGCCTTTATAGGCAAGGAAGTAGGGTAGCTTCAGATTTTAGTGTTTTGCACTTCCCCTTTGTGAATTTTCTATTTTGCTTAGTTATCCTTAGTTAATTTTCAGTTCATTAAAATAGTCCTCTTCCCCAGCTTCTAGAAAGATTTCTAGTTTGTTAGTTGGTAGATTCCCTCACCCAATTACCCATAGTACCCCTTAAGCCTCAGTTATTTACTCTTGAAAAAATCAACCTGGGTCGAATTGACCCAAGCATCAAACCTAAACTTTGGTCCTGTCATTCCCGTTTCATTCCCCCTCCTGGCTTTTCGTTTTCACAATCCAATTCAAAATCGAGCCTAAAGACCACTGGTTAAAACTAAGCCCCCCTCCCCTTCCCCCACAAAATCGGAATTCTTTCCTTTTCAAACAAAAATGAAATACAATGAAGGAATTAAGAACTTAAAACAATCACGAATTTACAATTTTCAAAAGAAAACATGCAATCATAACTGACTCGGACCGAAGAAGATAATAGAGAGAAGAACAAATGGAGCGAAAAGGGAAAGAAAGATGAGTTAAACGGATGGAAAAATGAAAAAGGCTTGAAATACCTAATTGAAAGTGGACGGGCCTCTGCCATGGCTTTGAATTGACCATCATTATATCGATTTTGAGCTGAAAATAATATTACTCGCGAGTTCTTGTTGAAATCCAGTGAGAAACACCAATTTATGCTCTAACCGGTCATAGAGACTCGCAGAATTCAAGAGATTTTGCTTTTGCTTTTCTTCCCCTTTTGAAATTTGAAATTGGCTTCGATTCATGGCGATCGAAAGATATTAGTTAGGGATTAGGGAAGAGAAGGTCAAGGGTTTCTATGGTCAGGATTTGGAGACACACCGCCGCTGACAATGGCGGGTTAGGGTTTCAGAGTGGAGGAGATGAAGTGTAGAGAGAGTTGGGTGAAGAGCGTCTCTGATGTTTTTCGGACATTATTAAGCGAAATGAGATATGCTTTCTGGATCGTTTGATGAGGCCAAATGAAGGTCCAAGATTTGTTGGGTCTGAATGAACTCTAAACGACGTAGTTACATTCCCCTACTACATCGTTTCAAAGCCTGGGCAGCCGACTTATCTGGACCGAGTAGAATGGTAAGTTTGGGCCTAGTTTAACGGGTTTCAGGGAGAGGGCGTTTGGTCCTGCTCAAAAGGCTTGAGTATAGCCCAAATGAGATCTCATCATTTCACTTTGTTTTTTTTTTCTATTTCAAATCATTTTTGTTTCAAAAAATCTTTTATCTTTTTTTCAAATTTAAATTAAAATCTAAATTAAATCCTAGAACCTAATTAATCAAAAATATTAATTAAACCTAAATAATAATTAATACAATTAGTAGAAAAATAAATTAAAATAAAACTGCTCGAAATTTTGAATTAAAATTAAAAAGTGCAAATTAAGCTATTTTTGTGATTTTTCACATTTTTATAAAACTTAATTAATTAATTAATTAGTACGAAAATATTAAAATAAATCCTAAATGCAAATGCACATAATTTTTTTATTTTTCATTAATTAAATAAAGCAAACATGCACATACAATATGCAAACAATTAACAAAAAATGCCACAAGAATTCACAAAATTGCAAATAATGAAAAGAAACTCATTTTCTTGAATTTATGGGAGTAATTCATATAAGGCAAAAATCACGTGCTCATAGCTACCCCTCTTTACTTGGATAACGGAGAGTTCTCGGCCGAAGATATTGTGAGCGGATACGAGCGATTTTTTCCAGTTTGAATACTCCGTGGGAAGCATTTTTGAAAGATATGACCGTACCCTGCTTTCGAGGTTGCATACATATCCTTGGCTAAAAAAAGGAATCAGGTTAGTGTAGTTCAGGAATGTTTGGTAGCTGGGACTACCATGAAGCTGTGATTTCACTTTTGTTGCTACTGCTTACCGAACCCCTTATTACACCATATCAAAATAAAAGAGGCTAGACTAAGCTATGATCTATGAATTACAGAAGTCCTATCTATATCTTCAAGTTTGATCTTGTGATTCTTGCCGTCTTGTTGACTTGTATTCTCCCGGTGCAGTTCCTTTGTTGCTGATTTGAGTTGCAATCTGAGATGTTGTTCCTTTTCTCCAGGTGGATGCCTGATTACTAGACTTGAACTATATTTCTTCGAAACTTGGATTGTCTCGTTCTCCAGGTGGGTTCCTGATTGCTAAACTTGAATTGTATTCCCTTGTTCTCCAGGTGGGCTCTTGACTGCCAAAACTTGAATTGTATTCCCTTTTCTCCATGTGGGCTCATGATTACCAAAACTTGAATTGTGTTCCCTTGTTCTCCAGGGGAGTGCCTAACTAATAAAACTTAAACTGTATCCCCTAGTTCTCCGGGTGGGTGCCTGACTGCTAAAACTTGAATTGTATTCCCGCGTTCTCCAGGTGGGCTCCTGATTACCAAAACTCGAATTGTATTCCCTCGTTTTCCAGGTGGGTGTTTGACTGCTAAAACTTGAACTGTAATACCCATGTTCTCCGGGTGGGCACCTGACTGCTAAAACTTGAATTGTATTCCCTCATTCTCTAATAGACTCCTGATTGCCAAAACTCGAATTGTATTCCCTTGTTTTCCAGGTGGGCATCTGACTACTAAAACTTGTATTGTATTCCCTCATTCTCCAAGTGGGCTCCTGATTGCCAAAACTTGAATTGTATTCACTCGTTCTCCAAGTGGGAACCTGATTGCTACAACTTGAACTGTATCCCCTTGTTCTCCATGTGGGCGCCTGACTGCTAAAACTTGAATTGTATTCCCTCATTCTCCAGGGGGCTCCTGAATACCAAAACTCGAATTGTATTTCCTTGTTTTCCAGGTGAGCATCTGACTACTAAAACTTGAGCTGTACTCCATCATTCTCCAGGTGGGCTCCTGATTGCCAAAACTTGAATTGTATTCCCTCATTCTCCAGATGGGCACCTGATTGCTAAAGCTTGAACTGTATTCCCTCGTTCTCCAGGTGGGCTCTTGATTGCCAAAACTTGAATTCTACTCCCTCGTTCTTCAGGTGGGCGCCTGATTGCTAAAACTTGAATTGTATTCTCTCGTTCTCCAGGTGGGCTCCTGATTGTCAAAACTTGAATTGTATTCCCTTGTTCTCCAGGTGGGCACTTGATTGCCAAAACTTGAACTACATTCCCTTGTTCTCCAGGTGGGCGCCTGGTGACAAAAAAATTGAACTATATTACCTTGTTCTCCAGGTAGGTGCCTGATTACCAAAAACTTGAACCATATTCCCTTGTTATCTAAGAAAGTATTAAGCTACATCCCATTATCCAGGAGGATCATGACAATCCAAAGTCAAATTTCATCTTAAGAGTGACAATTCTTTACGATTGAATTATACTAACCTACAGCAGAACTTACGCTAACTATTGTTATCTAATAGAAATCCTAAAGCTAAGTCCCATTATTCTAGAGGGTCCTGAAAACTCCTGACTAAATCCTATCTTAAAAATGTAAACTTTGAAACCAACTTATATTCCTTTGGGGTACATTTATGCTATATTTTGCTACTCATTTTTAAAAATTAGGTCCCATTTTCCAAGAGGGTTCTGAAAACTCCTAATTGAATTCTATCTCAAACATGCAAACTTTTAAGCTAACTTATATTCCTTAGGGATACATTTATACTAGATTTTGTTATTCATGATTGTTTTGAATTTTAAACTAGGTCACATTTTCCAAGAGGGTCCTGAAAATGAAGTCTTATCCTAAGAGTTACAATTTTACGGCTGAATTAACCCTACAACAGAACTTATGCTACATCTTGTTGTCTAATGGACATCCTAAAGCTAAGTCTAATTATTCAGGAATGTCCTGAAAACTCCCGACTGAATCCTATATTAGAACATGCAAACTTTGAGACCAACTTGTTTTCCTTTGGGGTACATTTATGCTAGCTCGTGCTTCTCATTATTGTTTTGAATTTTAACTAGGTCCCATTTTCTAGGAGGGTCCTGAAATATTACGGTCATACCTGTATGGTGCTTGCTTTTCCCCTACGGAGGGTTTCCTTGAAACAACCGGAACTTTCTTCCCATGTTTCAATCAAAGAAAAATCTTGTCAGTATAAAATGTAGTGGTTAGTTTGTGGCATTGTTGCTGAAAGTGGCCTCCTCGCTGTCATGCTTTGCTTTGACTAGCTTCCTCGAACTGGCCCTGAACCTCCTGACTTTCTAACTGACTTTCAAATCCCATGACCTTGGATGAAATGAGTGTTGTTTACTCAAACCATTGTATTATGTCCCCAACCCTTTATCGGAATCTTTGTATCTCTCCCGAAATTACCAATTCATTCCACCGATGAAGCTTCCGGTGATTCTTTATATCCCACTTTACATCATGTTGCCTATGGTATGTTCTAGCCACACTGTGCTTTGTACTTTTGGGAGCTGGTAGTAAGTTTTGAAATCTTTTCTTACTTGCTCAAACAAAATTAACCTTGAAATATCTTAGAGAAATAAAAACCCAAAAGAAAATAAAATGCAATGACTTTGAGTGTTAAGGATAAGAAGAATCCAAAATTGGATGACTGCTAAAAGGGGAAAAAGAAAAGAGACTTATCTGCGTGGAACAGCTGGTACCAATGATCATGACATGTATGTTGGATTAATTGGCCCAATCTTTCCAAACAATCATCTCTCAGTTGCCATGCTTTGTTGCCCTGGAATTCCATAACTCGATTTCTTCAACCAATCCTTGACCTAGTTCATCCTGCGGTGGCTTGAAAGGTTTGCACCAATAAACTCTCTCATTTGTTTATCCCTCAGCTCACTATCACCTTTAGGTTCCCTTGAAGGTTTTCGCCAATAAGACACCCTCATTTTCATTTCTCTCAACTTCCGTCGCCTTATGGTGCTCATGACGGTTCTCACCAATAAGATTCTCTCATTTTTAATTTCTTTTCAGCTCCCATCTCCTCACGGTGCATGTGAGGATTTTCACCAATAAGACTCTCTCATTTTCATTTTCCTTACTCAGACCAGAGTGTTGCCCCTGACATGAATCATCTCTACTTTCTTGGCTTGGCATCTTTTGACGACTTATCAGAAGGTCTTTCTTTGGACCATAACGTAGGATTTTAGATAGGGTTAGAAATAAATGGTGTCAAAAGGCTCCAAACAATTCAAATGGATTCAAAATTACAACTTTCGGAATCATTATTCTTACAACCACCACAACTTCTGTCCTAGTTTCTTGCTTGGGGACTTTTGGATTTTTATTTTTATGGTACTGAACCATGAGACTGCCTACGTATCCTTAAAAAGAATCAGGTCGAACGTAGTTCATGTCATAGGAATTGCTTTGTCGTTGTGATTTTCTTCTCTATTTTTCTTTTTTTCTTTCTTTCTTCCTTTTCTCGTTTGTTGTTTTGTTGTTTTTCTTTTTCCTTTTCTTATTTTTTCTCTCTTTTTTCTCTTTTTTGTTTTCTATTTCTTATTTCTCTTTTCATTCTTTTTCTTTTCTCTTTCCTTTACTTATATTTCACTCTTGTGCTTCTGATTTTGCTACTGATTCCGAAAGAAGGGTATGAAAGAAAATAAATAAGGCTCAAAAAGGGTAACAAAGGATAAAGTGTTTAGATAGCAGAACAAAATACCTTCGTCATTCCAATCTTCAAAATATGCCAAGTACAAACAAACACAATTTAACCAAAGAAAATTATACATAGTATCTCTTGAACGCATCAGAATTGATGGCCATTTCTACACACTTGCATTCTACATCTGTTAAATACAAAGCCCCATTGGACAACACTCTCGTCACGATGAACGGACCCTGCCAATTTGGGGAGAACTTGCCCTTTGCCTCCGCTTGATGAGGGAGGATATGTTTCAATACTAACTAACCCACTTCAAACCTCTGTGGGCGCACCTTCTTGTTATATGCTCTTGCTATTCTCTATTGATACAACTGGCCATGACACACAGCTACTAATCTTTTTTCGTAAATCAAACTCAATTGCTCTTGATGGGTTTTGACCCACTCATCAATATCAATTTCGACCTCAGCGACAATTCGAAGGGATGGGATTTCAATCTCTGCAGGTATCACTACTTTTGTACCATACACCAACAAATAAAGAGTTGCCCCTACTAAAGTATGAACAGTACTGCGATAACTTAACAATGCGAAAGGAAGCTTCTCATGCCATTGCCTAGAATCCTCCATCATTTTTTGAAGTATCTTCTTTATGTTCTTGTTGGCTGCCTCAACTGCTCCATTCGCCTTGGGGTGGAATGGGGTGAAATTGCCATTTGTAATCTTGAGCTGCTCACATACCCCTTTTATCTGCTGACTATTGAGATTAGCCCAATTGTCTGTAATGATCACCTTTGGTATCCCAAAATGAAAAATGATATTTGAGTGCACAAAATCGACCACCACTTTCTTGGTTACAGACTTGAACGTTTTAGCCTCTACCCACTTGGTGAAGTAATCAATGGCCACCAGAATGAACCTATGCCCATTGGACGTTGTTGGCTGGATGATCCCAATGACATCCATGCCCTAAGCAACAAAGGGCCATGGTGCAGACATTATATGTAGTCTAGATAGTGGGGAATGAATCAAATCTCTATGCATTTGACATTGATGACATTTGTGCATGGAACTAATACAATCTCGCTCCATAGTGAGCCAATAATAACTTGTTCGGAGAATCTTGTTTTCCAACACATACCCACTCATATGTGATCCATACACTCCAGAATGTACCTCGATCATGATGGTTGTGGCCTGTCTAGCATTTATGTATATCAACAACCCAAGATCTTACATTCTTTTGTACAATACCCCTCCACTGAAGAAAAAATCACTTGATAAGTGATGAATTGTTCTCTTTTGATCACCTGTGGCTTGTAGGATACACCCCCATCCTAATATATTCCTTGATATCATGAAACCAAGGCTCGCGATGGAGTTCTTCTTCCACCACATTAAAGTAAGCATGTTGATCATGGACTTGTATATGTAATGGGTCAACATAAGCCTTATCTGGATGATGTAACATCAATGCTAAGGTAGCCAAAGCATCAGCGACCTCATTGTGGATCCTTGGAATATGCCTGAATTCTACTGATCGAATCATTGATAAAAATCATGCAAACATTTCCGGTATGATATGAGCTTCAAATCTCGTGTTTCCTGTTCCCCTTGAATCTGGTGCACTGGAAGGTCCGGGTCCCCCAAGAACAAGACTTCTTAGACACCCATGTCCACAGCTAACCTCAAACCCAGAATACACGCCTCATACTCAGCCATGTTGTTAGTATTGTAGAAACGAAGCTAAACCATAATAGGGTAGTGATGCCCTATTCCAGAAATAAGTATCGCTCATATCCCAACGCCTTTTATATTAGCGGCCCCATCAAAGAAAATTTTCCATCCTGGTTTTTCAACATGTGCCAACTCATCAATGTGCATCACCTTTTTGTCAGGGAAATAAGTCTTCAAAGGTTCGTATTCTTCATCCACTAGATTCTCGGCCAAATGGTTAGTCAATGCGTGTGCTTTCATTGCGGTCCGAGTCACATAGACGATGTCAAATTCTATGAGCAAGATCTGCCACTTTGTGAGCCTCCTGTGGGCATAGGATTTTAAAATATACATTTCAACGGATCCAAGCAAGAGATGAGGTTAGTAGTGTAAGATGACAAAGAATGCTTCAATTTTTGCGCTTCCCAAGTTAGGGCGCAACATGTACTCTCAAGGTGAGTGTACTTAACCTCATAGGATGTGAATTTCTTGCTGAGATAATAGATAGTATGCTCCTTCCTACCGATGATGTCATGTTGACCTAACATACAACCAAACGAATTATCCAAAACTGTCAAATACAGAATCAGAGGCCTCCCTTGTTCTAGTGGCACCAACATAGGTGGATTTGACAAATACCATTTAATCTTATTAAATGCTTCTTGACACTCATCTTTCCACTTGACCGCAACATCCTTCTTTAACAGTTTCAAGATAGGCTCACAAGTTGTCGTAAGCTGAGCAATAAACCTGCTGATATAGTTCAACCTCCCCAATAAACTTATTACCTCAGTCTTGTTCCTCGGAGGTGGAAATTCTTGGATATCTTTAATCTTTGACGGGTCAAGTTCAATACCTCAATGGCTGACGTGGTCAGACTGCTTTTTGGACTTTACAATTTCATCATCCACATAAACCTCGATTTCCTTGTGTATCATGTCGTGGAATATGGTTGTCATTGCGCTCATGTATGTTGCCCCAGCATTTTTCAGACCAAAAGGAATGACCCTGTATGTTCCCTATGGCGTGATGAATGTCGTCTTTTCCGCATTTTCCTCATCCGTTAAGAACTGGTGATAGCTCGCATAACAATCCACAAACGAACCAATCTCATGTTTTGCACAATTATCAATCAATATATGGATGTTCGGCAGTGGGAAGTTATCCTTTGGACTCGCCCTGTTGAGAGCACATTAATCAACACATACCCTGGTCTTACCATCCTTCTTTGGCACATGCACAGCATTGGCTAACTAAGTGGGATACCGCGTGACTCAAATGAAGTTTCCTCGAACTGCTTTGTGAATTCCTATTTGATCTTTATGTTCATGTAAGTTTTAAACTTCCTTAACTTCTGTTTTACGGGAGGGCATGCCGGGTCAGTAGGCAATTTGTGAACCACCAAGTCAGTGCTTAGACCCGGCATGTCCTCATATGACCATGCCAAAATATCTTTGCATTCAAGCAACACTTTGATTATCTCTTCCGTCAGTTGTGGCTCAAGATGGACACTTATTTTAGTCTCTCTGATATTATATGGGCCCCTAAATTGATTGCTTCTGTATCACTCAACTTTGGTTTGGGTTTTTCTTCAAAGTGGATTAATTCTTTACTAATTTCTTCAAAGGCCCCATCCTCATCATACTCTGATTCATCATCACAATCTATCTCTTGAATTATTATTTTAAAATTAGATTGGCTCTCAATACCGGGCCAAAGATTCCTACATGTCATGTCATCGAAACCAGCATAAAAAGAACTGTACAAGAAAGAAAAGAAAAGCAAAGAAAACAAAGAGTATCAGAAATGATGAAAAGGGAAATGAATTTCATTGAAATTTAAAGATAACAAGGTTTATACATCCAAATAAACGGAACATAGAATCTTAATTACAACCCTCCAGATAAGCTGAAAGAATACAAAGCAAACTACCAAAACTCCTTCCTAGTCGGGAGAGGAGTAGCTTCCCAATTGTTGATCTTTGCACTGGGCCCAACAAATTGCACATACGCCTTGCTAGACCCTCTCCATCTTCCACCATATTCACATTTTCAAAAAACTTCTCTAAACATTCAAGCAATTCTTTATCAGGACCAACCATAGAATTGTAATTTGTTATTGATGGGCGCTTCTTGGTGCCGGGACTAACAAATGATATGAAGAGACGTGAGACAGGCTTTGGGAGGGCCTATGCCTTCTATTTCATCCTTCTGGCTCTTTTTATATCTGCAACTGTGGGCTTCAATCCCAAACCAAAGGTGTCCACATTTTTTGGGAGAGACACCGGTTGTACGATACCTTGCATCGACGCTCCCAAACCCTTCCCTGGGACAAAACCATTTCTCAATATTTCAGTGGCTACCATGACTGATGCAATAGCTACCTTCGATACTGGATTGCACTCCCCTTCTAGAGTTTTCTTTACCGATATCGTATCAGAAACCTGATATACCCAAGCCCTTTGTCATCCTCAGCCTCAATGAATGGTACAATGGAATCACTATGGGCATACAGGTTGTCCTCGCCATGCAAAACTATTTCCTGTCTATCCTATTTAAATTATACCATTTCATGCAGAGTAGAGGGGACTGCTTTAGCGACATGGATCCAGGGTCAACCCAACAGCAGATTGTAAGAGACAGCCATATCTAACACCTGAAATTCCGTGGTAAAATCAACTGGTCCGATTGTCAGCTCGAGTACTATGTCATTGACCGATTCTTTCCCTCTACCATCGAACCCTCTTACGTAAATATTGTTCTTGTGAATTCTTTCATCATCCACTTTCAACTTGTTCAGAGTGTAGAGAGGGAAAATGTTTGCACTTGAACCATTATCGACCAATACCCGGGTAACCACGGAATCTTCACACTTCATCGTAATATAAAGGGCTATATTATGTTCAGTACCCTCTACGGGTAATTCATCATCAGAAAAAGTGACTCTATTTATCTCGAAAATCTTGTTGGCTATCTTTTCAAAGTAATTGACTGAGATTTTGTCAGGAACGTGGGCCTCGCTCAGGATCTTCATCAGTGCTCGATGATGCTCGTCCGAATGAGTTAACAATGACAACAGTGAAATTTGGGTAGGCGTCTTCCTCAATTGTTCCACAATAGAGTAGTTTTGCACCTTCATTTTTTTCAAAAAATCCTCTACTTGTTCTTTAATCATAGCTTTCTTCACCAATATTGGGTTATCCTTGGTGGTTTTAGGTTTCCTCAACTCTTCTAGGGCAAAGCATCTCCCCAATCGGGTCAATCCATGGGTCCCATAGACTTCTTCTTTAACCTCTTTCCTTTTGTAAGTCACTCTATCATTCATGTTCATTTCTTGATGGATTGGCAGCGGGTTCTGGTTAATATTGGATGCTTCCGGAGCTTGTACCTCAATCTGACGCGAATCAATGAGCTCTTGGATAGAATTTTTCAAATGCCAACATTTCTCTGTGTCATGCCCTTGGGCACTAGAACAATATTCGCAACTGACAGATTAATTAACATTTCTCGGGGGATGATTTGGCAACTTTGCTTCAATCGGCCTCAGCATATCTAACTATCTCAACCTATGGAAGAAACTAGAATAGGACTCTCCCAATGGAGTGAAGGTTTTCTTCTTCTGCAACCTCTCATTCTTAAAGGCTTGATTGGCCTAGAAAGTTGGTCACGGGGGGAGGGGGGGAGGGGGGGTATAAAGGCTCTTGGGGGTGGATAGGCATTTTGTGGAGCTGGGTAAGTATTTTATGGGTTTGGCACACGCCATTGTGCATGCGCGGGAGGCTGAGTGTATGTTTGTGCATGATGGACAGAGAAACGTGGGTCTGGCATAGGGTAGTAGTGTTGTGGTGGGCTATATGGAGTGTGGGGGTAGGTTTGGTGGTGGGGTCAAGGCTATTTGTAATGTGATGAGCCCCTAGATCCAAACCAAGCTCGTGAATCAATCGTTGCTACTTCCTCTTTCTTCTTCTTTCCAATTGCTCCCCCAGCCCCGCTTTGAATGGCCTTGATTGCTGAATAGCTCATGATTTTAATAGACTTGAGCCCTTCCTCTACCATGCTTCCCATTTTCACCACTTCATTAAAGGACTTTCCTAACACCGATACCAAATGACTGAAATAAGTAGGCTCTAAGGCCTGCAGGAAGTAATCCACCATTTCACTTTCTTTCATTGGAGGGTCAACCCCCGCTGCCTGCTCTCTCCAACGGAAGCCATACTCCTTAAAGCTCTTATTGTGCTTTTTCTCAAGTTTCATCAAAGACAAACGATCCAGAATAATTTCAAGTTTGTACTGAAAGTGGCAAGCAAATGCCTGGGCTAGATCATCCCACGTATACCACCTTTCGTGGTCTTGCCGGGTATACCATTTCAATGCTGAACCGCTCAGGATTTGAATGAACTATGTCGTAAACTACAAGTCTTTCCTTCCATCTCCCCTTATTTTGCTATAAACCCCTCTCAAGTGTGCTACTGGATCACCGTTCCCATCGTATAAATCAAAGTTAGGCATCTTAAACCCTGTCGATAATTGCACATCTGGAAACAAACATAGATCTTTGTATGCTACGCTTTCTTGACATCCTAGTCCCCATATGTATTTGAATGATTGATCTAAGCTTTTAACTTTTCTGAACATCTCCTCCTGTTCGGGATTTTTGGCTGGTGTTTTAGCTTCTGCAGGGATATCAAAATGAGGGTGTATGAGTAGGGTTCCAGATCACTAAAAGTAGGCTCCGGAGGGTAATACTGATTATTATGGGCTTGAAACAAAGGTTCGCTGGAAGATCTGTGGAGTGTAGCGAGTGGGGGTGCCACGAAGATTGGAGTGATTGGTGGAGGAGGATGTAGAACTGGCTTAGGTGGTAGGACTGGTGGTGTTTGGGAAGTTGTGCCCTGGTAATGTTGGTAAATGGGAAAACTCAGGGGAAAATCAGTTGTAGGATGATCATGCGACTGAGCTAATGGTGGGATGAAGGCAGGGTTGGCGGGATAAGCTGGTTGTGGTTATCCTTTTTCCCATGCTTGCTACATTTCAGCCATTTGTTGTTTCAGTTTATACATCTCTTCTTTCATAGCATTAGCATCCAACTCTCCACCTCTCTTGAGGGATCAATGATTGATAATAGGTGAATTAGACTATAATTATGCCCTAAAGAAGTATATTTCTGTATAGATTTATTGCAAAAAGTGATAACCAAATGCTCTGATTAGTGTTTTTCATGCTTTGCAGGCTATATCCAATAAAAGAAGTTAGTGGAGCACTTTTGGGATCAACTACGGAGAAAAGGAGGCCAATCAAACAATACCCACGAAGTGCACCAAGTGAAAGGACAAAAGCAGAACTGAACCTGGCCTACCGCTATCAAATCGTAATCGCGGTAGGACAGCGGCATAACATTACCAAAGATTTAGAGGACCATTCTGGCCGCGGTCCTGGCGTAACCGCGATGGGACCGCGACAGAACGCAAAAATTTCAGGGACCAAAGTGTCAAGTCAAGAAAATTCTATGAAAAACCCTTGTAAGATGTAGAAATATGGCCACATTAGGGCAGACTTGTTTTTGGAGATTACTTTTGCAAGATACACAAGTGTGAGAGATCACCCAAAAATATCATAGTACTTTATCTCTTCTTTTTCTTGCAATTTTCCATGATGAATATTTTCGTAGTTTATCTTTACATTGTTATGAGTATCTAAATACTTTAGTCTAAGGTTTGATGGAACCTATTGAAGGATTAACTTCTTGATTATGTTAATATAGTTTGCCAGTTAATCTCTATTTGTTCAACTATGTGTTTGTTGTAGTTAATTGACATGATCCTCAATTAGTTGTGCCTATTTAGTGTGCATAACTCGGAAGAGAGTGCATATTTAGGTAATTGTCGAACAATACCACTCCTAAAGTATAGGAGAGATCTATAACTACGAGTTCATAGGTGGTAATAGGGATAACGAAGCCTTGGGTGCAATCTAAAGTGAGGTGTAATAAACAAAGTTAGCTAGCGTATCTCGGGAGAGTGCATCTAGTAAATTATCGTGATTACTTGGGAGATATTTTGCGGTAAAAAGAGTGCTCATGATTGATAGAGATGTTTTGGTGAATCTATATAAAGCGAAACCGGAAGGGATTTCATCAATAAGGGAAATCACTACCATAGAACTATCTCATTATTGTTTACAACTCAAGCATATTTAGTTTACAACTGTTTATTTACTTTTAGTATTAGTTATTAGAAATAAAATCACTATTGTTTCCGATATTTGGGGAAGTTGATTCTAAAGAATTTAGTACGTCCAACAAAAGTGATTGATAGGTTAATTCTCCGTGGATTTGACTCTGGGCATAAATACTCAGGTTATATTTGAAACGTCCGCGTGGCCATTTATAAGGCATATTTGGGCGTGACCAAATTTTGGCATCATTGCTAGAGAATTAACGGTGTTATCAATTACAATTGAAAGAAGTACAACTTTTTTAGTGTAGTCAGTGTTTTCTCTATACCCAATTTTTACATTGAAATTTTAACGGGTGTTGACTTGGTTGCACCGGCGCATACCTAGAAACTCATCGAGATCTAGTGAAGTATTTGAAACATTATCAGATCCCGAGAAAGTTTTCAAGACTTTGAATCGGGCCAATTGGAAAAACAAACAACAACTGCACAACTCAAAACAATCATGGGAGACCACGAGGAAAACCCTGAAGTATCAATAGTGCCAGAGGCTACTCTCTATGACTGGGCACAACCCATAGCTGAAAATCTGGCCACCGCGATTATAGTCCCGCATGTACAAGTTGAATCATTCCAAATCACAAATAACATGTTGAATTTGTTGCAAAACAAGGGACTATTTTTGGGGTCACAAATTAAATATCCTCAACAGCACTTGAAGAATTTTCTATCTATCTGCAAAACCCAAAGGCAGCCCAACGTAACTCAGGAAGCAATCAAGCTGTTGTTTCCATTCTCAGTGACAGGAGCTGCCCTGACCTGGCTGAACTCACTCCCCATCAATTCCATAACAACTTGGGAGGATTTGGTCAGGCAATTTCATAATAAGTTCCACCCACCCAACAAGACTGCTCAATAAATTGATGACATTTTGAGCTTTAAACAGAAACCAATGGAGACACTGCATGAGACATGGGAGCATTTTAAAGGAATGTTAGTTATATGTTCACACCATGGTATTCCAGATTTGATGTTGGGGTAGAGGTTTTACATAGGTTTGTCAGATAGTGTGAAGAATATTGTTCATGCTCAGCTGGTGGAGCTTTCTTGAGCAAAACATGGAGAGATGGCCAGAGTATGCTTGACAAGATGGCATAGAATTCGGGATGGACAACCAGGATGCACCTATTACTCCAGTGGTGCACTTAGTTCCTCTTGATCCATCCAATTCTATGGCTGAAAATATGGCTACCTTATTGACACAGATGAGCATACTCACCAAAAAGGTGGAAGAGTCAGAGCAGAAACAGCAGGTACATATTGTTGATACTACTAATGGGGCTTGTGCACATCTTGCATTAGTCAGCTAACTGGTAACCAGTGGAATGCAGAACACGATCATCATCACTACCCTGAAGATATAAACTATGTGTCTAATTATGGAGGCCAGAGATAGGGTAGTCAGAATTGGGGTCAACAGAATCAGCAGTACAGGCCAGCACAGCCACAGTTCAACACTGGGAACATGGGAGGTATGAGACCCCCCAACAGTATGGCACCTTACCCAAGACCACAGGGATACAATAATCAGAATCAGCAGCAAGGGTATCACCGGCCTTAGCATCAGCATGGTGGAAGGCAAGAAGATGGTTTTGCTAGACCTGAAGCAATGATACAGTAGGTTATTGGGTCTAATGCAAAAATTAATGAGAGAGTGGATGCACATGATGCAGCAATCAAGAATATTGAGGTGCAGGTGGGCCAAATTTGGATGTCCCTAAAAAATCGACCTCATGGGATAGTACCTGCAGACACCCAGGTAAATCCAAATGATCAGGGCCTGAAACAGCTGATGGTGGTAAGCCTACGTAATGGCAGAGATTTCTATGTAGAGCAAGAAAGGACTCGGGAAGCTAAACAGGATGAGACACTCATACCAGTGCCCATAGAGCTGGATGAATCAATGAAACTGACGGAGGTGACAGTCCATCCTGCTCAAGAAGAAAACAAATATTCAGAGTGAGACCGGGAAAGAAGCTGAAACAGTCCAGGAGCCAGTAGTTGATGTATCGGCTGATAAAGATTAGTCCCAATTGATTGGGAAAAAGAGACCTCCTACACCCTTCCCTTAGAGGCTGGCCAAGTACAAAAAGCAGGAGCAATACAAGAAGTTCTTTGACATGTTAAAGCAAATCCAAGTCAATATACCATTGATTTAAGCTTTGAAGGAGATGACTGGGTATGCAAAAATGATGAAGGACTTGATGTCCTGAAAGTTTGATTTCCAAGACTTGGCCACAGTTACTCTTACTCAGACCTGTAGTGCAGTGGTGACTAGACCAATTGTGAAAAAGCTGTCTGACCCAGGGAGCTATACCATTCCATGCACTATTGGTAATTTTGCTTTTGCTAAGGTACTGTGTGATCTTGGGGCCATCACCAATCTAATGCCCTTGGCAATTAATAAGAGGTTGGGCATTGGAAGAGCTAGACCCACCTCTATGTTGTTGCAGCTGGCTGACAGGATTGTGAAACGACCCTCTAGAATCTTGGACGATGCGCTGATTCAGGTAGGGAAATTTGTGTTCCTTGTAGATTTTGTGATCCTAGACTGCAAAGTGGATGAAGAGATTCCCACAATTTTAGGAAGACCGTTCCTAGCCACGGAGAGAGCTCTAATTGATTGTGAGACTGGGGAGCTCAAGATGAGACTGAATGATGAAGAAATCACACTCAATGTGCAGAAATTTATGAGGCAACCTAGTGAATTCACCAATTGCTCTCTTACTGACGTCGTGGATGTAATTGTAGAGACTGATGATAAAAGGCTAACCATTGAGGACCGCCTTGATGCATGTCTAATGAATTTGGATAAGGTAAATGGAGAGGATCTGCTGAATAGGTGTTGGCGCTAGAGGGTAGAGGGTTCTGGATAAAACTCTAGAATTTGAGCCCTTTCACTTAGAAAATTGAGAAACTCCTCCAGCCAAGCCATCAATCGAAGAACCACCAAAGCTGGTGTTAAAGCCATTGCATGTCCATCTCAGGTATGAATTTCTTGGACCTAACTCCACATTACCTATTATTATCTCATCTAATTTGTTAGATGCGCAAGCTCAACAACTGTTGCTGGTACCAAATGAATGCAAGACTGCCATTGGGTGGACCATGGCAGACATAAAGGGGATCAGCCCCGCCTACTGTATGCATAAAATTCTACTGGAAGAGGGACACAAACCTTCCAGGGAACACAAAGAACGCTAAACCCCAATATGAAGGAAGTGGTGAAGAAAGAAGTAATCAAGTGGTTAGATGCGGGAATCATTTTCCCAATCTGTGGCAGCGGCTGGGTTAGCCCAGTTTAATGTGTTCCAAAAAAGGGTGGCACGATGGTAGTTAAGAAAGATAACAATGAATTGATCTCCATAAGAACCGTCATAGGCTGGAGAATTTGGATGGACTATCGGAAGTTAAATCTAGCCACACGAGAAGACCACTTCCCACTTCCCTTCATTGATCATATGTTAAACAGATTGGCAGGGAGGTCACATTTCCATTTTCTGGATGGGTACTCAGGGTACAATCAGATCTCCATTGCACGGGAGGACAGAGAGAAGACCTATTTCACTTGCCTGTATGGCATTTATGCCTTTCTGAGGATGCCCTTTGGCCTATGCAACGCACCTGCCACATTCCAACAGTGCATGATGGCTATATTCACTGACATGGTAGAGGACATAATAGAGGTGTTCATGGATGACTTCTCAGAGGTGGGAACTCATTCGATGAGTGCTTGATAAATCTGACTCGTGTGCTGAAACGGTGTATTGAGACTAAACATGGTTCTGAATTGGAAGAAATGTCACTTTATGGTACAAGAGGGCATAATCTTGGGACATCGGGTATCAAGCAAGGGAATAGCGATGGATCGTGCTACGGTAGATGTGATAGAAAATCTACCCCCTCCAACTTCGGTTAAAGCAATCAGAAGCAGACTTCTCAAAAATTGCAGACCCTCTCTGTAAGTTGTTAGAAAAAGATCACCCTTTCTTCTTTTTTTTTCTGAAGATTGCCGGGTAGCATTCGAGAAGCTGAAAAAGAGGCTGGTCACAACAACTATCATAGTTGCCCCGGACTGGGAGCAACCGTTTGAACTCATGTGTGATACTAGTGACTACGTAGTGGGAGCAGTGCTGGGACAGCGGAAAGACAAGCTGATGCATCCAATATACTATGCTAGTAGAACGATGAGTGGAGCCCAGCTGAACTACACTGTGACTGAGAAGGAGATGTTGGCTGTGGTGTTTGCTTTTGACAAGTTCCGATCATATCTGATTGTTTCCAAGGTAATAATATATATTGACTATACAACTCTCAGGTACCTAATTGAGAAGAAGGAGTCTAAGTCGCGCATGATTCATTGGTTGCTGTTGTTGTAAGAATTTAACCTCGAAATTCATGACCGTAAGAGCACAAAAATCAAGTCATTGATCATCTTTCATGACTTGAAGGAGCTGAAAAATCAGTCGAGGTTGAAGAGATCATGGAAACCTTTCCAGATCAAAAGCTTCTTGCTACTAATTTTGAGGAAGTGCCATTGTATGCAACTTTGCTAATTACCAGCCAGTGGTATAGTTCCTCGTAACCTTTCATCTGTCCAAAGAAAAAAGTTTTATCGTGATAGTCGCATGTATTATTGGGATGAGCCTTATCTATTTAGAATATGTGTTGAAAATATGATCTGGAGGTGTGTGTCGGAGACTAAACAATCTTCTGTTTTGCAGGCTTGTCAAGCATCAGCATATGGAGGACATTTTGGAGGGGTCAGGACAGTTGTGAAGGTGTTTGAGGCCAGATTCTTTTGGCCAGCAGTGTTTAAATATACGCACTTATGGGTGAAGGGCTGCAATGAATGTCAGTGAACTGGGAACAATTCCTGTCGCCACGAGATGCCCATGAACCCGATTCAAGAGGTGGAAGTGTTTGATGTCAGAAGGATTGACTTCATGGGTCCCTTTGTCAGCTCCTTTGGCAATAAATACATACTTGTTGCTGTGGATTACGTGTCCAAGTGGGTAGAAGTTGTTGTGTTGCCCACTAACAATGTAAGAGTAGTGGTGGGATTTTTGAAAAAGAACATATTCACCCGATTTGGGACACCAAGAGCGATTATCAGTGACGGAGCTACTCACTTCTGTAATATAGCCTTCGAAAAGTTGCTTGCAAAGTATGGTGTACGCCATAAGGTGGCCACCCCTTATCACCCGCAAACTAGTGGGCAGGTTGAAGTGTCCAACAGAGAGATAAAGAGTGTGTTAACCAAGACTGTGAATGCCACAAGAACAGACTGGGCGAGAAAGCTAGATGATGCACTCTGGGCCGACAGAACTGCGTTAAACACCAATTGGTATGTCACCATATAAGTTGGTGTTTGGAAAGGCTTGTCACCTGCCAGTGGAACTTGAGCATAAAGCGTGGTGGGCATTGACGCAGCTGAACTTAGTATTGAGAGTGCAGGCACAACTAGAATCACTGAGTTGCATGATCTTGACGAGATCTTCCTTTTGAAAGGACAAGATTGTACAAGGAAAGAATGAAGAGGTTACACGACCAGCACATTGTTAAGCGACATTTCAAACCCGGGGATTGGGTATTGGTCTATAACTCAAGATTTTGGATGTTCCCTGGTAAGCTTAAGTCAAGACGGTCATAACTGTTTCGAGTGGTTGAAGTATTCCCTTCAGGTATTGTAGAGATTGCCGTAGAGAAAGACTCTCGTATATTTAGAGTCAATAGGCAGAGATTGAAACTATATGTGGGCATGAACAAACAAAGGAATGGTCTGAGATCCACCTAACTGAACCCCAGAGGTCGAGCGAGCCTTAAATGTGCTCACTTGCGTCGTGTCGCGACGTTAAATCAGGCGCTGTGTAGGAGGCAAACCACGAATGTGTCGTAAATGTAGTTTGTAATGTCATATAAAAAAAGTATAATTTCTAACATATTGTGTATATACAGGATAGTGCAGAGAACTCGGCATCATGAGCCTGGGCATAAAATGGGTAAGTTAGGCATTAAAATAGGTAAAATTAGTGCCTATGGGGCAAAATAATGAAAAGAAACCCGAAATTTACATCCAGGAACTGGTTCATCGCGGTCGCGGCATAAGACCCTCTCTGAACATGATTCACCGCAGTCGCGGCGTAATCGCGGTGGGACCGTGGTCAGAGACCTTCTCTGAAGTTGGTCCACTGCGGTCGCAGCGTAACCGCGGTGGAACCGCGGTAGGTTGGACCAGGTCCAGGTACGATCTGCAGGAAATTTTTTTTATTTTTTTCCCCTTTCATTAACCTAGCCTAAACTAACCCTAGCCTCCCCATACACCACCGCCTATTTCCCCCTCTTCTCCTCACTTCTCTCATCTTTTCTCTCAACTTTCTTCTCCCTTCTTCTTCCGAAACACTTCTTTCTCCATTCCGAAACACTTCTTCTTCCCATAACCCAAAACCCCCATTTGTTTTTATTCCTTCTTCTTACTCCCTTCCCCCATCCAAACCCTACCTCTCCAAAAATGCCCCACCCCCTGACCCATCCACAACCCCCCAAATTTGTCCCCAAGACTCTACGGTAATCTTCAAGTAAGTTGTTCTAATTTTTCTTGTGTTTTACTTTGCCTTATGTAGTGATTAGTGTGTGGAATCCTTGATTTTGGTTGCAATGGGGTTTTATACTCCAAGTTGGGTATTGTAGATGGTGTTTGGGGTTGATTTGTGTAGATTTGAGGGTGTGTGCCTTGTTGAAAATTTTTATGTGGGGTGGGTGGTGGTAGAACTTAACTATTACTAATTGATGGGGGGTCTTATATGGTGGAATTGTATCATTGATAAGTGGTGTGGGGGCAATAGTGTGTTGTCCACTTTGGTACCTTACTAGATGGTTATATTGGCCATGCTTGACAAAAAGAAACTGTTTGGTGCCAGCATGTGGCAAAGTCTGAGTACCTATCCGACTGGCCCATGTTTGGCAGCCCCTGATCGTCATGATGAATTAATTGACGGTACTATGGACCGAAAGAGGCATGGGAACTCAGGAAGCACTTACAAAGTGTCGACTTATGATGCCACCCGGTTCACGTCCGAGGAGGTACATGACAGGTTTCATGCTAATGCTACCAAAAGCTTTGTCTCTGAAATTGCTATTGACAGGGATGCTCTCGGTGTAGTATAACCGAACATGTACGAGGAAATCCATCGAAGGGGGGTGGAGTCTTTGGTCGAGGAACCTGGAACGGCTAACCCAATAATACTCCGAGAGTTCAACGCGAACTGCCAGGAACATATGAGTCATTCTCTAATTGTGCGGGGCAAAGTGGTAGATGCCTCAGTACTGAAGATTCGCCAGGTCTTGCAACTGTTAGATAATACGCTTAACGCTAGAGGGGGGGTGAATAGCGTTATAATAAAAATTAGCGTAAACTTTGCGGAATTAAAAATTGCAGGAAGTAAATAAGTGCGATAAATAATAAAGTACGCACCGATGTATTCTGGTTCACCACAACACGTGGCTAGTCCAGTCCCCGAGAGACTCTCTCGAGATTTTCCACTAACTTGTCAAGCTTACGGGTGCTTAACAAACCTTTACAGCTTAAGGACACAAGCCTTAACACCTTTGCTCGGAGATACAACACTCCAAGACTTCACTGTTAAGCTTACGGGTGCCTAACCAACCTTTACAACTAAAGGAAACAAGCCTTAACACCTTTGCTCGGAGATACAACACTCCAAGACTTCAACCAAGGAAACACAAGTTCCATACAACAAGAGAATTACAATTCTCTTACAAGTGTACAAAACACTAAACACTCAAACAAAGCACTCCTTAATGAGTAGATATGAGTAAAGAAGTAAGCTCAAGATCACAACAACTATGGACAAGACTTTGGCTCTCAAAAGCTTTATGAAATGAATATAAAATGATAAACAATAGTATGCAAGCTTATAGCAATAGAATGATCAGTTGTTGTGTGTTGTTGTATTTAAAACACTGAAATGAAGCTGTATTTATAGTTGAAAAACTTGGCATTACCGTTGCCTAATTGCCAATTAAGAGTTGCTGATTTTACTCTGTGACAATCGATTGTCAGGAAGCCACAATCAATTGTTTGCCAATCGTTTCAAAAATCAATCCCAGATTTTACGCTTAACAATCGATTGTCCAAGATCAACAATCGATTATTGGCAACGTTTAAAAAATCATTTCCAGATTTTACGTAAAACAATCGATTATACCAACTCAATAATCGATTATTCAGCAACGTTCAAAAAATCCTTTCCAGATTTTAATTTCAACAATCGATTGTACAAAATCAACAATCGATTATTCAGCAACGTTCAAAAAATCTTTTTCAGATTTAAATATCAACAATCGATTGTACAAAATCAACAATCGATTACCTGACGGTATTTGAAAACTTTACGACAACGGTCAGCTTCACAATCGATTGTGCAAAGTTAACAATCGATTATTTATCAGATTTTGAAAATCATTTTAGACACTGCCTCATGACAATCGATTGTTATATACTCACAATCGATTATATAATAACTTTGAAAAAGTCTGGAAGTCATTGCCTCAACACAATCGATTGTCATAAGTTCACAATCGATTATTTTGTGACTTTGAAAAATCTGAAGGACACTGTCTCTTCACAATCGATTGTCATTAGCTTCACAATCGATTATTCTGAGTTTTGAAAAACTTTGATGGACACTGCCTCATCACAATCGATTGTCATAAGGTTCACAATCGATTGTCATGCAGGTATGAAAAACCTGATGCTCACTACCTTAACACAATCGATTGTCATTTGTTCACAATCAATTATCATGCAGTCTTGGCTTAACATAATCGATTATCATAAGTACATAATCGATTATCTTAGTCCAGTTTTTAGAGGCATGTTTAAAAATCATTTTGACTAATGAAAATATGCATGATTTAAAATCATTTAGCATTAAATTAAATATGCATGATTTTGTAAAAGTAATTTTACGAGAGAAGCCATGTCATGAGTCAAGTTGTTGGATCAAGATCACAATTAAGAGCGACTCATTTAAACTATAAAACTTTGTCTTGTGCTTGAATCTCGTAATGCATCAATTATGCGCTTGTACTTGAACTTTGTCATATATCACTTTGCGCTTCATTTGTCATTCATCAAAACCTATACATAAGAACACACGTTTTAGTATAAGGCCTTGAGAACGTGTTTCCAACAATTTCCCCCTTTTTGATAATGGCAAACTTTAAGCGGGATATGCAACTTAAACAATTTATAATGACGATTCAAGGCAAGTAAAGATATGCAATAAGTATGCGATTAGTTCCCCCTTAATATATGAATTCCCCCTCAATTTAAGCTTATGAATATTGAGAGTGCATACCCGTTATCTTCCCCCTTTTGCCATTAGCAAAAATAATATAAGAAGATGCCAAAGATGTAAATAAAACTTGTTTATTTATTGGAAAGGAGATTACAGTAACAGGGAAGACAATGCAAAAAACAAACTTAAAAACAACAAACAAAGAAATTATTCATTTCCATCATCTCCCGCCTCATCATCCGGCGCTGCAACAAGACCCGCATAAGGATAATTAACATGGTCAAAATATCCATGGATCTCATGAGTTAATTGACCAAGAGAAGAGGTCAATGAAGCAATTTGGTCGGAAATTGATTGGAGGGTAGGCTCTTGAGCTGGACGAGTTCGACGGGTTGGAGGAGGAGCAGGCGCTGTATGATCACCGTCATGATGAAAGGAGGATTCTGAAATTTCCCACTTCTTGGTACTCTTTTTGAGAGGACCGTTGGAAGTGATGCATCCGGAGGCTTCAAGAAAGTTCATGATGAGGAGAGCATAAGGAAGAGGCCTATCATCTCCGATAGCGTCACGCATGTGAATCTTGACGAGCCGACACCAATTGATGTTAGCTCCGGTTATTATGGCATGCATGAGCTTGGTGTCCTCTTGGGAAATGGTAGTATGGTTATGCTTACGAGGCTTGAGGACTCGGGTGATGAAATAGAAAATCAACCGATAATTGGGATCCATTCCCGTAATTGTAGGACGACGGGAAGAAAGATTTGGATCATAAGAAGTAATACCGGTTTGATGTAGGAGGGCTGTTTCATCAAAAAGGGCTCCGGCCTCTCCGGTGTACCGAAAAATGTCTTGACCATTACGAGGAAGATGGGCAATGGTATGGAGGTTTTCATCGGAGATAAGAATTTGAACACCGTTTATATTTGTCACAAGATCACCGTCATCATCCTCATGAAGGTTGGAGTAAAATGCTTGAATTAAAGTAGTATTGATGTAAGGATGGGTAAGAAGTAATAAGTCAAGAAGTTGACAATTTTTGAGTATATTTGCAGCAGGGCCATAAGATTCAAGATACTTGTTGGTTGAAAAACAGGGAGGAAGAATGTCGCGCTTTTCAAATTTTGTTAAAAATCGAGTAAGCTCGATGTCAGAATTAAAATAAAGAACGGAACCATCTTGGTAAGGATAGTTTAGAGCAGCAGAGGAGGATGCACCATGCCTAGCAGAACGGGAACGTTTAGAGTGACGGCCCAACTTTTTAACTAAGTATTGCTGGAATTTGCAAGAGTCTTGAAAGAGTTTTGATAGTTTGAGAGCTAAAATTGATGCTTGAGTGAACAAAAAGGAACATATATGGAGCCTATTTATAGAGGGAAGAAAGGCATTTCATTAATGGAAGAAATCTGCAAAAAATTAAAAGCTGAAACAGTCAGAAACGGTAAAAATAAATCTTACTGACCGTTAGACAATCGATTGTTGGGATGAGATAATCGATTGTCATTAAGATTTGACTGAATCTCGGAACTGACACAAATCGATTGCAGAACCAAACGGTAACAATTTTGAATTTCTGACATGAAATAATCGATTGTCAAAATATGGTAATCGATTGTTTTGTTCCAGTGAGCACAGTGATTTTCTGACTCGGAAAATAATCGATTATATATATGGAACAATCGATTGTTGTAGAAAAGCAGTACTGAATGGCTGAGACGGTAATCGATTAAACAGCTAAAAAATCGATTGTTAAACAAAACTTCATAATAAGCATAAACTATAAATGATCGATTAGTGATACTTGCTAATCGATTTTCTGCACAGTAAAATAATCGACTATTTGCTGTAACAATCGATTGTTTTATGCCATTTCTTTATAGTTCCCCTTACCTTTTGGGCGATACCTGCAAAATAAAATTAGACGTCTCCGACGCTCAAGTCAGTAATTTGTAAAGAAATAGTAACTTAAACTAGTGTGGCCGAGTGAGAGCGTGATCTCTTAAGAAGTGTGTCCTAGGGTGTTCTTAAAAGTGTTTCGGGTACTTACCTTTTCTCCGACGTCGCCAATTACCTATTCGAGAGGGTGATCTTTAATTGTCCTCCACTCGTTTGGCATTTTCGTTTCATTCTCCAATTGTGGCGCTTCCTCCGTTGGTTGTTTCAAAATTTCGTCTTGATTTTCTTTAGGCGTTTCCTCTTGTATTTTGTCTTTCAAGCTATCTAAAATACCTACAAGATCAAAACCGGTATCCTTTCTCGCCAAGCGAGCATTATTTTTAGCAAATACAACATGAGGGGATTCCTCCATAGTTTCGGTTCTTTTATTAAAAACCCTATATGCTTTGCTACGTGAGGAATAACCAATGAAGATTCCCTCATCGGACTTAGCATCAAACTTTCCCAATTGGTCTTTGCCATTGTTATGAATAAAACATTTACAACCGAATACTCTAAAATGGGAGATATTTTGTTTCCTTCCCTTGTAGAGTTCATAAGGGGTCTTCATGAGTATTGGCCTTATGACTACTCTATTTAAGATGTAGCATGCGGTACTCACGGCATCCGCCCAAAAATGTTTGGGAATCTTGGCCTCTTCGAGCATGGTTCTAGCCATCTCTTCGAGACACCTATTTATCCTTTCCACCACCCCATTTTGTTGTGGTGTACGTGGAGCGGAAAATGTATGCTCGATACCGAGTTCGTCACAAAAGTCCGCAAAGAGATTGTGATCAAACTCTCCCCCATGATCACTTCTAATTGAAGTGACGGTTGTTTCCTTCTCGTTTTGAACACGCTTAAGAAAATATTTAAAAATCTGAAAGGCATCACTTTTATTGGCAAGAAATAAAGTCCAAGTAAATCTAGAATAATCATCAACAATCACAAAAGCATAACGATTTCTTCCTAGACTTTCAATGCGAGATGGTCCAAATAAATCCATGTGAAGCAATTGCAATGGTAGTTGAAACAACATTTTTGGATTTGAAAGATGCTTTTGTTTGCTTCCCTTTTTGACATGAATCACAAATAGAGTCATCTTCAAATTTTAAATTGGGAAGGCCAATAACTAAGTTTTGAGAAATCAATTTGTTCAAAAGATGCATGTTGATATGTGCTACTCTACAATGCCATAACCAAGTATCATCCTCTTTACTCATAAGACAATCAACATATTCGGGTGAGGAATTTGCAAGATCAACCATATAAATATTATCCACTCTAAAACCACGAAGGATAATTTTAAAATCACTACGTCTAAACACTAAGCATTCATCCGAATCAAATAGGGCAAGATTTCCCTTGTCACATAATTGACTTATGCTCAAGAGATTATGCCTTAAACCTTTCACAAGTAATATATGCTTAATAGAGGAATTTTCATCCTTACCGACCGAACTGATGCCAATAATCTTTCCTTTATTGTTATCCCCAAAAATCACACTTCCTCCTTCTTTGTGTTTTAGTTGAAGGAATTTGGATTCGTCTCCCGTCATATGTTTGGAGCATCCACTATCAAGGTACCATAGTACACTTGATCCCTTCAAACACACCTACAAAACAAATTAATGCGTTTTAGGTACCCATGCCATTTTGGGTCCTTGAGGGTTAGGCATATTATAATGATGCGATTGAGTGATATGTCTATGTCGTGTAAAGCATGCAGGGGCAATATGACCAATGCGTCTATCATAATGACAAGTCACGTTGGGGTTATGCATCCTTCTAGGTTCATAGTAACTTGACGGACGAAAATGGTTTACTCTATTTTCAGCATTATGACTATTGCGTGCTTTATGAACATCATTTCTCCTACTATGAGCAGCATTTCTAGAATAATTATTTCTACGTTGGAAATCATTTCTAGGTGCTCTGAAGGGTTTAAAATTCCTTCTAGTATTTGGCCTATAATATGCATCATTTCTAGGGTAGTTATTTCTAGGTGGTAAGTCATTGCTAGGTCTTCTAAATTGTTCAACATTTGGTCTAGCATGCATATTTGTTCTAGGATTGCTATTTCTAGGATAAGTATTTGTTTTATTAATCCTAGGTTGAGCCTTAGGTGGTTGGGGTTTGGCTTCAACCTTTTCTTTAGGCTCATTCTTAAAGCCTATGCCATGCTTGGTTGACTTCAAATTATCAAGAACATCATTCAAATTTTTGTGCGAAGAATTAAACTTATCTAATGTGCCTTTAAGCCTTTCTACTTCATTTTTGAGATGCAAGCAAGACGTACACTTTCTAATTGAGCTTTCGGGCTTATTGACGCTTCTTTTTCCGAAAAACTTGTTTTCCTCTTTCAACTTCTCATTTTCTAAAACCAGTTTTTCAAAATCTTTTTCTTTTAGAGAGAGTGTTATTGAAAATCTTTTTCTTGCAACGACAGAGTTTTCTGCAAATCTTTAATAGTCTTGGAAGCATCAATAAACTCACTATGTAATTTATGATAAGCATTTTGCATTTCTTCAAGCGAGTGAGAGTTGGACGTACTTACCTCTTCTTCTTCGTTTGCCATGAGACATTGGCCAGTTGATTCATCATATGAGTTGTCCGCTTTTTGAGGCATGATTTCATACATTTCCTCCAGCTTATCCCACATCTCTTTGGCGGTTTTGTAGTGGGAAATTTTCTGATAGTCTTCCTGATTCAAGGCGCTATACAACATATTTATTGCATTAGTGTTGTATTCACTTACCTTGGCTTTCCCAACTTTTGTTGTCATTTGATCACCATGCTTGATGATTTGCCATAGATAAAAGTTGTTGGCTGTGATGAAAATTCTCATCCGATCTTTCCAATATAAGTAATTATTTCCATCAAATATTGGGGGCAACATGTTAAAATCACCTTCACCTATTCCTGCAAAAGAGTCACTAGTAGAAGCCATGGATGGTTCTCTCAAACTGTTAAGTCTTCAGAGAGTTGGGCTTTGATACCAACTGTTAGATAATACGCTTAACGCTAGAGGGGGGGTGAATAGCGTTATAATAAAAATTAGCGTAAACTTTGCGGAATTAAAAATTGCAGGAAGTAAATAAGTGCGATAAATAATAAAGTACGCACCGATGTATTCTGGTTCACCACAACACGTGGCCAGTCCAGTCCCCGAGAGACTCTCTCGAGATTTTCCACTAACTTGTCAAGCTTACGGGTGCTCAACAAACCTTTACAGCTTAAGGACACAAGCCTTAACACCTTTGCTCGGAGATACAACACTCCAAGACTTCACTGTTAAGCTTACGGGTGCCTAACCAACCTCTACAACTTAAGGACACAAGCCTTAACACCTTTGCTCGGAGATACAACACTCCAAGACTTCAACCAAGGAAACACAAGTTCCTTACAACAAGAGAATCACAATTCTCTTACAAGTGTACAAAAGACTAAACACTCAAACAAAGTACTCCTTAATGAGTAGATATGAGTAAAAGAAGTAAGCTCAAGATCACAACAACTATGGACAAGACTTTGGCTCTCAAAAGCTTTATGAAATGAATATAAAATGATAAACAAATAATACGCAAGCTTATAGCAATAGAATGATCAGTTGTTGTATTTAAAACACTGAAATGAAGCTGTATTTATAGTTGAAAAACTTGGCATTACCGTTGCCTAATTGCCAATTAAGAGTTGCTGATTTTACTCTGTGACAATCGATTGTCAGGAAGCCAAAATCGATTGTTTGCCAATCGTTCCAAAAATCAATCCCAGATTTTACGCTTAACAATCGATTGTCCAAGATCAACAATCGATTATTGGCAACGTTCAAAAAATCATTTCCAGATTTTACGTAAAACAATCGATTATGCAAACTCAATAATTGATTATTCAGCAACGTTCAAAAAATCCTTTCCAGATTTTAATTTCAACAATCGATTGTACAAATCAACAATCGATTATTCAGCAACGTTCAAAAAATCTTTTTCAGATTTAAATATCAACAATCGATTGTACAAAATCAACAATCGATTACCTGACGGTATTTGAAAACTTTACGACAACGGTTAGCTTCACAATCGATTGTGCAAAGTTAACAATCGATTATTTATCAGATTTTGAAAATCATTTTAGACACTGCCTCGTGACAATCGATTGTTATATACTCACAATCGATTATTTAATAACTTTGAAAAAGTCTGGAAGTCACTGCCTCAACACAATCGATTGTCATAAGTTCACAATCGATTATTTGGTGACTTTGAAAAATCTGAAGGACACTGTCTCTTCACAATCGATTGTCATTAGCTTCACAATCGATTATTCTGAGTTTTGAAAAACTTTGATGGACACTGCCTCATCACAATCGATTGTCATAAGGTTCACAATCGATTGTCATGCAGGTTTGAAAAACCTGATGCTCACTGCCTTAACACAATCGATTGTCATTTGTTCACAATCGATTGTCATGCAGTCTTGGCTTAACATAATCGATTATCATAAGTACATAATCGATTATCTTAGTCCAGTTTTTAGAGGCATGTTTAAATATCATTTTGACTAATGAAAATATGCATGATTTAAAATCATTTAGCACTAAATTAAATATGCATGATTTTGTAAAAGTAATTTTACGAGAGAAGCCATGTCATGAGTCAAGTTGTCGGATCAAGATCACAATTAAGAGCGACTCATTTAAACTATAAAACTTTGTCTTGTGCTTCTCGTTATGCATCAATTATGCGCTTGTACTTGAACTTCGTCATATATCACTTTGCGCTTCGTTTGTCATTCATCAGAACCTACACATAAGAACACACGTTTTAGTATAAGTCCTTGAGAACGTGTTTCCAACAGCAACTGCCTCCGTTCACTAGTGAAACTGATTATTACCACATTTCTCCAAGGGTCGATTGGGACACTCTAATTGAGTCAATATGCTCTAGGGGAAGGCTAGTGTGGTTACAGGAGAACATGACCCTTCATTCAAAGTCGTTCACATGGGAAGCTAAGTACTGGTTCACTATGATTTGCAGCAGGTTATTGCCCACAAGCAACACATCAAATGTGAACAGCTTACGGGCTCTATTGGTTTGGTGCTTCGTAACTAGGAAGGACGTTGATGTTGCTAAAATCATTGGAGATGAAATGATCCTTCGGTCACCTCTGATGACTAAGGGGTTTTACTTCCCCTCACTTGTGACGAGGATATGTCTACTGGACGATGTCCCAGCTAGTCCCACGGATGGCACTTTACCCCCAAAAACAGCATTCGAAGTGTCAAAGATCAAAGTGGGCAGACATACACCCACCCTCATTGAGCTGGACGATGATGATGACGTCCCAGCACCCAGGGCACCACCCAGGAGATCTTATGATGTTGTCAGATTCTCTTGGAAACCCCAAACTGGGGCGGAGTTCTCTAGATCACATTCCAGCCGACCCAGGTTGCCGTCTTGGGAGGAATAGATTGAAGAACTTCACACCTCGGTGGATGGACTGCATGTGCGTTTGGATGCCTTGTCTAGACGGCAAGCCAGGTCTGAAAGCCGGCTGATGGCTTTGTTCCGTGCTATAGGGAGGGCCTGTAACATGGACCCCAACACCATCTCGGACTCTGACTGATGACCAGGGAAACCCTTCCGCGCTTTAATTGTTTTATGACATGGGGGCATGCCATATTTTTTTTGTGTGGGGTGGGAGACTTGATTTAGTATGTGTATTGTAGTGTAGATAGGCATTAATATGTGGTAGTTTTGTGTGTCTGTTTTTGTTTGTATTTATGCTAGACGCCACTGACTTGGCCTAACGACAGACACGAGTCGACGGGTTTCTTGAGGGCTAAGGTCGGATATAAAAAAAATCCAAAAAGAGTTTTTACTTTATTTTCTTTTTAGGTAGTGTAGTAACTCACCCTTGGTTTTTCTTTTGACCACGGTTCTTTTCTAAGGGCTTTTCTTGAAGCGGGTTAGGTAGATTTTTCTTTAATAGATTTTAGGACCCTTAGGACTCTTTTGGGCTAAGGTGGGTGAGGGCAAGAACGCATCCCGTGGTGTACATACCTGCAAATACTTAAAACGAGCTTGAGGGTGCGACGTCTAGGCTCACATGTAGACCCTTAATCTTATGCCTTAATTTTGCACACCTTGTTTTACTTGAACGCTCACGTGAATGTGTTTACAAACTAATTCGGAATGAGTTACATGCCAAGTGTGTGTGAGGTAATACACGTATTCTATACTTGTATATGATATCTAGAACTTGCCCTGTGTGTGTGCAAAGCGAAATAGAAATTATTTGATCTTAGAGATGATTTAGGCATTTCTTTGTGTCGCCTATATAATCATGAATCCACCTGCACATATTCCCATAGTTAACCTTTTTGAGCCTATAATCCTTTTCTTTTGGCAACCACATTACAAGTCTTACCCATTTGTTTGAATTAACCATCTATTTGAACATTTTCACCTCTCATAAGCACTTGAATTGTTGTGAACCTTATAAAGTTAAAGTGTGGGGTGGTCGGTTTGGCTTTCGAGTGGAACTAGATGAATATGGAGAGAGGTGCACTATTTTGAAAAAGGAATAGCCACTTAAAAAAAATTTGAAACTCCTCGATAAGTGGTGGCTCTTGATGCAGGTGTGCTTAAAGAAGAATGGGGTAGTTACATTGATGTGAAGGTGCAATTTTGGGGTGACATAAAGTGAGGTTTAATTGAGAAAATGTATATATTAAAGTGCATAGGGATGTGTAGTCACTTTTATATCTAAATGCATCCTACCCGTCCGGCAGCATACATTACAACCAAATGAAGCCCTATTGATCCTAGACTGAACAATTCGATTAATAGAGTATTACACTAAGGGCAACCTTATGGTGTATCTGTGTGGCATATGAATGTTCTTTACTGAGAGTGAGTGAATTCATTCTATCAACAGTTCCTTGATGTTTGATTTCATGTGTGTGGAACTTTTCTAAAAAAAAAATTTGATGTGAGGGCATTTAACTCAAGTAGAAAAAGCAAGTCTTCACTTCTGTTTAGAGTACATAGAGTAAGCATGAGTGTAGCATGGCATTAGAGTCTTGTTGTTTGATCAAGGATTGATAATAGGTGAATTAGACTATAATTATGCCCTAAAGAACCACATTTTCGTATAGCTTTATAGCAAAAAGTGATAACCAAATGCTCTGATTAGTGCTTTTCATGCTTTGCAGGCTATATCTAATAAAAGAAGTTGGTGGAGCACTTTTGGGATCAATTATGGAAAAAGGAGGCCAACCAAAAATACCCACAAAGTGCACCAAGTGAAAGGACAACACCAGAACTGAACCTGGTTTGCCGCTGTCAAACTGTAACCGCGGTAGGACAGCGGCAGAAAATTACCAAAGATTCAGAGGACCATTCTGGCCGCGGTCCTAGTGTAATCGTGGTGGGACCGCGGCAGAACGCAAAAATTTCAGGGACTAAAGTGTCAAGTCGGGAAAATTTGGTTAAAAACCCTTATAAGATGTAGAAATTCAGCCACATTAGGCAGACTTATTTTTGGAGATTACTTTTGCAAGATACACAAGTGTGAGAGATCACCCAAAAATATCATAGTTCTTTATCTCTTCTTTTTTTTTTTTTTTGCAATTTTCCGTGATGAATATTTTCATAGTTTATTTTTACGTTGTTATGAGTAGCTATATACTTTAGTCTAAGGTTTTGATGGAACCTATTGAAGGATGAACTTCTTGATTATGTAAATATAGTTTGTTAGTTAATCTCTATTTGTTCAACTACGTGTTTGTTGTAGTTAATTGACAGGATCCTCAATTAGCTGTGCCTATTTAGCGTGCATAACTTGGAAGAGAGTGTATATTTAGGTAATTGTTGAACAACACCACTCCCAAAGTATAAGAGGGATTTATAACTGTGGTTTTAAAGGTGGGATTAGGGATAATGAAGCCTTGGGTGAATAAAAAGTAAGCTGTAATAAAAAAAGTTAGCTAGCGTATCTCGGGAGAGTGCGTCTAGTAAATTATCGTGATTATTTGGGAGAGATTTGTGGTAAAAAGAGTGCTCATGATTGATAGAGATGTTTGGTGAATCTATATGAAGCAAAACCGGAAGGGGTTCCAGCAATAGGGGAAATCACTACCTTAGAACCTTCTCATTATTGTTTACAACTCAAGAATATTTGGTTTACAACTGTTTATTTACTTTCGGTATTAGTTATTAGAAATACCATCACTGTTGTTGCAGACATTTGGGGAAGTCGATTCTAAAGAATTTAGTATGTCAAAAAAATGATTGATAGGTTAATTCTATGTGGATTCGACTCTGTGCATAAATACTCTGGTTATATTTGCAATGTCCATGTGTCCTTTTATAAGTTATAGTTGGGCGTGACCAATGATACTTGCATCAGGTTCTTGGTTGGCCATGGTCAACTTGTTTTTGGAGCGGGAGTTGTATGGGTGGGTTGCTAGAATACCACAAAACTAACCACTTGCCTGCTATTGAATATAACAACAAACTTGTTAGCGGCCGGGGTTTAACAGATAAGCAACCACACATTTGGGAATGAGTGCACCTAAGTAGTTATTGGTTTCTATTATGAATTGGATCGGTTGCTTGCACCATCGCGGCTTTTCCCTATTTCCAAATAACTTCTTATTTTCTTTTTTTTTTATCTTCTTGTTTCTGCTTGATTTCTCTTTGTTTATTCTCTCTTATTTTTCCATTGTTTCCTTCTCACGGTTTCTTATTTTTCCTCTCTTTTTTTCTTATATTTCCACTATTTTTTGGTTATGGTCGAACCTTATGAAGATCGCCTACGTATCATGACCCTGCATGAATCAGACCATGCGTAGTTCTGGAAGATAAGTGAAAAAATAAACAAAATATTTTTAGGGATTTCAAATTTTTCATAAAGTAAAACAGTTTTGATTACAACCACCAAATTATAAAACTAACATATCCGAAAAGGTCAATTAACAGACTCCAACTCAAAACAAGACCAACAGACTCTAACAGAAAGGTGAAAACAACAAACTCGACAACCAACTATCAAACTCCAATAAAATAAAATATAGACTTCACAAACAGACTAACAGACTCCAGTGAAAATCATGAATACGTTAGTGCCTCTAATGCTCCTGCGGCCCGGGGGATATCATTCGAACTCGCCAGGGGCCTGCGTGTTATATCCCCTTGGAGGTGGTAGAGGTCTTCCATTACCTGTCGGACAAAGGTATTCGCGGTGGCAAAGAACATGGACCTAGTCATATCTTCATAGCTACTGCACTTCATCGCGATGTAATCAGTGATCCTTCTGACTCTCTCTTTTATTACACCTTTTTCTTGCAACAAACGCGCAATCTGATGGGCCCTAGATTCCAAAGTTTGTTGTGCTACTTGACTTTGTTCTTGAAATTGTTGCAAATCTTTTTCTAGTTGTGCCATTGTTGCATAATAGTGTTCTCTTTCAGCCTTATATTCCTTCGCCTGCTTGGCCAAGTTGTTCTCAATGGTGATGACCCTTTTCTTCAATCCCACAACCTTGTAATCGTACTTTTCTTTCAACTGTTTAACCAGGCATGCTCGTTCTTCCGCATTTCTAGCCAGCTACTTTCGGGCCCTGGCTAATTCACCCTTTGTTTTATTTAGATCAAAATCATACTCACTTACCTTTTGCCTGAGGTTGTTTATCAGTTTTTCATCTTTTACGCTTCTGGTGGGATTTTCAGCTGCTACTTGCATTTCCCAAATCTGGGCTGAAGGGAAATATTTTCTTTGACCAACCTTTTCTTTTCACCTTCGGCTTCATGTGCTTGGAGATCATTGTTGAATTCCATGTTCCTCGGTTTTTCTTTCAAGGTGCAAATCTCGACTTGATATGTTTTTTCTTTTTCTCCCCATGCCAACCTTTCTTGGATTTTGCCATCAAAAGCTTGAATACGAGGTCTTTTGAGAGGCTTCTCAAGCTGGGGCTCTGGCTCGTTGTTTACGCAAGACCTTTTCTCAAACCAAACATCATAGTTTGGATCTACTTCCCCCTTTGCCAGTCCAGTACATGAGTGAAATTTTATAGATACCGGTAGTTATTCCAATCCTGCTGAACTAAATCCTCGGGCAATGTGGCTTCTGGATATAGCTCTATGACCTGGGTGCATAGATCTTCATCTTTGAGCACAATCTGATATCTTCCTAATCGCCTCAAGACCCTCTGCGATGCATATGGATGGATACTCTTTACTCCCATTATTCGTAAGTAGCCCTTTGTAGCAGTCATGTATATGGCATCTGTCCTCGGAAGCCACCCTATAGTCCACTCAATATGTCCTGCTTTGTGAGCTTTCAAGTGGGAGACCCATGCTTCCAATCCTTCTGGCATGTTGCAACCATTTACCCTCTCCTAATAGGTGGTGATGAAGTTACTCGGGCTCGAACCATAACTCATGAATCTGGGATGATGGCGAAGATGCTCGATCAACCATATTTATAGAAGGATTTTCCAATCTTCGAAGAATTGAGCCCCGGTTTTACATAATGTCTGCTCGATAAATATCCACCAACACCAATAGGACAAGTGTGTGATCTTCCTTTGTAGTGAGGACTTGTGAAATTCTAAGCATACGAGTATCCATTGTCCCTTCCTCGTTTCGAAAGACCATGATTCCCAAGAATGCCACAATAAATGCAAACTGTCAATGAATTTGCCAAAGGACGTTATATTGTTTATTGCTCAAACCCTTTTCATGAGATTCAAACCCAATGGAATGCCTGAACCTGAAGTACAAGAGATGGAAAAAACAACATCCTTTACTTACGTTGGATTTCTTCATCTGTTTACTGATGTTTAAAGGGTCAAAGAACTTGTGCACTGAAGGAGCCCTTGAAAATATAAGTTGTTAATTCCTCAAGTCCTGACCAAACCCAATATATCAGGCAATCTCCTCCAAGGTGGGGGTGATCTCAAAGTCCGAAAAAGAAAAAGCATTGTGGACAGGGTCCCAGAATGTTACCAAAGCCTTGATTAAATATTCCCGTGGTGTGATCTCAAAAATGTCTATGTGAGCACCCAATTGCTTTTTTACCCATTTCTGATCGTCTTCATCTATATCATTCCACCATATACATAAGTGTCCTAGCCTACTCCCTGACCACTTCTGGCGGATCTGGATAATATTCATTTGCTCCTGTGGAAGGTTAAAGTCAGGTTTGACTCCGGTGGACCTTTTGTAAAGCAAAATTCTAATAAAATTAAAGAACTGATGATTCCTTCGTTGTATGCAAATTTTAACCAAACGACCATTTTTGTGAACGTGGCCCCCTCCCAATTCCTCATGGATTTGAGGCTGGGGGGAACTATTCCATGACAACTTCGCAACTTGTCCATTCTTTTCGAGAATAGCCCTTTGACTATTGAAAATATTCTAAGGCTATCCCGGCAAGAACGGTTTAAAATATTGTCGTAGCTAGATCGGCTTGTTTTGACCAAGACTCCAAACTACATTCACTTGACCATTGGCATTCATTTTATTTTTTCTTTTTCTTAAAAAAAATAAGGCTGAACCTTATGTAGGTTGCCTATGTATCTCACATCTAGTAAGAATCAGATCTGCGTAGTTCGGCCAACTTTGAAAAGGACACAATGTTTGTTTCTTTGAAATAACCCTTTTTGAATAATTTTGGCAGAGTTTTGGGATGCCTTCAAATACTGGGGGTTTTCTCTAGAACTGGGTTTTATTCCTTTCCCTACATCACTCTTTATTTTTCTATTGCTTTATCTTTCCTATCCGGTCAACATGCAAGCCAAACAAATAAATGTTTACATAGCAGATAGAATGCATCATGATGCTCTGTTATTTTGGGTACACCTGTCCTAGATAGACCCAACCCCTGTATTGAGTCCCCTAAGTCAAATGCACATAATGCAAATAAGCGCTCTTACTAGGGAGCCGGCATGAGGTGAGTTTGTATTCTTCTAGGTTTAGATACTGTGGTTTTGGTCTAGACTTGGGGTACCCGAGCGGACAACTGGGGCCCAAGAGGGGGCAACGTACCGGGATCCCTAAAGTCTACCCAGCCTTGTCGCTGGACTAGCCTCGTTCTATTTTGTATAATTTCTACAGAAAAACGGGCTACGCGAACATATGCACCATTTTCAGAAGACTTAGAGTGGTGGCGTAAGAAGACAGTTATATACAATTTAAACAATATTAAAGCAGTACATAGATAGCATTTAGCACAAAAGGTTCACAAAAGTACAGTAATATGAACAATAAATAAAGCCAAGAAAAATATATTAAAAGCTCGAACCCTTGAACCATGAACCAGAGATTCTGGGTTCGATCTCCAGCAAAGTCAACAAAGTTGTCACACCTCCTTTTTTACCTACACCCCACGAATGGCATATAATAAGGTTTTCTCCAATTTAAGTGACAATCGAAACAAAATTACTTATTTATTAAATTCAGAGTCACCACTTGGGATAATTTATGGTATCCCAAATCACCGGTTTGAAATCCAGAATCAAGGAAAAGATTGACTCTGTTATACAGTCTGCGAACCAGAAATCCATGAAAGATTCTATAAATCCAGGAGAAGGTGTTAGGCACTCCTGAGTTTCGTGGTTTTAGCATGTTCGCTTTGATCATACTTGGCTTATAAAATAGTTTAATTACCCATTTTAGAACCTATGTGCTCTTGCATTTTTTATCGCTTTTAAATAAGAAAATTATCTTAAAACGGGTCACGCGTATGTGTACCTATTTGTTTGGCGTGCCAAAAATCATGTCATACGAATGTATCCACAATTAATAACACTTTATTAATATTAAGAAAGTTTGGCCGACGTCACGCGAACGCATACCTCGGTTTGGTTTTTCAGAATCGCAATTATATCATGCGAATATGTCCACAACCATGATAGTATATTAAGTGTGTGCATAAAAGAGACAATTCTATGGATGTTCATTGTCGCAAATATTATCAGCTCACTGAAGATGCTAACACTAACAACTAACTTGCCAACTTAATTGATCTAAAGGCTTAATAATCATTCAAGGATAGCATGCAGATCTTCTATGATGACTTATTAATATTTGTGAGGAAAAATCCAAGTCACTCCTAACAGTAGCGAAATTTGAATGATAACCCAAGATTAAGATGTAAAGCTGATATAGTAAAAGAACGTAGTGGTGAGACTGCGGAATATTGAATGATCTAAGTTCCATATAGCATTTTTAAACACTACGAACATGCATAGGAGCAACATTTCATGCATTATTTTAACTAGAGAAAGGCGACCAGATAAACTAAGGAGATTTATTCTTTAATACTCAATTTGGCAGCATGAGTGCCAATATAAATCCACAACAAACCACAACTCAATAATAATATTTTAAAAAACTTTATATTACTTCTAAGATAACATGTAGTTATGCTCAACATTCATCCAAATAGATTGATGAAACAAAATAACAACAGCTTTTAATTAAATAGAGTAGTACCCACTAAGTGATCAACATGACATCTTTTCCACTATAATTCAACCAATAATTCTCAGTAAACCCAGAGTTCCAAAAAAAAAACAAGTTATACTCATTCAAAGATCAATTGGCAACAATATTCAGGAACTTGAGAAACAAAAAGAAAAAAAGGTAAGTTGCTGCAGATTTTAGAAAAAGAAGAACACGACCATCTCTAACTCTACTTTCACTACAACCCCGACTCCCACATTTTGATATGAATCCATTGAAAACAACCAAAATAAAATCCAGGCACTTCAGGTTTCCTCCAATTCTAATAGCTAACAATAGGCAGTGAAATTCAACAATTTCAACCTCCTAATGACACAGCCGATCACATTACTCTTGCATAGAGATTAATATATCTACTGATTTTGGGTCATTCAATACCTAAAATCACCAGGAGTTTCTACCAACAAACAAAGTAATTGTCTAGATTCTTAAAAGGAAGCTTCAAACAAATATCTTAGGTTTAGCAAAAGTAATACTGAATACTACATCTCCAAACACTCATTATGACTATCCTTGGAAGTCCTTTTACACATAATATTTATACTAGCATACTACTCGAAATCTTTAAGAACTCATGAGGAATTTGAACAACGAAAAGGTAAGTATATTGTTTATACATATTGAAAACCAAACCAAATACACAATTACTAGCTTGAAAGGTGTAGATTCATCATTTAAACAATTGCTCAGTTTCAAATATCAACTTGAATAAGCCAACTTCATGTTCATCCATTCTCATACATTGAAAGGTAAAATGAATACCTGAATTTCAAGAGCAGAAACACCAAATGAAGTCAACACATAAATAAATAAAGCAGTAAATTGATCCACAAACTTCAAACCCAGATTCAGCAATTAGAACTAAAAAATCAGCTTGAAAACCCAATGGAATAGTGATCCTCAACCAGCTTGAATCCAACTTTCAATAAACAAACATCAATCCATTTTGAATATCGGAAGAGGAACTCTTTTTTTTTCAGAAGTAAAAAAAATCACTTATGTTTTCAATAGAACAGTAAAAATGTTTTGGCCGTTTTGTATTTTTTCAGATTTTTATCTCTTATGGTCTACCTTCATATATAAGGAAGTAGGGCAGCTTCAGATTTTAGTTTTTTGCACGTTGCCCCTTTGTGAACTTTCTTTTTTGCTTAGCTATCCTTAGTTAATTTTCAGTTCATTAAAATAGTCCCCTTTCCCAGCTTCTAGGAAGCTTCCTAGTTAGTTATTTGGGAGATTCTCTCACCCAATTACCCATAGTACCCTTTATGCCTCAGTTATTTACTCCTAAAAAAATCAACCTGGGACGAATTGACCCAAGTATCAAACCCAAATGTTAGGCATGTCATTCCCGTTTAATTCCCCCTCCTAGGCTTTGGTTTTCACAACCCAATTCACAATTGAACCCAGAGACCACTGGTTGAAACTAAGCTGCCCCATAAAATTGAAATTCCTTCCTTTGCAAAAAAAATTAAATAAGATGAAGGAAATAAGAACTTAAAATAATCACGAATTTACAATTTTCAAATGAAAACATGCAATCATAACTGACTCGGACTGAAGAAGATAATAGAGAGACGAACAGATGGAGCGAAAAGGGAATGAAAGATGAGTTAAACAGACGAAAAAATGAAAAGGCTTAAAATACCTAATTGAAAATGGATAGGCCTCTACCATGGCTTTGAATGGACCACCACTATACCCAGTTTGAGCTAAAATTGGTATTAGTCACGAGTTCTTGTTGAAATCCAGCGAGAAACACCAATTTATGCTCTAACCGGTCATGGAGACTTAGAGAATTCAAGAGATTTTGCTTTTGCTTTTCTTCCCCTTTTGAGATTTGAAATTGGCTCCGATTCGTGGCGATTCAAAAGATATAGTTAGGTATTGGGTAAGGGAAGGTCAAAGGGGTTCTATGGTCAGGATCTGGTGGGATTTGGAGATATACCACCGGTGACAATGGCGGATTAGGATTTTAGGGTGGAGGAGATGAAATGTAGAGGGACTTGGGTGAACTGAGTGTCTTTAATATTTTTCGGACATTATTAAGCGAAATGAGATATGCTTTTTGGATCGTTGGATGAGGCCAAATGAAGGGCCAAGATTTGTTGGGGCTGAATGAACTCTAAACAACGTAGTAGGCCTAGGCAGCTGACTTATCTGGACCCTAGAATGGTGAGTTTTGGGCGTAGTTTAACGGGTTTCAGGGGGAGGGAATTTGGCCCTGCTGGAAAGGCTTGAGTCCAACCCAAATGAGATCTCTTCATTTCACTTTCTTTTTTTCTATTTCAAATCATTTTGGTTTCAAAAATTCTTTACTCTTTTTTTTCAAATTTAAATTAAAATCTAAATTAAATCCTAGAACCTAATTAAACAAAAAACATTAATTAAACCTAAATAATAATTAACACAATTAATAGAAAAACAAATTAAAAGAAAACTATTTTTGTGATTTTTTCATTTTTATAAAACAACTTAATTACTTAATTAATCCTAAAATATTAAATTAAATCCTAAATGCAAATGCACATAATTTTTGTATTTTTCATTATTTAAATAAAGCAAACATGCACAGACAATATGCGAACAATTAACAAAAAATTCTACAAGAATTCACAAAATTGCAAATAACGAAAAGAAACTCATTTTCTTGAATTTATGGGAGTAATTTATTTAGGGGAAAAATCACGTACTCACAAAAGGGATAAAAAACTATGACACATATTTGTAGGCTTTTAACTTCACTAACTTGTAATCTTACCTATTACAAGACACTTTACAATACTTCCTATTGCAAATGATTTACTCAACTAACTTGTGGTACCTTTACCACAAGCCATTTTGTGACTATCCTAGTTACAAAGGCTTTTTCTAACGTGATGTTATCACCACAAGTCACTTTATAATTCTACGATTACAAAGACTTTTCCATATGACTAAATCTAGTTATAACATCAACTCAACGAGTTTACAAATTTACAAGAGGATTCAAAGTTACAACTCAATTAGGACAACAACAATCAATCTTTTAGGAACTGGTCCGTAGTGGCATTCAACCTTGTTCATCAAGCTTGAGAGAATGATTCTTTCTGTTTTTTCTAGATGCTTGAATGAGAAACAGAAACCTTCCATTGATGTTTTTGTATAAAACCTTGTTGGTACATCTTGATCACATCACTTGAAAGGATGTGAGTACTTTGTTTGGTTAGAGAATGAGCAGGCTGACAGTGTGGTGCAGTGCGGCAGAAATAATGCCGTCAGTCTCTTCAATTCCAGTTGTGTCCAAATGACTCTATATTGCTATATAGGAACCACAGGAGCATAAGGTCCCTATTTAGTTCCTAACTCCTGAATCTGTAGCAATTCATCTTTTACTGGAGTCCATTGAAGTTTGCAGCAATCCAAAGTAGGTCAGGTTTCGTAACTGGTTCTGAGCAGTAAGTTTTTTAGATCATCAAAACATAAGGTAAGAGTATTTAAGGTCTTTCAAAAAAGTTCATAAATTTATTTCTTCAATCCCTAGTTAAATTATTGAAATTTACCTCACTCTTTGTTTGATCGAGTGCTGAATGAAATAAATGCATCACAACAATATTTTTTGCGTTTGTTGCATCTGTGACAGATGCGGGATTTTGTCAACGTGTCTGCTTCTGCATTTTCCTCCATATGTATTTTCACGGCTTTCCATGTCTGAAATTATCTAAGCAATTCTCATACATTTTCGAGGTATTGTTGTATTCGTGTCTCTCTCGCCACGTAAATTCCCTACATTTGGTTAACTACCAGCTAGAAGTCACTTTTGATAATGATTTGTTTGTACCAAGTTCTCGTGCCAGTTCCAAGCCTACAATCACAGCTTTATACTCTGCCTCATTGTTAGTATTGGGTAACATTTTATTGAATATCTTATGACTTCCCCCGAGGCTAGTATTGGAACAATACCCAAACATTCCCCTTTAACATTTGAGGAACTGTTAGTAAATAAGGTCCAGATCCCCGGATTAGCTCCGACAAATACTTAAAGCTCTTTTTCTGCTTCAGAAACTAGGTTTATACTAAAATGTGTTAACACTTGAGATTTTATTGCAGTTATAAGCTGATATATAATCTCAATATTCATTGAGTTGTGTTGCCCATTTAGCTAATCTACCTGATAATTCTTATTTATGTAATATGTTTCTATAGGGGTATCAAATTAATAAGTCACACCATGAAGGTTTGGGAGCGAGTGATCGAGGCGAGGGTGAGAGAGATGGTATTTATATTTGTGAACCAGTTCGGTTTCATGTTGGGCCGCTCCACTATAGAAGCTATCCACCTTGTTAGGAGGCTGGTGGAGCAGTTCAGGAATAAGAAGAAGGACCTGCACATGGTTCTTATCGACTTGGATAAGGCATATGACAAGGTCCCAAGGGAGGTGCTATGGAGGGGCTTGGAGGCGAAGAGCGTGCCGGAAGCCCACATCAGAGTAATCAAGGACATGTACGATTGAGCTAAGACTAGGTTTAGGACGGTGGGTGGCGACTCAGACCATTTTTCAGTGGTTATGGGGCTCCATCAAGGATCGGCGCTTAGCCCTCTCTTGTTTGCCTTGGTGATGGATGCTCTAACCCGACATATTCAAGGGGATGTGCCTTGGTGTATGCTCTTTATTGATGACATAGTCTTGATAGACTAGACGAGGGTCGGTGTTATTGAGAGGTTAGAGGTATGGAGACACACTCTCGAGTCTAAGGGTTTCAAAATAAGCAGATCTAAGACAGAATACCTGGCGTGCAAGTTCAGCGCTGAGCCGAGCGAAGTAGGCAGGGACGTGATGATTGGTCCTCAGTTCATCGCCAATAGGGACAGTGTCAAATATCTTGGGTCGGTGATTCAGGGGGACGAAGAGATTGACGGGGACGTGACTAATCGTATAGGAGAGGGGTGGTCAAAGTGGAGGCTTGTATCAGGATCCTGTGTGACAAGAAAGGTCCACAGAAACTCAAGGGGAAATTTTATAGAGCTGTGGTTAGACCCGCCATGTTGTATGGGGCGGAGTGCTGGCCAGTGAAGAACTCTCATGTTCCGAGAATGAAGGTTGCAGATATGAGGATGCTCAGGTGGATGTGCGGGCTCACCGGGTTAGATAAGATTAAGGATGAAGTTATCCAAGAGAAGGTGCGGGTTGCCCCGGTGGATGAGAAGATGCGAGAAGCAAGGCTGAGGTGGTTCGGGCATGTGCGGAGAAGAAGTACTGATGCCCCGGTGAGGAGTTGTGAGCGGCTGGCGATGGTTGTCGTACGGCGAGGTAGAGGGAGGCCTAAGAGATATTAGGGAGAGGTGATTAGTCATGACATGGCTAGAATGCGTGTTTCCGAGGACACGGCCCTTGATAGGAAAGTCTGGAGGTCTAGTATCAGGGTTGTAGGATAGGGGCTCCCAGAGTTTTTCGTACTCCTCACCTGGGGTTGGGTGAGGCTTGGCAGGGATATCCATAGATGATTTGTGTAGTGGATTGTGTCTCCCTTATGGTAGTTATTTATGGTAGTTACTTTCTGATATTATTGCATGCTATTTTATTTATTGTTCTTATGTTTAGATAATTATTTACGTTATTTCTGTTGGAGTTACTAATGCTCTTTTGTTTCTATTTTTGTTTTTGTTTTTCCTTTCCTTCACTGAGTCAAGGGTCGATTAGAAACAGTCTCTCTGCCCTTTCGGGTAGGGGTAAGGCCCGTCTACATATTACCCTCCCCAGAGCCCACTTTGTGGGACTATACTGGGTAGTTGTTGTTGTTGTTGTTGTTTCTTAGTGGGAAAGCAGTTACAACAGAAATAGGATAACAGTGAAAGTAAAGTCGTAACTTTCTTGATGCCATGACTAAAGCTAAAGCAAATTTTTCTAGGTGAGGATACCGCATCTCATTATCTAGTAAAGACCTATTAACATAGTAAATTGGATATTGTTTATCTTTATCTTCACGTACCAATACTGCACTTACCGCTACTTCCCACACAACGAGGTAAATGAGCAACCTCTCTCCGTCTTTTTGTTTTGCTAACAAAGGTGGATTTGATATATACGACTTTAAGTTCTTCAGAGCTTTTTGATACTTGTCAGTCCACTCAAATCGATTTGTCTTCTTCAATATTGAAAAGAACTTAAAACGACTTCTGATGACTTTGATATAAACCTTCCTAGAACCACTATCCTGCATGTTAACCTTTGCACTTCATTCATGCTCGTAAGTATATCTGGTATTTCCTCAGTAGCTTTGATCTGTGTGAGATTTACTAAATACCTCTATTGGAAACAAGAAAACCTAAAAACTACCTGAAGCCACACCAAAGGCGCACTTCTCGGGGTCTAACTTCATGTTGTACTTGTGGAGAATTTCAAAAGTCTCAAGCAAATGTTGAAAATAATTTCCCCCCTTTGTTGACTTGACCAACATATCATCTATGTAGACTTCAGAGTTTTTCTCGGGTGTTCTTGAAACAATTTGCCAATCTCTTATATGTGGCTCCGGCATTTTTCAAGCCAAATGGCATGACTTTGTAGTAGTAAGTCCACCTGTCTGTAATAAATGAAGTTTTCTCCTTGTTTAGAGGGTCCGTTTCTATTTGGTTATAACCAGAATATGCATCTAAACACTTAAAAGCTCGTGATACTGTACTAGAATCGATTAATTGATCTATATGCGGTAAAGAAAATGACTCATTAAGACAAACCTTATTTAAATTAGTGTAATCTACACAAGCTTACCATTTTTCATTCTTTTTTTGGAACCACGACAGTATTAACTAACCAATTAGGGTACTTTAATTTTCGTATTGAACGAATTTTCAAAAGTTTTTGTACCTCATCCTGGATCACTTGATTTTTGAAGGCCCTTTGATTCCTTTTCTTTTGCTTGACATTTGGGTGTAACGATTCCTCATTTAACTTATGAGCCATCACCTCCAGTGGTATACATATCATATCTGAGTGTGACCAAGCAAAGAAATATATGCTAGCACGTAAAAGTTCAATCAACTTTTATTTCTAGGCTCAAATTTGCTCTGATGTGAACTTTTTTGTCTGGCCAGTGGAAATAATATTACAGCTTCGAGCTCCGCTGTAGTTGTTTTAATGTTCTCATTTTCCTATAGCTCTTGTATCATATGAGGTCTTGAATCGACATTAGTTTTCCCTTGTATGGTTTCGATTGACGAATGAACAAAAATGTCCTCAATTGAATTCTTTAATTGCTGTTTCACATTTTCATCGTTAGCTATCGTGTTTGCAGTTACTACTGAATTAACACTTCGTGAAGCTTGTTGATCTCCACAGATTTGTCGGATTCCCCACTGTGAAGTGAATTTGATAACTTGATGTAATATTGACGGGACAACATCCATATCATGAATTCATGGTCTTCCCAATATTATATTATAGGTCATGTCCGTGTCTATCACCTGGAACTTTGTATCTTTGATAAGCCCTTCTGCAAATATGGCAAGTACAACTTTCCCTTTGTAACAATGCTTGAACTATCAAATCCATACAAATATCGTGCCTTCGGTATGATCTTGTCATTCAATTGCATTTCATTTACCACCCTCAGTAAAATGATGTTCACTGAGCTGCCTGGATCAATCAAAACTCATTTTACATTAGTATCATGTACAAGTAGAGATATTACCAGTGCATCGTTGTAAGGAATCATCAAGTCATTCGCGTCTTCATCGTCAAAAATACTGTCACCATCGAAGACTTGGCGGACTCGCTTTCCATGAGTTATAGTAACTTTTGATGTCTTTTTTGTGGACGTCTATGTTACTAAATTAACTTCATCTCCTCCGGTTATGACGTCAACTGTTATTTTTTATGAAGGTTTTGGTTTTTTTTTTTGTCTTTTCATCATGTATGATTGTCTCCTTTCTCACCGAACATATCAGTAAGACAGCCTTAATTCAATAAATGTTCGACCTCTCCTTGCAAAATCCTGGAATCTGGTGTTCTATGGCCAAGATCATTATGAAACTCGCACTAGAAATCTGGATTTCTTTTGTTTGGATCTGATCTCTTTTCTTTCGGCCATCAAAACTTATCTCACATACCTCTTAATATAGCCACCAGTTCGAAGGTGCTAATGTTAAACTATAATCCTATATTATTGTTTGTGTATAAGAATCATTGCTTCGGGCATCCCGCTCCTTTCTGAACTTGGATGAAAAGCTCATATCTTTTCATCTTGATCTTGAATATATCCTGCATTCACTTGTTTAGATCGAGAGTCTCGCCCCGCGGGCCCCATGTATGGCTCATACCTTTTTTTTACTAGACTTTCTCTCTAATTCTGAGAGTCCCAAATCTGGTCTTTCTTCAACCTTTAGTTGTACAGTCGTATCTTTTTCCATCTGTGACTTCGTGTTGTATATATTGTACACATTATTCCAAGTTGTTGTAGGAACTCCTCGTAAACTTTCTTTTAACCTCCTCATGGCTTCTGAACTTTTCTCATTCAAGTTGCTCGTGAATGCCATATCCTTCCAGTTATAAGGTACTCGTGGCAACATTATCCTCTCTCGTTGGAATCTATCTAGGAATTCCATAAGTAATTCGGTATTCCCTTGTTTAACCTTGAAGACATAATCCATCCCTTTTTTAACTTTTTGAGGCCCCGAATGCGCTTTTATAAATGAATATGCAAGCTTAGCAAAAGAATAAATGAAATTTTCAGGTAAGAGAGAATACCATATTAACACTCCTTTTGTAAGTGTTTTGCCAAACGTTTTAACAAAAAATTAATTCTATCTCCTGCTTGGTTATATCATTGCCTTTCACACTGATAGTGAACATGATCACGTGATCCCGGGGGTCAGACGTCCTATCATATTTGGGAATATCAAGCATTTTTAACTTTTTGGGAAATGACAAAGGTGTCGCACTTATCTTCCAGATTGTTGTGAGTACTTGTTAATATTCACACCTTTGATCATGAGAGGCATGCCAGGTATTTTCTCTATACGCTTGTTTTGCTCCTTAAGCTATTTCTGCAAATTTCTACAAAGTTAGCACTAATCTTTGTAAACTAGAATTATTTGGTATACCTGATCCTCCTTCGCAAGATTCATTGGGAATTTCTCCTCTTCTAGAGTTATCGAGCCCTGAATGCAATTTCTCCAAAGTTGTTGTATTAACTAGTGGAAGATTTTTGTGCTGCAATGTGATTTAAAGTCTGCATTGGAACACCTAAAGTGATAGGAATCCGTATGGTTTGTAATAAATTCTTAACTTGTTGAGAACTCATATTCTTGATACGGGATTGCATTAACCAGACTCAAATGTAGAAGTTGTTGTCATGGGAAAAGACACCGAATACGATGATAATGCTAGAAAATTATGTTGGTGGTCGAGAGTAGATAACTTAGAATTCTAGTATCATATGCTGGAGTTTCACTTTTAAAAGATATGAACTCCAGTATGCAGTGCTTGAGTTTCACCTTTAGAAGGTATGAAAAAACCCAAACGGTGGGAATTATTCCTGAATTTTTAACTAGTAAAGGTTTAAACACCAAAAATTGTTCTTGAAGTTTGAACTCCAACACATTATATTGAAGTTCTACTTGCCAAGGCTTTGAACTCCAGTACCGGTTGTTGAAGTTGTTTAGTATTTTAGTTAAATAGGGAAACACCAATTTAGTTAGACCAAGAAGCATTTTACCATAACAATTTAAAACATAGCTAAACTCTAATACCCGATTCAAAAAGTGACTAGCCCGGTTAGTTTTAAGATTAGTTAACTCATATAGCAAAGGTTGATACATTGTTTATTTTAAATAAATACCCTTTTAAAAAATTATATTCCGTAGCTACCTTTTGACTTTTTATAGCCAAATATCTATTTATGGTCACCTCCTACCCTTAAGCCATAAAATATGCTTTGTATTATTTGTCTCTCTCATATTCCCTCAGATTTCTCCTATCCCATTCTCCATATCTCTCTCTATTTGCGTCGACTTTCTCTTACACTCCCTAAAAAGCAGATGCAGAAAATGTATTCATCTGCATATCTCCATAGGATGTTTTTTATAGGATTGCACCTGTATATTAGGCCATGATTGCATTACTTGTTCTTGAGAGCATACTGGAGGAATGAAAAAGCATTGATAAAGTCAACACAATATTCTTTATGGTCAAGATATGAGAGCAGTTTTCCGCTTGGACTTAGTGTGATATGTAAACAATTGGGTGTTATTATATTCATATGTTTTTAGTTGAAAATGTTGTAGCTAATATTATTTTTTTATTGAATAAAGACAACGGATTTGGGTTCTGGCAACTTGAATTTTCTGTTAATATATTTCACTATATCTTGCTGTATTTCATTGTCTTTTTTATCATTGTATATCAATGTATCTCGCTGTATTTCATGTACTTCATTGTATTCATTGTCATTTTTTCATTGTATTTCGATATATCCCGTTGTATTCTATGTGTATTGTATTCATTCTCTCGCTATATTCCATGAATGTATTCATATATTTTCTATTTATTAATATAACTTATGTATTCAGATGTATTATATAATTTCTCTGAAGATTACTATTATTTTGGGGTATTTTTCGGTTGAGAATCTTTTTTATAACTGAAAATACAAATTTGTGTGTTATAATTGAGTTTGTTGAGTTATATTAGGAGTCTATTGTGTTAATTGATTCACTTTTCGTTTAAAAACAGTATAATCCCCTATTTCACACCGTGAATACAGTTGAATACAATAATTTGTCCAGCTGTAATCCCATGTTTCACACCATGAATACAGTCGAATAAAATCAGATATAAAAATCTGGCTAGCTATCATCCCTTGATTCACGCCTAGAAATGCTATTGTATTCATGAATACAATAGCTTAAATACATAGAATACACTCTAAAAATCTGAAACCATAGTTATAGGAAGTAATATAGTAATGATAGCCACAACTAGCTAATAACTACTAAAACATAAGACCTGTTTGGCCATGAGTTTTGCCAAAATAAATTTGGGATTTATTTTCAAAACTCATGTTTGGCCCTAAAATTTGCCCACATTTTGGCAAAATCCCAAACCCCAAATCCCATAATCACCCCAATTGATATTTTTGGGTCAAAATTTTAAAACTAGGAAATTATATACACGTTTTTCCAAAATAAAATTGGGAAATATGTTTTGAAACGTATGTCCAGACACATTTTAATCTTCAAATCAAACTTCACCGAAATCAAATTTTTTCAAAACAAATTTGGAATCTATGCCAAATGCTAGCATAGTGGTTTCTGAAAGCTTCTCTAGTTTTTACTCTTTACTATAAAGATCGTTAGTTGTCGATGTGAGTAAAAATTGTATAGGGTAGCACTATTTAAAGTGATATTTATTTTTATCCAATATTTTTAATGCTGAGCAAAAGTAGCCACCGGTTTATTAAAATTAATATGAAAGGACGTTGTTATCCTTTTCTTCCCAAATGGAAATACAACGATATCACACGTTGGATAGATACGCCATTTTCAGATTCTCTTTGTGGGTTATTCTTTCTGCATATTTTTTCTGGGCTATTCTCCCTGCAGATTCTTCTTACATTCGTTTCATTTTTTTACATTATTGTATTGTGTAATATTGTTCTTATTCCATTTTCTAATCAAGATTTTATTGAATATATAAGAGTAGTAGTATTAATTTAGTTTGTATAGTATGTCTGGAGTTTTAATGATAATAGGGGTCCACAATCGTTAGGATTTTATAAAACTTTTAGTATCATTATTGATGACGTTGTAGTGGTTACAAGACTAGTTGGAAGAATCGTATTCCCTCATTTGGTTAAACCCTAACGACCACCAACATAGGCCCTAAACTTAGATTAACAAGGTCAAAAGTTAAGGATATTTGGTCCTGAACTTAGACTAACAAGCTCAAAAGTTAAGGACAATAGGTCCTGGACTTAGACTTACAAGTTCAAAAGTTAAGGGCAAGTAGTCCTTAACTTAAAGTTACAAGCACATAATTTAAGGACAGGTGGTCCTGAACTTCGAGTTTCAAATTCAAAAGTTAAGGACACATGGTCCTGAACTTAGACTAACCAGTTCAAAAGTTAAGGACAATAGGTCCTGAACTTACAATTACAAGTTCAAAAGTTAAGAACAATAGGTCCTGAAGTCCCGAACTTAGGCTAAGAAGCCCAAAAATTAAGGATATTAGGTCCTGAACTTAGACTAACAAGCTCAAAAATTAAGGACAATAGGTCCTGAACTTACAGTTACAATTCAAAAGTTAAGGATAATAGGTCCTGAAGTCCCGAACTTAGGCTAAGAAGCCAAAAAGTTAAGGACAATAGGTCCTGAACTTAGACTAACTAGCTCAAAAGTTAAGGACAATAGGTCTTGAACTTAGATTGACAAGCTTAAAAGTTAAGGACATTTGATCATGAACTTACAGTTACAAGTTCAAAAGTTAAGGAAACTTGGTCCTGAACTTAGATAACAAGCTCAAAAGTTAAGGACAATAGGTCATGGACTTAGACTTACAAGTTCAAAAGTTAAGGGCAAGTAGTCCTTAACTTAAAGTTACAAGCACAGAACTTAAGGACAGATGGTCTTGAACTTCAAGTTTCAAGTTCAAAAGTTAAGGATACCTGGTCTTGAACTTAGACTAACAAACTCAAAAGTTAAGGACAATAGGTCCTTAACTTACAGTTACAAGTTCAAAAGTTAAGAACAATAGGTCTTGAAGTCCCGAACTTAGGCTAAGAAGCCCAAAAAGTAAGGACAATAGGTCCTGAACTTAGGCTAACAAGCTCAAAAGTTAAGGACAAGTAGTCCTTAACTTAGAGTTACAAGCACGGAACTTAAGAACATGTGGTCCTGAACTTCGAATTCCAAGTTCAAAAGTTAAGGACATGTAGTCCTGAAATCTGAACTTAGAGTTGCAAGTTCAAAAGTCAAGGACACTAGGTACTGAAGTTTATGAGCGGAAGAATCTTTTCATCCGGACAGGTAAAGTTTATTAAAGCAATGACTAAAGACTAAAGATTTTTAAATAGTAGTTTAAAAGTAAATATATATATTATTAGTGGCTAACCGTGCACTCCCTAAATGTAAAAGGCCTTTAGCGCATCAACAAATATAGGAAATAATGTTAAATAAAGAAAAGAGAAGCAAGAAAGGAAAATAATAAATGGAATTCTAAACAGCTATTAGAACTAAAAGACACAGAATTCTTGGCATGAGAAGAAGAAAGATGCATGCTTCACTTTTCCGTCTTGATTTCCTTTACAATCTTTCATGCATCACCGGAGGTAATATTTTTATCAAGAAGATTTAGAAATAGAAAAATTACTAAGAAGCCAAGAGAATTTACAATTTTTTTTTTATATATATATATATCAGCCTCTTTTTCTCCTCCATTCACACCCTCTTTCTCACACTGCTCTTTAAACTTGAAAGAAGTGTTGGCCAACTTACCCACAATCTTGGTTGATAATTGATTATTGACTTTCTCTCTTTCTTCATCCATCTCAATTTTCTCTCTAATCATCAAATAAGATATATTTTGGATAAGTACAGAGGATAAAAGGTCATCCACAAAATATAAATTTGTAACTTGAAGACAAGTTCAAAGTGGATATGTTTTTTTTTTCCTGTAACCATGTGCATACATGTTCACATATTTTTAAAATAGTGTAATCATTTTATTGGAGCAGAAGGGGGTTTGACTTCTCATGTAATTTAAATTTCTCATTGGTTATTTGTATTTATTTTTACTGCAAGGCAAAATATCCATGCCTTAAGTAGTTGAGCTTTCACTCTTAAGGGTAATTTCATAGAGAAATAAGTTATCCCGCAATAATTTATCTCACCTTTTTATAGGAAAAATAATATTACAGTTCCGAGATAATTAATTTCGGAATTAATTATATTATAAATTTATCCTAATTAAATATGAAATAAACTTATTTCAAATTTAATTTCGGAATTAATTACCCTCGTACCAAACGATCCCTTAAGATGAAAAAACTGAGTTTGAGTTATCAATCTCTTTCTCTTTTGGACAAGGAACGGAACAATAAATTCGAAAATAGATTTTAAAAAGAGAGAAAAAAATATCACATGAAACCACCAAAGGAAAGGAAAAAAAGCATTTGGTCAATTCCTCCATAAGGAAATGAAAAGTGTGTAGCTATCGTAGGTTTCACACAATTCTTTCATTTGGAACTTTTCCTTAAAATAATGACATTAATAACATTAATATTCACAAATAACAAAATTGTAGTCCTTTTCATTCCACAATAAGTATCTAATTTATTTTGGACACATCTATTAAGAAAATACTAAATTCTAGAAAAAGTAGTGAGTGTAACTAAATTACTCTTAATTGAATATTGCATTATAGTTAACATAAGGAGTAAAAGACTTTTTAAGAATGCGTACATAAGTATAATTTTGATAAAACAAATTAAATTATTTCTTAATTATATAAATAAATACTTATTTTAGACTAAAATAAAAAAATAAATAAATCATTTATTTTAAACCCGAAAAAGTAATAAAGTGACAACATTGATGTGTATCTTTTGCAGGCAATATGTACGGACAAAATAAATCCTTGTCACTTAAATGGTCCCATGTTACTTTCAACTTTCAACATCCACTGAAATTCTACATAGGAATGCTTTTACACAAAATTGGATTATCTATCTATATAGAATTGGAGAAGTAAAATCATTACATTAAGATAATTATTTTAATTATAAAATATTAAGTGGCTTTAATAAGATAAAATAAACTATTTTCCTAACCAATTTGTTTTGAATTTTTAATTTTGAATTAATTGGTTACACTAATTGAATTAATAAATATAGATATCATATAATTATTTATAGAAAACGAAAATACAAAAAAAATATTCTACTCATTCAAATTGGAGAGTAGTTTTAAGTTGGAGTTTTAAAATTATTTTACAATAAAAAAACTAAAAGTTAAAACTAGCATTTCAAATCTATATCTATATCTATTCTATATATATAGAATAGGAGAACCAAAAGCACTACATTAAGACAAGTGTCTTAACCACAAAATGCCAAGTGGCTTTGTAAATACAAAATAAACTACTTTTCTAACTAATATTTTTAGAAATTTGAATTTTGAATTAATTGGTTACACTAATTGAATAAATAAATACAAATATCTTATAACTATCTATAAAAAATAAAAACACAAAGCAATCATTCAAATTGGGTGAGAGTAGTTTCAAGCTGAACTTTTTTTAATAGCTATAAAAAATGAAAAAAAGAGAAGAAAAACTAACCATCTAGATTGAGAAATTGTTTCAAGTTGGAGTTTTAAAATAATTTTAAAATAAAATTTAATAAATAATGAATTACCAATTCAAAATTGGGAGTAGTTTCAGATCGAAGTTTTGCAAATTATTTTAAAATAAAAAATAATGAATTACCGATTCGAATTTGGAAGTAGTTTCAAATTGGATTTTTAAAAATTATTTTAAAATAAAAAAACGAAAAATAAAAGAAAATAAAAAACTTTCTAGCATTTCAAATCTATCTATATTGAATAGGAGAAGCAGAACCACTACATTAAGACAAGTGTCTTAACCACAAAATGCCAAGTGGCTTTGTTAAGACAAAATAAACTACTTTTCTAACCATTTTGTTTTGAATTTTGAATTTTGAATTAATTGGTTACACTAATTGAATTAATAAATATAGATATCATATAATTATTTATAAAAACAAAAATACAAAAAAATATTCTACTCATTCAAATTGGAGAGTAGTTTTAAGTTGGAGTTTTAAAATTATTTTACAATAAAAAAACTAAAAGTTAAAAACTAGCATTTCAAATCTATATCTATTCTATATATATAGAATAGGAGAACCAAAAGCACTACATTAAGGCAAGTGTTTTAACCACAAAATGCCAAGTGGCTTTGTAAATACAAAATAAACAACTTTTCTAACTAATTTTTTTTATTTTTGAATTTTGAATTAATTGGTTACACTAATTGAATAAATAAATACAGATATCTTATAATTATCTATAAAAAATAAAAACACAAAACAATATTTTACCCATTCAAATTAGGTGAGAGTAGTTTCAAGTTGAACTTTTTCAATATTATTCTAAAATAAAAGGAAAAAAATAGCTATAAAAAATTAAAAAAGAGAAGAAAAACTAACCATCCAGATTGAGAAATAGCTTTAAGTTGGAGTTTTAAAATAATTTTGAAATAAAATTAAAAAAATAATGAATTGCCAATTCAAAATTGGGAGTAGTTTCAAATTGGAGTTTTACAACTTATTTTAAAATAAAAAATAATGAATTACCGATTCGAATTTGGAAGTAGTTTCAAATTGGATTTTTAAAAATTATTTAAAATAAAAAAACGAAAATAAAGAATATAAAAAACTTTCTAGCATTTCAAATCTATCTATATAGAATAGGAGAAGCAAAACAACTACATTAAGACAAGTGTCTTAACCACAAAATGCCAAGTGGCTTTGTTAAGACAAAAATAAACTACTGTTCTAACCAATTTTTTTTGAATTTTGAATTTTGTATTAATCGGTTACACTAATTGAATTAATAAATATAGGTATCATATAATTATTTATAAAAACGAAAATACAAAAAAATATTCTACTCATTCAAAATTGGAGAGTAGTTTTAAGTTGGAGTTTTAAAATTATTTTACAATAAAAAAACTAAAAGTTAAAAACTAGCATTTCAAATCTATGTATATCTATTCTATAGATATATAATAGGAGAATCAAAAGCACTACACTAAGACAAGTGTCTTAACCACAAAATGCTAAGTGGCTTTATTAAGACAAAATAAACTACTTTTCTAACAAATTTGTTTTGGATTTTGAATTTTGAATTAATTGGTTACACTAATCTATCTATATAGAATATGAGAAGCAAAACCACTATATTAAGACAAGTGTCTTACCCACAAAATGCCAAGTGGCTTTGTTAAGAAAAAATAAACTACTTTTCTAACCAATTTATTTTGAATTTTGAGTTTTGAATTAATTGGTTACACTAATTGAATTAGAGTTTTAAAATTATTTTACAATTAAAAAATTAAAAGTTAAAAACTAGCATATCAAATCTATATCTATATCTATATGTAATAAAAGGAGAGGCAAAAGCATATTAATAAGACAAGTGGCATAATCACAAAAAGTCAAGTGGCATTATTAAGACAAAATAAACTACCTTTTAACTATTTTTTTTAAAAATTTTTGAATTAATTAGTTACTCTTTTTGAATTAATAAATATAAATATATTATAATTAGATATACTAAAAACAAAAATATAAAAAATAACTACCCATTCAAATTGGGGAGTAGTTTATAGTTGGTGTTTTAAAGTTATTTTAAAATAAAAAATGAAAAATAATAAAAAATTAAATTAGCTAAAACAAAAAACGAAAATACTAATTAAAAAACCTACCTATTCAAGTTGGGGAATAGTTTCAATTTGGAGTTTTAAAATTATTTTAAAATAAAAAAACGAAAATAAGGAAATTAAAAATTGCCAATTCAAATTGGGGTATGCTTTCAATTTGGAGTTTTAAAATTATCTTAAAATAAAAACCGATCTAGCTACAGCTGAAGGTGTGAACAAACAGAAGCAGGTTGTTATACAAGATTCCCCAGTCTTTAACATCACTAATTTCCCTCCCTTATCTCCTATTGTGATGTCTAACAGATTTGAAGTTGGGACAGTTAGGTGGGCTGATCATCCCCTGGATGAAGGGGGAACTAGCCATACTCAATGAAGTGGATCTTTTGGAATATTAGGGGTGTAAATAAAAGGTTCAAACAAAAAGAAGCCGAAAATTTCTTTAGAACTAATAAGTTTGACCTTGTAGGACTTGTAGAGACTAAGGTTAAACAACACAATGCTGGTAGAAATATCTAGTTTTTTGTTGCCTAACTGGAACATGATTACTAACTACAGTGGAGCAGTCAATGGTAGAATATGGATCCTATGGGACCCTACAAAGGTGTTGGTCACTGGATTTCTGGAGGAAGCTCAGCTCATTCATTGTAAGGTTCAAACTATCACTGGTGATACTATCTGTTGTCTTACAGTAGTATATGGTTTTAATGACTGTGATCAGAGGAGGATGCTGTGGAAGTCTATTCTAAACTTATCTACTGGTATTACTGATCCCTGGATCAGTGCAGGAGATTTTAATGTCATACTGTCTAGCAAGGATAGACAATCCTGCCAACAAGTTAAGCAAAGGGACCTTGTTGATTTTAATAACTACATTCAGCAATCAGGCCTGGTTGAACTTCCATGGAAAGGAAATTTCTTTACATGGTCTAATCAACAAAGTGGTAATGATAGAGTATGTAGTAGACTTGATAGGGTGTTAGGCAACTTTGAATGGCAGATGAAGTGGAATCATGTGCACACTGTATATGGACCTTCCCTTATCTCTGATCACAATCCCATGTTACTAACCCTGACAACAGATATCTCAGCAAGGAAGACACCATTCAGATTCTTCAATGCTTGGATCCAGCATAAGGAATTCCCTGCTATGGTGAAAACTAACTAGAAAAACAAGGAGCAGTGTACTCTACAAGGAGTGTGGAACAATCTTAAATCCCTCAAGCCAGTCTTAAAATCTCTTAATATAAGAGAATTTAAGAATGTTTCTCAAAAGATTGAAAGCAGTAGAAAGGAACTGGAACTTGTACAGCATCAAATGGCAATCTCCCATTCAGATACACTACAGCAAAGAGAAAAAGGCCTGGTTCAACAGCTAGAAAAGTGGTCTCTAATTGAAGAATCAGCTTTGCAATAAAAGTCAAGAGCTAAATGGATCAAACTTGGTGACTCCAATAACAAGTATTTCTCAGTAGTCATGAAGGAGAGAAATCAGTACAAGAGGATTATTGAACTTTTCACAGAAGGAGGACTGAAGATAACTGATCCAGCAGATTTGAAGAAGGAGATCAGGGACTTCTATAAATCACTAATGGGAACTACAGCCAATTCCCTACCAGCTGTGAATAAATTGTATATGAGGAATTGCCCAAAACTCTCTCATCATCAAAGGAAGGAACTAGTTGCTGACATTAGTGACACAGAGATCCTAGACAGTTTGAAGGCTAGTGGAAATGATAAAGCCCCAGGGATTGATGGATTTAATGCCATGTTCTTCAAATATTCTTGGCATGTCATTGGCAATCAGGTTATGCAAGCAATCAAGAATTTCTTTCAGACCTCTAAGATGTACAGACCTACTAATTGTGCCACACTCACTTTGCTTCCCAAGGTATCCAATCCTCAAACAGTTAAAGAGTTCAGACCTATAGCTTGTTGTTCAGTCTTATATAAAATTATTTCCAAGTTACTGGCCAACAGACTTCAGAAGGTTATGAGTAGTATCATTTGTAATGCACAGGCAGGCTTTATACCAGGAAGAAGAGTAGCAGATAATGTCATATTAGCTCATGAATTAATAAAACAGTATTCTAGATCACATATATCTCCCAGATGTATGATCAAAATTGACCTTCAGAAAGCCTATGACTCAGTTGAATGGTGCAGTTTGCAACAGATTATGGAAGAACTGGATTTTCCTAGCAGATTTATCAGATGGATCATGGAGTGTGTCCAAACTGTTAGCCATACAGTTGTGGTTAATGGGGAAACAACAGAGCCTTTTCAAGCTGCCAAATGATTGAGACAAGGAGACCCCATATCTCCCTTTCTGTTTTCTATTGTGATGGAATATCTTAGCAGATCCTTGGCAGAGTTGAGCCATGCCAAAAGCTTCATATATCATCCTGGTTGTAAAAAATTGGGAATTACTCATTTAAGCTTTGCTGATGACTTACTGCTATTTGTCAAAGGAGAGCTTCAGTCAGTAAGTACTATGTTCATATTTTTCTCTCAGTTCCTTGCAGCTACTGGTCTGAAAGCAAACTTACACAGAAGTGCTGTGTATTTTGGAGGGGTTAATTCTGGGATTCAGCAACAAATTCTTGACCATCTTGGTTATGTTCGAGGGGACCTCCCATTCAAATATTTGGGAGTGCCTTTGACCTACCAAAAAGTTTTCAGTTGCACAATGGCAACCTCTGGTTGATAGGATTTCTGCCAGAATTACTTCCTGGACTGCTAGGTATCTATCCTATGCAGGCAGACGCCAGTTGGTGCAATCAGTTATATTTGGTGTTCAAGCCTACTGGGCTCAATTATTTATCATGCCTTCAAAAGTTATTAAAATGCTGGAGTCAATATGTAGATCCTATATTTGGTCTGGTTCAGTTAATATCTCAAAGAAAGCTTATGTGCCCTGGGAAAAGGTATGCATGCCAAAATCTGCTGGAGGGCTGAATATAACCAATATCTTGCTGTGGAATAAGGCTGCTATTGCCAAACTTAGTTGGGACTTAACACATAAAAAAGATCTTTTGTGGGTGAAATGGATTCATACAGTCTATATCAAACAACAGCATTTGGAGAACCTTACTGTCCCAACACATGCTAGCTGGATGGTCAGGAAGATAGTGGAGGGTATTAAGCTATTACAACAACATCAACTGCTGTATAAATCTGACTGCACCATAAGGAAACTATACTTACAACAGATTGGAGAGACACCTAGAGTCCCTTGGAAGAATTTGGTAATACAGAATGCTGCTCGAACTAAAGCAATCTTCAGTTTCTGGCTGTTACTGCAAGATAGACTCCCTACCAAGAATAGGCTGCTGCAATGGAATTTGACTGTATCAGGCAACTGTGTTATGTGCCAGCAAGCTATGGAAACTAGAGATCACTTATTCTTGCAATGCACCTTTGCATCCCAGCTGAGATACCAAACACTACAATGGTTGGAGTTGAAGATTTCACTGGGCAGGATTGGTCACAATTTTGCCAATGGTTCATTGTGCAATCTAAAGGGAAATCTCCTCGAGCTCACATACTCAAGATGACAGTAACTGAAATGCTATATGGTTTATGGTTAGAAAGAAATGCGAGAATCTTTGAAAACACTTATTGTAACTGTGATAAGCTCCTCAGTAGTATAGCCTACATATGTAATGTTCGAGCTCCTCCTAAGCTTAGTTCGTATATTCAGCAGTTCATGTTATAACTGCTGATTTGGCTCGAGTAGTATAGGTAATCCTTGCTGTCCAGTTTGATAGGCAGCTGAGCTAAAGCTGTCCTATGATTTTGTAAGGCAACCACTTTGGTGATTAATACAAATTTAATTACAAAAAAAAAACCGAAATAGAAAAATAAAAATAGCCAATTTAAATTGAGGAGTAGTTCTTTTCTAATATAGTAGTCTCTCTCTAAATATCTAAAATAACTACCCGTTCAAATTAGGTAGTAGTTTATACTTGGTGTTTTAAAGTTATTTTAAAATATAAAAAAATAAATTATCTACCATAGAAAAGGAAACTATTAATTTAAAAAAATCTACCGATTCAAGTTGCGGAATAGTTTCAATTTAGAATATTAAAATTATTTTAAAATAAAAAACTAAATAAAGAAATAAAAATTGCCAATTCGAATAGTGGTATGGTTTCAATTTGGAGTTTTAAAATTATTTTAAAATAAAAATAGAAATAAAGAAATAAAAATTGCCAATTTAAATTGAGGAGTGGTTTCTTACTAATATAGGAGTCTCTCTCTATATATATACACACACATATACATATTTTATAATTAGCTATAATAAAAAAAACTACCCAATTAGTTTCATGTTGGAGTTTTATAAATATTGTAGAATAAAATAAAATAAATAAAATAGCTATTATAAAAAATGAAACCATATAATAAAAAATATCAAATTTCTGCGCATCGTGGCGTTTGTTATACTAGTTAAAAGAAAAAAGAAAACACAAATGATCACCTCTTAAATAAAAAGTCAAATACTACACTTACCATTAAAAAAATCTCATCTGAAAACATTTTATAAAAAAATAATAAAAAGAAAAAAAAAAGAAGAAGAAAGAACCAAAGAGAGCAAGCCATTTCTGTAGTTTGCTCCTCTATCAAATCCCCCTTTCCCTTTTCCAACGAATCTCTCAAAATCATACATAATTCAAAAAATAGTCACCGAATCTCACAACTGTCACCACTACCATTTGCATTAACCCCAGCTCAACCTTCATATACAATATAATACATATGCCTCAGATCTATTTTCCCAAGAAATGACATTTCCAATCATTATTTATGTAAGTTTTGCGTATACCTATTTGTGTCATTTGATCTTCTTGGGGCGAAAAATTTGATCTTTTTAATCAAGAACTTATTGGGTTTTTTTTTTTATTGATTTTTTTTGTTTCAGGGGATATGTAATGTGTGTTTGTGTATGTAGATCTTGAGCTGGAATTTTGAGAATTTAGAGGGTCAAATTGAGGGGAAAAGGGAAGGGGGTAAATTTAAAAAAGAAAAATAAAAATAATGGTTTTTTGGGAGGGTTATGTGAGTGATGAAGTGATGGGGACATTTGCCCCAATAGTGGTGTATTGGTTATATGCAGGGTTTTATCAGCTATTGCCTCCAATGGATGACTATCGTCTTCATACTAGGAAAGAGGAAGATGAGAAGAATTTAGTTCCACTTGGTGCTGTTGTTAAAGGGGTTCTTCTTCAGCAGCTTGTTCAGGCCACTGTTGCTCAACTGCTATTCTTGGTATATTCCTCAGCTACTTATGGTTGAAATTTGTCTTATCTGTTTTGGTTGGAATTCTTTTGATTAATTAGATAGCCGCATGACTTGGTGGGTTAGGCCTGAAGGGCAGGGGTGGAGCTAGGCCAAACCCAATAACTTTTGTTCCAACATTGTATTTATGCTAAAAGATCATTAATAATATGCCAAATTTTGATTTAGAACCCAGTTATTACCACTTGACGTGGTTTTTCTAGAACCCAGAACCAATAAAGTTAAATCCTAGCTCTGCCTCTATAGGAATGGATAGGTAGAGTTTGAGGCATGCGAACGACCCTTTTGTAGAAAGGCAAAGAGAAGGTTGCATACGATATACATGCACCGTCCTCCTACGTCTCAAAAAAAGTTGGGAAGCAATTCGTGCACGGGGTAAACCCCTTTATAACAAATTTGTTCAGATTGTATTGCTGTCGGACTTCCAATTATAACCAACTTGTCGTTTGCATTTATAGTTATGAGGATAACTAACTATGGAGTGGTTCTTCATCTGGTGCGCTCAATTTAGTGCAACAGTTATCGATTTAGATTCTAGATTCTTCTTTTTAATGTGCCAGTCAGCCTTAGCTTATGCAGTGATTACTTTGTGCATCGACAGACGTCCTTTCCCCCCACCCCCTCCCATATTACACTCTTAGTTTTCAAACGCTTGAGTACATTGGATATTTGGTACAGTCCTTCTACGAACATTGTTCCTCATGAAATTGATAGAAATGTAGTCAGATAGGAGGAGAGGAAGTGTAGGAAAAGCATCTAAGCATGGTAAGACTAACGATTATGTCATATTCTCATGAGTGAATGAAGCATTTAAGTGATTAAAGTATGTTCTTAACAAGTTAATGAATGAAGGGATGGTGACTTCAATTCCCCCCCCCCCCCCCCCCCCCCATGGTTATAAAGATGTTCCAATAGTGCCCATTGACAAATGTGCTCGTCCCCTCCTCCCCCGTCCCCACATGCAATAATATAGTCTTTGACCGTTCAAAGGTTTAACTACATTGCCATGTTATATGGTCTTTGTAAGAACATTTTCCTCATGGAGTTAATAGAAAAGAAGATGGAGAGAGGGAAAGAAGTCTACAAATAAAGCATCTAAAGCATGGTGAAACTAACCAGTATGTTATATCCCATGAGCAGATGAGGTATTTTCTTAAAAAATTATTGAACGAAGGGGGATGGATGAATTTCAATTTTCGTGTTCTCCAAGCAAGAGAAAGATAAAAAGTTACATAGATTATAATCATTTTATAGATAAAGTTGAGTATCACCTTGTGTTTTGGACCTAGCCTATAAGCATGAGGAAGTGAAATGAAGGACTAAGTAGCTTTTCTGGTATTACTGAACAGCACGCCTCTTATGTGCCTCATTTTCACTCTAAATACGTCAACTTAAGGAAATGGTTCAAAGTTGGAAAACTTGGAAGAACTTCAAGGAGACTCGACAATCAAGGGCAGCTTTTCATCTTGCATAAGCTAATAGCAATTTTAAAGGAAAACGATCTGAAGGATCACTTTCTCCCATTACCGTCAAAGTAGTAGGAGATATGGTGTCTGGGTTACTTGCATTCTGTTTTATCTTCCAATCAGGATGTTGTAGAATGTATAGCCAGTCAGTATTGAAATGCCATACTTGTATAAATCTGGACACTGCTTGTTGCTTTTATTTTTTATTAATTGGTACTCATAAGGTTTTAGAATAAAACTTGCAGAAATTTGTAATTTCTAAAGGCTGTTAGGGACATTGTGTTCTATGATGTAGTGACTTTAGGTCTCGATAGATTTTAGTCACTAGCAAGCTGATCAACCTAAAAATTGAATGTGAGGTGCCAAAACTGTCATCCTGACAGCTATTATATCAAGAAATGCTTATTTTATGAATAGCTATTGCCTGGGTTTCCTCATTGTAACCATTGAATAGCAGCAATGTAATTTAGCCATGTGGAGGATTTTTCCATACCCTTTGTTAAGCCGCAACTTTCAATATTGGTCTTACAGGATTTGTGTACCTGTAATAGTGAAGAAAACACATTCTTGGGAGATTTGTTTCCTCCAAAAAAGTGATCCTTTCTTTATGGTGAAAGTCCTGGGTGCTTCTTAGTCAGAAATTGCTGTGAGCTCTCCAGCTTATACATGCAGATTCCGTTCTTAGGTCATATGTATGCTAAGTAAAATGGATCGATAAATGAGCCAGAGGAAGAAAGAAATCTAAAGTCTCCACAACGGGTTCGTCAAAGTCTCCACAACGGGTTCGTTCATTAAATTTCTTTTCGCATCCAAGCACATGGTTGAAGGTCAATGAAACGAGTGAAAACCAAGGAGATCTGGGTTCAAATCCCAGTAGAGACAGAAAATGTTTTATGATTTTTTCCTATTTGCCTAAGCCTTGGTGGATAGTGTTTCCCAGTACTTGCATGAGTGGGAGGTAGCAGGTACTTGATGAAATAGTGAAGTGTGCGCAAGTTGGACCGGACACCATCATTATCACTAAAAAACAAAACTCATTATTTCTTTCCTCCCTCAAAGATGGCTAAATTGCACCTTAATGGGCTATCTCTGAGATTTTTTTCCTCTTTCATTCTTAAACTTGTAATTCCCTGTGCTAACAATTTGTTTGAATACTTCTTAAATTTGGGTAAGCCTTTTTTTAATATGGAAAAAGTCCAAATATGCCCTTTATTATACGGAATTGAGCATATTTGGCATTCGTTAATACTTTAGCCCATATATGCCCTTACCGTCACATAGTTGGTTCATAATGCCCTTACTATTACATAGCTGGTCCAAATATATCATTTTCGAAACGGAATCCACTTAAATGAATTAGTTTTTTTTGTTAATTGTACTAAAATGTATTACAAAGGTTATTTCTTTTTTATTAGTACTTTTTTTCTTTATTTTCTCTTTTCATTCTTTTTTTCTCTTTTTGTTCACTTTTCTTTCTCCTATATCCAAGTTCCTTCGTTGGTGATGCCTCTCCATTTTCATCACCTATTTAACTTGACAAAACTCATGAATTTATGCTAATTTTATTATCACAAACCCCACAGGTTCGTCTAACCTGAAGGAGATGAAAATTATCGAAGAAATTTTTGGTGGTGTTAATTGGGTGAAGGTAGGATATGGTTATTCAAATTTTGAAAGTCTTGTTCCCTTTAGATTTGAAGCTCCACAATGAACAACACCTCCAAATCAGAATAACCATATCCTACCTTCACTAAATTAACACCACAAAAAAAATTTCTCCGACAATTTTCATCTCCTTTTCAGAATAACTTGAGCCTTCTTGCTTGGAAGCTTTTACTGGTGTAAGTTTGATTTTTAGGAATAAAATCACGTGAATTTGGTGAGAAAAATGAAGAAGATATCAACAATGGAGGCAATCAAATATAGGATAAAGAAAATGGGGAAAAAAGAGAAAAAAGAAGAAAGGAAAGAGAAAAATAAAGAAAAAGTATTAATAAAAGAAAATAGTGTTTGTACTACATTTTAGTACAATTAACAAAAGAGCTAATTAATTTGGCTGGATTCCGTTTCGAAAAGGGCATATTTGGACCAACTATGTGATAGTAAGGGCATATATGGACCAACTATGTGACGGTAAGGGCATATATGGGCTAAAGTATTATCGAAGGGTAAATATGCTCAATTTCGTATAGTACAAGGGCATATTTGGACCTTTTCCGTTTTTAATATGATCATCAAGGTTTTCACATTGGAATTTCATTAGTTGAAAGGGTCACAGGATAAGGTGGTCATCTTTTTCTTTTAGCAAATTTTACAGCTATTTAAAGTCTTCACCATAACCATAAAATGAAGTATGGACCCAATTGTTGAGAGTTGAGACATGGAATGATCAATGACCTCCTAGGCTCCTATATGAGGTGTTGCGTTGTTAATGCAACAAAAGTGTTTTTATGGTACAACTATGCATGTATATAGTTTCAAGGATATCATGTACATGTTGATGTCTCTATGAGCGATTATCCCGGATAAGTGACGGGCAATTGTGTAAAAGATGATTAATGATTTAACAGGAGCAGAATAAAAATAATAGTGCTTGATGTTCATCCTTGCATGTTGGACTTTAGAGAGTGATGAAAATGCCTAGTTCGCTCATGGACTGTCAATTCATTAGATTTTATTTTGTGTTAGTTGAGGATGGGGGGAATTACTATATTTATTGGCAGCCACAATATTTTTTGTGATTCAAATCATATCTTTGTTGCCTCAACTTCTTCTCAATTGGACATTAGTTACTCTGTGATAATTTTCCGATACTTCTAATTTATTGTTAGAGCTGTAACTTGTCTGCCCGACTGCAATTCTTATAATCTATCCATCCATCGAGTATTCAAAAAGTATTGCTGAGTTAGATGTCTGTTGTTGAAAATGATCCTGTCTTGTCTTCAGCGACAAGACTATTTTGTGTTTCGTTGGGGGTATATAATACTGCTTAATGCTTGTACTAAGCTATTTTACTCTTTGAAGCTTAACCCGGTTCTCCCTTATGTTAGAAGGGCAAAGCTGCTAGCTAGCACAAAATAATGTTGGATGGGTTCCTAGTGCGGAGTAAAAGAAAATTATGAGGTTGTCTAAAAGGTTATCTGAAGTTCTAATTTCACTCCAGTAATGGATTTTGGCGCTTAACAGCTATTCAATGCAAAGAGGAAGTTTCAGGGCTTGCAGAAAATCCTGGAAATCAATTTCCTGTACCAGCTGCATATGTCCATGGCAAAGTAGTAACTAGTGATTATTAGTTTGGAAGTATAGATTCATTTAGTTTTGGCAAACCACATATGATATTACCAAGTCTATTGTTTTAGAGAAGTTGTACGATAAAGATTGTTGATCTTGTTTCCTTGTGATTTGATTAGCTTTGGCAATTTCTTGACAACAACTGACTCAAGTATCTGGTTTTCTATGGCAGATAACTTCTAAGGTAACTGCATCAGGAAATGTAATTCAGCCCTCAATTCCTGTTCAGATTGTGCAGATAATTATTGCAATGCTGGTCATGGACACTTGGCAGTACTTTGTGCATCGCTACATGCATCAGAACAAGTTTTTATACCGCCATATTCACTCCCAGCATCATCGGTTAGTTGTGCCTTACGCGATTGGGGCCCTTTATAACCATCCGCTTGAAGGTCTCCTTCTGGATACCTTTGGTGGTGCTCTTTCATTTCTTGTTGCCGGAATGACTGCACGTACTGCTGTTATCTTTTTCTGCTTTGCTGTGGTCAAAACGGTTGATGATCATTGTGGACTCTGGCTTCCTGGTAATATCTTCCATTTGTTTTTCCAAAATAACACTGCTTACCATGACGTTCATCATCAGCTCCAAGGCACAAAGTTCAATTATTCTCAGCCATTCTTCTCCATATGGGACAAACTTCTTGGAACATACGTGCCATACAGACTTGTAAAAAGACCTGAGGGTGGTTTCGAGGCACGACTGATGAAAGATTAGTTGCATTTCAATCATTAGTATCTGTATGATTCAACATGCTTTTTGTAGGGATAGCTACCAGTTGAGGTTGTTCACTCTAGCAGCTGCCTTGGAAGGTCTACATTCATCAAGACTTGAAACTGTGCTGCAGAAACTAGAATTGTTCATTCCTTTCTTTTCAGTTGACCCTGCTTATTCGTATTTTTTATCTGACCTCTTGATGATTTGTAAGCCTATTGTTTCTGAGTTCTTACTTTGTGCAGTATTACTTGTTCAACTATTGCAACTTGCTTATACTCTAGCAGGTTGATGATTTTGTATTGCCATTCAAGAGTTGTGAGTTGGGAAAAATCAAGATCATGTAATTAAAATTGTTAAAACTTCGTAGTGTAAATTTCATGGTCATTGGAGTTATTTGCATCGCCCGTTTTATCATTCGTTCTTTAATTATCATATTGGCTTAGCACCTATCAAAACATTAGCTGCTTGGCCACAATATCCATTTGCTTAAGCCAAAAAGAACAGGGTGGTTCGACTTGTTTATTGACTGCTGCGTACATGTTGAGCCAAAAGTAAATTGAATCTACATTAAAGTAATTGCCCCTGAAGCTCCTCTTTTTCACGACATTAAACAAACAGAATCCTCATCACAAATATTTGCAAGAGGAATCTCTTTTCTTCAGATTTTTGAAAATGAGTCATATCTCTTGAGAGAGCGAGCCTTGGTATAATAGATCACTAGTTCTAGTCTTTTTGAGGAAATGCCAAGAATGCTGCATACAAAATACGCATATGGTTTCCTCCGCCACATCAAACTAATGTGCTTTATACATAAAAATTTGAATCAATCTCACCAGTATTCTTTACAAGAACAAGCCCCATCTTTGAATCTGTGGAAACGAGTCCTGTCTCTCACAATAATCTCCCGCTCATATATCTTTGAAATGAGCTTAATCACAACATGACAATCCCCACATATTCTAAGATTCTTATTCACTCTTATACAAGTGCCATCTTGGGTACTGATCAAACCAAAAGCCACTGCAAGCTTCTCACTATGATAACTCAGAGCATTCTCCTTCTCTTCCGGTCCTATATCATGGAACACATAATTAGTTTCTGCCACATACCCGTATTCTCCAATCCTTAGCAAAATCTCGTCAAGCTTCCGATAAATCTCCTTCCACTTTGGATGGTTCATATCACCATTCAGGAACTTGTATATCGTTCCACCAACCTCAATATAGCTAAAGCCCGGTACTTTTTTTACATCCTGGCCTTTCATGGCCTCTCTTACTCTTCTCACATCATGCCACCTCCCCTGTACCGCATAAAGATTGGAGAGCAACACGAAATCCCCACAATGATTTGATCCCATTTCAACGAGCTTCTTGGACGCTCTCTCTGCCATTTCCGCATTACTGTAAGTCTTAGAAGCCCCTAATAGAGTTTGCCATAGAACCACATCAGGAACCGTAGGCATCGACTCTACAATTTTATAAGCTTCATCTAACCGCCCGGATCTTCCCAACAAATCCACCATACTACCATAATGCTTTACATTCTTACTCACTCCACATCTATCCATGGCATCAAACAATTTCATTCCTTCATCCACCATTCCCGCATGGTTACAAGCACAGATTGCAGCTAAGTAACTAACGCTGTCTGGCTCAATTCCAGTTTGGCCCATTTTTTCGAAAAGCTCAAGCGCTTGTTCTCCATCTCCATACATTGCCAGTGCCATAATCATGGTATTCCACGTGACACGAGTGCTCGAGCATTTCATTTCATTGAACACTTCACAAGCTCTTCTAACAAGACCACATTTAGCATACATATCAATAACTGCATTACAAACAATCACATTGCAATCAAGATTCTTAATTTTGATATATTCATGGACACGTTTGCCTTCTATGTTCGCCCCCAACTGCGAACAAGCAGAGAGAGCACCAAGTACAGTGACCTCATTTGGTTCCATATTTTCCTCCCTCATTTTCTTAAAAATCTGCAAAGCTTCTGTGGGTCTATTCCCCTGAGCTAGCCCAGCAATTAACGCGTTCCAAATTGCTATATCTCTCACACTCATTTCATCAAACATTTGGCATGCATAATCCAAATCACCACATTTGGAATACGCATCCAGCAAAGTTGTGCGCAACAAGACATCTGATGCAAACCCAAATCGAATCACATGGGTATGAAGCTGTGGGGTTTCCGAACGGGCCAATGCACGGGCGCATGCTTTGAGGGTGAAGGAGCAAGTAAGAGCGTCGGGCTTACAAGGCAAACGAGACATGGAGACATAAAAGATGACAGCATCAATGGGCTTGGGGCTTTGGGCAAGGCCGCGAATGATGGCGTTCCATTCATTCTTGTAAGGAAAAGTGATGTGGCGGAAGATATGGGCGGCGTAAGGGAGGTTGCCGGCGGAAGAGACGGCGCAGAAATCCAAGAATTTGGCGCGGCAAGTGTAGAATTGAAAAATGCCAGTGGTTACGAGATGGGCTTGGAGTTGTTTGAGTTGGGAGAAATAAGTGCATTTTGACAGTAAGGAATCGACGTAGGCCATACCACACTAATGTCGCTTGGGAGAAGTTTTAAAAATACTCGTGGGTCTTTCCTCTTTTTCTTTTTATTTTTTACATTTATTTTTAAAATAAAATATTAGCAAGAAAATTGATTAATATTGTAGTCCACGAAGAGCTAAGAATCAAGCTTCAACAGAGCTCAAATGAGTGCCACAGAATGAATCCATGAATCTTAGGAGATCATTTGATTGGCGAATATTGTCTAATATTGAAAGTTGATAGTAAGATATAAAGTATGGAGTATTCTTAATTACACGCTCGTCTTTCTTCTTTCTCCTTCCTCATGTAATTGACCCCCTTTTTTTAATAAACATATTTACTTTCATTTCATCAAAAAAATTGTACAATTACATGTCATAGATACTGACCATCTATTCTCTATTTCTAAACACTCTTCTGCATTATCATCTTGTCCAGAGCATACAGAGCATTACTCCTCTATCACTATTGACATTGCATAAACCATAACAGACTGATTGTACATCCTAAGGATAGCAGTTTAAACGCAGCAACACTGCCTTCAGTTGTGAACTGAATTTCCCTTCAAGTGCATGTGGATGGCTATTTCTTTACAGGCATTGTTGCTGAGCATTCTCCCTCCTTGAAATCTTTGTTGATTTCTTTCTCTCCATATCAACAGTCACCAACATCCCAAATACACATGTAGTGATTTCTTCTAGTCCACTCCTCTTCTTTGCTATCTTACTTACCCACTCATCTCGTGTTTCCAGTCAAGAATAGGTCTATGATATCCCAACCAGCTTAGAAGACGACTCCATAGTGCCTTTGCCTGCGAGCATTCAAAGAACAGATGGTCAAAGGTCTCGATATCTTGCCCACATAATGTGCATTCCTGTGGAACCTGTATGTCAAACTTCTGAAGTCTGTTCACTGTTGTCAATCTACTATGTAACGCAAGCTACAGTATGAATTTGTATCTTGGATGCAAATGAGCCTGCAACATGATGCTCTTCCACTGGACTTTTTGGTATTGAGGGTATTGAAGCCTATATAGCCTATATAGTTTTTTTTATACTGAAAAACTCACTCATCTGCAGCTGAATCAGTCTACTCTCCAGATTCCCTTGAAAGCTTGGAATTGCATTGATCAACTCTCTAGACTCAAAGATCTTCCTTACTACCCAAGAAGCAGTTTTAGGAACATGCATATCATCAATTATGTGATTCTTTATGTAATAGACGTGCATCCACTTAATCCATAAGTTGTCTTTCTTTTTGGCCAGTGCCCATAAGTGCTTTGCAATAGCAACCTTGTTCCATTTAATTAAGCTCAGTACATTTAGCCCACCTGCACAATATGGTTAACATATTGTTTCCCAAGCAACCAAATCCTTCCTCGACACAGTAGTTGAGCCTATCCATAAGTAGGATTTGCAAATTGCTTCTATCTTTTTCATCACTTTCTTTGGCAATAGGAAAATTTGAGACCAATAGGCTTGCACTCCAAATAAGACTGACTTTATCAACTGAATTCGACCTGCATATGATAGCAATCTTGATGTCCAGCAATTTGTTTTCTGTGTTACTTTCTCAACTAATGGCCAACATTGAGCAATGGTTAATTTTTTAGAATCCAAAGGCACCCCTAGGTATTTGAATGGAAGTATACCTTCAGGGAAACCCAGTTCTTGCAGAATCTCCTCTCTTTGCCAATTGAAAACTCCAGCTATGTATTTCAGCACTTGCTTGGAGCCCAGATGCTTTTGAGAATTTATGGAAAGCCTGCTTTAGTAGTTTAACAGACTGAATATCTGCTTTACAGAACATAAGCATATCATCCGCAAAACATACATGTACCACTCCTAATTTCTTACATCTAGGATGGAATTTGAACTCTTTCCTCTTCATCACTTGCATGAATTCCCTTTGCAAATACTCCATAGCCAGGAAAAAAAGGTAGGGAGACATAGGATCTCCTTGCCTTATACCTCTTCTGCCTTTAAATGGAACTGTGAGTCCACCATTTATGTTGAGGAATAGGTGACAGATGATATGCATTCTATTATCCACCCTATGGACTTATAAGGAAATCCCATATCCTTCAGCAGTCTTTTTAAGAAGAACCATTCAACTGTGTCATAAGCTTTCTTCAAATCTACTTTAAGAACATATCTTGGAGAAATGCCCTTCCTGGTATAACCTTTAAATAGCTCATGCGTAAACAAGATGTTATCTGTGATGCTGCGACCCTCAATGAATGCTGACTGAGATCTCCCAATCAGACCCCCAATGACTGCTTTCAATCTAGCTGTAAGGATCTTTATGATGATTTTATATAGAGTTGTACAAAATGCGATGGGCCTGTAATCCTTCACTTGGGTTGGATTTTGCACTTTAGGAATTAGAGTTATAGCAGTACTACTAACTCCTTTATGCAGCCTTCCAGATATAAAGAATTCCAGCACAGCCTCATAAATGTCATCACCACCACTTTCCAGTGCCTCGTGAAAACCTTTATTGGAAATCCATCCACACCTGGAGCCTTATCATGAGGCATATCCTTTATTGCCATAAGTACTTCTTCCTTTGTAACTGGCTTTATTAGTTCTTCTTTTTGCTGCAGATTAAGACAAAGGGCCTTGATGGATTACTACAGTGTTTGGACATTGACAAGTAATATTGCTTTCCCCCAATATCTTCTTGAAATATTTTGTAAACTCTTCTTCCACTTGGCTAGGGTTACACAACTTGTTTCCCTCTTCAGTCTATATAGAGCTTATGGTATTGAATTTGTCCTCATCTTCAACTGAGCATGGAAATACTTGGTGTTTGAGTCTCCACAAGCAATCCATTGTGCTCTAGACTTCTGGTGTAAGATCTGCTCCTCTATGTTGCTCCATTTCTCAACTTCCATCAGCACCCTTTTTTCTTGGTCAATCAAGTCTTGATCCATGCAGTTGATCTTTAACTGATTCTGAATGAGTTCCAGCTTCTGCCTACCCTTGCTGAGGTGGATCCTATACAATGCCATATAGGTGTTCAATTCCTTTAACCCCATTTTTAAGGATTTTAGTTTACTCCATACCCTGTGCATATTTCCTCTAGTTGGTCTTTGGTTCCACACCTTTTCCACTATGCTTGAAAAATCAGCATGTTCCATCACAGAGTTATACAGTTTAAATGGTTTATGGTGCAAGTTTCTTCTTTGATCCAGAACATTGCATTGCATAAGGATAGGGGAATGGTCTGTTACTCCAGGATTCAACACATCTGCTTCTATATGGCTGTATTCCTGCATCCACTCCACATTTCCAAATGCCCAGTCAATCCTGCTATAGACTCTTGTCTCTGATTTTTGTTTAATACACCATGTGTAAAAACATCCCAAACTCTTCACCTGAGTGAGCTGCAGCGTAATAAGTGTATCTTGGAAGCCTTGTATCTCCTGTTGCATAACTTGTGCCCCTATCATGTCATCAGTGTGGAGAATATTATTGAAATCTCCACTGAGTAGCCAACTCTCCTGTATAGTTGTTCCTAAATTCACCAGTTTTTCCCATAGTTGATGTCTCTTATACACCTAATTATTTGCATACACTACTCTTATCAGTGCCCTGAACGTAGTGCTTCTTTCTTTGACCTCACAATGTATAAATTGTTCATCAGTCTTCAAGATCTGCACCTCAACATTCGGATTCCACATTAGCCAAATTCTCCCATTTGGATGCTCAGTATAATTCCAGCTGTATCCCCAGTCACTCCATACTTTAGTCATAATCCTTTTTTGCTTTCACTTCTTTAACTCTTGTTTCTACACAACCCATAAAATCCACTTTATGTTTTCTCAGAAAGAGCTTCAACTCCTTCTGCTTATGGGCCTTATTAAGGCCCCTTATATTCCATGTACTAAATATCATTAGTGGTGAAGCTGGATGGGCCAGCGTCTCCTGGATCTTCACCTAGCTACAGTAGGGAGAATCTGTTAGTCGTGTTCACTAAAGCTCCTGCACTTTGTTGTAGACTTTTTCCTTTTGATTTCCCCTTATCCACAGCCCTGCCTTCTGCATTCTCAGTTGTTTGTTTATTGTCCCCAGCTTTCCTACCTTGTCGGTCTGCCTCATCTTCCTTCTTATCTTTTGGGATCCATTTCAAAGTCCCTTTCTGTAATAGTTTCTTTTCCCCTGCTTCCTTTGGTTGAATCTTTGCTATCTCCCCTTTTTCTTGCAGCTCCTTATACCAGCAGTCTTCTGAATTATGGCCAAATCTTACATATTCACAACAATACTTTGGCTTCCATTCATAAACAATCTGTTGAGTTATAACTCCCCTCTTTGTTTGTAATTCAAAACTATCAGGAAGGGGTTGGGATATATCTGTTCCACCAGTACTCTTGCGTAGGATACCTTTTCCAATTCAGCAGTAATTCTATCAGTATACATAGGCTTCCCAACCACGCTAGCTAGCTTACTGAGAGTTTCAGTTGACCAAAAACCCAGTGGAAGTCCGGGGAAAGTAATCCACAAGGGAATTACACTCGCACTTCTTGGATCAAATCTGAAATCCATTCTCCACTGTTGCAGCACAAATGGTTTGTTATGAAAAGTGTAAGGACCTGCCTGGAGGACAAGATCCCTATCTTCACTATTATCAAATTTGAAGATATAGTACCCTTACTCATGATACAGCATTTGAGGTTTTCAACAAAATTCCACACATTTGTAATGTAATTATCCATTGTTCGCTCATACGGGTCTTCACCAAGCACAAAACCCACCAGTGCATTGCTCCAGTATGCCTATTGTTCCTTTGTATCCTCCTCTTCAATTTGTACAACAAATGTACCATCCCGCATAGCATGTGGTACATAGCATAGCGGTTTCCCCTTTTGAGAGCTTCGATTCTTCTGCATGGCATCTCTTTTGCCTTCAATTCCCTTAGAACCTCCAAAATCCTGCTGGATCTGACCTGGATTAGCTTGTGCTGAGTATTGGAGTCGCCGGTGGACTTGTTGTGCTTCTGCGTTGTCCATCACCAGATTTTGCTCCTCACCTTCATCGATTCCCTTACTAATTGGTTGGAATTTTTGTGGTAAAAACTTCCAAAAGTTACCGGTTTCAATCTCTGTTGAATTCCTGTCTCTGGTGTTATTATCATTCCATTGTTGCCATCAACCCTAGCAGGTTTATGAAAAATTGTAGGTGCCGATCACATTCCTGTTAACCAGCGAGAGGGTTGGTTGAGAGCAGGTGTTTCTATTCTACTATCATCATCCTTTGCCTCCATTGTCACTTGAGTCTTCTTTCTGTGTCTAACCATGGCTGAAAGCGTAGTTTAGCTAGCCTTGCTAACATGCACCCCTCCAAGAGAGAGAGAGAGAGAGAAGCCTTCCTTATGCAAATATTCTTACCAACATATTCAAAATATTCTGACCCTTTTTTCCCTACACGTATTTGTATATTAAATTGACATCAAGTTGATGTAAGGCATTTTAGATGAAGTGTGTGAAATCAAACAATTTCACACCTTGTCAACGTCTTTGGATAATTTAGTCCAACACAGACCAAACACTAATTATTCAAACTTTTGAAGTAATTTTGTTTCCTTCATGGCCATGGGTGCCAGGAATGGACATAAGTAGTCCCGAACCTAACCTGCTATGAGGATGTACTCCAAATGTTAGCAAGAATCTTGACGTGCAAGACTATCAGTATTGTTTGCGGAGAGATTTGAATAGGTGCAAGCATAAGTTGGTTCCTTTATATTTCACTCATTCAAGAAAAATGAAAATTCAAATCATATATTCTCTGCTTGAATTGTAAATGAAAAATGAGGTATAGTCCACAGAAAAAATTGGTAAATATCTTTCACCTCCAACCTAAAAATTGCGGGTTTGAATCACCGAGGGAGTAAAGTGGATGAGATATAAGGAGAAAAAAAGAGAGGTCTACTCAACCTTTTTTTAGAGAACTTTTTTATAGTCCATCAGGCAAAACGAATAGCATCTAGTAGCCTACAAATTGACCCATACAAGTCATAGTCTAAAAATAATGACAAGTACTAGCTGAAAATTTTACTGAAGGAATTTCTTGCCGGAAAATCCTAGATCTAAGAAGATCAAAATCACCCTTTTCCAGCTCAGATACAACCTTCCCCACAATAACCAAAAACATCCCATCAATTGTTTTTTTCTCAAAATATGGATACACTTCAACCAGCTTTCCACACATTATTCAAACAAATCTTGACAGAATATCGTTCATTGTGGCGTCATCCTCTAACTCGGCTTCTGACTCGCTTACCATTTCTTCAGCTGTGTGAACAAATCTTTTACTGCACCAAAATTTCATTTTTCAAAATTTTGGATTTTGGGGTTGGAAAAGTCAGTGCGACACTTCGTCGAACAGATGGAAGGTGTAATGGATGATGTAGTGATTGGATCATTCTAGTGAAAATTGGGGTATTGAGATAGAATTCTTATGATACCATTAAGTTTTGACAAATTGTTGATAGTTTGTTTGGAAATTAAGTGCTTCATATTCATTTCTGATTTTCAGAAATTTGGATTGAGGAAGTGAAAGTTAGGGTTGTGTGAAATAATAAACAATTGTAAAAATGGAGAAAGAAAATGTGTCCTTGGAGTTGAATATGTTGCTATACATCAACATATTTCAGTAGCAGCAACCTATAAAGAAGAAGAGGAAAGCGAGAGGAGCATTGTGTAGGCAACGAGAAAGACAACCTCGTCTTCTTTCTCTGATTTTCTCTTACCATTTTTGGCTAAAAATTTAAAACTTCGGCGATCTTGTTACCATTTTCGGCAACTGTGAGGCCTAGGACGCTGGTGGCTGGTTTCTCAATGAGAGGAAGAATAGAGAAGATGACTATGATAAAATTTGAAATATCTACAAAATAGACTAGTATTATACAAAAATATACAAAATCGACTGTTACTATACAATTTATATCCAAAATAGACTGTCGCTATATGATTTATATGCAAATAGAGTGCCACTACACAAAATATATACAATAATAGGATGTCTTTACACAATATATACAAAATAGACTGCCACTATACAAAATAGACTATTACTATACAAATAATATATAGAATAGATTGTCACTACACAAATAGACGTTACTATACAAAAAATATACAAAATAGACTGTCACTATGCAAAAAAATTCAAAAAGAGTCTGTTATTATACAAAAATATACAAAAATAGACTGTTATTATACAGAAGAATAGACATTTCGTATATGACATGCATTACATATTTCATCCAATTGTTAGCCAATACTTATCAGATCCAGAAGTACATTTAATAAGGCAAAAAAGGGTTGCTCTATCGCGTTAGGTGAGTGTCGAACCTGTGACCTTCGGCTTAGGAAACAGACGCTCTAATCACTGAGCTACATGCGCTTGTGTTGTCATGCATCTTCCTTTCGGCTTCTATATGCAATACGTTTGGGCCGAAGGACCCTTTTTTGTAAGTAGGACAAAACATGAGCTATTAAAATTTTGAGGGGCTATAGAGGTTAGTTTTCTCTTTTTTTTCTCTATAATAAAGGGGCTTTTACATGACAACTTAGGTGGGTAAAAAAATGACCTACATGTATTTACTTACAAAATTCATCCATTAAACTTTTTTTTAAACACAGTATCGTATACCCTGTTTGACTCAAAAGATATAGGAATCTCTTTGAACAAATTAATTGCAAAAGGAAGGGGTAAATCTTAGCTGAGTATAATAAGCACTAGATTAAGTAAAATGAAAGTGTGATCGACAATAGATTTTCTTTTGCTCTCAGATAATGTTTTCTTACAAAGTTTTTTCCTCTCTTTACAAAGCCCTTTATCCCCTTATATACTAGAGAGAGACTTCCCTAAGTTGTCAGAAACAAACTGCCAAGAATATTCGATAGAATATTCCCAATGTCCCCTAACGGGCTCACAAATTTCAAGGGCCGTACATTCTCCTTTTTTGTAATAAGATCGTCTCTTTTGGGACGTCGACTCGAAGAGGCATGATCTTTTTTCATATTCACCATAGGCCGTGGTTGGTCCAAATTAGACCCATACAGTTAGTCCCTCCACTTGTCGAGGTTGTGAATGGATGCGTTCTCGATGAGCGGACTTCACACACTCTCTTGGAGCAATTTGACCCATTGGAACGTTACGACATAGTCAATGAGGGATGGTCATCAAGTTCAACAAAGCATTGGCTGGTGTCCGACATTTATCACTAGGACCCTGAGTTTCAAGTGTTTCGTGAGGGGCTTAAGTAGCAGGAGGACCAACTAGAGTGCAAGATAGAGGAGTTGAGGGAGATGGACAAAGAGCTTGTGAGGATCGTCGCCCGCAACGGTGAACTGGAGGCCTCTCTCAAGGCGAAGGAGGATGAGCTCGAATTGAGTAAGGGGTAATAGTTGAGAATGCCGACTTGCATGCGACAGTGGCTGACTTGACCGCTACGTTGAATGCTAGGGTAGTAAAGATAGAGGGGCTAAAGGAGAGCTGAACGTTAGCACCGATAAGATGGCGGCAACCATTTCTGAATAGGTGTCTTTGGAATATGCCCTCCATATTTCCAGGTCGGAACTGACTGGGGAGAGCCTCTGATCTTTAGGTTGCAAGACTCGAAGGGCATATCAGAGAGTTGGAGGCGGAGCTATCTGCACTAAATGGTCAAATGGACAAGTCAACGTTCTCAGCCTTCCCCGTCTCATCCTACAGCCAATCTGGTCAAGCCTCGTTGTTTATAAGATTTGTGGGTTCATGTTGAGGCCCGGCTAGATGCGTAGAGGGATTTTCTCGCCAAGGGAAGGGTGACCAAGGCGAAGCTTGAGGTCGTTCATACCGCAGCTTGTGCGGCTCGTGAGGCATGCGAGTACAACCCTTATACTCCTGACGGAGGCAATGTTAACTCCGATAATGTGGGTCATCTATCTTTGGATTCATGGTACGAGGATGCTTATCCCACGGGGACAATGTGTAGACTTAGTTTGTATTTTCTTTTGTTTAGGGATATTTGTACGGGTTGTACTTGGTCCTGTTTGTAGGAACAAATGTAAATGATGTTTTGCGATAATGTAAAATTTATTTTTGTTGGCTCATTTTTTCCTGCATTAATTGCGTACATGATATTGTTTAACGCCTTTGGCTATTGGCATGTTGCCTCAAACTGTTGTCGAAGTGGAATCTTGTCGTAGTTCAAATGAGGTTGAATTTATATTTTCGTTGATGGCCTTGGCCATTGGGATGTTGCTTCTAATTGTTGTTGAAGTAGAATTCCATCGTAGTTCAAACGAGATCGAACTTATGTCATCGTCGATGGCCTTGGCCATTGGGATGTTGCTTCGAATTGTCACCGAAGTAGGATCTCGTCGTGGTTCGGATGAGGTCGAACATATGTTATCGTCGATGGCCTTAGAAATTGGGATATTGCTTCGAATTATCGTCGAAGTAGGATCTTGTCGTGGTTTTAACGAGGTCAAAGCTATATCGTCGTCGATGTCCTTGGCCATTAGGATGTTTCTTCGACCTGTCGTCAAAGTAGGATCCTGTCATGGTTCGAACGAGATCGAACCTATGTTATCATCGATGGCCTTGGCCATTGGGATGTTGCTTCGAACTGTCGTCGAAGTAGGATCCCGACGTGGTTCAAACAAGGTCAAACCTATGTTATCGTCAATGGCCTTGACCATTGGGATGTTGCTTCAAACTGTCGTCGAGGTAGGATCCCATAGTGGTTCGAACGAGGTCAAACCTATGTTGTCGTCGATGTCCTTGGCCATTCTCCGTTGGATATTCGGTCGTGCTCCTATAGGAAGACATGGTTTTTCTTATGCGATGGAGATAAGGATCACAGGTTTGCTCTGCACATATAATGGAGATTCGATTAAGTTCTTATGAGAATCACATATCGATTCCACACGTACAATGGAGATCCATTCATATACATAATGGAAATTTGGTTAAGTTCTTGTGAGAATTACATGTCGATTCTGCACGTACAATGGAGATCCATTTATATATATCCAGCCCCTTCATTAGTTTGCTCCGGAAAACCTGTTGATGGGTCGAGGTAATGAACAACACTCCGATCCTTGATGCGTATCCCTTGCCACCTCATTAAAAACCTCTCCGAGAAAACCTGATTGGGAAAAAATCCGAGTGAGGGAAAAGGGTAAGACTTGGGTGATGCCTTCTTTTAGAAGTGGAAGTACTTGAGATTAGCGACGTTCCAGTTGTTTTGGAGTATCTTTCCCTCCATTGTTTCTAACTTGAATGCTCATTTGTTTGCTGTAGCTATAATTTTGTATGGTCCATCCCAGATTTCCTTCATTAGCATCTTTTGATGCTAGTGTTTTAGCCTTGAAGAAATAGTCTCCGACTTTGAGCGGTCATACCTTAGCTCTTTTGTTGTAGTATCTATTTTACTCAAAAGATTTTAAACTCTTTTTAAGAAAATCAATCGAAGATGAATGGGGTAAATCGTAGTCGAAGATAATAAACTCTAGGATGACAATAATGGGGATCGGATAATGATTGAGAGATGATAGTAGTAGAGAGAGAGATGATAACATTGTTCTGTCTCAAAAATCAAGTGTTTGTGTACAAAACTTAAGTCCCTCCTATATATCGAACCAAATGCCGATATGATAGTGCCTTTACTTCCACCTTAGGGTCGTACCCCTCTATTGGCTCGTAAGTTTTCAGTCATTTATCATATTCATTATAGGCCGTGGTCGATCAAATTCGGATCCATATAGTCTCTATGCTCGTCTAGGTCATAATAGGATGCGTCCTCGCTGAGCGGACTTGATGCCTCCCTTAGGAGGAATTTGGCTCACTGAGATATTACGACGTGACTACTGAGATGTGGTAGTCATGTTTTGGCAGGATATCTAAGAGTATACGCCAACCTGGGTGACATCAGCTTTCACATGCATTATAATTATGCAGATTTTTGAGGTAAAGACTGACGATTTGGCGCTTGATTTCATGTGCTGATTTGAAATTTTTTGCCTCGATTTTGGTGCCACCCAACCCTATAAATAGGTGAAGGGTTCGATTCATTTGAAAAACTTTTGGCCATTCTCGATAATTTTCCGATCTCCTTCTTATTCTTTCATATTTCTCCGTCTCCATTCTTGGCCGGAAGTTTTATTCCCTTTCACACTATCTATAGCTTACTTCCTTTAAACAAAATCATGCCGAGATCTTGTCGTACTAATGAGGAGGTTCCTGAGGCCGCTCCGTCGAATGCAGTACCTCTTTTCGACAGCGGAGATGTGGAAATTGAAAAGGGTGATATCCCTATCATAATAGAGGTGTTACTACTGAGGCATCCTTGGTCTTAGAGTGATTTCCTCAAGGACCCACCCTCTACTCCAAACCCAATGCTTTTTGAGACGAATCATACTCACCTCGATGCCCTTTATGTTGACGTTCATAGGCCCGGGTACTGTTCCTTCTACGAATATCCTTTCGTGATCGGCTACACCCTTCCCCTCTTCCCTCTAGCGGACGAATTCTGCAGATTTTATCATGTTTGCCCAGCTCAGCTTACGCCGTACACACTCAAGGTGCTTTTTCTGCTGGCTAAGTACGTGGAATTGGTAGAGTGAAATGTCTCCGTTCATCATCTATTGCACTTATTTTCACCTGGTTTCCTTAGAGGAACCATGGTGCACCTGAGACTTCGTGGTACAAAAGGGCTGGTGGTCGGGACGAATGACTGGGTGAGCCTAAGTTTTGGCATAAGTACTTTTTCATCATGACCAAGCACGTCGTCTCTGACCTCGCCAGATTTCTAGAGCAGTAGAATAAAGCTCGTAAGTACGTAGTTCATTAGGTCCTCCCGTCTTCTACAATTTTCTTAACTTTTTGTCACTTGTTGTGTTACATATATGGGTCGTCCGCCCCAGCCCATTATAGGGCTCAGGAACTGGGTCGCTGGTCTGCTGCCCCATGCGGAGGATACTTGAACTTTGTCTGTCTTTGTACAACGTTATGGACCTAGAGTTTCCTCAAGTAAACTTCTGTCTTACTACCTCGTCAGTTGTGCGACCCTGCTTAAACGTAAGATTATTTATCACGACAGGTCGGGGAACTTCTATGCAAAGTGCGCCAATCCTTGATTTCCGGCGATCCATTGCTACCACGGACACTTGATACATTATATGCGAGTCTGTCCAGAAAGGTCATCCTTTACTTCTTCAACAGGAGGATGCATCTAGGACTGCGGGTATGAGAGAAACAGCCTCTTTGGCACCGGCCCCACATCCTATTGACGAATCTTCTAATGGTCACGAGTAGTTAGAGAGAAAAAAGAGAAGGTTGGAGCTGGGAAAGTGTTTGGCTACTGAAGTTGATAGAAGTGGAGCGTCTCGGATGGCCCCTGTACCCGTGTTTATGGCTGACGCCATTTTGTCAGGGAGGTCACCTTGAGTGGAGAGAGTTGGCCCGGTAGCCATTTCAGTATGATCCCCTGAAGGGAGCGTGTCTTTATTATTGGGGGACCTCATGTGGAGGAGGACGAATCGGGTTCCGTTATCGCCTCGAAGGATGTTGATGAGTTTTTGGGTCGCCATATCTATGTGGAATTGAAAATGGATGGGTCCGACCACCTCGTGGTAATTTCGAGGAGTTACAACTTGCTGCTAAACAGCGAGTAGGTTGCATCGTCCCTTGCTCCTTTATGTGTCGCTCCTGAAAGTGAGATGCTTGGGGAGATGAGTGACATAGAGTTATCTTGAAAGGTCACCGGTATGGCCTTACAGGTAGGTTCCTTTTTCTTTTCTTTACGTTGTGGGGTTGGTGTAGCGATGTCGTATTTTTTCTAACCCTGCTTTTCTTTTGTCAGACCCTCATCCTGGAGGTGGAGAGAGATTGCCATGAACGAAGAAGGACGGGCCTTTACAAGAAGATATCGTCAAAATACCATTAGTATCATGCTAAGAACTGGGGATGTCTGATATCTATCATCAGGATCCCGAGTTCTAGGTGTGCTGCGAGGGACTTAAGCAGTGGGATGACCAATTACAGCGTAGGGTAGAGGAGCTGAAGGAAAGGGACGAAGAGCTTGTGAGGGCTATCGCCCGTAACAGTGAATTAGAGGCCCTTCTTTAGGTGAATGAGGATCAGTTCGAGCTGAGACAGGGGGTAACGGCAGAGAACATTGATTTACAGCTGAAGGTAGCTGACTTTAATGCTAAGCTAAGTGCTAAGGCAGTGAAGGTCGACAGACTTAAGGGCGAGTTGAATGCCAATGCCGACAAGTTGGTTGCTGCTATTTCTGAAACAGTTTCTTTAGAGGATGCCCTTAGCATATCCAAGTCGAAACTTGTGGGGGAAAGGGAAGCCTCTGGTCGTCGAGTTGTAGGGTTTGAAAGGCGCGTTTGGGGGTGAGCCGTGCTATGGCCTGTTCGTAGGGATGAGTGTAAATGATTTTTTGTTGTAGTATAAACATTAATTTTGTCAATTTGTCTATTCGCCGTTTCCCCTTTTGTTTATTGTGTGATGCTTGTGACTCTGTTAGGATGATGTTTCAACTATTGCTCAAATGATATACCCTTGTGATTCAAACGAGGTCGAACTAATGTTGATGGCCTTGGCCATTAGGATGTTGCTTCGACTGTCGTTGAAGTAATATCTCGTCATGGTTTGAACAAGGTCAAACTAATGTCGATGGCATTAGCCATTGGGATGTTGTTTCGACTGTTGTCGAAGTGGTATCCTGTCGTGGTTCGAACGAGGTCAAACTAATGTTGATGGACTTGTCCATTAGGATGTTGCTTCAATTGTCATCGAAGTAGTATCCTGTCGTGGTGCAAACGAGGTCGAACTAATATTAATGGCCTTGGCCATTAGGATGTTGCTTCAATTGTCATCGAAGTAGTATCCTGTCGTGGTTCGAATGAGATCGATGTCAATGGCCTTGGCCATTAGGATGTTACTTCAACTGCCGTCAAAGTAGTATCCCGTTATGTTTCGAACAAGGTCAAACTAATATTGATGGCCTTGGCCATTAGGATGCTGCTTCGACTATCATCGAAGTAGTATCCCGTCATAGTTCGAAGGAAGTCGAACTAATGTTGCTGGATTTGGCCATTAGGATGTTGCTTTGGCTATCGTCGAAGTAGTATCCCATCATGATTCAAATGAGGTCGAACTAATGTCGATGGCCTATGCCATAAGTATGTTGCTTCAACTGTCGTCGAAGTAGTATCTTTTCGTGGTTCAAACAAGGTCGAACTAATGTTGATAGCCTTGGCCATTAGGATGTTGCTTTGACTATCGTCGAAGTAGTATTCTATCATGGTTCGAACGAGGTCGAACTAATGTCGATGGCCTTGTCCATTAGGATGTTGCTTCGACTGTCGTCAAAGTAGTATCCGTCGTGGTTCAAACGAGGTCGAACTAATGTTGATAGCCTTGGCCATTACGATGTTGGTTCGACTATCGTTGAAGTAGTATCCTGTTGTGGTTCGAACGAGGTCGAACTAATATTGATGGCCTTGGCCATTAAGATGTTGCTTCAAGTGTCGTCGAAGTAGCATCTCGTCGTTGTTCGAATAAGGTCGAACCGATGTTGATGGCCTTAGTCATTAGGATGTTTCTTTGACTGTCATCGAAGCAGTATCTAGTCGTGGTTAGAATAAGGTCGAACTAATATTGGTGGCCTTGGCCGTTTTGATTTTGCTTCGACTGTCGTCGAAGTAGTATCCCATCGTGGTTCGAACAAGGTTAAACTAATGTTGATGGCCATGTCCATTAGGATGTTTCTTTGACTGTCGTTGAAGTATTATCCTATCTTGGTTCGAATGAGGTTGAGTTAATGTCGATGCCTTGGATATTAGGATGTTGCTTCGACTGTAGTCGAAGTAGTATCCCTTCGTGGTTCGAACAAGGTCGAACTAATATTGATGGCCTTGGCCATTAGGATTCTACTTCTACTGTCGTCGGAGTAGTATCCCGTCATGGTTCGAACAAGGTTGAACTAATGTCGATGGCCTTGGCCATTAGGATGTCGCTTTAACTATCATCAAAGTAGTATCCCGTCGTGGTTCGAACGAGGTCGAACTAATGTTGATGGCCTTGGCCATTAGGATGTTGCTCTGACTCTCATCAAAGTAGTATCTCGTCGTAGTTCGAACAAGGTTAAAATAATGTTGATGGCCTTGGCCATTAGGATGTTGCTTCGACTATCGTCGAAGTGGTATCCCATCGTGGTTCGAAGGAGGTTGAACTAATGTCGATGGCTTTGTCCATTAGGATGTTGCTTCGACTACTGTCAAAGTAGAATCTCGTCATGGTTCGAACGAGGTCGAACTAATGTTGATGGCCTTGGCCATTAGGAGATTTGCATTTCAATGGAGATCGAGTTATGTTCAATAGGAGATTTGAATTTCATACTATGGAGATTGAATCTTGTTCATACAATGCAGATTAGATTATCTGTGTAGTCCTTTCATTACTTCGACCCAGAGATCGTATCAGTAGGCCGAGGTGATGAACGACGATTCGATCCACAGGGCATCCCCTTCACCGCCTCATTAAAAACCTCATCGAGAAAACCCAATTGGGACAAAACCCGGGCGAGGTAAAAAGAGTACGACTTAGATGACGCCTTTCATAAGTGGAAGTACTTGAGATGGGCGATGTTCTAGTTATTTTGGAGTAGTTTTCCCTCTATTGTTTTTAGTTTGAACGCACCTTTGTTTGCTACTCTTCTAATTTTATACGGTCCGTCCCAGTTTGTTCCTAATTTTCCCTCATTTGGATCTTTTGATGCAGTGTTTTGGCCTTGAGGATGTAGTCATCGACTTTGAGTGGCCTTACCTTGGATTTTTTGTTGTAGTATCTTTCTACTTTCTTCTTCTAGGCTACCATTCTCACGTGGGCCATGTCTCTTTCTTCTTCAACTTCATCTAGGTCTTGTAACCTACTTTCGTCGTTACCTGCTCTGCTTATACTGGAGAATCTCAGGCTAGGCTCCCCGACCTCGACGGGTATGACTGCATCGGTCCCGTAGACTAGTGAGTATGGCGTTTCTCTCGTGCTGGACTTTGGTGTCGTGTGGTATGACCATAATACTTCAAATAGTAGTTTGGGCTATAACCCTTTAGCTTCCTCGAGCTTCTTTTTCAATATCTTCAGTATCACTTTGTTGGAGGAATTGGCTTGGCTGTTGGCGGCAGGATGATATGGCATGTAGAGTATCAGCTTAATGTGCCATTTTTCGAAAAACTCACTTGTTCTCTTCCGATGAACTAGGTCTGTTGTCGCAGCTGATTTCTATATAGATGCCGAAATGGCATATAATATTTTTAAATATAAAGGCGATGAACTCCTGTTCACGTATCTAAGCATACACACTTGCTTCCACCTATTTAAAGAAATAGTAAGTTAAAACCAAAAGAAAACGTATCTTTCCTCGTCCTGCTGGCAAGGGGCCGACTATGTCCATCCCCCAGTTTATGAAAGGCCATGGCAAGGTGATGGAATGGAGGAATTCTCCTACTTGATGTGTCACAGGAGCGGACTTTTGGCACTGCTCGCTTCTTCGGACATAGTCTGTGGCTTCTTTTTTCATAGTAGGCTAGTAATAGCCGGCACAAATGAGGCATTAAATGAGGGCATGATTCCATGTATGGGAACCTCAGTGAGCCTCGTGTACTTCCTCTAGTACTTTCCTTGTTTGTTGCGGTCCAAGATATTTGGCTAGGGGGCCACCAAACGTTCTCTTGTAAAGGTCGTGATTTACTAGGCTATATCGAGCTACCTGCACCCAGAGTTTCTTGGCTTCTTTTCTGTCTTGCGAGAGCGATCCATCCTGAAATAGGCTACGAGGGGGTTGCGCCAGTCTCAAGTTAGGTTCATAGAAAGTACCTCGACATGGTCTATGGCCGAGTGAAGGAGGGTGACTACATTTTCCTTGTTAATATTCTTGGTGGCCGCAGCTAATTTCGCGAGGCCATATGTTTCAACATTCTGTTCCCTAGGAATCTGATCAAGGCAACATTCGTTGAACTCCAGCAGTAGTTTATGGATTTCTGACTGGTACCTTTGTAACCTCTGCTCTTTGATTTGGAAAGTCCCGGTGACTTGATTTACAACGAGTTGAGAGTCGCAGTAGAGGATGAGGCACCAGGTGCCGTATTCGAGGGATTACTTCAAACCTACAATCGCAGTCTCATACTCTACCTCGTTGTTAGTCATCTGAGGACATCGTATTGACTGGCGAATTATTTCACTCGCAAGGACTTCGAGGATGACTCCTAGTCCTGATCCCAAGGCATCTAAAGCGCTATCGGTGTAGAGGGTCTACAGGTTGGTACATATTAAAGCGTGAAGCGCTTCTTGTTTCGCCTCGAGCAATATTTCTGTGCTAAAGTCAGCGACGAAATCGGCGAGCACCTATGACTTAATGGTAGTTCGTGTTTGGTAAGTTATGTCAAACTCGCTTAGTTCTATGGCCCATTTGGCGAGGCTGCCTGAGAGCTCAGGTTTATGCAGGATACTTCTTAGGGGGAAGGTTGTTATTACCTTTATGGGGTGACATTGAAAATATGGTCAAAGCTTGCGTGAAGCTACGACCTGTGCCAAAGCTAGTTTTTCAAGGTGAGGGTACCTTGTCTTAGCATCTATTAAAGTATTCCTGATATTATAAATAGGGGACTGTGTACCTTTATTTTCGCGGAACAAGACTGCATTAACAACAACTTCAGATACTACCAAATATACGACCAGAGACTCACCCAGATCCACTTTGACGAGTAGTGGCGGTGAGGATAGGTACGTTTTTTATTTTTTCAGGTGGTCGATTCATTCCTCATTCCATTACAGCATGTGTCTTTCATCAGTACGTTAAAGAATTTATGACATTTGTCCGAGGATCATGAAATGAACCTCGACAAGGCGGCTGTTTGCCCTATTAGCTTCTGTACCTATTTTTTGCTGTTCAGTACCTCAGGTATTGTGTCGATGGCTTTGATTTGATCTGGATTGACTTCAATCCCTTATTGTGATACGAGGATGCAACAACCCGACCGATCATTTTGGGTCCTAGCGCGTCGTTCAGCAGTCTGAGGCCATGAGCAACTTCATTTTAGGTGTTATGACTTGTAGTCGGAATTGAATTCTGAGAAGTTCGAAGTTGATTTGGGTAGAGATTTCTCATTTCAGAAGCTTAAAGTTGAAAGAACTAACTTGGATTAGATTTTTGAGTAAACGACCTAGAAATCGGGATCTAAAGGTTCCAGTAGGTTTGTATGACGATTTCAGACTTGGGCATATGCCCGGTTCGGATTTTGGATAACCCGGGAGTGTTGTGGCACCTACTGTGGAAGTTAGCATTTTAGAAGAAATTTCAAAAGTTTGGCTTTTGCGGTGTTATCGATGTCCGTTTGAATTACGAGTCTGTGAATAGCTCCGTATGGTGATATTGGAGTTGGGAGCGCGATCAGAAATGAATTCGGAGGTCTATAGGTCATTTTGGATCTATTTAGCTAAAGATAGAAATTTGAAGGTTTTTGAGAAGTTTGACTGAAGTGTACTTTTTGATATCGAAGCCAGAATCCAATTTCAAAGATTTGAGTGGGTCCGTAATGTCAAATATGAGTTATATGCAAAATTGAGGTCAATCGCACATGATTTGATATGTTTAAACATCGAAAATAAAAGTTTGAAATTTTAAAGTACATAAAGCTTGGATTGGAGGTCGATTCATGAATTTACCGTTGTTTGATATTATTTGAGGCCTCAAGAAAGTCCGCAATGTGTTTTGGGACTGGTCGACATGATTGGTTGGGGTCCCAGGGGCCTCGGGTGGATTACGGGTGGTTAACGGATCAAAAATGAAATTTTTGGAAAGCTGAACTTGTTGGTTGCTGTCTTAACCGTAGATGCGGTCATTTATCTGTAGATGCAGCTATTTTTCCGCAGATGCGGGACTACAGATGCGGTCATTTTTCTGCAGACGCAGTCATTTTTCCGCAAATGCGAAAAATGTTGGAGGCAGTGGGGTTGTTTTTAAAGTTGGGATTTGGCCATTTTTCTCTCAGTTTCTCCTAGCATGGACGATTTTGGGGAGCTTCAAGTGGGATTTTCATCATCAACAACAAGGTAAGCTAACCCCACATATCTTGAATTAAATATATCGATTTGTATGGATTTTAACATGTAAATAGATAGAAATTTAGGGGTTTGAGGAAGACTAGAAAATTAGTATTCTTGAATTTTGACCATGATTTAGGGTATGAAATTATGAGAAAATAATATATTTGAGTTCGTGAGTTCATAGGTAAACTTTATCTTCAAAAAATTTCAGATTCCGGGCACGTGGGCTCGAGGGCGTTTTTGTGAACTTTTTGATCGGGGCTAGGCATTTTTATAAAATTGGATTGTAATGAGTAGTTGAGCATATATTAACCTAGGAAATTATTCCATAGGTGAGCATATATAGATCTTCAGAGCGAGGTGACTCTCCTTTCTAACCTAGGAAATTGTTCCATAGGTGAATTTAATTATTTATGTGCTCCTATTTGTGGAGGATACGTATGCACGAGGTAACGAGAGTACTTACATAGCTACTATTATGCGATTGTCCAGGTAGTCTAGGACCAAAGGCATGCTATACTTGGGTTAATTGTAAACTTACTGACAACTTGAGTTGCTTAAATCACATCGAATTAGTAAATGAATTTCAAAAAGGATTAAATTTTTTTTTCTTAAAATTATTAAAAGATGAGGGGCTTTTATTTGTATCAATGTTCCCCGATAAATTCCGAATTGGGAATCTGAGCATGTATTTCTATGTGTACCTGCGGCGCATGTATGATTAGCGAGTAGGGTGATTGTTTATTTTATGCTGACCGCGTCGCATGGATAGTTCGCGAGCGGGTTAATAGATGCATCTATGGTTCACGCCATTCGACCCTTGGCAGTACGCAATTTCTTTTCTATTGGAGCGGGTCGTACACCTCGGCATGATTTGCGCATACTTGTATTGATGCTTTGAACTTATTAAAGTTATTATTGCCTCTTCATGGCTTGAGAATATTTGGATATAAATGAAAACGAATATTGGAAATTTCCTATAAACGAATTAATCGTTTACTTGTTCCTTCTATTGGATTAAAATCATGTTTATAGAAATTTAAAATTTAATCTATTATTTACATCATCGTTGGACCACTAATAAATGTCGAAGTCGACCATCTCGTCTTGACTTCTTCGATATTAGACGTGATACTTATTGAGTACACGTTATTTTCGTACTCATACTACACTTCTGTGCATTTTTGTTGCACAGGTATATGTAACTCTAGTGGCCTACTGGGCGTAGCAGCATGGTTGATATGGAGACTTAGGTGAGCTGCACTTCTCAAGGAAACCCGCAACCAGCAAAGTCTCCTTCAATCTTCTGTAATTATTTTCTGTCTAATATTGTATTTCGCACAGTTTTGTATTTTATTTCCTTCTTAGTATTCTTGGAAGGTTTTGAAATATTTTTTATTAATTGCTTATCATTTATTAATTGTTAAAAAGAGAACTTCATCAAGTAATTTGGTTGGCTTGCCCAACAGTAGTGTCCCGCGCCACCACGACCTTCAGTGAATTTTAGGTCGTGACAACACGGTATCATAGCACTAGGTTCCTAGTGTCTTACGAGTCATGAGCAAGTCTAGTAGAGTCTCGCGGATCGGTATAGAGACGTTTGTACTTATCCTCGGGAGGCTGCAGGACTGTTAGGCGTACTTCCCTTATTGATTTCTTATTGTGCGATTTGATCCTTGGAGGCGTATGCCTTTAATTCATTCCCATTCAATCTTTGGCGACGCAAACCGCTTCTTACAAATCGAGAATTTAAGAATTGCTATGGTACTAGCGATGCAGTGCGGGGTGTTTCTCCATATATAGTCGTTTGAGCTATTATCGTTGCCTTGTGGAAAGATATTATGTCATTTCAGCTTAGTAGCGGTACTTCTAAGAGCTTTGAGTCAAGGCACAGGTTGCCATGATACTTACGAACGATTGTTCCACAATAGTGATATGATGGTAGGATGTTTGCCTATGTGTCGTGGCAATGAGTGACTTGAATGGAGGTTTAATCAGTACATGATCTTGGGATTTGGTAATTATTCCCAGCAAGAGAAAAGCATTTGGCCTATGAATGTTCAGATTTGGGTTAATGGAGTAAGGAGGCTAGGTGTTTTCAAGTGTGGTGTAATCTTTATCTGTAACATGGTATCGCCATCCTCAATTGTATGTGTTAAGTTTGCCGGTGTTATGGTTTTCTATAATTCGCCTTGGGGTAGGACATGGTGAAATAATATTGGAGAAGCGACTTTTAGATATTATGGGTTACGGTGGTTCAAATCAAATCAGTGTTTCTAATGTTGTCGGCTCGAGAAAGTTGTTATTCAGAAAGGTTTAAATTTAGTAACGATTGTGGGTCCGAGTTCTAGGAATATAGATTTTATTAAAGGCAATAACTGAGCAAAAAAAGATGAGGAAGGACAAGTGGTAAGTTTTATGCGGTGGCTAAAATTTCTAGGAGGCCAAATACAAGAAGCACGGGTCGTGTAGTCGATTAAAGGGATGAGTTTTGCCAAAGTGGGAGAGTGGCGGAATATCATATGGGTATTGTGGTAGGATGACTATGCGCCTTAAGGAGAGTCTAGGATGACTTGGGAATTTTAGTGATTTGGTGATTGAGGTCTACAGATTTAATTTGGAGTATGGGATATCATACCGCAGGAGATTCGATATAATAGGAAGGAGCTTCTTGAATAAAGAAGGATACAACATAAGTTTGAATTGGAAGAATGTTGCCGCACATTTAATTGATGTCCACTTGGGGTGAATGGAATTGTACAGCTGGAGAGTGGGCTCAGACTCAGGATGGGTTATTGATGTCATAGTGATTGTACCCGGTGCCGCAACATTGGAGATGTTAGGGAATGATTTCTACATGTGTGTTATTCCTGTGAGCAGGTTAGTGGTTGCGTGGTTGGTGAGGCTTCTGCGAAGAATTCTATTGGTTATACAAAGAAGGAATCGGTCGTTCGATTGTTGTTGATGATTCAGAGTATAAAAAGGGGTTTCTATAGTAAGATATCGAGAATTTTGGCAGTTGATTGCACAAGGTTATGTTGATAAGAGATTAAGAATCCTGGTGAACCCCAGAGTTGTGTAATAGTGTCTTCGAGCTATATGGGAGAGTCCCACCGCCTATTATTGGGTTTCATGGTTAACTACTTGCAAGGTTTCTGGTTATTAGCATATTGATAGGCTATTTCAGCTACGAGAAAGGACCATAAGTGGTAAATTGAGCAGGAAATGTTAAAGGTATGCTATGGTTGGCTTTATTGGCTCCTGTTCAGATTTGGAAAGGATTTAGGCTGTATATGTGGGTTCCAAGGGAAGTTATTTGGCGGGGTGCTTCGCCGAGAGAGTATTCATTTTTGATAGAATATTCATGGAGTTTATTATATTCGGGGCCAAGTCATAGAGGGTGGCTCTTAACAACGGTTCTAGTGGATTCAAAGGGGTAAAGTGTGGTGCTTTATGATTTCGAGCCTATAGGTATGGTTAAGAACCAAGCTTGGTAGCAGCCTATGAGAAGAGACACAGAATGTTCTATGATGTTTTGACTTGCGATGTAGCCATTGGGAGGTATGAAATGGTTTGTGGGATTTGAGATAGCATGGTCTCATGATTCAATGTCACTCGTGATGAGTGCGGACGGAGGGTGTTATGTGTTTAATGGAGTTCTTATTATTTCTAAGGCAGTCAAGGACAAATTGGAAGAATATAGAATATTTAGCCTTGGTTGAATTGGCATATTGGTGGCGGTACGTGTGAGGCTTATCGACCGCCATAATTGTTGCTATTCAGGAATATTCTACCGTTATGGCCTGTTATGTGGAGGCATGTCCCGGAATGGCTATCGTGGCTTAGATCACTACCAAGATATTTACACATTCTACAGTCATGAGAATTCACCTGTGTGTTGCTATGTTTCTCCTAAAGCGAGATAAGTGAAAAACGTTTATATGATGAAGTGTTAGCCTGATAGTGGTTCCAAAGCTATGATGAAAAGCGTGTTCTAACGTATGGTGTCATGTTAGGTGCAGTGAGTGGAATGGAATTTGAAGTAAAGATCAAGGTAACAGCTCGGTGTGGACAAGGATGTCACGAGCTTAGATGAGCAGGAAAGGAGTTTCGATGTTTAAGGTAAGTTGGTATTGTCTTTAGCGTCACCTTAGATCGTTGTTCTGTGAAAAATGCCTTGCATCTTGGTTAATGATTCTTGATCACTTTTCGGTGTTAGTACGACCGGTGGTTTAGAGGTACGACCCAGTTATTTGTTATGGTAGGTTGTGGGAGTGTGTCATACAGAAAGATTGTATAAGTGTGGCAGGTAGTCACTTGATCGATAAAAGACTTAAATCAAGTATGATGGTTATGATAATATCGTTGATTTGAGAATATATGCCTGGAGGGCACTCAATCATGGAGTTGTGGATTGCGGAGGGTTTCTCCGACCATGATGGATGTTCTTATGTGTTATGAGCGAAAGAGGAGTTATTATGGACCTTTGAAAGGTAATTAGCCTAGTTCAGTACGATCAGAATCAGCTTGAGGTCAGTGGATGGATTCAAATGTGAAGATGGGCTCTATATGTGGCCAAACATGTTCATTTCAATAATGCACTCCTTGTGGAGGAGCAGTCAGGGTGTTATTTCATTGTCAAATATTTTACATAATGATATATTGCACCGTACGAGTTGTGAGGCAGCTTGGTGAATTGCTTATGTGTTGAGGTTCTGCGTAGAGATGATGTTATATGAGTAAAATGACTCATGAGATTCAGATCGTTATCCCACCTCAGTTATGCTTGAGTTTTGTAGATTATGGCACTATATGTTCCCCCAGGGACGATATTATGTACTTAGCGTGCTTGTGACCGATATTCAGTATTTTGTTGTAATAAGCAATCTAGCTCGGCGTGCATCTCCTAATATGAGTTCTATGTTTGGATCGGGTGGCACTCTGCCCTGGGTATGTTATTTGGATTCGGAGGCATGCCGCCATAGGTATATTAGTTGGATCGGGTTGCACGCCGTTACGGTGTGATGTTCAGTACAGTTCCCTTTATATCTGTTTTATATATTCGGTTTCCTATTTTTGTAAGGAAAGCTCATATTAGTTATGTGCCTGCGTCGCATGTATGATTCGCGAGCCGTGTATTTGTTAAATTATATTGATCGCGTCGTATGTGTGATTCGCTAGCGATGTAATTGAATTTCCTTCTCAAAGTTTGCTTTCCATGGTATCGAGTTCGATATGGTAGCCTATTGGCACATTGTAGCATTATATGAGACTTGTGGTCATGTCGGGGTGGCTTATTGCTTGAGCGGTTTGTATTGGGTGAGACGAGATCATTGAATTCGAGATCAGTGCAATCTGAGTATATGAAGTATATTAAGAAGCTAAGGCCATTATTTGGTTCAGAATGGGGTGATAGTTCTTGCTAAGAGTATAGACCCAATGATTTATTGATTCAACAGTTGGCTATGAATTTATACACATCTCTTCTGTCATGGCGGTATTGTACGAATTAGAGCAAGACTTATGTAGTTCATAAGGTGCGATGAGGGCATCAGATTAGTGGAATTTCGATTAATTTGACCAGAGCTTGTTATTGTGATCCTGTGAGTAAAATGGTGCAAGTTGTGAATTCAACTAAGGTATGCAGTCGAGTTTTGGGGCTGCGTGTAGTCATTCATACAGTGAGCGTATATTGGAAACAGGCCGAGCATAGAGTTCTAGATTTTGGAATTAGGCTATAAGGCTTATCTGCTTCAATAAAAGGAAATATCTTTAGAATTGATCGAGCTAAAGTGCTCAACGGAGTTATGGTAGCTCGGGAAGGTGCATGAGGTGTTAAATAGTGATTTTCGACTACTTCAGTGTAGATCTTGGCACGTTCGAGGATGAACATATGTTTAAGTGCGATAGAATGTAATGACTTGATCGGTCGTTTTGGGCCCTAGCACGTCGTTCAGCAGTATGAGGCCATGAGCAGCTTCATTTTAGGTGTTATGACTTGTATGCGTGGTCAAAATTGAATTCTGGAAAGTTCGAAGTTTATTTGGGTAGAGAATTCTTATTTCGGAAGCCTAAAGTTGAAAGAATTAACTTGGATTGGATTTTTGAGTAAACGACCTCGGAATCGGGATCTGAAGGTTCCAACATGTTTGTATGATGATTTCGAACTTGGGCGTATGCCCGATTTGGGTTTTGGATAGCCCGAGAGTGTTTTGGCGCCTATTGTGGAAGTTAGTATTTTGGAAGAAATTTCATAAGTTTGGCTTGAAGTGCATTTCATTGTTATCAAGTCCGTTTGGGATTACGAGTCTAGGAATAGTTCTGTATGGTGATTCTGGAGTTGGGAGCGCGATTGAAAGTGAATTCGGAGATCTCTAGGTCATTTTGGAGCCATTTAGCTAAAGATAAAAATTTCAAGGTTTTTGAAAAGTTTGATCGGAAGTGAACTTTTTGATATCGAGGCCGGAATCCAATTTCGAAGATTTAAGTGGTTCCATAATTTCAAATATGACTTGTCTACAAAATTTGAGGTCAATCGGACGTGATTTGATAGGTTTAAACATCGAAAATTGAAGTTTGAAATTTTAAAGTTCATAAAGCTTGGATTAGAGGTCAATTCGTGGTTTTAGCATTGTTTGATATATATTATTTGAGGCCTCGAGCAAGTCCGCAATATATTTTGGGACTGGTCGGCATGATTGGTTGGGGTCACGGGGCATGGGGTGGATTTTAGGTGGTTAACGGATCGAAAATGGAATTTTTTGAAGGCTGAACTTGCTGGTTGTTGTCATAATCGCAGATGCGGGATTGCAGATGCAGTCATTTTTCCACAAATGTGGGACCGCATATGCAACCATTTTTTCACAGATACGAGACCGCAAATGCGATCAGTTTTTTTGCAGATACGGGACCGCAGATGTGGGACCGCAGATGCGGTCATTTTTCCGCAGATGTGGAAAGTGCTGGAGGTAGTAGGGTTGTTTTTAAAGTCGGGATTTGGCCATTTTTCTCTCATTTTCTCTTAGCATGGATGATTTTGGGGAGCTTCAAGTGGGGTTTCTCATCATCAACGACAAGGTAAGCTAACCCCACCTATCTTGAGTTAAATATAGTGATTTGCATGGATTTTAGCATACAAATGGATAGAAATTTGAGGGTTTGAGGAAGACCTAGAAAATTAGCATTTTTGGATTTTGAGCACGATTTTGGGTATAAAATTAAGAGAAAATCATATATTTTAGTTTGTGAGTTCATGGGTAAACTTTATCTTCGAAAAATTTCAGATCCTGGGCACGTGGTCCTGAGGGCATTTTTGTCAACTTTTTGATTGGGGCTAGGAGTTTCTATTAATTGGATAGTAATGAGTAGTTGAGCATGTATTAATGGATTTGTATAATCATTGGATAGTTTTGGAGCATTGGGCGTCCATTTAAGTCTTCTGAAGAGCGTGGAATGCCGGTTATGGATTTTTAAAGCGAGGTGTATCTCCTTTCTTACCTTGTAAGAGGGAATTGTCCCCATAGGTGAATTGATTGGTTATGTGTTCCTATTTGTGAGGGAGAGAACTCCAAAACCGAAAAGTAATTTGAAAATTTTTCTGGTATGGAATCATAGTCTATATAATTAGAATTATGATTTAAGAGTATCCATTAACTATAGTCTAAAAGATATAGACCATCAATCAGTTGATTCGTTCTAATTCATTGAATTAATCCGTTATAAAAATATCAGAAAAAGAAGGGAACGTTGTTTTTGCAAACATGAATCGAATTTTTTTTCACAATTTTTACGCAAAATTGTATCTTTATCCCGGAGCCTCGAAGGAAAGAAAAATCATTCTTTGCTTTGACTTTGATGAAAAATTTTCAGTTAAAATGGATTGGTCGTACCTATCCAATAATGGAATATGGATTATGACTGACTCGCTATTCACTCGGTTTTTGGGTCATAATCGTTATGTAGGAGAGATGGCCGAGTGGTTGAAGGCGTAGCATTGGAACTGCTATGTAGGCTTTTGTTTACCGAGGGTTTGAATCCCTCTCTTTCCGTACCTTCGCTTAATTCACCAATTTTACTAACAACAAGGGCTCAAATAGCAATGGATACCATTATTCAGAGTCCGTGCATAGCTACTATTATGCTATTGTCCGATAGTCTAGGACCAAAAGCATGCTATACTTGAGTTAATTGTAAACTTACTATCAGCTCGAGTTGCTTAAATCACATCAAATTAGTAAATGAATTTCAAAAAGGAAGAAATTTCTTTTTCTTAAAATTGTTAAAAGAGGAGGGGATTTTATTTGTATAAATGTTCCCGGATAAATTCCTAATTAGCTATCTAAGCATGTATTTCTATGTGTACCTGCATCGCATGTATGATTCACGAGCAGGGTGATTATTTATTTTATGTTGATCGCGTCGCATGGATAGTTCGCGTGCAGGGTAGTAGATGCATCTATGGTTCACGTTGTTCAACCCTCGGCAGTGCACATTTTATTTTCTGTTGGAGCGGGCTGTACGCCTCGGCATTATTTTGCGCATGCATGTATTGCTGCCTTGAACGTACTAAAGTTATTAATGCCTCTTCATGGCTTGAGAATATTTGGATAAAAATGAATAGGAATTTTAGAAATTTCCTATAAACAAATTAATTGTTCACTTGTTTCCTTCTATTGGATTAAAATCATGTTTATAGAAATCCACGATTTAATGTATTATTGTCATCATTATTGGACCACTAGTAAGTTACGACGTCGACCATCTCGTCTCTACTTCCTCGAGATTAGACGGGATACTCAGTGAGTACACGTTATTTTCGTACTCATACTATACTTCTGTGCATTTTTGTTGCACAGGTATATGTAATTAGTGGCCTACTGGGCGTAGTAGCATGGTTGATACGGAGACTTATGTGAGCTACACTTCTCTAGGCGGCCTGCAGCCAGCAGATTCTTCTTCAGTTTTCGATAATTATCTCCTGTCCAATATTGTATTACAGATAGTTGTTGTATTTTATTTTCTTCTTAGTAAATACTCATGTACTCGTGACACCGGGTTCTATGATGGTTTTGAAATATTTCATATTAATTGCTTATAATTTAGTTTGAATTGAAGCGGTTATCTTTTCATTTATAAAATAGAAGGAAAATCTTAGTTTTCAAGATTGTTAAAAAGAGAACTTCATCAAATAATTTGGTTGGCTTGCCTGACAGCACTGTTCCGCGCCATCACAACCCTTTCTTGATTTTGGGTCATGACAGAGAAAACCTAGGAATTTTCCCGAGGCCATGCCAAAGGAGCACTTCATCGGATTTAACTTCACCTCATCCTGCCTCAATATCTCGAATGCCTTTTTCAAATGGCTAATGTGGTCTTCCTTCTTTGTCGACATTACCAGCATATCGTCGATTAGACCTACATGGTCTTACTGAGCTGTTCCTTGAACATCTGGGTGACCAACCTCTAGTAAGTGGCCCATGCGTTCTTGAGTCCGAACGATATTTATTTATAGCAATAAGTTCCTTGGTGAGTGATGAAAGTCTTCTTTTCCTGATCCTCTTCGGCCATTAGAATCTAGTTGCAACCGGAGTAGGCATCCAAAAAACTCAACAATTTGTGGCCCATTGTCGCATCAATCAGTTGGTCGATATGGGGTAACGGGAAGGAGTCTTTTGGACATGCTTTGTTTAGATCAGTGAAGTCCACACACATTCTCCATTTACCTTCTTTTTGTGCATGACCACATTGGCGACCCATTGAGGGTATTTCGTTCTTTGATGGTATCGTTGGTGAGTAATTTATCCACCTCTTCGCTGACCGCTTCATTAATTGCGGCATTGAATTTTCTTCTCATCTGTTGTACCGATGAATAGAGTGGGTCGACATTCATCCTATGAGTGGTAGTGTCCTTTGGGATCCCTGGCATATCTGAATGGGAAAAGGCAAATAAATCGGCATTGTTAGTTAAGAATTCAAGATACTTCATTGTCTCTAAGAGGTTGTGCCCGATGTAAGCCTTTTTTGAATAGTCGGTACCATCCAATTAGACTAGGTCGAGGTCCTCTATAGTTACCTTGCAGGATTCTATGATGTCTGTGTCTCTGATAGCCTCTGTTGGTGGGTTGGGTTTAGTTCTCGACATGGCTGATTGCTCTGCCTCCGCACTTTCACCTTTTAGTTGTTCGGTGTGCATACAATTTTGGGTGATCCGATAGCATTCCTGGGCGGTGTGCGGCTTGCCTCAGGTGCTGAATATTCCCCAAGGGTGGGAAATTTGATCACTTGATAGAAGCTTGAGGGGATGGCTCGCATGGCGTGTATCCATGGGCGTTATATGATGGCATTATAAGCTGCTTCCTGGTTCATGACGAGGAATGTTGTTTCCAGCGTGACTCCCCCTGCTAGGACTGGCAATGTTATTTCCCCAGATGTTTGGTATACTGCATTGTTAAAACCAGTTAGTGTTATACAATGCAGTATTATTTTGTCTTTGAGCCTCATTTGCATGCGAACTCTCGGGTGAATAATACACATACCGCTTCCATCATATACTATGATTCCTTTTACATCTTTATCAACAATGCACAAAGTTATAACTAAATCATCATAATGAGGGAAAGACAAACCGTCAACATCTGACCTTTCGAAGATGATAATGTCTTCGAAGTCATCATACCATTCATGGGCGACTGTCCGTTTGAGTTTGTACGAGGTGGTCAACTTCACATGGTAAATTGTCGATTCGATGCAATCGCCAATGATCATCTGTATGGTATGTGCTGGCGATGGTGGCTTTGGAGGTCCTTGAGATGGGTCAGATCCTCTAGCGAAATTGTCCCTTCCTTTATTGTTGAGTAGTTCTTTCAGGTACCTCTGGTTCAACATCCTAACCCCCTCTTGTCGTAGACCTATGCAATCTTCGGTCTTATGTCCTCTTTCCTGATGGAATTCGCAGAGGACGTTTGACCTTCTAGCGCTTGGGTCCGATTTCCTTTTTTGTGGCCATTGCACCTCCGTGCCTAACTTCTCCAGTGCGTACACTATCTCTAAAGGGGAAACACAAAAGTTATGAGCAGATAACAGTGGAGTCATACCTCTTTCATTTTGAAGGGATGCAGTGTGTCGTAGCACGCATCTATATGCCTTGGAAGATGGGGGTTAGATGTTCTGACACATGGCTGATGCCTTTCTCGATTGAAATGCTGGGGTTGATCCCTTCGCCCATCATTACGCCAATTTCTCTTTGCCTCGGTCTGGACTGACGTTAGTCATTGAGTCAGGTCGTTTAGATCATCTCCGTCTGCCCTTACCTCAATGCAATAGGCATTGTGAATCTCTTCCCACGTGGTGTGGAGGGGGTACTTCATGAGTCTGTTGAGCAATTTTTTGGTTGCCTTTGTTCCGTTCCTGTTTTACCCATTTTGGAAGGCCACTATCACCATTCCTTCCGATACATTTGGTAGGCCCATCCTTACTTCATTGAATTGGGTTCATGTATATAATAAAATTTTGAAACAAGTCTGTGAAAAGGCTGAGAAATAAAATACGAAGAGGGGCAACTACACCGAGTAGGGGTTCGAATCAAAGTGAATTGTCTAAGTGCTCTCCTTTGTCTCATTGTTTATCTCGTAATCATTCGATTCCGCCCCAGGAAGTCTTTAAGTCTCTTGCCCGCCGTTTACCTGATGGCGAAGATGTCATTGACCCTAGCTTCAGCCTTCTTTGCCCCTGCATAAGCGTTGGTGAATTTATCCACCATCTCCTCAAATGTTGATATCAATCGTGCTGGTAGCTGGGAGTACCATGTTAATACTCCTTCTATCAAAGTCTCACCGAACTTTTTCAGCAATATAGATGGCACTTGTTCTTTTGATAGGTCATTGCCCTTCACCATAGTGACGTAATGGATTAGATGATTCTCTGGATCCGTGTTCCCATCATATAATCTCAAGTATGGTGGCATTTTAAAGGTTTTTGGGATGGGTTAAGGAGCATCTCCATCGTTGTGTAGTTGTTCGACGAACCAACCTACATTGCGTTTCAGTAGTAGTTTAGGGGCGCTAGGTATTTTGTCAACTCTTTCCTGGTGCTCCTTCATCTGATAACGGAGTGCTTTGTTCTGGTTTTTCATCTCTTCTATTTTTTTATGATGGTCATGAGTGCATCATCACTTACATCGATGATAGTGCGGGTGTTGCCTGTTTGCGTAGCATTTGGCTTGCTGATGGCAACTGCAATTTCTATCTTTGGTAAGTTTTCGACATTTCCTTGAGGGGGTTTTTTGAGCATGTTGCTCTGAGCTCTTGTCAACCACTACTCTAGCATCTTTTTGATTACTGGTGGTGTTTCTCTCATCGAAGATGTGGAGGCTCCCCTTTCGCGCAAGACAGTTAGATCCTCATGTGGAGAGGGTGAGATCTCCCCCTCCGGTGTATCCCTTGGTGTTGTATTCTTGGTGTTTTCTCTACTGGCTTTGCAAAGGGACCTTAGGAGGTTGTTTGAGACATCCGCTATCATCTTTAGCCTTACATCTTTCTCCACAATTATTGGTTTTTATGGTTTTGAAGAATGGAAATTGTTACTTTTGAGAACCTAGATGAGAACTATGATTTCGGATATGGAAATCCCTACAAACGGTGCTAAATTATTTGACTCAAAATATTTTAAACTCTTTTTAAGCAAATCAATCGAATATGAATGGGTAATCATAGTCGAAAATAGTAAATTCTATGATGACAATAATGGGGAGGGGATAATGATAGAGAGATGATAATAGTAGAAAGAGATGATAATTGTTCTTTCTCAAAAATCAAGTGTCTGTGTACAAGACTTAAGTCCCCCTTATATATCGAACTTAATGCCGATAAGATAGTGCCTCTACTTCCACCTGTCGTACCCCTTTGTCGGCCTGCACATTCTCGGTCATTTGTTATATTCATCATAGGCCGTGGTCGATCAAATTCGGATCCATATAGTATCTTTCCACTTGCTACTTTTGAGCCACCATTCTTACGCGGGCCATGTCTCATCGTTCTTCAACTTTATCTAGGTTTTGTAGCTTGTTTTCATCATTACCTGTTCTGCTCTAGTTGAAGTATCTCAAATTGGGCTCCTCGTCCTCGATGAGTATAACTGCGTCGGTCCCGTATCTAGTGAGTATGGCATTTCTCATGTTCTAGTTTTTGGCGTAGTGCGGTATGCCCATAATACATCTGGTAGTAGTTCAGGCCATAACCCTTTGGCTTTCTCGAGATTTTTTTTAGTATATTCAGTATTATTTTGTTGGAGGAGTCGACTTGACCATCGGCAATAGGGTGGTATTGCATGGAGAGTATTCATTTGATGTGCCATTTTTTGAAAATCGTGATCGTTCTTTTTCTGATGAACTGAGGATTGTTGTCGCGACTGATTTCTTTGAGGATGCCGAAATGGCATATGACGTTTTTCCATGTGAAGGTGATAACCTCCTGCTCGCGTACCTAAGTGTATGCACTTGCTTCCACCCATTTAGAAAAGTAGTCAGTTAAAACAAAGAGGAAGTGTACCTTACCTCGCCCTGCTGGGAGGGGGCCGACTATGTCCATTCCCCATTTTATGAACGGCCATGGTGAAGTGACAGAGCGAAGGAGTTCCCCTGCTTGATGTATCATAGGGGCGTACTTTTGACATTGCTCATACTTTCTGACGTAGTCGACGACTTCTTTTTTCATGGTGATCTAGTAGTACCCGACGCTGATAAAGCATCGGATAAGGGCGCAATTTCCTATATGGGCACTGCAATGCCCTTCGTACACTTCTTCCAGTACCTACCTTGTTTGGTACGGTCCAAGACATTTGGCTAAAGGACTGCCGAATGTTCTTTTGTAGAGATCACCGTTCACTAGGCTGTAGTGGGTTGCCTGTACCCGGAGTTTTTTGGCTTCTTTTTTGTCTTGGGGGAGGTTCTGTCCTGCAAATAGGCTGTGTAATGGTTACGCCAGCCCCAAGTTAAGTTTATAGAATGTACCCCGATGTGGTCTATTGCGGAATGAAGGAGAGTGACCACGTTCCATGGTTGATATTTTTAATGGCCGCAGCGAGTTTAGCGAGGATATCTACTTCGATATTCTGTACCTTGGTATTTGGTCGAGGCGACGTTCGTCGAATTCTAGCAGTAAATTGTGGATTTCTGACTGGTACCTCTGTAGCCTCTGTTCTTTAATTTGGAAAGTCCTGGTGACGTGATTCACCACGAGTTGGGATTCGAAGTGGAGGATGAGTCGTCAAGCACCATATTTGAGGGCTAACTTCAGACCTGAAATTTCAACCTCTTACTCGGCTTCGTTGTTAGTCATCTCGGGGCATCGTATGGACTGGCAAATTACTTCGCCTGTAGGGACCTTGGGGTTGAGACCTAGTCCTAATCCCGAGGCATTAGAAGCACTATCAGTGTAGAGGATCCAGATGTCAGTACATGTAGAAGCACGTAGTGCTTCATGTTCTACATCGGGCAATATCTCCACGCTGAAATTAGCGACGAAGTATGCGAGTACCTATGACTTAATGGCATTTCGCGATTAGTATGTTATATTGTGCTCATTTATCTATATGGCCCATTTAGCAAACCTGCCCCATAGCTCAAGTTTGTGTAGGATACCCCTTAGGGGGAACGTCGTCACCACTTTTATGGGGTGACATTGAAAGTATGGTCTAAGCTTTCATAAAGCTACGACCAATGCCAGAGCTAATTTTTCCAGGTGAGGATATCTCATCTCGACATCGATTAGAGTTTTACTGCTATAATACATCGGGGATTGCGTACCTTTATTTTCACGAACTAGGACCACGCTTACCGAAACTTTGGAAATGGCCAGATAAACCAGTACGCATTCACCTGGGTCTGCTTTGACGAGCAATGTGGGAGAGGATAGATACGTTTTCAGCTTTCTCGGGGCGTCATGCATTCATCATTCTATTGCAGCCCGTGATATTTCTTTAGCACGTTGAAGAATTTATGGCATCTATCTGAAGATTGTGCAATGCACCTTGATAAGGCAGTTATTCATCCCGTTAGTTTCTACACTTGCTTCTAGCTGGTCAGTGTCTCTGGTTTAGCATCGATTGCCTTAATTTGATCTGGGTTGACCTCGATTCCCTTTTGTGATACTAGGACTCCGAGGAACTTTCCTGAAGCTACGTCGAAGGTGCATTTTTCGGGATTCAGTTTCATCCCGTACTGCCTTAGTAATTAGAAGGCTTCTTTCAGATGACCAATATGGTCCTCTTTCTTTGCCGACTTTACTAGCATATCGTCGATGTAGACCTCCATGGTCTTACTGAGTTGTCCTTTGAACATCTTGGTGACTAACCTCTGATATGTGGCCCCTACATTCTTGAGCCCGAAAGCCATCACCTTATTGCAGTACGTCCATTGATGGGTGATGAAGGTGGTATTTTCTTGATCTTCCTGAGCCATCAGAATCTGGTTATAGTCGGAGTAGGCATCTAAGAAGCTTAGCAATTTATGCCCTGTTGTTGCATCGATAAGCTGGTCGATGTGAGGTAATGGGAAGGAGTCCTTTGGGCATGCTTTGTTAAGATCGGTGAACTCCACGCACACCCGCCATTTCCCCTTCTTCTTTTTTACCATAACCACATTGTCGACCCATTGGGGGTATTTCGATTCCCCGATGGGACCATTGGCGAGTTACTTATCGACCTCCTCGCTAACTGCCTCATTTATTGCGGCATTAACTTTCTCCTTATCTGCCAAACTGGCGGATGGAGTGGGTCGACGCTCAGCCTGTGTGTGGTGATGTCCTTTGGGATTCCTGGCATATCTGAGTGGGAGAAAGCAAACAATTCGGAATTGTTAGTTAAAAACTTACGATACTTACCTGGTTCTAAGAGGTTGTGTCCAATGTAAGCCTTTTTTACACTGTGGTTGTTGTCCAATTAGACGTGGCCGAGCTCTTCTATGGTTGCCTTGCAGGCTTTTACAATGTTGGGGTCCTTAATGGCTTCGACCTGTACGTCAGATTTGGTACCCGACATGGCTGATTGCGATACTTCCACACTTTCCCCTCTTAGTTATTTGGTGTGCGTACAATCCTGAGCGATTCGGCAACACTTTTGGGTAGTACATAGCTCAACTCAAATACTGTATATACCCCATGGGATGGGAAATTTGATCACTTGGTAGAAGCTTGAGGGGACGGCTCGCATGGCGTGTATCCATAGTTGTCCTATGATGGGCGTTGTAAGCCGTTGCCTGGTTCATAACGTGGAATGTTGTTTCCAAGGTGACCCCTCCCGCCAGAATAGATAGCACCATTTCTCCGAACGTCCGGTCTACTGCATTGTTAAAACCAGTTAGTGTTATGCAACTCGGTATTATCTTATCCTCGAGCCTCATTTGCATGGGGACTCGTGGGTGGAAAATACACGTGCATTTTCTTCGTCTACCATGATTCGTTTTACATTAGTATCAGTGACGCGTAAAGTTATAACCAAAGCATCATAATAAGGAAAATACAAACTATCGATATCTGACTTATCGAAGACGGTACTATTTTTAAGGTCGTCATACCGTTCATGGGCGACTGTCCTTTTGAGATTGTGTGTGGTGGTAAACTTCACATGGTTGATTACCATGTCGTCGCCACCGCTAATGATCATTTGCATGGTACGTGGCTGGCGAGGTTGGCTTTGGAGGTCTTTGAGATGGGTCGCGTCCTCGAGAGAAATTGGCTCTTCCTTTATTGCTTAGAAATTCTTTCAGGTACCCCTGGTTCAACATCCTAACCACTTCTTGCCGCAGGCCTATGCAATCCTCAGTCTTGTGTCCTCTTTCTTGGTAGAATTCATAGAGGGCGTTGGATCTCTTGGCGCTTGGGTCTAATTTCTTTTTTTGCGGCCAATGCTTCGTGCCCAGCTTCTCTAGTGCATACACTATCTCTGAAGAAGAAATACAGAAATTATGAGCAGATAGTAGTGGAGGCATACCTCTTTTATTTTGGAGGGGGGAAGTGTGTCGTGACAAGGCGTCCGCATGTCGTGGAGAGGGCGGGTTAGATGTACGGATATAGGGTTGATGCCTTTCACGATTGAAAAATGGTGGTTGATCTCTTCGCCCCTTATTATGACGGTCCCTCCTGATCTCGGTCTAGACTGACGTTAATCATTGAAGCGGCCCGTTCATGTCTTCCTTGTCTGCCCTTACCTCGGCGCAGTAGGCGTTGTGCATTTCTTCCTATGTGGTAGGGGTATTTCATAAGTCTACTGAGCAATTTTTGGTCGCCTTTGATCTGTTCCTATTTAACCCATTTTAAAAAGCTGCTACCATCATTCTTTCTGACACGTTTGGTAGACTCATCCTTACTCTGTTGAATCGGACCAAGAAATCCCGGAGTTCATCGCCCGTGGTTTGTCTGATGGCGAAGATATTATTGACCCTAACTTCGGCCTTTTTCACTCATGCGTGGGTGGTAACGAATTTATCTGCCATCTCTTTGAAGAAATCAATCAGAAAAGGAAGAGGTAAATCTTAGCTGAGTATTATAAGTACTAAATTAAGTAAAATGAAAGTGCGATCAATAATAGATTTTCTCTTGCTCTCAAATAATGTTTTCTTACGAAGGTTTTTCCTCTCTTTACAAAGCCCTTTATCTCCCCTTATATACTAGAGAGAGACTCCCCTAAGTTGTCAGAAACAAACTACCAAGAATATTTCCAATATCCCCTAACGGGATTACAATAGTACAAGGGTTGTACATTCTCCTTTTTTGTAATAAGGTCATCTCTTTTGGAACGTCGACTCAAAGAGGTCTAATCTTTTATCTTACTCACCATAGATCGTGACTAGTCAAATTTGAACCCATACATACCCAAATATATACGGCAGTAAAAATAATTGAATCACAATGTAGTATACTATACCTAATAGTATGACATTCCTGCTAATAAAAGAAAGAAAAAAGGTTGAATGTTTCGAAAAAAAAGAATAAATGGCTGAAATATAGCCTTTCACAAAATCCAGGCCCAGAAGCATCTAGACATTTCCAGTAGCGCCCCCCCCCCCCCCAACTATATATATAAACCAACTACCATTTGTGTTTCTTAACGCAGTTGTCCACACACGCATATCTCTATCAGTCGCTTAATTTTCCCCTCTGTAAAAGACTACAATAAACATGAGGTATGTTCTTCAATCTTTTCCTCTTCCTATGCTTTTTACGACGTGTATTTATCTTCCTTCGTTTGCTTGTAGTAGGGGGCTAAAATAATCTGTGTTTTTACAGCTTTTTATTCACCCATTGCGTAAGAGTCGTACATACTATAAGATTTTGGGTGTTTTCAAGTTTTCTCTCGAAATGCTTAAATCAAACCCTAAGATTTAGAGTTTTGTATTTGAACTTTAACGAAAAGGAATTTGTATCTGAATATTTTATGTTCTTTCTTTCCCCTTCTATATTTCATTTATTTCTAGTCTGCTCGTCCCTTGAACTTGTGCTTTACTAGAAACTAATCTATTCACTTGCTATTGGTAACTAGTCTGTGTTTCCCTCTTTTTTTAAAAACAATTTAATGATATTGATGTAGCAATTTATCTATCTCTTTGTTTTTTTTGTTTGTTTTGGGGATGACCGAGATGAAGGGAGGGGAAAGGACGGTCTCTGGTGAGCAGTGAGTACTGAATATAGGATGCAATGTAGATATGGTACATCTACTCTTGTTTTTGGAGACCAATTTCTGTCTTACTGATTGATGAGATCACCTTAGGAACCATAGATGGCATAGGGAATTTTCTTGAGACGTAATTGCGCGGGCGTTCTACTGATTCTTGTAGAGTTATGATAATGAACACATGCTCTGTGCGTCTCCGCCTGTGAAAAGTCAAATATTCTGCTTAAATAGTGGACACATGTAATAAATAAGAAAATACTGAAACCTACAGCCTTTTTGGGTGCTTGCTGCCATTCTTGCTCAATAATGTCTCCACTACTCAATTAATGAGTATTAATTCTTTGGCATCTGCACTATACCCTTGCACAATGTATCCCAAAGCAACACATTTCCTGGCCATTTGTGCTTTGAAGAACCCCTTCAAAATGTATTTAGGTTCTGGTCAATTGCTTTATAATGAGGTTGCAATGGAATACTTGCTTAGCTTTTCTCTGTTTTCTTTTTGTTCCCTATAGGATGTCAGCGTTATTGTTAGTTGTGTTCTTTTATGATGTTTATTTGAGTTTTTGTTAGTTATGAACTAAAAGTGACCAACTTAAGCGTCAAAATAAATACAATCCTATTTTACTGAAGGCATTATTTTGGTATCTATGTCCTAATTCCATTAGATACCAACTTTTGAAGTAGAAGCCAACCTTTCACCATCAACAACAATAAACTCAGTACCCAGTGTAATTTAACAGATCTTTCGGCCTTTTTTGTAAATTTAAATAAGGATAATATCTTTATTTATTTTGAGAAACCTTCCATCTATGAGCGGTCTACCAAAAAGTATGAGCCACATTTTCCAAAGGTACCTAATATTCTCATGGGTGCTCCAAAAGTTAACCAAAAATGAGATACTATCCCTCAATTGTTCATGGTTAGTCTCTATTCTATCAAAACCTCCCTTATTTATGTCCTTCCGTAGGATCACACTGAGGATCTGCGCGGCAACATTCTGTTCTTTGTGTTTCTCTACCTCCTTCAACTGCGTAGACGTAGTACATAATTCACTTGTCTGATATTGTCTACTATGCTCCAAATTAGCGTATATAAGTTAAAACCACTTATCAATTATTTGCCAACTGAATATGCAACCTCGGGAAGATGGCCTTTCTGTTGGCTGTATAAGTGGTATAGTTGATTTGGGGTCAGCTTTGTTTAGATCTTCATACAAGGGAAATGCCAAAAGGTCAAGGATATTAGATTTGAGGCGAGCGTCAGGTTCTTTCTGCTTTACAGGTTTAGTAACCAACTTTGTACATCTCACCCTCCTTACCTTTGGAGGTTGGAGACATCAGTGGTTTGACATGCAAAGGGGTGTAAGTAGAAGAGAATTTTTACTTGATAAAGTTTCTATATCAAAGTTGCAGTTGCTCTATGGACTATGGAGTGTCTTAGTTTGTCTTTCACGGTAAGCTATCATGGTTCTCTTGTGCACCCATCACTATGCTTGTCAGCAGCTGTTCAAACATGAAATGCGGTGGAATCTCCACCTTCATCTCATAGCTTTGGCCCTATGTCAAGTTGGTCTCTTATTGAATTGTTGCACCTCATTTATTTGTAATTGCATATGGAGAGCTTCATGTGGTGCCTGCTTGAATTTTTTTTTATTTTTTACTTCTGCATGTAATTAATATAGCAATTCGGGATCTACCATTATTTGCCATGCTCCAAGTTCTTATTCCCCACATATAGTGGGATAATCAGATAAATGACAAAGGAGACAATTATACATTGGATCATTTGTTCACTTACCTTCCTCGAAATATTTTGTCTTGAAATATCATTTATGAGTTCTCAGACTCATTTAACTTGGTTGAGATCCATTTGTTTTCTGCTTCTCTATCTCAGCCGTCACCCTGCTGTCAAGTGGGCCCAGAGGTCTGACAAGCTGTTTATCACGGTGGAGTTGCCGGATGCCAAGAATGTGAAGCTGAAACTGGAACCAGAAGGAAAATTCTTCTTTTCTGCAACTGCAGGAGCTGATAATGTACCGTATGAAGTTGATCTCGATCTCTTTGATAAAATTAATGTTGATGTAAGTGAAACTCCCTCAGTCCATATCTACAAATTTTTGTATGAGAATTAATGTTAATTTTACTGTAACAACTAAAATTAATAATGTTATTTTTTTACTATAAAATGTTCATTCAGGAGAGCAAAACTAGTACTACTTCTAGAAGTATCGTTTATCTTGTGAAGAAGGCAGAAGACAAGTGGTGGAGCAGATTGATAAAGCAGGAAGGTGTACGTCCAGTGTTTTTGAAAGTTGACTGGGACAAATGGGTTGATGAAGATGAAGAGGACACTAAACGTTAGTATAAAGTCACTAGGAATATGCTTTACTGTTGATATTAATTATTTGGTATATATATTTGCTAACCATGATACTAATATTTCAGCTGGGACGGATATGGATTTTGGTGACATTGACTTTTCGGTAAGCACTGCTGGACTTACTACTGCTCTTTTGTTTTTCCTCTCTTTCACTGAGCCGAGGGTCGATTGGAAACAGCCTCTCTACCCTTTCGGGTAGGGGTAAGGCTCGTCTACATATTTCCCTCCCAGACCGCACTTTGTGGGACATTACTGGGTAGTTGTTGTTGTTGTTGTTGTTGACTTTTCGGTAAGCAGCTTTAGAGATACTAATAGCCAGCAGTGGTTGTTTTCGTCTATGCTTATGCTGCAGTTTTAACATGATCCCTTTATTATTTTCTCAGAAGCTCAACATGGGAGGCGGTCCTAGTGATTTTGATGCTGATGTGCCTGAGGGTAAGTCAGCTTCCGTTACCCAGCAACAGTACCATGTTTCAAATCTTCTGCTCTCCATTTGATGTGTCAGTTGTGAATTTTGTTTTGTTGTTATCTAATGTAAGTTGACATTTTTTCTGCAGGCGATGATGACAGTGACACCGAGGAAGAAGAAGTCAGGGAGGAAGAAAATAGTGCAGATAATGAACCTAAAGCAGCAGTGCCTCCAAGCACAGAACCCAAAGCAAAAGCTTGATGCGTTTGTAATATCTGAAAAGCGTTTTAACTGCTTGAGTTTTACTGTAGTACTTTAGAGCAGTTGTGCAGGAATTGATGTCAGTTTATGCTATATTTGAAGGATCAGGTGTTCCCTGTTATTGACCTGTTATCATATAGCTCTTGTCATTTGGTTACACATGATGGGTACAATCTTCTTGTCTGTGTCTTCTGAAGGATTTTGTTTTAAGGCGAAAATCATTTGAGGTTGAGATGCTCTAGTTGAATGAATCTTTGTGCATGTATGGCCTTAAGGATTTGCTTATTCCGGATGATTTGCAGGTCATTTGACTTGACTTTATTCCAATCCGATTCCAAGCTGAGAGTGCTTGTACCCAAATGCAATAGAATACGTCCTTTAGCAAACTGATCACATTGCACTAGATTACTTGGTTCTTACGATTTCAATTTCTACAGTAGTTCAGCAATCTGCTGGTACCAAATTGAGCTGACAGACGTGATTTGTCGATTGAATGATTAGCTAAAAAATGTTTGCAAAAATTTGGATTGCTCTTCATTGTGATTGACACGAGAACTGGGGAACGTGACTCCAGCTGAAGGTGATAGTGGGAAACAATGAGGTAGATGTAGGGACACTAAATTTTGATGAGTTTGGTCAGAGCACGGTGTATCCTGTCTTTGTCTTAATTCTTTATCCTCTCTTTCAAAAAAGTGAAGATTTCATGAGAAAATACAAGTCCAACAATATTCTGTCAGAGGTACGCATAGAATGAAGCTTGCACTGTTCTGAAAAAACTATCAACTTTCTCATGCAAGAAACTGTAGCATTTTGTAGGTGAGGACTACGAGATCTCTTGTCTCTCTATTGGGATGAGGCCAGAAGTGGTTCAGTAGCATTAGGAATAACTTTTGTCCCACCCTATCTTATATGCTTTCCCGGGACAATAAAATTGGTGCCTCTTGGCAGAGAAATCTTAATATGAAACAGCTATTTTAAGATCAATTAGTTTTTTAAATACTGCGTGCTGCATGTGTATTTCATACTAATCAGTACAAATATTTTGTAATGGCAGTATAAATAATATTAGAATAGTGAAGCAATTTAGGTTTGGGTAATAAAATAAAAGAATAAATTTAATATGCTGAAATTTTCCAACAACACTAAGTAGCGAGTGTGGACGATCCATGAAATCGCTTCTTAATTAGAAGGAAAAAAAGTAAAGGAAGTGACCGTATAATAGTTCAAATTAATATTGTGCCATGATTAGTTTCATAAGATAATATGAAGAACAATTCCGCATTCCTGCTTCTATTACACGGAATTGGCTAAAGATAAAGTATTAATTTTCACCCTTACAAGAAATAAAAAAAGATCTAAAGTAATTAATGTCCTTCTTTAACTTTTACAACAGAAGAAACAAGACTACGAATCAAGTACCTTTTTATTATTGTGTCCCACCAACTTCATCTCCTAGTATAGTTTGGTCGAGTCCAAAAGAAGCTAAAAGGTTTTGGAAGATTGAATTATACATCAGAAGGTTTCGATAAGGTAGAATCAAAGAAAAATGAACTTTTTAATGGTTGTAATGCTTAGAGATATTATTGCTCTAAAAGTTCAGTTATACAAGCTAATTATCTGATCAGAATTTAAGTAGCTATCAAATGATTTTATCAACGGACGGAATAATTCTTTGCTATTTATTACACTTTCATTCTTTGGTATACGAAAAAGGCATACCAACTTCTTGATGTAACTATGAAGAATCACCTTATGCTTTTTGCCTCGCTGGAATTTGAAATTCTTATGAAATATGCACTTCATTGACCACTAGGCCACACGCTAGAGTACAGATATTTGTTATCTTTACAGAACATATATTTACATTTTTGCAGGTTTTGAATATGCTTGTATGAAGGGAAAAACAATTATCCAATCTTTGATGGCTATTTTGTTTTTTTTTTAAAACCCCTCCCAAATAGGTTTTTGGTTTATTTTTGCAGGTTTTGAATATGTTTATTTAGGGTTTTTGATTTTCACTTTGGAGTTTCAGACTTATAATATAGTATGACGATGAATTCACACTGACTTGGCGTGACCGGGGAGGATAGGTCTCTTTTCAATCTTTTGTCTGCAAATTGAAAGTTGCGAAAAAAATTGGGAAGAGGTACGAGAACAAAGACAAAAGTACAAAACCATTAGCCAAATTGTAATAATCACCAAGAAACACAGGTAAACACAGTCCCATAAGAAAGTTTATAGGTCATCCAATTAATGAGATCAAAGATCTCCACCAAGAAAAGCTGATCTATAGGAGATCCCAAGATTTAGCCATTTCTATTCTAATCCAACAGAATAAGAGTTATATTATGTGCTGTAATTACGGTGTGAAAGATGGATCAAGGACATCGAATCCAAAAATAGCAACTGTCATACAGACATGGCAAATATCAGCTGGAAACATGCAAATATCTAAACATGGCAATGTCAATGTACAGATAGAGGCTGCTAGTTCTGGCTAAACATACCTAGTGGTTTCGATATCTTCTTTGCAACTTTCTCCACGACCGGTTGCTACAAGCTTGGATTAGATACAGAGCAATGAATAATTTTCAATTGTCGAGCATGTTAGAATATCAATTCTGACTCAAAGAGTTGATCAAGACTGACAAGGGGGAGAAACTTGTATCTGGAGTGCCAACCACAACACAGTTTCCTTATTTTTGAGATCTTATCTGCGGGGTTAAGTGGTTAAAGCAAATAAAGGATTTGGATATGAATTGCTTGATTATTTGTTCAAGCATCAAGTAGTCCTGAAAAAGAAAAGAAAGTAATTCCTACTTCAGTACTTCTAATTATACAATTAGAGGGAATCTAAACCTTTCAATATTCACAAGTGCCTAATTTGATATTCTTAACAAAGCAAAACTGAATTACAGAAGTCACGAATTCAACAATCCGCCACACATGCTAAAGAGCATTGACCTATTAGATACAATAGCCAATTGTACAAGCGAAAAGAAGATGTCTTTTCCTGGAAGCAATTTGACTTTAACTGAAATACATAATTTACAATGCAACTCGGACCCCATGGGGTAGGGTACATCACTTCTCAGGTAGACGAAATGGAGAGAAGCCTGCCAAAATTTGGCAAAGGATAACTCAATATTTTCTCGGCTCCTTTTTGTTCCCCAACGTGCAAGAAGAATATTATTTGATACCTAAAACAATTTAATCCAGGCAAACCCACTTCCTAAAGTGCCTCACATGCTCAATCCTCTGAATTTGTACGTCATTTGTAGCATCAGATACTTTCATCCTTCGGTAAAGACCCTTGTGATACTTCAAGAACTCACGTCTATACAACCACTTGTCCAAATACATACCATTCTCCTTCATAAAATCAATAACCTCCATCACCCTTTGAAAATAACCACCTCGAAGAAAATTCAACAGCAAGAACTCGTATAAATCCCTGGTATTCAGCTTATTACGACTGTTCATGATCCTTTTAATATCTCCCCATAAGATTGTAATTTCACGATACATACCTAAAGAAGAATACCCATTAAGTAGATTCATGAAAGTTGACTCTGTAGGATGGATCTTCATTGCCTGCATTTTTCGGTAAGCCCTTATGGCGTCTTCGACCATGTGAGCCTTCATAAAGAAGCAGATAGAAGAATTTAATTCATGCATCATAAAAGAAGCCTCGTTTTCTTCTCCCCTCATTTCTTCAACAATATGGTAAGCCAACTCCCCTTTAGCCATGGAGCATAATTCTTTCAACTTAGCGATGTTTTTATCTTCCAGTTTACACATAGATGCAGGAGTTAACAACTGATCAGATGCATTTATCCCAACACCTGATTTTCTTAATTGCTTTAGTAGTGCTTCTGCCTCCCTTAGCTTATTTTTACTAAGATATGCAGTAAACAGAGACATGTATGAACTAGTGCCTAGCCGACTTCCTTCAGAATCCAAATCATCCAAAATATCATGAGCAGTTTCGAGCCACTCCATGCAAATGCAAGCAGCAACCACATCAGAGCACATTCTGCTGGATTCAAATAAGCCTTTCCTCTGGATATTGCAGAGAAGCTTTGACAGCTCATTAATTCTCCCATTCCTCTTGTACCGTACGATAAGCCTGGCCAACGCTTTGTTGCTAAGAACAAGTTTCCCATTCTTATACATAACAAACACCAGATTACGTCCCACATTGAAAACAGACTCCCTTGATAATGAATGAGGTAAAATTCGTAATTTCAATCCCATCTTTAGATTATCGGAGCCAATAGAAACAAGGCACGGTTTAGGTGGTTGTGCCTCATCTCCATGCATGTGATGAGACTCTTGAAATCTATAAATATCCAGTACAAGATCAGAAGCAGCATCTATATCATTAAACTTGAAATGCAAACTCAGGAGACTTTCATAGAATTGCTGATAGTGGGGGACCAATTTTGCTGGAACCTGATCTATATGCTCCTTAAATTTCTTCAATTCCTCTCGCATACCATTCATCTCATGAATCAAGGAAATAATTGAAATAGTATGACCATCAGCTGCCACTCCAACTTGAGCCATTAACTCAATAATCTGATGGCCTTTACTGGATGATCCAAATCTTGCACAAGCATCAAGAACAAGATTAAAAACAAGTGTATCATTCTTATTAATCTCTAAGTAAGCTGACTTCTTTGTGGTTAATTGTTGAGAGCTACCATAAATCTCGATCAAAATATTCGATGACAGAATCATTCCACTCTCAGTCTTCACCATGTGAAATATTATCATCCCTAGCATGTCAATTGGTGGGAGAATTCTTTTATCCAACATCAGCCTGAGAATTGATGATGCTCGAACGGGCATTTGAGCTCTAGCCAACGATAGGCAGAGCTTGGTCATTAACTCTGTACGTAGTAACTCCCTTTTCTCTTTCAAAATAGAATCTACCATATTGTATGCCTTTCGGAGCCATCTAGAATCAGATGAGTACGACAACTCAGTGAGCAGCCTACCTACAAGAGAGGGGTCAGGAAAACCATAAAGTCGTTTAAAATCCTTATAGGTTTCCCAAGCCTCCTCCAAGTTGTGATTCTTCAATGCACTTTCAAGCTTTCCCAGCAAAACAATCTCAGATGACACACCCCAAGATAACGCCTCTGGTTCTCTACTTGAACAGAACTGCCGAGGAAACAGCTCACCTCTAGGTTTAGGGTTTTCATATGAAATTGAGGACTCTGATCTCGAGAAGACAGTACACTTTCTGTTGCAGGTCAATCTACAAGCATTTGAAGCCACATCAACAATGGAAGAGTAGCTTTTCCTGAAAATGGAGCAAACTGCAATAGCATTTCTCAAGGGGCATGCCATGAAGGAACACCATCCAGAAAATCACGAATAAAAGAATTATGACATTGTATCCTGGAAATATTCGAATCAAAATAGACCACTCTATACCCCAATCTGCACAGACAAACCCAGAAATACCAATGAATAAGGAATAGAGTGTGATAGCTACAAACCTACATTTGCCACTAAAGTATACAACAGAAACCAGAAACTACTCCAACTGCATGATTCTATCCAACAACAACAACAACCCAGTATAATTCCACTTAGTGGGGTCTGGGGAGGATAGTATGTACGCAGACCTTACCCCTACCCTTGAGTAGAGAGGCTGTTTCCAAATAGACCCCCGGCATCCTTCCTCCAAGAACTTCCCACCTTGCTCTTGGGGAGACTCGAACTCACAACCTCTCGATTGGTTCTATCCAATTAAAAAATAAAGAATCATGTTCAAACTTCAAAGTAGCAATGATCGCAGCTAGTGCAACGATTTCAACATTAAACTCATCCTTTTGCCCTTGCATACATTTGAAACATGTGCGGAAAAAAAAATCCACAGACAAACGTGCAAAGAACTATGTTTTTAACTACTGCAGCTCATTCTTAATTTAATTTAAGATTTTTTGGCTTAGTAATAATCTAGTTTTCTAACTAACTGGTAGTAACAGCAACGAAACCTCAGTCAGAAACAAGTAGCGGACAGCTATATAGAACCCACTAATTTCTAACATAACCAAACAAAATCTAAGTTTCCTTGCATACTAACCTTTAACTCAAAAACTGTAGTGATGGAAGTTGGATTTTAAGGATATTAATATAACAAGTTTTTCTGACAAATTAGCCTTAGTTATATGAACTGAGTACAATTTTAAAGGTATTTAATATTAATTGATTTGAGATGAATGGAAATTGAAATTGGTAGTTAATAAGAATAGAGGAACACATTTGCAAGCTCAAAACATTATAACAAGTGCTGAAAATGCTATAGGAAAGGTTTTCAGAAAATAATGAGAAATTCAGAGAGAATAATTAGTAATTACACAGTACACTGCAGCACAGTTCACAATTAGTATTTCAGCTTAAAAATTGATTTCGAAAAGGGATTAGGGTTTATATCTACCGAAAGAGAGTCCGACAAGGAAACTAACAACTCAAGTTCGCCGGAGAATGTTCGAACGCAGGTGGCCGGAGAAACAGCGGTTATTCGAAATGTGTTTCGGGTCTCCGTCTATTGTGTTTTTCTACTTCGCCGGCCAAAATTTGGACGAATTGCACAAATAGCCCTTTTTAGGATTACGACTCAAGAAATACCTGAAATTTACAAAGTTTCTATATATTATCCGCTAAGAGGTGCTTTTGGGAGGACTTGGATGATCTGATGAGTAGTATTCCCAATGTGAAAAGTCAGTTATTGGAGAGGATTTTATTGGTCATATTGGGGCTGAAGCTGGTGGTTATGGTGAGGTGCACGGTGGCTTCGGCGGTTAGGAACGGAGGAGGCACTTCGCTGCTTGATTTCGCCAGGGCTTCCAAGCTTCTGATTGCGAACTCGACATTTCAAAAGAGGGAGGAGCATTTGGTCACCTTCAAGAGTTCGGCGGCGAGGACTCAAATTGATTACATCCTCATCAGAAGGAGCGATAGGGGATGTGCAAGGACTGCAAGCTTATTCCGGGAGAGTCCCTTTCGACTCTTCATAGACTCTTAGTGATGGATGTCGGTCTCTGGGTGAAGAGGAAGAGGAGGGGCGCCCGAGGTCAACCGCGGATTAGATGGAGTGTTTTGACTAAGGAGAAAGCATAGGAGTTGGAAAGGATGTTAGCTGAGGGCGGAGCTTGGAGAAGTTCTGGGGAAGCGGACGCTATGTGGACAGAGACGGCGAACTTGGTTAGGGGGTAGCACGGGACGTGCTCGGTGTAGCCAAGGGCTATTCTGGCAGACATCAGGGTGACAGGTGGTGGAACGATGTAATCGAAGGAAAAGTAGAGGTGAAAAAGGCGGTGTTCGCTAAGTTGGCAGGGAGCACAAGCGAGGAAGAACGGAGAGCGAACAGGGAGATCTACAAGGTGGCAAGGAAAGAAGCAAAGATGGCAGTCACGGAAGCTAAAAACGCGGCGTTTGGTCGCATGTACGAGGAACTAGGGGAGAGAGGCGGGGACAAGAAGTTATTGCGGCTAGCTAAAGCAAGGGAAAGGAAGGCACGTGATCTTGACCAAGTTAGGTGTATCAAGGGCGAGGATGGTAGAGTTTTGATGGGGGAATCCCAAATCAAGCAGAGGTGGCAGACGTACTTTCGGGACTTACTTAATGAGGAGGGGGATCGTAACATAGAGCTAGGGGAGCTGGGGCATTCAGAGCAACATAGAGACCTTGGGTACTGCAGGCGCATTAGGGTGGATGAGGTCATGAGGGCTTTGCGTAGGATGAGTAAGGGTCGAGCGACCGGGCCTGACGAGATCCCGGTGGAGTTCTGGAAGTGCATGGGTAGGTCAGGAGTGGAGTGGCTCTCCAGGTTGTTCAATGCGATCTTCAGGACCAAAAGGATGCCGGATGAGTGGAGGTGGAGTACAGTGGTGCCCTTGTATAAGAACAAAGGGGACATCAAGAGCTGCAACAACTATAGGGGTATCAAATTAATAAGTCACACCATGAAGGTTTGGGAGCGGGTTATTGAGGCGAGGGTGAGGGAGATGACATCTATATCTGGGAACCAGTTCGGTTTCATGCCGGGTCACTCCACTACAGAGGCTATCCACCTTGTCAAGCGGCTGGCGAAGCAATTCAGGGATAAGAAGAAGGACCTACACATGGTGCTTATCGACTTGGAGAAGGCGTATGACAAGGTCCCAAGGGAGGTTCTATGGAGGTGCTTGGAGGCGAAGAGCGTGCCGGAAGCCTACATCAGAGTAATCAAGGACATGTACGATGGAGATAAGACTAGGGTTAGGACGGTGGGTGGCGACTCAGACCATTTTCCAGTGGTTATGGGGCTCCATCAAGGTTCGGCGCTGAGCCCCCTCTTGTTTGCCTTAGTGATGGATGCTCTAACCCGACATATCCAAGGGGATGTGCCTTGGTGTATGCTATTTGCTGATGATATAGTATTGATAGATGAGACGAGGGTTGGTGTTATTGAGAGGTTAGAGGTATAGAGACAGATTCTCGAGTCTAAAGGTTTCAAAATAAGCAGATCTAAGACAGAATTCCTGGAGTGCAAGTTTAGCGCTGAGCCGAGCGAAGTAGGCAGGGACGTGATGATTGGATCTCAGGTTATCGCCAAGAGGGATAGTGTCCGATATCTTGGGTCTGTGATTCAGAGGGACGGAGAGATTGACGAGGACGTCACTCATCGTATAGGAGCAGGGTGGTCAAAGTGGAGGCTTGCATCAGGAGTCCTGTGTGACAAGAAAGTTCCACATAAACTCAAGGGAAAATTCTATAGAGCTGTGGTTAGACCTGCGATATTGTATGGGGCGGAGTGCTAGCCCTTGAAGAACTCTCATGTCCAGAGAATGAAGGTTGCGGAGATGAGGATGCTCAGGTGGATGTGCGGGCACACCAGGTTAGATAAGATTAAGAATGAAGTTATTCGAGAGAAGGCGGGGGTGGCCCCGGTGGATGAGAAGATGCGAGAAGCGAGGCTGATGGAGTTGTGAGCGGCTGGAGATTGTTGGCGGTCGGCGAGGCAGAGGGAGGCCTAAGAAGTATTGGGGAGAGGTGATTAGGCATGACATGACTAGAATGCAGGTTTCCGAGGACATGACCCTTGATAGGAAAGTCTGGAGGTCTAGTATCAGGGTTGTAGGATAGGAGCTCCTAGAGTTTTTCGTACTCCTCACCCGGGGTTGGGTGAGGGTCGGCAGGGTTATCCATTGATGGTTCGTGTTTTAGCTTATGTCTCCCTTATGGCTGTTAGTTATGGTAGTTACTGTATGATATTATTGCATGTTATTTTATTTATGTTTCTTATGTTTAGATAATTATTTACGCTATTTCTGCTGGAGTTACTAATGCTCTATTGTTATTGTTTTTGTTTTGTTTTGTTTTTGTGTTTATTGTTGTTTTTCCTTTTCTCCACTAAGCCGAGGGTCGATTGGAAACAGCCTTTCTGCCCTTTCGGGTAGGGGTAAGGCTCGTCTACATATTACCCTCCCCAAACCCCACCTGGTAGGACTATACTGGGTAGCTGTTGTTGTTGTTGTCCATATATTATCCGCCTCAAAATTAAATTCAAACCATTATATTAGAAATTTCAACGCAACAAGCTTAAAATTCGTTTGTCTTTGGCAAAGTCTAACTAAAACTAAGAAATCTGACGTTTTGAGGTTGACAGTAATCAATATGTTTTAAATATAAGTACTAAAAGCGGCTCTTAGTACCATTTCAATTTGAACTTTCATACAAATAGGCCGAAATAGTTCTACATTCTATGAAGAGCACCACCTTAAAATTTATATGAAATCTTGTTTAATTTTTAAACTTTATTTCCTGATTAACTAAAGGAAAGAGGAGACAAACTAGAAGATAGAATTATTTTCTTAGGTCATCTCCAACGTTAGCACTATTATTTGTATCAAATTTTACGCTAAAATAATATAATGTTAAATTTACTTCAACCATTAAACCAAATCTTTTCTCTCTTCTATATTACATTATTATCTTCTATTTACTTTTTATTTTTTATTTCCTTCAAATTAATACTATCTTTTTTGTTTTTTCCATATTCATTATATATAATCCACATGCACCACTTATATAATCATTTATTATAAAATTATTTAAAGGATAAATTAACAAAAAGTGAAATCATTAATAAAAGATAATTGAATAAATATTATATCATAGTCAAATTTAATTTAAGTACCATATAAATATTTAATTTTCGCCTCTATTCTCCCATAAATGCTCGATTAATGCATTACGAAGTGCGAAATGCGCATCTTTATCCTTAATTTTTTTGTGTCGAGTTAAAAATTATTCAAATCGGTGATCTTCATCTATTCCCATTTCTACCGTAGGAGCTGGACATTCACGTGCATCATCAATTGGTGCATTAAGATCACGCTCGTCCTCAATTATCATGTTGTGCAGTATAATACATGTGGTCATTATATCATGTAGGATCTCTTTTCTCCAAAAACGTGACGGACTTGCAACAATTACAAAATGCAATTGCAAAACTCCAAATGCACGTTCAACATCTTTTCTTTGATTCTTGTTTCATTGCAAAATATCTCTTCTTTGCTGAACGTGGCTCCCGAATAGTTTGCACAATAGATCATGCGTGGGATATGATGAAAGATTTTGAGAAGTTTAGCGATGTTGATCTTGGAAGAACAAACGCAAGAAAGCAAGGCTCTACTTATGCATCATTGGAGTCTGAGGCTCCTACTCCATCTTCGTTGGTAGCGCTGGGCAATTTGTCATCATTTTCAGTAAATTTAAATGAAGATGTATGTGAGGCCACATTATCACAACGACCTACTACTGGGATAATGAAAGCAAAATTGATGAGAAAAGTTGATGACGATTACATGAAAATGATGAACATAATCGGATTGTTGAGGCGATGGAAAAGGCAAATAACTCAAGAAATGAAGCTTCGAGACAAAAAGAATACAAAGAAGAAAATAAATTTTTATTGACGAACTTGAATTCCATTAAAGATCCAAATCTTCGTGAATTTTGCGACAAGAACAAAAACTAATAATCGATAAAAGTTGTCAACAATTTCAACAACCACAACCACAATAATTTTCTATCCCGTTCACTCAGTATTTTTGATAATTTTGGTGCGCTTGGAAATAACATAGGGATTACTAAACTTATGTTTTATGTTTTTAATGAAATTTCAATTTTAATGTATCCTCCTTTTATGTACTTTAATTTATATATATTTTTATTTTATGTATTGTTAATTTTTTTTAAATTTTAGTTTTCACCTTTTCATTTTAGCAACATTAGATATTTTACATTTGTATTTTTTAATTTTAAATAATGGTTATATTTCTTTTTATACAATTATAATAATAATAATAAAATTGACTTATAATTTTATATAAATAAAATATATACAAAAATTAATATATCAACAAATAGGATATAAAATTAAAATTATAAAGATCTTAATATAAAAGTTAATTATATACACAATATATGATAAATTAAAAGTCCAAAAAATAAAAAAATTGAATAAAATAATATTAAACCAAATATAGAGTGATGAATAGTGTTGCATCAAATTTGGTGCAACACTATTCATGCTCTATAATAGTGCAAAAAATAATGTTGCATTAGAGCAAAAAATACCATTTCTTGCACCAAATTTGAATTTGGTGTAAGATTTAGTGTGGCGATGGAGATGCCCTTATGATGGACGAAGGAAGCTAAAGTATTTTTATCTCAGTTAGGAGCGGATCTATATAGAGCAGAAAGGGTGGTACGCTACCTGCACGCTCGAAATTATCTTGATATATATATATATATATATATATATATATATATATATATATATATATATATATATATATATATATATATATATATATATATATATATATATATATATATATATATATATATATAATGCCCGAACTCTTTCTTCTGTATCGAGGATCATCGAAATAAGCAAGAATACTATTTCGACGGAAAATACCATTTACGGGGATTTCAATCGAGATACCTGAACAGGGCATTAGTTCATTCTCGAATTCTTGAATCGAGTGTAGTGGAATGATGAATTTATTTCTTCGCCCTTTTGACAATAAATCAGAATTCTCGTGGAGAATAGGCGAATATACAACCTTTCTAGTTATTTCGTTCTCTATTTCTATTTAATAGGATCCTGAGGAAAAGGATTTTGTTTCCACCGAGCTAAAACAATATGTTGATGTCTCTAGTAAACAAAAGTCATCGTTTAATAGCTATTTTGCTTCAATTTCTTCTTTACAAATAAGAAATTGAAGATTTAGTTACGATTAGAAATCAACTTTCTATCTTCATCCATGGATCCTTTATTCATACTTATTCAATTGGAAGTATTGATCCAATTCCAAAATTATGTTTCGCAATTTCATAATCCAATTTTTCAATGTCTAAGTGACTCTTGGATACAAATCACAAGAATGTGTATTTGTTCTCGAATCTGTCACTGAGAGGAAAAGGATTTAATCCTTTTAAGAAATAAAGTTTTTGATCGGAATACGAATCAAACCGAAGGACCCTTTAACTATTTAAGGGATAATAGAACGAATCACACTTTTACCACTAAACTATACCGCTACAATCCGATTATTGTATACAAATGCAACTTTATATATATATATATATATATATATATATATATATATATATATATATATATATATATATATATATATATATATATATATATATAGCATCCCGAGTAATTAAATGATTGCAGGTGTCATGTCAGAAGTACAACTTGTTTTTCCTCTTGGGCTACTTTTTCTTTTCCATTTTTTCCACTTCTCTTTTCTTAATCTTATATTTTCTTCTTTGTATTTCCTCTGTTTGTACAACCACATTTTTGTTATACTTTTAATTATATTTGCTTCCGTTTTCTTTTTCTAGACCTCAAAATTCTTATTTGAATACAATTTTAATTAAATTTTTTATCATCTATTGTTAGTTTTTCGTTGATTTCAAATAAAGGAACAAATATTTTCAATTTGATTATTGTGTATTTAGTCATGCACCCAAAATCTCGTGGAACGAAAAAATAATTTAAAATAAACCTCAACCGAATTAATTGAAAAAAAAAAAGGAACCGGCTAAATGAATATTCTAATTCAATTTCCTTCGCTAGTGGTAGATTTGCATTAAATATAGTAGTAGGAATAGGAGGCCATTTTAGAATTTGGATTTGTCGTTTAACAAATGAAAATTTTATCCATAATTCAACAGGACATAGGATTTTTCTTATAAACTCAGAGCGTGATGAGGTTCAAGATGCTCCGACGGCAAAAATACCTTGACGAAGTTTTTAGGAGGTAAAAACAAGATTTACAAAAGATCATGACAATAAAACTATAGTCATAATGAAATATATACAAAATCATTTCCCAAGTCACCAGCGTCCTACTCTTTCTGAAGATCACATTTTATTTTTCCGTTTTATTTCTTGAAATCTAGAAGGAATTAAGGAACATATAGAAATTTATATTAGCATACCAACTGGTTAATAATACTAATTGTATGCTAATATAAATGTATTATTTCCACTGAGTTATCTCATTTACTAAGGACATATGAATTTAAAGAAATTATAGATCTTTTCAAACAATTTCATAAGAAAACATTGACGCTTGTAGCAAGTTGTAAATAGAACACGAGCAAAACGAATTGGTAATTTACGGTGAAGGGCAATAGAAGTACAAACCCATTTACACGGCGAAAGCATATTAAGGTTACAAGAAGATAATGTTACAAGAAATAAACACCATCGACACCCTCATTTATTTCATCTCCCAAAATTCACTTCCTATCTACGTGTTCTAGCTCCAGCATCCAGCTTTTTACGCCGCTCTTCGTATGATGCTGGAAAGTGTTCTAATGTTAGTGGATATCAAATGTACGATTATCATCAATACGTGTACACAAATACGTTTGTACGTATTTGGCTATGTATACATGCATCTGGATGTGAAGAACACAAAAAAGTAGGTACAAAGGAGTATGCTGACAAACTTATGATCCATGGAATTGAGACAAAAGAATATGTTAGTCACAAAAGGAAACTCAAATGAACAATGAAGAGCAACACGTAGGCAGAAAAATTGTTCTGGTCCTTTTTTCTATTGTGATTTTATGGTACGATCTTTGTCTTATGTAAATATCTCTCCAAAGGATAAAAGAGTAGAAGAGGGTACCGACGTTTGTATAGTTTCCACACCTATAACACTCACCACCACATTACATAGAACATTAGTTGTCTATTATCAAACGGTTCCCTCTCTCACATCAGCAACGGACAAACCAGCATGTTGATATAAACATTCTCATCAAAACTGCCTCTTTCACTTCATATTTGTTAAAATGAGAAGAAAACAAAGTTTGAGCAAAAACCTCTAGGAAATGGTTCAGATGACATCAGTGTACAGACTCTTTCCTTTTTCCTTAAAAAAAGAGCTTCTCTTTTCATGATTTTTAACGAATTAGAGTCCTTGTTCTCAAGGAGTGGAACGAAGAGTTAGAGAAGGCTTGACATCCCTTCAGCTAGCATTGCATGCTATCAGTGAAACAAGAAAGCATTTGCAAAAACCAGGGATACTATTCAACATTTCTGCTTAAATAACCAAGGACGAAGGTTAACTAAATTGCCCTCGCAACTCTTAATCAAGAAGTCAACATATAGAGTTTAAGACCCTAAACTAGGACAAAGTTCGTTCAGAGGCACAAATTAATAGTTAAACATTGTTTATTTTAAAGAGCATGTTGATATTGATGTTTGTAGCAGTCAAAATTCCCAAATTTAAACAAGTTCTATCAAATGACTGGAAAGACCAGAGGAAGAAGAACTCACGCTCAGTTGGTCGAGATAGTAGAGGAGTGTGGGAAGCTTCTTTCTTCTTAGTACGGTCACTTGATATATTGTTGTCTAACATGGAAAAACTCAATCAGCTTATGTTTTGAGATCGTAACGGGAGTCGGCTTATTTTACTTACCAAGAAAAAAGTAGTTTCTATTAGCATAGCAATAGAAAAATGTAGTTTCTATTAGCAAAATGTCTTTGTTTTTGTTTTACTGCTGTTTTTCCTTTTATCCTATGAGCCGGGGGTCGATTGGAAACAACCTCTCTGCCCTTTCGGGTAGGGGTAAGGCTTGTCTACATATTACCCTCCCCAGACCCCACCTGGTGGGAGTATACTGGGTAGTTGTTGTTGTTGTTGTATTAGCATAGCAATGTGCTGCAGGTTATTGTCTATAATAGTTTTCAAGTGCAGGTACACCATGACCCACCAATTTCAACAGATGAAGAGCTTAGCATAGCTTCATGAAAAATTGCGGCTTGAAGTTTATAACTTCGGCATTCCCGCTCCAAATGTTCATTCAAAGCCTGCTTTGCATCTGCAAAAAAAGGTCCACAAGAATGTTTGTAGGTTACCCAAATTTGTGCATAAAATATCCCTAATGATGTCTAAATTTTCCCCAAACAGCCCCTCCGCTCAGTCGCAGAGAAAGGAGAGGAAGGACTACATAAAAGGAAATCATAATTACAAAAGCACTCTTGAATAATACATTTAATCACAAAAAGCACTCCTCCGAAGAGTGGTCACATGTTATGCCACTCATAGAAAGAAAAGAAAAAAGTATATGTGGGATGCCCTACTGCTCCTTACAGAACATTTCCAGAAAACCAAAATTTGATCAAAACCATTCAACAACACATTTTTATTGTTTGGTACTACTTCTTCGAAATAATAGACTCACAGTCAAGTTGGTCATATCATCAATAGTGGGTCTACAGTTAATATATTCAAAAAAAACAAATGCAGTAGTGACAAACTCCTCAATGAGATATGAGTGCTGCTTATAGCAATTCGTTGTGTTAGTACCAGGGTATATTTTGGAACAAATGGCTAAAGTTGATAACTCACACGGCCATGCTGACAAGATCCAGTTAAAAAGAGGAACCATAAGAAACAACAAAATGAGAACATGATTTGTCATATCTACCAACAACATGTACTACTACGCATCTGTCCAAAACAAGTAGGAGTCAGGCTTCCCATATCTAACATCAACTAAATTAAAAACAGAGGATAGTTAGTTTTCGAGGATCCTAAATTTCTTATAGAAGGAAAAATGGAAATGGAACAAGACTTACAAGATTCTGAATATAGAACACCATTCAAGTACCTGATGAACAAATAAACTTGAGACCCTCAAATTCACAAGATTGAAGAACTAGAGGTATCTCTGGAGCCATTAGGAACTGAGGTTTCCGTGGTGTTCTTTCAATATCCAGTAGTGCATCTATTACCTACAACCAAAATCGTACTTGATAATTGCCGTATGATACGATAGCTCAATTAAAAAAATGTTCCCATAGGGTCTTTTAAACACATAAAGGTTTCACGTAGTCAACCCTGAAAGCAATAACCAATTGGACATTGAGGAAAAATTGAGTAACAAGGAACAACAACAACAACAAGTACTCCTCAAAATCACGATTAAACAAATTTTTTATTCATATGAGACATCAAAGAGATTTTCACAGAGCAGAAAGCATCGACCGACTCAGAAAAATCTTAAAAGGTCTACGAGATCAAGAAGTATACAGAAACTAGCGTGATGACAATCGGATGGTGGTGAGAACAGAAAAAAACATTCCATGTACAAAGTTGAGCAGACAATGATGACCAGTGTTCTAGTATTACATAAAGTTATGACTTTAGAACTCCATAAGCTGCTTCTATTTTCATCACAAGGTTGATAAAACATTAGTTATGGCTCTAAAAGAAAGGAGATGAAGAAAAACTCAAATTCTGCAGACAACAAATTACATTCAATTAAAGAAGGTTCAGGTTCCTAAGCAAATCATTATGAGACATAGATTACATACATTAGGGGACTCAAGACTCTGGCCAATCAGAAATAGTACAGCAACCATACACCGGATTTGATGCCAAAGGAAAGCACTACCTTTGATTTTCATAATCATGAGTTGATCATCTTTGTAACTGCAATACAAGAAATAATAAAGGCATGTGAATCATTTCAATACGTATAACATGAAATAACCTTTTATAGTTCAGTGCTGAGTGATGATAATTATATACTTGGGATTTTCCCCTCTGGTTTTCCTATCCGTTTATTTTTTCGTTTTGTCTCCTTATCTTTCTGCTATCTTTTGAGAAAGAGAATGCATTCAATAGAATTCTATCTGAAAGTACAAATACCCAAAATTCAAAAGCACTTGCCGAGAAAAGACAAAAGAAAGCAGATTTCAGTGAGATTCAAGATCTATTGATATTCATCAAATGTTACCAATGGTTACACAAAAAAAAGGAAAAGGAAAAATAAAATAGTCACCTATCCTACTATAAAAACCCAATTGCATAATTACAAGTATCTGCAGTCATTTCTGTATAACTGTATGACAAGTGCAAATGCCATCGGGGGGTGGGGGGTTCGGGGTGGGGTTTTTTTTTTTGGGGGGGCGGGGGGGGGGGGGGGGAATATCTAGGCTTTCTCAATCTCCACATTGCATCCCATCCTAAAATACAGCCTGATCCTTAATATTGACTTTCATGGACAGGTATAGTATTCCCTAACAACATCACTTATCTATCTAATTTAGCAACTTTTGTTACATTTTGAAACAAGAGCATCGCAGATCCTAAAGAGATAATTATAGAATTTACCACCAGAGAAAAAGTAAGTTAAAACATCTAAAAACTCCAAGAACATCAGACTGACCTACTTAATAATCCTCTCTAAGTAGACTAAGGGACATAAAGTAGAATAAGTTGAGTGTCAAGCTAATAGTAGAAAACCTTTCATTAAAGGGGAGAATTTCAAATGATATTATGTGCCTCCGGTAGTTGTGCACATTGCCTGCGTCCATTTTGCAAAAATTTCTGAAATCATGTTCCCCTAAAAATTTCTCAGCAGCAGTTTCCATTGCCTGTTGAGCAATTCAAGAGTGTAATGTTGAAATCCGTGGAGTAAATCAGCTTAACCAGGTCAATTTTGATTTCAGAAGGAAAGATACACACTGTTATATTCAAATTCCCATGCCAAAAGAAGTACTTGTACACCCTGCTCAAACAACTGAACCTGCAATTATTGAAAGGCAAAAATGCTGTTAAACTATAATGAAGAACTGAACAAACTATGGTATAGCTTCTCAACCTAGAGGATATGAGGATGTCAAGTTGACTTCTAGGGGATCCGGGACATGCTTTTTCAGGTTAGCCATGACTGCACCTGATATACCTGGAGACTCATATCAATTTCATAAATCGTACCAATGACAAATTACCAAATAAAACTTAGTGTGGATAATACAAGAAGCTGTAATTTCTCATAAGATAATGTAAGAAGGTGTAAGAGTTTCCCCTGTAACTAAAACAAATAACTAATCACAGACTGTATTCAAAGCCTTCTCACCTACTAAAAGAAAACATGACACTTGGGAAAGAGCTAGGTAATTTTAAATGCTTTTAACCAACAAACTATCACCATCTGAAAAAAATCTCAGAGCAAAAGTTATATGAAGCAGTACAAACCTTGCACTGAAGCCAACTGGAATAGGAGACCAGCCCATAATGCGAATGTCATTTGGCAGGACTTGGTTTAGTAACCTCACATAGTCCATTTCTCCTGGGTGAAGAAAATGTATAACGGTGTTAAAGGTTAGTAATTGCTGAAAAACAAAGCAATTCCATCCAAGTACTCCAACAAGATCATTCTCTGAAAATGGCCACTTAACAGGTAACGGCCATAAAACTACAGTAGCAGAACTTGCATAAAAAGAAAAGGTGAGCAATGTTGTGGGAAGAGAGTGGAATGGAGGTGTGCCAAATCTCATTACAGTAAGTACATGTCAGATCACTAATCAGAAAGGCTAACATAGTAGTACATGGCAAGGAGATATCAGCAGACCACAAGATTCTTCAACAGAAATTTCCCCAGAATACTTATTGTCTCCTCTTGACTCCCTATGTTTTGAACTTAAGAAGAGAGAAATCACCTGCAATAAGTATTTCTCATGCTTTAAAAGACATAAAAAGAGATATACTGTTCCACAAAAACTTTCTCAAAGGCACATAGAAGAAAAAGGATTTGCAAGCAAGGAAATGAACTGGAAGGGAAAAAATGGTTCAATGAAATTTGAGGAAAGCTGCTGCCACTAGGAATCAAAGGTGCAATAACAACACAGAGTTTCTAACCCACTGGAAAACAGAATTAGAAAATGATATATGTCTGGTTATAGATATTTACTTGAATGAATTACATATGAACTTTCTATCTGCTTGCAGGGAGCTCTTGTTTGAAATTGTTTTAAAAAAACACTTTCGCATCAAATGCTCATTATATCTAAATTACTACTAAATCAAACATACAACAAATTAATGGCTCTATTCAACTCACTTGTCCAACAGAGGAAACTCCCTTGTCCGTTCTACCACATCTTGAGTACTGCAATTCCCTCTTATCTCCAAATATGAGTCGTGTCCTTTTTAGAGCTTTGAAAAGTTCACCCTGCATGAAGAAAACGATCAGAATATACAAAGAGAAATACTCTATTGAGATGCTAAACTGCAGACAATAATGTCCGCCACGTTCTACAAGAGGAGAAGGGCTCAACAACAGCTTGTGCTAAGATTGAATAGTTCATTGTGCAAATATATGCAAGGAAAAAAGTGTGCTCACAGAAAAGCACCAGATCATACTCTTTCATTAGCTTCTCTCTATATAAAGGACGGAAAACATGGACTATGATTAAAACAAGAGAGGAGTAAGATTAAAACATTTAGTATGCATAGTTGCAGGTTCATGGGTAATTCATGTCCATCGCATTAAATGCTGGCCTAATTCATAAAAGAACATCATCTCATAAGAGAACATAGTACCTCAACAGTGGGATCCATTTGAGCCTCCGAAGCAAAACCATAAAACCTGTAATGCAGCATGTTCTCTGTTACAGATTTAACAAGGCACAAGTACTTGCTAAAATTTGGGAAAGTGAAAAAAGCACAATCCGACTAAAAGAGAATGGTAGAAAGAGAATACAACAAGCACCTTCTGGTTAGTTCATACTTCAGTTATACCTAAACTGCATAGTTAAAAAGTGATCCACCTCCAGCCATTAGATTCCAGAATGAAATAAGGAGAAGCTTCATCCGCATATTTCATGTGACCACTAGACCATCTATGCAGAGCTATTAATAGGAACCCATTGGAGTTAGGACCAGGGCAGTTTTAGCAATCAATACTTAAGGTGGTTTTATATAATCCCTTCTAGGTGACATAGATGGCCTTTCAACTTTGCTTCTAGATACAATGTGTAGAAAATTTACTATATCAAAACTGAGGTTATACCAGATAAAACATTGGAAGTGTATTCTGCGAATTAATCCATCTTGTTCAACATTTTTACCTGACGACTTAGAACCACAAAATTCTATCTTTTTCTTCCGAAACACTTTTATCTCATCTTGGCACAATTTTAACAAAGAAGATTGAAACTCCTTTATAAAATTATATACCTAAGATTTACCGATGCCTTCAAATACATGGCTCACCTTTGGCTAAAGTCATATGTCAAATTACAAAATATGATCAGACAAGATGATGACAAGAGGGGTTGCTCTGATGGTAAGCAACCCCACTTCCAACCGAGAGGTTGTGAGTTCGAGTCTCCCCAAGAGCAAGGTGGGAAGTTCTTGGAGGGAAGGATGCCGGGGGTCTATTTGGAAATATCCTCTCTACCCCAAGGTAGGGGTAAGGTCTGCGTACACACTACCCTCCCCAGACCCCACTAAGTGGGATTATATTGGGTTGTTGTTGTTGTTGGTGTTGATCAGACAAGATGATATCCGAATTGATCTTGTAAAAGATCTGTTACAGAACGAATATGTTCTTGATGTAGTATCCTCATTTTAGCAGAGAACTTGGGTCTATAAAAAAAAACAAAGACAAAAGTTGATTAAAAATGTTCTCAACTAAAGAACTTCTTCCTTAGTTTTCAATGGCCACATTAACAAAAAATCCTACTAAACCATTAGTAGCATAATAATACCTTGGACCAAAATACATGACTTTCAAAGCGACATATCTTTTTGGGAACTGATGCATCACCATTGTGCCACAGCCTATAAACAAAAAAAAAAGGAATTTTTCAGCATCCATTCCTATATTACAGTATCAGATTACCAAATAAAATGGAAAAGGCACATTTCAGCATATTCTCAATTCGAATTACAGTATGAAACTTGTAAAGATAGATAAACTCTATTTTAAACAAAAAAGAAATAGCTCATTCAGTAATTAAAAAAAAAACCGTAGCAAAACGAATTAACTATCTTAACTGATTTCAACACTTCAATTACCAACGAAAACCTTTCACATTGCACGTAACACTACGGCAAAACATCCAAATCACTAAACTTTTATTTATACAAACCTAAATCTCTGAGCTTATTTTTCTTCTTTGCATGACCATCCAAAACTCCATTCTTCACAAGGCTACCGTTACTTTTCTCCTTTGTCTACATAGAAATAACAGCACATTAAAAATTTATAGACGTGTTTGAATTATGAGGAAGAAGCAATAACCTCTTGACAACTGCAATGTGAGAGCCGAGCAGATAATTTAACATTTTCCGATTCCAATTCCTGTGTTTCCAATTGAAGATTTTTAACACGTTAAATAGTGATTGTGGAATATTAAGAGTTATTTGAAATAATTTATTTTGCAATTAGCAACAAAAGGTTACCTTAATCCTGCTTCGAAGAGTCTCGAGTTCCGACTGTAGGGATGCTACGAGGTCCATCTCCGGCACCGGATAATGCTGGAGCTCCGACGAGTTAGTTTATATAGTACTCTTAAAAAAATGAGTTTACCTAGCAATTTTCAGAAAACTTCTTTAAAAGAGTGCAACTAATAAGGTAGTTTATTAGTAATAAATAATTATGTTTCTATCAAGACTATTGAATTAGTTAGTGTATTTATCCTTGTAATAGTGCTGAGTTAGCACTGTAGCTAGCTAGTAATGTTAGTTAGATGTCAAGGCTACTTTTCTGTCGTGCCCCATAGCCTCTTGGGCGTGCACCGTGGTGTCTTAGCAAGCCTCTTAATGCCTAGCGTCACGGACGACCTCGTGATCTTAGTCGCGTCAAGTGACAAGTCCGTATGTACCTCTATCGCCCCATCGATATCCCTCGCTATCGCCCAGCCGCAGGCAGCAGCTGCTGACAACAGACCTGTTTTTGCCTTGTAGAAACCTAAGTCCTTTTCATTGTAAATATAAAGTAGTTTTACTTCACGTACTTGAATTATGTTTCTCTAGCTCAGTTTAAGTCTAGTCGTGTAGCTTTGGTTTATTTTTTTAATGCATTATTAGGGGGATCTAGCAATCAAACTTTCTAGTAAGCAAACGATTCTCTGTACTGGTGTCTCTCCCACTCGACACCGCATTGCTTTTCTGTAATATCTTTCATTAATGCAATCAAGCTTTATTTCATTCTCAATTCTCATTTTTGTTCTCTCAATTGCTCTTGACATTGGTTTTCCCGTACGGCACTGATAATCTAGTCTAGCGTATGGAGGGGACCTTAGTTGGCGGCTTAGCCTTACGTCGCCCTTCCAAGGAATCTCAAGAAGGCGCCCCGTAACAGTTCGTATCAGAGCCTAGGCTTAACATCGAATGAAGTAACGCATTGCCATTACCACCATTTCCGACCATGGTGAATCATAGGAATCGCATTGTGGCTCTTGAGGAGACAATTGACGTATTAAGGCCCATCGTGGATACGGTGCCCAAACTAAGAACCGTCCTAGTGCAAAAGTTGGACGACCTGGACTGCAGAGTGCTCCAGGCCGAAGTTGACATAGAAAAATTCAGTCGCGAATCTGAGGGAGACCGGTAGACGGTAGCCAGAGAGGCAGCCAAATTTTTTTCGTAAATTCGAGGGACTTCAATAGGAGAGCACTGGGGATTTAGCCTACGGGGCACAAGAGGCAGACAGGGTGACTGGCATGCAACAAATTATTGACAAATTGACAGACCAGCTCAATGTTGTCAATGCTGCTTTATAGGGCCTACTTCGAGAAGGTGGAAACCAAATGGGGGGGCCTGTGAACCTCGTTTCCGCGACACAAAAAATGAAAATTCCTGAGCCAAAGCCATACAGTGGAGCTAGGAATACCAAGGAATTGGAGAACTTCATCTTTGACGTCGAATAATATTTCGATGATGTTGGGGGCCTAGAGGAAGCTAAGAAGGTAGCAACTTCAGGGTGATGCTAAACTCTGGTAGCAAGTGAAGTATGAAGCCATCAGGACTGGTGAAGATGCTCTAGAGACATGGGTAGAACTGAAGGCAGTCATACGCTTACAATTATTCCCCGAAAATATTAAATACAATGCAAGGAGAAAGCTATAGGAGCTCCGCCAGACCAAATTAGTGTGGGACTATGTGCAGGAATTTTCCGTGCTCATGCTAAGCATACATGACATGGTGGACAAATACAAGCTCTTCACCTTCCTTGAAGGGTTGAAACCTTATGCCCGTGTGGAGTTACAAAGACAAAGTGTAGATACCCTGCCCAAGGCAATCCAAGTAGCTAAATGCCTTGGGGACTATAAAACGGAAGCTCGGAAGGATAGGCCTCAGCCGCCTTGCCTGAGCGGGATTCAAAGGGTAGCCTAGCAATGGTGGCCCTAGCAGAAGTCGGGGAGATCGGAGCTCAACCAAATCTAAGGCTCCTTCCTCAGGAAGCAATAGTGCTACATCAAACAACAATGACCGGGGGAGGAAGCCTCCTTCACGATGCCGTCATTGCGGCGGACCACATTAGAACAATGACTTTTCATATGCACAGATGAACTCCTATCAAGGTATTGATGATGGGACTGATGACGACTCAGACGATGCGGACCAGACTAAACCAGTAGCCGCCTTCAATGTAATTGTTGGCTCCATTTCTGAGGCATTAGCGGAGACTAGTGCCGAATTTGTAAGAAGAAAGAACCATGTCCAGTCACCAAGAAAGGTAAAAAGACGGCGGATGAGGAGACTCCTCTTAAACAATAGAGGACTTTAATGTTCATTGAGATGAAGGTGAATGGCAAGCCAATTCAGGCTAATGGTAGACGCGGGTTCTACCCACAACTACTTAGCCTCGACTTGGGTGGAGCGCCTTGGTCTAGTTGTAGGGAAAGTTAGAGGTAGTGCCAAGGCTATCCACTCATCTTCCCAGCCAGTGGGTGGAATACCCAAAGAGGTATCGATAAAGCTTGGCCCTTACGAAGGAAAATTCAAGA